>OX463782.1:10890398-12181232 GCA_949825025.1 Siphlonurus alternatus | reverse complement strand
AATTTTTCAGATGATTCTTTGTCGAAGTAAATTATATCGAACAATAAGGAAATTCATTCACGATTTAAAAACAGACATCTGGACACATTATCCTCTTAATTTAATAAATTTTATCTATCGAGTATAATAAAAAAAAAACACGAACGTTAGTATAAAAAAGCGACGGTATCAAAACGCTTTCTTGCGAATCAAGAACCACAACAATGGCGGGGATGGCACCCCGCGTGTCGCGATTGTTGCGCCAACAGTCACGTGACCCAGCGGGAGACCAAAACTACCCTCTGCTTACTACGGGAGTCATTTACTGCCCGAGACGGTTGCACAAGAGCAGATGGGCCAAATAAGCCATTTCATCATCACCCGTATTAAATCCCCTGCCATAATACTATACCCCTTATTTGTGTGTGTGTGTATTAGGTCATTATACAATTACACGCTCGATTCCTCAGTATTCATGGTTCTACCCCCTCCCATCAACACCCTCCTTCCACCACCCCTTCTTTTTTTATATATCACCCCTATATATCCATATAAACTATAATCACACAACACTAAAAGCAATAAGCATCATTTAACATTTTATTCTTATTGAATTTAAATATATTTACTAGTCTTATTTATAAAAATATCTTATTATGCATGATACATAATAGCGTTTTTTAGGTTTCTTTTTCCCCATCTGTATCAAATTTATTAAAAAAAAATGCTGTGAACTGAAATAAATAGTACAAATAAAATCATTGTCTTTTCATATTTAACTGTCTTGTTAAATTAGAGTTTAAATTAAATATTAACTTAAATAATATAAAAGAAAAAAAAAAGTAAAAATAACCAAATTTGCACCACGGAATGCTTTGAAAATGATATAGTGAGAACTATTGATGAAATATCTTATACTATGCATAAGGATTAATGAGCTTTAAGTATTAATGACATCATCCAAACATCCTTAGTTGACGGTACATTGTTCCCATCTTTTCATTGCACCTTAAATTCATAAAAAATGAGCTAATAAAATCTAATAATAACAAATAGAAAAATTAGGGTCAACTTTCTATTAATATAAGGACATAAATTGGAAGAATATTATAGGGATTGCGATCATGACTTTTTACTTTTTAGTCAAACATTATTTAGTCAAATCAGCATAAAAAAAACACTAAAAAATTAATAACTCAATAACTCGATCCTTTTATTTTTGTATTTGATTAGATCAATTTGTCTTTCATATTTAGATGCAAAATATTTTCCATTTACCATCGGAGTATAATTATCAATGGCCACCAATGATGTCATTAATCTTTAACATGAGTAAAATCTTCAAATGATTCACTTCTTTCATAATATATTATGCTCCACCAGAGACGCCCCCTGGAGTTCCTCATCAGTTGGAATGCAGTCCACGCTAAAACCCCGAGCGCTTGAATCCTCACGATCACACACCCCATTAGGTCGTTCACAAAACATTACCATGACGTTTGCAGACGATGGCTTTTAGCGTTATTAAACGCATCTTGTTAGCATAACTACATGCACTTACACCGCATATAAACCATGTGAAATTAGTTTTTCCGTCTGTGACTATCGAGTCGTGTAATTACACAAATTTTGTAATGAAAAAATGTTGCAATAAATTATGAACGTATTACATATAATTTACTGCGGTTGCATAATATAGAATTAAATAATTAATTAAATGTTAACCGTAAAGGTTATATACTTAAAAGTATAAAATATAATGTAATTCATTTGGATTACATTTTTCCTCGAGTTTCTACATATAAATGCCACAATACATGCAAATAATATGGAGACTTTAATTCCAAAATATTACTTTCGTGCAGATAAAATGTATGACTTCAGGTTCAAAATTAAATTATTATTTGATGATGTAAGAATTAAATCTTAGACACAAAATTTCAGCTTACGAAATAATTATATTGATTTTCAGATCAGTGCAAACTATTACTATGCATAATATACAGTATAGCTCAGTATTTAAAAAAAAAACTGAATTGTGTAAGAAACAATTCCAAAATATCCGCATAATGACTGCAGATATATTAAATTTCTATTAAATATTATTACAAAGCATTTCATTTTACTAAATTTTTTTTTTTTAAATATTATGTAAAGAGACATTTGGCAATGTTTAAGAAACTATAAAAATTCATATATATGTTTCTCAAAAATATTTTCAATGAACAAAAAAAACACATGAAGAAACCTGCCAACAAATTATTTTAGTATTGATAATGAATGAGAAATGAAGCCAACTTGAATTAATTATCCGTCAAGTGGAAGCGAATTATTATTAAGTGTGTCATGAATTTATAGTCCTGCTTTGACTCCCGGGAGAGAAGGGGAGGTCATAATGGACTCTTTTCAATTAGCAGCGCTGAGAGGGTCCATTGTGAGAGCTAACGGCCTGTCGTTGTGATTTACGTCCCGGCATCGCCCGAACCGAGTCTCCTTATTACATTGCGCAATCAGTTGGTCCAAATATCATCAATTAGGACATTAGGACCGTGTAATTTCCATGTAAGAATATTTTAATCAAATAATTAAATGTAGATTATAATTAATTAACTTTGGTAATTATATAGGATATTATATATTTTACTATAATTTCATGTCCATTATAATGTAACAAATATACACATGATAATAATGTAAATTTGTAAAAATGATTTTAATTAAGAACGAAATTGAGCACAGACAATTTATGCATTTAGATGCAAAGGCGTTCGTTTACGCAAAAAGTATTTGAGTCTGATGTTTTAATTTTATGGTTAAAAATTTGATACATTTTATTGGAACACTAAAATAATTATTTTATATAATATGTTATAGCACAATAACTACAATAAGATTATATAGTATTATACAGTATATATTGTCTTCTATATAATTTCGGAGTAAAAATTTAAAATGTTTTCAACGATAATTTTAAATCAATTTAATTATTTGGAGTTGAAAAATAAATTATTTAAAAAAATTAACATTAATCATAATAAAATTGGATTTAACTATAATTATATAGTTACAATTTTATGCTGATTAAAATGATACACAACATTAACAGAATAATTTATTGGACAGTGATTTAATATTACAGCGGGCATTCAGATAGAATTTTATTTATGAAATTAAATTTTATTTGTAATGTCAAAAACAAACAGATTTTTAATGCAATAATTTACAACTCATCATTCTCATCAATTAGATAAAAAAAGTTAAAATGATTGTAAATTTGAAATAAATCATAGTATATAAAATAAGCCATACGTATAAAAATTGATATAATAAATAATTCTATATAAAATACATTTTTATTAAAACAAATTTATTACTTTTTTTACATATAAATTTGTTTATGCATGGTATTATTGTTATGAATGGTTTATTATTAGCTCGCATCATTGAAATAACAAAAAGGCATTAGTGTTACAGGTCTCAGCTCGCACCCAGGCTGGTCACAGATGGCTGAAGGGACGTCGCATCTGTCACAGTATACTATATAGCTACTTCTATCCGACAAGTGTCAATATTTGATCGCGCCTTGCACCTAGCAATGTAGCCAAGTTAGGAGCTACCCCCGAGCAGGCCACTGATTGGTTCCGATTGATCTTGTTATAAAACACCCCAAGGAGACTATAATAATACTAATAGCATTAGTTAGAGCTTCAAATTGAATATACCATAACCAAAACAAATTGTCACCATTAAATTAAATAAAAATATATTAATAAATACAATTTCCCCTTAATTCTAATATACTGTATATTAGTAATAATTTATATTTAAAATGATGGAATTCAAATAGTTAATTCATACGAAATGATTGAATATTAAGGTACATAATTATTTTTGTGTTTTTTTTTTATGTTAAATTTCATAGTGACTCATTTTAAAATAATAAATAAATATTCTTTAATATATGTGCTTTGGTGAAATTTTATTTCTTAATTAGTTGAAAATTTAAATTAAAAAAATCTGAATTTTCTCAGTTTTTATAATTTTATTTGTCAAAATAATAACCATGCAATAAAAGCATTTAACTAGTTCTATAATTATTCATCATGAATATTAATAACAGTGATTATTTTGTTAAATATTCAAACACGACATGTATTATAATATTATTATAATATTTGGACATGACCATAATGAACAATTTTGGCCATAATATAGCTTGCTACTAAATTATAATAATTAGTCAATTTGTGACCGCAGCGTAAGCATAAACATTCATGTAGTGTCAATAAAATTAATATTATTAATTGATAATACTGAGAACAAAATTCAACTGATGTTAATTTTATCGGACAATATACATGTCGCGCAAATTTTGCATTCGTTAAATTTATACTAAAAACTTTAAACTACTGTATAATGCACCAAATTATAATACACCCTATACATCTCCCTTGTCATTTCATCTACCAATATTGCAATAAACGATAATTCAGTATTGATAAATAATAGACAATTTCATTATCATTACTTTATTATATATTATATGTGTTCATTAATAAAATAAATGCTGGACTGTGTAGATTTTCGGCACTCTATTTACTTACGTACTTTGACATAAGGTCGACGAAAGTGTACATGAATAAAATTTACTAACATATACCTAATACCGTTCCAACCAATTTTAAAATTGTTTTCCTACATTAAATGAAGTGGAAGTATGTAAAAAAGTTTGTAAAAACTTGTTCTTCACATTTTCGCATTCAAATCGTCATTTGTACTAAATTTGCTCGTGTCAACAAGAGGAAAGCAAACTGAGCGAGTGGCGCCTCGTCACTGTCGGGGCGCCATCAGTCAGTTGACTCTGCAAGTTAGTGATGAGAGGACTCGCGTGTTGTCGTACTCCCGTCATTATAAGCCGCTTTGCCTCCGTCCTGTCAATCACCGAGTCACCCTCCACGAACTTTCGATCGTCTTTCAGAGTCAGAATAAAACTTGAGAAAACGTCTCTCGAGGGGTTTATGGGCAATATGAAAACAGAGCAAGTGCATTTAAAATGGCGTAGGTTCTTTATATCAACAGTAAAAATAAATAACAATATTTATTTGTCTATCTTACAGTATAGCCGGCGATACACAAAATATTGCATAACAATATTTTGATACATTATCAGACCATCTCGAGAGTGTGTAAAAATTTGGAAAAAAAAATTGAGTTACAGAAATGTTATTTAAAAGCATACTCTGCAATAATAATATGACTTTTGTACTTTCTGGACCAAATTCTGGTCTCAGTTCTTAATTTAATAAAATCTACCCCTATAGTATAATCACAATCTTTATATATTTGTAATATTATTTATAATTCTATTATATTAGCATGAAAATTTATAATTTTATAATATTTATAATTGCTATCATTTGTTCCGTTTTAAAGTTATCAACAATTTTAAACTTGCAAAATTAATGCACAAACAAAACTCTCCATAATTACTAACTTATTATGTTAGTATTTTAAATAAGTGATTCAATTAATTGATATCCTAAGCTACATTGTTTCGACCAGCAGCTGCGTGGACCAATGGGCGTCAGTGTGTCGAGATAAGGTAACGACGTTAATTGCGTTAATCGACGAGATAGTGCAAACACTGCAGGGGGCGTGTTTGTTCTGCATGCATACGTGGTGATGACAAACAGATTATCTAACGATTCCGATTAATTACAGCCAATTTTAACACCACACAGTTCAATGGTGTAAGTCAATATCTGCATATTATTGAATATGATATAAATTCTAAAATATCCGGATTGTTGTGAGCGAAAAAATCTTGATTTCTTGATTTTTGTATATAATTATAATATATAACACAGAATTAAAATAGTAAATCAATTTCATCTGATGGGATTGAATAATATTTTATTTCTGACATGCGCTTCTAATTCCAAACTGTATATTATAATCATATAATGTAATATATAATATATAATTATTATTTTGCTATTTTTTATGAATTATGTATTATATACACTACAATTAAGTAACTTAATTATAAATTAATTCATTTTAATTCAGTTTGTTGACAACTTCAAAAATTCAAAATTTAAAGTATATAAGCTTATTTTAAATAAATAAATATTTTCAATAATACATTATAATTTACATGATATTCAGTATTTTAATTAAATACTTAATAATTAATTAAATGTATAAATTCAAACTACAAATAATATGCATTAGTAAAGTTTCATTCTGCCAATATATATATAAATGTACGCAATTTCATTGTTTTATATTGTAGTCATAACGACCATATATATTGTTGCCCTACTAGTTAATAATATATTTTTATTGATTATAGTATTAATTTATAGTATTATACTGTATGTGAAAGGACTATTTAAAATATAAAATAAATTTGTTTATTATAATATATTATGATTTGTTTAATTCATACTTGAACTTATATATAATAGTTTAATATTCTTTACAAAATGAGTATCTCACTTTTTCAATTTTTGTTTTCACCACAAGCAAATTAAAGTGCCTAATGTCGGAACTTGACAATAAAACTAAATACATCATATTATAGTTTTTCATGCACGTCTAAACAAGAAAATGTTAAAAAAGCAGTCGTTCTCACTTATAAAGTACTCACATCCCGAGAGGTCCGGAAGCCTCGGGTAGAGCATGCCTGAAGTCCTCGCGAGCCACTCTAGTTGCAGGTGCTGCAGTTGATGTTGTTGATGGTGCGCTGCGGCCGCGGCTGCGGCGGCCACTGCGGCGGCCACGGCACTCGCCGCGCTCACCGGCGGGCCGGACCCCGAGGAGCAGGGGGCGCCCCCTGCCGGGGATGGAGACGAGGAGGACGCTGAACTGCCCCCTCCACCCCCAGAAGACGCTCCGGCAGAACCTGCAGATACGAAAGATGGCGGAGTTAGACCGGACTGACTTAATTTTGTATTTTCTCCAATTCCATTTTTTTGACACGTATACTGCGATAGTTACATCCTAAATATAAATAAAATATATTATACATATTCAACCCATTATACATACAATACAAATAATCATATAAATTAATATGTAAAACACAAAGAATAATTATATAAAATAGCTGCTAATCAATTGACAAAGTAAAAACGAGCTTGAAAAGAAATTTAACCATGTAATAGTTAGAATGTTTATTATAAACATCGTCATTATCAAAGGAGCGTAATGAGTCAGTCTGATTTTTCTCTACGCAGTGCAATTTGATGCAAAGCTGTTTCAAACATTATAAGTTCTAAACAATAAAAGACAAGTAAGTATATTAATGCATGTCCATCTGGAACATAAGGATTGAAGGACTGCTTGAAGAGGTATGACATGCAGTTTTTTAATGTTATAAATATTATAATTATATAATAATGATAAATATTGTAAGGAGGAACCCAGTTTTATGATTTCTAGAATAAATAACATTATTGAGTTAAGGATGGGAGAACATACAAGCAATATCAAATTAATGTCTTGACAAATGGTCTATAGATGTAACCTATAGGATGTGAACTAAAACAGCCTCCCCACCGTCGTATTTGCATGCAGATGTGGTGCTAAAAATTATACGTTTGTCATGCAGGCTCTTTGTTCCATTTAGGTGAATTATAAACATAAAAATTACTGGAGACATGACAATATATTATGACGCTCTGAAAATTTAATTAAAATATAAAGTAAAAATTTTAAATCTAAAATATGGTGTATATTGGTTGAATATAAAACAAACCAAATTGCTGTAATGGCATATGATATTTCAGTTATAATTATTTAAGTAAACATGTAAACTCCCATTGTTGGTATACAAAAACAAAAATTGCAATACATAATTAAAGAAAAAATTTAAGCTTATCATAAAGCAAATAAATATTAAATTATTATATTTTCATAAACAACCAAACGAATTTACAATATGGAATGTATCTGGAACTAAATAGCCAAAAATAATGTCAATATTAAAATAATGCAATTTTTCTTGGAGAACAAATGCAGCAGAGTCGACAATATATTCCGATAAATTTTCATGAGAGTTAAATTGGTATAAACGTATACCAATTAAAAAATATTCTATCGACAGCTATAATATAAAGGTATAAAGGTGTATTTAACAATTTAACTAATAATTAACAGTATTAACACACTCAGGCAGGCAGTGTGTAATTTATTAAACCGTTTAATGTAACCCACAATAAATATTTTAATAATGCTAAAAACAACAACAACAAATCATTTTTATCCTCCTCAAGAGCTTGAATCTAAATGTAATTAATTATTATTAACCAAAATCCAATGTACGTTATTTTTTTCAAATTTAATTCATAATATTTAATATACTGTAGTTAACAGACAAAAATATTAATGTTCATTAATAACAATGTTCCGCAGCATTTCTTTTAAAGTTTTATACATTCAATAAATTCAAAATTTAGTACTTGCATCCTTCACTAATTCATCAAGCTAATAATGTAAAACACTAACAATTTAATTATAGTAGCAATATAAACAACCACTAAATGACTAAATAAACACTGAAATGCATGAAACGTTAAATTAAACCTATAAATCCATATTATATGTTGTATCAAATAATGAAATATCAAGAAAATACATTATGCAACCAATTTAAGACACTTTGAGGTCCAAATATTATTAATTAAGCACTGTAATTAAGTCTAATTACTCAAAATTAAAACAAATTTCATTCACATTCAAATCACTGCTCCCATTTTTTTTTATATATATTGTTGACATTTTTAATTTTTGATTAACGAACTTGGGACTCACCATTGTATTCTGCCCTTGTGATGTCCGCTTTGCCCCGCAGTTCTCCAAGCAGGGGGTGAAAGGCCGACCCTCCAGCCCCTGGATAGTACAGAGCCCCCGAACCAGGGTGCTGGTGAGGGTGTGGAGGGTGCGGACCGTGGTGCTGCGGGGGGTAGAACCTCGAGAGCACCACAGCTGGTGCGTGGTGCTGAGGATGGTGCTGCTGATGGTGAACCATGGCAGGGGGTGGTCCCGAAGGTGCGGGTGGCGGGGTCTCTCCTTCACACCCCGGGGATATCGGAGGACTGACGCTCCCCTCACTGTCACTCTGAGCTCTGGGGTCTTCTCTTCGTCCGAGCAGAGCCTCGATACAGAAGTTGCCGACCACTCGAGGCTGGGTGCCTTTGTCCTGGTCCATGGTTACACGTGGACTGTCGCTCTCAGCTGTATGCAACATCTCCCTCCTTCATTGCAGAGCACGGCCACGCCTACTCAGATAATAGTTTTTGTTAGGGAGGCGGAGCGCTCTTTTAAAGCCACGCCCCCCTCGATGAGATGAGATCATTGCGCTTCGATTACCAACCCATCTAGCTATAGTCGTCGTCGCGCGCAACAGAAATAAAATAGAGGAAGAAAAAGATACTTAAACCCTTGGAGTAATCAAACGACATCCCTTCTAACTAATGATATTAAATTTGCCTTCATTACTATGGCATCACAAAAGCAATTAATTATTTAAATATTTGAAATAAATGTAACCAATTTTTTATTTGTCATACAAAAAAAAATCTTTAATAAATGCTTGATTTATTACTTAATTAAGATTACATGCAACATACACTCTAAAGCCAAATTAAGTATACATAATATATATATATATATTATAATTATTAAGTGTGAATGTCTATATTATATAAATTATTCACATTTAAAAAAAAATACAATTTAATTTAAATAGAAGCTCATTTGGTTACTAAAGAACGCCGATAATTAAAATACATCAGTAATAAAAACAAGACACATTGTCAAATATATGCACTACAATCATCATCTAATTCGCTCTATCCTGGCAGCAAATACGCTTGGTAAACACAAATTAGTAGAGACGGCGGTGGCTGTGAGCTGGCTGATTCTTATTTAATTTGGCGGTATCATTATATTTTGTTACCAGGCCCATCAATGTTTATGCTGCTGAGTGCTAAATGTTTGGCCTGCGTGCCCAAGTGGCCGAACCCGCGCGCGAGCCACTCCTGCCGCCGCCGCGTCGATTGGAAATACGACGAGTTCTTCACAAAACAAAATACCAACTCTTAAAATAATAATCATACAGAATAAATTTTTATTATATACCTCTGAAATACTCAAATTGAAATGAAAAAACTATTTAACAACACGTGCACGTATTATTGTCAGTCGTAAAAACCTTCAGAATCTCCAAGATTCTTGCTAAGATGGTATGATATTTGTATTTTTCGATAATTGAAAATAAATATTACTTCATAATGGACAACTTACATGATATTTTTATTGTATTTTTAAATAGAAGACTTCGAGATATGTATTGTCAATGTTTTTAACTTTTGAACCCTCAAAATCGAGGGGAAAGACGCTGTGACGTCATAGTCGCGTGCAACATCTTTCCCTACGCGTTAAGTATTTGCAGGATTATGACGTCACAGCGTTTTACAGACCGATTTTTAGGGTGTTTGAGGATTCAAATTTTTTTGAAAAAAAACAGCAATGCAAAACTTGAGGTCCAAATATGCGATAATTTTCATGAAGGTCTTCCACTTTCAGGCGCGGATCCAGGGGGGGGGGGGGGGGGGGGCTGCAGCCGAAATTTTGGATAACTACTTCAGTTTTGGTGCTGATAAATGTGCCTAACCTCAGGGTGAAACGATTTAAATGTGAACATTTTTTCTAAATTGTTCTCGCGGTGCTGCGTTTGGCTTACATGCAGAATGTGTATAATAAATATATTTAACCTGCTGGGTTTCTTTACATAATTATGATAGTATACGACAACAACTATTATAAATTCTTATTTCCCACAAAGATAAAAAACTAAAAACAATTTAAGCCAAAGATTATTTTGAATTACGTCATTCAATGATTTTATGTGATATTTTTATTTACATGCAGATTTCATTATTAAGTTTCAAAGATGGCATATTGCATGTTGTGAAGTGTGAACTCCCAATACCTTAATAATATTGTTTCATATCTAAAAAAAATTAAGACGAGTCGCCTCCTTTCTTATTCATATCGTCATCTAGTCTCCTTTACTTCTCTCATCCTAAGGGTTATCAAGCACTAGCATGTACGGGTTTCAGCCTTTCCTTACCGCCCTTCTGTTCCTGTCTCATTGCTTCTACTTCTGGATTAAAGGTTAGTCCGTTTGTCTAAAATGGAAAAGTTACTTAAAAAAAATACGTAATATGCGCTCAGTCAAAGTTATTTAATCATTCCCTAAACGCCATAAGAATTAAGCAAGCCAGATTTGTTTACTACAGAGTCGAGAGTTCACCATTAGACTGTCTAGGACATCCAATACAGTCGTGGTTTCATAATTACAAAATATAATATAGTAATGTAAACACATAATGTTAAAACATACATGAACTTTATGGGGGACATTCACAAAGCACTTTAACCCCCACTTTAGCCCCGATTTTTAGCCCTGGTGCTAAACATGGTACTAAACCAGGGGCTAACCATGTTAAGCTCATAGTTTATCACCATGTTTAGCACCAGGGTTAAAAATCGGGGCTAAAGTGGGGGTTAAAGTGCTTTGTGAATGTCCCCCAATATTTTTTAAGAAAATTTGGCTACTCTTCAAGCTTGGCTTTGATTTTTATTCAATAGCTCAGTTTTAACACGGTGATAGTTCGGGTAAATTAGTCCTGAAACAATAGAATATAAGACTTTAAAGGTAAATTAATTACAAGTTACAACTTAAGTTATCAGTACACTATCAAAATGCAATAATAAATAAAATGCATGGGCAAATTTTCAAATTTACATTCCCATGCAGTTTGGGTAATATTTTAAAAACAAATAAAACAAAAATAAATTACAAAAAAAGCAAGAGCAATTGGTTTGGCCATCTTACATTTATAGTTGGTTTGATAAAAAATAATCAATTTCAAAACTGAAACTTATATACATATTGCTAGAATTTCAATGTTAATAAGCAAGACAAGATTCCTTGACGCCGGCCTATTTGCAGTAAATAATTATTATTATAATTTTTGTTGTTCTCTCAAAAAGGTCTTTTTACCATATCTCTCCCTGTTCCTAACCAAAACTGTGTTGATTAATAATGACCATGCCCCTGCTGCTAAGCAACCCTCTAAATTTTGATGCTGAACAAGTTGTCTAAACTCAAGGGGCGAAACGACAGCGCAAGGTGGACACTTTCAAATTGTATGCGTGTGCATATAAACAAACCAAATTTCAACATTTATTCCTATACTGATCCAATTAATGACATAGATGACTATAATATAAAAAAAATGCATACTTGACTTATGCCATTAAAAAGTAAAAAAAAAAAAAAAAAAAAAAAAGTTAGGGTATTTACAAAGAAAAAATAAAAAGTACAATTTTTAAAATAAATTTTGTTGTTACGTGAGTTAAATTTAAATGGAAGTTTATTTTTTTCATCTGAAATCTAGAAGCAGAAAAAAACTCGAAACTGTATAAAGCTGACAAAAATTACGTTTCACGGTTGACGAGAAAAAAAAAAAAAAAGAGCGTTGGGGATCTTTCTGAGTCCATTGTATTTTATACATTAGGCTTGTGTGGATGTGTGTTTGAGCGCGGAGGCTTTATTGGTTTTGTTTTGTCGACTGACGAGAGAGAGAGAGAGATGCTCGGAGCTATGAGCATTGTAGCGTGCAGATGATCGGGAGCAGCTAACTCCTCATCAGCCCGAGTTCTCTCAGCCGCGGGCCCACTAACGCTGTTATCCCCCGCCCCCGACGTTGCCACGGCCTTCCCCACACGCCTCGCAGGAAAAGACAAACCGCGTTGCACCAACGACTCATCATCACGAGGGATGTTTCAACCCTCTCCCCCCCAGCGAGAAGATGGCTCCTAATTGGATCCGACCAGTAGATTGCTAATCGAGTTATAGTAGCGAGATAAAAATAAAAACCTCTCTATAACCCAACATTGTTCTTTTGTTGAGTCAATTGTTACAAAAAAATATAAATCAATTATTGTTGGAATCATTTTAACAATTAAGGTGTTTTTTATTATTAGTAAAGAAAATAAAATTTAGAATTAATACACAATTTTACAGATTTGACACATTTTTTACGATCCAAAAATAAAAATGCATGCATGCATAAAAATGTATTACATATTATTTTTGCAATAAATTTACTTTGACATGATTATTTATATTATATATGATGATGAAAAAGATCAAACATAAATGAAGAATCGATGTATAAAATTGTTGATATTACAAATTATTACTATAATAATTTACGATATTAAATCAACTTCAAAATGAAAATAAATTGCGACACACTTTTTTCCTATATCTAACTAAAAATAGTGTACAATAAATTTTATATCCTTTCAATTTTCTCAAGAGTTTATATTATATATTAGAATTGAGAAGAAAGATATATACTTCTGTATTACGTTTAATCGTATTATCTGCAGTAGAGTGTTTAGTCGAGCAGCTCAGCAGCAAAAGCTCAAGAATGAGAGAGAGAGAGAGAGAGAGAGAGAGAGAGAGAGAGAGAGAGAGAGAGAGAGAGAGAGAGAGAGAGAGAGAGAGAGAGAGAGAGAGAGAGAGAGAGAGAGAGAGAGAGAGAGAGAGAGAGAGAGAATGATGTGCTATAAAAAAGTTTTGGCTTAGATGTGTCTCTGATTCTCTTCAAGTGGATGAGTTTTGTGCCGTTCTGCTGCTCGTTTGGCGTGCTAGACCTCCCCCCCCCCCCCTCTCTCTCTCTCGATGGCAAACAGCAGCTCGCTGAGATGATTGTGTAGCGGCGGCGCTGCAATCACGCGGGCGCCTGGCGTCATCAGCCACGAGAGAGAGAGAGAGAGAGAGAGAGAGTAGCTCTCAGGATCTCTGCAACCCCCCAACCCTCCTCCACCGCGCGCTCTTGATTGCAGAGGAGGAAAGAGGAAAAAAACCCGATCACAGCGAGCTTAGGAGAATGCCAATGATTGCTACACTACTACCGGATATCAGCTATCCCAATCAACTCTCGAAGCTGCTGAACCTACCGCCTATATGCTACTTTTTTTTAACTCTCTCCCTCTCTCATCGTTCGATTGTTTTAGCTGTGGAATTACTACTTGCCTCAATAGATTTGAAACAACTCGTTCATCTCAATGATCTGATTGTTTTTTTGTTTTTTTCATTTGTATGTGTGACACAACAGCACTCCAATTTTGAAAGGACATTTATTTTAAAGTTATACAACACAGATTGACAAAATGCTCTTGATTTGATTAAAATATTAAGATAATTAATATACTTTAATAAAATCTTATCTTCATTATATTATGTATTTGAATAGGTTATCCACTTCATCTAAATTATTGGACATTTGATGGGGAAAAAATTACATTATTGATAATTTAAAAATATTAACCAATTAAACAATAAAAATTATCTCTCCTTGAAGTTATGCAAATTGTTCAGCATTCAAATATACAACAAATAGAAAAATGAAGCATATGTACCAAATTCTTCAAGCCTTATCACTAAGATACTTCTATGCTTAAGAGAATCTGGACTCAAACTTATAAACAAAGGACCCACATGTGCTCTTTTATCTTTTATTAATTTGTTTAACAAACTTTCAGCTTCATAGGTCCACAAATATAGGAAATTCAGAAACATTGTTTTTGCAGTGTACTGAAAAAATATAGACAGTTTAGTACATTATTGCTTAAATTTGAGTGATCTTACAGTCCTTTCAGCTATGCTTCTTTTTTTTTTAAACGGCTTGTGTCATACACAAGCATTATGCCACATTGTGAAATAAGAAATAAAAAATAAGAATTTTATTGATCTACCAACATAGACAAGTCAACATTATACACAACACACAATCAGAAACTATTATTGTTTATTTCTTAATAAAGTCATCCACTTTGTATATTTTGTTCTTGAGGAGTAAAAACTCTTAGTTTTTCACTTTTTTTTTTAAACACTATCATATCATTTTCACTGCTCATATTGACTGAAAGATGATTATAAAACACTTGAGAGCTATACATAAGTCCATCTTCGTATGCAGCTGTTCTGTACGTATAATAATATGTCGTTCCAATACATTAAACTTATCCTTATGACGAGTAGAATATTGGTA
This sequence comes from Siphlonurus alternatus, assembly GCA_949825025.1. Classification (NCBI taxonomy): domain Eukaryota; kingdom Metazoa; phylum Arthropoda; class Insecta; order Ephemeroptera; family Siphlonuridae; genus Siphlonurus; species Siphlonurus alternatus. The sequence goes on along the minus strand of OX463782.1, from coordinate 12,166,113 downwards.
CGCAATTTTACACTGAACAAAGTAATGAGGATGCTTCTTGACACATATAAGCACTTTCAAAAATTCAAAATATATAAAGCAGGCAGCGAAAGTATATTTTTTTAATTCTTCATTGTGTTTATGTGTATACCTTTATACCTTATAAATGCATGGAATTAAATAAACAACAAATAATTTTATAATTTCAATTTGAGGTTCAATGAGGTTCTATTTTGATGCCAAACATCACGGCGAGAAGATCAGACTAAAACAAACACATTAATTGTTTGAAAGCACATTTAAAAAAAATTAACCCCTGATGAGAAATTATCCTCCTTGCGTTTTTCAACTTTTTATTTAATATTTTCTTCAAATAAAAAACTAAACTAGCAATTAAGTTTCAGTGAAGTTCTTGAAGACTACAATATTGTAAGATCAGAGGACGCTATTTCTTCTGCTGTTATTAGTCCCAAGGGGGCGTGGCAGTGTCGCTATGAAGGCAAAGTTTCGCCGTTAACGTGGCACAATGAGGGGTACTGGCGTTGCGCGGCGCTCGTTGCGGCTAGCTGGCACTAATGAGTAGCCCCACACCACACCAGTAGCTACCCTGGGGATGAGGAGGGTGAACAACCCTTCTTGTAACGTGTTATAACTTGTTCAGGAAAATCATAAAAGGACTTGTTTAATTTTGTATAAATGTTTATAACTAAAATATATATTATCAAATTTAATTAAATGTAATGTAAAATAGTTAAGGCTTTAATTACTTTAATTAATAGTAATTAAAAAACTTTATATAATAATGGACCTCAATGTTAATTTAATTTATATACGTGAAAATAATGGTTTTAAATTATTTCATTAATTAATAATATAATAAAATATATAGTATAAAAATATACCCATGTATATTCTAAATACTAAATAGACTCAATGAAATATACAACATAGGAATTTCAACATATAAAATTACTGAACCACAATAATATAGCTCTGTTTACAAAACAATGCTTTTCAATGCATGCATGATATAACTATACACATATATGAAGAATATGACACGAATTTTTAATTGAAATTCACAAAACATACAATAATCTCCATTTTTTTTAATATTTTATTTTCTAAAAATAGTTTAACTCGCTTTCTATTGAGAAATGAAAATAAAAAAATTCCATCTCAAATAGCTTCACCACAAAAAAATTCCCAAAGTTGGTGTTTCGGAGGTCTTTAACATGCATCCTTATGGAACAGAAAACAGTACTCCAACTTCGTCTGAACTATGGTACTAATTAAAAAATACGTACGTAATCTATGATAAATTCTTTAATGGATTTTCAAATATATATATATTTTTTTTTACGGAGCCGTTTTTCCAGAAAAAAAAACTTGAAAATCCTTATGGGAATTAACCCGCAAAAATTTCAATATTTTTTTTTCGGAAAAAACGGCTCCGTAAAAAAAATTATTTAAAAATCCATTAAAGAATTCATCATAGATTACGTACATATTTTTTAATTGGTACCATAGTTCAGACGAAGTTGGAGTAAAAAGCTGTTTTCTGTTCCATAAGGATGCATGTTAATGGCCTCCGAAACACCAACTTTGGGAATTTTTTGTGGTGAATCTATTTGAGATGGAATTTTTTGGTTTTCATTTTTCAATAGAAAGCAAGTTAAACTATATTTTTAGAAAATAAAATATTCCAAAAAATGAAATTGCTCACTCTACTTTAAATAAAAACTTATTTTGATATTAATTTATAAACTTATATTACAGGCACACATATAATATAATGCTTATTTGAGCTATGATATGATAATCTGTTTTATATATTTCAAATCTTTTTTCATTATTAATATCTTTTAATCTCAATTTAGACGTGAATTATGATTAATCATATATAATAAAGAAATTAATTATTTCTATATAATATAAGATAGTGTCGTATTATCAAATATATTATGATGAAGATGTTGCATGGTCGTTTATTAAAATATAATCAGTACTATATGATTTTATTATTGACTTAACTCAACATTTAATATAATAATTTACATTGCTATTGGATTTTCTTATCTTGTATAATAAATTATCACTACTAGTAGTAGTCAGTATTAAGAGTACACGTGACGCGTAGAAGAGAGAATTGAGTGGCTTGTTGGGAGCGTGTTATCAGCCGTGGTAAGTGAGTGAGAAACACGCAATCAGCGTCTCTTTATCTTTGGTGAAGAGCTTCATAAATAGGCCTACATGGCTGCATAAGTCGTCTCACTTACCAGTGATGCTCCTATTAGCCGCTATCGCTTGTATTATCAACACCTCTCCGACCCTTGAACCCCAACCACCCCCTTCTCTTTCCTCTATATTGAGTACCATAATAATATATATACACCTGAAACACCAATGTTAAAATAATCCAAATCTTGTATATAAAATATACAGTATGATTGCTTAATCAATATTTTGTATTTAATAAAAATATTGAAATATAAAAATTAATTATCAATGTTTCGAGCAATGAGCTGGTAAAAAAATAACACATAATTTGTTATATATATATAAAAAAATAATGTAAATTTAATAATATTTATTTTATTGGCTTATCGTTTGCTGCTTATAATAATTTTAGTAATAAAAGATTGTAGAAAATATGAGTATGATGATAAAATGCAGAAGCTACATATTTTATACATATTTAATAATTCGTCTGAAAATTCATTTCCAATACGTTACACAACAAGCAGTATATAATATATTAGAAGAAATTTTATACTTTTAATGTGAAGTATATAATATATAGATGGGAAGCTGCAGCTGCAGATTATTAATTATTGTTTAACTAAGATTTGATTTTTTATGTTATGCATATGCACAATTTTACAAGCTATATTTTCTTTCCTAAATGACTGTAACATATTGCACAATAACATCTTCAATTAATTATTATTCACGAAGATAACAATATTTTTGTATCTATTTTGTGTTTTAATTGTAATTTTTTATTTGTTTTTCTTATGTAAAAAAAACTAAAGAAAAAAAAATATATTTTTTTTTAAAAATCTTTTTTGAAATTACATGACTCGGGCCCGGAAGTGGTTTGATAATAACTTCAGTAGAAAATTAACAAATATTCTTTAGTTTAGCCTAACTAACTAGCAAATTTATGAATTGTTTAGATTATATTGCTTTGACGTTATGGCCCTCTAGGTAGGTTGCCCTGAGATGGGCCAAATAGCATATAAAAAATTATCTACATTTTTTACATTTCTCCTATGTTGCTAATAACAGTATTTGGACCACCACATTTCCCCTCTCGCGATTGAGACCCTACATTGTACCCCTCTTCTGAGTCCCACGTAAACATATAAACATAATACAGTAAAAATAATTGTATAATATAATTATTGATTACATAATTATAATATTTTTAATTCATAAAATTTCACGACATAAACTCTACTTTTGCTTTACTGCTTGTAGTGCATCACTCTCCTTATCTCCTTTAGGCTAGGCAATTTGTAGAGCATTCAAGTTGAGCGGGTTATCTACACAGCAGGGGCAATGCTGAGCTAGATGATTAGGAGAGGTAGAAATTTATTAATTGTTTGATTGTCATAGTGATAGTTTTGGTGTCAAAAAAATTCAAATAATATCTTTTCAGCTTTTGGTACTTTCAAATACTTTTTCCAAGAAATTAAATCCAACTTATTCTTTTTCGTCTCTCCCACTCTAGATATAGATATTAAAAACATTAAAAGAACAAAATAAATGGCAAACGAAAAATCATGAATTTCTTGTTCATTTTACCTGATAAAATAGCACAGTTTTTAAAAATAATGATGTATATATATAATATTGATATCATATTTTTATTTTTCAATTCAATTCTTTATTGGTAATTTTCAAAACATATACAGACACAATCAATAAAATGAAGGCACTCTGAATGAAATGGTAAACAATGGTACATATTGTTTATGTTCACACTTCTAACTTGATGAAAAAAAAATAACCCTCTAAGATTATTTTATTAACACTAGATAATTATATCTTGAAAATTGTGTTTACAGTTGATATATTAGAAGCTCAATAGCTTTTTAGTGTTATCGAATAAAGCGTGAGATGGGACAGCAGTGGGGGATGATGGGGGTGTTTCGTCTAATTGAAGCTATCAGCACGTGTAAGATTAGCTGTATATTAGTGGAGGTGGTGTTGATAAGATAGTACTGCACCCTCCCGGCCACGTGGCTAATTATATTCGTTTGTCAGCTGCTCTAATCTGTGCCAGGTATTAACGAAATTCTCTAATTAAATTTATTATGTTGTTACGTCTATATATGGTGATCGAAAAGTCTCGCTGGTTTTACCTTGATTTTATAGTTTTTTTAAAATTATTAAGATATAATTAAAAAAAAAAACTTTCCCTTCAAATCATGTAATTAAAAAAGTCATGGTAATTTTTCCTCAAAACATGTAATGAATGGAAAAATAATAGTTTTTTTTCCTCGATCGCCTTGTATTATACAGAAATCAGGTCACAAAATAAAATAAACAAAACATGTTGTTTATACAGACGGCGCCATCTCTTGTCTTAATTAAATATATTTGCAGCATATCAAACTTAATGTTAGTAAGACGAGCCCTTTCAAGAATAATAGAGTATTGACTTCAAAATTTTTTATTGCAGAAATGGATAGAGCGTGCAAAGTTATGCTACCCTGATTTTTTTCAGATTTTTTAGAGCCTGGGAACTATTTTTAAAAAATTATTGAAAGTTCTTTTTGTGACGTCACGAGACGCCGCTCCTTAAGAAAAAGATAGGACTTGCCGCCGCGTGACGTCACAAAAAGAACTTTCAATAAATTTTTAAAAATAGTTCCCGGGCTCTAAAAAATCTGAAAAAAATCAGGGTAGCATAACTTTGCACGCTCTATCCATTTCTGCAATAAAAAAATTTGAGGTCAATACTCTATTATAAGACTTGATGTGCTATGTCATTTTGTTGCGTAATTTTGTTCAACGAAATAATTCGTCACTCGAGAATTGAGGTTGTATACTTATAAATACAATTTAGAAAGAAATTTTGACCTTATCAGATGAGATAAGACAAGCATGCAGGGTCAAAATACCATTCAATTTTTTTTAGTTAATACAACTTGCATTTTTTTAATTGAAACATTATTTTATTTTAAATTTTCCATATCTAACAATCACTATTAGTTATTTTTGGTTGAGATAAACGTATTAATTTATTTGAATAAGTAAATAAAATTGTTAGATAAAAAAACAATAATGTAGGAATTAAACTTATATTTTTAAAAATGAATAGAAAAAAGTAAAAACATTAAATTTCAAATAAATCTTGAAATTTTTGTGGGTTAATCCCCATAAGGATTTTTCAATATTTTTGAAATGGCTCTGTAAAAAAAAAAATATTTATTTAAAAATCCATTAAAGAATTCATGATAAATTACACAGGTATTTTTTAATTGGTATCATAGTTTTGACGCAGTTGGAGTTAAAAGCTGTTTTCTGTACCGTAATTAAGGAACACGAAAACAAACACCAAAACACCAATTTTGGGAAGTTTTTGTCGTGAAGCTATTTGAGATAAAATTTTGTGGTTTTCATTTCTCAATGAAGGGCATGCTAGACTTTCTTTTTTTTTTTTAATTTTAAAAAAATGCAATTTTTTCCTGTACTTTAAAATTTGAAACAAACCAATAAAAAGTGCAATGGAGTATCGACCTCAATTTTTTTTATTGCAGAAATGGATAGAAGGTGCAAAGTTACGCTACCTTGAATTTTTTCAGATTTTTTACAGCCCTGGAAGTATTTTTAAAAAAATATTGAAAATCCTTTTTGTGATGTCACGAGGCGTCTGTCCTTAAGAAAAAGATAGGACTTGCCGCCACGTGACGTCACAAAACGGACTTTCAATAATTTTTCAAAAATAGTTCCCGGTCTGTAAAAAAGCTGAAAAAATCAGCGTAGCCAGCGTAGCATAACTTTGCACCATTTGTAAAATAATAAAAAAATTGAGGTCGATACTCCAATTAAATGAATATTGTGTATTTAATCACATGCAATTTCAAAATTTTGTGCAGTTAGCAATTTGTTTTATTTTGTTATATTTCCCTTCATGACTCATGAGTACGTACATAAATAATAGCAAGTCAGAGTCAGGAAATTCACAAACAGTTCAACAAGAATAATTCACTTCCCGGAGGTTATGTAGTGAATCCTTGGTAAATGTAATATGAAGAAAATAAACAATTAATTAACACACAATAAATCAACAATAAAATTAAAAGTACACCATGGAATAAACTATAGTCTATAACTAATATTGAGCACTTAGCATATAATTTTACATTTATCTTATTTTACAAACTAAGAAAATTTATGTCTTTATTTTTCTAAAATGAAATGAAACAATCTTTATTTAGCTTTCGCTATTTAACTAAATATTAATAATAATAATTGTTTTTTGGGTCAATAAAATAAAATAAATACATAGTTTGGAGGGAAAAATAACAATAAACAAGTTTACCAAAGCACAATTGATGCATGTAAAAGGTGGAATGTAAAAAATGCGTACATTCTTCCAAATAGTAGTTAACATATTTTTTTACACATAAAACAACATGAAAGAATTAGTTCATACTATACTCTCTATGGCCTCTATGCCTATAGAAAAAAATCCTTTTTTCAAATTACGAAGTTAAATTTAAAAAGAAAAATAATTTTAAAAACGAGTTCATAAAATTTGAACAATTTCCGGTACATTTCAAAACTATAAGGTCCACAGCTATTTCAAGTAATCATTTTAAAATGACAAAATACAGTAAAAAGTTATAATTACTATGATAACAAAATCATATTATGATATAAATGTATACAAGTACTGCAGCAATAGATGATGTTTTTTCAGATTCAGATTCAAAAGGCTTTAAATCACAGTGCCTGCGATATATGCAACTTTTTTCACAGAAATGTCAAGCGGGTTGCAGACATTCTAAATTCTAAACTTTTATTTCTTGCGGTAACTTTAATATTTTCAATTTAATAATCAATATAACGCTATACTTTATGTTATTATAGTAACAATGTTATAATATAATAACTATAATAATAACTATAAATTTATATTCCATTTCATTCCATTTAAGTTTTTTTTTTCTTGAAAGCTTTTACAATGTGAAATTGACCGTACGATAAATAAATTTGTATTTTTAAAGGAAAACATAATAAAAAAAAATAGAGAAATGTAATTCTCCTCTCAAGTTGAACATAATGCCAGCAGTTTATGTAAGCGGGCCATGCCATTATACTGTGAAGAAAATACGCGAGCAATGGGAGTCTTTTTTTTTTTTTTTTTGTTCCATCACAAATCGTGTCGCGAAGTTATGAGATCTCATCTCTAAGAGCAGCAGCATCCGACGTCGCGTCGCCGTTCACTGGACCACTTAGTGGGATTAATCTGGCATAGTCTCCAGCATGTCGCCAAGTCACACTTCCAACAAGGAAATTGCATTGTGTGGAACTCAAATCATCACCCGTATATACTCGGGTATAAGAAAGATATATATACGTATATATTTGTATATATATAATTATATATTATGTTTATATAAATAATGAATAATTTATTATGAAAGATGTTGCTATAAAAATATTTTACATTAAAATTTGATTTAATATTATGTTTTTTTATGCATGTTATGATTGTTATGCTAACTAACGATAATCACGATGAATTATTTTATATGATATGTAATGATTAATTTTATTTATTATTTTTCATATAATGTATTGATGCTAAACTTGTTGTAGTAAATATAATATGCTTTTAAAATTTTATTTAATATATTTTCTCACAAATTATATGCCAGAAGAAGAAGAAGAAATAAAAATACAGTCTTATTGTATGAAATTTATTTAATTACACTTTTTCAAGATGAATTTCTCATTTATTGATCAAATTTTCTAATTATATTATATAAAAGAACTTCTCTATTTATTTATAAAATAGATAATTCGTTAAAAAAATATAAAAATAATTAAAATTAGAAATTGTTTTATTTCATGATTCATATAAATTAAACGTCATTGATAAATATATAATTAAGACTCATGCATCATACGTATGAAATGTGAAGAGTGTATAATAAGCACTAGAAATTAAATAAAAGCTAGGGTGTGAAACTGACACAGGTGATATTAACACACTCCAACAAGTCTAGCTGGCCAGAATAGTAGAGAGATTAAATATAAAATAGGCAGTATTGACTCACTGATAATGCAGAACCAATATTGACGACAGTGGCGGCCTAGATAAGACAAATATTATACAGAGCACCGAGAAATTAATTCAAACTGTCACTCAATTCGAGAGGCAAGCTCTCTCACAAGAGTTTGCTTGTCCCCACGGCTATGAACTCGTCTGCATATCGCGTGTCATATATATAGTTTGGTTTTCTAAATTAACTCTTTATATAAATGTAATAAAAGTCTTTATACTTCCATGATGAATTCTAGCTTTTTAATGCAAATATGGCGGGAGGAAAAAAAAAAAAAAAAAAAGTGGGATTTTTTTTGTGAGTATTATACTAAGTAGAATGGTTTTCTACTTTTTGAATGATACATATCATAGCAATAAAATTCAACATAATAAAATACATAGATACATTATAATTACAATTAATTTTGAACCTACAAAAAAAAAAAAAAAAAAAAAAAAGGACAGCATGCTGCAGATTGAAACTTAATAGGAATAAAATTTAATTTTAATTTAGAAATCTAGAATTAAATTTAACACTTAAAATCTTGTACTAAAAATTAACTACTATATAAATATTAATGACGCAGAGTATTAATTGACCGTTTCTCGTTAATTAGATCACCAAAGAGTCAATTAAGCTACTTTTTGAGCGTGGTTATATTAGCTATATATGTATTATAGCTATAGTGTACTCTTGGATGGGTATACGTGCGACCGTTTCAAGTAAAAATTACGTTGTCTGGTATAAATTCGCGTCTCTCTTTCTATACCCATGCAGCTAGTGCAGTGATGCACTTTTGTGTGGTTCCCCAGGCTTTGGACATATAACTTAATTTGTTCTATTGATAAAAAAAAATAGAGGTGTCCGTCCTGACTGAAGTTTTCCACAGTTCCCTCAGTCTCAACTCATCAACGAATGCTGGGACGTGAAACAGGCCGTACGTATAATCATGGTCACCATCCTTTCCCTCTCTTTAACGCACCCTCGGCCTATATACCCCCAGTACCCCGCCTCGAGCTTCAATATATCTCATGCATATTATATATAAGCAATTAAAATAATTATTTAAGTTTTAATTAATTAAGGGTTTTATGGCTATTAATTTTATATAATATAATAATATATTATATATTTTAACAAAAAATAATTATATTAGTCAATTTACAAATTTCATTGATTAAAAAAAACTTGCAGAATGGCATTTGACATTATGCCAAAATATATAAAAGAAGAGTTGTGAAGAGAAATAAGATAAAATCTAGTCAAAGGAAACAAAGTATTGAAGAAATAACGTTTTAATTATTATTTCGTGAAATTTTAATTCATAAAATATAATATATAAAAAGAAAAAAAAAAAAGTTTCCCGCGACAAAATTCTGAAAATCCTGAAAAGGCTGAAAATCTGCTGAAAATGCAACTTAACGCCATCTATTGTTTCAATTCAAAACTTTTTGTTTCATCAGCTGGCAATCTGGGGGCGCTTCAGAATGTTATTGATCCTGAAGGGTCAAAAGTACGGAATTATGTTCAGTCGTAATTTAGAACAAAATTAACATTAATCATGCAAAATTTAAAGTGTAGACTATTCAATAATTAGATAAGGTAGCATTAGGAATATAATCATATTGTGGAATCTTCTTAAAAAAGGTGAGATACATTCTTAAAAGTTGAAAGTAGGCGTGCCCTTTTTTTTCACCAGACACAGCTGACAATGACAGAAACTTCACATTCCTGAGATTCTTATTCCCTTTCTTGTATTTTAGGATGTCGTCCAGCAATCTGGTGGTTCCTGTGGTGCTGTGGGGCAGATCTGCACCCACCCACTGCATCTCCTGCGTCTACTTATCAAGAGACCAGCGGACTCTAATCACTGGTTGCTATGATGGTCAGATTTGTCTGTGGCAGGTCGATCCAGACACTCTGAAAGTAAGACACTGTTGAACCTAAAGTATAGATATAATTATGCTCATTTTCATACCAGTTTTGGTTCATAGAGGGCCACAGTACGAGCCGGTTCATGGGTTTTATTATTTTCTTTTTTAATTTGTACTTGCATGGACCCCCTTTTTTTAAAATTGATTTAGCTCCTGCTGTTACAGTGTTGTTTGCTCGCTTTTGTCAATAAGTTGCATTTTCAATTAACGATTATTGCATTCATCTACTGTATACCCCAGCCTTTTGTAATATCAGTCTGTTAATTGGCTAGCATCATGCTGTGTATGTACGTAATACAGTTCGAAACAATACGTATCTTACATACTGTACTGTATGTATCTCACTATATAAAGGCTAAATCAAATAAATTTCTCTAGGTTACACATATGTTGCAGTACCCTCTTTATTAATGTATTAATTTTACTTCTTGTTCTCAGATGACACCACGGGCTCTTTTAGTTGGCCACACAGCTCCAATTTTATGTCTTTCGAAAGCAAGTATTTCTCTTGAGAACAACTTCATTGTCAGCTCTTCAGAGAGTGGGTGAGTAAAAGAACGAACATAATGAAAGGAGTTAGCTCCAATTTTAAACATGTCAAAATTTGGCATAAAAATAAAGTCTAAACTGATAACTAAAACCTAAGATATGATAAGTATTTTGTGAGACCTCTTATAGTTTCATCTCTTTGATTACATAGAATCACAAATTTCATGTGTGTTTTTCAGTGAGATGGCAACTTGGGATCTAGTCGACGGGAAGTGTTGTGAGCTGGTGAAACTCCCCAACGTTCACATCAACATTCAGGTACGAGTTTCTGGGAGTTGCGAGCCAAAGCAGACAGCACTGACTAATTTTCCTGCAGGCGTATCACATGAGCGGCACTGACGATGATCGTCTCTTCTGCAACGGTTACTATGCTGAGATCCTTGTGATGAACCCGTTCAGCCTCGAGGTCCTCTTCTCGCTGGCCTCTCGAGTGAGTCCTGATTGGATCAGCGCCCTCCATGTGCTGCGTCCCTCCAAGAGGAAGGGTGAGTGACTGCCAGGGAAATCTGAGAACCAAAATTAATCATTGCAGGATTTAATTTTGAATGAAAAATTCAACAGTGTTCATAATCTATCCTGATAGAAATTGTATTTTAGTGTTTTGCGAATGATTTCACCATAGGAACGAAAACCTTACCTGTAATTACGCCCCCTCCCTTCTCATGCAATGGCAGTTAATATACATTATTCTTCTTGTACTGTATTAAAAGTTGATTTAAGAAGACCATGGTTTGAATTCCAATACATTCTATTTGAACTGAATGAGTTTTAGCTAATACGTAGCACATTGTTTTGCCCATAGATGACGTTGTGCTTGGCCTGACTACGACGGGCATGGTGAAGATGTGGCCACTGCCTGCTGGCATGGGCAAGGGTTCGGAGCCCCTGTATGAGACCGAGAGCAAGCAAATTCGCTGCCTCAACGCCCTCAGCATGAGCTGCTGTGCCTTCAACCAACGCACTGTGCTCATCGTCTGTGCCAAGTTCTGGCAGGTAAGAGGCTAGAAGATGATTTACTGGAATTGCAATAATGAGTTAGTGCCATAACTTTGCAACATCAAGTCAAGTTAGCATGTTAATTTCGTAAAATTTAAAGATCTTTACCATCATTTTGCATCCTTCATAGTCTAAATTTAGTCCAAAAGTGGAAAAGAAATACTGTAAACTTTTTATATAAAATATTATGTCAATTCATAAGCCCTGTCCAGTATAAATTTCCTACAGCCGATCGACCTTATGTACAAGTGCATAAGGTCGATTGGGAGCAGAAAGTGTATACAGGGCAGGATTTACGAACTGACCTATAATCTTTCTATGAATTGCAGTTCTTATTTTATACTCCTGTAAAATTAAATACATAACATCAATGAGAAGTATTTGTGTCAAATTGTCCTCCAGTCCCCAAGTTTACTCCTGTTACCTTAACACCTCCTCCTTCTGCCTAGATCTACGATGCTGGAGACTTCTCTGTGCTGTGCTCCGTTAGCCCACCTCGTGGGGAGCGCTGGTTGGGCGGAGAATTCCTCGCTGCAGACCGCGTCTTGCTGTGGTCTGACGAGGGGAGGGGCTACATGTATCGTCTGCCCGCCAAGTAAGTGCGCATCCCGGCACCAACGTCCCCCTCACCTCCGCTAGTCTCGCAGCACTCGGGGCCTCGTCTGCATCGTACAGAGACACCCAAGTAGCCTCATATCCTCCAGCCAATCACAGACAGCTTTGTTATAGCCATCTCTGATTGGTGCAGAATTAATCCATGCTTATTATAAATACTGTAAAGATAAAATGATTTGAGCTTTTTTTCCTATACAATTAATAAATAATAAATTGTAATAATTTAAATTGTTAAAATGGTAAGGATGCAAGGCTATCATTTACAAAACATCAATCTCTTGTCATTAGACCAAAGATCTGCAAGGCTTATATAGTCCCTTAGAGCTTCATACACTTACATTAAAAACATTATTTACTTCATTTATTTATTTATTTATTTTTTTTTCAAATTGAAATGGAGGTGTGTTAAGATTTATATGGATTCTTTGCATGATTCTTCTCACTAGATGAATTAAATCTCAATTCTGGTGTGTTCACTTTAACCTTTCTCATCTTTTATTCATCATTGGAAATCTGGCATGTTCTAGATGACTATGTAATTTCAAGATGGGCTTAAAGGCCTTCTGAACCTTTTCACAGTATTAAGTACACGGTTAGCTTTGCTTCAGTGTGATTCGGTTGCATAAATTTTTTTGTTTCAGTAGCACAAATATCAGAGATAATAGCCGATGAAGAAGCACCTGTGACGTCACTCACGCTCATTCAGCGGCGACAATATAGGGAAATCCCTGCAAAAGATAGGTTCACTCCCGCTGCAACCACGGCCACAATTTTACTTCTGAAATTTTGAAACTTTACCAGGGCAGTCTTGATAGTATTTGTAAAATAGTCTGAAAGATTTTTTTTTATGACATTCATACAAACCGAGTTATTGCGGTAGAAAGAGGAGCAAAAATGTTGTATAGGAAAACAATGTTAAATTTTTAGCTTATCTTGCTACCGCAATAACTCAGTCTGTACACACACCACCAAAAAAATTCTTTCAGTCTATTTGACAAATATTATCAAGACTGCCCTGGTAAAGTTTCAAAATTCCAGAAGTAAAATTGTGGCCGTGGTTGCAGCGGGAGTGACGTCACAGGTTCCTTTTCATCGGCTATTATCTCTGATATTTGTGCTGCTGAAACAACAAATTTTATGCAGCTGAATCACACTGAAGCAAAGCTTACCGTGTGATTAATATTGTACAAAGGTTCATGAGGCCTTTAAGAATTTAGATTTCAGTAATCATATAATGAGTTATATAGTATACATTATAAAAAAAAATTGTCTAGTTATTTTATCTCAACTGATAACAATTAGATAACAAGATAATGGTGTTTGAAGTGATATTAGAGATTGGGCATTGCTTATTAATATTTTAGTATTTTATTATTATTATTTTTTTCCCATCAAAAATTAAAAGATTTGATTTCAAACACCTAATATTTACAAATAAAATTAAAATGGCATGAAAAAAGTATTTAACCATTTTTTTACATGTTTTCTAGCAATGGATAACCTTAATGATTTTTTTTATTACATATTTGAATAGAGAATCTCAAGATAAGTATGTATCGTGAATTTTGTCCAGATTTTTTTGAACCCTCTAACACTCTGAAAATCATGCTGCAAAATGCCGTGCTGCAAATATTTAACATGTACGCATAAGGAGACACGTTGCATGACTATGACATCACAGCATCTTTGCCCTCTATTTTGAGGGTGTTAGAGGCTTCAAAAATACCTGAATAAATATTAACAGAACTTGAGATCCTCTATTTAAATGCAATAAAAAATTCCATGAAAGTTGTCCATTATCAATTTTATGTTACTATAAATGTACAAGTACATTAACTCTATACATACATAATAATTCTGTTATGCTTAGAGAAATATTCTGAGGAGATAACATATTTATGTAAAACTCATTAAATTTCTAGTTAATTAACTCCAATGTGTTTAGGTTCTATCTGCTTCTTCTCTATTTTGTATGTGGTTAACTCACTAACTGGCATATATTTTTATTTTTCATGTAATATTGACAGCAAACTGAGAGGAAAAGTCGCTGATAGGTTAGTCCTTCTCTCATTTTTCCACTGGTTTTTCATGGTGGTTCTTAACTTGGGTGTAAATTAATGGGCGTGGATTTTTTTTTTAACACTTTTTTGCTTGCAGTACAGAAAAAAGGCCATGAAGTTTTAATTTTTTTAACTATTTTAGATTTTTTTCAATGTAATAATAATAAAATGGCATTTTCTGTACATATTTACACTGCCTGATTTATATTATACATTCATTATTTTTCTCTCTTGCTTACACATCAATGGAAACACAATATAAATAAACTTGGATAAATGTAATCTTGTTTCAGGAACATACACACACAATGTAAATTGGTGAAGGGGTACAAATTTCTTGTAGGACATCACACTGACATTGAGCACTTTGCACTGCTAGCTTATTTAGCTACCTTTTGTTGCATGAACTGTGTGTGGTATCGTCACAATGTAGGTTGCACTGCACTTTGTAACTCTTGCTCGTCTTATTTATGCATGTTTTTTTCATGAATATTTTTCCATTTACTTTCAATTAAATAATTTTGTTTTTAATACTGTAATTATCCATTAAAATTAACGTGTGTGTTTTAATATCATGCAGCATGGATGCATAAATTGATAAAAAAAATAATAAATAAATTAAAAGATAGAAAGAGAAAAAAAAATGTAAAACTTAATGTGAGTTATTATTTAAGAGTGCCAACTATTTGTTAATATTGACAATGTTGATCATAGAATAGTGATAGTTTAATTAAAGGCTGAAAATTTGTAATCATGATGTTGTTTTTTCAAAGGATTTAAATCAATTTTCATTTGTACAGCACATCATGAATGCCTCTTAAAAAAGCAAATTGTAAATGTTTACTGTGTAGCTTATTGGGATTCAAAATGGGACAAACAATTTTGCAATATTACGTTTCTTATCACACCACCTAAGAAATGATTGCATCTGCAAAGTTGCTTGCTTGGTTTTGAAGCTGACAGATCAGATTATCTGGAGGTCCCAGTGTAATTGTTTATTTTGCAGCTGTATAGCCGAGAGCAAGGACTTCCACAGCAAGGCCGTAGATGGAGACAACCCGTTCCTGTACTGCCTGCTGTCAGTACCTGCAGACAAGGTTAGAATTATTGTCACACACATGAAATTGTATCACTGCAATAAAATGAGCAAAAAAAAAAAAAAAAAAAAAGGCATTGAAAATTGCCTGGCTTTTTAGTAGTCTCAAAATACAAATTTAATTCAATGAACTTCAATGCCTCTACATCGTGAAATTTTAGACAAATAATTAAAAACCTTAGTAATTGTTACCAGTACTAACTATCCTGTTAGCCTAATTACATAAAAATTTATGCAATGTATGTTGTTTACCTTATTTAAATGGCATACCTTTAAAAAAAGAGAATAGGAACACTTTCAATAAAAATATATTTATTGGGAAGGGAGATAAATACGTCTTGTCATTCATAATAATTTATTAAACTATTCATTGCTAAATGCCTAATTTGGAATTGCTTGAATAGCTTAAGTTTGAAAATCATAAATTGAGATCATCTCATGTGCCCCCCCCCCAGCCGCTGTCGTGCCCTCCGGCGATGCGGTTCTTCCAGGCGCCACAGTCTCGTCCCGGCAGCAAGTTCCAACGTGTGCTGTTGAGGGGGGACTCGGAAGGAGGGGTCAAGATGTGGAGCATCCCCGACGTCAGTAACAGTCAACTGGCCCAGATCCAGCAGGTCGAGTTCAACAAGCCTCCAGGTCAGTGCCGTCAAATAGTGGTAAACAAATTAATTGATAAAATTTTAATTATGGGAGTAATATAATTATTTTCCTTATTTAATTTGTTTTAAAAATGCTGGTTGGTTGGTTGGTATTTTGGGTCAATTGACACATTTTGGTCACTTTTTAAAAATGCATATGAAGCCAAGATCTGTCTGCTAATTAATTAGTAACATTAATAAGAACAACATACTGTCTTCTGTTACTGGATGGCACCAGTATATTGTAAAAATTTCTTCCTTCTTCAATTTTAAAATTTTCACTTTTTTATGATGCAACTAAATTAATTACAAATTATTCATAATAAAATAAATTTACTACTTAATTATACAACACATGATAAATAACCTGGTGTAACATGGAAAATCCACCTTTTAAATTCTATTTAAATGTCTCATGTTGTTAGGCATGCCTCCCACCATTGAGACGACCCTGCAAGCAGCCTGGGCCGAGATGAAGCCATCTCCTGCTGGAATCCTCGACCAGCTGGTGAGTGCCACGCTCCAGCTGTAAGCAAGAAAATGCTAAGACCTTTCTCCTCCTCAGGACACGGTGAACGTGCCGGCAATCCGTCTGACGGCCAGCATCTACTTGCCGCAGCAGGGCCGGCTGGTGTGTGGCCGTGAAGACGGTTCCATCGTGATTGTGCCGGCGTCACAGACTGTGATGCTGCAGTTGCTGCACGGCAAGCACCAGCAGTATGATGGTGAGTCAAACTGGACATGAAAAAATGTATTTCAAGGGGGGAAGGATCTGTTTAAAAAGAGGATAGGAACAAATATGTGCTTATCAGATTTTCTTTAGATTATAAATTTTTTCCTGGTAATGTTTTTTTTTTTTTTTTTTACACATGGATATCACAAATAAGTATCATAGTAAGCTAGGTTTAACAATATTTTTAAGAACCCTTCTCGCTTTTTTCTATACTCTTCAGACTCATATAGATTCTGACTTCTAAATTTCTGAAAACAACAACAACATAAATCACAATTTTATTCATTAATATTGTTTTCTTGCTTCTGATGGTTGATTGATTAGTTTTTTTGGACAATCATCTCATTACTGTATTGGTTATGGTTATGATTTTTGTTTTTAAATTAAAGTAATGTTAATAATGTAGTAGAATTTTATCCCAGTTCTTTGAATCCAAAGATAGAAGATAAAACAGTTCAGAAAGTCACTTGGTTGCATTTATATTTTTAACCCATTTTAGAAGCAAAATGGGTTAAACGCCAAAACGTGGGCACAAGAAAAGAAGAAGAAATACATTTTTAACCTGTAAAGAGTTAATATTTTACTTACATTTTCAAGGCTAGATATTTAGAGTTATGAAAGCTATCATATACAATATTCTAAGCTCCACGTCAAAATTTGTTCTCCGTGCTTAGACTGGCCGCCACACCAGGTTCTTCTGGGTCACGCGGGACGGGTCAACTGTCTGCTCTACCCCCACCATGTGCACCCTCGCTACGAGGTGTCTCACCTTGTGTCGGGGGGCGTAGACTTCGCAGTATGTCTGTGGGATCTGTACTCCGGCACTCTGCTGCACCGCTTTTGTGTGCATGCTGGCGAGATAACGCAGCTCATGGTGCCTCCGAACAACTGCAGCGTGAGTCTTGTCATTATACTGTATTTAGGTTATGTTCCATTTAGCGAGTTAAAAGATATGCATGCTAATGCTCCTACAAAGAAATATTTTTACTGTATCAAAGAACCAGTTACTGTATTATATTTTAAAAAAGATAGAAGGAACATGTTAGTTGTTTATAAAATATAGACATTTTTGCTTTATTAGCAACCAGGAGTATTTGTCTTAAATAAAAATATAAATGTGGTATCAGTAAATATTCCAGCTGAGTGACTGAGCTGAGATGTCTACTTTTGATAAATATCTACAATGGTTGTGTTAAGAATAAATTGTTCTTTTTTTTTCTTTTAAAATATCTTAAAGTGACTATTTTTAATATCTAAAGAAATTAAAAATAAGAAAGTTCTCTCTAACTCTCTCATTTTTCCCACAGCCTCGGGTGCAGAAGTGCGTGTGTAGTGTTGCCAGTGACCACTCGGTGGCTCTGCTAGGCCTGACAGAACGCAAGTGTGTGGTGCTCGCCTCACGCCACCTCTTCCCAGTGGTTACCGTCAAGTGGCGCCCTCTCGATGACTTCATGGTGGTTGGCTGCTCAGACGGAACGGTCTATATCTGGCAGATGGAGACAGGTATGTACACTTCTTATTGTTTTAATGTACAACAGTCATTTGAGGTTAAAAATAATTTAGATTAAAATTAAAGTGTATCAAGTTTTGAATTTAATATATATTTTTTTTCTTTTTTTTTTTTTTAGAAATTGTTAGAAGGGAGAAGGACTAGGCGATTTCATTGAGATGCTCTCATTTATTTATTTACTGTATTGAGGGGTAATGGATAAGTGTCTTCATGTTGTATATTTTGTTGTTGGCAACCTTGCTCTGCTTAGCTGTACAAAGGAATGCTGTATAACAGTGACAAGCAACTCTCAGGATAAATAAAAAAAAAATCCTCTCATCTCAATACAAAAAATCCAATCAGTAATACTCTCTCCCACAGGCCACCTTGACCGAGTGCTGCACGGTATTTGTGGTGAGGAGGTCCTCTATGCGTGTGACGAGCACGTGGCAGCTTCTTCGTCCGCCTCTGCCGGCGGAGACATGGGCCTCGCCAACCCCGCGGTGCACTTCTTCAGGGGCCTGAGGCACCGCAACCTGTCTGCCATCAGGCATGCTACCCAGGTGAGACAGAGCTGTGGGTCGAGGAGGTCTGGTTCCAGATTTTACTTAGACACATAGCTTGTTATAGGACATAGATGATGTAAAACTGATGTATGAATGTTGATAAGAAGAGGTAGCCATTCCCCCACGTTGTCACAAATATTTTATAACTTTTATTAATTTTCAAAAACCAACTACGTATGTGTAAGAAATGAAAAAGAGGGTTTTCTTTACTGGACATTTTTCTTCTGATTAAAATTAGATCAACATATTGAATTACATGAAATTGTATTATTAAGTCCTTGAACGTTGTCTCCATGTATTATCATCGTCCTCCCTCCATGTCTTCAGCGAGGTCTGCACCAACTGCAGCAGCTGAGTCACCACTCAAACCACGACGGAGGGGACCAACAGAAGAGCCGCGCGCACCCTCTTGTCATCCAGGGACTACGCACCAACCCCAAGGATGCTGAGTCACACGTCCTCTTCTTTGACATCGAGGCTCTCATCGGTGAGTCCCTCCAGGAAAATTATGAATCTGACTCGATGCTGCATTTATTTTCTTTTCCTTGGAATACTTCAGGGTTTTATTTTTGTTGTATTTAAAACTAGCATACAGTATAAAATAACTTAATTAAGAAAGGTAATCTCACACAAGTTAAATGCAAAGAGTCTAAATTTCTTCTCAGTAATCTTTGGACACTAACAATTATTACATATCTGCAAAAAAAAAAAAAGTATGAAAGTCCCAGGTTTGTCTTACAAGTAAATACAATCAAGCTGATTTTACACTCTGAGTCTTTCTGATAAGAGCTGTCTTGTGTCTGCAGTCCAACTGCTCTCGGAAGAGTACAGTGCCATGTCGCCCGGCACCCTGGAGGCTCAGGGCCTGATTAACAACGCAGAGTACCAAAAGGTGGCGGCTCTCACCCAGTCAGCCTCACCTGACGCACACAAGAAGATTGCAGGTGGGGAGTCTTAGACAAAATCATTAAGTTTATAATAACTATTATGGAAAATTACTGTGCTTTATTAAGTTTTGTTAAATAAGAGTTAACCCAGAGTATGATTTATTTCCAGATTTCTTTGGTCGTGTCAAGGACAAGGCTGGAGATATGGAGCGTATTTTGAAGGAAAAGGACAAACACGGTAAGTTTGCCTGAACTAAATTTATTTATTTTCTCTTTTATTTTGTATCCTTAAATTCATTAGTAGTAAGAGTGGTTATTAATTGTATTTCTTTAACTTGAGAAAAATTAAATTAATATGATAAAATTTGCTGAAATTGTTTTTTAGCTTTAAAGAACAAAAAGAATGTGGATCAGCTGATCAACGTATTTCCCATTTGACTAATATGTAAACCTTAGCAAACACACAAATACCCTGAAATTTTTTTTGAGAGATAGATTTTAGTACCCAAAAGCCACAGAAAAAATTTCAAAACAGTTATTCGAGATGATTTTTTTTAAATATTTTTGTTTGTTTGGCTCTCCATGGGAAAGCCCCGTGAATGCTGAAAAAAATAAATAAATAAATATATAAAAAAAAATATAGTTTGAATAATTGTTATAAAATTTTTCCCATGTTTTTTTAGGTCTCTTTTCTTTTTTCTGTCTCTAAAAAATATTTCAAATTTTTTGTGTGTCTGCTAAGGTTTACATGTTAATCAAATGGGACTACGTCGATCAGCTGATCCATGTTACCTTGCCATTAAAAGAGCAAATTGCCTCCAAGACATACTGTAGATCTAGACACACCATAATTTTATACATTGGAGATCAAGATAGTGTGGTGTGTGCAGGGATCCTGGCCAAGGTGAAGGAGGGGGCGGAAAACGTGCACACGAGGCTGCAGGCAAAGGCAGAAAGCGTCGGCTTCAAGCCAATCAACGCAGACGGACGGGAGAGGAAAGGTAGGCACAGTTTCTGTTACTCTGGCATGTATTTCAGTGAAAGGTCAAAGAAAGGGGCCAAGTGGATTTAAAAATAAGCAGTGGTGCACCTATGACGAGTTGCAATGGTATCAAAATTGGGCCAAAAAATAGTCTAAGAGACTACTTTTGTGGCATCTATAGTGATGCACATTTTATAAAATTATTTATTTGGTAGATATAATGTACAGTTTTTTTTTTTTTTAATATTTTTATTAAAAAAATATTAAAATATTAAATATTATTTTTTAAAAAAATGTGGGTAGTATGTACATACTATTCTATAATTCATAACTAGTATTAAGGCTTAACCTGAGAAATTTGGACGAAAAATTCGCTACAACAAATTTTCTTCAAATTAATTTGGTGGACTTACAACAATCGTCAAATTAGCTCTGAGTTTTTTCGGAATTTTTTAACCGTTGGTTTAATTATAATTAATTTATTTAAATGAGAATTTTGTATCCTTCCAATGTTAAATTTGTTAATTAGCATTGCAAAAAAACTATACAACAGATTCTTCTACTTTTTTTTTTTACTAAAACCTAATTTTTTAGACTATTTTTCTGAATTGTTTTCATATATTTTGAACCGTGGCGATGATCGTTTCCTATATGTGATGAGAAATGTGGCAACGTTCTCAAGGACTGATGTCACCACCCCCTCCTAAAAAATTATTCGCATTGCAATGCAAACAGTGTTGCCACTATAGCCACACCTCTTGACCTCGACAGACAAATTCTCAGGTTATACCTTAATTGCAACAAAAATATGTGCATTTTTTCTGTATCATGAAAGAGAAACTTTTTTTTCCCTCAAAAAAAAACAGAAACGCTTTCGTCAGACTCCGAAATTTAGTTTGGTTAGTTATTGTGTTTGCCTCAAATTTATTACTCGTATTTCAATAGAATTATCATTATGTTTGTCATTGATAACTAAATTTATAATGACGCAAGAGAGCAGGATCTAACTATATAATGTTTGGGACTGCAATGCCTTCAACTTAAAGAAGTTCTAAGATTTTTATGTTATTTAGCCTATGCTGCTAGGTTCCAAAAAAATAAAAATATTTTAGAAAGACTAAGACACTACAATCAAAGAGATTATAAAAAATCATAAATACTACTATATATTAATGTTTATCTAAATTTTATCTCATCAAGAGAATAATATTTTTACTTATGGCCAAAAGCTTTTATTAACGTTAATGTCATTAGTGCTATTTTCAGACAACTTTGGTCCAATTCGTGGCATTCCTCAAACCAAAAACTAAAATAAATAGATAATATTTTTTAACTTTAATTAAACTATTTTCTAACGTTCTATACTATAGGTAAATAAATTAAAAAATATCAAAAACTCAGAATTTTTGAAGGAGCTATAGATTTATTTGAAGGAAGGTAGATGCTATACAACAGAAGCAGGTCTCTTACATTGCCCTTAGGGCAAGTACAGACCTATCTGGAGACACTCATCTAATGACAATGTTCTCTCACACCCGTGATGTAGTTGATTAATTACATAGCGACGACAATTATTATACATCAGTCAGCAGCAGGCTTAGTCGACGCGGTATGAGACGGCGTGTCCGGGGGTGTTGACCACGGTGGTGAGGGTGGCAGCGCGGACTGCGGGGGCGGCGTAGGCCAGGGGAGCAGCGTAGGCCAGGGGAGTGGCATGTGCAGCGTAGGCCAGGGGGGTGGCGTAGGCGCTGGCATAAGGATAGGCGGCATAGGGGTAGGCAGAGGTGGCGTATGAGTATCCTTGAGCAATGGGGGCGCCGGCGTAAGCGAGCACACCACGCTTGGAGCGGGACTTGACGGCAGCGTGCTCGGCCAGGTGAGCGGCACGGGCAGCGACAACCTCAGCGGTGTCCTGGACGGGAGCGGGTCCGACGGGCAGAACGACCTCAGGGGCAACGGGCACGGAGGGTCCCACGGGCAGAGCGTTGGAAGCCACACGGAAGCCAGCTGCGTCAGCGATGTAGTCGGTCTTGACAACCTTGCCGTTGGGGTCGACGTAGGAGTAAGATCCAGCCACGTTACCGTAAGCGTCACGGACGGCGTTGTGGACCTGTCCGGGGTGGGCATATCCGTAGCTGGCCTGTCCGAGCTCATCCTGAGCGTGGTACTGGGTCTTGGTGACAGCAGGCACGAAGGGAGCGGCGATGGGGGCAGAGTAGGCCACAGCGGGGGCGGCAGCGTAACTCAGAGGGGCGGCAGCGGCGTAGTTGTAGCCGAATCCAGAGTATCCCAGCTGGCCAGAGTATCCCAGTTGGTTGTAGTAGGGATAGCCGGCGTAGCCCGCGGTGTAGGCAAGGGGAGAGGTGGCGGCGGGAACCAGCACACCAGGCTTTGCCAGAGCCACGGCGGCGAGGGCGGAGAGAACAAACTGAAACGAAACAAGAGCGTTGGTCAGATATCATGTCTATAGCTCAATACTCAAGTTAATTTGTTCGTTCATAAAAGTCTCAATGAAAAGAAAAATGCATCAATTTTAAAAGTTTAAATCTACTGTACTTCAAATGGTTTTGATTTGCTGATTATTTATTTCGAATATTTTTCTGCAACAGATTCGGATATAATAATTTACGCTTTTATAATTTAAATTCGTTATAAATCGCAATAATTTGATTTGGATTTTAATTTATGATATTAAACAAATAAATAATAGCACCAATTTGTACAATATATTATATAGTTGGTTTTTAATATTGCTCTGTTACACTTTGAGGATTATCAGAAAACTAAATAGACTTATATTAATGTGAGACGTTGAGACAGTATATATTTTTTATCTTTATCGTTATCAAATACCACAATTAAGATTCTTAAAATTTCTTATCAAAATCTCGATAAATTGTCAAAATATCGTTCGTTGAAGTCTCCACTCACCAGAACCTTCATATTGATAGTAGTTGCTGCTAGCGACTGATGTGCTGACGGTCGGCATACTGGCCTTATATACCGGCCTGCTGGAGCCGGGCGGGAGAAGCCGCCTTGACACCACACCCATGTGTGAAGGTCGTCCCCGCCGCTTCACTTGCCGAATTAAATCGGACTGTTTTTATAACGTCTTCTCTGCATCCCGATCTTCCGCTATCCATCCGTCTTTGTGCTTCCTTGTCGGAGTTTAACACAGACTTTGAATAATCACGTATTGTTTTATGTTTATTACAGCTGAGTAAATTACTTACATAGATGAAAACAATTAAGTGTAATGAGAATTACGTAAAATTGGTGTAATGCCAATTAATTAAAATATGAATACTTTTAAATGCATGTTTTATCCCTGTAAATTTAGTATTATTTCAAAATCATTACATTAATAATTTTTGCTTTTGAAGGTAAAATAATTTATATAATAAAGTAATAAATAATACATTTCGATAGTTAATAATTTAACCACGTTTTTCAATATACTTACTAAAGTATCTTGATTTAAAATTTAAAAATATGTGTTAGAGTTAATGCATTTTATTTCTAAATGCTTATAAAATAAGGGTTTCGCATATTATATAATTAAAAGACTCGTAATATAATTATATTAAATTTAATTATATTACAATATAATTATTTCAAGTACTTGCATGTCATTTTTTTGTATTCGTTTGAAAGTCACGTTTATATTTCATAATTTTGGTTAAATATAATCAACATACTATCAAATACTTTACTAAAAGCGTTGGACACTCTAAAAAAATTATTACAAAAAATTCGTAACTACTTCTTCTAATACCTCGTATGAAATGTTTTGAAATTCTCCATGCTCTATTAATTGGTTTTGACCTTTCTGATGTCTATATGAGTCACAGTGATGTAATGAGAGTTAGACTACTTTGTCGTTGGTGCTCCGTGCATGTTAATCGAACTCCTTGGTATATTAGCCTTATGTAGGGACGTATAGTGTAACTCATTAACCACATGACAATTTTCTCTGCAGACTTCTCTCCCAGATCAGGAAGTTGTATCTTATTTTTTGTATATCAAACTCTAATTGGGTACTTCTATACTTACTAATTACTCACTAAGTTTGAAACCCCGAACCTTCCGAAACCTAAGCGTTTTGCGGGCTATGATGTAACGGGGGCAAACGTCAATTTATTATATGGCTAGTGAATTTATTTGCAAATAAATGAGTTAAATTAAGTTTTCAGTTTGGCTCTCCATGGGAAAGCTCTATGCTGAAAATTAAAAAATAATAATAATTAAAAAAAAAAATCGGCTTAAATAATTGCCTTGAAATTTTATCTGTCTCTCAAATTTTTTTCAGAATTTTTGTGAATTTGCTAAAAGATTAACATGTTAATCAAATGGAGGCGCAAAATCAGCTGATTCGTGTTACCTTACCCTTAACTATGTCAGTTATTAGTATTTAATTACGAATTTAAGCCACTCATCACATGCAAGATCGACATTAAAAAATATATAATAAAATACAAATATTCCTCTCCATCTCATCGATACTAATTATCTATCAAGAAAATCGGCCATATAAACATGCTTTCATAAAATAATGTTACTAGTGTGAAATTTGACATGTAGAATAGAATAGAAATTTGCTTTATTGCGGCGAAGTTTAGGCAAGCCCATTCTTACACCTAACCGCCAAAAAAAATACAAAATGGGATTTTGCTGAAAAAAAAAAAAAAAAAGAAAAGAAACATACAAAACAATATTACACAAAACAGGTCCATAATTTTATACTTGCAACAATGTTAAAATAATGTCTTATAAACGTGTGTGTTTTTGATATATTATGTAACTATATGTAGTAGATATCACAAATTTAATCACCAAAATCACTTAAGATTCACTCACTGTTAACTTAACACGCGTAAGGACTTGAGGTTAAATTAAAAGTAAGGTAATTAAGGTAAAGTTCAACAGTTATTTTATTTGAACTGGCACGGAGCGCCCCATACAGCATTCAAGCCTTAAGATGCGATGTAGTCGGTCTTGACCATCTTGCCGTAGTATATAGGGGTCGACGTAGAAGTAAGATCCAGCCACGTTACCTACCCTACCCTATTAATTGTATTGTTATTTTATTACTGTTTTTATTTTATTTCTCCCTTCTATATAATGAGATATTAGAATGTGAAAATTTTAGTGGCTTAATCGAAAGAAGGGGTAAAAATATGGTACTGTGAATTTTTTCAGATTTTTCTGAGACCGCGGGAACTATTTTTAAAAAAACTATTGAAGTTCTATTTTGATGACGTCACGGGCGGCACTCCTTAAAAAAAAGAATAGGGCTGTGCCGCCCGTGACGTCATAAAAGAGACTTTCAATACTTTTTTAAAAATAGTTCCCGGTCTCAGAAAAATCTGAAAAAATTCACAGTACCATATTTTTACCCCTTCTTTCGGTTAAGCCACTAAAATTTTCACATTCTAATATCTCATTAATACTTAAAATGGGTACAGACCAGAAATTACAAATTAAACAGCCACCAAGTGTTGCTCGAGTTTACAATCAATATTCCCATTATTTTTATCCGCGCGCGATGCAGGCGTGCGAAGTTGCGGTGCAAACTGTGAAAAGTAAGAAATTTAGTCCTTGCTGACAGCAGCTAGCAAGGACTTTCTTTGCAGTGCAATATCACACGGTCGCACCGTGCGCGGATAAAAATGATGTGAAATGTGAATGTTGATTATAAATTTTTATATTATATATTCGAGCAACATGATGGTGATTTCCTAATTTGTAACTTGAGGCCAATAACCCTTTAATAGTTATGAATGGACTATACTCTATTTATTTTCATATTAGCTCTGTTTGGTGACTTAATTGAATAAATTATGGGAAATATTGGGAAGTGTCTTTCATCAGCCTTACTAAATAAATGTTGTTTTACAATTACATATAAATAATACTCAATTAGACAACTCATTTGACATGATTTAACCGTTATCAGGCGTCATCGATATTAAAAATAGAATCATAGTTATATAAGCAAATTAATTGTTTGCTGCATTATAAGGAATCAATAATAAAAGTAATAAATAACAAGAACGATAATTAAGGTAAAGTTGTTTTATTTAAAGGAAGGTAGATGCTATACAACAGAAACAGGTCTCTTACATTGCCCTCGGGGCAAGTACAGACCTATCTGGAGACACTCATCTGGTGACAATGTTCTCTCACACCCGTGATGTAGTTGATTAATTACATAGCGACGGCATCAGTCAGCAGCAGGCTTAGTCGACGCGGTAGGAAACGGCGTGTCCGGGGGTGTTGACCACGGTGGTGAGGGTGGCAGCGCGGACTGCGGGGGCGGCGTAGGCCAGGGGAGCGGCGTGAGCAGCGTAGGCCAGGGGGGCGGCGTAGGCGCTGGCATAAGGATAGGCGGCATAGGGGTAGGCAGAGGTGGCGTATGAGTATCCGTGAGCAATGGGAGCGCCGGCGTAAGCGAGCACACCACGCTTGGAGCGGGACTTGACGGCAGCGTGCTCGGCCAGGTGAGCGGCACGGGCAGCGATCACCTCAGCGGTGTCCTGGACGGGAGCGGGTCCGACGGGCAGAACGACCTCAGGGGCAACGGGCACGGAGGGTCCCACGGGCAGAGCGTTGGAAGCCACACGGAAGCCAGCTCCGTCAGCGATGTAGTCGGTCTTGACAACCTTGCCGTTGGGGTCGACGTAGGAATAAGATCCAGCCACGTTACCGTAAGCGTCACGGACGGCGTTGTGGACCTGTCCGGGGTGGGCATATCCGTAGCTGGCCTGTCCGAGCTCATCCTGAGCGTGGTACTGGGTCTTGGTGACGGCAGGCACGAAGGGAGCGGCGATGGGGGCAGAGTAGGCCACAGCGGGGGCGGCAGCGTAGCTCAGAGGGGCGGCAGCGGCGTAGTTGTAGCCGAATCCAGAGTATCCCAGCTGGTTGTAGTAGGGATAGCCGGCGTAGCCCGCAGTGTAGGCGAGGGGAGCAGGGGCCAACACACCGGGCTTAGCCAGAGCCACGGCGGCGAGGGCGGAGAGAACAAACTGAAACGAAACAATAAAACTAATTATAAATCATGGTCGTCAATTAAAATAGCAATGACAAAACAATAAATTCATTTTATGCGTGTAAATACCGCTTTAATTCAATTTTTATTATTTTTTTAATAGATTAACCCATTGAAATGTTCTGGATCAGATTCAAAAGAACTTCTAAAGATATAGCAATTTCATGAGCAAATTAAAATATATTAAATAATTATATTTTTTATCTTGTTATAGAATATACGTTAATATACACTGGTCCATAAATTCTGAATGTAATCAATGCATGGTGTGGCAGCCATAGTTATATTTTCGATAAACTGTCCAGTTATATCTAACTGCTAATCTCGTAATTTGGTTCAAATATTCATTTCGTTCGTTGAAGTCTCCAGTACTCACCAGAACCTTCATATTGATAGTAGTTGCTGCTAGCGACTGATGTGCTGACGGTCGGCATACTGGCCTTATATACCGGCCTGCTGATGGCGGGGGGAGACACCACACCCATGCTGCTCGAGGTCCCGCATGTCCCTTACGTTGCAGTTTACCGAACGTACACTGATTCTAATTGTTTCTGTCTTCATCCGGGTCTTCTTACTGCAGTATCCTTCTTAATATCCTGCAGCCGTTTTACACGTTTATGGAATATCTGAGAACAGAAAATTTGCAATTTTGTCATGACAGAATATCATACGCTGTTTAGTTTTTTATGTAGGTGACTTTTTGTGGGAAAAATGAGTAATTTTTTGTATACTTTTAGTATAAGACTAAAGATATTTATAAAAATTTATAATTTATGCGCAGGTTGTTATAAAAAAATTACAGAATTTTATAATAAATTTTATTGTCATTATTCAAACATAAAATCAAATTTAATGGCTTCAAACCGGTATTGGCGGTATTAAACGATATTCTAATGTTGCATACAATTTTTCCTTCTACAAAAATATTTCAACTCCATGCTTTTTTTTTAGGAGATGATTTTTTAATTCAAGGAAAAGTTATTTTATGCAAAATTTTATCGTGTAATACAGATTTGCTGGATAAAAGCAGTACGTTTCTTAACCCTCCCTCTATTAGCATCCTTGTCAAAAACCTTGTCAAATAATTAAATAATTCGCTCATTCCTAGGTCCGTTTGAAATAAATTTTGAACCCTCTGTGATTAATGTGTGGAGCACTGGAGAAGTATAAGTTTAGACCGGTGCAAGTGTATAGTGTATACGCAAGTTAGAAATTTTTGGCTTTTATTGCAGGTGTCTACAAGAAACCGAAGTAGTATAGAGCAAATGAAAAAGGGACCGTTTGCGAATATTTTGCTATTTCACGGCTTTTTTTAGGAAAGCAGACTATTTGTTGCGTCGTTTCATTTTTTTTTTTCTAGATTTTGCCGTCATTTTCGTGACAAATCAAATTTCTAAAAACTTACATTTTCCCCTTTTAAACCCTGAGCCATGTTCAAGTGACCAGCAAGACAATTAATTTTATTTCTTCCCCCCCCCCCACACACACACACTTCCTTCGTAAGAGGTAAGACTCGAGCTATTGTTTCAGTGATGTCAATTTTTCAGGTTACATGCCATATATTATAAAGTTAAGCCGGTATTACACGATACAATTTTTCTAACTATTTCATACAATTTTTTCTTACAAGAAAACTTGAACTCCATTTGTTTATATGGAGATGAAATTTTCTTGCAAAGAAAAATTGTATGTTGTAATACCGGCTTTAGTAAATTTACTTGAAACCTCTCATTGCAGTTTCAGAAAATTGGAGATCAATATAAACCGTTAAATTATCATGAAACTCCCAAATTCATCATTTTTGGGCCTTCTATTTGTAAAATTCAGCAACTTATTAGGTGAATATTTTGCTAATAATATAACTATACTATTTTTGCAACCTCTAGTTAATTTCTATTCAATTCAAAAAGGCTTATTTATTCAGAGAAAAAAAAAACGCATTACAAAGATGGTCCAATATCGCCTTCAAGTTAGGCAAATTGTGCTGCATCAAAGCTGAAGCTCAAGGCTTGAATAGGATTTCTTTCATCTAGGCCCTAACTGTGTTTTACATGCTATAACAAAACCGCCATATTGCAATCCGCTCAATTTCAATGCATAACAAGTTCCCTAACCTCCGGGCGTAATGTTCTGTGAAGGCCGACACTTTATGTGTTTTGGTACACGTAATACTATGGACAATCTGATAAAAAAAATAATATGCAAAAATTTCCAATTTTTTCGGTCGTGGTAGGAACTTAATTGTATTTCGATAGCCAGTAACAGAAAAGTCTCAAGTCGATTTTAGATTTACAGAGCACTATGAAATCATGAAATTGAAAGTTGTAGCCAAAAATATTTTGACCCTCAAAAATTTAGTATAGTATTTTTTCATATAAAACAATTTGTCAAAAATAAAAGTCTCCGTCTTTCGTTGTTTGTTTATTGTTTATTTATTTATTTATTTATTTATTTATTTATTTATTTATTTATTTATTTATTTATTTATTTATTTATTTATTTATTTATTTATTTATTTATTTATTTATTTATTTATTTATTTATTTATTTATTTATTTATTTATTTCCAATGAATTTTTCTGAAGTCCGAGTGAACGCGTCAAGGAACTGAAGAAACTAGGAGGATTTTTATGAGTTATGAAATGTACCAAAAAAATATGTATTTATATATAATATATATATATATATATATATATATATATATATATATATGTGTATCTAAAATTTCAGTAGTAAACTATTAATTTAAAAGTGTTATTTGCATGGCGATTTATGTGTTCATGGGCAATTGATTTTTTTTAATAATTTCGTAATGAGCTTCTATGTGGTACCATGCACATGCCATACTATAATGTATAATTTTTTAGAGTCGATACATCTAACTCCATAATAATAAAGGTATCCCAGTAATTTCTTGAAAGAAGTAAGGTACAGAGAGTAAATATTGAACTTAAAAATATTGTATGCAAAGGAAACTCGTAATTGTATTTCTTAATATTCGAAAAGCAATATTAATTACAGCGCTTTGGTTTAAAAAAACAAAAAAAAAATACACAAAACAATATTGAGCGACTTCTAAAAAAAATCGGTGAAAGTTAAACGTTGCCATCTTCATTGCAGTCTCTAATTTGCGATAATAACGTAATCTGTGATCTCAATTATGATTGATGAAGGATGAATTTATAACTATATTATAACTATAATATTATTAGATTATGACATCAATTCAGATACATAATTTTCTTTCAATCTATCATAGGACGTATGTTAATGCAATATATCTACCATGCAGGTATCATTTCATTTTTTTCTAAATATAATTGTCAATTATAATGTTGTTTTTTTTTCAACTGAATTATATATAATAAAGGAAATGTATAATTCTATTTGATCAAGCATACTTACATTAGTTATATATTAAAAATATAATTTTTCTAACTTGTTAATAAACATTAAGCAAATGAAAACTTGTTGCATTATATAACTATATATCATTAAGAAGTCAATACTAAAGTGTATAATAAATAACAAGAAAGATAATTAAGGTAAAGTTGTTTTATTTGAAGGAAGGTAGATGCTATACAACAGAAACAGGTCTCTTACATTGCCCTCGGGGCAAGTACAGACCTATCTGGAGACACTCATCTGGTGACAATGTTCTCTCACACCCGTGATGTAGTTGATTAATTACATAGCGACGGCATCAGTCAGCAGCAGGCTTAGTCGACGCGGTAGGAAACGGCGTGTCCGGGGTTGTTGACCACGGTGGTGAGGGTGGCAGCGCGGACTGCGGGGGCGGCGTAGGCCAGGGGAGCGGCGTGAGCAGCGTAGGCCAGGGGGGCGGCATAGGCCAGGGGGGCGGCGTAGGCGCTGGCATAAGGATAGGCGGCATAGGGGTAGGCAGAGGTGGCGTATGAGTATCCGTGAGCGATGGGGGCGCCGGCGTAAGCGAGCACACCACGCTTGGAGCGGGACTTGACGGCAGCGTGCTCGGCCAGGTGAGCGGCACGGGCAGCGATCACCTCAGCGGTGTCCTGGACGGGAGCGGGTCCGACGGGCAGAACGACCTCAGGGGCAACGGGCACGGAGGGTCCCACGGGCAGAGCGTTGGAAGCCACACGGAAGCCAGCTCCGTCAGCGATGTAGTCGGTCTTGACAACCTTGCCGTTGGGGTCGACGTAGGAGTAAGATCCAGCCACGTTACCGTAAGCGTCACGGACGGCGTTGTGGACCTGTCCGGGGTGGGCATAGCCGTAGCTGGCCTGTCCGAGCTCATCCTGAGCGTGGTACTGGGTCTTGGTGACGGCAGGCACGAAGGGAGCGGCGATGGGGGCAGAGTAGGCCACAGCGGGGGCGGCAGCGTAGCTCAGAGGGGCGGCAGCGGCGTAGTTGTAGCCGAATCCAGAGTATCCCAGCTGGTTGTAGTAGGGATAGCCGGCGTAGCCCGCAGTGTAGGCGAGGGGAGAGACGGCCGCGGGGGCCAACACACCGGGCTTAGCCAGAGCCACGGCGGCGAGGGCGGAGAGAACAAACTGAAATGAGACAATAAAACTAATTAGAAATCATGGTCGTCAATGTCAACCATATAAGCAAAATCAAAATTATCCCATTCGTTTGAATTATTAATTTTGTCACGTGATTTGTCCTGAACCACTAATAATCATTGAATAATTTTGCTACTGATGGCTTTTTAGTGGAACCAATATTATTGTACTACATGCAGTGTAATAAATATTCAAAAGTTGCATGGTTGCTTCATACAGTTCATGCAATGCTATATTTTGGATTAATAGCTGAATTAAAAATGTTGACAAATATATCGTTCGTTAAAGTCTCCAGTACTCACCAGAACCTTCATATTGGTAGTAGTTGCTGCTAGCGACTGATGTGCTGACGGTCGGCATACTGGCCTTATATACCGGCCTGCTGAAGGCGGGGGGAGACACCACACCCATGCTGCTCGAGGTCCCTGCAGCTTGCCGAACGTACACTTATTCTAATTGTTTTTATCGTCATCCGGGTCTTCTTACAGCATCCTTCTAAATAGCATGAAGTTCTTGAATTGATCCTGAGAGAAATTATTATTATGTTTACATTGAAAGTTTATAATATTTATCGGCCAGGTCCAGTTGAAATATTCATGCCTCAAATTATTATCATGCAAATTCTTGCAGATTCGGAATCGGGACACTCGAAGTGGAGTAAATTTTGAAGAAAAAAATAAGCTGCTGGGTTATATTTATAATGTTATACCATATTGATTTATATAAGATACTGTATAAAAATATTTATATGCATAAGTCTCTGAAAAAATGAGACATATCAGGTTCTTAAAACAGGAAAGAGTCTTAGAAGTTATATAACAACGTTGTTTGTTGGTCTGTAATATGTATCGTCACTAACCCATTACAAAGAAAAAAACAACATAATTGTGTTTCAGATTTTAATTTTGAAGTTACAGGACTTGTCTTTAAAATATGTTAACTCGTTTTCTATGGCATTGGGAAATGTTGCAGTGTGAGATTTGAGAGGACAAGTTAACGCTATATCTGTTATGCTTGCTTCTTTTTTTAAAGTAATAATGCAATCTATGGAGACGTTCAGGCGCGCATCCAGTAAAAAATTTCAAGGGGGTGCCCTTTTCGTAAGGCCCATGTAAAAAAAAAAAAAAAAAAAAAATGGAGTTGGGGAAATGCCTATATTGCCCATGTTAAATCTGAAATTTCGGCCTCGGCACTCCCCCCCCCCCCTGAATCTGCGCCTGGAAACGTTACAAACTTTAATTATTGTAATGGCTAGATTGTCTTCAAACTTAAAATGTTAACTATTTTCTCTCTTCGTCTTTTTTTCTAAAAATCAGTCTGCAGTAACGTTCAATCTGTCCTAAAGTGTACAAAGCTACAAACTATCCCTTTAATAGTCAGTAAAGTCAGCTGTAATTGCCGTGCAAATTAAGATTCAACTTTAAAGTACAACTACAACATAATTATCGTAATGTGCAATGAGACATATTAGAACATTAATTGTAAAGCTGGTATAACACTATACAATTTTTCATTACAAGAAAACTTCAACTTTATTTATTTGTCACTATACTTGTAAGAAAATATTGTACGCAAAATTGTAATCGTGTAAAACAGGCTTATGAATTCAATTGTACTGCATTCTATTATATGTTCGCTCTAGGAAAATATTTTTCTTTTATTGAAATTTTGTGTTATTAAAAGTTCTATTTCAATTTAAGTTTACGCTATAAAATAAATACATAATTATCTTGCATTTTATACAAATGGACTGCTGGCAAATTGTGTTATTTCACAGTAAAAATTGTTTCGACACTGATGCACAAGCTGACGATATATTTAATTTCGGAAAGGTGTAAACCATAATTAAATATCCTGCTGTAAATAAGTTGTGCCTTAGTTTTAATGCTGTAATCGCTT
This sequence comes from Siphlonurus alternatus, assembly GCA_949825025.1. NCBI lineage: Eukaryota > Metazoa > Arthropoda > Insecta > Ephemeroptera > Siphlonuridae > Siphlonurus > Siphlonurus alternatus. The sequence goes on along the minus strand of OX463782.1, from coordinate 12,131,810 downwards.
GTATTAAAAAAAAATAATAATAATATCACCGACATTATTGTCATTATCTTTTGACAGCTGACAGTAAATCATGGCTAACTAAAATCATAGCCACAAACAATGGACAAGCTGCATTAAATTATGTTTATTGCAAATGTGGAAAGATCATTTTGAATTCTGCAATATTGTTTGTTTTGTTGTTGTTGTTTTGTTTACTCTCAAACACCCTCTATTGTAGCAATATACTGTGACGTCATAGTCATGCAAAGTCTTTCCTTATGTTTGCGTGTTAAATATTTGCATGAAGATGACGTCACAGTGATTTGTAGCACTATTTCATTACAGAATTTAAAGAGCAGCATAAGTTATACCATCCATTACAAAATGTTTCCACACAACATAATGAATCAGTAACTATAAACAAACACTCAAGCACAAATTACCACATGTAAAAGTCTGTTTGAATTTTGTCTATTCAAACATAGAAATTACCCTTTCTTTACTATTTATTTTTTATTTTAAGGATAATATATGTTATTTCTATAGAAAAGTTTATTAAAATTCATTTCATGCTTTCGTCATGATTATAAATCCGTTCTGTTTCTTCTTGTACTAAAAATGACTCCAAAAGGGGGGGGGGGAAAAATCAAAAGTGCTGTATAAAATATTTTAATGTAATAATTTTTCACTAAAGTACTGCATTTCTCTCTTTTTTATCCCTAGAAACGTAAAATATAATTTTAATATTTTTAAACTCGATTGTTAGTAGGTGGTTTGTTCCAATCTTTCAGTAAACCTTTATAAAAAAAAAATGTATATTTTTTTTAAAAACATTATAGTTTTTAAGACAAATATAGACATAAAAATATGATATAAATTGGAAGAAAAAGTCTGAATTTCAGATTTAACATGGGTAATATAGGCATTTTCCCCACTCCATTTTTTTTTTTTTTTTTCAACATTGACTTTATATGAAAAGGGCACCCTCTGAAATTTTTTGCTGGATCCGCGTCTGACTATGGTGACAATGGTGAAAATTTAGTCAAATCAGTACTATGTACAAAAGACACTAAAAATCTAATAATTCAAAAACTTGATCATATTTAATTTAAATATTTGATTAAGTTAAAAGTCAATTCATCCTTTATATAAAACTCTAAAAATATATCAGGTTTATCATTGAAAAATAATTAGCAATTGCCGCCAATGTGTCATTGATCATTATAATTAACAAATTAAATAAATAGAGTATTGACCTCAAAATTTTTTATTGCAGAAATGGATAGAGCGTGCAAAGTTATGCTATACCCTGATTTTTTTCAATTTTTTAGAGCCCGGGGGAACTATTTTTAAAAAATTATTGAAAGTTCTTTTTGTGACGTCACGAGACGCCGCTCCTTAAGAAAAAGATAGGACTTGCCGCCGCGTGACGTCACAAAAAGAACTTTCAATAATTTTTTAAAAATAGTTCCCGGGCTCTAAAAAATCTGAAAAAAATCAGGGTAGCATAACTCTGCACGCTCTATCCATTTCTGCAATAAAAAATTTTGAGATCAATACTTTATTATATACAGTATATTATTATAAATTTATTAATTAACTTTCAAATAATTTGAAATTTTAGCCACTTTTAAAAGAATATTTTATTGCAGATGGTTTTATTGATTTTCTTTAAAAATCATAACAGCACAAAGTAGCATCCTTTAATTTTGCATCAATTTTTCTAAATTCTGGTAGTGTGATCTGCTGATCTCTGGAGCTTGAATGCAAGAAACTGTTGCCTTTTTCAGACCTTTAATTATTTAAATATATTATATCCAACTTTAATAATCTTATAGTTGAGATATGTATTGCTGAAAGCAAGCATTAATGCAATTACTAAGATATAATTTGAAAATATAAATATACTTCTATAATATACTGTATTATCATGTAATGGCTTCTAAAATGCTGTATTACAACTAGCTAATTTCTGCTGAAGGAAATAATGTAAATGAAAAGTAAGATGATTAAGGTAAAGTGCAGCAATAATTTTATTTGAAGGAAGGTAGATGCTATACAACAGAAACAGGTCTCTTACATTGCCCTCGGGGCAAGTACAGACCTATCTGGAGACACTCATCTGGTGACAATGTTCTCTCACACCCGTGATGTAGTTGATTAATTACATAGCGACGACAATTATTATACATCAGTCAGCAGCAGGCTTAGTCGACGCGGTAGGAGACGGCGTGTCCGGGGTTGTTGACCACGGTGGTGAGGGTGGCAGCGCGGACTGCGGGAGCGGCGTAGGCCAGGGGAGCGGCGTAGGCCAGAGGGGCGGCGTAGGCGCTGGCATAAGGATAGGCGGCATAGGGGTAGGCAGAGGTGGCGTATGAGTATCCGTGAGCGATGGGGGCGCCGGCGTAAGCGAGCACACCACGCTTGGAGCGGGACTTGACGGCAGCGTGCTCGGCCAGGTGAGCGGCACGGGCAGCGACAACCTCAGCGGTGTCCTGGACGGGAGCGGGTCCAACGGGCAGAACGACCTCAGGGGCAACGGGCACGGAGGGTCCCACGGGCAGAGCGTTGGAAGCCACACGGAAGCCAGCTGCGTCAGCGATGTAGTCGGTCTTGACAACCTTGCCGTTGGGGTCGACGTAGGAGTAAGATCCAGCCACGTTACCGTAAGCGTCACGGACGGCGTTGTGGACCTGTCCGGGGTGGGCATATCCGTAGCTGGCCTGTCCGAGCTCATCCTGAGCGTGGTACTGGGTCTTGGTGACGGCAGGCACGAAGGGAGCGGCGATGGGGGCAGAGTAGGCCACAGCGGGGGCGGCAGCGTAGCTCAGAGGGGCGGCAGCGGCGTAGTTGTAGCCGAATCCAGAGTATCCCAGCTGGTTGTAGTAGGGATAGCCGGCGTAGCCCGCAGTGTAGGCGAGGGGAGAGACGGCCGCGGGGGCCAACACACCGGGCTTAGCCAGAGCCACGGCGGCGAGGGCGGAGAGAACAAACTGAAAAGAAAAAATAAAGCTGATTAGAAATCGTAATAAAATTAAACTTTATTATTAATAATTAAATAATTACTATTTTGTCTTAATTGATACTTATTTTTTTAATCATTTTGAAAAAAATAAAAATGGAATTGAATTCTTCTGATGTGCATTACTGTAATGGTGGTACTTACCAGGACCTTCATGATAATAGCTTTAAGTTGCTGCAAAGCGACTGATGCTGAATCTTTGGTCAGTGTCACAGCTTTTATACCGATCCTACTCCCGGAGGCTTTGCTACAAGAGAGGGAGAAGCCCGTCCTCACACCACACCCATTTGTGAAGGCCATGCTATACTTACCTGCTCTATCTCAGTGCGTTGTTGTAGAAAAGATACATTTTTTTTTTTCCCTGCCTGGACAAGGCGCGGTTGGTGTTTGGGCGGGGTTGAGCCTCCTACCTTGAGATCTCCGGTGTGCGCCAACGGAGTCTCGAACTAGTGGTTGACCTTCCTCGAGGGCTCGGTCACCGCCGGTCCAGTTCCTGGCTAGTGCAAATTCGACTATTAATAACTCTTCTCTGCAGTGTTTATACTCTATAGTTTTATACCGCATGTAAATTGATTGACTTTGTCCATTATTTTTTTTTATCTATCTCTATTTATAGCTAGATATGGTAATAAAATGAAATGATATTTATTTAGAATTAAAAAAACAAAAACAAGATACCTTTCATTAGAGCTGTCAGTTAAGGATCATTAAACTATAACTAATCAAAAATCTGTTGTTTTGACTTCCTCGATCTTCAGAATATTGTTTTTGTTATAATCACGTCGCAGAATCGTAGAACTCTTCTTAAACTATTGTTTTGGCAATAAATAATTCTACGTACTCCACATAATACTGAACTAAAATGTAACTGATATGCATGCAATCTTTGTTAAGTAGTATAGAATATTTGCAGCACATTGCATACACTATATTAACCAATGTTTTCATGGTTGCAAAAAAATTCAGCGCAGCAGGGAAAAAAAAAAAAAAAAAAAACACTGACAATAAAATTTAAGACGGACAAAAATATTATTGATAATAGACTTTTTTAAAAAATTCATTTTTTCCACTAATAGGAAGGGATGCAGTTAAAATTGCATTTGTCACAGGTATCAACACGTTTTTATGACAGTGTCTAATATCTAATACATATTGGTTGACGACTTATCATGTTATTCTTATGAGGCGTCGTCAACGGATCAGTATTAAACACCGTCATGTAAATTGCTTAGCAAGCTTATCTTGCAGTATTTATAGGGAAATGAAATAAATCGAAGTTTATTATTATTTATTTATAAAAATTTATATTTTGGTGTAGTAACTTCACTAAATTATGAATATTTTAACGTTATAAGCTTGTATTACACGACACAATTTTGTATAAATTATAATTTTTTCCTTAAAAAAAAATACATCTCCATACAAACAAATGCAAGGAAAAATTAAATGCAATAATTAGACAAAAAATTATCGTGTAATACCGACTTTATACATTAAAATCATTAAATACTTTAAATGAATTGTTTGAAAAATGCAAAATCATTCAGTTAAGGAAATGCTGATGAGATGCGTGAAGTCTCTCTACGTTTTACATGGGTTGACTCATTCAACTCGCGCGATTCCCAAGGTAGCGAAGTGACAATATCCCTTCCTCTCTGCTATCCCACTCCAAGCACGCACTGCTTTAATATAATGCTAATGATCCGTCGCTGTTGTTTGATGCTTTATTCGAATGAATCAAACTACGAGTCACGTAGCACAATTAAAATATAATTCAATAAAACATTCAATTCAATTGATATTTATGTTTTTTTTTATATTATATACAACAGAGATGCTGTAGAGCATAAAAATTGTATTTATATTTGCTAAAAAAGGAAATTTATTTTAATTAAATGCTGGAAGGTGTGTTTTCTAAGCCCGTATTTATTTAAGAATATTAATGATAATATTAAATGAAAGAAGTGTAAAAAATAAATTGTATTTATTGTACACATTAGATAATTTTATGTTTTTAGAATGAATTGCTCGTTTTGTCAGTCAAATTTACGATGTGTTTACCTCGCATAATAACATGCTAAGGCATTTCAACTTTGAAGTTTAAAAACTTTATTATATACTTGTTTTTATCACAAGTTTTTGCAATTAATGCTTGCCATATTATGCATAGCATTGCTATAATATAATTATATGACATGGCTTGCAAATTAAATAATTGTAAGTTGTCACTACGATTTCCAGTAATGTTTTTATTAATTGATTTTATGTAATAAATTATAAGAAATAATTTGCTCTTTAACATATAGTTAACCTAGTTTTAAATTAAAATATCTGCATAAAGTTTTGACGTTCCAGCAATATGACTTATTGTGCTATAAAGTTGATTTATGTATTGATAAATATTCAAAATTGATTCTTATTAGAATATCAGGTAGTAGCGTTCTATTACACTAACACCCAGTTATAGAAGAAGTTATTGCAGATGTCTGAATAAGGCTCGCGATCTAGTTATAACATAACACTTTCATTCGAAGTGTCGTTTTTCCAATTACTTTGCTTGGTAAATATATCATTTATGTAACAGCAGATTATCTGAATCCCCACGCAACTTTCAATGTGGAGGAGACTTAAAATTGTGCATGGAGGCAATAAAACCACTTTGCACATACACAGATTCATATATCTATATGTACACCATAAGACAATTGTAATGGTATGCATGTCTCGAAGTATGGTTGTTTTTAATGGATCCTGGTGAACACGGTGTCAAATATCAGGTCTCCTTGGAAACCACAGTAAACAATCCTTTGTCTTTCAACGTTGTTGTGATGTTGTTATATAGAAGATCACTTCATTGTCATGTTCAAACTGTCCTGGGATGTACTTACTGTATGAGGTTGCTTTGAAATCCGTGTCCGGTACGCCCACATGTGAAACAAGATCCTACGCATAATTTTTATTTTGTACTAGCCATCAGTTTAATATATATTTTTTTTTTAAATAAATAAACGTTTATCATTTTTGTTAATATTATATGAAATTTTGAAATACTGTTATGAAAATTATTTTCTGAAAAATTAAATAATATTCTTGTATCATTTTTCATACATATACTGCAGGCATTTTAAAATTATAAACCATTAAAACATGTTAACAATAAAAAAAAAATAAAATTATTATTTTATTTTGCACATGTTGCATTTTATGTAAAAAATATATATATATATATATATATAATTTGTTGATTCAAAAATTTTAATGTCAAACAAAATGAATGAAGTTGCTCACTGTATAGGAAAGTATTAGCGTCATTCAAGATATTACTTACACTTCATTACAAAGTATAAGTAGTGCGTAGATTATTGAGCTGACATAATATGTAGGTGTAACGAGTTTTACTTTCAGTTGCTCATCCTGGCAGATAGGCAACGTGTGGGACAGTCGCGAGTGTGACTCACTCAGACTCAGATTCTAGATTTTAGCTGCGAAATATTTGGTGCTATAATTTGACATCAAATTCCAGCACTAAATCAATAGTAAAATTTTTGTTATTATATGACATTTTGAAATACTGTTATGAAATTTCTGAAAAATTAAATAAATTTTGTGACCATTTTTCATATATATATATATATATATATATATATATATATATATATATATATATATATATATATATATATATATATATATATATAAACTGCAGGCATTTTAAAATTAAAAAACAATAAAACAAACCTTTATTTTAATGTCTCCAACCTAATAGTAGAATTTTAATTATTTGTATTTTGATGGTCTTTCTTTATTCACTTGTGTTTATCAGTGGTGTATTAATATTATAACAGACATTTATGTTGTTAAGTTCTTTATTTTACTAGTTATGTTAATGTAGTTGACAAACACCATGAGGTTGCTAATAATACTGATATGATGTGCTTATAATGTGCAATCGAAAAGCAATAAATATGAAATATCTAGTACTAAAATTTCTAGTTGAAAATCTCTGCTAAAAGTCCTTCATAAATTTTCTTTATCGGCCATGCAGGATCTATAATAATTGATCATCGCACCTTTTGCTCTAAATACTTATATAACTCAGCACAATCATCTCGTAATAGTTGTGGGTGTTTTCTAAGTTGAAATATTTATATTTTATTTATTATTTATGTAAAGTAATTATTTTAATTTACGACTTTATTAAAATTAAAAATAATCTTTATATATTTCAATTGTGAGGCTGTAGGTGCTGTAACATATAAAGTTGAAATTACAATACTCTATAATAAAATCACTTGCACTTGTCATATATTATTCAACGTTATTTATAAAAAGTTACGGGGGCATCTCACATATACAGGGTGGAGTTGTCTGTTATGCAATTGAATCTAGTTATGTCACTTAGTCTTGTAAAGAAAACTTATTTACCGCTGAAAAGTGCAGTGATGCGATGCACTCTGCATGTTTATACATGTATGCATGTAATGTACCGATTACGCTATGAACCGTGGCATGCTCTCTCAATTGGAAAATGCAATACTTATACTAATACAGAAATGCTGCTCCGAAAGTGTTTATTGTTGCTTCATTATTTTGTATTGCATATATTATGTGTAATTAAAAACATATTATCATTAGAAAATAAGAAGTAAATCAGACTTGGTATAAATTTTAATTATATATAATTAATATGAACGTGTGACCGTTCTTTAAAGCACTTATTTTATATTTTATGACACCAAGTCTTAAATAAAACCTGTCTAATTTTTATTAGCGTATATATCTTTTTTTTTTTGTACATAAAATTGACTTAATAATCAATTTGATCACGTTGATGTAATTTGTTCTGAACACCCGCGTGGTCATAATAATATTTTTTTTATAATAGGCCTAATTTATTCACAGCCAAATTACCTCGACTACCTTATAATAAAATGAAACAAATTTCGTAACTCAATAGCCGTGAGTTTGAAGTATGATTCAGGATTGTAATAAGGCCATACATTGTGCGACCTCATTATTATACATTACTGGCTCGATCCTTGCAACCTATACAATTACACTTATCTATAACTAGCTGCATTCTTTTTATGTAAAGGCCATTGTTGTTATATTGTCGCAATAAGAAACATTGACACTTAAAGACGTATACACTGCAGCCATGGAATCCACAAAAATGGAATAATGCAAGCTTTATATGCATTTTAATTATAAAATTGTAGATGAGCTTGAAATAGAAATAATAAAAATTACTTATTTTTGAAGTGATTTCATTTTTTTTTTAACTAATGGCAATTTTGTAATTTTACTATTTAATTTGGTCCTCATGCATGTGTATATGTTCATTTGTGTCCAAATTACAACAATCAACGAATAATTATGGTTGTACGATGGAAGATTAATTAAATTCCAATTATTTTGTCGCGTCGAATTATCGATTCAAGTTAATTAAAAAAAATTTTTTTTGATGGAGATTATATTTGCACAAATTGTTTCCAAAATATTAATTTACGAGAAAACATATGTTTCAATGTAGAGTAAAAACTATGTGTATACCTAGCTGATACTACAATATGATGCACTAATAAAATATACTTTATTCAATTTCGTTTAGACCTCTGTACTTCTGTACTGTAAGTCATTGATATAGTATGCATACATTATTTACGGTAGAGCCCAATTAACATGCGATACACGTGTAATATAAAAAAAAATATTTTATTTCCCTGTTCAGGATTTGCCAATTTTATTTTTATAGTTTTTTTTAACAACCAGAAGACTTTCAGCCATTTCCCACCATCACTATTATTACTAGGTTGACCTGTTGACCAAACTATTATCCTAAACTCCGTGTTATCCACCAACATTAAAGCTGAAAGGTTTCGCTAGACGAGATCCTTTCACTCTCGGCGGCCGCTCTTGAACTTGCGACAGATCTTTCAAGTTTCCCAAGGCCGTGCGAAGGTTGCATACCTGCCTGCCCTACCCTGGCAAGCTCCGCAGCAGCCTCAGCACGTATACCGGTGATCACACATGGTACAGTTACGTCGTACGTGAACAAGTAACTGCAACATTCACTTTAAATTGCATGTACCGTCGTACGTACTTTCATCTTCCATATAGACGACAAGATAGGTTGAAGTTCAATTTTACGGCATAAAGAATAATGTCACCAATCGACCGCCATTATTTATATAGTGTTTTTTACCGATGGAGAGCCTAAAATATTATAATTTTCTCCTAAAAATGAGAATGATACATTGCTTGAATAAAACAAAACAATGCGGAATAGTTTAAGAGGCATTAATTTTTTTTAAATGAAAAATATGCTGGTTTTCTTGAATGCCAAATAAATAAAAAATGTTCTTTTTCAACCCCCTTTTTTTAAATAAAATTTTTCCTTAATTTTTTTCCTGTAATATGTATTCATGTGATGAGAATTAGTTGATAGAATTAAATCTCATGTCACACGTTTATTTTTTTATAGAAAATGTAGAAAGCAATATTTAATATAAATAAATTATAAATTTGCTGGTCAGTATAGTAAAAAAAAAATATTTTTGGTCACAGTATTTTATTTTAAATAGTTGTATCTCAAAGTATTCTTCATTTTTTGTTAAAAAATAAATCCTTGAAATAAATTCTTCACTCTTGACGTCACGCACGAAAAAAAAAATCTAAAAATCTATAGATCGTGATTAAATTTTGTTTGTGTGCGTTAACGATCGAAACATCTATTTTTTATGCTTGTTAAACTTAATAGTAAATGTCCCTTCAATAAACCAAGTTTTTTATGTATTTTTAATTAGACTATTTTTCATTCCTCCCACTTACCAAACTCGTTTTTGCAGGAGATTAAATTGCATGCTTGATTAAGATCTTTAGTCTCAGGATTTGGTCCATTCTTTAATTTTTATAATATGCAGTTAAACAGGGGCTATAGTCGTTGATTAGAACAAATTTATGGCCTCATGAAACAGTCACCTTGCATTTAATTGAAATTTATTAATCGTATTAACCCACATGCGTTTGAATTTCAATCAAATTAAGATAGACCTTGGTTTATGTCATTAATAAATTAAGAATTAAAACAATAAATTATTCTCATATCTCACGCAAAAGTATTTTTATCGAGTCGTTTTTACTACTAATTTGACTGAAGAAAAAAATAATTCTAAATTGTGGCATAATTGTTATTCTTTTACGATATATTTTATTTTAACTTCTTTATTCTTTATTGCTCAGTTTCAATGTTAAACATAAGTTTAAAGTTGTTATTGTGAATCCGAATCACGTACTTAAAAACACAGGAAATGGGTGCCGGTGTGCAAATTGGACTGACACAGGTACATACAAAAAACAAGTCAGACTGTTTTCAACGTGTCTGCAGTAATAATTTCACGTCGTACTTATAAATTCAATTTAGAGCAGCCATTGTAACCTTCAAACGCTAAAGAATATAATTATTTTAAACGCTTGTTTTGTCGTGACTATTAAGTTACAGATGAACAATGTAGTAAAAACTGCTACAATTTTCTTGCTTTCATTTAGTAGTCATATTCTCATTACAAGCAGTGTTAAAATACCACCGTTCGTGGCTTTGTGGTTTGTACCATTAGCTTGCGGGTAACCAACAAATAAATGATACCTTTGCCATGCTGTAAGTTTAATCCATATGTAAGTTATCTACATTTAAATGTCAACCGTTACGAATATTTCATTTTTGTGAACGAGCAATGATTTCTTGGAAATATTATATTGTAATGCATTCTATTTCTTTTTCTCCTCCTCCTATATTTTAGGCTCAAATCTAGAGAAAATTCTCAAGAAGAGTTGAGCTCCAGTTGGGGGTTCCACAGTGGTAACCAACTAAAAATTTATTTAAGCTCAGTTCTAAGCAATATTATTCAATTGTGTTCCATTATTTATTATAATTTAAAGTTCCGAGGACGACTTCCTCATAAATGCCCCAATATGGTGCTCACTCATGACCTTTGACCTTAACCACGATGTCTCAGGGTCCGAGGGCGACGGTCGCAGCCGCTCTCGTGGTGCGGCGATGATGGAGACCAACCTGACGATGGAGGTGGCGCAGCTGTTGCTGTCCCTGGTGCACGCTTGGGGGGTGGACCCTGACCTGGACCGCGTGTGTGAGGGCAAGCTGGGGTTGCTGAGACCTATGCTGCCCGTCTCGTTCGGACTGCTCTCCAAGGGAGGTAAGTGCTTTTTTGTTCATAAATTAGTATTTATAAAAACTTGTATGTCATTTTCGTGTAGGCCGGTTCATTATTTTCTATAATTATGCATAAATTGTCACATTACATGTCACAAATCAACGTCACATGGTTTCAGAACTCATATATGTAAAAATTATATACTTAAATTAAAATAAACTATTAAACAAAAATCGCCAAATTTATATGTTTTATAGCGCCTAGAAATTAGTTTACAAGGCTCGTAAAATAAATAAAGTCGTGACAACCTACGCTGTCCTTGTTCCTTACTATTATATCGTAAATACATTTCGTCCTATTAATTTTTTGCTATTTGAAAACATATTAACGCAGTTCTTCCTCAGGATACATGAGCCTGTTGTTGCCAACATGGCAGCCAGTTCTGAGTGCCAGTGACATCCCGGGCAGCTCGTCCACCCTGGCCGCGGACCTTCCTCCCGAGATGGTTCGCCTGGACTTGGCCACGCGTCTCTTCACATCCCGTGCACACTGGGAGCTCTCGACCTCGATGACCACGGCACACCTGCTTACCATGATCGCGCTGGCGAACACGCTCATGGCCATGAACTGCGCGTCCTTCATCCCAGAGCAGGAGCGCCGACGAAGACTCCACAGGCCTGGCTTCCGCTTTGATACGACCTCCGTGAACCAGGAGGAACTGTCCACTGAGGAGGATGTCTTCACCGCGCAGCAGGCACACATCAAACAGGTGAGGATCGTCGGGTTATTTGATACGAAAATTATCTCTTTTTTAATTTATTTTGAAGTTTAGATGAAGTGTGAAGGCCATAAGTAAAAAAATTTCCTGTAAATAATGATCAAGATTTCGGCTAAATCTAAAACATAAAAACGAATTTTATAAATTAAAAAAATGATGTATACGTTTTTTAACTAATTGGTATTATAATTCATTTTATTATTTTTTACATTTAAAAAAATATTTAAGTGCCTAATTATAAGAAATATTCTATTTATAAGTTTATTTAAGTAATGTGAAAACATGAATATATAATTATATAATAATATTAGTTATTTTCCTTAAAAAAAATAATAAAAAAAAAAGTTAAGTTTTATTTTGAAATTTTCTCATTCCTACATGTTCTATTTTATACAGTATTTTAAAGCAATTTTTAATGGCTAAAAATGCAATCTGAAAATGTATACATTTATTCTTGCATTGCTGAAAATAAGAATATTTTAAATCTCTGCAGTTTGAAAACACATCTTCCACATTCAAACTATGCTGATTTAAATTCCACCCTGACTTGGTCTCCTCAGGGTTGGAGCTTACTGTCGACGCTACACTGCATCCTGCTGCCAGACAAGGTGGGTCTGCTCGGCTCCAAGACGTACAAGCGGCCATTGGTTGAGCAGCTGGCTCGGCGGTGGCAGGATCAGTGCCTCGAGGTGAGGTCTGCTGCCCAGACTCTCCTGCTGGCAGAGCTCACGAGGCTCGGCTCCAAGGGACGCAAGGCCCTCGTTGACAGCTGGGCTCCTTTCCTGCCCTTCAAGCCAGACAAGCCGGTAGAGGGAAAGCAACAGTCGCAGGCACAGCCGCAGCCAATGGAGCAGGCGGGCGACGGAGTGGTGGGACAACATGAGAACGGAGAGGAGGATGAGGAGGAAGAGTGCATGGACGGTGAGGGAAATTGACTTTCTTCGTCAGATCAATATTATTTCATATAAACCATAAGATTTGTGATGTTTAATAAGGTATGAAGTACCAAAGAGTAAATTTGATGAATTTATCCTCATTAATATTGTGTTCGGAAATTTTAATATTTATCTTTTTAACAAGAATTTTTTCCTATTAAGACCCTATTTTTTAATTGTTGATTATTACTACTATTTTATGAAGCTTTTCCTTACATATCGTACACTCGGTTTTCATTGTTTCACATACTATATCAACATATAATCTCCACCTAATCCAACTTTAAATCCAACTTCAACCATTTCGTCTGTGCAGACCTTGCTCCACGTCGACCCTCGAGCACTAGCGAAGCCAAGCGCAAGGAGGCGACGGCGGTGGTGCTTCTGGGTGTCATCGGGGCAGAGTTTGGCCAGGACATAGAGTCTGCAGCCACCAAGAGGAAGGTGTCTGCAGGCGGGGAGCAGGCCCAGAGAAAAAGAGGCTCCGTTGTGGAGGGCTTCGGCATTGCAGGCTCAGGAAACAACCTGGCTCGGTGCACAAGTACGTATTATTAATGAGAAAATTATAAGTAACATAATTGTATGCAGGAAAATTCTTCAATACAAACATTTTTATTTTTTAGTCTTATTAAATGCTAGCTGGTATAATAAGATTTATAACATGTCTACCTATAGATACAATACTTATACACATATTTAAGCTGTAAAAAACAATGACATGTAAGATAAAAATTTTAAAAAATGACAATCTATTTCTTCATACCTTCCATTATTAATTTTTATGAATAACATTTAACTTTTTTATTATTATTTGTATTTAGTAACAATCTTATATGATTGATTATTGATATATCAGAAAACAATAGAAATATTTGAAAGAGTGTATATTATTACAGCATTGAAAGTAATGTTTTACTTCTTTGCCTTGCACAGATCCAAATTTATTTCCACACCCACATTGTAGTAACAACCTTCCTATCTGTAGGTCTGGCCCTGATGAACCTCCTGCTCGGCCCCCCTACCTCTCGTCACCCCGCTCACTCGGCCATGCGCAGGGCAGCCACGGACCTGATTGGTCGAGGCTTCACGGTCTGGGAACCCTACCTGGACGTGTCCAAGGTGCTGCTCGGCCTGTTGGAACAGTGCTGTGAGGCCGACAAACTTGTCCCTAGGTGAAGGAAATGGTTATTGTTTAGGTTTACCGTAATTTTACAGAAAACATGTTATAATATATTATACTGTATTTTTTCTAGTAATATCATTATTGTGTGTAAGCAATAATTATCGTGTCTTTAATATACCAATTGATTGTTAATATGTTACTTGTTGCTTTTTAAGTAATTTATATACTATACAGTAGTTTTCTCTTTATCCCTTCATCCTAAATAAATATTATGTAATATTTTTATTTATGAAAAATAAGTTGCAACTCGTTAAATAACTATTTTTTCAGTAACATAATTTTCTTCTTTTAAAATAATTTTTAAATGCATTATCTCGATTAACATAATACATAATTATGAATTTAAGTGTAAATTGATGAATCGCTCTTTATAAATGCACTGTAAAACATAATTACGTAATTTAATTATTTTGTTATGAAAATTCAGTTAGTATATTTATTTCCTTGCTATTATGTTTCAGCATGACTTATGGTTTACCCCTGACACCAACTGCAGACGCTTGTCGTACTGCTCGCAACTCTCTGTCTCTGATTGCAACAGCCCGCCCGGCTGCCTTCATCACTACGATGGCTCGTGAAGTTGCTCGCTACAACACGCTTCAGCAGAACGCACAGACCCTTAATGTGAACCTGTCCCAGTCCGTGTTGCACAGAGCCAAGCCCGAGATCCTTCGAAACGTTGAGCTGCTTATAGACAGGATGCAGAGCGAGATGACAGAGCTGCTAGTTGAGGTAACAGTTCATATAAAATTAATATTTTCTAAAATTTAATTCATGCCATTTTCATTGTTGCTTTTTTACAATCACAAATTTTTTCCATGTATTCACTCAATATCATTCACTTAACTATTCTCAAGAGTCCTTTATGAAGAAAATAGCATTTCATACATTCAGTAACCAAAGAAGCTCTCTTGACCCTTAACCTCATGTTGAGACTCCTGCTGACACCTGGTGGATGTTTCAGGTGATGGACATTGTTCTGCACTGCCTCGACCCTGGTCACCTGAAGATGAGGGGCCTTCACGAGGTGTTCCCTGCAGTGTGTCGCTTCCAGCAAGTGAGCCACTGCCCTCAGACCCGTCGTATTGCAGTGGGGGCACGCTCAGGTCAGCTGGCTCTGTATGAACTCCGCTCCTCTCGCTGCCAGATGATCACAGCCCACGGAGCACCAGCCACGGCCTGCTCCTTCTCTCCTGATGGAAAATTCCTTGCATCTTATGCCTGCAACGAGAATAAACTTTGTTTCTGGCAGGTAAGAGTAACAACATAACAGGATACTATTATGGCTATTATGGTTGTTATGACAGGATTTGATATTAAGCAAAATTAAAAAAAAAAAAAAAAAAATCAGTTAATCATAAATTGTTTTTGTAACTGCTTCTTCCTCCAAATTGTCAGTAGGCGGCTTATCAAAAGTTCACCACAAGAGATAACTGAAAATTGTGTAATAGTTGGGATAAATGTATTTTTTAATTGTCCTTTGTTTTTGCAAAAACAGAAAACAATTTTTAATGAACTGCATATTTATTATTATTATAATGAAAAAGAGATATTATAGAATTTCTCAATTAATTTTTTAATTGTTCCAGTGCAGAGTTTGTGAATAAATTGTGATCACAAATATTGTTTGTCTTAAGCAAAATATTAAAAATAAATTTAAATTTTACAATGTTTTTATTTCACTGTGTGAATTTTTTTCAGACATCAACTGGAATGTTTGGACTTGGCAACTCTCAAACTAAATGCGTCAAAAACTACTCGACAACAGCAGTAGTGGACATATCCCAATATAATGCCATGAAGCTCGCACGCCTCATTTGGATCAACAACAAAACAGTCACTCTTATTTTATGTGACGGATCTGAAGCACGATATACCGTCTAAAATGGGACAAAGTATATTGACCCTCAATATCTTCGTTACATTCTACCTTATTATATATAATATATTAATGTTAGTGGATATTATAGTCTTTTGTTGATTGTATTTAAAAATGAGGACTTTGATGTATAATAGACAATAAGTATTATAAAATAAATATTGTATTTAATAGTCTTCTCATATTGTGATGTAATATGGTGTGATAATAAAACGGTGTATATCAATGTTTAAATGAATGTGTGATGCATTAATAACTTCCTTTTTTATGCTTTCTTTAATATATAATACTTTCGTGTTCTTATTCGTGGTAATAGTTAGTTTAATTAAAGAAAAAGTGAAATTACTCTAGAGACTGTTGCGTACACGCTGTTGTAGCTTTTTTCAACTTGAAATTTGAATTAATGAAGCTTGCCGCTTAAATTTCTTAAAAATGAAGATCGTAAATAAAATTGCGCATTGTTGCAGCCTTGAATTTTTTTAGACGCTCTACAAATATGCTGCGAGTAAGTATTATAATATTTATTTAAGTTTCTTCTTATTGATTGAATTAATGTAATGTTAGGTGATGCATTAATAATATTTACTATCATTTGCAACTATTGTCATTCATAGAAATGGTGGACAGGGTTGTTAAAAAGGCAATTATGAGCACATGGAATTTGGTGGGTGGGGTGTTCGTTCAGCCGTCCTACCTTAGATTTTAACGCTCTGCGGCAAATGTGGCTAAACCACGGTGGCTCGCAATATAGTGCTCAACGCACTCTTAAATCCCCCGTAACTCTCCGCCCCCACCACCTCGGACGGCAGGGAGTTCCACTCCCTCACTGTTCGGTTTATGAAGGAATACTTTCCCACATCGCTTCCACTACCCATGAACTCCAGCTTCCACTGATGATCCCCCCTCCCAATATATCTACCTTTCCTAGTTCTATCGCTAAACTCGCTCCAACCTGCCATCTCCCTATTAACTTTAAACAAATTTCCTAATCGGTTGTACCTTCTCCTTTCCTCGAGTAGCTCCCACTCCAAAGTCTGAATCATTTTCGACACGCTTTCATAATCTTTCCACACCTTTTTGTCATCTGCAACTAATCTCCATTTTCTCATTCTACCCATAACTCTTCTAGCAGCTCTCCGCTGAACCTTTTCTAACTCCTTCTTTCCAATCTGCCTATATGGGTCCCACACACTACATGCATACTCCAGTATTGGTCTCACTAAGGTCTTATAGGCCTTGTCTCTGACAAATACAGTCGCCCCCTTCAGATTTCTCATAACAAACTCCAAATTTCTCCTCCCCTTTGACGTTACATACCTAATATGTTCATTCCAATTCAGCTCCCTCTGAAGAACCACCCCAAGGTATTTATATTTATCGTCCTCCCTAAGTACCTCGCCTCTCATTAGGTATACTGCATCTTCTTTTACTCTTTTCCTACTAAATTTAACTACCGAACATTTACCAACATTAAGACTCATACCATTTTTGTCCACCCACCTACCTACAGTGTCTAGATCTTCCTGCAGCTTCCTCTTATCTTCCTCATTTACTATTTTCCTATACAATACACTATCATCAGCAAACAGCCTCATTAAAGAATCTACTCCCTCCGGCAAATCTTCAATAAAAATCAAAAACAAGATTGGTCCGAGGACGCTCCCCTGCGGAACTCCTGAGGTCACCCTAATCTCATCCGAAAAAGTTGATCCAATCTTCACTCTTTGGACCCTATCCCTTAAGAAATCCTGTATCAAGTCAACCAAACATTCATCAAGCATACACTTTCTCCTTAATTTATCTATCACGATACTGTGCGGAACCTTATCAAAAGCCTTCTCAAAGTCCAGAAACACCGCATGCATTTCCCCTTTGCTGTCTAAGCAATCTGCTAGTTGCTGCACAAAACCCAACAACTGGGTATCACAAGAATAATGTTTTCTAAATCCGTGTTGCCTTTTGCTAAAGAACTTTTGGTTCTCTAGCTCTCTCATCATAAACCGAACAATTACTTTTTCCATAACTTTGGAAACCACCGAGGTCAAGCTGACCGGTCGATAATTTTTTGCTTCACATTTAGCACCTCCCTTGTAAATTGGAATTACCCATGCTTCCCTCCATCCATGCGGTATGATGCCTGCATTTAAAATAGCCTTGAACAAAAACATTTGATATCTACAATGCATACTTATATTAAGCTTTAAAAAAGCTGCTGATACACCATCTGGGCCAGCTGCCTTTCCTGTAGTCAGAGACTTTAGCGCCCTTTGTACATCTTTGAACCTAATTTTAAATTTCTTCTTATCACCCAAATTAGCATTACCGTTAGAGTTCTCATTTAGTCTCTCAGCAGCTACGTCGCTAACCTCCCCTGCCCCCGAGTCCTCTTGAAAAACTGCCTGATATTGCCTGGCACATGCATCTGCCTTCTCCTTATCTGTGGTATGTACCCCCCCAGTATCTTTTAACACTGGTATCTGATTTCCTGCTAGCCGAAGTCCCTTCACATGCTGATACATTCTTCTCCAACTACCACTTTTATCCCTCTCATCAAACATTTTCTTCATAAACTCATTTTCAGAACGCACCTTAGCAGTGTTAAGTTCAATTTCCGCTTTTTTAACGCTACTCTTCTTCACCTCTCCCCTCTTAAAACGGCCATACTGTCTTCTCAAACATCTTTTCCTACTTCTCACTTCTCTGTTATTATATTGAGGCGGGTCGCTAATATCCGAGAATATCTTTGACGGAACATATATATCTCTTAGCTCGTTACAAATTTCAACATATAAATTCCACAGCTGATTTACATCATTCGCGTTCTTCCAATTATTATATCTATTTTCCAGTTCGTCATTTAACCTATCTATATCAGCCCTATTATAAAACCATCTTTTCGTCTTTTGCACCGACTGAATTGATTTGCCTACTGCAAAATCTACCAACAAAATTCTATGATCGCTAATTCCATCTACCACTTGGGTTTCTACCCAGAATTCTATAGGTCTAACCAAAACTACATCCAGAATATTTCTAGTGCCATTTGTATGTTCTCTCGTATACTCGTCAACCACTTGGACTAAATCCCTATTCAAAATCCGTGCCACCAGTCTTTGGTTCTCCGAACCTACTTCCTCCCTCCTATCATCCCAGTCAACGTGTGGTAAATTTAAATCCCCCACAATCAGCACTGGTTGGTCAGGATTCATTTCGTCCAGTTTATGCACCAATTTCACTAAGATCTGATTATTCGCAGCCGTATCTCTTGGTCTATAACCAGCTAGCAATTTTATTTTCCCACTCTTTAGCATAATCTCCAACCCCATTAGCTCACAATCCTCGTCTACCCACTCTACTCTACCTCTTAGTAGCTTTTTAATTGCTACCATTACTCCACCTCCATTTCTATTTCTATCTCGTCTAAAAACATCATACAATGGCATCATTAACTCGGCATCAAGAATCCCTTCATCTAACTTTGTCTCTATAATAACAATAACATCAGGGTTGTATAATTCAATTTTTGTGGTAAAGACAGTAACCTTACCCAAAATTCCACAAGCATTCACCTCCATCACCCTCACCATCCCATCATCAAGTTTTCTCTGCTTACCTTCACAGTTCGCCACTCCATGAGAATTGTCTCCATTTATTTTCCGTCGGTGCACTTTTTGTTCATTTACACAATCGTTCATACATTCATTCAAACATTTATCAATACTGCTCCCCCTCCCTCCAATCATCAAATCTCCAATCACCGAATCTCCTTGAGCTTCCTCCCTCCTACCTTCCATCTCCTCTCTCTTCCCTCTCCTCAAACTCCCTTCCCTTGCAACCCGCCCCCCGTCTCAGTGACAAAGGTCACTGAGAAAATTGCCTAGCACCCTACCTGCTTTGTTCGGCGTAAGCCAACGATCTCCCTGCCTTTCTGCTTTATTTGAGAAAGGTATCCAAGGATCTTCGACTTGGATACCCATTACACTACAAACTTCCTTAATGATTGCATTAGCAATCCTTAACATTTTTTCAGGAATAGTGTGGACATTCACCCCAGCCACCACTATGAGGCTCAAATTATGCTCCTCACATTTGTCCACTGCAGTCTTAATCAGCCTCTCCACCTCTGCGTAAACCTCTAATCTACTTCTGTCCAAAGCTAATCTACTTACGCAGGCTCCCAAATAGAGCCTTTATTATATACTTGTTTCCAGGCAAGCCTACAATGCTGAAGGCAAGCTTGGGGACGTGAAAGTTTTCGTTTTCAATCATGTAATATGATCCCAAAGAAATAAAATTAATGTTGGTCGAATTTATTCATAAAGTTGAAAATGTTCGCATGCATGCATGGCTTCATGTGAAATTTTGTATCTGATCGTTTCGTTTAAAATAGACCATCATAAATATATTGTTATGGCATGTATTTGTGAAACACAAAAATGATAAGAATGACCTCAAGTGTCCTCTGCTCCTAAGAAAACATGCTGCATGTTTTGACAATGTGGTTGAGGCAAATATGTGTGCTGTTTGACTTGTGCAACTATATTTTACTCTATTTATATTTATGCATACAGTATAATACACATAGAGATGCATATAGTGTATTATAGCTGTATAAATAAACAGATTATACACGTATATTTATGACATGTTTTTATATTAATATGATATGCACTGAACTGTCAATAATATATATTGTAATTATGCATATTAAAATACTCGACTTGTATTGAGTTATATTGGTAATTAATATTATAGTATTCGTCATTCGAGCTATTAATTAAGAATATCATATATGGCACCAATTGATCCTTCAATTATAGTAGCTGCATTATGCCATCATATATTTTATATATACCATACACAATTCCCATCTTTTCAGCGCATCTTCATAAAAAAATAAAATAGTTTATGATGAGAGAAAAAAAAAAGGGGGTCATGTTTACCCCCCAACCCAAAGTACAAAGTAAGGTGTTACCCCCTCCCCCATCTGTCGCCCCGCCCTCACACCCCCAAATTTAATATAATGGGATACCCTTCCCCACAGAGCCACTCGCGCGCTGCATCTGCCCTTGATTATAAATATTTAGGCAAGCCTCGATCACATAGGTAACCTTACATGTTCATAAAAAAGAGTTATATTTTAACGTAAGAAGGGGTGCAATGTATTATAGTTGAAACCTAAAGCAGTAATCATTAATCTTGAATTATTCATATTATGAATTTAGGTAAATCATTTTAATTTTCAAGACATAATACAATAATTACTGTATAATGTTTTTACCACAGCTACAGGTGTATTTACATATTTGCTACTGGAGATTATATATGCATACATAAAAAATTGTTCTTCTAGACACAATAAAAAAATATATATATACCCTGCCCACAATAGCTGTATGATAATAGCATGTGGCCGATTTGTTTCTTTTTCATGGGCATATCGATGACAACACTAGCTACAAACATTACATTCAAAAGGATTAATGTCACCGTGGGCGGTCATTGCTCAATGATAAACTGAAAATATTTTTATTCCATAAAATAATTTAATGGCAAAATAACTGTTGGTTTGCTGATAAAAAAAACAACAATATATCGTTATAGATTTTGAAAAATTAATTTTTGCTGAAATTTTCAGAGTTGCTCACCATCTACTATAATAAGCCCACTGACATTAATCTTTAAATTAGTAAGCATATTTATTATTAGTCTTTTATTAAACACAAAAAGTGTACATACAAAATAATATTAGAAATATACATTATAAAATAACACTGTAATAGAACACATAAAACACACATACAAACTATATATAATAGTTACAGAATAATAGAAAATGATAATAAAAGAATATAAAATAAAATAACAAATGATATTAACAGCCTGTTACATCATAATATATCATATATATAGCAAGCATATTTATATACTGTATTCAGTAAAAACTTGTTATAATTGTTATTACGTAATGTCATGGGACCCAGGAAATTAGGTTTACCTTATGTCAAGTTTTTCCTATACCTGCAATGCTAATTATTTTTGACGGGGCCGTGATCTCCTTTACTCAAAATCGAGTTTTACTTAACAACAAGTTGCGTAATAACGAGTTTTTACTGTATATGCATGCATTATACACATAATTATTATTATTATATTGAAGAATGTAGAGAATCTAGATCTCTTATTGATTGCAGGCAGGAATCACACAGTCATTAAAGTATTGTATTTTTTATTATATAATATTCCTGTATGTATTATTAAATGCATGCTCTTTATATCATGCATGTTAATGGTTGGTTGTGTTGTGCGTAGGGAGTCGTTGGTTTGGTTACTGGTGCGGCCTCTGGGCTTGGCCGAGCTACGGCTGAACGGATCGTCAGGGAAGGAGGAAAAGTCGTAGTCTGCGACCTACCAACCTCAAGCGGCTATGAAGTTGCAAAGGGACTTGGAGACAATGCTACATTCTCACCTACTGATGTAAGACAAACTGCAGATTTTTTATTGCTAGTTTGTGTTCTGACAAATTGTTTTTATATACTTTAGGTGACATCTGAAAGTGACATTCTTGCCGCCCTGCACAAGGCAGAGCTCAAGTTTGGCCGGCTGGACGTTGCAGTCAACTGTGCCGGGATTGGCGTTGCCTTCAAGACTTACAACTTCCACAAGAATACACCTCACAAATACGAGGACTTTGTGCGAGTGCTCACGGTATGCAAATTAACTGTTGAGAAAGTGTGTGAGCAAATCTTTAGAAGCCCCATAAATTTTTATTGTAAAATTTGTTTAATTTTAACACGGTAAATATTGTTGTCATACAAAAATTACAGTAGTACAACTGTTTTTAAGGGTACATAACAGGAGAAAAAGCAAAATTATAATTTGCAATGAATTTAAAGACATTTTTCTATGTTCAAAATTGACAAGCAGCAAAGGTTTTTTGCTGTTAGATTTAAAATTAATTTTTAAATCGTGAGCAGGTGTTTGCATGTCAACTTTTTATATGTGTGTGTGTGTAAAATGCATCTGAATAATCTAAATTTTTAATTTAAACCAAGATATGTTAATTCCAATCTAGATTAACGCGGCTGGAACATTCAACATCATCCGTCTGGCCGCTGGCATGATAGGTCGCAACGAGCCCAACGAGGATGGCCAGCGAGGAGTGATCATCAACACAGCCAGCGTAGCGGCCTATGACGGACAGATTGGCCAGGCGGCATACTCTGCCAGCAAGGGGGCCATCGTGGGTATGACCCTGCCAATTGCTCGTGACCTTGCCTCCCAGGGCATCAGGGTGTGCACCATTGCACCAGGTGAGTGGCCTTTGGGTCTGTCATAAAAATGAAGGTAGTAATTACCTCATAGTCATACGTGTTGCTCCTATCATAAAAAGTCTTGCTTGTCAGTTTCAAATTTTTTAATTGTTTCATGAAGTGCAGTACTGTTTCATTATATATATATATATATATATATTAATTATAAAAATATTTTATATGTCAAACATGAAAATATTTGTAATTTAATTTGTGTTATGTTTTTAGTGTACCTGTAATATAGTAAAAAATTACATAAAATCACATTTTTGAAAAGTTTCAAGGGGCTTAAAATATATATTAACAAACTACATAATACAAATCCTTCCTTGCTCAATTTATTTGTTTTCACTCATTTTAATCTATATATTTATCTGTTGTAATCAATAAATGTTTTATCTTATATTATCTTCAAAGTTTTATTATCAAATACATTTTTTTTCCATAACTAAAAAATAATAATAAATAATGGGATCATTTTTCTATTAATCAATTCAATGCATTAAGCTAACTATAATATAAGTTACTTTGCTAAGATTTTAATTAAAAAAAAAATTTAATTATAGTATCCAATTTGAATATAGTAACACACTTTTTGAATCAAAGGAAACTTGAAAGCCTTGGAAGTATAATTTTTTTAATAAATAAGTTTTTGCCTCATTTTTTCTACTGTAGCTAAATATTATTTTCATATTCTTCCCTGTTGATTGAAGCTATTGAAATGTAACCATTCTGAAATTCTATGTGTTGTGTTCCAGGCTTGTTTGACACTCCTTTGCTTGCGTCGTTGCCGGACAAAGTTCGAGCCTTCCTTGCCAAGTCCATCCCGTTCCCCCAGCGCCTCGGCAAGCCCGACGAGTTTGCCATGTTGGTCGAGAGCATCATCAACAACCCCCTGCTCAACGGAGAAGTCATCCGATTGGACGGTGCCATTCGTATGCAGCCTTAGATTTAACCGCCGTGAACTGTACAATATAACCTTGCCAACAAACAAACCAGTCCTGAACGAAATCTCTCTTTGCCATGTGTGTGCCAGGACTGTGGTTTGTTCTTTGGGTATTTTCCTATTTTTTATATTGTCTTACTAATAATAGTAGTACCGGTATAATGTGATAAATTGTATCAAGAAAATGAAAGAAAAAATATGTAAAAAAAAAAAAGCTTAATATAATATATAGTGGGTCATGCATTTAATTGAACAAAAAACATGACATAATATTAAATATCTGGGCATATAATTTTGAAAGTTTGTTTTAAAACTGTTTTTTCTTGTTGGTATAACTGGGGATTTTTTTTCTATTATTTTATGTTTTGTGTTTACAACTATTATTGTGTGAAGGAGTTTTTCTTTTTGAATTGAAAATATATGTAATTAATAAATATTTCTGTGTTCTTATTTAACACTACAACAAACATAATATAACAGATTGATCAAGGGGGGGGGGGAAGGAGGCAATTTTCAGGCACATGATAAGAAATGACAATGACGATAGACTAGTTTTTTAATATACACACACACAGTATGAACATAGCATCCTAGAACTCTATGGTATGAACATCAGTAACATCACAAATAAAGTATGAGGGTAAGTATAATATTTAGTAAGGTTGTATTTTATGGATCACAGAATAATCTAACGTAAGTATATACTGTTCTTCTCTTTAACTAATTTAGTTCCGAAATATTTAAAAATTCTGTTCATTTTATATATTATTATTATTATGAACAGCAAATTTTTAAAAAAGATTACTGAGCAATGAATTTCCTGCAGTTCATCAATAAAAAGCTGCTTGCGATGTGTTTTGGTAAATAACTTGAAAGTGTCATCACTCTACCATGAGCTATGCCACAATATTTGTTTTAAAATTTCTTGGGCTGTGAATTATTAGGAAACCAGACACTGATGGTTGTATTGGCTTCAAATTATAGTTTCAACATTGTTCACAGTGCTCTCTGGGGCTCCTAATACCCAGTCTGCACGCCAGACAGTTAAGTACCGTTTCTTAGAGGGGCACGTATGTTGTTTGCACAACATTCCGCGGTCTTAATCACCCCAGCGGAGTATAGACAGCCGTAAGCTGCCTTCCTCCTACCAACTCTTTCATCTAGTAGCCAGTCACACCCATTCCAAGTCGCGAATAATATTCTTAGGCATAAGAAAAGAAATTATAGTTTTTATACATTTTAATTAAATTTATATAAAATGTATTGGAAATTCACCTCAAATTCTTTTAAAATATAGTCTGGACTAATTTCAATAGTAAAAATTATGAATATTAATTTACTTGGCAGAAAATGCAGAAACATTAATAATTTTCTAATTATTTACTTTACATAAAATAAAAATAATTATTATTTAATTTTACAAAAAGTGTAGACAAAAAATATAAACTTAATTATTAATTTAAGGCTAGTTAATTATTACTCAATAATTACCATGTAAATTAACTCTTCATCATAGAAAAGTAATTTTTAAACCATATATCAACGATACACGAAAATCTATTATGTTCATTGTGCTAACACTGCTTTCATGAGCAGAAAATTATTACTACGTACAGCTAGCATTATATATAATTAGTATCTACTGTTATCAAGTTTCTTTTTATCCTTTTTATATATACATAATATACATATATATATATACATATATATACATACATATATATATATATATATATATACAATATACAGTGCACTTAATACATAATTAACCTACCTATCGGCCTTGTCACACCCGAAAGGGTAAAATATGGTGTCAAGGGTATTAACTTTTTAACATAATTAACCGAAATAACTGCATATTTTTTCCAATATAATGTAAATTAAAATTTTAAAACACCCAAAGTTTTTCAAGCCTAGCGTGTATGTCTCAACTAAGGCTATTCATCCAAAGATCCACATTTAATTATTGCATAACAAAATATACTGTACATAAGAAGTATATAGTTATATAAAAATAGAAAATATATATTATATAGTTGGATTAATTTTAATTAACATTCATTATTAGAGTATTTGTAGAACTAGAAATGGAATTAAATATTTTGTTTGAAATCGATAAATCATTTTGTTGGAAAAATAATATTGTTTGTTCTTCACTAGTTTTTTTATTTCTTCCTATTTTGACCTAAATTCTGAAAATATGAATTGTAACCACAAAAAATTGGAAGAGGTAGGTTTTTAAAACAGTAAAACATAATTTCCATTTTATCATTATATAGTATATAATATTTAATGCAACGTACAAAAATAATGCTAATGGTGTTATTCATATATTTCATCAATTAAATACAGAAAAAAAAATATATAATAATATACAGTATCGTAATATTGTCTGTACCATGAACTATTGTACAAATACAGTAAATATTGTGAGAAAAAATATTTATAACTCAAATAATAAATTTACACACTCAAATTATACATATATGTAATATATAATTTACTTATTATTCAGTCATTAAATATCTTATTAGGACTCCTCTTCTGGCTGTCACTTTCATTAACAAATATACCTTCTTTTAGTCATCAGACGCATCACTAAATTCACTTTCCCCGGCATCACCAGACGCATCTCCTCCCTCGTCACTAGAACTAACTCCTCCGTCATCTTCTATGTCATCTCCTCCCTCATCACTAGAAGTAACTCCCCCGTCATCATCTATGCCATCTTCTTCGTCATTATCAGACTCAACTCCCCGGTCATCTTCTAAGTTACCTCCTCTGTCATTATCAGACTCAACTCCTCCGTCATTATCAGACTCAACTTCTTCGTCATTATCAGACTCAACTCCTCCGTTATCTTCTGTGACATCTCCTCCCTCGTCACTAGAAGTAACTCCCCCGTCATCTTCTAAGTTATATCCTCCGTCATTATCAGACGCAACTCCTCCGTCATTATCAGACTCAACTCCTCCGTTATCTTCTATGACATCTCCTGCCTCGTCACTAGAAGTAACTCCCCCGTCATCTTCTAAGTTATCTCCTCTGTCATTATCAGACGCAACTCCTCCGTCATTATCAGACTCAACTCCTCCGTCATTATCAGACTCAACTCCGTCATTATCAGACTCAACTCCTCCGTCATTATCAGACTCAACTCCTCCGTCATTATCAGACTCAACTCCTCCGTCATTATCAGACTCAACTCCTCCGTCATTATCAGACTCAACTCCGTCATCTTCTAGGTTATCTCCTCCCTCATCATTAGACGCATCTCCCTCATCACCAGACGCAACTCCCCCGTCATCTTCTAAGTTATCTCCTCCGTCATTATCAGATGCATCTCCTCCGTCATCATCTTCACCAGATACAATTTCTTCTCCTCCTTCTTCTTCGTCTTCTTCGTCAGAATCATCTTCCTCTACTTCAACAGATGCGTTGTCCCATTCGTCTTCTCTATCAACGCTAGATTCTCCATCGCTAGCCATATTATTAACTGTTTCTGGAATATAAAGAAAACATGAAGCTACCTTTCGACAATCAAATAAAAGTCCCTGAATAAGATTATCATCTCCGCTATGCTTTTCAAATCTAATGAAGATCTGCTCCCCAGCCATTGTCAAATCTTTTGAAGGTAGTGCAGGATAGTTGCCAATAGTCATGAGATTAACAGTCAGTATTATTGTTTCTGAAAATGTGACTGGTTTTGCAAACATAATGTCAATAATAGAGTCATAAGGAACAGCATCATTAAATTTAATAGAACCATTTATCAACATGCTGCGATTATTATGATATTGGATTTTAATGCTAATATTTTCATTGTAAGTTGATGAGGAATCAGTGTTTTGAGATCTTGTTCGTAAGATTTGAGAAGGAACTTTGATACCATGCAGAACAATTTCTTGATTTGGAGTGACATACAGAGTAACTTCCCTGGAATAGCAATGATTCTGACGTTTCACTTCTCTAAGGCTGGCATATTTGAAGGGAATTTTCTGACCTAAATCATTTTCATAAGAACATTTAGTCGCTTTCTCACGTTCATCAACTTTACTACACAAGGAGTTAGGTAAGGGATTTCCATTTTGATAAGCATTATTATCAATCGTAGCTTGCTTTTCTAGTTCATTTCTTATATTAACGAAACAATCCGCAACCCCATAGTTACTCCACAACTTTTTTTCATCTTCTGTTTTCTTGAACTGCTCTCGAGTGAGCTGAATGGCACGAGACTCCTCCTCAGAAAGAACTGAAGGATACTTAGCTAAGAAACCTTCAAAGTCAACAGATGGTACAAGGAAGCGGATTTGTGTTACCATGTTACCAAGAATCTCTCGCAGGCCGCGTGTGGGGATACAAGCATCCAACGCCTCTTCATTTTTAGTTCCATTGCACATCTTTTTGTCAATATGCTTAACTTCTTCAGAGGTATCTGTAATGCTGTCACGTTTCCGCTTGTTCACACCATTTTTCCGATGCTCTTCCTCTTCTTCGATCACTCTTCCTTTCTTACATGTCACTGGTTCTAAGCTCGGCACACAGCCGATGTCAGGAGGAGTCTGAGAGCTTGCGCCTTCTTGCTCGGTCTGTGCCACGGCCCAGTTAAGAACAGCAATCATCAGCTGGTTCTCTCCCACAATGTTGAGCTGACTCTGATGAAGCAGGACGCCCACCATCTCCTTGGACGCCTCTCGAAAGCTCGGCAGTGCCAGAATCTCCTGGGTATGATCCTGCAGCATCTGATGACAAAGATATGGTCAGTGAAAATAAGGCACATACAGTAGTCATAACGGGAAGCCATGTAGAATTTTTTTAATGACTAGAGCAATTTTTATTACATACAGCATAATATATGACATGTGTATTTACAATAAATGTACTTTTACCAGTATACTCTATGTATGAATATACTGTACTGTATTTAATTAAGTAAACATTTTTCTTTGCTTAAAGGGTAAGGTAACATACTCAATGTTAAAAAAAATTCCCAGACAAGAAAATTATGAAACGTATCTTAAAATTTTCTCCTCTACATCCCCTCTAAGTAGCTAAAATATCAGACCTGTCTACAAATTCGAGCTAGTTTATTAGATATTAATTTTTAAAGTTGACTAATTGAACATGGAAGTTCCACTTCTCTATGTTAAATCAGTCAACTTTAAAATTTCATAACTAAAAAACTAGCTCGAATTTGTAGACAGGTCTGATATTTTAGCTACTGAGAGGGGATGTAGAGGAGAAAATTTTAAGATACGTTTCATAATTTTCTTGTGTGGGAATTTTTTTTAACATTGAGCATGCTACCTTACCCTTAATATAATCTATGGTATAAAGGATACATAGAGAAGGCCAATTATGGCTACATATTAAAAAAAAAAAAAAAAAAAGACAAACAAAAAAGGCAAAAAAAAAAAAAAAAAAAAAAAAAAAGTATATCGTCGTTGTAGCGCGTTTTTGGCCGATCTTCCAGTTGTAAGTTATGACTCCATGGCCGATCTATATATTGTAAGTTATAACTCTCTGGCTGATCTGCATATTGTAAGTTATGGCCTTCTGGCTGATCTGCAATTTTTCTAATTGTTCAGGAGAAGCAAAAAACTGATTATCTCCGGAAATATTAATTGGAAATTAAAATCCTGTATGCAGCACTTTTATAATGTAAATACGATAAAAAATACGTATAAAAGTCCGTCGGTCATCTTTAAAAAATAATAATAATAAATAAATGAAATTTGCCATAATCCGACAGGGCTTGAAAATGCATGTAATAATCCTCTCTCACGTTGTTAACTCGGCTAGAAATTAAAAACACGATGTAATAGAATTACAGAATTAATTAAAATTAATGAAACGCGCTTGTCTTCAATATTTATTTATATATACGTCGCGTATATATGCATATATGATACCCGTATTTTTTTCAGCTACTTAAACATTTTCATGGTTCGTTTTCTAGCTGACAAATGAAAATGCATGGGTAAGACATAAAATTACTGTGTATTACTATAATATTATTTCATGTTTATCATTATTTTAATTTTAGGGAAAAAAAAGCGGCTGTGCAGGGAATATAAAAAAAGTTTATATATTAAAAATA
Organism: Siphlonurus alternatus; assembly: GCA_949825025.1. NCBI lineage: Eukaryota > Metazoa > Arthropoda > Insecta > Ephemeroptera > Siphlonuridae > Siphlonurus > Siphlonurus alternatus. The sequence continues at coordinate 12,101,504 of OX463782.1, read as the reverse complement.
GAATCGAACACAGCCGAGTTTGGGTGATTTTAGCATCGTCGATCGCTGATAATGTCGATTTTTTTTTTGTAATAAATAACAGCAATGCAATAGGCAATTATAAGTTCATTATTAATTCATTCATTAATTGATGCAAAAAAATTAGCTTACTTAGCATGCTACTTGTTTTACAGGTCTGCACATAAACGCGGAAATTAAACGTAACCAAGACGATTAAATATCACAGCGAGTTCTATGCTCGATCGAAGAATACTTTGTTAACTGCATGCATTTATGTATATATTATAGACGCGTAGCAGAATTCCATTGCTGAATTAATCATAAAAATATATATAGAAAATATATTTACGCTATTTTATAATTTATTTATGCTAGATTTTATTTATAACAACAAATATTAATATGGTACGTCGATCACTATAATTCTATCATGGGTACGTATATATAATGGGCGCGATTCACGAAGCCGGAAGTGAGCGTTGTGCTTCGCGGTATCTCGCAATTTTTTTTTTTCGTCTTTTCAGGTTCATACGATAATAATATAATATATCAATAGTATAATTAATATTGATAGCACACGTTGGACCGTCAATGAATTAACAAAAGTTATGTACGTGTCTGCTAGAAGAGACCAATTAGCTGTCGCACTTCGACTCTTTCAAGCCAGCATAAAAACATGTTTTTACAAACTTTTAACATCTCACAATATATTATTATACGCAGCGATATATGGTAGAAAAATATAAAATAACTTGCAAAAAAATAATAACAATAATATAATTTTATTTGCTAATTTTTCCTAGTTATATAAGAACGTCCTAGAGTATATTATAATTGCTAAAAAAAATGTAATACCAAGGATTTCCTCCATGTGTAATACTATGCTAGCTATATATCGTAAAATAATAATTTTATTTAAATACCGGTATTTTTTATCTATTATAGTTATTACGACACTCTACAATATATGCATGCAAGTTACAGATCTTTGTGACGCCTTTATTGTGGTTAGTTGCAATATTTTCCCCCACAGGCAGATGTGTATCAAAATTAACATACTAAAAGCTTAATTATTTCTTTCCGATATACTGTAGGGCACGCGCCGCAATAACAAAATAATATTTATAAACAAAATCACAACAATTTTGAAAAAAATCACATTTAATTATTAAGTTAATTATTATTAATTATTATACACGTAGCTGAACCATATAATTACGAGTTATTCAATCGTTGCATGCATGATTCCAGATTTTAGAGATCACCCGATGCAATCTGGAGAATATTTTGTTACTTGATTGATTAAATGTTAATTGGCCGTTAGGAAAATTATTCTTTGCAGCCAGAAGAAGTAAATAACTGGATTGGATAAATATATGATTTAAGTTTTTGCTCTTTGTTGATATTTTGTTACATGTTATTTGCAAACAGCTGATTTCGCGGGCCTCGCCCCTTTTTTTATTATTTTTCTAGCATTTAAATGAAAATTATTAGGAAAATACCACTGATGCCATCTTGTGTCAAATTTTGCACTCTTTCGAATGGCGCAATAAAACAAAAGTTGTAACTTTTGACATTTCGGCCACTCGTCCCTGGCAAAAATAAAGCTGATCAGCAAGAGAGTCATAACTTACAATATATAGATCGGCCATGGAGTCATAACTTACAACTGGAAGATCGGCCAAAAACGCGCTACAACGACGATATGTGCATCAAACATCAGAATTTAAATGCTGTACAGTATATATTATTATTATTATTTACAATTGTTACAAAACTGTTCTTCAATTTCTTTCTCTTTTCTTGTAAAAAACAAAAGCAGATGTTGTAATTCAAATCAAGTAATTATATAGTGCAATAATTTATTGTACCCCAGGATATAAATAAATTATTGACGTCATAAAGTTAGTGCGAACCTGGTGCTAACAGCTGAAACTATGTGCGTCTGGCTAGGATAGATTGGCTGTTTAACATTGTAAAATCATGTAAATGTTCTGTCAGCAGCCACAACATAATTTTACAGAAATGACAACACCATAATTCTAGTTGTCAAATACTTTCGGACAAATATAAAAAATATTTCAACTTCGTAAGTGATGTATTTCATATAAATTTTGTTGATTTTGTGATTCTCCCCATGCTATAGGTATTGCCGTATCCTCAGCAGAATCAGACAAAATTTCAGCGGTCAACGCCCTCTCTTGGTCCTTTTATGTTCTGTACTCTAATAACTCTATAGTCACATACACACAGCACTAAGTTTTTTTAATTCATCTTTGATAACTAAGTAAGGTTTCATTTTTTTTTTTTTTAAGTGACTCTTCAAAAAGAATTATTATAACTCTTTCACAACTTGCTATGATGGCACTCACCCTGATGCACATTTGTCGGAGGGGTTGCAGTTGACGTTGGTCTGCCACCTTGAATATCGCACACACGTGCTCTGGCTGCATTTTGGCTCCCAGGAAAGAGATGCACGCTGCCACAAGATCGTTTATCTCGTACTTGTCTGCAGCACACAACAAGTCCACTGCCTGCTCCACTGACCTCAAAGACACCCTCTCTGTGTATGCAAACCTGCAATGGAAACTTGAGTCAATCACACAATAAAAATAAATAAAAATATATATATTTTTATTATTATTTTATTATTACTGTGTTTTTTTTAAACTACCCTCCTCCCACTCCTTACCTCCATTGCAGGATACCGTGAAATACATTTAAAAAATTTGAGCATGTTTCTAAAACATAATCGCTTATGGTTTGAGCAATTTAAGGGGGTGGTTTTCTCACAGCAGCACCATTCTGGTTTCCATCCATCCCAGTAAAGCTCCATATTAAATTTCTAACTCAATTTTCACAAAACTGATCAAACTGATCCATTTCAAAATTTGTATACCTATAATCAATGGTGAGTTTTGTTGAATTCAAGGGCCTGATTTTGAGATCACAATCACCTTAGATTAATTGTTAATTATTCTTATCATGCTTTTTTGTTAGCTCGAATCAACAACTAAAATTTATCCTCTCAATATGAAATGCAAAGTGATGTTTCCTAATTTTTTACATGGCAGGTTATTTTATCAAATGCAAATTTATAAGAAAATATAATAATATAATGGGTAAATTTAATTTTGTCAGAAGTTTACTAAAATACAACATAATTTTGCCATGTATAAAACTTGATGATTTAACAGACACCCTCACACCAAGGATTTTGTATATAACCTCTAGATAGGTGATGGTGCTGCCGTTGGTGAGGCACGGTCGTGAGGAGGAAGTGGGTGGTGGCTACTACAGTAACCAATGGGATGTCTGCCATCTTACGTTGGGGAACTTCCATACAGTTTACATTGCAGATAGTTGCGCTCGGCCGTCATCTTACGTTGGAGATTTGCCTCAGCAGCTGTAATGCTATTGGTATAGGGATAACCTATCCAGAGGTTATACATACAAGAATCCTTTCCTCAGACAAATTTAATATTTTGAACTCACTTGACGAGATCTGAGAACGCAGCTGCGGTTACATCTGGTATCTCAACTGGGAAAATTTTCTCCGCGAGAGGTCCCATCAACATCGCTCCGAACACGCGACTGCAGCTCGCCAGCACCAGGCTGTGACACTGCACTTCCTGTGACAACATTACCATCATTACTGGACCATTCTCACTAAATTGAAGTTTGTATATTATTGCCCTTCATGTTTTGTTGTGTTTAATTAAAATCATTGATCATATATATGCTGTGGTAAAAAATACCTCCAATTTTTGTCCTCTTATTTTTACACCATAATGAGGGCTAGAGTCAATGCAACTACGTAGTGATGTGACCTGAAATTATGACCAGGACAAAGGTAGATAAAGAAAAGTTTGATTCATGCTACCTCATACATTATTTTCTTAATTAAACTGGGTGATAATAAGGCAAACATATTGACTTAAAATAACAATCATTATATGTACCGATACTAATTTAATAAATGTAAGGGTACTTGATCTGTCAGAAACAGCCAGATGTGCAAAGTTAAAATCCTGAATTACTGGATTATAAAATTTGTTTGAGGTATATAGCAGAGGGCTAGCATAGTATATCCTTCAACTTCTAGAACTTTCCGAGGGTAATATCTTGCATATTGTAAATCTTATTATTATCTTATCCGGTATTTTCACCTGTTGACTATCCTCAATGTTTGCTTCCCCAACCAGAAAACTGCAGTCCGTCCATGAGCCAGAGTCTAGCAACTGCCCCCATCTTTCTGCTAGATTATCTTTTCTATTTGACAACCGCCAGGTTGCTTTGTTGCACTCTGGATCTTTCTCCGACATCTGCAATAAAATATTTGTAGCTTAAGCATACAATATATTTTATGTCATACAACTCGATGAATAAATTTTAATACTGCATAGTAAGTCCAAGTAAATTTATTGGTCTTAATTTTCCCCACGAGTCCATCCATTGGATCATGAAGTTCAATCATATAATTATGATTATAATTATGTACAGTGTGACCAGAATGATAGAGCAACTGGGATGGGAGGATCTGGAGGAAAGGAGGAAGCAAAGTAGACTGACAACAATGTATAAAATAACTAGGAACCAAAAGGGCTGGGAGGAGCTTAGCGATCGTACTGAGGAAGGGCGTTATAAAGGTAGGAGGGACCATGATTGGAAGCTGGAGTATAGGAGAAGCAAAAATTATGTGGGCAAGTATTCTTCTTTGAGAAGAACGGTGAGGGAGTGGAATTTGTTGGACTCTGGGCTTGTGGATGCTCGGAGTGTTGGTGAGTTCAGGGAGGGGCTGAGAGAGTCAGCCGCAAGCAAGCGAGCCACCGTGGTGGAATACCCACAATAGCCGCAAGCAGTGGTGTATGCATGTAATGTGTGTACACACTGCTATTTAATCTTTAATCTCTTTAATCTCTACACTCTATTTTACTACAGTAATATACCTATACACAGTGTATTAATTTAAATAGTTTTACCTTTGTCTGTGTCAACTCTCTGGGCTGTGCTATGATCACAGCAGGATCACAACCATTCACAACTAGGATTGCCGGTTCACGCTTCTTTGTTTACGTTTTTCGAGTTCAGCTAGCTTCAGCACGTCCATCTTTTATACCAATACAACAGGATAAAAACATTTATCGAAAACTGCTATGCATAATGCATATATTATGTTCTCTGTTGAAGTATTTAATTAAACTGTTAAAAAATGGCTGATATTATACTTAAAACTCATTATTTATTTTATTTTGCTATTAATTCTGTGAGAGTGCATCTAATTTTGTGGTGTACGTTTTGTACGACAAATAAATTTAATTCTTCTCACTTTTGTTGGTAGCACTGGTTAAACAAATTCTTGTTGACGATTTTTCACGATTTTTCAGTGAACAAATGTCAAGTTGTCAAATAAAAATATATTGATTTTAACCTGTGTTTTAACGTAAATGTGGTTCTTGAATCTTCGCATTTCTGATCAAAAACTAACTCAGCTTTTCACAAACATTGTAAGTATCATAAACATATTATTAATTATGCATCAAATGTCAAAATAAATGTATGATACTGATGTGTGCATACAATATATTATACAGTACATGCATCATGCAGCATCATATCCACACTTGATGATTGTTAAAGGAATTTCGATATTATATAGTGCTTCACTGATGAATCTCGTGATTTACGTATGCATCATATATTTTATTGTAATTATGTTGCGGAGAGATATAGTATATGTATTTATTGTATGCCATATGCATATATATATACGGTGTTGTGTTCCAGGCGCTAGGATTGTTGGTGCTTGTTTCCTGGGGATTTGTCATCACAGCCGCTCGCCATGTCACCCTCAAAAGTCACTGCTCCTAGTGCCACTCCAGCCGTTCCCTTCTCGGCAGATGCAGCCGCCTTCCAGGTTCAGGAGCGACTCAAGTCACTGCATGGCCTAGTCCATGAGATCCAGGCGAGCCGCGAGAAGAGCGAGCACAACTTGAACAACATCACCAAGACCCAGGAGCGCATCAACCAAGAGGACAGAGTGTCCAACTACCACCAAGTGAGGCTTTAAAGCAGTCCAGTGGCATAGACTGGAAAAAAAATAGAAATTTTTGGAGGAAGGGATCATCATATGGGGTTAAGGGGGGCAAAAAAATGGGAAGGAGGTAGACCCATCATGCACCCATTGTTAATGTAATTCTTGCTAGCCTTGATTCTAATGCACTTCAATTTGTAGCAAAAACTGCGAGGACTGTACATGTCGGCTGCAGTTGACGCTGAGTACGAGGAGGGACTTTTACGACAAGCCCTCAGCCGAGTTTATGAAATAAGAGCTATCCGTAATGAACGACGTATTCAGGTATGACTTCGGTGAAAGAATAATTAAAATTAATTTCCTTCATTGTTACTAAACAATTAAAATTGCGTTTTTAGTTGTAGACAGTTTTTGCTCGACAGAAGTCTAAATCTGTCTCTACTGTTTTTTACAGGTACTTTTTCCTATTCTTGTCTTTTTTAAATCCCATGACAAAATGTTGCATATTTGACACCGCCCAGGGGAAAATTACCTCCTGCTTCAGCTGTTCTTGCATCAAAGTGTAGCTGGATCAGTAAAATTAAAATCTGCTGTCGCCCTGATCTAGGCTGGATTTTGATTCAATTAGCAATAATATTAGGTAATTTTCACCCCTCAATTACAATAGTTCATGGCAACTGTGACCTCCACCATATAAGTTCTCGACCAACTCGCAACTCTTAACAACCCAACCCTCACTCTCTGAACCCTACCTTTAAAATATACCTTGAATCAACGCAACAAGACCACCATTAATTAAAAAACTCCTCACCATTGTCATTAAAGTTCCATCTCTTCAAAACTCAGAATCAGTAGTTTTATTAAAACTTTATATAAAAGAAGCTTCAGAACAATCTGACTGCCCCTAATTATTACAGGCTCGTAACGCAGGCAACAAGGAAACAATTCGTCGAGGAGCTTTGATGAAGATGCTGCAGGTATCAGCCCAAACCTTGCCTCTGTGGGTCGGAAAGCCAGGAGAGAAGCCCCCCGCCCTGTGTGGTGCAATGCCGGCAGAAGCAAGTTATGTAGCCAAGGTGTGTACAGCAGAAAGTACAGTAAGTGTGAATTTTAATCCAAACTCTGTGGGATTTAATATAAACATTATTATTGTAAATTATAATTACACTACACTACAGTTTAAATAAGATTTATGGATGCATTCATAACAGCTGTACTAATGTACAGTGTTATGTAGTCAAATGATTATAGTTGAGGGTATCAGCCACATTAGTGAAATAGTGCCTTTGGTGCTTTGCTGGTTATCCGCATCCTTTTTACTTGTATTTTTCTTTTGTAATATGGATGGAATAAAACAAAATAAATAATTGGGATAGCATGTATCAAGTAGCACCAATCACTGTCTTTGTCGAAATCTGAGTAGTTATAGGTGCTAAATTGGGATCTTGTACTGAGATTATTGTGAATGCACCACATTACTGTTTAATTTAATGCATAACAAATTAGAAAATTAATTTTGGTACTCTAAAATTATATAAAATTCTTAAGTTATGAATGAACCATAGTCTGAGACACAAATCTGTCACAAGAACGGCAAAGGGCTTTTGTCACATCGTTTTGTGTGTTCAGGGAGGTGACATGGTGGCAGCACTGGTGCGTGGCCCTGAGGGGGATGAGAACTGGATCCTGGCCGAGGTGGTCGCCTACAACTCTGCTGGAAAGTACGAGGTGGATGATATTGACGAGGAACAGAAGGACCGGCACGTGCTAAGCAAGCGACGAGTCACGCCCCTCCCCCTCATGAGGGCAAACCCAGACACAGACCCACACTGCCTCCACGCCAAGGGAACCGTCGGTCAGTAAATCATAACTTTGTCTGCAACCTGCTTTAAATGCAGAAAATCTAGTATTTTAAAGTTGTCAAATTGAAGTAAAAACTTATAGAGATGTATAGGTAATTGTTTTCCTCAGCTACCTGTCTCCAATTTAATTAGTTTACCTGTCAGCCAAGTGTCATTATCTCTTACAAGAGATATCGTCCAGCCTATTTCTAACTGTAAGTTGTATAACTCTCCAGTTCAAATTGGTACACAGAAATTCTTTATTCCATTATCAATCAGTTTTTGTTATTTACTTTAGTCTCTTTTTTTTTTTTAACAGCTAACTTTGTAGTGCAAAAATACCTTGAGATACGTGAATTGTTATAAATTAAGGACTGCAGTATGTGGCATCTCATTTGAATTTTAGAAACTACAATTCTGTAAATTATTTTTATTTCTTTTTCATTATGTATTAAAAAAAAAAAAAAAATAATAAGTTTTTCTTTCACACTTAAAAACCCTATGAATTTAATATCTGTTTCCCTCCCCCATCAATATCAGTACCAACCTGAAGGTCATGCTGTTTTCAGTGATGGCGTTGTACCCGCAGACAACCTGTTTCTACAAGGCGGTCATCAACCAGCTGCCTGCCTCCTCCGCTGACGAGTACGAGGTTCTGTTTGAAGATCCGTCGTATGCTGATGGCTTCTCCCCACCCCTCACCGTGGCCCAGCGCTATGTGATAGCAGCCAAGGAGCGCAAGGGGAAGGGCCAACAAGCACACCCCTAGCTAGGTTGGTGAACACTCTTAAGAAAATTAGTCTACAGCCAGGCATAGACTTAATTTTTTTTTAAAGTATTAAAAAATTAGAATACATATGTAGCTAATGTCACTAATGTGAGACATCTAGAGTTACAATACTGTATAGCAAACAACAATCATATTGGTGAAGCTTGTAAATACTGAATTAAAATAATAATTTATTTATATTATATACATAAATTGATAAAATTGAAAATTATTGCAAGTTGTACAAATAGTCCAGATTTTACTGTGACGTTAGAGGAGAAAAACCTGTCTTTATATTGTCTGTTGTTTGTACAACCCCCCTTGCCAATAGAGGAAATATTTTCTCTATAATTATTTCCAAGATTTAAAGAAACATTTTGAAATCTCTCCCAAGGTTTAAAATGCAGAGCAGATTGAAATATTTTTACTACATATTATTTTTATAGTTTCATAACAATTCAAGTACTGGTATTATTTATAAAGTTTTTATTAAAAATTTAAAAATCAAGGTAAGTTGTAGATAAACCTTAATAAAATGCTGAAATATCCTTATGCAAATAATGATGTTAGTACATTGTACTATTATGAAATAATATATAGAAATATGTTGGTTATTATTGACAAATTTATTTAATATATTACAGCTAAGAAAGAACAACACCCTCTACAACGTGACGCCAACAGTTTAGATGGGAGACTGCTTGAAGCCTCGAGCTGCGTAATCACTGGGGGCGAATCGGTCTGGGCCAGTAGGGAAGTTTGCTGCGCCTGGCAAGTTTGAAGGTCGCGACGTGATCACACGCCAACCTCCCTTCCTCGTCCAGTCCTGCAAACAAGGGAGTCAGCTGTTTGACAAGACAAATTAAGATTTCGTAACCTTAGAAAATAATTATCTTATAAACCACAAGGTTTTGATGCAAATTTAGACCTTTTGTACATACTGTATAACATAAGGTCTATAATAGAAACAAAAAGTTTGTAGACACTTGTTTTCTGAGGAGACAATTTAACAAAATTATTTCAGTGTTTTTGTCTTTAATTACTTCTATGTTGATATTTATATTTAATTTTAAGTACCCAGGGGATTTCATTTTTTGCATACTATTAGAGGTTTTGAAATTGCCATAACTGGTAATTTCAAGATTTTCAAGGCAGTATTTAGGGTGAAACCTTTTAAAATAATTTTTTTTTAATAATTTATGTGTTAATTTCTAGAGTATGGTCATAATTTATAATTGATTAACCAGTCACTATCTGCAAAATTATTGCAAAATATATGCTGTGCAAACAGAATTGGTAATGTAGGGAGCGATTCAGCAAGCGTTAAAGAAGCATTTTTTACACAAGTAACAGGTAAGAAAAACGCTTGCTGAATCGCACCCTAGTTGCTCAATTTTTGCTTATGGTTAAATTTATGCACTGACTGAATTATTGAATACTGTACACTTATATTTGTTTGTGAACTGTTAAAATACAACAATAATATTTAAACCTACATTGGCGTTATACTTGAAGTAGTAGTTGGCTGAGAGTAATCCAAAGTAGATCATGATGAATTTTCCAGCAAACCATCTGCAGGACATGGCTCTCTTTTCCCCCTGCAAACAATAAAAAAATAACTGTTTCAAAAATTGTAGACAGGAATTTCAAGTAACCTCGTGGTTAATTTTTTTGGCAGAGGAATAAGATATTACAGCATGATTGAAACACCATTTTTTACACTAATAATTTTTTTTAGTCATTTATACAACGGAATTTATATAATTTATGGATGTAACTGTGATCCAAACATTTTATGTTTGTATGTTCAGTTGGTGTACAGAGAAACATGTGAGGCACAAAATAAGATTTATAAATTTTTTCTTGGCTTTTCATCTCAGCCACGCACATCAAATGTTTCTTTGTATTTATTATTGGTAATGGTAGGTCAACCTAGATAGCAATACTGACTTTCCCTTTAAAATTGTTACATCTCCCTTCCCTCAATATCTCAATTACAGCAGTCCAGCTAGACGTAAACAAAGTGTAGTTAAGCAAGCTAGGATCTAAATTCTAAAGGATGCTCCATCTGTTTGTCTGTGGTTGATAATGATGTGAAAATCAGCAGGACTAAAATTGCAATTTTTAACGAAGCCATCCAATAATCAAAGTGCTATCGTAATCGGATACAGTTTACTCTGTAGTGGGGAATATCATGCAGCTTTCCATTGGGAGTATGCATGTATATGGTATAATATACCTATGCATATTTGAAAAAAGTTAAATGTTGGCCAACTGTATTCATATAGCTCTCACAGGCTGACCTGGGGTAAGCAATATTTAATAAATAAATTTAATCACTCACAAGTACTGGAGCAAGTGCCTTGAAGGCAACATCTAAAGGCATACGGTAGGCTCTTCTTATAGGGTTTAATCGTTCTTTTATGTACTCTGGTACAACCCTAGGCTCGTTGTGAGAGAGTTCCTGATCTTTCAGCCACTGTTTTCTCCAGGACCGTTCCTCATCTGTCATGCCAGCCAGACGCTCCCGTTCTCGGACCATCCTGCCCTGGATGGTAAAGGGCTTTACGCCACCGGTATCTGAAGCCATTTTCGGTCTCTCTTTTAATAATTGTAGACAATAATTCAATAATTTTCAAGACAAGAAAAATTTTCACGATCTTGCAGCCGAAACAGCTGTTTAAGATGGAGAATATTTTTTTTTTAATTTTTTTTTTCTTGAAAATAAAAACATAATAATTAACTTTAATTTAATTTTATAACGTGAATAATAATTTAATATTAATGGCAAGTCATTTGCGTGAATTTGGTATTTCAGAAATTATAATATTTCGTAAAATTCAAGATAAAAATCAGGCCATCCTGTTTTTTACTTATTATTTTAGCCGCTACGTGTAAATCAAATGCATTTTGAGGTCGCCACTGTTGAAGGGGGCGTGAACTTGTTACTTTTTGTGTAGGTTTCCAAGGGAGCAGAGAGGGGAGAGGGGCGAATGACTGGGCGACTGAGTGGGATGGCCTTCAAGGTCGCATGCCGCAGGGCTTTAGTAAATGACCAAAGTGTTGTTTAGTTTATATGCATATATTGTTTTCACCGTGATTTTGTCTTAATTATTGAGATAGTGATCTATTTATTACAAGTGATCTCAGTGTATTTCTAAAGACTGTTTAATAAACGTTTTGCAGGTTCCTCAAAATGAAGGCTGGGTTTTATAAAGTAGACATAAATAGAACAGAATGGGAAGTGCCCGAAAGGTACCAAATGTTATCACCTGTAGGCTCAGGTGCCTATGGCCAAGTTTGGTAAGCATCTCCTCTCAATGAATGAATTATAAATTTACTCTGTTAATTATCATAATGACAGTAAGAGAGCTCAGCAATCATAATATCATTCTTTTGCATCAGAATTGATACAGAAATGCATATATAAATATACAGTATAATTATGATACCGTTTGCATATCTTAATTGCCAATGACCAATTATTTTTGGTAATCCACCTGGTCAATTTCTCAATTAAGCATCTGTTGTAGACAATATTAGCATAATAATTATGCATTACAAAATACATAATCTATCTCTGTAGTCTGTAGTTCCTTTCTAGTTAAATTTATTGTATGCATATGCATACATTCAGTAAAATATTGAAATCAAGATATGCTAAATGCTAATGCATATGAATTCGTTGAACTTTGTTTACTTCAGCTCTGCAGTCGACAGTCGCACGGGCATCAAAGTGGCCATCAAGAAGCTAGCACGACCATTTCAATCAGCTGTCCACGCCAAACGAACATACCGAGAGTTGAGGATGTTAAAGCACATGAACCATGAAAATGTAAGCATAATTCCAGCTTTGCGCATAAACATGAACAGGTCACAACAGTGGAAGTGAGTGAGTTCACCCCTTTTCCGTGGCATCCTCCCCACCCCAAAATTATTTTTATATCTTCACTGCCCCCCCCCCTTCCCCCCTTCTACTATTGATACAGGGTATATGTGACATTGCTGCTTGAGAATAAAAATCATATTGCTCCCTCCGTAAGGTAAATTCGTCTTACTTTCCACTTTCCACCCAGTGCAGTGACGATGCACTTGTGTGTTGTTCCCCAGACTTTGGACATAATTTTGGTTTATTAGTAAAAAGTAGAGGTGTCCCTCCTGACTCAGATTTTCCACAGTTCCTCAGCCTCACCTCAGCGAATGCTAGGACGCATAGGCCGTGGTCACCATCTTTTCCTTACCTTAACCCTACCCATTATGGCATTACCCCGCCTCGTGCTCCAAGCTCACAGAAATGTCACCTTGTAAAAAAAAATATAAATATATAATATATAAAAAAAAAAAAAAAAAAAAAAAAAAAAAAATCCAAGGACAAATAATAGTTAGATTTCTCTTGATAAAGTTAAAATTCCCTTCTGCTGCATATTTGTTTTAAATGTCCAAAAATTCAAATTCGAGAGCTGGACTTGTTCCCTTTTACCCCCCTTCCCCATTCACCCCTCACAGATTTTCTTTGACAGTGTTACTGACTACATAATGTGCTGTCTTACTAACATACTGTAGCAAATGGTAGCAACTCCTCCGTCATTATCAGACTCAACTCCTCCGTTATCTTCTATGACATCTCCTGCCTCGTCACTAGAAGTAACTCCCCCGTCATCTTCTAAGTTATCTCCTCTGTCATTATCAGACGCAACTCCTCCGTCATTATCAGACTCAACTCCTCCGTCATTATCAGACTCAACTCCGTCATTATCAGACTCAACTCCTCCGTCATTATCAGACTCAACTCCTCCGTCATTATCAGACTCAACTCCTCCGTCATTATCAGACTCAACTCCTCCGTCATTATCAGACTCAACTCCGTCATCTTCTAGGTTATCTCCTCCCTCATCATTAGACGCATCTCCCTCATCACCAGACGCAACTCCCCCGTCATCTTCTAAGTTATCTCCTCCGTCATTATCAGATGCATCTCCTCCGTCATCATCTTCACCAGATACAATTTCTTCTCCTCCTTCTTCTTCGTCTTCTTCGTCAGAATCATCTTCCTCTACTTCAACAGATGCGTTGTCCCATTCGTCTTCTCTATCAACGCTAGATTCTCCATCGCTAGCCATATTATTAACTGTTTCTGGAATATAAAGAAAACATGAAGCTACCTTTCGACAATCAAATAAAAGTCCCTGAATAAGATTATCATCTCCGCTATGCTTTTCAAATCTAATGAAGATCTGCTCCCCAGCCATTGTCAAATCTTTTGAAGGTAGTGCAGGATAGTTGCCAATAGTCATGAGATTAACAGTCAGTATTATTGTTTCTGAAAATGTGACTGGTTTTGCAAACATAATGTCAATAATAGAGTCATAAGGAACAGCATCATTAAATTTAATAGAACCATTTATCAACATGCTGCGATTATTATGATATTGGATTTTAATGCTAATATTTTCATTGTAAGTTGATGAGGAATCAGTGTTTTGAGATCTTGTTCGTAAGATTTGAGAAGGAACTTTGATACCATGCAGAACAATTTCTTGATTTGGAGTGACATACAGAGTAACTTCCCTGGAATAGCAATGATTCTGACGTTTCACTTCTCTAAGGCTGGCATATTTGAAGGGAATTTTCTGACCTAAATCATTTTCATAAGAACATTTAGTCGCTTTCTCACGTTCATCAACTTTACTACACAAGGAGTTAGGTAAGGGATTTCCATTTTGATAAGCATTATTATCAATCGTAGCTTGCTTTTCTAGTTCATTTCTTATATTAACGAAACAATCCGCAACCCCATAGTTACTCCACAACTTTTTTTCATCTTCTGTTTTCTTGAACTGCTCTCGAGTGAGCTGAATGGCACGAGACTCCTCCTCAGAAAGAACTGAAGGATACTTAGCTAAGAAACCTTCAAAGTCAACAGATGGTACAAGGAAGCGGATTTGTGTTACCATGTTACCAAGAATCTCTCGCAGGCCGCGTGTGGGGATACAAGCATCCAACGCCTCTTCATTTTTAGTTCCATTGCACATCTTTTTGTCAATATGCTTAACTTCTTCAGAGGTATCTGTAATGCTGTCACGTTTCCGCTTGTTCACACCATTTTTCCGATGCTCTTCCTCTTCTTCGATCACTCTTCCTTTCTTACATGTCACTGGTTCTAAGCTCGGCACACAGCCGATGTCAGGAGGAGTCTGAGAGCTTGCGCCTTCTTGCTCGGTCTGTGCCACGGCCCAGTTAAGAACAGCAATCATCAGCTGGTTCTCTCCCACAATGTTGAGCTGACTCTGATGAAGCAGGACGCCCACCATCTCCTTGGACGCCTCTCGAAAGCTCGGCAGTGCCAGAATCTCCTGGGTATGATCCTGCAGCATCTGATGACAAAGATATGGTCAGTGAAAATAAGGCACATACAGTAGTCATAACGGGAAGCCATGTAGAATTTTTTTAATGACTAGAGCAATTTTTATTACATACAGCATAATATATGACATGTGTATTTACAATAAATGTACTTTTACCAGTATACTCTATGTATGAATATACTGTACTGTATTTAATTAAGTAAACATTTTTCTTTGCTTAAAGGGTAAGGTAACATACTCAATGTTAAAAAAAATTCCCAGACAAGAAAATTATGAAACGTATCTTAAAATTTTCTCCTCTACATCCCCTCTAAGTAGCTAAAATATCAGACCTGTCTACAAATTCGAGCTAGTTTATTAGATATTAATTTTTAAAGTTGACTAATTGAACATGGAAGTTCCACTTCTCTATGTTAAATCAGTCAACTTTAAAATTTCATAACTAAAAAACTAGCTCGAATTTGTAGACAGGTCTGATATTTTAGCTACTGAGAGGGGATGTAGAGGAGAAAATTTTAAGATACGTTTCATAATTTTCTTGTGTGGGAATTTTTTTTAACATTGAGCATGCTACCTTACCCTTAATATAATCTATGGTATAAAGGATACATAGAGAAGGCCAATTATGGCTACATATTAAAAAAAAAAAAAAAAAAAGACAAACAAAAAAGGCAAAAAAAAAAAAAAAAAAAAAAAAAAAGTATATCGTCGTTGTAGCGCGTTTTTGGCCGATCTTCCAGTTGTAAGTTATGACTCCATGGCCGATCTATATATTGTAAGTTATAACTCTCTGGCTGATCTGCATATTGTAAGTTATGGCCTTCTGGCTGATCTGCAATTTTTCTAATTGTTCAGGAGAAGCAAAAAACTGATTATCTCCGGAAATATTAATTGGAAATTAAAATCCTGTATGCAGCACTTTTATAATGTAAATACGATAAAAAATACGTATAAAAGTCCGTCGGTCATCTTTAAAAAATAATAATAATAAATAAATGAAATTTGCCATAATCCGACAGGGCTTGAAAATGCATGTAATAATCCTCTCTCACGTTGTTAACTCGGCTAGAAATTAAAAACACGATGTAATAGAATTACAGAATTAATTAAAATTAATGAAACGCGCTTGTCTTCAATATTTATTTATATATACGTCGCGTATATATGCATATATGATACCCGTATTTTTTTCAGCTACTTAAACATTTTCATGGTTCGTTTTCTAGCTGACAAATGAAAATGCATGGGTAAGACATAAAATTACTGTGTATTACTATAATATTATTTCATGTTTATCATTATTTTAATTTTAGGGAAAAAAAAGCGGCTGTGCAGGGAATATAAAAAAAGTTTATATATTAAAAATAGAATCGAACACAGCCGAGTTTGGGTGATTTTAGCATCGTCGATCGCTGATAATGTCGATTTTTTTTTTGTAATAAATAACAGCAATGCAATAGGCAATTATAAGTTCATTATTAATTCATTCATTAATTGATGCAAAAAAATTAGCTTACTTAGCATGCTACTTGTTTTACAGGTCTGCACATAAACGCGGAAATTAAACGTAACCAAGACGATTAAATATCACAGCGAGTTCTATGCTCGATCGAAGAATACTTTGTTAACTGCATGCATTTATGTATATATTATAGACGCGTAGCAGAATTCCATTGCTGAATTAATCATAAAAATATATATAGAAAATATATTTACGCTATTTTATAATTTATTTATGCTAGATTTTATTTATAACAACAAATATTAATATGGTACGTCGATCACTATAATTCTATCATGGGTACGTATATATAATGGGCGCGATTCACGAAGCCGGAAGTGAGCGTTGTGCTTCGCGGTATCTCGCAATTTTTTTTTTTCGTCTTTTCAGGTTCATACGATAATAATATAATATATCAATAGTATAATTAATATTGATAGCACACGTTGGACCGTCAATGAATTAACAAAAGTTATGTACGTGTCTGCTAGAAGAGACCAATTAGCTGTCGCACTTCGACTCTTTCAAGCCAGCATAAAAACATGTTTTTACAAACTTTTAACATCTCACAATATATTATTATACGCAGCGATATATGGTAGAAAAATATAAAATAACTTGCAAAAAAATAATAACAATAATATAATTTTATTTGCTAATTTTTCCTAGTTATATAAGAACGTCCTAGAGTATATTATAATTGCTAAAAAAAATGTAATACCAAGGATTTCCTCCATGTGTAATACTATGCTAGCTATATATCGTAAAATAATAATTTTATTTAAATACCGGTATTTTTTATCTATTATAGTTATTACGACACTCTACAATATATGCATGCAAGTTACAGATCTTTGTGACGCCTTTATTGTGGTTAGTTGCAATATTTTCCCCCACAGGCAGATGTGTATCAAAATTAACATACTAAAAGCTTAATTATTTCTTTCCGATATACTGTAGGGCACGCGCCGCAATAACAAAATAATATTTATAAACAAAATCACAACAATTTTGAAAAAAATCACATTTAATTATTAAGTTAATTATTATTAATTATTATACACGTAGCTGAACCATATAATTACGAGTTATTCAATCGTTGCATGCATGATTCCAGATTTTAGAGATCACCCGATGCAATCTGGAGAATATTTTGTTACTTGATTGATTAAATGTTAATTGGCCGTTAGGAAAATTATTCTTTGCAGCCAGAAGAAGTAAATAACTGGATTGGATAAATATATGATTTAAGTTTTTGCTCTTTGTTGATATTTTGTTACATGTTATTTGCAAACAGCTGATTTCGCGGGCCTCGCCCCTTTTTTTATTATTTTTCTAGCATTTAAATGAAAATTATTAGGAAAATACCACTGATGCCATCTTGTGTCAAATTTTGCACTCTTTCGAATGGCGCAATAAAACAAAAGTTGTAACTTTTGACATTTCGGCCACTCGTCCCTGGCAAAAATAAAGCTGATCAGCAAGAGAGTCATAACTTACAATATATAGATCGGCCATGGAGTCATAACTTACAACTGGAAGATCGGCCAAAAACGCGCTACAACGACGATATGTGCATCAAACATCAGAATTTAAATGCTGTACAGTATATATTATTATTATTATTTACAATTGTTACAAAACTGTTCTTCAATTTCTTTCTCTTTTCTTGTAAAAAACAAAAGCAGATGTTGTAATTCAAATCAAGTAATTATATAGTGCAATAATTTATTGTACCCCAGGATATAAATAAATTATTGACGTCATAAAGTTAGTGCGAACCTGGTGCTAACAGCTGAAACTATGTGCGTCTGGCTAGGATAGATTGGCTGTTTAACATTGTAAAATCATGTAAATGTTCTGTCAGCAGCCACAACATAATTTTACAGAAATGACAACACCATAATTCTAGTTGTCAAATACTTTCGGACAAATATAAAAAATATTTCAACTTCGTAAGTGATGTATTTCATATAAATTTTGTTGATTTTGTGATTCTCCCCATGCTATAGGTATTGCCGTATCCTCAGCAGAATCAGACAAAATTTCAGCGGTCAACGCCCTCTCTTGGTCCTTTTATGTTCTGTACTCTAATAACTCTATAGTCACATACACACAGCACTAAGTTTTTTTAATTCATCTTTGATAACTAAGTAAGGTTTCATTTTTTTTTTTTTTAAGTGACTCTTCAAAAAGAATTATTATAACTCTTTCACAACTTGCTATGATGGCACTCACCCTGATGCACATTTGTCGGAGGGGTTGCAGTTGACGTTGGTCTGCCACCTTGAATATCGCACACACGTGCTCTGGCTGCATTTTGGCTCCCAGGAAAGAGATGCACGCTGCCACAAGATCGTTTATCTCGTACTTGTCTGCAGCACACAACAAGTCCACTGCCTGCTCCACTGACCTCAAAGACACCCTCTCTGTGTATGCAAACCTGCAATGGAAACTTGAGTCAATCACACAATAAAAATAAATAAAAATATATATATTTTTATTATTATTTTATTATTACTGTGTTTTTTTTAAACTACCCTCCTCCCACTCCTTACCTCCATTGCAGGATACCGTGAAATACATTTAAAAAATTTGAGCATGTTTCTAAAACATAATCGCTTATGGTTTGAGCAATTTAAGGGGGTGGTTTTCTCACAGCAGCACCATTCTGGTTTCCATCCATCCCAGTAAAGCTCCATATTAAATTTCTAACTCAATTTTCACAAAACTGATCAAACTGATCCATTTCAAAATTTGTATACCTATAATCAATGGTGAGTTTTGTTGAATTCAAGGGCCTGATTTTGAGATCACAATCACCTTAGATTAATTGTTAATTATTCTTATCATGCTTTTTTGTTAGCTCGAATCAACAACTAAAATTTATCCTCTCAATATGAAATGCAAAGTGATGTTTCCTAATTTTTTACATGGCAGGTTATTTTATCAAATGCAAATTTATAAGAAAATATAATAATATAATGGGTAAATTTAATTTTGTCAGAAGTTTACTAAAATACAACATAATTTTGCCATGTATAAAACTTGATGATTTAACAGACACCCTCACACCAAGGATTTTGTATATAACCTCTAGATAGGTGATGGTGCTGCCGTTGGTGAGGCACGGTCGTGAGGAGGAAGTGGGTGGTGGCTACTACAGTAACCAATGGGATGTCTGCCATCTTACGTTGGGGAACTTCCATACAGTTTACATTGCAGATAGTTGCGCTCGGCCGTCATCTTACGTTGGAGATTTGCCTCAGCAGCTGTAATGCTATTGGTATAGGGATAACCTATCCAGAGGTTATACATACAAGAATCCTTTCCTCAGACAAATTTAATATTTTGAACTCACTTGACGAGATCTGAGAACGCAGCTGCGGTTACATCTGGTATCTCAACTGGGAAAATTTTCTCCGCGAGAGGTCCCATCAACATCGCTCCGAACACGCGACTGCAGCTCGCCAGCACCAGGCTGTGACACTGCACTTCCTGTGACAACATTACCATCATTACTGGACCATTCTCACTAAATTGAAGTTTGTATATTATTGCCCTTCATGTTTTGTTGTGTTTAATTAAAATCATTGATCATATATATGCTGTGGTAAAAAATACCTCCAATTTTTGTCCTCTTATTTTTACACCATAATGAGGGCTAGAGTCAATGCAACTACGTAGTGATGTGACCTGAAATTATGACCAGGACAAAGGTAGATAAAGAAAAGTTTGATTCATGCTACCTCATACATTATTTTCTTAATTAAACTGGGTGATAATAAGGCAAACATATTGACTTAAAATAACAATCATTATATGTACCGATACTAATTTAATAAATGTAAGGGTACTTGATCTGTCAGAAACAGCCAGATGTGCAAAGTTAAAATCCTGAATTACTGGATTATAAAATTTGTTTGAGGTATATAGCAGAGGGCTAGCATAGTATATCCTTCAACTTCTAGAACTTTCCGAGGGTAATATCTTGCATATTGTAAATCTTATTATTATCTTATCCGGTATTTTCACCTGTTGACTATCCTCAATGTTTGCTTCCCCAACCAGAAAACTGCAGTCCGTCCATGAGCCAGAGTCTAGCAACTGCCCCCATCTTTCTGCTAGATTATCTTTTCTATTTGACAACCGCCAGGTTGCTTTGTTGCACTCTGGATCTTTCTCCGACATCTGCAATAAAATATTTGTAGCTTAAGCATACAATATATTTTATGTCATACAACTCGATGAATAAATTTTAATACTGCATAGTAAGTCCAAGTAAATTTATTGGTCTTAATTTTCCCCACGAGTCCATCCATTGGATCATGAAGTTCAATCATATAATTATGATTATAATTATGTACAGTGTGACCAGAATGATAGAGCAACTGGGATGGGAGGATCTGGAGGAAAGGAGGAAGCAAAGTAGACTGACAACAATGTATAAAATAACTAGGAACCAAAAGGGCTGGGAGGAGCTTAGCGATCGTACTGAGGAAGGGCGTTATAAAGGTAGGAGGGACCATGATTGGAAGCTGGAGTATAGGAGAAGCAAAAATTATGTGGGCAAGTATTCTTCTTTGAGAAGAACGGTGAGGGAGTGGAATTTGTTGGACTCTGGGCTTGTGGATGCTCGGAGTGTTGGTGAGTTCAGGGAGGGGCTGAGAGAGTCAGCCGCAAGCAAGCGAGCCACCGTGGTGGAATACCCACAATAGCCGCAAGCAGTGGTGTATGCATGTAATGTGTGTACACACTGCTATTTAATCTTTAATCTCTTTAATCTCTACACTCTATTTTACTACAGTAATATACCTATACACAGTGTATTAATTTAAATAGTTTTACCTTTGTCTGTGTCAACTCTCTGGGCTGTGCTATGATCACAGCAGGATCACAACCATTCACAACTAGGATTGCCGGTTCACGCTTCTTTGTTTACGTTTTTCGAGTTCAGCTAGCTTCAGCACGTCCATCTTTTATACCAATACAACAGGATAAAAACATTTATCGAAAACTGCTATGCATAATGCATATATTATGTTCTCTGTTGAAGTATTTAATTAAACTGTTAAAAAATGGCTGATATTATACTTAAAACTCATTATTTATTTTATTTTGCTATTAATTCTGTGAGAGTGCATCTAATTTTGTGGTGTACGTTTTGTACGACAAATAAATTTAATTCTTCTCACTTTTGTTGGTAGCACTGGTTAAACAAATTCTTGTTGACGATTTTTCACGATTTTTCAGTGAACAAATGTCAAGTTGTCAAATAAAAATATATTGATTTTAACCTGTGTTTTAACGTAAATGTGGTTCTTGAATCTTCGCATTTCTGATCAAAAACTAACTCAGCTTTTCACAAACATTGTAAGTATCATAAACATATTATTAATTATGCATCAAATGTCAAAATAAATGTATGATACTGATGTGTGCATACAATATATTATACAGTACATGCATCATGCAGCATCATATCCACACTTGATGATTGTTAAAGGAATTTCGATATTATATAGTGCTTCACTGATGAATCTCGTGATTTACGTATGCATCATATATTTTATTGTAATTATGTTGCGGAGAGATATAGTATATGTATTTATTGTATGCCATATGCATATATATATACGGTGTTGTGTTCCAGGCGCTAGGATTGTTGGTGCTTGTTTCCTGGGGATTTGTCATCACAGCCGCTCGCCATGTCACCCTCAAAAGTCACTGCTCCTAGTGCCACTCCAGCCGTTCCCTTCTCGGCAGATGCAGCCGCCTTCCAGGTTCAGGAGCGACTCAAGTCACTGCATGGCCTAGTCCATGAGATCCAGGCGAGCCGCGAGAAGAGCGAGCACAACTTGAACAACATCACCAAGACCCAGGAGCGCATCAACCAAGAGGACAGAGTGTCCAACTACCACCAAGTGAGGCTTTAAAGCAGTCCAGTGGCATAGACTGGAAAAAAAATAGAAATTTTTGGAGGAAGGGATCATCATATGGGGTTAAGGGGGGCAAAAAAATGGGAAGGAGGTAGACCCATCATGCACCCATTGTTAATGTAATTCTTGCTAGCCTTGATTCTAATGCACTTCAATTTGTAGCAAAAACTGCGAGGACTGTACATGTCGGCTGCAGTTGACGCTGAGTACGAGGAGGGACTTTTACGACAAGCCCTCAGCCGAGTTTATGAAATAAGAGCTATCCGTAATGAACGACGTATTCAGGTATGACTTCGGTGAAAGAATAATTAAAATTAATTTCCTTCATTGTTACTAAACAATTAAAATTGCGTTTTTAGTTGTAGACAGTTTTTGCTCGACAGAAGTCTAAATCTGTCTCTACTGTTTTTTACAGGTACTTTTTCCTATTCTTGTCTTTTTTAAATCCCATGACAAAATGTTGCATATTTGACACCGCCCAGGGGAAAATTACCTCCTGCTTCAGCTGTTCTTGCATCAAAGTGTAGCTGGATCAGTAAAATTAAAATCTGCTGTCGCCCTGATCTAGGCTGGATTTTGATTCAATTAGCAATAATATTAGGTAATTTTCACCCCTCAATTACAATAGTTCATGGCAACTGTGACCTCCACCATATAAGTTCTCGACCAACTCGCAACTCTTAACAACCCAACCCTCACTCTCTGAACCCTACCTTTAAAATATACCTTGAATCAACGCAACAAGACCACCATTAATTAAAAAACTCCTCACCATTGTCATTAAAGTTCCATCTCTTCAAAACTCAGAATCAGTAGTTTTATTAAAACTTTATATAAAAGAAGCTTCAGAACAATCTGACTGCCCCTAATTATTACAGGCTCGTAACGCAGGCAACAAGGAAACAATTCGTCGAGGAGCTTTGATGAAGATGCTGCAGGTATCAGCCCAAACCTTGCCTCTGTGGGTCGGAAAGCCAGGAGAGAAGCCCCCCGCCCTGTGTGGTGCAATGCCGGCAGAAGCAAGTTATGTAGCCAAGGTGTGTACAGCAGAAAGTACAGTAAGTGTGAATTTTAATCCAAACTCTGTGGGATTTAATATAAACATTATTATTGTAAATTATAATTACACTACACTACAGTTTAAATAAGATTTATGGATGCATTCATAACAGCTGTACTAATGTACAGTGTTATGTAGTCAAATGATTATAGTTGAGGGTATCAGCCACATTAGTGAAATAGTGCCTTTGGTGCTTTGCTGGTTATCCGCATCCTTTTTACTTGTATTTTTCTTTTGTAATATGGATGGAATAAAACAAAATAAATAATTGGGATAGCATGTATCAAGTAGCACCAATCACTGTCTTTGTCGAAATCTGAGTAGTTATAGGTGCTAAATTGGGATCTTGTACTGAGATTATTGTGAATGCACCACATTACTGTTTAATTTAATGCATAACAAATTAGAAAATTAATTTTGGTACTCTAAAATTATATAAAATTCTTAAGTTATGAATGAACCATAGTCTGAGACACAAATCTGTCACAAGAACGGCAAAGGGCTTTTGTCACATCGTTTTGTGTGTTCAGGGAGGTGACATGGTGGCAGCACTGGTGCGTGGCCCTGAGGGGGATGAGAACTGGATCCTGGCCGAGGTGGTCGCCTACAACTCTGCTGGAAAGTACGAGGTGGATGATATTGACGAGGAACAGAAGGACCGGCACGTGCTAAGCAAGCGACGAGTCACGCCCCTCCCCCTCATGAGGGCAAACCCAGACACAGACCCACACTGCCTCCACGCCAAGGGAACCGTCGGTCAGTAAATCATAACTTTGTCTGCAACCTGCTTTAAATGCAGAAAATCTAGTATTTTAAAGTTGTCAAATTGAAGTAAAAACTTATAGAGATGTATAGGTAATTGTTTTCCTCAGCTACCTGTCTCCAATTTAATTAGTTTACCTGTCAGCCAAGTGTCATTATCTCTTACAAGAGATATCGTCCAGCCTATTTCTAACTGTAAGTTGTATAACTCTCCAGTTCAAATTGGTACACAGAAATTCTTTATTCCATTATCAATCAGTTTTTGTTATTTACTTTAGTCTCTTTTTTTTTTTTAACAGCTAACTTTGTAGTGCAAAAATACCTTGAGATACGTGAATTGTTATAAATTAAGGACTGCAGTATGTGGCATCTCATTTGAATTTTAGAAACTACAATTCTGTAAATTATTTTTATTTCTTTTTCATTATGTATTAAAAAAAAAAAAAAAATAATAAGTTTTTCTTTCACACTTAAAAACCCTATGAATTTAATATCTGTTTCCCTCCCCCATCAATATCAGTACCAACCTGAAGGTCATGCTGTTTTCAGTGATGGCGTTGTACCCGCAGACAACCTGTTTCTACAAGGCGGTCATCAACCAGCTGCCTGCCTCCTCCGCTGACGAGTACGAGGTTCTGTTTGAAGATCCGTCGTATGCTGATGGCTTCTCCCCACCCCTCACCGTGGCCCAGCGCTATGTGATAGCAGCCAAGGAGCGCAAGGGGAAGGGCCAACAAGCACACCCCTAGCTAGGTTGGTGAACACTCTTAAGAAAATTAGTCTACAGCCAGGCATAGACTTAATTTTTTTTTAAAGTATTAAAAAATTAGAATACATATGTAGCTAATGTCACTAATGTGAGACATCTAGAGTTACAATACTGTATAGCAAACAACAATCATATTGGTGAAGCTTGTAAATACTGAATTAAAATAATAATTTATTTATATTATATACATAAATTGATAAAATTGAAAATTATTGCAAGTTGTACAAATAGTCCAGATTTTACTGTGACGTTAGAGGAGAAAAACCTGTCTTTATATTGTCTGTTGTTTGTACAACCCCCCTTGCCAATAGAGGAAATATTTTCTCTATAATTATTTCCAAGATTTAAAGAAACATTTTGAAATCTCTCCCAAGGTTTAAAATGCAGAGCAGATTGAAATATTTTTACTACATATTATTTTTATAGTTTCATAACAATTCAAGTACTGGTATTATTTATAAAGTTTTTATTAAAAATTTAAAAATCAAGGTAAGTTGTAGATAAACCTTAATAAAATGCTGAAATATCCTTATGCAAATAATGATGTTAGTACATTGTACTATTATGAAATAATATATAGAAATATGTTGGTTATTATTGACAAATTTATTTAATATATTACAGCTAAGAAAGAACAACACCCTCTACAACGTGACGCCAACAGTTTAGATGGGAGACTGCTTGAAGCCTCGAGCTGCGTAATCACTGGGGGCGAATCGGTCTGGGCCAGTAGGGAAGTTTGCTGCGCCTGGCAAGTTTGAAGGTCGCGACGTGATCACACGCCAACCTCCCTTCCTCGTCCAGTCCTGCAAACAAGGGAGTCAGCTGTTTGACAAGACAAATTAAGATTTCGTAACCTTAGAAAATAATTATCTTATAAACCACAAGGTTTTGATGCAAATTTAGACCTTTTGTACATACTGTATAACATAAGGTCTATAATAGAAACAAAAAGTTTGTAGACACTTGTTTTCTGAGGAGACAATTTAACAAAATTATTTCAGTGTTTTTGTCTTTAATTACTTCTATGTTGATATTTATATTTAATTTTAAGTACCCAGGGGATTTCATTTTTTGCATACTATTAGAGGTTTTGAAATTGCCATAACTGGTAATTTCAAGATTTTCAAGGCAGTATTTAGGGTGAAACCTTTTAAAATAATTTTTTTTTAATAATTTATGTGTTAATTTCTAGAGTATGGTCATAATTTATAATTGATTAACCAGTCACTATCTGCAAAATTATTGCAAAATATATGCTGTGCAAACAGAATTGGTAATGTAGGGAGCGATTCAGCAAGCGTTAAAGAAGCATTTTTTACACAAGTAACAGGTAAGAAAAACGCTTGCTGAATCGCACCCTAGTTGCTCAATTTTTGCTTATGGTTAAATTTATGCACTGACTGAATTATTGAATACTGTACACTTATATTTGTTTGTGAACTGTTAAAATACAACAATAATATTTAAACCTACATTGGCGTTATACTTGAAGTAGTAGTTGGCTGAGAGTAATCCAAAGTAGATCATGATGAATTTTCCAGCAAACCATCTGCAGGACATGGCTCTCTTTTCCCCCTGCAAACAATAAAAAAATAACTGTTTCAAAAATTGTAGACAGGAATTTCAAGTAACCTCGTGGTTAATTTTTTTGGCAGAGGAATAAGATATTACAGCATGATTGAAACACCATTTTTTACACTAATAATTTTTTTTAGTCATTTATACAACGGAATTTATATAATTTATGGATGTAACTGTGATCCAAACATTTTATGTTTGTATGTTCAGTTGGTGTACAGAGAAACATGTGAGGCACAAAATAAGATTTATAAATTTTTTCTTGGCTTTTCATCTCAGCCACGCACATCAAATGTTTCTTTGTATTTATTATTGGTAATGGTAGGTCAACCTAGATAGCAATACTGACTTTCCCTTTAAAATTGTTACATCTCCCTTCCCTCAATATCTCAATTACAGCAGTCCAGCTAGACGTAAACAAAGTGTAGTTAAGCAAGCTAGGATCTAAATTCTAAAGGATGCTCCATCTGTTTGTCTGTGGTTGATAATGATGTGAAAATCAGCAGGACTAAAATTGCAATTTTTAACGAAGCCATCCAATAATCAAAGTGCTATCGTAATCGGATACAGTTTACTCTGTAGTGGGGAATATCATGCAGCTTTCCATTGGGAGTATGCATGTATATGGTATAATATACCTATGCATATTTGAAAAAAGTTAAATGTTGGCCAACTGTATTCATATAGCTCTCACAGGCTGACCTGGGGTAAGCAATATTTAATAAATAAATTTAATCACTCACAAGTACTGGAGCAAGTGCCTTGAAGGCAACATCTAAAGGCATACGGTAGGCTCTTCTTATAGGGTTTAATCGTTCTTTTATGTACTCTGGTACAACCCTAGGCTCGTTGTGAGAGAGTTCCTGATCTTTCAGCCACTGTTTTCTCCAGGACCGTTCCTCATCTGTCATGCCAGCCAGACGCTCCCGTTCTCGGACCATCCTGCCCTGGATGGTAAAGGGCTTTACGCCACCGGTATCTGAAGCCATTTTCGGTCTCTCTTTTAATAATTGTAGACAATAATTCAATAATTTTCAAGACAAGAAAAATTTTCACGATCTTGCAGCCGAAACAGCTGTTTAAGATGGAGAATATTTTTTTTTTAATTTTTTTTTTCTTGAAAATAAAAACATAATAATTAACTTTAATTTAATTTTATAACGTGAATAATAATTTAATATTAATGGCAAGTCATTTGCGTGAATTTGGTATTTCAGAAATTATAATATTTCGTAAAATTCAAGATAAAAATCAGGCCATCCTGTTTTTTACTTATTATTTTAGCCGCTACGTGTAAATCAAATGCATTTTGAGGTCGCCACTGTTGAAGGGGGCGTGAACTTGTTACTTTTTGTGTAGGTTTCCAAGGGAGCAGAGAGGGGAGAGGGGCGAATGACTGGGCGACTGAGTGGGATGGCCTTCAAGGTCGCATGCCGCAGGGCTTTAGTAAATGACCAAAGTGTTGTTTAGTTTATATGCATATATTGTTTTCACCGTGATTTTGTCTTAATTATTGAGATAGTGATCTATTTA
This sequence comes from Siphlonurus alternatus, assembly GCA_949825025.1. Lineage (NCBI taxonomy): Eukaryota > Metazoa > Arthropoda > Insecta > Ephemeroptera > Siphlonuridae > Siphlonurus > Siphlonurus alternatus. Next base: position 12,073,350 of record OX463782.1, on the reverse strand, counting down.
TTACAAGTGATCTCAGTGTATTTCTAAAGACTGTTTAATAAACGTTTTGCAGGTTCCTCAAAATGAAGGCTGGGTTTTATAAAGTAGACATAAATAGAACAGAATGGGAAGTGCCCGAAAGGTACCAAATGTTATCACCTGTAGGCTCAGGTGCCTATGGCCAAGTTTGGTAAGCATCTCCTCTCAATGAATGAATTATAAATTTACTCTGTTAATTATCATAATGACAGTAAGAGAGCTCAGCAATCATAATATCATTCTTTTGCATCAGAATTGATACAGAAATGCATATATAAATATACAGTATAATTATGATACCGTTTGCATATCTTAATTGCCAATGACCAATTATTTTTGGTAATCCACCTGGTCAATTTCTCAATTAAGCATCTGTTGTAGACAATATTAGCATAATAATTATGCATTACAAAATACATAATCTATCTCTGTAGTCTGTAGTTCCTTTCTAGTTAAATTTATTGTATGCATATGCATACATTCAGTAAAATATTGAAATCAAGATATGCTAAATGCTAATGCATATGAATTCGTTGAACTTTGTTTACTTCAGCTCTGCAGTCGACAGTCGCACGGGCATCAAAGTGGCCATCAAGAAGCTAGCACGACCATTTCAATCAGCTGTCCACGCCAAACGAACATACCGAGAGTTGAGGATGTTAAAGCACATGAACCATGAAAATGTAAGCATAATTCCAGCTTTGCGCATAAACATGAACAGGTCACAACAGTGGAAGTGAGTGAGTTCACCCCTTTTCCGTGGCATCCTCCCCACCCCAAAATTATTTTTATATCTTCACTGCCCCCCCCCCTTCCCCCCTTCTACTATTGATACAGGGTATATGTGACATTGCTGCTTGAGAATAAAAATCATATTGCTCCCTCCGTAAGGTAAATTCGTCTTACTTTCCACTTTCCACCCAGTGCAGTGACGATGCACTTGTGTGTTGTTCCCCAGACTTTGGACATAATTTTGGTTTATTAGTAAAAAGTAGAGGTGTCCCTCCTGACTCAGATTTTCCACAGTTCCTCAGCCTCACCTCAGCGAATGCTAGGACGCATAGGCCGTGGTCACCATCTTTTCCTTACCTTAACCCTACCCATTATGGCATTACCCCGCCTCGTGCTCCAAGCTCACAGAAATGTCACCTTGTAAAAAAAAATATAAATATATAATATATAAAAAAAAAAAAAAAAAAAAAAAAAAAAAAATCCAAGGACAAATAATAGTTAGATTTCTCTTGATAAAGTTAAAATTCCCTTCTGCTGCATATTTGTTTTAAATGTCCAAAAATTCAAATTCGAGAGCTGGACTTGTTCCCTTTTACCCCCCTTCCCCATTCACCCCTCACAGATTTTCTTTGACAGTGTTACTGACTACATAATGTGCTGTCTTACTAACATACTGTAGCAAATGGTAGAGTATTGCTGCAATTTGCTGAACCGATGAATTTTTGTGGGCAGGTGATTGGACTACTTGATGTTTTCACTCCCTCTACAAGCCTGGAGGCATTTGACCAACTGTAAGTGTTTATTCTTAAAAATAGAATTCCAATCAGCTACATAATGCCTACATAATATTGAACTTTTTGGGATGACTAGATTTGGGTGCTCTTCTTACCACCCTCAAAATTGCAAATCTTCATCTCTTGGAGCTGCAGCGTCAGCTAATGAGGCAGGAGTAAAGTTCATGGTGTCGCAGCAGGGGGTACATAATAGAAGTTGTGGGCAAGGAGAGACACTTTTAGTTTTTTAAGCTCCTAACATTAAAGTTCAACTCCTCGGCAACTTTCTGCTTTTTTTTTTATGTACAGTATATATTTCTAAGGTTAATATTGTATATATATTAATTTTACTGTGGGATATCAGAAATACAGTACAGTATATTAAATGTTGCATTTTTTAATTCAGCGTGAAGTTTTGTAATTGCATTCATAATTGTTAAAACTCATTAGGCCTGAAAACATTGACTTTCACATTGACTTTGAACGTTGTGTTTTGCTCAGGTACCTGGTGACCCACCTCATGGGTGCTGACTTGAACAACATAGTGCGGACACAGAAGCTCTCTGACGACCATGTCCAGTTCCTGGTGTACCAGATTCTGAGAGGTCTCAAGTACATTCACTCGGCAGGCATCATACACAGGGTGAGTGTTACCATAAATATCAGCTCAATATTGGATTGGCTCGTAGTTCTTAAAATTTAAATTTAACTACAGCATTCCAGATTTACTTGTGAGGATGTCCAAATTTAAAGTTGTGTGGACATAAATTAATGGAATCAATCAATATACCTCAAAAATGCTCTTTTTTTTTCATTTTGGAAATAACACTAGAAGATAAAATGAGTAAAATAATATATCGGTGATACATTATGCAAGAGTATATTACTATTTATATAGGATGAAAGAGACTGGTTCATTTTGGAGACGTTTGTATTTTAAAATAGGTCACTGCTGCATTTATTGTGATATGCTTATTAATTTTAAACAGTCTAATAAATGTTGTCCTAACGTTTGCTGCTTGCAGGACCTGAAGCCCTCGAATATCGCGGTAAACGAGGACTGTGAGCTGAAGATTCTCGATTTTGGTCTGGCACGACCCACGGAGAACGAAATGACTGGATACGTAGCAACGCGCTGGTACCGAGCACCAGAAATAATGCTCAACTGGATGCACTATAACCAGACTGGTGAGTCTTTCTGGTAAATTTTACTTAACCAGCTACAAGATAGATTTTATTAAAAGTTCTTGGAATATAACTAAATGTTAAAATATAAAATCAGTAAATGCTGCTAAAATATTAGGAAAAGGAATATCTACCATCTTATTTTCTATAACTTAAAACCCAGCCCTACAATTCCTGTGTTGCTCGTTTGTCCGCAGTCGACATCTGGTCAGTGGGGTGCATCATGGCTGAACTGCTCACCTCTCGCACTCTCTTTCCGGGCACCGACCGTATCCTTTCAGGCCTACCACTTGTCAGCTACAGACGCATGGTCAAATGAGTCATTTCATATTATACAGGATTAAGTCATGTAAAAGTTTTTACAAGACAAGTGCTCCTTATATATTATGCAGTGATTTATTTCTTCATGTGTTGTAAAGGGTAAAGGAACATAATCATCATCCTTTTGTTGTGTAGTTTGCTGTGAATCAGACATCAAAAAAGTTGTCATTACTTAAAATAACATCACTTCAACACTGTTCCATTATGACTTTCATACCAGCATCATGCTTTTTTATATAGTAACGGAGTATTGACCTCAATTTTTCTTTTATTGCAGAAATGGATAGTGGGTGCAAAGTTATGCTACCCTGATTCTTTTCAGATTTTTTTGAGACCGGGAAGTATTTTTAAAAAATTATTGAAAGTCCCTTTTGTGACGTCACGAGATGCCGCTCTTTAAGAAAAATATAGGACTCGCCGCCTCGTGACGTCACAAAAAGAACTTTCAATCATTTTTTAAAAATAGTTCCCGGTCTCAAAAAAATCTGAAAAAATCAGGGTAGCATAACTTTGCACCCTCTATCCATTTCTGCTATAAAAAAAAAATGAGGTCGATACTCCACTGTTAAAATATATAAAATATAATTAAAGATGAAATTGTGATAAAAAATATAGAACTGATGTCATATAGTGTAAAAATTTGGTGACGGAATGCTACAAGGTAAACTAAAAACATTATGTTAATTAAATAAATACTTTGTAATTTTTATCATATAAGCTTTTATAGTTATTTTAATTTGCTTTGAATTATCCTTTTGGCTGCACATCTATGCTAAGTACTATTATTTTAAAAATATTTTCTGACATCCTGCACCAAAATTGACTCACATATTGTCATATAAATCATTTCCCTATTTATAATTTTTTTTTTTATATATTTTGTTGCTCCATTATTCATTTTAATATATTGATAGCTAGCTTTCACAAATTAACTTCACAAAAATTTATTCTAATTCTCCACTTTCGCTTTCGATATTCACTCCCCTGGTTGGTTGATGCTGCATGCTCCTTGGTGCTGATTGGTTGATGTCTCCCTAGCATGATTTTCCCCTTAGCCCTCACTGCAGACATTCACCAACTGAACCTGATTATGGAGGTCCTTGGAACTCCCAAAGACGAGTTCATGCAGAAAATTTCCAGTGAATCGGTGAGTTTTGAATGTTGTTACCCATATCCTTCTTCCTTATAAATAAAAGTAGCTTTGTATGTTAGCATCAATGTATCTTATTAACACTGTACCTAAGTGTGTGCCACTTAACACTTTGTATAGTTAGTGTAGCATGTTGATTGTTGCTGCCTTGGCTTCTACCTAAATAGTTCGCATCATTGCCGCTGCCGCCTTAACCGAGTGCCGCAGATATTGACCATCTAACTAGAGTGTTGGTCCTGTGCGGAACTCCGCAGCCAGACATGCTAGCAAAAATAACCAGCCAAGAGGTAGTTAACAAAAATTATAAACAACAAAATAATAATAATGTACACAATATATTTTTATTACATACATTTTTTTTATTTTAACAACGCACTATTTTTATTTATATATTTTATTTTTTCCTTTTATGAAGTTGTATTATTAGGCATGAGAAAATTTATTTTATTGCACACAATAATTATATACAGTATTTTAATATACATATTTTATAAGGTAAGTATTGTTATTGCCTGATTAAAAAACAGTGATGAGAACTCTATTGTCTTGTATTTTAATTAATATTTTGAACTTTTCGTTGCTTCACTTGTAATAGTTGTTCTACTGCACACGGAGGCCAGCTAATATAATTGTAAAAACTTTTTGTTTATAAAAAAATTGTCAATTGATTCTCTCACATTTAATTTCTGTTTTATTTTCACATTTGTTTGTTTTATTTGTACACTGCCTGATAGTAAGAAATTATTTTGAGATTTTTTAAAATTTATTCTCTTTTACACATTTTTGTTTTGTTTTTCACACTTAAATTATTATTCTGACATTTGGTTCAATACAATATCATAACTATAATTTTGTTTTCATGTTAGCTTTTTTTTTTTCCATTTTTTACTAATTTTTAATTAATACGTAAAACTTTTTATTGTTCTTAAGAATGTTATTAATGTGTTTAAAATTTATATTGCATTTAAATATTTGTGTTAAAGAATTAACTTACAGTATCACTAATTTTGCAGCTTAATCTGAGGGCCCTCAAAATATTTTTTAACATTCAAGTTTTTCAGCTATGGTTGATACCAAAATATAATGCTTCATTATTACTCCAAATGTATTTTAATGTTTAATTGTCCTAATAAACATAGCATAAAAATTTAGCTCTGTTACTTTTAAAGTATTTCTGAGCACGAATGTTTTGGCTATTTTACTAAATAAAAACCATTTTATTCTATTTTTAAAATAGAATTAAAACACTTGTCACTTTTTATTTTAACTTATTTGAATTTTATTGAAAATTGAAGTCAGTAATGCCATTAATAATTTTAAAACCTAATTTAAAATTGTATTTGAATTAAGGAAAATAAACCATTTAGGTTGTGATAATCTTATTAAAAGAAAAGGATAGGAATAACCAGCAAGGCCTTACCGATCGAAAGAGTCACAGCAGGTGGAAATTCTTGTGGTCACAGAGGTTCACTCGAAAGTTTTTACATTTTTGAAACGTTTCGCATCGTGGAGATGCTTCTTGTGACTGAAGAAGCATCTCCACGATGCGAAACGTTTCAAAAATGTAAAAACTTTCGAGTGAACCTCTGTGATCACAAGAATTTCCACCTGCTGTGACTCTTTCGATCGGTAAGGCCTAATTTAAAATTGGTTACTCATAATATACAAATCTGGGATATCAGAAAATGTAGTGTAATTGCTGTGACATATTATATCAGCTGTATGTTAAACTGTGTTAATTTATGCAATACAGTATTTAAAGTAGAGTGAGCGAGTTCATTTTTTTTTTAAATTTAATTTTTTAAAAATAGTTCAAGCTGCCCTCTATTGAGAAATGAAAACCAAAAAATTCCATCTCAAATAGTTTCACCACAAAAAATTCCCAAAGTTGGTGTTTCGGAGGCCTTTAACGTGCAGCCTTATGGAACATAAAACCGCGTTTTACTCCAACTTTTTCTGAACTATGGTACCATTTAAAAAATACTTATGTAATCTATGATGAATTCTTTAATGAATTTTCAAATAACATTTTTTTTTTACGGGGTCGTTTTCTTGGAAAAAAATCATGAAAATCCTTATGGGAATTAACCCGCAAAAACTTAAAGATTTTTTTCCGAAAAAACGGCTCCGTAAAAAAATTTTTTTATTTAAAAATCCATTAAAGAATTCATTATAGATTATGTAGGTATTTTTTAAATGGTAGCATAGTTCAGAAAATGTTGGAGTAAAACGCGGTTTTATGTTCCATAAGGCTGCATGTCAAAGGCCTCCGAAACACCAGCTTTGGGAATTTTTTGTGGTGAAACTATTTGAGATGGAATTTTTTAGTTTTCATTTCTCAATAGAGGGCAGCTTAAACTATTTTTAGAAAATAAAATATTAAAAAAAATGCGATCGCTCACTCTACTTTAATAAAGACACAAATATCATCTCTGCAAATGTGTAACTAGTAATTTAATTTATGCAAGGCTTCATCTATATTCAGATCTATACTGTAAGTCTAGAAATATATATTTTTATATTGATACTCGTATTTATGGAGGAAATGTAATAAAAGTACTAAAAAATTTTTCAACATTAGATAGTTAGGGATTTATCTGCTCCTGCAAGTTTATTTTGTTTTAGTTTTTTCAGGCTAGAAACTACATCCATCGCTGCCCTAAATTTATTTTGTTTTTGTGTTTTAGGCTAGAAATTACATCCAGTCGCTGCCCGTGCTCAAGAAGAAAGACTTCAAGGACGTATTCAAGGGAGCGAATCCCCTTGGTAAGTCCAACAAATTTCTGTAGCTAACGGACTGTCTGACGGAGGTGTTTTTGTGGTCAGCGGTGGAGTTGCTGGAGCGGATGCTGGAGCTGGACGCGGACAAGCGCATCACGGCAGAGCAGGCGCTGGCACACACCTACCTCGCCCAGTACGCAGATCCCTCGGACGAACCAACCTCGGCAGCATACGACCAGAGCTTTGAAGACATGGAGCTACCAGTCGAGAAGTGGAAGGGTGAGGAATCTTTTCTGTTGTTCAGAGGCTTCTATGTGCAGAAATTGTACCCTGCTCTCATTTTATGTGATGAAAATTCATGAGCATTCTTGCTTATAGATTTTGTTCATTACTATATTCTGTTGAGCAAAAAAAAGTATGTCCTTTGAACTCCCCTCCACTCCTTCCCCCCTCTTCCCCCCCCCCCCCATCCCCCTCTCTCTCCAAAAAAGCTTAGGAATTCTTATTACTACTTTTTTCCTATTTAGACACCTATTTAGATGGACTGTATACTTCCTCTTTCAAAATAAAGTACTTTGTTTACCTTCAAATTTTTATGTTCTTTAGCAAGCTCATTCACATACAGGTGTCTTTCTTTTATTTTTATTTATTTATTTATTTATTTATTTATTTATTTATTTATTTATTTATTTATTTATTTATTTTTTATTAAAAAATAATTAAATTTTTTCTTTTCTTACTGATATGTGCACCATAGGATTTAGATGAGATGTAAAATTACATGTTATTTCTGACTAACTACTTGTTTCTATGTCACTTCGTCCAGTAAGAAATTAGATTTAATAAGGAAAATACACTCTTTGCTGATCGCCAGTTTAATTTTCCTTTTCCTTTCAGAGCTGGTGTATCTTGAGACGGTCAACTTCGAGAGCCAACAGCCGTCACCGGCCCCTGCTGCTGCTACCGCTACCACCTCGAAATCTTAGCTTGACGTACCTCCTGAGTGCCCTCGCACCAACAAGCTACAGGAACTCACTGCTTGCCGTCGTAGTTCCTGAGGTGCAAATTAGCGCAATAATAGTAGCAAAGTTGGGAAGCCTATTTAGAGCAATAGTAGGGAAACAAATGAAGCATATTTTTTATTGCATAAATTAACAAAATATTTGAAAATTATTCTAATAAATTGTCATATTAGAGAGCGTCTTGTACAGATAACTGCAATTAGTATAAATACCATAGTATTAATTATCAAAATTGTTTTAAACCCAGCAACGGTATGGTTTGAGTTTTTAAGAGTTTTTTTTTAATAAAATTTATGTTAAGCCTTGTACAGGCAAAAAAAGATGAATAATTTTATAATATTTTATTTGTGAAGTTCACTTATAATTTACCTAATATTGTGTATTACAAATATATATGTTAATTAATACAGTAATATAAATTGAATGTACACTAATTGACATTAATGCTAACAAATATTTAACTCAGGTTTTGCTTCTACTATCTCTAGGAAACAAGCTATGTATGAGAGTTGTAGATTGGCATGTCTTAGTGACCAGTTAATGTGAATATACCTAATATTACAGTATTTCAATTAATTTACATGAAAATTACATTGGGTGTTAACCGTCTCTTCTACTAATTTCGTAGTATACATGTTAATTCTCTAATTAGCTCTCATCACAATTTCTACTTCCTGTTATTTATTAACAGTAGCTAGCTTCTAATAAGAAAGGAATAATAAAAGTTTGACAAAAAATTATTGATTGTTTCGCTGTGTATGTGCAATATAAAAGAAAGCTGTGTCCTCTGATTTCAATTAAAAATTTACCGTCCAACATGATGTAACTTGTCTTTAGCGTTCGTCTTGCTTCCTTCCTTCCTTTTTTTTTTTTTTCTTTTCTTTTTGCTTATGCTTTATTAAGTCCCATGATTTAATCATCCCTTTATTTAATGCTGCTTGCTTTCCCAAACACCTTTACAATTATAATACATAATAGTGTTAGTTTAATTAGCCTAAAACACAACATTCAATGATAACTACTATTTACATATATTAATGGAACTAAAAGACATCAATTTACTTTTATTTGAGTTTTTGTATACAGAAAAACGCTTAACTGTTCTGCATGCAACTCTTTGCGATGAATTTATTACAATTGTGTAGGGATCAAATCCCATTTAATGTTATATTTGATGTAATGTCATTGTCTCAAAATTGTTGAAGTTTTATACTATAAGAGAATTTTATGGTAGTTTGATTCTCTCATATATTTATGCCTGTCTTATCTTATCTGATAAGGTTGAGAATTACTTGGCAAGTAAATTGTTCTAGTTTTTTTGAACTTCAATCATGAGGCGATGATATAAATGTATTCTGCCATTTTGGATTTAAAATTGTTGTATTTTTGTTTATCTAATTTGTTACTGTAAATTGTGATTGGATTTATTTATTAACTTTTTTTTTTTGTTACTTACTCTTTTTTAATTCCCTTTCTTTTGTGTGTCGGCCTTATAATAATTATAGTATTTTCTTCTCTCTGATTAATAATTGTTTACAACTGAATACATATTCTTTTTGTTCTTATGTGACAAAGAATTTTTAATATTATTATATTGTTATGTTAATTTAGACTGAAAATTTCAATGAAAAAATAAATAATATTTGAGCACAATATTTTTTTATTGTTATTAATTTAATTGCCTTAAAGTTTTTAGATAAGTTAACACGCCCATGCAATAAAGTAAATAAAATATTAAATTAGTAGGAGCTAGATTGTTTTCCTGCTATTATTATTCAATTTCAAGGTTAAAAGCAGTGGTGAAAGTATAATTAAGCCAGTGCACACTGATCGAAATTTATTAAAAAGAATCAATATTTAGTAAAATTAATAATATTTTTAAATTCGAAGAATTAACATTGTAAAACATTATTATAGTCTTGATCAAATAATGAATGGCAATTCTTATACTTCGTAGTTACCTCACGAATTTTATATAACTTAATTGTAAAACTCTTTTTCTTGGAAAGTAATTAAAAATAAAATTGTTGCATTAAAATAAATAGTAAGAGCTGCAGTAAACATTATTATATATAATTATATGAAAATATCGAAATAATAATAATAATAGTTATCTTATAAAAATGTATTTTCTATGTCGAGCACACGATTATTTTTTATACTATAGAAATAGTTTTTAAGGGTATAAGGTAACATGCTCAATGTTAAAAAAAAAATCCCACACAAGAAAATTATGAAACGTACCTTAAAATTTTCTCCTCTACATCCCCTCTCAGTAGCTAAAATGTCAGACCTGTCTACAAATTCGAGCTAGTTTTTAGTTATGAAATTTTAAAGTTTACTCTAATGTAATTGAACATGGAAGTTCCACTTATGTTTTAGTCAACTTTAAAAATTAATAACTCAAAAACTAGATCGTATTTGTAGGCCTGATATTTTAGCTATACTGATAGGGGGTGTAGAGGAGATCATTTTAAATTTTTTTCATATATCATTTTTGTGAGGGATTTTTTTAACATTGGTGGCGTTATCTTAAATTACCCTTAATATTTTTCTTAATTTATTTAAATTTCTGTAAATAGGCTTAATTACTGGGTTTACTATTTTATCTTCGATTTTTATGAAGATCGAGATATTTATTAAGTAGTATTTCTTTCAATATTTATTTTTTTAATTCTTGAATGAATAATAAAATTAATTAAAATAAATTCAAAACAACTTTCTGCTGATGCGCGTTATCAGCCTACACCATGAATTTTATTATTGTAACAATAAAAATTAACACATTTTTATTAAAATTAATTTTTAATTACAATAATTGTCAAGCAGGATGCAGAGGGGCGACAGTGCCTTCTCTGGCTCACATACTCACCGAGGTAGCTAGGTAGTTTAGATCGAGGGTCCGTAACGTTTTACTCCATTTACGCAAAGGTCGCAAGGAGTTTAAAAAAAGTAAGGCAAAGGATTCGGGATCGTATTAATTATTATAGGAGAGAGCAATTGTGAATATTGTGATAGATTAATCAAAGTAAGTCTTCATTTATCTTTAAAAAAATCTTCATAGTAATGAATTTTTTAAAAAAAACAAACAAAACAAACTTTAATCTCATGCAGTTTTTTTAATAAGAGTTAAATTTCTAAAGATTTTAGGTGTCACAAAAATTTAGTCACTTGCATGCGACTCCAGCATTGCGAGCAAGTATAGTGAAGAGATCGAGTATAGCTATAACAATCATATTATATAATGCAGCGCAGCTATAGCTAGAGGCCGAGATGACTGCACGATTGGACCATATACTCTATTTAATATTGGCTATAAGATTAAAATTATTATCGATGCCAAGGGGAAACTGTAACCCACAGTTTAGTTAAAATCGATGGAAAATTACTGTGTGGGTTACAGAACTATGGCCACAAGATCTAGAGTACATGAAAGTTATAGTTTCCGAAAAAAAAATTATATAATAAGCATTACAATTTATAATAATAAAAAGAATTCATGCATATATATTTTTAATTTTTTTTTTAAATAATTTTTTGAGGCACATGACTTAAAACATTAATTTAAATAATTAAATGTAATATAATTTGATTAAATTATAATTTAAAGCTTTCCAAATCGTAACAGTTAACTAAAGCTATATTTTTATTAATATATAAATTAATACTGCTGTTATTATTGAAGATCGAAGTGCTTTACTAATCACTATATTACTCTATACTAATCACTAGTGATTTTCTTTCATAATAAAATTTTTATTAGCTATAGCACAATTAAAGAATATTTTTGAATATTTCTTTAATACTTTTAATATTTTTTAATTTAATGTGAGCGAGAATCACTCGATCATTACTTTTTTTTTTTTTTTTTTTTTTTTTTTTTTTTTTTTTTTTTTTTTTAAGTTTGGATAATTATTTAAATTTACTTAAAATGAAGATACATTCAAATATTATAAATAAATTTTAAAACAAAAACTTTTCAATATAAGAAAAAAATAAATAAAAATTATAATAAAAAAAATCGCACCTCCCCGGCGGGGTTTTTAGCCCTTCAGGCCTCTATATATATCTGAAGCGCACCGGTAAGAGATTGAAACTACTTTCACCACTGGTTAAAATTATATATTATAATTAAACACATTATAGATATAATTGTTTTTGTTTTATTTTGTAACAATATCCAATACATACATCAATGGATAAATTATCTCTTTATGGTACAGTTACAATTATATTTAATATAAACAATATGGACGGATTACTTGTTTGTTTTTAATTTCAAATTTATTTTCTTCTAAAATCTAAATTATTTACATTATTTTGAGATAAAGTATATTATAATTTCGAAGAAAAATGTCAAAATGTAATTTTTTTAATTACTAACAAGTAACAATAATTAACACAATTTTTTGGTCCTGTATTTTTAATACCAACTTTACAATCAAAATAAAAAAAGTACTAACTTTGTTAATTAACTCGTTAAAAAAAATCCTAAAATATATACACACTTCTAACAATAAAAATACAGACTATATATATGTGCGTTACGTAGAGGTATAGTATTTGCTGACAATGGAAAAATGAATTTGAATTAATTAAAGCATTAAATAAATATGAGGCATTAACTATACTTCTTAATTGTTTCAAAATTATTAAAATTATACATTTCAGTTGCCCAAATAATGAATAAAAAAAATATAAACACAATCGGAAATAGAATTATTTGAGCAACCAAAAAATGCATTAAGATTATATTTGCAGAGTAAAATTAAAAAAAGAAAAAGTTTGAGCAAACGATGCAAAAATTAAATGATTTGAGGGTTGAGAACTCTTCGATTAGCTGGTGAGTGTATTACAAAATTGATTACATTTAATAATTGTTTGGCATGTACGATGATAAATGAGAAAAAATACCAAGCAGAAATTTTTAACAAAAATCACCAAATCTTACAACATGTAAAAAAATGTATACAATTTTATCTATAAAGAAAAAATACTCAAAACTTCATTGTTTTGTTAACTATTTTTTATCAATAATATTATAATTATAGATCAACAAAAATACCATTTTACATTTTTGAACTTTTTTATTTTAATTATATGAAAATATTCGAAATATTATAAATATAATAATGTTCTTAATTTTTGTTGTTTCGTATTTTTGCTAATCTAAAACGGAAATTCCCCTATATTATAAAGTATATATAATAGTCGTTTTAAGTTTTGAGAGATTGATTAGTTTTGACTTACGAACTAAGTTGTTATTTCTCATTGCACGGTCTGGCCATCGTTGATTAAGCAACTTGCCTGGCCTAAGTGGCAAGCTACTTAAGTCTATAAAATTAAAAACTAATTCTAAAAATATTTATCAGAAAGTATTCAGCTGTGCATTTTCATGGCTATAAGACTTTTCATGTTTTGTTACATAACATTAGAGAGCAGGAGAGGAAGAGCAACTTTTGTCTGTCTAAAAAAAGATAAAAATTGCGTGTAATTTTATGATGGCAGTCATTTTATTTGCTTGAATTTTCTAATATAAGGTCTTTGTTCAAAAATTCTAAGTCTACAAAAAAGTCTAAAATCCACAAAAATTAATAAATCAACTGAGATACTTTCTAATATTCTTCTTTATATTTTTTTCTCTTATATATATTCCTTCATTTTTCCTTTTCACACGAAAATGATGGAATATTATGATATTATCCTAGATAAAAATTCCCGAGTTTTGTTTACTTCGGTGCCTTATTATAATCTACATATACTCTGACGACCTCTCCTGAGTATTTACGTTGTGATGGCATGAAGTAGAAGTCTGGTTGGAGGCCTCCGTTCGCCGCAGGGTGGTGATGGTGGTGGTGCGCGGCTGCGGCTGCTGCGGCCCTTCGATCGTGGGTATAGTACCCCGGGCCGGGAGGCGGCGCGTGACGTTCGTTCATCGCCGTGCGAGGAAGTGAGTACGTACTGCGGGGAACTCCGTACGGGTTGCTCGTGGAGTAATGACCTCGACCCTGCGGTGCCATCTGAGGTAACCGGGGGTCGTGCTGCTGGAGAGGTACCTTGGCCCCGGGAGGAGCGCGGCTAGGCTGCATTTGCATCTGCATAGGTGGCTGTTGCTTCACCTCACTCGCGTCAAACGCGTAATTAGTGTTAGCAGCGGTGTAGTCTTTCCATGCAGAGGTGGGAATTAATCGCTCCTGGAAATTTAGTGGTGAGTTAGTATTTTGTCTTTTAAAACAGTGATAAGATATATATTGATCCAGTTCAAATATATATTTAAAGTAGGGACTTATTATGACTTGATTGGAGCTTGGTTTATTCCCAATGTTTTTTCTGGATTTGTGCTCGCCTTTAATTATATAATGTTCTTACCTCGTTTATGTTTCCAAATTAAGTAGCATAAAATAATAAAATCAAGTGTAATTAGTTTTTGTACATAATTGGTATAAAATCTTTAATATTTTTTTTCATGGCAAATTTTATAATTAATACATCTCACATTTCTAAAATTCAGTTTTTACAACAAATTCAATTCTACTTACAAAACGCTTTATGTTGCACAATTTTAACAATATAATTCCAATTACATAAATATCATAACATTATGATGGTACATTTTCTAATTGTGCATAACCCCCTGCAATACAGCAACCCGTAGAACTCAAGGGCTTCAGGGGTTGCATACTTTAAAAGCAATTTCCCCATCTTTTGGCAAAAAAACGAATAGTTTTACATGTTATTAAGTAAAGTTATAATGTTCACGAGTTCTTCTCAATGCAATTGATATTTTATGTTCACTTAGAATTGATACTATATATAATTATGGTGTAATTTTTTAAGGCTTGAAAATTTATGTACAAAAATTAAGGTCAGAAATCAAGACTGTTTTGGTGTGCAATGATCTACAATTAACATGAGACTGGATGCTGGAACTCTCATCAGTAGAGAGACTTGTGCACGTAGACTTGCGGCACCTGATGCTCTTGGACCGCCGCACTCACCTTGTGGCTGACGGCCCTCCGCTTGGCCCCGCGGTTGAAGATGGTGCACGTGGCCTGCAGCAGCGCCACCAGCACCAAAGCCAGCACCACTCCTCCCAGGATGTACAGCTTGGTGGCCGAGAGAGCCAACCAACCGTTGGTGCCTCCGTCCGCACGCCCGCGCTCAGAACCGCCGATCGTGGACACTGTGGACACCAAGCGAAATGGTCAAGTGTTTGGACAAATCTGTTTTGTCATGTGTCGATGTAACAACCAACGTAATTTATGGGTATTTTTTTAATAATGTTGAATATATTTTTTATAGTAGTTATATCATAAAGAATAATTTAATATGCTTTAAAATTACAATAATATTATAATTTTAAAATTTCTGTTTGAAGAACTACTCTTACTGCTATATATTTTATATTTATTATAATAATATTTTATTACAGCAATTAATGATTTTTGTAAAATAAAGCATTATACATTATATATTTTTTAAATATCCTCTCTAATAAATCGCATAATTTCGTACAGAATTCTCCACCAGACCCAGAGAGTCGTACCTTGAGGGGGCTGCATCACGAGGTAGCTGGGGTCCAGCTGCAGAGCTCCCACCCTCCCAGCGGCCACGGTCTCCTCGAGGGCGTGCTCCACTGAGTTGGCTGCCTCCTTGTCCTTAACTGCGCTCTCGTACTGCGCCTTATCCACCACTACGCTCAGCTGAGCGATCACGCTTTGCCTCTCCGCGTCCCTGGACACAAAATTAAGACACGTCAGATCTTTTTGTCCTAAAGTGCGCATGCGCGGATCTACTCACTGCTTGAACTCCGTGACAACGACGTCACTGAAGCCAGGCACCTTGCCGAGGGCTCCGGCAGAAAGAGCGTTGCCCACCGAGTCAGAGAGGGCCTCGAAGTCTGCAGAGCCGGGCTTGGGCACCGTGAAGCCTTCGCCGAGTCGCAGAAGACGAACAGCAGCACCGTACTGGAGGCTAGGAGGAGGGGCAGGAGTTGTCGTAGCCTCACCTGGGGAAACAAATGGATTTATTTATCACGTTTATATAATCTAATATTTCCGTTTGTTTTTTCCACGACTTTACTCTGTATAGAGTATTGTCCTCAATTTTTTTTATTGCAGAAATGGATAGAGGGTGCAAAGTTATGCTACCCTGATTTTTTTCAGATTTTTTAGAGCCCGGGAACTATTTTTAAAAAATTATTGAAAGTCCTTTTCGTGACGTCACGAGACGCCGCTCCTTAACAAAAAGATAGGACTTGCCGCCGCGTGACGTCACAAAAAGGACTTTCAATAATTTTTTAAAAATAGTTCCAGGTCTCAAAAAAATCTGAAAAAAATCAGGGTAGCATAACTTTGCACCCTCTATCCATTTCTGCAATAAAAAAAAATGAGGACAATACTCCATTGTACGCCTGAGGATAAAATACAATAAAATAAAGAATTTTGTGGGGAGATCAAGTATAAATATGAGATAGAAAAGAGGTTTTGTATTTTAATACTTGCAGAGTGTTGCAAGATATTAATATTCAATTCTATACTCGTCACATTTTTGGCATTAGTTGGAGAAAGCTACATCTCAAGATTACCTTTAGCACAAGGCCGCACGCAGACTCGCTGCGAGGACAAAGTGGGCACTTCGTCGTGTTTCCAGATCTTCTTGCTGACTGAGTTGAGCTTGCCGCCGCGGATCGGGAACATGAAGTACGGACACTGGTCGCCGTTCAGAGCCACGTCCTGAAAACATCATCACGCCGGGGTTAGCAAATTATGCAATTTAATATTATGTATATAATCTGACCGAACATTAATACGAAAAATGGACATTTTAAATGAAAAAAATATATGTTGTAAAACTTGTAAAATAAATTAGGGTATTATGATACTGTTTTTTTTTTTTTTTTTTTTTTTTTTTCATATTTTTCAGAGCTCAAGACAATTTTTAAAAATTTATTGAATGTAATAAAGAGACGTCAATAGGCGTCATTTCTTAAGAAAAGAATAAGACTAAAAGGAGTGTGTGCATGTTCACTTTGATTAACTTTTTAGCAATGCTTCCTGCATGGATGGCCTCTAAAAAATTTGAAAAAAATAAATATGAATAATATAATTTGGTGCCTTCTATTCATTTCTGTATTAAAAAAATTATGAGTAGGTTGTCCATTGTAAATATTAAAAAGTTAAAAAGAAAAAAAATTAAAATAAAATTGAACAAGTTTACATCAAAAGTATCAGCAACATTATAGATGTTATTACGAATGAACTGTATGAAATTTGCTATCGATACAATAATCGACCCAGATTTGAATGCTCTATTTATTATAGTTATTAAAATTTATAACAATGTCTGTTCACAGAATCATTAAAAATATTTTACACACAATGAAATCAAATATAACAACACTAATTCTTCATTATTATTTACCTTAGAGTCTCTCGAGTTGATTGGTCTTACGAAGGACAGCTCAGTAATTCCATCCTGGACGCGTCCTGATACATTGCGCACGTCCTGAGCAGCGTCCAGCAGCGGTGCTTGGTAGCTGCCAAGCCACGTGTCCATCACGAAGGGCCTACCCGCGCGGTCCACCCACCCCAGCACGGCGTCGGTCTGAGCCATGCGCTCGTTGTGGGAGAAGGCGATGCCCGTCCAGAGGTCCGTGTGCTTCGTATGAATGGTGAAGTGCACGTCATTTCCGCCCACCACCCGCCAGCTCGCGCGGTACTCGCAGTCACCCTTGGCAAGGTCACAGGTCCGCGGGAATTGCCAGTAACCCTCCCCGCAAACGTCGAACTGGTAACCCAGGGAAGCGGCGGCTGCAGCTCCCACCTCACTCGTATCAGAAACGGACTTGGCCTCCTCCTCTGTGGACAAGAATAGGTCATTGTTACAGTTGATGGTAAAATGGGTACAATCTCACACAAGATTCAAACAACAAGAAATTAAATTTAAAGCAGTTTGAATCAAATTAATGAATATCAATAATAATGAGGTATAAAATACACCATTTGACAGTACGTGAAAAATTATACAGATAATTAAATATCAAGATTTGATTTGATTTTTTTTAATACTTACGAATGTTCTTTCATCATTATTAAATCTTAAAACGTTTAAATTTAGTCAACATTTTACCTCAAAAAACTAGGTAAGTTACAAAATTATATATTTTCCATTTATTTTAATAAAATTGTTTGTTTTTCAATTTGCAGTATAATTCAGCGTTATACAAAACTCATATATTTTCATACCTCCCCACTATGAATAATATTAATACTAAATTCATATTCAAAAGATATTGGACATTTAAATTACGACTCACCGAAGAAGTTGATGACCGTGTGTCCTCTCTGCGCACCATGTCCGTGGTACTTGAGCTCGTCCGGCTTGTAGAAGTCCGGCACGGAGGCAGAGTCCCGCTCGAGTCCGGACTTGGGGCTGTGGCGGTACTGTCCGGCCTCCTGGCCCTGCGCCCAGATCACGTGCATGCCCTCCTCGAGGATCGAGTGGTCGGTCGGCTCGGTGGCTGCAACAGAACAATCGTTACTACTTTGCCGAATGCCGAGTCCGAAATATCCTACTTAAAACCGTTTTTATAACACTACTTTGCCAAGTCCAAAATATTTACAGGTTTGTTTCCATAATTCATTACAAAATTTCTTTTGATTGTGTTGATAGCAGAAAAGAGAGAGAGGAGAGAGAGAGAGAGAGAGAGAGAGAGAGAGAGAGAGAGAGAGAGAGAGAGAGAGAGAGAGAGAGAGTAATATAAGTTTGATTTAGAAATGACTGACAAAGAAAAATCTTAAAACACCTTAGTACAACCCCTTCCTCATAGTTTTTTTCAGGACTGAAGAACTAAAAAAAAACATATTTTTTAACCATGACCCTAAAATTCTTTACTTTGCAAGCACGATTCTCCACACACATTTTTAAACATTTATTATTTAATCGCTAGCAATACGAATACGATATATATACGAATATCGATTATATTGGGTCACATTTGAATTAATTTACAAATGCTTTTGCCATGCTTGTATGTTACATTGTTAGTAAAAGTTTCTGAATTATTTCTGCAGAGACTTTTTCAATGCTTCAAAACTTGGGATACAAAAATTAATGAAATGGGTAATAAAATAGTTTGAGTTTAAAGCAATTTAATTATTTGTTCCATATTTAAAAAAATTACTTTCATTAAAAGAGGAATACGTACAATTTGTACAAATTAGCATAGTTATATTTATAAACGTTCCACTTCTTAATATCGTTCTACAAAAAAAAAAAAAAAAAAAAAAAAAAAAAAAACAGTATTAAGTGAAATTATCCTAAAATTTTGAAAGTATATTGCTTATACTCACACAGAGAAATTTATTCTCCTCTCTATCTGTGCATCATATGAAATATATTGTGGGATTCCATTCATAAAGCACTTCAAAATCCGTTAAAATATTTTCTACAATAAAACTTTCATTAAAAAATCTTCACATCACTATACGTTTTCACGTCATATAATATCACGTTTATAAATTTGCTTACCTATGAGTTTCTTCCTGAATACAATGGTGGTAACTCCATCCTTCTCAAAGCCAAGGGCGGCAGTCAGGTCATTTTTACCTCCCCAGAAAGTATCGAAGCGTGGCGTGGATCTGCAAGTCAAAAACTCAGTCCCTGCACATTTGTCCCAGGGGTCCTACACTTACCGATCCCTCGTATAGTAGTCCCAAATTCGGCTGGTGGTGCCTCGTGCCATTCCGATCACAATATCCGTGCAGTCCATGGGGCTGAAGTCGTGCTTGGGCGAGTAGGCGTGCGGGGCCGGGCCGTCTGAGACACGAACACGTGAGAAACCAGGAGCCACACCGGGACCTTCACCATCAACTTTACAGTAATCTCTTTGATATGGTGTTATTTTACTACAGTGTTAATTTGACTACTGTCACTATATAGAGAAGGTGACTATACAATATAAAATAATATGATAGCGTGCCCATGGAAAAGTTATAAAAGAAATAAAATATCAAGAAAATACTGAAAAAAAAAATATAAAATTATACCTTCGGAGCGTCCTTTAGAGCGACCTTCAGATGGTGATGGTTCAGCAGCTGCAGGCTCGGCACTTGGCTCAGGTTCAGCGCTTGGGGAAGGTTCAGAGGTAGGTTCAGAACTAGGTTCTGGCTCAGCATTAGGAGAGGGCTCGGCAGCGGGCTCAGAACTGGGCTCTGGTTCGGCGCTTGGTGAGTTTTCAGCTATAGGTTCAGCATGTGGTTCGGGTTCAGCTTTAGGAGAAGGTTCAGAAGTAGGTTCTGGTTCTGCTTTAGAAGTTGGTTCAGCAGTAGGCTCAGAAGTAGGCTCAGGTTCCGAACTGGGCTCAGGTTCCGAACTGGGCTCAGGTTCCGAACTGGGCTCAGGTTCCGAACTGGGCTCAGGTTCCGAACTGGGCTCAGGTTCCGAACTAGGTTCGGGTTCAGAACTAGGTTCCGGTTCTGAACTGGGTTCGGGCTCAGAAGAGGGCTCAGAAGTGGGTTCGGGTTCAGCGCTAGAGGGAGGTTCAGAGGTGGCTTCCTCTTTGTGGTTGTGATGAACTGACTTAGCAGAGCTGGAGGACTTCTGGCTGTACGTGACTCCTGAAGAAAACATGCAGAGAGAAAAGAACTCAAGTCTACAGATTTCTACTAATCACCTTGCCACGAACAAAGTTGTGTTATTTTATATACAAATTATTTACATCACTGAAAGGGGTTAGTGTACTTAACTCGTTAAGTTAAATATTTATAAAAAGTCTCACCAGTAATTAAAACGAAGGTATTTAGTGTTGAAAATTAAAATATATAAGAAAAAATGAAGAAAAATAAAAATTGAAAAAATTGTAATAAAAAATATAATGTACAAGATAGAATTAGAAGTACTTTGGTGTTAACACAATAGAGAATGGAAAAATAAAAATATATACAACGCAATATTTCCAATCCTCAGCATTTAATCTATTTCAATTCATGCTTTTTTGCTCTATTTTTTGGTTTTTGTTCATTTATTTATTATGATTTAAAAAACATTTATGTGTTATAGTGTCTTGATATTTAATAGGTAAAACTAATCAGTCAGTTAATTAATTAATTTTTGTTAATATAGTAGAAGGAATTTAAAAATATATTGAAAAATTCATAATAATTAAATTTCTAATCTTTTTTTTTAAAGTTATTCAACTTAATTTGTTGAGTAATAAAAAGATTAATTTTAATTTTTATATTAATTTGGGACACATATAATTTTGGTCTAATTTAATATTTTTGAGAATCAGAACAACCTCGTTCACCAACACTCCCAGTCTGTAAGATCAATAAATTGAAATACGACGTACCTGTCTTGTGTTCGGTATCGTTGGTGGCGCGAATCGTGCGACTCTGCTTGGCATGCACGCGGTAGGACACGCTCGTGGCGACCTCACCCTGAGACTGCTGAGGAGGAGTCGCGCGCTTCTCCGTGGTGAGACGTGACGCGAGGCGAGGAGGTCGCCGGGTGGCGAACAAGCTGGAACGTGAGGGCTTCGAGGTGGTGGTACTGGTGGTGGTGGTAGTGGTGCTCGGTTCCGGCTCAGCGGTAGCCTCCTCAATGGGGTGAGGCTCCGCAGAAGGTTCCGGCTCTGCACTCGGCTCAGGTTCAGATGTGGGGTCATGAGGATGTGGTTCTGCTGAAGATTCTTTCTCTGCAGTAGGTTCAGGCTCAGAGCTAGGTTCAGAACTTGGCTCAGGCTCAGATTTAGGATCCTCAGGATGATGCTCTGCAGTAGGTTCAGGTTCAGGGCTAGCTGCTTTATCAGCAATTTTATCTACTTTGGTACCTGGAGGGTCAGCTAAGAAGGGGAAGTTTTTGCAGGAGGAAGTGAGAGATCGTGGACGCCAACCGATCGCAGCGTAACTGGAGCCATTCACCACGAGCGCCATCTCGATCTCGCCAGCTTCCTTTAAGATTCGCCAGTACAGCGCCATGGTGGGACTAAGCTGGCGTTTTGAGTACTGTGCCAAGTTTAGTTCGGGATTTTTTACAGGAGATCCTGCAACCAAAAACACGCGCGAGATTGTACAATATATACACAAAGGTTAAAGAGAAGAAGACGAAATACAATGGGGCGTAACTTTTTTTTTCTTTTTTTTTTTTTACTTTTCTTTTGTGATAACCAAAACAATGGACAATAGAACGTGCAATTGTGACTATGATATTTTTTGTCTAATACTAGCTATATAAAAGTCGAAGTAAAATACTGAGCATAATATAACATTAAGTATAGTTGTATATACAAAAGTGCTATAAAATATTTCATAAAAAGTTCTGGTGACTGGCATGACCGCAAATAAAAATTAACTTTCCTCGCTTGATTTAATAGCTCTATCATAACATTATTTCTATCGGTAATATCGTGGTCACAGCTGCCTCAGTTCAGAAAAAAATATTAATTACAAAACAGCGATTATCAATGACTATCATGAGTGGAGATCCAATTCAAAATTGAAAAGTTTTTAGAAGCTCTTTAAATAACAAATATAAATACATAAAAAAAACTTTCTACCGCAATTAATTTTTGTTTATTTGGTTGAAAATAATTTTAATGAGACTAGGTGGCGAGTGCAAATAAAAGAAAAGAATAAAACTGTAAAAAATTGTATTGCAAAATATATTTTGCAGAATTAGCAAAATCATGTTGTATATTTCTAAAATTTAACTTTACAGATAATTAAAGTTAATATCTTTGGTGCACCAAAAAAGTATAATAACATGTCCATATAGCTTTTAAAGAATGCATTCATTATATAATGATATTGTAATAGTTAAATTATACACAATGGTATTATACAGTTGAAAAATATATTACACTGTACACTGTGACACCATATAACATGTGAATACGCTTGAATGACATGCGAGTCCTCACTGAATAGCGTAGTCAGAGGGAGGGATTGGGGGGGGGGGGGAATTGTCTAAAGGATGAAGAAAATTGCAAGGACCCCCTCTCCCTACCCCCACCCCCATGACCAGAAAACTCCCCCAGATAATCATCCCGATCATCCCATTGATCCCATGATATCCCATCCAGCTCTATAACACACGGTATATTATATAATATATTGTACTCACGCTGCTTGCAGCCGGGACCGAACCAGCCCATCTCGCAGTAACACTGGTTCTTGGGCGCCGTGGTGGCCATCACGTCCACGCACTTGCCGCGCTCGCCGCAGTCTGCGTCGTCCACACACTCGTCCCGGTACTGACACCGAGGACCGTAGTACAGTCGGTCACAGCGGCACTTGGCCAGCAGGTGGCGTCCGTGGCCGCTGCAGTCCTCCTTGAACTGGTTCCCTGAAACACAGAGGGTCAGTAACCTCAACTAAGGGTGGCTCCACACGATGGGATGGAAGCTCAGTATTCAGCAAGCTCTCTTATTCTAGATGAACCTGAAATACACGGGAGGTAATTTTGATTCCCCATACACTTTTTTACACATAAATGAAATAAATCAAATTAAATTAATCAAATTAGAATGAGATAAATTAAATATATAAGGCTATAATGCATGATTAAGATAATGCAATTTATGTAAAAAACTTTTATTTTAGGAAGTTTGATCTTCAAAAAGCTTAATTTCCCAATCAAAAAAATTTGACAATAAATTTTTGGTGTAAAATTAATTTTAAGTATTTTTTTTTTCTAGAACAGCAAGACAAATCCTGCATATAATACACTTACCTTAAAATACCATAGAAATTACTTAATATTATATATAATATTATATTCCATGATTGTATCTCTTATATATAAAACATAATCATATAGCCACCAGCATCCTCGCAATTCAACCACGCCTCAATTACTTAAATTACAGCCGGTATATTAAAACGAAGGCCTTGAATTTCAAAACAAAGGAAATGTTTTATCAATTTCGTTAGATTTGACACTTAACATATTTGACAAAATTTATACATTGAGGAAACTTACTGGGCAAGATGTCGACATCTGCGCACGACCAGAAGCGATAGTTGTTGGACCATTCGCTGGCCTGGCGCAGCAGACGGATGGTGCAGTCGGCGCACGTGAAGTCGGCCGGCAGACGCACGGGGAACGACTGTGCACTGAGGACAAAGGGAGGACGTAAACATCGATATGTGGTGCAATCTTTGGACTCGCCCTTACACAAGGACACACCGAAAGAGCATTTAAAATGAAATTTTGTCTAATTATTTCCAGTCACAATAAGCTTACGTGATAAATTGGTGCGTTAAAAAGACACAATGGATTTTTAACTATTTTTAAATTGCCTGGCATAATTTCTGGAAATTCGAATATTTTTAAATGTAAATCAAAAGTAACATAAAATAGTTTGTCAAAATAAATGAAGATTTCGAAGCAAATGTTTGCAGTAAAAATTTAATTGCATCAAGTGCCATCTCTGAGAAGGTCCCAAGGTTGTCGCCCAAGGCTCCAAGAAAATTGGCTACTGAGCAAACAACGTCGACAAAATTGCGGCTAAATTTAAGCTTATTTGTGTCATTTCGTAATAGCACGTCATATGGGAACAAGTTTCTTGGCAAATTACAAACGAACGCTCTGCCAATGTTAAAGAAAATTATTATAATCAAGAGGTTGCTCGTAAATATATTTTTAAACGCTCTGGTCGCTCTTTGTGCAAACGATTTTTGCTGTCAAGTATTAAGTAAATTTGCATTTTGAATATATTCAGACATATATTACATAATATTATCTTACTGAAGTTATAAAAGTTATTTGCTTCTGACATTGCATTAAATTTTCCAAACATGTAAATAATTCGCTATAAATATAAAAAAATCATTGTCAGTTGTGACTCTCCAAATTTTGTTAGAATATAACTATACAATTATTAATGTATCATAATTATATTACGCCTACGTAGTTTTAACTACATCAATGCATGTGTAGGATATTTTAACACATGACAGAACTGTACCAACAAAGCGTGGGTATTCACAAGGCTGTTATGTTGTAATGGGAAAAGAGGAAATCAGCTGATGAAACTCACGTGACATCAGTCTTGACGAACTCTGACTCTGCAGTGACGGGCGTGAGGTCGAGCACGGGCCTCTGCAGCGTGTCCAGCACTTGCAGTTTGTAGCCACCCTGCAACAACACCAGTGACGTCAATGGAGAACGCAGACCAGGACGGTCAATTCGGGTGACATAGAGGATAACAATTAAATTGCAAATACCGCTGGTACTTTTTTTTTAAAAATTCCCCGTGTAATTTGTCTACTCGATGAGTAGAACCTGTAGACAAGAACGGAGGGCGGACAAGAAAGTCCAAAGCTGGAATATCTTCCAGAATATTTTTTTTTTTAATTTTTGGTGTAAATTTATGTAAAGTGTACATAATCTTGTCTTTTATGAATAAAAATTATAAAAAAAAGTAGAGTGTCCAACAACAATCTTTTCGTTTTGAATAAAGTGTACTGAAGTTAAAGAATATCTAATATAACGTCTCATTTAGTTATTAAATTAAATTTTCTAATTTAAGAAAAAATTACCTCTAAATGAAACAACTAACTTGTAAGTATTATTTATTATACTTCTGTTAATTGTGCAGTACTTTTATATTCTTTTATTTAATTCTATAAACTACAAACCATTTTTATAAAGTTTACTTTCAAATTGAAGTGATTAATTGATTGCTCATAAATAATATTCATTGTCACCGTAAATGTATGGCATTGTTTTAAGATATTAAACACTCATCGAAGAACAATTATTTGTATCGTAAAACACGATTAAATAACCAAAGAGAGCACGTTTTATTTTGCTCAGTAGAGTTTGTTGTATTTTTATTTATACTATTTATAGTGCGTGATTTCATGGGAACGTGACTTGCTGCTTGTATTGAAAAACTGCAGCTATAGGTGTGATACAATGATATTTTTATTTTATTTTATTTTCTTTATTCGAACTTTTTCGATTGTACAAGACAACATATGTTCATGTCAAAAAAACTTAATATTAACAAACATACATAACATCAAAACGCAACACTTTATAAATATAACAAAGGAAAAAAATAAGTATAAAAAAATGAACCACAATATTAACAAAAAATATGAACCAGGTTTTAAATCATAAGGATACAATACTCTCAGGCAATTTATTGCTCTCAAAAGCTTTAACTGAATAGAACTCTTTACTTATAAGGACATTTTTTAGCTTCTTTCGGAACAATTTACAATCATTTATATCTTTTAGGCATTTTGGCAGAAATTCATATATTTTGGCCGTTTGATACATTGCACAAGATTTGTATAAATTAGAGTTCAATTTGTCTGTAACAACATTGGATTTATTCCTGGTATTGTAATTATGAACATTATCATTCTGCAAATAAAGGTTAGGGTGGGATTTTTTAAATGAAGCACAGTTTAAGATGTAAATAGACGGAACAGTGAGCATATTTAGATTTCTAAAATGAGATACACAGGACTGTCCCTTAGGCAGCTTTAATATAGTACGGAGAGCTCGTTTCTGCAAAACAAAGCATCTATTTAGTAGGGCTGCCTTACTTCCCCAGTGAATAATACCATAAGCCAAATGGGAGTAAATATATGCATAATAAATAGTTAAAAGAGTTTCCACTGAAACATGGTTTCTGATAGTATATAACATAAAATTTGCTGAATTGATCTTTTTGCATACTGAGTTTACGTGCACACTCCAATCTAAACACTCGTTAACATGCAGACCAAGAAATTTAACAGACTCAGCTCTCTTAATGGTTTCATTACAAATTTGCAATAAGTAACTATGACTTGGAATTTGACGAGATGAGTGAAACTGTATAAACTCCGTCTTAGATATGTTAAGGATGAGTCTATTATCATTACACCATGATAGTATCTCGTTTATAGTTAATCTAGCTTTACGTACAAGTTCGTCTTCAGAATCAGCCGTAACTATAGCTGTGACGTCATCTGCATATTTAACCAAGACAGCACTAGTTACATGTTCAGGTAAATCATTTGTGCCAGTGTTAAAAAGGGTCGTAGAAACCTTCCCTCCTTGTGGCACCCCTAAATTAACTGGCAATTTATTAGAGATAAAAGAAGAACAGTGTCCATCTAATATAGCATTAACCTCGACATATTGTTGCCGATCTGTCAAATAAGAATCTATTAAATTTCGACTATTTTCTTCAATTCCAATGTTATCAAACTTATGAAGAATAACATTTTTATTTAAACTGTCAAAAGCTTTTGACAAATCAAAAAATATAACAAGGCAGAATAGGTTTTGGTTCAATGCTGAATGAACATAACTTAGGAGATCAAACATGGCAGTATCAGTGGAGCGATTTTTTAAAAATCCATGCTGACAAGGGGTTATTAAATTATTCTCAGTCCTATAATTAGTAATTTGATCATCCATTGTTCCTTCGAGTAGTTTAGCAAATACAGATGAATTCGTAATTGGTCTAAAATTATTAATGACATTTTTTGGTCCTTTTTTATGGTTTGCATATACTTTCGATGTTTTAAGACAACTTGGAAAAACACCCTCCATAATTGAATGATTGATTAAGTTTGAGAGAGGGGTGGCTAATACATGAGCACAATATTTAACAACAGTATATGGAACCTCATCAGGACCAGCGGCAAGTTTATTTGGTAGAGATTTCATGCGATTTAAGATATAAGCAGGATCAATAGTATTAAATTTCAATGTATTCATCGTTTTAGATTGACTATTGCAATTATTAGGATTATTTAGATTTAGTGGAAGAAACCTATCAGAAACCATGCGTTCAACTGTGTTTACAAAGAAGTCATTAAATAAATTACTTATTAATAAAGGATCAGAAATAGTAACCCCATCCGTGCAAATTTCAATATTGCCTTGACTAGATGAGTTCTTTTTCGTTTTGCACTCTGTATTAATAACTTTCCAGGTAGCTTTGATTTTATTAGTAGCTGTTTTTATTGCTAGATTATTTTCATTAATAATTGCAGAGGAAATATTTTGCCTGTGCAATTTTAGTTTGTCTTTATATTCAATTTCTTGGGAAGGATTATTAAATTTTACATGATTATGAAATTGTTTTAGAAAAATGCTCTCTTCCTTAAGATAAGGGTTTTTTATAATCCACAAAGGTTTTCTTCTTTGACAATTTATGATTTTTTTAACTTTAGGAAAGGACTCATTAAAATTATAAAGAAATATTTCAAGAAAAATAGACCATCTTTCATCAGAGCTTAAATAAGGATTAAACAAACCCTGCCATTGTTCACATAATAAACGCATTAGAAAATTGTCCATATTGCACTTATCAAAAACACGTTTAAAAATTACTTTATTTTTAGTTTCATGGGATTTACTGTTCTTAATACATAACTTTAAAGTAACTACGGTGAATTTGTGATCTGATAATGTTGTTTTATTAGTCTGAAATTCTGAAACAATATCAATATTACTTTTAATTATATGATCAATTAAAGTTGAAGTTTTATTTGTTTCTCGAGTAGCGAGAGTATTAATGACTTCAAGTTTAAAAGAACTTAAAATATCTCTGTATGACAATGTAACTGTATTATTTATGAATAAATTAAAATTAACATCCCCTGCAATTATGAAAAAATCATTTTTATTTTTACAGCATTTATATAACTTTTGGCAAAGCATTTCAAATTGAATTAAAAAAGGTTTAATATTTTTTTCATTAATATCAAGTTTTTGGACTTTTTTCATTTTTTTAGTTATATCTGGAGGTCTGTAAATTGAGGAGAAGTATATATTTGTGTCATTATTGATACTTAATTTAGCAATACAACATTCAAAAACCGACTCAGTAGATTTGACTTTAATATTATGTATATTAAAACCAATGCGTGCCAGAATGAGTACTCCACCACATTTTTGGACAGTTCTACAATAATATGAAACAATAAAATAATTTTTAAAAGTAACAGTAATAATTTGGTTTTCATCCAGCCCATGTTCACATAAAATAATTATATCACAATTTTCATTTTCCAAGAAATATTCAAATTGTTTTAATTTATTTTTTAAACCTGGTAAATTTAATTGTAAGATTTTGAAGTTATGTGGGGCTGAACTACTCGTTATATTATGTTTTTTTGGGTTTAATTGACTTAGCGGAGATATTACTAACAGTACTAACACGTGGTCTTAAATTTGGAGGAGAGTGCAAATGTCCCTGAGAACCAAATTGGTTAGTAGTTTGGGATGTTTGCCAATCAATTAGATTTGCAGTGCTATTTGAACTCTGATTTTCAATAATTTCTATATCATTTTCAGGTAAAGATTTGGAAGTGACAACTTTATTTGAATTTTTAGATTGCTTTGCAATGTTCTCAGCATTAGCTTGATCCTTGGACATTAAGTCATTTGTAAATTGTTCTTTTTTTGAAAGTATATTTAATAAAAATGTTTTAAGTCTAGGATTCAGAGCATTTAAATCAATAAAATCAGTTTGAATCTCAGAATGGACTTCACTGATACCTGGTTTACATGTCATATCATGTCTGAGACCCTGGGTACGAGGGTCGTCTTTTTCCACAACAGCCTCAGGAGCAGGTGCTGGCATTCCGTCGTTCTCCGGAACGAGGCCTGACTCCTCGCCCGGGGTGTTGCCGTCGTTCGCCGAAGCGAGGCCTGACTCCTCGCCCGGGGAAGTGCCGTCGTTCACCGAAGCGAGGCCTGACTCCTCGCCCGGGGTGGTTCCGTCGTTCACCGGAGCGAGGCCTGACTCCTCGCCCGGGGTGGTACCGTCGTTCACCGAAGCGAGGCCTGACTCCTCGCTCGGGGTGGTACCGTCGTTCACCGAAGCGAGGCCTGACTCCTCGCCCGGGGTGGTACCGTCGTTCACCGAAGCGAGGCCTGACTCCTCGCCCGGGGTGGTACCGTCGTTCACCGAAGCGAGGCCTGACTCCCCGCCCGGGGTGGTTCCGTCGTTCACCGAAGCGAGGCCTGACTCCTCGCCCGGGGTGGTGGTCATCACCATCTTCACGGCTGGCGCAGGCGGTTCCTTCGCTTTTACTGTGTCAGCAGTGACAAGTGGTGAGCGGGAACTTTCTAACGAGGTAGAAGTCTGTCGTTTCTCAGAATTTGCATGAACCACCAGGAGGGAAACAGGAGGGACACCAACGGTATTAGCAGTTGCTAGTGATGACTTTGCAGACTCCTCATAGAGTTCTTTAGGTGACGTCTCACGGTTGTTTGGTTTCCACCCATAATATGCTGTAATTTCAATATCCAAATCTTGGAAAATTGAAATTATATCTTTTTTAATAATAGACCAATCAAAACCATCCAGCCCACAAGCTAGTCGTGGGATAGCTAGTTTTTTAATTTTTAAAATCTCACAAGATTTTCTAAGGTTTTTTAGAGCAGAGAGTATATTTGAGTGTTCAGGAAGCTGGTTATGAACAGATTTTGTTATGATGTAAAAAATATATTTACCCTCTACTGATAAGACAGCTACTTGACCAACTGTCTTAAGTTGACTTTTCAAGAATGGAACTTGACCATACGTTTTCCTTACTTTTGATGCGACACCACGTGTCATTTTGAATTTTTCATCCACGCAGTGAGCATATGACGTACCAGATGGTGACTCGAACATATTACCTTTTATTTCAATAAAATTAAAGTTCTTATGTTTGCTAATCGTTCGAGTAGTATTGTTTGTATTTTGTCGACGAAGTCGATTTGTTCTGCTATCCAATTCCGGAAAAGATTCAGGACAGTCAAGTGGTGAAAATCTATTTGTTAATGGAAACGGCGATCCCCAAGGGTTGTTTTGAGTTTTATGGGTGTGAGTCAAAAAGTCCTGGCCTCGACGATGCTGCTGATTGTGCCGCTGGCGGTGTTGGTTTTGACGCGCATCGAAGTATCCGCGCGACTGCTGTTGTTGCGGCCGCTGCTGCCATTGCGGCATTCGAGCGAACGACGTCAGCTGCCCGCGCTGAGATGGGCGGTGTGTTGAGTGCTCAACATTTCTCCAAGGCCACTGTGATTGACTCACCGGCCTGTCAAAATTTGTTGTTTGACGAACACGTTGCTGTTCTATTTTTTCCTGATCATAATAAATATTTGTAGATGGTATTTCATTTTTTTGACTCACCATAGTTTTAATTTCTTGCTTAAAATCATTTAATATATCTTTAATATTTTGTTGCATCACCTTGTAGATTGGATGTGATGTAACATCAAATGTTGAGTTACAATTATTAAACAATGAAGCATCATTATAAGATTTGTCACTATAATTATTATTATTCTGCTGATTAAAATTCTCCGATGTATTTCTAGCAGGTGGTGGCCACTGCGGCACAAGTGGAACATTTCGTTGTATTCCTGGCGTAGTGAAGTGAGGCGAGGCACGCATGGAGTAGTGGCCCGCCATGACGTTGTTCTCCATGAACTAAACACACTTTTATTCCAGTTAAAACACACTAAATACACGATTGTAATATTTCACTTGATGATAAAGAACTTCAACTTTCCGATGAGCGACTTTGTAAGTTGTTTTGAGATGTAATAATACTTAATTTCTCAAAAAATTATGTAGCACGATAAGAAAAAGAACTAGTATCGGCGGTGCTGCCACCTATCATCATCAAAAAAAATTGATCAATGTTGTCAAATAACAATTAATGGAGCAACTTTTCATACCAGATCGTTGCAAAATACACCGTGAATATTATGTTTATTTTTATGTATAACTGCATCGAAATGTTTTAACAAATAAATGCATTTTTTCATCGTTTTATACAAATTTCACTACATAAAAATTACACATCATAAAAGATTTCTCTCTTACAATTTATTTGATATAGTTGAATGCCTGCAGTTGGTGTGTACAATTTTTTTTTTTTATGAAAATATAAATATTTCCGCAAAAAAAAAAAATAAATCATAACAACTATTTTACAAGAATGACCGCAAGAAAGAAATCTTTTTTACAAAAAGATGTGGAATGAAACATACTTAAATAAACCGTTATATAATTTATATAAAAACAAATAGACCGTTCTAAATAGTAATTGCAAAAATTGTTTCTTGAAGTTACTTGATGTATTTAGCAGAGAAAAAATTGAAGCCACTGTTAGAAAGTTTACAACTTCGTAACGAAAAGATGCTTTTAATTTTAGAAGATTAATGTTCCTTTGCTTAAATCTTGAGTATACTCTTACTTTTGGATGTCAGTGATATTTCATATATTACTTTTTATATATCGGCTTGAAACTTCTTTATAGAGAATCGGACGACTTATTTTTTTTTCCTGAACATGACACTTGCTCTAATTTGTTAAACTTTCGCATTTTTCTGACACGTGAGCTCAATATTTCAAGATCTTAAAATTTTTTACATCAGTAAAAAAACTAAAAACTAAATTTCGAAGAACTGAAGAATCATTTTTTCATTTAGAAAAAAAAAAATCTAAAGACAAAATTCTGCAACAAATATCCTTTATCGTTATGCTATATTCACTTCAAGCTATCGTTGGATATTTTCAAATGTACAGGAAGGGGGGGGGGGAGCTCCAGTTAAATTATATTTACCATGCTAAATATTATTAGAACGGTAGGTAAATCTACACCTAGTCAAAAAATCTTTAAAATATTCCCAAGAGTCCTAAACTAACATTACGACCTATGCCATTCTTATTTATTGTTTTTATTTATACAGTAAGAAAATATGCAATGCAATAATTGTGTAAATAAAGAATTATGATGTTACTCATAAAAATCCAGTAGATAATTATACTTAATAAAAGTGAATATATGGCACATAAATAACGTTATTGCAGCAGCAGCTATATCGATGTAGACACGTTTGGCAAGACTTGATGAGAACTTGCTTGCTTGTTTCGCACCACCAGCCTGAGAATCTCATTTGATTGTATGTTGTAACTATATATATTATTTGAAACCTTTATGACATGTATTACTTTATTAAAATAATAATCAATGAATCACTCAATGTAACTTATAGTAATGAAAATTTTCGGAAGAAAGTTTAATAGAAAGAGAAAGAAATTACTTGATTAAATTAAAAAAAAAAAAAGTTGCGTTAGAATTTGTGCGACGATAAGTGTTCGTCTAGAGTGTGTGTATGTTTCTCCATTCAGATTCTGTGAGAGCCTCAGGCGGCAAAGATTAAAGCAGTTGACTTTCACTCAGCCGGTCCAGCAAGGATGCTGCGTGATCTCTCGCGTGCTCCAGGATACCACAAAACGACAGGTGCAATTGGAGCGACGAGATTCTTCATATCATTTGAGGTTATTGCGGTTATTACAATTATGTAACGGTGTATTACATTATCGTCACATTGCTTTAATAATTATAAGTAATATATTATTACAGTTAACTTAATAAGTAAACAATTATATAAGAATTTTCAAGATATATATAAACATATATTATGTATTTATTTTTTTTTAAATTTTATCACACTACATCTTATAATACATATTTCAGTACCATCTTGTGTATAAATATATTTTTATATACTAGCTCTTTTTCATGTACGTCTGATATTAATCTAAAAACAAGGAATGATAAATTGATTATGACATCAGATATTTTTTTTTTGTCTGCAGTAGGATATATAACTTAATCGTCTGAAAGTGACCGTGTAATCGACAAGGAAGGATCTGTTGAATTAATGATTTTGCTTGGTGTTTGTGATTGCTGCAACAACGCCCCGGGACTTTCAAAGTAGCCAGACTCAATGCAGTGGTACTGAATTGCTTGCAGGTTCCCACCGTTCTAGCAAAGAATTAAAATATATATTCTCTGACTCTTACTGCAGCATTGATTCTGAGAGATATGTGCGTGCCCTGGTACTGTGCAAGTCAATAAACAAGACTGTAGATTCATATTTATTGTTCTACTATTTTCCTTAATTGAAAAATATATTATGTGTATATAAAAACATGTTACTAGAAAATAAAAATAAGTTGCATACAGTATAATATTGAAAACTAGTTTGAAAAATAAAATTTTCTTTTAAAATCTGGCGATTAATTATATACATTAAACACTACTTACAATGAAAATAATGAAAATCTGTGCTTCTTTTCCTTTAAAGACAAATTAGTTTCTGAGGTATTGACGTCATAAAGACAGGTATGGACATCTGGTGGATTTTACCTGAGTGATTCTAAAAGTGTCATTGTTTTGATATCTGAGCTTTGCTACTGGCTAAAGTACACATGTAGTTGAGTCATACTGATTCTATAGAGGCTGTTTTCAATGCCATCTCTTGGTACTTTATGAGGTCAATTCTTAGATCTAAGATGAAATGAGAAGATTTGAGTTCATATTTACAAATTTATTACACGCAGAGATAGTTACATTACTTAAATAACTTGTATAGAACTGGAGTATCAGAAACTCCGTGATGGCTAGATAATAGTCATGATTCTTCTAACAGAAAACCAGAAAAGCATAATGGGAAATAAGATCAGATTAATATAATGCGCACTAAATAAAAGGCGCCAAGTTCACAAAAATACAAAAGCTGATGTTGGCATATAGTTATACACAACAGTTTCTATATTTTTTTAGCACACTACTTTAAAACCCCGATTATTATTGATAACGGCGTATAATTTTTATTTTGATAAAATTATAGTCTATCTTTAATAATCATAGAATAATTTTATCTATAAATTCAGAGATATCAAGAAAACAAGACACTATTCCTAGCTCCTTCAATGGGTAATTTAATATCAATACTGCCAATCAGATATGCCAAATTTACGAATTTGAAAGATTTCGTGTCTCAAATATAAAGGTCAAATCTTTCATGAGAATACAAAATTGATTTTCAATCTTTAGTTACTTCGGACAGCGAAAGGTCACCTCTGGACACCACGAACATTACTCCTGCTCTGTTTGTTGGGCATTGCCACGCAGTCTTATAGAAGCGTGGTGAAGTTTTGAACTTTAAGACAGACTGGATGCTCTTCTTTACCTCCACTAAAATTGAAAATCTTCTTTTGGTCTATTGAAGCTAATACAACTCTAGCAAGTGAGACAGGTTCGTGCTGCCCCGAGGTGTACTCTTCTGAATACGATGAACTTTACTCCTGCTTTGTTTGTAGTAGGCGTTACCACGCAATCTATGGAGGCGTGGTGAACCAAAAATATTTTGATATTGGTAGCATGGGTTCTCTTCTTAAATTTCCTAGAATTGCAAATCTGTTCTAGATAATTGCGCGCAGTTCTAGCAAATGCATGAGACAGGAGTAAAGTGTCCACAGGTAACCATAATATAACATCTATAAGATCCTTGAAGTACTCACCCTGTGTGGGTAGGCGAGGTGCCACGTCACGTTGAAGGCTGAGCCGGACAGAAGGGAGGTGCGCACCGTACCTGCAACATCGTGACGTCATCAGTACAACAGTGGAGAACCATCTATATATATATAATATATCTTTTTATCATCTGCATATATATTATATTGAGCATTTTCTATGCACGGTTTGCACAAGGCTGGATATTGTATGCATGTTGTAGTCATATTATGTTATATTCATATTCATTTTTATTGCTTTTCGATTGTACAAAGGTGATAGTTGTTGCTGGTATCACCTAACAATGTGAATTAGTTCAGATGTTAATTCATACAGCTGAAATTATTGAAGATCGTAAAAGTTACACATTGTTTTAACTTAATTATCACAACAATTGAAATTAGTTTACGCTGTATTTAGTTTCTAATACATAATTTACATCCAATACATTCAAATTGAAGGTGTCAGGTGTCAATAAATTAAACTAATAAACTAAACAAAGAAAGAGAAATAAATAATTATTTTTATAAACATTGAAAATATGTGAAAATATATTCAAATTCAGAGAAATTTGAAAAGTATAAAACTAATATCTAAAACCCACATGTTTATATTTAGATATTTTAATAGTCACTGTCGTTAAATTGCAGTTTTAAGACTGCGGTTTTACAAAGCATTTGAATATATATTAATAGCCTGCAGGAATTCACTATATCATATATATACTTATTATATACACAAAGACAATTTTTTCGAAAGCTGTCAAGTTCTATTCAATGAAAATAATGTACACTCATCATTCTGAGTTCACAGACCTTTAATATCGAGATATCGAGACGGTATTAGAATCTGTATTAAAATAACATGCTTGTAAAAAAAAAAAATGTATACAAAGATTTATAATCATGTTTAGAAATTTGCCAATAAAAAAGGTAATTCAATCTTATCATCTCATCAAAAGTTGTATTAGAAATATACAAACAAAATTTAACAACAAAAAATCCATTACGGCAGGACAATACATATCAAGCATACAAAAATGTTCTCTTTAAATCGGAGTACAGTACAGGCATTTAATAAATAGGCATAAAAAATACATTATCACATTTTTTTTTTTTTTTTTTTGCATGTGCATAAAAGAAAAGAGCTTACAGCATTTTTTTATTGTTATGATAAGCCCACATAAAAAGCGAGAGTGTTTCACTACATTGTTGCAAACCTGTTATCTAAATAACAGTAATAGTGATGATATTGTATGAGTGCAATGATGTTTATGATTATAAAATCATAAGCAAGGAATGAAAAGTTTATATGGTAAGCTCGAGGGCTTATTTAGCCGATAAATGAAAGTTATTTTATGGTTGTTTGACTACAGTAGCTAATTTAAATAAAAACTAGAAATTATTATAGAGGTCCTACATAGCTTTAAAAATATATATATTTTATTAATAAATGAAATGGAATTATAAGGAAAGTTTAGTATAGACTTGAATCTATAATTGGAATAGAAATTTTTAACATTTCAACCTTAATTGTAGATATATCACTTTTCTTTTTAAATATTTGATAAATAATGTAAATCAATTATATATTATTTATTGTAACTAATTAGTTAAAAACATCCAATGTAAACCGTGATTTATATATGAAAGTTCAAATTTGCATAAATTAAGTAACAATATTTTGTAAATAACATTAAACGTCCTAACAATATGTTATTTAACTTCAGATTCTTTGTTAATTTCACAATATATGAACAACTTACTAGACATTATTTCATTCATTCATTTAACGTGGAAGTACGTGAATACTCGTGAATGAGACAATGTCATTGACGCTACGAAAGTACGACACGAGAATCTCATTGTCTAAGCTTGAAGGTATTATATAATGGAGAGTAACATATACAATTGCAATTCACTTTATTAAAGTTTATGTTTCGTTCTTACTCGATTCAAAGGTAATGCATGAATTTCATGTTAACTGTAAATTAAATACCTAAATGGATTTAAAGTCAAGGAACTATTAATTAATTGTTTATAATTAAATAAATTTTTAAATAAAAAAACACAACAATTACGCTTTTTTTATATTGTAACTTCTTAACTTTCATGGAGAAAAACTTATCGATTAAAATTGAATTTATATTTTTAGTATCAAATATTTAAGACACGATAATTACTTTATGAGAAGGACAACATTTTTTTTTCCATGTCGATAGGCGTGAGATGAAGTGAAGAACTTTCTCCGTCTGATCATTGCTGCTTTCCCTGCTGAGAGCGTTCGCCGGAATTTCACCTTCTCAACAACAAGCTACTGGGGGGACCATATTTAGATATTCGCTATTTACAACATGCATGTTCCTTTCTCCATTGGTCATTCCTCATTACTTAAGAAAAAACAATGTATATATATTTGAAAACCTTTCCGGTATTTAAAAAAAAACTCTCGCTTCGTCACGCATTGATTTTTATTTTAATTCCTCCTTCACGCAATAGGAAAAATATTTACAGTAATTTATATAAGCACGAAAAAACTATTATATTTCTTATTTCTGGAAATCTATTGAATCTCCGTTACATAACATTATTAAATGCATTGCAGTGTTACAAGGGTAGGGCGTATCAGTTAAGTCTCTATGTTATGTCAGTACGGATGAACACGCAAACACCCATGCACGTAAGCATCTAAGTCTTAAATATAATAAGATTTTGCGAATTTAAATACCTTTACGGTCAGGATTGATCAATTCTCAGCAGTGTCATGAAGGTGTGATGACTAATCATCTATATTAAAGAAAGTTTCCACGAGTTCCTTAGCTAATGTTTGTAAATAGTTAAAAAGGCCACGGCCACTGTGTTACTATAGCACCTGTGTGATAAGGTAACACATTGGCAGTAAGAAACACGCAAGAAGTTATCAGTGTGATGACCCATGATATGCATGCATAACCGTGATGCCATAGACCGTATCGCGTAACCATGATACCATGCAGTAAACTTCATAGACTGATGCAATAGAAATCTCTCGTGCGAGTAATTCGACAACAATCAAAACCCGCTTTTATTTTTCATATATACGCAATATTTGATTTGAAATCGTGATCATCCTTACTACATGTATTGTAATAAACTTAATTTAATTAAATTATTATTATTTTAAATTCATGATATTTCCAATTAAAAGATTTGTAATCAAGATTATAATAACACAAAAAAAAGAGTTCATAATAATAATTAATCTCATTAAAACAGCCTTATTATTCTTTCTTTCTATTTGATGTAATATAAAAAGTTTGTCGAACTCAAATTATAATTATTATTAATTAATTAGAAAATACATCGAACTGAATAATTTATAATATTAACGGTGAGAAAAAAAAATACAATTTTGTTTTGTCAGTTCATTTTATCATGTTAACTTATAGAAAGGTGTATATTATATACAGCCTTCATATGATAAATATGTAGAAATGTACTGGCAACACATACATATTATACTGTTATTGGTATTTGTATGTTACTAGAGAGTATGCAGTACACATGATATAAAAATAAATAAGGCAAACCGGTCACGGCCACTTTTGTATAATGTTCATATCACACGCTGGCCAAGTATCTCGGTATTCAGTACACTACTACAACAATCAAATTCACGAAAGTTGGTTAAATTTATGACGTCATTGCTTTCATAGATGGGTGATAGAATCTTCCAGTGTATACCAAATTGAAATGACATGATTTAATAGTAACTTCTTCCTTGCATTGAAATGGAGTATTGTCCTCAATTTTTTTTATTGCAGAAATGGATAGAGCGTGCAAAGTTATGCTACACTGATTTTTTTCAGATTTTTTAGAGCCCGGGAAGTATTTTTAAAAAATTATTGAAAGTCCTTTTTGTGACGTCACGCGGCGACAAGTCCTATCTTTTTCTTAAGGAGCGGCGTCTCGTGACGTCACAAAAATAACGTTCAATAATTTTTTAAAAATAGTTCCCGGGCTCTAAAAAATCTGAAAAAAATCAGGGTAGCATAACTTTGCACCCTCTATCCATTTCTGCAATAAAAAAAATTGAGGACAATACTCCAATATAATATTGTCTACACAAAAAGAGCTCCGTCATGGTTTAAGTCAATAAATGTTTGTAACAGTTGCAAATATTTTATGTACTATTTTCTAAGAATAACTATAATTGAGGACATCAACTGTACTTGTTAAATAATATCATAAGTACTGTTTAACAGACCTCCTTGGTGTACGTATGTTTCTTTTTATTTATATGGTCAGCTAGATCTAACTTAGAACGGTGATTTCTATGAAGAAAACACGAGCTATTTGATTTTCCTGTCTATTGTAAAAATAAACGTTATAATCAAAAAGTAATACACTATTATTAACGTTCCATTAAATAGGTTAGGAATTTGCAGAGTTTAACTTTATTGTAACTGAATGCATGATCGATGGTAAATGCTCTTGTAAGCTAAACTATGTTGAACGTCCGTTGTGCAAATTGTTATTTAATGTATTGTTAACAATTACATAATTTATTCATAATAATAATATTTTTGTCTTGTTAACATTATAATGTAATAAGTCTGCATGTGTATATATAATTTATATTACAGTAAAA
The DNA here is from genome assembly GCA_949825025.1 of Siphlonurus alternatus. Taxonomy (NCBI): domain Eukaryota; kingdom Metazoa; phylum Arthropoda; class Insecta; order Ephemeroptera; family Siphlonuridae; genus Siphlonurus; species Siphlonurus alternatus. The sequence continues at coordinate 12,033,473 of OX463782.1, read as the reverse complement.
TATATTACGAACATTTAATTCAGTATAATTTATAGATTTTATACGAACGTCGAGTCAGAGAGCATGCAGTTTCAGAGGGATCAAAAAATATTTCATAAACGTTTAAGTTTAGAGTTCTTTGAAGTGAACAGTGAACGTAAAAAGTCTCCATTTATATTCATACAGAAGAAAATATCAACATCGAGCCACATATGGAGAAAATAAAAAAATGTTGCTAAATTTCATGATAAATATGTTAATACAATTTTTTTTTTTTTTTTTTTTTTTAAGAATAGTTAGACGTCTCTCATTAATTACCTTTTAATTACTTTACGAGTTCCTAATTAACTAAAACTAGAAGATAAACGATCTTGAAGGGACCACCCCAGGGTGTCCTCCAGCCGACCTTGACTCCGTATGACGTCACTGGTCTCATGACGTCACACGCAAGTGTCTCGTACTCTCGTTTAACTTTCATGACGTCACACGCAAGTGTCTCGAACTCTCGTTTAATTTTTGTGACGTCACATGCAAGTGTCCCAAACCCACGTGTCAATTTCATGATTCAGACCGCCACCATGATGGGCTAGGTCGGAGCCCCGTCGCGTCCCGTTACAGATTTCTCCTTATATATATGAACACGTGCACAGGCGGGCTTGATGGTCGAAGGGAAATTTCGGATGGACGATAATTTAATAGCAAATATCAAAATTAGAACACACATACCGTCCGAGTTAGTTCATTTTGTATATCTTCAACTTTCCCTTTAGTTGACAAGTTAACAATTAACATCAAACTGAGTATTATATTAATTAATGTCATGTGTGTGTACCTCAGTAATTAAATGAGCTAACACGATTTAATTCCTGTGTCCCCATAGTGAAAGACGATAGTTACCTCATTGAAAGTCAACATTTTGCGGTCAGGTATCAACTTTTTACATGTGTTGTTATAGAGGTAGGAGTAAACGACACAATGATGTAATATTTTATACATGCATAAGTTATATCTGATGTATCGCACAATTTTATAAACAATGTGATGTAAACTATCCGTCTTTTTTTTACTTTTTAACTTTTATTTATTTTTTTTACCTGAAATATTTTTAATAAATATCTTAAAAGAGGTTGTGTGGTTCAAAAATTTTGTCGTAAAAAATATGGTGGTGATTGAAGTTGTTATTTTTTTATTTGTTCATATACCTGCTGTTTATAAAATGAAAATTATGTATTTTAAAACAAAAATTTCACAAAAATGAAATTAACATGTTTATAAATAAAATTTTACAACATATAGTAAACAAATTTTAAATGAACTTTTACTTATCGCAGTCTAATTAAGTTTTTTGTCACTTTTGTTATGTAATTTTATGTCACTACGTGTTATATTACGTCTAAAACAAGTGAAATTATTCCTTGTTTGTTTCACTGGTGATGTATTACAATTATATTTTGGAACCCCGCCCCTCTCATCCCGACGGAAATGTCTTGTGAATGCAAATCCGGTTTCACTTTGAAATCTCGACATCAGCGAGAATCTCGTAGGCAGCGTGACGTCTTCTCATTGCAACACAAACTTTTTGTGAGTCAGCACTTTCAGACAATAATAATAATTTTACTTATATCACGAATCAATTAATATATATACCATAATATTTTAATAATCAAACCTTTTCTTTTCTTAGAACACTTAAATTTATTCTAATGTGTACTAGGATGTTCCTATATGTGTCCGTGTGCGTGTCTCGCTCAAATCTGCTTTCATGTCGTGTAATATTTTGACTAAGGAAACTATGAAAACTTAAGTTTGAATGGTCGGCGCAGGGTTGAGGATCCTGGTCGTAACAGTTAACGCATGAACTTACAATTGACTTTTCACGATCAAAATTACGAATACGCCAAAAATTACATGCGAGCGAGACCATGCCCAGCATGATACACCGGACTCCATAATTATATAGTCTCTTATTCCTAAATGTCTTCTTTATTAAAATACCGTGTTTTAATTGTGTTTTAATCATTATATTATTACAATGATTTCAAATCTTCTTCTCTCAATCTCTTTTGTGTGATGTTCTGTAAACTGTTGATGCCAATGGGAGAGTCCTGATAGATATATGCATGATGGACTCTTAATTCTCTGGTAATAATTAGTCTCTACAGAGGATTAGAACTCCTGATTTTTCTTATATACTTAAATATTATGTTAATTGGTTTGAGAAATATGTTGTTTATATTTAAAAGAGTAATTATCATCGCTATGAGAAAAATAAAACTTGGAGTGACTTGTTTGCGTGTCAAGATAGTCGTGTACTGACGGGATGATGCGGATCTCCGTGTCAGGAAAATAATAATTATTGTTAAACGTGGCAAGAAAACACCGTCATTAATATCATTATTGTTATTTTTTAGAGTTCACTGATCTCGGAAGTAAAATAGGATTTATAAACTACATTGTTATATTATATTACAAAAGTTATAATATCTACTGTTCATTGTATATTCAACAAATATTATAGCATCAATTCATAATATAATATTGATAAAAAAAATCATCTTTTAACCATAAGAAAAAGTGTATCAACTTTTATTTTTTTTTAAATTTTCTATGATAATAATATAATTCAGTCAAATTTGGAAAATACTGAAAATAGATGGTGTAATAACGTAGTAATGCATATATTGTATGTTATGAAACATAACCTCTATAATATGACATCATATTAAATTGGTTCATTTACCTCTTTTCTTTTATAAAGAAAACATTTTTTCGTAATAAAAGTGAAACAGTTAGAATGATGCAGCAAATAAATCAAAAATTTAAAAACACTGATATATGAATAAAGCTCATAAAATATTTCACGGACGTACATTAAAAATACGCTTTTAAAATTTCATGGATTATTATTTTCTTTTTATGGTTGCTTAATTTATCTAGGCTTTCTTTCTCGGGGCGTTAAACTGGGCTGTAATATTTTCTTTATCCGTTGAGACGACGCCCGAATACTAAGAGCGAAATCTACTGAATAATGTTTGAATGATTTTGTGTTTCTGTACGACGTTAAAAAGTACAAAAAATGAACTAATTTTATTTCATGATCAAGTATTATCCATTGTATAAACAAGTAAATTATTAGCTCACTAATAGAAAATATTTCAAGTACGTTTGAAAACTAAATTTGGAGACTGTCGGAGGTTTTATCAGACATACCTGAAAATTTTATCTTATGAGTATTAAAAAATACTATAGATCGACCTTCTTTTTTAGTGTTTGGGTGCATGGCTAATTACAGCCTATTCTCAAAATCGGATCATGAAGAAGAAAAAGAAAAGGCTAGACATTTTTTTCTCATTCAGAACCAGAGGTGATTTTTATAATAATATTGATTAAAACTGTTAATAATAATTACGTTTACTGTTAAGTTCATGGACGTGTTATCACTGTCTGGACTCTCACAAGTCACGGAATGACACATTTACAAGAAGGTCACATATGAATTCTCGGATGTACGTGACTGATTGATTCATCTCTCACCACACAGTCCCGCTACCTCAAAGGTGCATTCCGCCACGTTCCTCCGCGGTTCTGAGGGCCACGGGACACTCCCAACATCTAACCTGCAAGGAGACCCTCCCTATATGTGCATTACGTGAGTCCCAAACACTTATTTAGTTACAGAATTTTAGCAGCTGAGGGTATCGTAGCGTCGTTCGAACTAAGCAATGATTTCAGAATATTACCGATGATTGAGACTATACATTTCAAGAATGTCTTTTTGACAATACAACTTTTTTCATGACAGTTACATAATCCATTCATGAAAAGATTGTAAAGATTAACTTACCTCCTATGTGCCATGGTATTACGGGGGTGACTTGATCTACATTTTTTTCTGCCCTAATTTTCTTTATAAAAATCATCATGAAATATAAATATAACATACAAAATTTTTTTAAATAAATTAAACGAAGAGATTTAAATTAAAATATTGTATGGACTTCGGGCTGCAATTCATATACGGTTTTAAATGGCATATAAATTGCAATTTTGCTTACAACAATTTTTTTCTTACAATAAAGTTTTATCTCATCCTGATAAGTTTGATTTATGTTTCCAATTCATTAAGAAACATGTTCTAAATCCATTACACGCAAATTTCCTTTACACAAATCCTTATAGGAATAAATAAAATTTTATTGCAATGAAAAATCATGAAGAGCCGACTTAAAGATTATATACTTTTTATAACATGGAGTTCCAGATATGTATTGTAACAGCTGGAGTATTTCTTAGAGTACAGATCGGCAGTACGTAGGATGGATTTTACGACCTCCAACTTCCATTGTTTCAGGCACGCACACCTGATTGTATATATTGCTTTTTCTCTAGTTAAAAAAGATAAGTGAGTAGGTTGTAGTTGAGTTTATACAATAAAAATGTAAGTAGAAATCTTTATTAAAATAGAAAGTTTTATGTGGAATCGTGCGTAAATCGTGTAGGTGCATACTTAACATAAATATTAAATTTCTATAATGTAAGGATGCGTTTGAAAATTAACATAATACTCATCAATTTCCTATTGTCAAAAATGTGTTTGTGTGAAATTTAAAAGGCGTTTAAAAAAATAACGATTGGTTTCATAGGAATTCAACAGGTTGGAAAAACAGCGTTAAATTAAATGACCTGAAAGCCCCAATAAACTTTAGGAAATTGCTGATGCTTGACGTGTTAAAACGTTAAAACTTGTATATTAATTAATTTTACTGCATTAACACGCCAATCAAAGGCTCTTCCTTATTATGATTTAAATAAAAAAATTAATTGCTGCATTTTTGAAGTCTGGGATAGGAATCTTGAAGAAACATTGATATTTAAACAATTTCGTCATGAAAAAAGAATATAATAATTTAATTCATTTGTCATTTAATTCATTCAAATCGAGTAAAGGCGTATATAGCAGAAAAAGCAAATTCAACCGTATTCAGGTTTTTATCGTCGATAATTGTTTGTTTTTTCGTGGAAATTAATGGCACCTTAACACCATTTAGGACCATTTAGCTATAATGTACAGTGACAAAAAAATATGTCTGAATTCTTTCATCATGGTGTTCAGAAGAATTATCCCAAAATTAATTACACAAATGACTCATTCGTTTAAACAATTTGATTATCACCAGAGCACTGCCTCCATCACACTACTGACACAATATCATCTCAAATGCATGCACGACAGCAACGTTATTAGCATCTCCAGACTTCGTGAAACTTTGGTTACTTTTTTACATGATGAAAAGAATCTCTTGGAAGTCAGGACCCTTTTTAATAGAAGATCCTGTGCGAGCAATCTCCAAACTTATTTTTCATTGATTATTTTGATATTTTCCATATATCATGCGTCTATTCCGCGAAAATGTGGGTTGATGCACCGATGAATGACAGAGGTGCACACCCATCGCTGCAGTTGAACACGTGATAATATCGTTTCCCGTGACTTACGACGTGAGTCAGTAAGTTGACTTATAAAGTCACGGATGTACTTGGGAGGGGACAAGGGCGCTCAATGATAAACACGTACGGAGCTGGACATCGTCGTGCATGTATTGTCTTGCCTTATTGTATGTGCCAGTAGGTGATGTGAAAATTAATTAACATTGTCTTCGGTACGAGAATACATTTTGATTTTTTTATGTTGAAAATATATTAACAGAAGGTCGTAAATACACAGCCAAATTGAAATCAAGCTTGAAAAAAATCATCTACTAGTATTGATTTGTGCACAGACGTATTTGAGAAAAATTGAGTTTTTAAATGATGTGGTACCGTTGGTTTGCTGACACATTTTAATTACATATTTTCGTTGGAGTCTGTATATAGTAAGGTTTTGAATTTAATTTCTTAAGAGTATCCAAAGACAATTTAAGTATCATGATTGCAATATTAGTAGAAGAGAGAAAGAAAAGAAAATAATTCTATTGTTCGGCATGTGTGAACACCATAATTATTATTAAAAACTATTAGATTACACATTCGATATATACAATTGTGTTTGCTTGGAACAAAAAATTAATTCAGTATTGTTTTTTTTTTTATTTAATAGCTTCTCACAATTTTCATCATTACTTAATCTCATATGTAATATAATATTGTACACCAATAAATAACAATAGAAAATTGAATCATTTTAGTATATTAATTTTTTTCCACACCTTGAAATATATCTATCATGATTAAAAAAACAAATATTATTTCCCATACTTAAACAAAAGCGAGGCTGTCTGTTAATAATCATTATATATAAAATATCCAAGGCTGAATGGATCTAGTTGACCTGTGATAGTTTTTGGTCCTTTGAAGATGTGGACTCTGAATAAATATAGTTTGGTCAAGGATAAGTGCCTTTCTTACGATGTAAGAAGCGAACTCAAGGCGATACTCTGGACCTTGTAGCTGCATGCCTGACTTTACTCGTGACCCTGGATTGCATCTCAGAGGACCAAGTATTGACATAGCAATTTAACCTCCAGGAGTTCCTAATTACTTAAGTGAGAGTTTAAGAGAGCCTCGTTGGCACCCACACACTTCCTCGCTAATCTCTTTCATTAGAGTCGCATTGTTAGTATTGTTGTGGAAACTATATAAGCCTCACAAGGTCTAATTTAGAGATTTTAGTTGTTTCGATAAAAGATAATATGAATGCTTTAACATTTATCGTCTTAATATTTCTATTAGAACTTCTTGTTTTTATTTGTATTAAGTATTTATTTTAGAAAAACTAATGTGTTATTATTTCAACATATTAAATGCATTAAAAAAATTAATAGCGTTATAACATAGCCGATAGGTATATTTAATAATGGTTACGTAAAAAGAGATCAAAATAAAAACAAAAATATTATCACAAGGACAAATCAATTTAAATTTTAAACTTCCATATTTTTTAATGCAACTGTTGGAGAGAAAGAGTTAAGGAAGTAAAAAAAAAAAAAAAAAAAAAAAAAAAGCCTGAGAAACTTTATGTTGTTTTCGTATTTAATTTATTCTTTAAATGTTTTCTTAGAATTAGAAGTCGTCACAGTACTTATATGAATGGATATCAACACTTTGTTTTGCATAATTAATTCTGTACTAAAAACCAAGGTTGGAAATAAAGATAACTTTTATACATGAAACACGTGCTTAGCTGTTAGTGATAAGAATAAAACTCAATTAATATTTTTACAATTATTCATTTTATAGTCAGTACGACTAATTTAAAATTTATTTAATTAATTTACCATCGTTAATACAACCAAGATATTAACCAAGACTTGCATATACCATATATACTACACAATACATATTCTCATTTTATATTAATGGTTCTGTTATAATACCTTGTACTGTTTTTTAACAATTAAATGACTGCATAAATTTCTTTTAATCATGATTTTTATCTTCATCTACATGTTTCCAAATTTAAACATAATCTTGAAATAAATCAAATGTAAAATCAAGGTATTTATAAAAAATATTCACATGATATCATATATAAAACAAAATTAATTGCAGGTGCAGTAAGTCAAAATGTATTCAGAGATACCAAAATTCATAATTTTTAGTTATCTGAAATACATTCTGTAGGCAACAAAAGTTCGATATCGCAGCTATAATACCTACAAAGTGATATTCTTGTTACAGCTGATACTCGAGAAACTTGTGATAGCCACGTGATATTTGTGAGAGCAACGCAGCCAAGCGAGTCCATGGCCGGGGATCGAATTCAGGACTCACACCCTCGCACGAGTCCTCTCTGGTCGGTCCAATAACCAAAAGATTGCACCTGAGGCTAGCGAACCAGATGACCGGTGACCGTGAAATCTTCATCGTTTTTGTCAGCGGCTCATTAACAAAAATTATCTGTGATCTTTTTATAATATTTTAATGATTTGAAAGTTTTTATTTAAAATTTTTCTTATAAAAATATATTTATGATGAATCTATTGGAGCATGTTCCAATTATTTTATAGAATTTTATTACTACAATTGTAAAGTAAGTGAGTTTTTTATTTCAATAGAATATTATGTAGGTCTCTTACATTTCCTTTAATAATAAAAAAATAATATCTTCCATTTTTTATTGACTTAATTAACAATACAATATTTTTGCATAAAGAATATTAACATAACAATACCGTTGCAAATCAGCTACTTAAATATATATTAAAATTAACTTTCTTTCGTTTTGGTCTGTTAAACTACATGATAGCAAATTATTCAAGTATATAATATAATCAAAATGAAGATATCAGACATACGATTTTAATACTGGCGTTAAATTTTCTAAGACGAATTTTGAATCCTGTTTCTCTCTGTGTTTGCAATATAAATTAAAAGAAATATATAATTATAACCTTTTTTAAAGACCCGGATGAAATAATAAAAATTAATTTTTTTACGATGATAATTATTTAAAATTTTGCCATTTGTCCTAGAATAGCAAAAAATACATGTAAAGGACAGTTTTTCTATATGACATACATTGATTTATATTGTGATCCTGTTATAGTTCTCCACCGTCTATGTTAAGCCAAGCGTAAAGCCGTCAGAAGTTCATTCTAAACTCGCCCTGCTGATGTAATTACCGAGCGAGGAGATCGCACAGAAAATAACTGTACTACAAAACACGTAACATTCTTTCAAGTGCAGGGTGTTGATCCCCACATGCTCTGCTGGAGAACATGGCTATCACTTTAATAATAGTTTACCACTACGCTACAATAACTACAGTTTTTATATTATTATTTATATTTAACATACCGAAACGCTACAAATGCAATTTAATAAAAGTTTTGTTATTATATATAATAATTATCTTCACTTAAATTAACGCTTTTTAAAACAGGAAGTATTATATATAATATATTAAGGCACGAAAAAAAAAGTTGAAATAATTATGTAATTTGGAGTAAGTTGTATAGGGTTATTCAACTGTATGAATTTTGCTGTATAAAATTATAACAACTTTCGCACAAAAATTAAAATAACACAATACACGTGCAATATGGCTATAAAATATAATTATTCAGTTACAAACTCTGAATCTACAATTACACATAATTCACACATAATTATATAACATTAAATAGCCTTGTTACATTTTTATGGTGCTCATTTCTGCTATATGACTTACCTTCATACAGAGGGCATAATGAATGATCTGAGGGCTCGAACCCCGTCTGACTTTGGTTCACGTACTCTCCTTCAGCAGATATATGACAAACCCTTGGAAGTTGCCTAGCTGGCTGAGTCTCGAAAACACATCAAATTAAGTTCTGTCTTACCTTTTGGCATGCCGCATGGTCCCTTGGTGCGAGTGTTGTCGAGGAAGTCGAGATCGAACTTGCGTGCTGGGGGGTAGGTGAGCGCCACGTGGGCCGAGCACGTGCCCCAGAGCGCCACGAGCGCCAGCAGCGCCACGCCGAGCCGCGTCATCGCAGCTGCAACATGACACGTGTGGTGAGGACGAGGATTTGTTTTGGAAAATTTACTGCTTCAAAAATATCAACATTACGATTTGACGATATAATGTATTATAATACACTTCGGTACATGGCGAGATTTAGCATATTACTCGTCTGATAGTATGAAAATTTATTGACAATATAATTTAGTTGCTTGTGTGTACATTTTAAGGTGAAAAATATAAAAAAAAAAAGTGTACCAAAAATGCCAGCTGTTGAAAAAAAGAGGAAGTCATAGAAATTAAATTTTCTCTGAGCATATTCCATGCAGGATACGCTTGCATAATTATAGTACAGCCAAGAATATAATGTATTCTTTAGCTGTAAAGGGTAATTTTAACCATTTTTTGTTGTTATTGGTATAGCAAAGTTTAAAATGATACTGTGTTAGCGCAAGAATTTCCTGTGCTAAGCACATTATATTTGTTCAAGTTATTAGCAGAGAGAAAAGAAGGAAATTCGGTACTGCCCTACCTTCGGATGACTAAATGCGAAAACTCAAGAACAAAAATGGCTGTAAATTTAATGCCCCGTCTTTTGGCTGCGAGCCATTATCACGCTCACTAGAGGATCGAACCCACGCCTTCTAGGTGGGGGGACAGACGTGCTGGAACTCATAAAGTTGGAAACTGAAGAAGTACCGTTGTCTCGAGATCTGCTGAACTTGGAGCTGCTATCAAAACGTAAACAAAACCCCGAGATCTTTGTGGCAAACTTATAAGAGGCCGTAAAATGCACAATAATTTCTGAATAAGATTATATAACCCTTTAAATGTTCCCTGTACACATGATTCATCTGATTTTTGATTCGTGAATTGATTTATAAAGAGAGTTGATATCGATATGAAAAAAGTTTTTTTCTTATTTCGATTCAGAATAATGAAAAATACTACAGTAAACAAGATTCACGATCTGCATTTTCATTGTTATTAATTCACACTTCTGTTTGTTTTTAAGATTCATTTAGTATCATGCTTGATGCAAAGTAATAATGTTTTTTTATGTGTAAATTACTAAATAGTGAATTTAGATATTTTTTTATATTTTTAAACAGTGATAGCATCAACGCACGATGTTCTATATTCTGTAGATGCTATAATAAGCGCGAGGCATTTTTTTTTTTTTACTTTTCTTTAAAATTAATATTTTGTAACATAATACAAATCAATAAAAAATAACTTTTGTTTACCATGAATGTAAACAATAATTTACAGTTTATTATTTACTTTTGAGTGCATGGTGCTTTGAATAGTTATAATGTTAGTTTTTACTAAATTTGACATTTTACCAAAAACGATTGGTTTACAATAAAAATAATTTTAGCTTAGTCATCATATAAATATATATTTGTGAATCGTCTTCAACAATAAAAGTATAATTTGGAAATCGTAATTATTGTAGCATGAAATTGCTTGGATAAAAACCAAAACATTTGCTGAATGCAGGAAGATTTCTTTTGAAAATGCTCCGTGGGAAAGTGCAATGTGGGAAAAATTCCCAAAGTATAATTAAATTTATGAAGAACAAAAATATGCTTTCAGAGTTAATTCAGTTAATTCATTTCAGCGTGAGGAACTTTTTCTTAAGTATTTGAGGAAAGGTTTCATATATTATACATTATGTATTTATATAAATATGATAATTGTACACCGTCAAGTTTCGAGACAGTTCGTCATATAACACTCTCGTTTTTGTTTACAAGCTGGAGATGAAAAATATATATTACAAAAATTAAGTGAATTAAGGGACGTTTCCTACATTTTAAGAAATGTTTATACTAATTTTAACCTTTCTCTCTCTCTCTCTCTCTCTCTCTCCCACACACATGATTAACTCCACCAATCTTTGATAGCATATAAAAATGAGCCTTATTTCATCAGTATATTAGGTTGATAAGTCCACGGCAGGTGAGAGCTTGGGAGCAATCTCTAGGAAATTATTCGTCATGAGAAAAACAAAATAAACAACAACAGAAAGTCACCGCCCGTTTTGACAATCACTTAGTGAGCAAACTGGCACCAATTGAAGATTACTTAGTGAGCGATCGCACCAATAGACACGTCAGTACGAGGTCTATGAAGCGAAAATCGATGGTAGTTGTTCTTATGGAAAGAAAACAACCGTACGGGGAGGAATTAATACGGTATTTCTATGTTTCATCGATTATAGTTGTGATTTCTTTAATAGAAGCACTCAATACCTTTTAGATAAAAAAAGGATACTGTATGATAAAATCCATTAGTGGTATAATAATATTTTATGCACATATCTTCGCACATAATAAAAACATCCCATTCACACGATATTGTAATTTAATGTTATTTTTATGTACCAACACAAGTTATAAAATTTAAAAATATAAACTTTCACAGAGGAGTAGATAAATATTCAAAAGTTTCAAACCATTTAAATATTTTATAATAATAAAACTTCAATAATTTTTAAAAAGAAATTAGAGCATCACATAGAACAATTTCTAATATATTCACTAAAATAATTGTTTTTTTTTACATGTTGCCATGGTTAAAATTATTATTGTAGTTACCGTAGCTTCCCCTTGTTAAAGCACCTGATGCCATTTATTTCTCTCTCACTGAAAAGTTATGCAACATTAAGTAGGTAGAATATGACCCTGATATGAACAACATTTTAGTCAATTTGAGTAAGAGAGATCTTGCAGTCATCTTCCTCAGGGTCACCGAGGGTGTACCTGAGAGTTGGCGTCTTAGATATATAGTCGGATTGAGTCAAAATTCACTTCTAACATGAGGGGCTAGTCGGAAGTGCGTGTTAATTTGATTTTGAATTCTCTCTCTCTCTCTCTCTCATCTAGCTACTCTGTTTATTGCAATTCAAGAGACAATTTATGAGATCACCAGATTCAAAAGCAGACAATAATTTGTAACTTCAATAGCGATCAACGATATCAAAAAGAAAGTAGACCTGTCCAGTTTTGTCATTATTAAATCGTCTCACATATATTTTCAGTATTACCCCCCTTTTTTATAGCACGTTCCTAACACGCAATTATATGCTCCCCTCACTCTTTTGTCTAGGGTTACATTAATATTTAAAAGGACGCAGATGTTCCGAAACATTGTATACTTCCGGTTCTTCTCGACGGGAATCTTAAATTATCTGTCTATAGTGACGGCGGAAGGATGTTGAGGCACCAAACAGCAGGCCGGAGTGTGACGTCACGTCGTCACGGCCTCTGCGTGACTCGAGAGTGACGTAATGATCACCCTTCACCTGAGACGGCGGTGAGCGAGCGAGATACAGTCGCTTTAATTTAAATGTACGTTTCTTTCATCAACAAATTATGTTTCCTGAATGAAATCAAAGTCACACAATTAAAATTATTCAATTCCAGGGGTCCTTCCAATCCATATATAATTTAAGAGGGTCGATTTAATAAAGAGTCAGTTTCAGGAGCATCGAGTTTTTTTAAAGCAAAAGGTAATTTTCAGAGTAACCCTCTGATAATATAATTTGAATGTAGAAAGGTTCTTTTATTGAACCTTTTAGAAGAATGATACATTAATTTCCTTTGAATTTATTTCCTTCGTAAAAATATGGGCATTTCTCTATGATTTTACTTTTCTCTAGCTCGAATATATATTATATGTATACTTTTATTCTTTCACATGATTTTATTATCTTAATTTTTATTGTTAGGAGAAAATTTTCAGAAGTTAAGACCCTCAAATCTGATGGCCTCCGTGTATGTATTGGAGGTACTCTTATTGTAATCTGACTGTAGCTTACAGGCCCCCCTCTAAGGAATTATTAAGAAGACGAGTCTGATGAGAACAAAACATCAAAAGAATAATAATCATCATTGCATCCATTTTAGGTCAATCGCACGAGTTTAATATTCGATAGTAAAGTCTATTGACTGTCCTAGAAAAAGAAGTCACACGCAGCGAATTAATTTTTCATAGGATGCCATCTTTGCATGAGAAATATCCTTCCGTAAACATGTTTATCATCAAATTTTAGGCCAAGCTTAATTTTGCTGATTTTACTTATTGTAACAATCGTCAACAATCAACCTGCAGGCCTAAAGCTATATAATAAACCCCATTTTTGCAATTTGATGATATTTTAATTTTCAGTGGTAAAATTAGGCAAGAAAAAATTATGACATGGACAAATTTAAGAGTTTATATTGTTTAATAAATAATATACCATGTCGATAAATTGGCTTTCCTAATTTTTTTGCTCGCATGCAGCCATTTGTCTGTCATGAAAACTTCAAGTACTATCGAGCGTTGAGATCATTTGTTACATCGACCCACTCCATTAAAATTACACTTAATAAATAATAATGCTGCACATAAAGTACCTGATGGTCATTTGATATTTTCGTGAGGGGACAGCCAAGACTTTTTTTATATGTACTTTTTTCATTAGTAATAGAGACGTGTATTTTTTTTCCATAAGGAAAACAGCTTACTAAAAACTAAATTTCTTCATTTTGATTAAAAAAAATAGCTGCATGCATGGATCATTTGCATATTGTAAATTTTGCATTGCTTCAATTAAAATATTCAATATATACAGTTGCCTTTTTGAAATAATTGAAAATACTTCGAATTTTATGAACTGAAATAAGAGAAAAATTAATTTACAGATGAAAAAAATTGGTTTGCATTTTTTTCAACATTATTTAGAGACGACGAGATAATATTTTATACCAATACTTCTTAAGGTATAACGATATAATCTTAAGTTAAAAAAGTTAAAGAATTTCCCTGACTAAGCACGTAGACTTACAGGTAAAATTAGACATTACGTAAAATCCTGTCATTCTCAGATAGCTCACCTCGGCGGGGCCGGCTATGATTAAGCGGCTTTTTTCCTTGCCGCCGGCGTAATTCCAATTGACACTCCTTTGAGTTTCTTTAATAACGAGAGATCTCTCTATGTCAACATTTAATTATAAAATAACCGTGTAATAATTAATTTTGTAAATAATAATTGTTTGTCTTAAAAAATCACGTCTATATTAAAAACAGGGCATTTAATTTTTATTCTAAATAAAAAACGATTTTTGTGTATTACTCAAAGAAAACTCAAGGTGTGTTACTTGAATTTGTGGTATATATATGAAATGTTATACATTGCATCCGTTGTAACAATACTCGGGTCGCTGCTTTAATAGAGCAGTGCATGCTTGCAGTTATGATGTGTATGCCTATAACATATATGTAGCTGCTGTTACGTGAAAATACAACAACAAAAGAGACAAAATCGAGTAAATTGTATTATTTTATATTGTTATTGTGAAAGCAATACATATATCATTATAGCATACGCACGTGTAAATATAAGTACTTAAAAAAAAGTCTCGCAAGGAATTTTATAATGTAAAAATATCAAGATAAACTTTCACATAAAATCATGTTTATTTCAAACAATTTGTTTAAAAATCTATTATTTTATAATAAAAACATGAATTTTTAAAGTAAAAATAAAATTAATAATATATAAAAATTGTAAAATTTATTATTATAATATTTCTTACCTGGATAATGTAATTAATCCTTATTTAATCCAACAGGTGTTCTCAAAGGAGTGATCTTGATGGACACTGAACAACACTGAAGCTGAGGGACAAAGTCTGCAAAAAGGGGGGTGGGGGGAGATTCACAAGTTAAAAACACGCGGTAATTATGATTAGTCCACCATGGCACTAGAGTACGTCGTAGCAGCGGTAGGCAATTTTGTCTCGTCGCCGTCCGCGCGAGTGAATGTTTTCAGCTTCGTCTTTCTTGATGGCTTTACTTTTTTTCCCCCTGCACTACGTTGCTGTGGTGATCATGTCTTGTGCGCATGCGCAAAGCACCTGCGGCTCACCTGCCATCGTGGTGGCCTTCCTTCTCCCTCTCCTTCGTCATGTCAGCATTCCTCAGGAATCAAGAAAGATTACGAAACTTTTTTTTTTTTTTAATTTTTATTGAAGACCAGATTTTTTAAACTTTTTTTTTTAAGAGTACTGCTTTTTATATATAAAAAACTTATATGTATGTTTCTTTACAATTTATCCTTGTTAATTAATCAAGTTTTTTTGTATTCTTCTCACTCATATGGTAGTAAAAAAGGGGAGATTTATAATCGACTAGGAAGGATTGCAGAAAGCTTTATTTCCACCCGCTGCTTCAAATACTTCGGTGCGCCCGAGCGCCTCTTTTGTGTTTGTTCTCCTTTTTTTTTTTTTTTTTTTTTAAGGTAAAAGAGGTTGTTAGTCCTAAAGATCACGTGGTACGATCGCAGATACACACAGAGTAAACATAAAACACGTATTTTTTGCAATGTTGTGCATGTATACTCTAAAAAAATAGGTTTGCGTTCAAGGGGTGGTCTACCTTTCAGCAGGCGCTTAACATTGTTTTTTCCTTCACTTTTAAGGGTAAGGTAACGCCACCAATGTTAAAAAAAATCCCTCTCACAAAAATTCTGAAAAAAATTTAAAATGTTCTCCTCTACACCCCCTATCAGTACCTAAAATATCAGGTATACAAATACGATCTAGTTTTTGAGTTATAAATTTTTAAAGTTGACTACTTTAACATGGAGAAATGAAACTCCCATGTTAAATTGGTCAACTTTAAAAATTCATAACTCAAAAACTAGATCGTATTTGTACACCTGATATTTTAGCTACTGATAGGGGGTGTAGAGGAGAACATTTTAAAATTTTTTCAGAATTTTTGTGAGAGGTATTTTTTTTAACATTGGTGGCGTTACCTTACCCTTAATGACAATCCTTAGGATTTTTTTTCTTTTTATTATTGTATTTTAATTATTATAGAATTATAATCATACTTGAGTTTTTATCGATGTGTGAGTCAAGAGATGCGCGAGGGCTGCATTTAATTAAAATATACTATAGATCGATAATTAATATCGATTATATTACAAATAGCTAGAGATTCGCCTCGGAAAATTTCCCTTTGCAGCCTTGTTAATCACCGTGTCCCATAAGAATAACGCAGGGCATGGTGATTAACAATACTGCAGGAGGGAATTTTTTTAAGGCGACGAGTGTAAAAATAAATTAATACCAACATTATAAAGTACTGTGGATTTATTAAATTTAAAAATGTCACTGAAGGAAGTTGAAAACAAGGTGTTGTTTTCTGTTTTTTTTTTTATCACTTTAAGATTAAAAATTACAAACCTGCAAATTTTAGTGTAAATAACTCAATCTCAACTATGAACTAAACCGTAATTAAATTACTTAATTATATTGTTTATAATATATAGTTCATGGAATTTCATGCTAAAGTAAAAAGCAAAAGTATTAAAATTAAGGCATTTTTCCGAAATAGATTATTTTATATTTATTATCAGTTGTTTGTGTATCAAATGTTTAATGTTTATGTTTGTAGATATTTAATGTTTTCTTTATTTAATTATTGTGTATTATATATAAAAATTAACATTTAACATATATAGCATATATTATAGTAATAAAAAAAAATGCAGAACAAAGGCAACAAATATTGCACAGTAAATAATTCATAATTTCTATATTTTCACATTATTTTTGGCATAATAATATCTATATTTGAAGTAATACAATAAAATTTAGTAAAAGCGAATTTATAAGTATATATGTATATAATTATATATGGTCGACTAGCTGTTACGCTGAATTCTGTTTTCCTGGAGTTTCCCTTGCATACATTAATATAGAAAATTTTGATGGTGCGCCGTGCCGTGCAGTACCGCCCTACTTTTACCACTCCACAAATGTTAACTAGCCAATTATTATTATTTATTAAATTTTTTTCACCATATTTGCTCAAAGATAATAGCAGTAAAAGTTTTCCTTTAACTCGCTACAACATGTCAAGATTAAAAAATACTTTATGCACGGTGCGTTGATATCTCTTTATTTAGTTTATATTTATAGCCTAGCATCGGGGACTATGGTATTAGTTTTCGCGATTATTCGAACTGGCCGTCATATTCATTTAGATTTTCATCGGAACCGCTCGGCAGTAATTCGGCTCGTGTCGGCCAGTCGTACTTTATTACAAACTGGCCACAGCAAACATGACGACGAAAACCGACGAGGTGAATATGTACGACGATCCACAAAATAAATAATGCGGAAGGTTAATTGTCGCCTAAAAAGTCCCCGCCATTTTAATATATCAAATGGGATTGGAAAAGCGTCCTGCCCATAATTTACTTCAAATTTCCGGGGGAGGAGTGGAGGGGACTTGCTCTAACATAATCCCCTTCCCTATTACTATCATAAGCGACATATCTCTGTGATGATGCGTCTCTGATGCAAAGCTGAAAGGGTTGCATACCTACAGGCGCGTAAACTTTGAATTTGCTTTTTTATATAATACTTTCGGCTATAATAAAATATAAAGTATACACAGAAGCTATATAAATTATACAGTCTAAGAGTATAGCGTTAAATTATTTACCTGCAACCACGACAGATGGAAATACAATGATCTGTGTTTGCAATAAAAGGCCCGATGCAGTATTTTAATCTCATCAAGCAAGAAAAAACTAACTGTTATAATTTGAAGTTCTTTGCCATTGAACTATATACGTATAATATATATTATATAATATACATCTATTATATGTATATAATTATCTAATTATATTCTTTGCAGGTAAAATTAGCAGCGCGTCATGCATGCAGAGTAGCTCATTACAAAAAAGTTTAATTATTATTCAAAATACAATTTAATTCTACAGTTTTGCATCAGTAATTATAATTGGTAGCATGGGAGGTCTGAAGCATGCAGTGAGAGACCTGGAAGTAACAAATATTTGCAATGCACTCATCCAAAAAAGAAAAATAATTTTTTTGCAGAATTGCAATTTAATTTATGACCCTTTGAATTCGTACATTTTAAATTTACATTAATTTTAAAATTATGTTTTACTAGAGTTCCTTTACTCTGGTTCCTTGACACAGCCTGAATAACAACAAGAATGTGGAATATATTATAATAATTACAATAATTATTATTTTTTTTACATTAAATTATATTTTTGGTTCATTATTAATTAAGTTTCGCTTTTAACTATAAGGATAAAAAATTCACTGAATATATTATATACATATATTATATAAATTATAAATCGATCTAGTTGTGTTTATTATATTATTCAATAAAGAAGTAAAAAAATTGTGAGAAGAAAAAAAAAACAGACTTCCGCCCGGTGCAATGAAATCTTTGAAAATAAAACATAAAGTACCCCGGAACCCCGGCCAACAGTAGCCAAAAATCCTATCTTATTGAGGGATAATTTAATCTCCGTTCTATATAAGCATATTAAAAAATATATATTAATTATAAAATATTAAAATTTATTTTTTTATTATTTTTTTTATGTCAAGAAAACTTCAAGTTAAGAAAATACCAGTAAAATAAATGTATATTAATTAAATTAGTAAAATATTATGTATAAAACAAATAATTTATTATATATTATAGCTTATAAGTGCATGATCAATATTATTTTGTATAAATTAATAAAATTGAATTATTACATTAAAAGTCGACATTAAAAATAGAACTCGACTTTACATGCATGTTTAATTTAAAAAAATATCAAACTTTTGAAGTACAAATAATTAAATAAATTATTATTTATCAATTTTATACAGCAAACAATTAAAATTTTTGAATATTATGTTATCTTAAGGTTTGTTATCGCTTCTTTTTTGTCTCGAGATCACAGTCATGTAAACAAGAATGATCATGAGCATTAATTATAATCAATGTTTTGATGCTGGGAATAAACCTCTGAGAGTGAGAGTTCGCAGCTCCCACACTAAAACTAACTTGCGCGTGTCATCACAACATTCACAATTCTCTTCCTCTAAATATAAAGGCATGGGACCGCGCAGTTCAATTATTAATGGTAGGAGGAAGTGGAAGAAATTTCGTCTTAATAGCCACTGCAGTTTCCCAAGCCCCATCATTGCAGTGGGCAACGAGGCAATGCTCCAAAAGAACGAAGCAGAGCATCAAAAACCTGGCGCCACTGCAAATTTTTTGCGCATCGCGAGAGATCGAGTTATATAATTAATTAATATATAAATATAATTGTGCGGTGATAAAAAGGTTGAATGATATAGAAGAAAATTATTTAATTTAATTAATTATATAATCCTGATATGTTTTGAAATATAATTTGCGTTGAGGAAATTTATTTAATGACCGTTAATTAATTCTTGTTGACAATTTTAATAAGCATAATATATATTATTACAAAAGTATTAACATTTAAATTTACATTTGTTGAATTGATGTTGCATATGATTGCTTTTTGTAATTTTAAATTAAATGTATTGTATTCATTTACACCTGTCGGTTAATTACTCTCTGGTTAGGAGACTAAAAAAAGAAAGGAATTAAAAATATTTTGAGACTGTTATAGGGTATAAAAACTTTCATTTAATTTAAAATAACCAGAAAGGCATAAAAACTGCAGAATCCATATATATATATAAATATATATATATATATATATATATATTATACATCTAGAAAATTAGTTATAGAAAAACGAAAATAGTTGAAGACAAATACAGCATATTAATTTACTGATAATTCATTGTGCTTGTTGTTCATGTAAAGTTAATTTAAGGGTAAGGTAACGCCACCAATGTTAAAAAAATCCTTCACACAAAAATTCTGAAAAAAATTTAAAATGTTCTCCTCTACACCCCCTATCAGTAGCTAAAATATCAGGTATACAAATACGATCTAGTTTTTGAGTTATAAATTTTTAAAGTTGACTAATTTAACATGGAAGTTTCATTTCTCCATGTTAAAGTAGTCAACTTTAAAAATTTATAACTCAAAAACTAGATCGTATTTGTATACCTGATATTTTAACTACTGATAGGGGGTGTAGAGGAGAACATTTTAATTTTTTTTTTCAGAATTTTTGTGTGACGGATTTTTTTAACATTGGTGGCGTTACCTTACCCTTAATTAAGGGTATATAAATAATTATATTTATACATAGTGTAATATGGGATTGAGAAAGAGAGAATAAATATTCACAATGTATATTAATTATTTATTATATCAGATTCTTTATTTCAGTAGTTTTTCAACATAATATAATAACTGCTAATTGGTATAAATTATAGAGCAAGTAATTAATGTTATATTTATAAAATAATTAACCGTTTCAATATTTAAGCATTGCACGTATAAATTTTAAAAACACATCAGAGTTTACATAATAATGTCTAATATCAACAGAATATATTTATGCAAGTACAAAATTTGCTCTTATCATTTTGCATGTTACCAATTATTAGAAACTCTTTTAATTAATTCAATAATTTGCTTTTCTGATTTTATATATTATAAAACTATACATTAAACTGAATAAATTATCAGGAAATTTTTACACAACAATTATTAAGTGGAAATAAAGCAAAAACTATGAAAAGTTGAATAAAAAAAATATTATTTACTACATATTTAACTTAACATTAATTTATAATAGAAAATGCTTATTAGCTCTCATTAACTATATACTGCAATGCTGGAAAATACTGTTTGCTGTGATGATCGAATAATTGAATAAATTATGTATTTTTTATTAGTAAATTATAAAAGTTCCTTAATTAATAAACATTACATGGTGTAGAGAGGATCGAAGATTTTTTTACTTATAAAATTCAATCATTTCAAGTAATTTGTTATTTGTTGAAGATGTTCAGTTGCAGTAAAAAATTAAACGTGCTGGGTGCATGCACTGTCCATCTTATGACTCTAGCTAGCTAACTCTGTACCAGTTTTTTTTTTTTTTTTTTTTTAATACATGAAATGGATTTGTTTTAGAATAAAAAGTACAGTTTATGTTTATTATCAGTTCAAAATCCAGAACACAAAAAATTAAAAATAATTCTCTTTCTGTTACTATCTAGAGAATACAAAATATATGAAAAATAAAAATTAGTGTTTCAAATGTTTTTTTTTTTTTTTCCCCCCCAGTGTTTTTACACTACAGTTTTACGGGTATTAATGGCTTTGCACAAAAACAAAAAACATTATTCGTGTCCATAGCGTTGGGGGTTGTTTTATTTTTGATCACATTTGAGCTCTTCGGTAGTTTCTCTGATTGCCGGCAGAATATCTTTGTCCGTATAGTCCTCAATTTGCTGCAACAAAAATATGAATGATCAGTCCCCAGAAAAATTCATAAAAAATTAAGCCAAAATGAGTATTAAAAACAGATGTGCTACTAAAAAAAAACTGTCCTAAATCCGTGGTACAGTATAGATTTATGCAATTTTTTAATACCAATAAATTTAGTTAACCAAGGATACATTTCAATGATGAATTTGGACCAGAGTCTTTAGTCTCCCAATATTTTCAGGGAAGAAAATGGTGGATAATTTCTGGTAACGCTGCTCTTACATGGCAACAGATGCTTCTCCTTATTTAGTAGCTAAAACTGAGGGTTGTACTTACTACAGAGACAAAATACAACAATAGTGTATTTCATCAGAACATCATTCCCCGTCAGGAATAATGAGCGACCTTTATACCACGATCTCGTGTGCAATAATGAGTGCAACAATGAACTTTAAATCTTCAAAGTTTAAAGTTCATTGTTGTACTTATCTGACATAGCAGAGAGCTCACAGGAGATTGTGGTAGGCAGATAGCTCATTATTCCAGACAAGGGATGAAATGTATCAATTTTATATTGGATTTATACTAAAGATAAAATTTTAGGAAAAAACATACATATGCTTAAAAGTATAAAAATGTAGAGTTATGCTCTATGGCTCCGCCATATTTTTTAATAATATTAACCAAAGTTTTTAAGCAATCCTTAAGTACTATTGACGTAAGGTCTAAAGTCGCACACTCACCATCTGCAGGACCTTCCTCTGAGTCTCGGTGGCCTCGGCCTCGTACTTGACGTACTCGGCACGCTCCTCCTGCAGCTCACGCTCCTCCGCGGAGAGCTCGGCCACCCGCTGATCCGTCAGGTCAAGTTTATCCTCTAGCTCCTCCCGCAGCCTGGTAAATACAACGGACGTTCAAATGAATAAATCAGAAATAATATGAACTAATAGAGGCTTTAAGTCAGCTGATTTTGCGGTGTTCTCACTGTCCTATCCAAACCTATGTAAAAAAAATCAAAATGAAATTTTTAGAGGAAAATAAGCTCTGGGTTCATTATAAGAAGAACCCTAAATGGGAGGTAGGAGATGTTTTTAAATTAATGGCTTTAATAGTTACTGAGAAAAAATTCAACTTTTCTAACATGGTGGCTTATTGAGAAATTTTTTATGACTGGGAACACTAGAAGCCTCTATTATAAAATCTATTATTCTCTCCCCCCCCCTCCCCTAAATATTGTCATGGTAGCGTTTAAGAAGCCAACTTGATAAATTTTGGCTAAATATCCACAGCTAAAATCTACTTTGTATCTTTAGACGCTACCATGCCGACATGCACTAACAATATATATATTGGTATATTTAAGGACACAACAAACATCACAGACTCACTTTAGGTAGCTGTTGAAGTTGTGTGACATTCCATGCAGCTTGGTCTGCTGGGTGAGCTGTACGGCCGCCAGCTTTTCCCCCACCGAGGAGCTCTGGCTGGAGATGCGACACAACTCGTCGGTCTGCAGTTTGAGTGTCGACAACACTTTGCTGCTCTCCGTCTGACGAGTCTCGATCTGCTCTCCAAGCATCCTGGTAAACAAAAATTACAAACTTGTCTTCAGGGCAGTCAAATTCAATCTAAGAAAGTAAGCAAGTAGAAAATAAAAGAAAACTCAATAAAAACAACTAATACAGTTCTATATAACTGTGCATAGCCCTCTGGTGGAAGGCCAAGACCTGACCGCGCCCACTTTTCAATAGCCGTCCTACTGAGCAGCAGGTTTGCGTGTAATCAAATGGGAGAGGACTTCACTTTGGTCGCGGTTTACGACAATTGCGCTGTGTGCTAGAGTTTTGAAAATGAAACTAGTTTAACTCTAATATAGTCTAATCTTGCGTAACAACCTTCTTTTTCACGCAAAACCAATATTAATACACTCCAATTAATGTTTTATGAACCCGACTTCTGTTACATCTGCGCATGCGCGAAGCCGCGAAAGAAAAAGTCAGTTTACTGGCGATGACGTCATATAAACATTGAAAACCTTTCTTCATAGCAAGTGACTTTCACTTTACTTAACTGCAATTTCTTTACTATGTATATCAAGTAAAGTTATTTACTCCATCGAAAATAATGTGTAAAAGTTGATGCAAGTACTTTTTTGCATTTTCAATATTCCGTGACGTCATGATACATATCCAAAGCTTAGAAGATATAACTAAGTTCCCGCCCTGACTTTACCGTAATATTTCTCAGGTAGTATAATATTTATCAACTAAATAAAATAATCAGCACGCAGGAGACTACATTAAAGTAGTATCGCACTACAAGATACCTTCAATAATAGCAGGTAAATATTTTTAAAAAAATGTTTCCTCCCCATTACTTTGCGTGTTATTTTTTAAATTTCAGACGGCTAATATCTTGACAGTTGACGATCGCCCCTGCTGGTCTTGGCCTTCCACCAGAGGGCTATGAACTGTGATTTACATTTTGGGGCAAATTTAATTTCAGTCTATTTTATAATTAATAATTCATCTTCCATCACACAAAACTTTGCACAGATTTTAGCCTAGCTATCTTTAATATTAAATTTAGGACTAGCTATGTACTGAAATTTGATAACAAATTTAAGTACTGTACAGTATTAAAATTTTCTAGGCTAAACTCCAACTTCTTTTTTAATACTTCCTACTATTTTCAAAACCAAAGAAATTGTGACCGGAAAAAAATAATAAATAAATAAATAAGTATTAATTAATAATTCCAATCCTCCACTATATTAAAAATCAATTATATCCCCCACCTCTTCTCAGTGACGAGCTTGCTGGTGTGCATGGCACGCTCCTTGATGTCACAGGCGTTGGCAAGCAGCACCTCCATCAGCTCCTGCAACTTCTTGCGCTCCTGCAACACGTTCTCGCGTGCACCAACTTGCTCATCAAGGCGACGTGCGGCCTCCTGCAGCTGGACGAGCTCACCACGCACACGGTCGGGCGAGTTCACAATCAGACTCTCTAGCTGTTTCATCTTCGCCACTTTCTGTAATGAAAATCAGAGGAGCTGAGTGAAGATTCAACCAAGTAATGAAAATTAAAAGACTTTTTAAAATGGAAAGACACAAATGACAGACAATTCAAAACTAATATACATTACAAAAATGTTAAGTAGCATATTTAAGAGTTACAGTACATAAATTTAAGCATAATTTTATTTCATGCATGCAACCTCATTCCTCCATTTGTACGAGCTCAGCTGCCCCCTGGTGGACAAATGTTGAAGCACTTACGTCTTCCTTGGCCCGCAAGCGGGCGCTGTTCCGCTCCTTGAGCTCCTCTTCTTCCGTCGCCGACTCTCCCAAGCTGGCTTCCAGAGTCTCGATCTCCGAGACAAGATTTTTCTTCGCGCTACCGGCTGCGGCCATCCTCTTGTCAAACTGAAATCACCAAGGTCATCAAAGTCTCAACAAATTTTGCTTTGTTTTTATTTATTCAATAAAATTTCACAACACTATTTAAACACAGCGCAATAGTAAAAAAAGTAATACTGTACAGTAACAGTATAAAATTTTGTTATTAAATTTTAAAATAATAAATATCATAAGTCAATTACAGTATTTAATACATGACATAATAATACAACAATAAATAATTTCTTTAAGTTTAAATTTACTGTTGCTAGTAATCGAGTTCAGAATATTTTTTTTTTGCTCGCTGGGAATTCTGGGACACAGGAATAAAATCTTGAATTAAAATTAATTATCTTCCAAAATTGTTTGAGTTAATACTAAATGACATTATCAAAAACATTAACAACTTTTAGGTTAAATTTTAAAAACATATTTTGTAATTTAAAATTTCAAAATTAGTGAACCACACTCTACTTCAATAGATATATTATGCATATTTGTACAAGTGCAATCAAACTGTTTAACATGAAATAAGTCATTCTAGAAGGTTCAGCAGCCAGTTCAATGAACTCCTGGCTCAGTTTGTTCCAACATCCACCTGGCCACCAAACCTTCTGTTCTCTCAAAGACGACCCCCCACTCACGTCCTTGACTTTATCCTCCCAGACGCCGCGCTCCTCCAGCTGTTTGGTCACTTGGTTCTTGAGCTCGTCTCGTTTCTGTTGCAGCCCCTGCAACTTGGCAGCGTAGTTGCGGCGAGAGTCCTGGGCGTTCTTCACCTTGTTCACATTGGCGGTGGTGAACAACAAGAAGTTGCATAACTCGGCAAGGAAGAAACGTGTCCGCTTTGTGTCTGGAAGAGAAATCAAATTAAAACGAATTGAAACATTCCATCAAATGTTGGTTATAATTTCTCCACTTTATTCCATCAATTAATTGGCTTTAAAAGTAAATAATAATAATAAAAACAATAGAAATAAAATTGATACTGCAATAGATAAAAAATAATTCACACCAGGTAATATAACACATTATATCAATGCTACCAAAGCGTCACCTGACATTGCAAATAACGTAAATACAAAAAAAAACAAAAAAAAATTAAAAAAAAAAATAAAAAAATAATAAAATAAAGAACTTTGACCCTAAAGTTCTAGTGATTTAAGATTTAGAGTTGAATCACATTTTTTTTGTAGTTACGTGATTTACATTCTGAGGCAAAGAGATTTGTATACTTGAAATATAATTTTATTAAATTTGGTAATTATTTGACTTTTTTTGGAAGCCTTAAGTAGAGTGAGCGAGTTCATTTTTTTTAATATTTTATTTTTTAAAAATAGTTTAAGCTGCCCTCTATTGAGAAATGAAAACCAAAAAAATTCCATCTCAAATAGTTTCACCACAAAAAATTCCCAAAGTTGGTGTTTCGGAGGCCTTTAACGTGCAGCCTTATGGAACATAAAACCGCGTTTTACTCCAACTTTTTCTGAACTATGGTACCATTTAAAAAATACTTACGTAATCTATGATGACTTCTTTAATGAATTTTTTTTAAAAAAAATTTTTACGGGGTCGTTTTCTTGGAAACAAATCATGAAAATCCTTATGGGAATTAACCCGCAAAAACTTAAAGATTTTTTTCCGAAAAAACATCTCCGTAAAAAAAATTTTTTATTTAAAAATCCATTAAAGAATTCACCATTGATTACGTAGGTATTTTTTAAATGGTAGCATAGTTCAGAAAATGTTGGAGTAAAACGCGGTTTTATGTTCCATAAGGCTGCACGTCAAAGGCCTCCGAAACACCAACTTTGGGAATTTTTTGTGGTGAAACTATTTGAGATGGAATTTTTTGGTTTTCATTTCTCAATAGAGGGCAGCTTAAACTATTTTTAGAAAATAAAATATTAAAAAAATGCAATCGCTCACTCCACTTTAAATGCTGACTTAAATCGTACCTGGTCGAATCAAGTCTGATAGTCGAAACTCGGGAGTGCAGTTGATGCATTGGAAAATATGTTTAAGATTTTTTGCAAGAACTCCGTACTGCATGATTGCATTGTGGTTTTCTGGGTAGTCCAGGGTTTGGAATTCACGAGCCTGTTCACAAATTCACAAAATAAGTACAAAATTGTCAAAAACACAGAAATGATACCGGTAAATTAATTCAGTACATAGTTGCAGTGCGTCATGCATGCTCGCCAGTGGCGTACACAAGGAGAGTTTACTCGGCATAGGAAAAATTCATGGGCGAGTCCCACCCACTTTCTTCCTCCTTCCGAACGAAAAGAGAGAAGAATCGCTCAGAATTTTTTGCCTGGCTACTATATACACTGTGCTATCTACTAAATACCATGCAAATACACAACCAGGTAACGTAATGCAGACTGCTGTCCATGAATAACCCAAGAAAATTGTCACTGTCTGCTGTTCCACAGGTATCAAAATCCAGCTGAACATTAGGTAAATTCTAGAATAATAATTGTAGTTTGGGTAAATAATTTATTGATATTGATTTGCTCATCGACAATTTAAGGCTAGATTGCCATAATTTGTTAATAAAAAGCACAGTTTACTAGGACTATGATATATCAGCCAAATTATGTACTCAAATTACAGTAGCCCACCCAATTTAATGATCTCATGGACTGCACTTTTCGGACCCAACTACAGTACCATACAGTACCAATGCAGTCTTTTTCCTCTTATTTTCTGATTACAATTACTGATATATTGTAAGAGTGCAGACAAAGCTACAGAATTAATTACCTCAGTGTTGCAGTCCAGCTCGAGCATCCCGATGATCCCGGTGTAAAGCTCGATGACCAGCTGGACGGTCGGACATTGCAGATCAGTATCCTTCAATCGCTTCTTCTCCACAATCCCAAGTTCTTGCAGCACGTTGATGATCTGCTTGTCTTTGAGACAAGGTTTCAGATTTTCATTCATTTTGATGTGTGCCTACTTTCCAGTTCTGAAAAAAAAAATAATAATGTGAAAAGTCTACTTATGTGTAGCTAAAAGCTGAGCGAGCGCTGAGCAAATAAAAAATCAAGAATATTAAGAAAACAGAAAGGAAAAGTTACCTCTTAGGATGGGTGCGACACTTAATGAAGAGAAACACGATGTGACAGCTCCTCACAGCTTGAAAATTGAAAACTCTGCAAACGTTAGATGTTAATTAAGATGCATAACTTAGAAATATTACAACTTTTTGAACTTTTCCAGTTTTCGCAGTTTTCCAGCTGACTTTTTGGCGCGCTTTCTCCCTTGCGCATGCGCAGTTTTTCTTTTTTTCTACTTTTCGTACTTTTGGCGGTTTTGGCCTCGAAGTAGTGCATTTTATTCTCAATAGATGGCCAAAATTGATTAAATTAGAAAATTTCCTCAAACTTAGTACATTTTATCCTCAATAGATGGCCAAAATTGTGAAAATTATTATTTTTTTTTCTAAAAAGAGGAAAAGACCTTGAATCGACCTCTTTGGCCCTGCCGGTAATCTGTGAAGGAACAATAAGTTGACTTTTGACATTCCGGCCTAGATTTTTGACTGAAACTTCCACGTCAGTGTAAAAAATATGGCATTAAACAAACTAAGTATTGATGCTGTACAGCTAGCAGGAAAGCGTGTGCTTATGAGGTGAGACACAAACCAAAAATTGTTTTTGAACCTTATAGCAAGCAGTTTGATTTTTTTTTCTTCTTTGGTTCATGTTTTTTAAAAGATTGAATGTAGTGGCGTAGAACTGAATGTAGTGGTGTAGAACCCTATAGTGAATTTGGACATTTGTGGCTTCTGTTACTGTATAATTTGCATGACAATAATTAAGCAATACTGTATGCATAACCTTGTCGAATCTTAATAACATGATTCTATTTGCAGGGTGGACTTCAACGTCCCTTTGAAGGATGGTAAAATAACAAACAACCAGCGTATTGTAGCCGCCTTAGAGACTGTACGTTATGCTTTGGAGAAGGGGGCTCGCTCCGTCGTCCTCATGTCCCACCTGGGGCGTCCCGACGGACGTCGTATTGAGAAGTACACCCTGAAGCCCGTTGCTGATGAGCTGCAGAAACTCCTCAACAAGTACGTTTTATTGTGTTTGGAAAATGTTTTGCACACAAGTCTGTTGTAAACAAATTTGTTATTTGACTGACACTTGCTGTGCTGTTGCCAGGGACGTCCAGTTCTTGTCAGACTGCGTGGGCCCAGAGGTTCAGAAAGCGTGTGCCGAGCCGGTCCAGGGCTCCATCATATTGTTGGAGAACCTGAGATTCCACGGAGAGGAGGAGGGCAAGTGGGTCGACGCTGACGGCAGCAAGGTGAGCCTTAAATTTTGACATATTGAAAAGTTTGCAACATGGGAAGTCAAGACTAAGAGATTTTTACTACCAAAAGTTTGCAGAGGTCACTTGAAATGACAATATTAAAATTCTAAGCCGGCTGACCAAGCGTTTCTGCTTCAGCACAAGGCAGAGCCCGCGGCCGTTCAGCTGTTCCGCTCGGAGCTGAAGCAGCTGGGAGACATCTACGTCAACGATGCTTTCGGCACCGCCCACCGCGCCCACTCCTCCATGATGGGCGAGGGCTTTGAGCAGCGTGCTGCCGGCTTCCTGCTCAAGAAGGAGCTCAACTACTTCGCCAAGGCACTCGACAACCCTGAGAGGTGAGGGCCACAGAGAACGTGAATTAAAATTATTTGTATTTTAAATTCTACATCATTTTGTTGCTATTTAAGTAAAATATTATTACTGATTTTTCAATAAAAAATTGCTAGTTGACCTAGTGAGACGTGTACTAACTTTTTTTGTGTTTAGACCCTTCCTGGCCATCCTCGGAGGTGCCAAGGTTGCGGACAAGATCCAGCTGATTGAGAACCTGCTGGACAAAGTCAACGAGATGATCATCGGAGGAGGAATGGCCTACACCTTCCTCAAGGAGATCAAGGGAATGAAGGTACGGTCTCCACGTACAGGTACAGAAGTGTTTTTTATAAAATATAATACAATATTTCTTAGTTTCTTTCCATAACAGTTTGCTCATAGTCAAATGTAGAGGGGAATTTGTAATTTAATCAGTTTGATAGGAACGTTTTCTAAAAATTGATGAGACTGAAGTGAAAATATGTCAACAAGTTGAATGAATTTTTATTAAAAATAAAATATGTGAACAAGTTGAATGAATTTTTACTAAAATTTCATTCAACTTGTTTACATATTTTCCCTTCCGTCTCATCAATTTTTAGTAAACATTCCTATCAAACTGGTTTAATTAAAAATTCTCTTCTACATTTGACCATGTATTGTATTTATGTCCAACAACTTTCATATTTATGTCTGAATTGTTAACAAATTTTTCCATCAAAACACTGACTGATAAGAAATGAATATTTCATTCTCCTGCAGTAATTTAGAACACAGTCAGCTTACACCGTGTTTGTGTGCAGATTGGCAAGTCGCTGTACGACACGGAGGGAGCGAAGATCGTTCGCAAGTTGGTGGAGAAGGCGGAGAAGAATAATGTCCAGCTGCATCTTCCCGTTGACTTTGTCACTGCTGACAAGTTCGCGGAGGACGCACAGGTGAGAGGGACACCTTTGCAGAAACTACACTGCTTGAATAAACTATTCTGAGTCTGAATGAGATATTAGAATGTGAAAATTTTAGTGGCTTAATCGAAAGAAGGGGTAAAAATATGGTACTGTGAATTTTTTCAGATTTTTCTGAGACCGGGAGCTATTTTTAAAAATTTATTGAAAGTCTAATTTGATGATGTCACGGGTGGCACTCTTTAAGAAAAAGGATAGGGCAGTGCCGCCCGTGACATTATTGAAATTATTGTGAAATTATTGTGACTTTCAATAATTTTTTAAAAATAGTTCCTGGTCTCAGAAAAATCTGAAAAAATTCACGGTACCATTTTTGTACCCCTTCTTTCAATTAAGCCACTAAAATTTTCACATTCTAATGTCTCATTGTCTGATAATTAAAATTCTAGTGTTACAACTTTCTTTCCCCATGAGCTCACCGTTCTTCTTGTTGTCTCAGGTGGGTAGTGCCTCGCTGGAGGAGGGCATCCTGGATGAGTGGCAAGGCCTGGACGTCGGCCCCAAGACCAGGGAGCAGTTCAAGGTGCCCATCGCAAGGGCCAAGGTCATCGTCTGGAACGGGTGAGTCCCTCGACATTTTTCTCCAATAAGACTCGAAATATTGTTTTTAATTTTTTTAAATAAATTAAATCATAAATTTTTATTAAATAGAAATACAGTATATAGATATAGTATGAAGATTTTTTTTAATAAGGTATTCCTATGAAACAGATTGTTAGGTAGCTAATGCACTGTATGTTTTTAACAATATTTGTGCTATTAAGTACGGCTAAGAATTTTGTAATTACTGACAGTCTTTCCCTGATTTTAAAAATTGGTTTAGTTTATACATTATTTACGTAATTAAAGAACAAGATATACAAAACCCATAAAACACATGAAAAGTTGATATGTAATTGCTGTATACAGAGAAAGATAGCTGATACTGAAAATACGTGCTATTTTTTTTATAGACCTGTCGGTGTGTTTGAGTTTGCAAACTTCGCCAACGGTACCAAGTCGATGATGGACGAAGTGGTGGCCGCTACCGCAAACGGTGCGGTGAGCATCATTGGAGGCGGGGACACCGCCACGTGCTGCGCCAAGTGGGGCACCGAGGACAAAGTGAGCCACGTGAGCACCGGGGGCGGGGCCAGCCTCGAGCTGCTGGAGGGTGAGTTTATTTCCCACCCTTTCAGTTGCTGAGTTCATAATAATCCTCTCCCATACATGAAATAAGAACTAGAAATATCTAGATTGTAGATTGTAAAGACGATTTTAATTTAATTTGATCTATGTATTTGCTGCATTTCCAAGCATGAGATTTTTTTTTTTTTTTTTTTTTACGCAATCAACAAATAATATAGCAAGCAACTTGAAGCCTTTGTTAAAAATCTATTAACTACAAAAATTGTGAGCGAGGTTCTCAATTTATGATTTATTCTTTTGATTTGATTACAAATGTAATTTTTCCAGAATAAATAATTTATAATCACAGGAGGTAAAAAGTTTGAAGGTTTGGGATAAGATTTTTACCTGTTTTACAATTAGTTATAGTGAAGTTTGTGCTGTACACTTTTCCTTTTAAAAAAAATTAACCTCTACAAGTTCTTAATGTAATATGGAAATTCATAAAACTGGTACTATTTTTTTTTCAATTATTGCTATCCACATTATAAAGGCTTAAATAAATAATTAATCAATAAACTAGATTTTATCAAAAGTACTTACTATGCAATGGACAACATACATGAAATTTTTTTATTGCAGAAATGAATAGAGGGCATCAAATTAGGCTACTCTGAATTTTTTCAGATTTTTTTGAGACCCGGAACTATTTTTAAATAATTATTGAAACTTCTGTAAGTTTAGGTGGCACCCCTAAATCCTTAATAAGAAGGATAGACAGGAGACGCCTATTGACGCCTCCAGGGGGCGTGGCCGCACTATCAATAATTATTTAAAAATAGTTTTGGGTTTCCAAAAAATCTGAAAAAATTCAGAGTAGCATAATTTGGTACGCTCTATTCATTTCTGCAATAAAAATTTTTCATGTATGTTGTCCATTAATAGAAACACTTAAAAATCTAAACTCTACCAATCATGCTTCCATAAATTTTATCTCTGGAATCACGATAAGAAAATCTGTCTTTACACAAATGCAGTATATCTAAATTCAAGTTAAACCTATATTTATATTAGTATTACTGCTATGCATTCACCCGTTAACTGATTATGTTGTTGTTTGTTGCAGGCAAAGTGTTGCCCGGCGTCGCAGCGCTGACCGATGCCTGACTTTGCCGGGGGAAAGACTCGAAGCTCTAGCCCTTATGTGTCTCTAAATATATGTTATTGCGTGACCGTAGCTCTGAAATTACTGTATAGTGCACAGCAATACATCATCATGATTTAAAAGCTTAAAAGCCAATGCATAATGTTATACATTATATGATATTATTTCACCTAGCATTTGCTACATTTAAAATGCACTTTAAATTAATTAATCCAAAGGAAATTATTTTATCAGAATATAATTAAGATTTTTTTTTATTTTTTATTTATTTTTTTTAATATTATTAAATACATGGGAATCGTTTTTGTATTTCTGGTGCTTTAATGTTAAAAAAATATATTATTTTGTTTTCTAGTTATCTATAATTTAAAAATGATTCTAATTTAAAAATATTGCTTCCTTTTTTAAAAACAAAATGTGTAGTTATTTTATGTTATTGGACAATAATGTACCTAAGAGAAATAAAATATAAAGGTGTTAAACCAACCAAATCTAGCATTATTTTAATTATGTTGGTATTGGTGATGTCATGGTGTTCCCCTCCCATTTCAAATGATAAAAGTAAAAAGTAAATAGAGAGGCCTCAACAAGACAGCAGGATGGAGCAACAATATTCCAGAGGAGATTCAGATTGGCAATGTGATTTCATGCTCTAGTTTATAACTTACTGCATTTGAGGGCTCCAATTTGATCAATGGCAGTCTAGGATTGACAATGCCAACCTCATTGTGTTCACCAACTTTTCTTCAACATTTTCTCAAAGTATAATGACAACAACAGTAGCAGAGAAATTTACAGATGTTAGTAAAAATGAACTGAGGTTGCCAGATATCTGTGTTCATGATTCTTCCGATATTCAGTTTGGAAGTGAAATTCAGCATTATGGTGAGTTATAGCAATTAATTAAAACATAAAAACACATTATACTGAACGTATATACTTAATGTCTTCAGAATATAAACTGATTTGGCCTTGACTATTTTCTGAGACATAAATATGTAAATTTTTCTTTCCACACAGCATTGTCTTTGTACATAGTTATATCATGGTCTTTGTAAACTATAGCTTGCATACAAAGTAGTTTTGGAGCTTCAAAGTTTGATATTTCAATTAATTTTATAGTCTTCAAGTTTATTCTTTTTTCTTTTTTTTTTCTGTCCTAGCTGTCAGTCTGCATGGCAATTTTAATCACATTTTAAAATGCTGTTTGATTGTTTTTATATTATATATATTGACAACCTTTAATTAATGTAGCTATATTATATTAAATTTTGTAAAAGTTACTGAGTTATCATACTCTATATATTTTACTATATATATATGAATATCAGTATGATATAATTAGAGTATTTTTTTTAAAATAATGGAGTACCGACCTCAAAATTTTTTATTGCAGAAATGGATAGAGGATGAAAAGTTATATATAGTTACTCTGATTTTTTTTTTTTTTTATTTTTTAGGGACCGGGAAGTATTGCTAAAAAGTTTTGGCGAGGTCGGGTTCGAATCCACGTCCCTTTAGGGTCCTATCTTTTATTAAGAGAGGCGGCAAGAGGCGGCACTTTTTCTGTACTTTCAATAATTTTTAAAAAATATTTGCCGGGCTCTAAAAAATCTGAAAAAAATCAGAGTAGCATAACTTTGCACCCTCTATCCATTTTTGCAATAAAAAATTTTGAGGTCGGTGCTCTTAAACTAAAATTATTGTAGATAAAAATTATTTTTCAAGTTTATTTTCAATGAAAATGTAGTAAATTTTATTTGCAACACAATCTTGCTAAAAAGGACTAAATCTAGAAATATGTAGAATCTATAGCATTCATTCATTTAAAGAAAGGTATGCAGTTCTCCTTATATAGATGATTAAGTTAAGGGTTAAGATGATATATGCCCAATGTTAAAAATATTTCCACATATGAAAATTATGAAACATGATCTTAAAATGTTCTCCTTTATACATCAACTCTATCAGTATAGCTAAAATATCAGCTAGGTATACAAATTCGATCAAGTTTTTGAGTTACTGTATTAATTTTTAAAGTTGATCGACTAATTGAACATGGAAGTTCCATTTCCCCATGTCAAAGTAGTAACTTTTTAAAAATTCATAACTCAAAAACTAGATTGAATTCATATACCTGATAGAGGGGATAAAGAGGAGAACATTTTAAGATATGTTTCGTGATTTTCATGTTTTTTTTTTTTTTTTAACATTGCGCACATTATCTTACCCTTAATCTTTACATTATATTTTACTTTTTTTTTTTTTTTTTTTGACAATATAGAGTAGTAACCTGTCAATTCCTTCATAGGCCCCCTGAACGTGCAGCAGTATGTCACCGGGCTTCCCCAAGACCTGGCCATGCGGCCTGAGGTCGGAGAGTGCCTGGCCAAGATGGGCCTTATGGCGGCGGCCTCCAGCCCGGGAGAAACCCCTCCCCCTTTGACCCTCCAGCTGCAAGGTAACAAGACACCAGGTCTTCCAATTGTTGGCAGACAATTGCGAGGATGAATATAGTAAATATAATTACTATTTAAACAAGAAGGAATATTGGAATATTGTTCATCATTCAATAAAACACAAAATGCATATAAATGGTTCTAAATCATTGTTTTTTTGTGCAATTTAAAATAGCTATACTGTAAAGCCAATGGGTTAATCATCACCTAAAGTTAGAACATGCCAATCTGTTGTAAAAAAAATCTGACATATTGGATGATGTTATTTAAGTAATGAACTGTAAAAATTACAAGACATAAAATGAACTGTTCTCTTATCATTGCAGGTTCAAAGGACGAAGGTCGTCGCAAGTTTAGACTGTGGTTGTGGGGGGTGGGAGCCCTCATCGTGACGTTCTTGCTGCTGCTGTTCGTGCTGACACTGCTGCTGACTCCCACGGTGTCCGAGACCATCCCCGAACAGAACCCCCTCTCCGAAGAGACGTACAACCCTTTCCTCTCCACACTCAGTAAGTTAAACTGAAGACAGCATTAAATTACTAAAAAATAATAGCACTTAGCATAATGTATGTAAAAAAAATACAAAAAAAAAAGGATTTAAGTTTTAAGTCTAGCAGGATTTGATTAAAATATAATTATAACCCACTTAAAATCTTAATTAGCTTATTTTATTATTTATTAATGTTTTCTTTAATGAAAAATCGTCTAAGCGATATTTATTTAATGAAAAGAAAAGGACAGATAAGACCCATAAAAACACAAATTATCGAAAGGTGATAAATGCTATATTCAGAGGGGCCAGAGAAAAAGACTGCCAAAATTACGCATTTTTTTGTGGCCGATCCACAGCAAGCTAATTAAATTTCACTTGCAAGCAAAGAGAATGTTTCATTGTAACATTCTCTTTGCTTGCAAGTGAAATTTAAGTAGCTTGCTGTGGACCGGCCACAAAAAAATGCGTAATTTTGGCAGTCTTTTTCTCTGGCCCCTCTGAATATAGCATTTATCACCTTTCGATAATTTGTGTTTTTATGGGTCTTGTCTGTCCTTTTCTTTCATTAAATAAATTTATTATTTATTAATACCTGCATTTAAGTAAATTCTTTTGCTTTAAGAATTACCTTCTTTGTTTATTATAGTTTCTGAGTAATTTTATTAAGCTTAAGTTTTGAGTTACTAATAGACCCAATTAAGTTAATTGTAATTGACTACTATGACATATCTATTATGATAATCCAATAATTACATTATACTTCCAGCCACCAACGTGACGTTAAGTGGTAAACTACGCATACATCCCAGAGATGAATGGTTGGCTCAGCCCACGAATCTATCTACGTCTCCTACCCTGGCCAAGTACGTTTTGATAACGGAGACTGGGGGTGAGAACTGCCCCACGGAGGCGCTGTGTAACCTCCAGCTGGTCAACACTCAGATCAGTGACAAGAAACTCGGACTACAGGACATTGCCCCCACGTTCCTCCTTGGAGGGGACGGCTACGCCTACGAAGGTCGCGGCTGGGACGTCCACAATCAATGCACCCTCAACTTCGAGTACGACAATAACAGTGTCTGTATTTCATTCATAGGATCGTTTGCTACAACCAGACCTAATAATAAACAAATTTTAGCAGCTAAGCAGCTCATAGATCAGGGTATTTTACTTGAAAAGATAAATAAAAATTATGTAATATATGGAACAAGACAAATTTCTACAAAAATATCTCGTCCAAGTATTAAATTATTTGAAATTATCAAAACATGGCCTAATTGGAAACCTGATATTGATAATGAATAAAAGACTGTTTTAGATTATTTTTTAATAAAATGTGCCATTGATATGAATATAATTATATGAAATTTGATGCCATGTATTTAATAGAGAAAAGCAAACTATGTACAAACATGTACAAATTATAATTTGATATTTTAAATTAAAGTCTGACATTAATATTAAAAACAACAACTATGTAAGTTGAAGCTTTCTTCTCCAAATAAAATAAATACCACTGGCCAAATACCCATTATTAACTTGCTATTAACGCCGCATGTTCAAAATAGCTCAATGCATGTATCTGCTACTATAGAGCTTGGTGAATGTTACTGCACTTGTTATTTCAATTAAAAGCTGACCTTAATTTTAAGGTGGGTGTAACCACATATTTTTTTAATATAAAAGAATTACGTTCTACGCTTCATACTGTATTATTTTCTATCAACGAAACTTGCAAATAAGTGATGTAATATATTATGTTTTACTGCCAATAAGCTATGTCAATAAATTAATATCTCTTTGAAATAAAAAAAGTGTTCTCTTATTTATCGAGGTCAAGCTGATAAACAACATCCCATGGAAGATTAAACCAAGGATCATGTATATGTACTATGGAATCTATGGATAGGTGGGGGCACTGTCGTCAGTGAGGCAAGGTCGTGAGGAGGAAGTGGGTGGTAGAACAATAGGATATCCACCTCAATACAGAATGTTGCGCTCGGCAGCCATGATACAATAACTTTTTGCCTCAGCAGCTATAATGCTGGTTGGTTGGTATTTTGGGGCAATTGACACATTTTGGTCATGTATGCCCCCTAGCTATAATGCTATTGATATAGACCTAGCCTATCAAGATCCTTAGATTAAACCCACCACATAGATTTATCAAATACACATTTGAAGA
The DNA here is from genome assembly GCA_949825025.1 of Siphlonurus alternatus. Classification (NCBI taxonomy): domain Eukaryota; kingdom Metazoa; phylum Arthropoda; class Insecta; order Ephemeroptera; family Siphlonuridae; genus Siphlonurus; species Siphlonurus alternatus. Next base: position 11,995,424 of record OX463782.1, on the reverse strand, counting down.
GACAAGACAATAGCAAGAAAATCAATAGCTGGTAACTAATCAATAATAATTTAATAGAGTACCAACCTCAAATTTTTTTATTGCAGAAATAGATAGAAGATGCAAAGTTATACGCCACAATGATTTTTTTTGTTTTTTTTTTTTTTCAGATTTCTTAGAGCCAAGAAATTCTTTTTATCATTTAAAAATAGTTCTTGGACTCTAATAAAAATCAGAGCAGAGTAACTTTGCACCCTCTATCCATTTTGTCAATAAAAATTTTTTGAGGTCCGTACTTAATATTTTGACAGTAGTTTTGTGTTAAAACAGACAAGAAATAAATAAATTGATTTAGTTAAGTTTGTTTTATTTCCTCTTTGGTTCAGACTCTACTCTACATTAAGTAACTTTGCCAAAGTATGGAAGAAGAATCAAGATATTTATAAATAAAGAAATGGTGGTTAAGTAACTGTGAACTTACTTTTATTTGGACATGTCTATACAAAGTTTAACTGCTACCGGTAATGTACAATGTGAGGGTTTACTTCTTGAGCAGCTGGTGGCGCAGGATGAGGAAGGGCGCTCCAAGACCGCTGCCGAAGAACACGATGAACAGGGCCGTCAGACGGTACCTGTTTGCGATCTGGAATGGCAGGTTCTGAAACAAAAAGCATGGCACGTTGTAGAGTTCAGCCAGGATAGTCATGTTCATAATGTGATGGAATGTCCAGCTTTAGCACCATCTGGTTCCTCTTACTGTACCGGCAATTAAATACAGATTAGTGGATGGTGAGAAAAAATTTAAACCAAATTATGGCTGTAGTGTAGAGTAAAACTAGATTTGCTCTAATTATAATATCTCATACAAGAATATAATTACACCAATAATGAACAACCTTCAGTACTGTACCTACATTATATGATTTTTTTATTAATTAATTTGTTTGTTGAACAAAAATATAGTGTACATATTATAGGTATTACATATACAATTAGAATAACCCTCTTATACTATCGAAAATAACTTACATACTACATTATTTAATAACTTACAGTGACATTTTTTTTATAGCAGAAATGAATAGAGGGCACCAAATTAAGTTACTCTTATTTTTTTAATTTTTATAGTAAGTAATGTACTGCTAAAAAGTTATTAACTATAAACAGTTCAGTTCTGAACCCACGCTCCTTTTAATCCCTATCCTTTTATTAAGAAGTGACGCCTATTGACACCTCTCTATGTACTTTCAATAATAATAATAATAAATAAATAAATAAATAAATAAATAAATAAATAAATAAATAAATAAATAAATAAATAAATAAATAAATAAATAAATAAAAATAATAAATAGTTCTCGGGCAGCTCTAAAAAAAATAGATTATTTGGTACCCTCTTTTCATTTCTGCAATTAACTTTTTTGATGTAGTTTGCCCATTGTCTAGACATGAAGAAAACCTACCAAACTTAATGAACAGTAAGTGGATCAATAACCCCACCCAAGTATGTCTGGTTTGGTGTTGATTTTGATGTAGACATCTAAATCAATAATGCTATTGACAAGGGACAAAAGAAAACGAATGATAAATTGATATTATTGATTCTGAACTTCTAAAAAAATAGCTGTGCAAGAAACTAAAATTTCAAGTGTAATAAGTTTGATGCTATTTCAACTTGCATCAATAAAATAATCCTCTGTTGCTGCTGGAGAACATTTAAACCTAAAATACGAGCTTTTTCTAGAAGTCGCAAAACCAGTAACGCCCTCTCTGATTGGCCGTGACGTCACTGAGCCAAACCCCCTCCACTTACATAGCCTGGCTCTGCCAGGGTTAAAAGTTGCGACTTTGGAGTTGCAACTTCTGTTTAGGCGCAAAACAAAAAGCTCGTATTTTCAGCCTTACAGTTCTCAGAGAGATGTGGAAAAGCGGACAAAGTTTTTGAACAATTTTAACCACTGGACTTAAAATATTAAAATCTTGTATAAAGTACTGGTACAACATGCATACTGGTAAAGTGTATTTACAGTATTTAGTATGTATGCATACCGAGTACATAAATAATACATACTCTATGTCTCTATGGCAATTAATGCATATCATGGGATATGATACATCATAAGGGGTTCTTCTATATGCATACTGAATGGATACTTAACTTATGACAAGATGCAGGTGGCAATGAAAGCACAGGACAGTTCAACAGCTCACAACAATTAGCATTAATAGCAGCAATTAAGGAGATATCATGAATCTTTACTTTAGTTAGATACATGCAAATAGATATGAATACGTAGTAATTATGTCCTTAAGCAAGCTAGGGCATACTCCTGTGAGTCCGTGCCTCTTTCGTTTCAACAAATCATACATACAAACAATATCAAACTGCAATGTAATAGTCTCAGCAAAAGTGTTCCCTGATTCTGCAGCTACCTTGCTGGCTATAGCAAGGGAACTTGGGTTTCTGAAAGTTTGGAGCATGCATGCCTAAAGGGAGACAAATGACCGGCAAATGATTACATGAAACCGCTGTTAAAAAATCTTGTTAACATGCCATTTAGAAACTTAAGGTATCAACAAGGAACCAAGGAGCATGAAAATATAAATTTTAGGCCAGAAATTAGAGGCTAGCTAAGATAAAGATTGTCCTAAAAAAAACTCCAGTCTATGCATAATGAAAATCTAGGACCAGGTCCAGATAGGTCTGGAGTCTCTGGCGTTCAAGGAATAGATTAAATATATATTCTAATTAGTTAAATAAAATCAGGTGTATTTCTTACCCCTCCGGGAATTCCTCCAGGATGGCTCTGCCGAACGGCAGAGGTCATAAAGGTCCTTGCAATTTGAGATAGACGGGTTGCCGACATTTTGCAAGATGAATTTCAAGAAGGAGAAGGGGTAAACAGGAACCGGAAACAAGAAAATTTAGCAGAAAGTGTGGTAAAATTTTGAAAACTCATCTGGATTTACTGAGTTTTAAATAAAATTATGGCATAATTTATAAATTACACATGAATTTGTTGTGTTACTTATATCTTACATATAAGTAACATCACTCATAACTGTAGCATGTGACGTATAATGCTAATATTGTTCAAAAAACTAAAAAAATGTGACGACTGAAGGAACATACCAAAAAACGCAATCTGCGCATGCGCATCGTTGCTCAGCTGATCTATTTCAAAACACGAGATAAAAATTTGGTCTCTTATTTCTTAATTAAAAATAATTAATTATAATAAAAATGATGCGTTTAAGATCAATAGTAAATTTATCCAGAGGTTTGAAGGTTTCAAAAACGAAATACCACACCGACAAGGCAGCCGCTGTTATTGGGTTAGAGCTCGACAAATCTTCCCCAGAGTTCCGAGTAAGTCAACCGGAGGTGGCTACAGTCCCTGTAACAGGGACCGCAATTCTAGAACTTAGGCTCCCTGTATTGAAACTGCGCATGCGCGACTGAATGCATTTCCGGTACGTCATTTGTTGCATTGCAGGGACCGTAATTTTTGAAACTAGGATCCCTGTAGTCAATTTTAATAATAGGCCAAGTATAATAAAAGTTACAGGGAGCCAAGTGTTCGATCAATGCGGTCCCTGTAGTGAACTTGTAAAACGTGTTGTCATGAAATAGATGCAGGGACTGTAATATCCCGAAGTTGCGGTCCCTGTAATCAAATTTTCTTAAAGAAACGCGGCAATACATAAACACAGGGAGCGTAACATTCAAGTATTGCGGTCCCTGTAGTAAAAATTTCGTACTCTTATCTGGCCAAGTGTTATACAGGGACTCTAACAACCAAAAGTTACGGTCCCTGCAGCAATTATTTCTTTATGGACGCGGCAATAGAAACTACAGGGAGCGTAACATTCAAGTATTGCGGTCCCTGCAGTGAAAATTTCGTACTCTTATCTGGCCAAGTGTTATACATAGGGACTCTAACAACCAAAAGTTACGGTCCCTGCAGCAATTATTTCTTTATGGACGCGGCAATAGAAACTACAGGGAGCGTAACATTCAAGTATTGCGGTCCCTGCAGTGAAAATTTCGTACTCTTATCTGGCCAAGTGTTATACAGGGACTCTAACAACCTAAAGTTGCGGTCCCTGCAGCAATTATTTCTTTATGAACGCGGCAAGAGAAACTACAGGGAGCATAACACTCAAGTATTGCGGTCCCTGTAGTAAAAATTTCGTACTCTTATCTGGCCAAGTGTTATACAGGGACTCTAACAACCAAAAGTTACGGTCCCTGCAGCAATTATTTCTTTATGGACGCGGCAATAGAAACTACAGGGAGCGTAACATTCAAGTATTGCGGTCCCTGCAGTGAAAATTTCGTACTCTTATCTGGCCAAGTGTTATACATAGGGACTCTAACAACCAAAAGTTACGGTCCCTGCAGCAATTATTTCTTTATGGACGCGGCAATAGAAACTACAGGGAGCGTAACATTCAAGTATTGCGGTCCCTGCAGTGAAAATTTCGTACTCTTATCTGGCCAAGTGTTATACATAGGGACTCTAACAACCAAAAGTTACGGTCCCTGCAGCAATTATTTCTTTATGGACGCGGCAATAGAAACTACAGGGAGCGTAACATTCAAGTATTGCGGTCCCTGCAGTGAAAATTTCGTACTCTTATCTGGCCAAGTGTTATACAGGGACTCTAGCAACCAAAAGTTACGGTCCCTGCAGCAATTATTTCTTTATGGACGCGGCAATAGAAACTACAGGGAGCGTAACATTCAAGTATTGCGGTCCCTGCAGTGAAAATTTCGTACTCTTATCTAGCAAAGTGCTATACAGGGACTCTAACAACCTAAAGTTGCGGTCCCTGCAGCAATTATTTCTTTATGAACGCGGCAAGAGAAACTACAGGGAGCATAACACTCAAGTATTGCGGTCCCTGTAGTAAAAATTTCGTACTCTTATCTGGCCAAGTGTTATACAGGGACTCTAACAACCAAAAGTTACGGTCCCTGCAGCAATTATTTCTTAATGGACGCGGCAATAGAAACTACAGGGAGCGTAAAATTCAATTAAGTATTGCGGTCCCTGCAGTGAAAATTTTGTACTTTTCTAGCAAAGTGTTATACAGAGGGACTCTAACAACCAAAAGTTACGGTATAATAATGAAGGGTATAATTAGAGTCCCTGTATGGCACTTTGCTAGAAAAAGTATAAAATTTTCACTGCAGGGACCGCAATACTTGAATGTTACGCTCCCTGTAGTTTCTATTGACGCGTCCATAAAGAAATAATTGCTGCAGGGACCGTAAATTTTGGTTGTTAGAGTCCCTGTATAACACTTGGCCAGATAAGAGTACGAAATTTTCACTGCAGGGACCGCAATACTTGAATTTTACGCTCCCTGTAGTTTCTATTGCCGCGTCCATAAAGAAATAATTGCTGTAGGGACCGTAACTTTTGGTTGTTAGAGTCCCTGTATAGCACTTATATTGGCCAGATAAGAGTACGAAATTTTCACTGCAGGGACCGCAATACTTAAATGTTACGCTCCCTGTAGTTTCTATTGCCGCGTCCATAAAGAAATAATTGCTGCAGGGACCGTAACTTTTGGTTGTTCGAGTCCCTGTATAACACTTGGCCAGATAAGAGTACGAAATTTTCACTGCAGGGACCGCAATACTTGAATGTTACGCTCCCTGTAGTTTCTATTGCCGCGTCCATAAAAAGAAATAATTGCTGCAGGGACCGTAACTTTTGGTTGCTAGAGTCCCTGTATAACACTTGGCCAGATAAGAGTACGAAATTTTCACTGCAGGGACCGCAATACTTGAATGTTACGCTCCCTGTAGTTTCTATTGCCGCGTCCATAAAGAAATAATTGCTGCAGGGACCGTAACTTTTGGTTGTTCGAGTCCCTGTATAACACTTGGCCAGATAAGAGTACGAAATTTTCACTGCAGGGACCGCAATACTTGAATGTTACGCTCCCTGTAGTTTCTATTGCCGCGCCCATAAAGAAATAATTGCTGCAGGGACCGTAACTTTTGGTTGCTAGAGTCCCTGTATAACACTTGGCCAGATAAGAGTACGAAATTTTCACTGCAGCTAGGGACCGCAATACTTGAATGTTACGCTCCCTGTAGTTTCTATTGCCGCGTCCATAAAGAAATAATTGCTGCAGGGACCGTAACTTTTGGTTGTTAGAGTCCCTGTATAACACTTGGCCAGATAAGAGTACGAAATTTTCACTGCAGGGACCGCAATACTTGAATGTTACGCTCCCTGTAGTTTCTATTGCCGCGTCCATAAAGAAATAATTGCTGCAGGGACCGTAACTTTTGGTTGTTAGAGTCCCTGTATAACACTTGGCCAGATAAGAGTACGAAATTTTTACTACAGGGACCGCAATACTTGAATGTTACGCTCCCTGTGTGTATGTATTGCCGCGTTTCTTTAAGAAAATTTGATTACAGGGACCGCAACTTCGGGATATTACAGTCCCTGCATCTATTTCATGACAACACGTTTTACAAGTTCACTACAGGGACCGCATTGATCGAACACTTGGCTCCCTGTAACTTTTATTATACTTGGCCTATTATTAAAATTGACTACAGGGATCCTAGTTTCAAAAATTACGGTCCCTGCAATGCAACAAATGACGTACCGGAAATGCATTCAGTCGCGCATGCGCAGTTTCAATACAGGGAGCCTAAGTTCTAGAATTGCGGTCCCTGTTACAGGGACTGTAGCCACCTCCAAGTCAACCGGCCCAAAATGCCCAAATTTTATTTGTAGAATTCTGTATAATTATGCATATAGCCTACGGTATTTCCAGCCTGTAGAAGCCGCAGATGATGTATGTATATGTATATATCGTAGGCGTTTCAGTGTAATTTTTATGCACACACCTGCTGTATGCAATCTACATGCTTCCTGATTATATATATGATATCATACTCCTGACTTCTATAAAATGCATATGTAATATGTATACTGTATGATACATATATATGATAGGGAATAATTATTGAACTTCTCTGTAAAAAAATTAAGTTGAATATGCATAACAACAGCAATAAGTAAAACGTTTTTCTCCGCAGGAAAATGATGCCCACATGCGTCAGCTGGTCTCCCAACTTCGAGATAACGTTGGCAAGATTGTTCGAGGTGGTGGAGAAAAGGCTATAGAAAGACATCGCTCCAAAGGCAAATTGTTGGCAAGAGAACGTATTGACTTGTTGCTGGACCCTGGGTCTCCGTTCCTTGAACTTTCACAACTTGCTGCTCACGAGCTGTACCCTGGAGAAGAAGTACCCGCTGGAGGAATCATCACTGGCATTGGCAGAGTCAACGGGTACAGTTACCAACATTTTATCTGACTCACTGAATTTATCCTACCTTTCCACAGTATAACTGAAAAACTCTCTCTATAGAAATCTGATTTATCTTTGCCTCACATTTTCATTTCAAAGCATTTATTTATTTGTTGTTTTCAATTTTATAGCACAGTTTAACACTGGACTGAAATTATGCTAATTTTATGATTTTAGAGTGGAATGTGTGGTTGTAGCAAATGATGCAACAGTCAAGGGAGGTTCTTATTACCCAATCACAGTGAAGAAACACCTACGAGCCCAAGAGGTGGCGCTAGAAAATCGCCTGCCGTGCATCTACCTGGTAGACTCTGGTGGAGCCAACTTGCCGAGGCAGGCTGACGTATTCCCAGACAGGGACCATTTTGGGCGGATCTTTTACAACCAAGCAAACATGTCTGCACAAGGGATTGCTCAGGTAACTTGTCAATCGACTCTTTTCCTCATTATGGACTGATCCATTGCTTTTCTTATCTTTTCTACTGACGTTTTCCATTCAATTCAGAAATTGTTCCTTCATATCTACAACTATTGTTACAGGTTGCTGTAGTGTTAGGGATATGCACTGCCGGAGGGGCCTACATCCCGGCCATGGCAGACGAAAGTATCATTGTCCGGAAGCAGGGGACCATTTTTCTGGCAGGTCCGCCCCTCGTCAAGGCTGCCACTGGAGAGGAGGTGTCTGCAGAGGACCTGGGAGGCGCAGACCTGCACTGCACGTGAGCACCATAACCTGACTTGTTGCAATCATTTTATTTATACTGTCAAAATGTATACCAAATACCAGCCATACTAAACATTATAAATTCTGATATTTGGTAGCAAGTAATCTAGGATGTTCTGTGTATCAGTTAATCTGATTTCAGTGTCAATAAAACTTATTTATTTCTATATGGACAGCACTTCTGGTGTCACAGACCACTACGCCCTGGACGACCGACATGCACTGCACCTGGCAAGGAGGGTTATCAGCAACATCAACTTCAAGAAGACCCCCTGTGTCACCCTGGAACCCCCAGAGGAGCCCCTCTTCCCTGCCGAGGACCTGTATGGCATCGTGGGTGGGAACTTGAAGCGAACCTTCGACGTCAGAGAGGTGGGGGACCGAAATTTGGTTCTGATTTCTTTTAGTCAATTTTTGTACAGTACTTAATTCATTCTAATGATAATTCATAGGCTTCATAAATTGGTAAACAAAATGCTTTTCTTAAAAAAAAAAAAAACAAGATTGCCAGTATAATAAGTGTGCCTACTTTGCAGGTGATTTCTCGTATAGTGGACGGCTCCAGATTTGATGAGTTCAAGGCACGGTATGCAGAGACGTTGGTCACAGGATTTGCCAGGTTGTATGGCTACCCAGTGGGAATTATTGGCAACAATGGAGTCCTTTTCTCAGAGTCTGCTCTTAAGGTATATGAAAGTTGCAACAATTTATATCGTAATACTTTAAAAATTGATTTTCCTCGATAAAAACAAAAATATATATTAATTTACGAAAAAATATAGGGAAAAAAGAATGAATACTTCAATTTCTGAAAATAGTTATTGCTGATTTTTTTCTAGTAAAAAAAAAATAAAATAAAATAAAAAAACATCATAGGGCAAATTGGCTTTTGTATCATTTCAAAAGTTCTCTGTTTTTCTTACCCTGCTCTCTTCCTCAAGGTCCTTGACCCTGCTTATGTTTGACAGGGAGCTCACTTCGTGGAGCTGTGTTGTCAGCGAGGCATTCCGCTGCTCTTCCTGCAGAACATCACCGGCTTCATGGTTGGTCGGGACGCAGAGGCGGGGGGCATTGCTAAGAACGGAGCCAAGATGGTGACCGCTGTGGCATGCGCCCAGGTTCCCAAGCTCACCCTCGTCATAGGGGGCTCGTACGGAGCAGGCAACTACGGCATGTGCGGTAGGGCATACAGGTCAGTACCAACTTTAGTGTTGCTAATTAATGTAGATTTGAAGTGCTTCCAATAATTTCATTGTAACTTTTTCAGATACAAAATTATGAATACAGTAAAACCTCAATTTTATGGGCTGTAATTTTAAAAGTTTTCTTTTACGGCTAATTTCTCAGTCCCATATACATGTATCTAGTTATGAAAATACATTGCAAAAGTTAACTTGAATTTGTAAAACATCAATTTCAAGGGGGGAAAAAAGCAATAAATTTTGAATTTAAAAAATATTTTACTATAAAAAGTGTCATAAAACACAAAATAAATAACTTTGAAATTTTAGTACAAGTTTTATTAAAACCATTAATCAAGTAGTGAAGATCAAATTAGGAGAAAAATACATTATGTAGTTTGATAATGGTAAAAATAAATAAAAATACGTCTGCATTGTCTGTGTGCAGCCCTCGCTTCCTGTACATGTGGCCCAACGCCCGCATCTCGGTGATGGGTGGCGAGCAGGCGGCTGGCGTGATGGCCCAGATCACGAGGGACCAGCGACTGCGCGATAAGAAGCCGGTGAGTCACCAGTTTGTCAAGAGAGAATATTATCTTGATGTACAAATGAAAAGTTATGCTATTCTGAATTTTTGTTCGTATTTTTAAAAATGATTAAAATTTTATGAGGATTTACTCTTGAATGAAATGCTTTGGTGCCAGGAGTTGGTCATGATAGAGCTATAACGGGAATTGATCTGATTATTAAAAACTAATTTCAATAATTTTTAAAAATAGTTCCTGGAACTTAGAAAATAAACAAAAAAAATTAAAAATAAAAGTATCACAACATTTTAAGTTTTTCAGACACAAATTTTCAAGGTTGTATTATAATTAAGTAGCTTTGAAAATATTTAAATTAACTTAAATAATCAAATTATGCTTGTATTCGTTTATTCTCTATATTTTATAATTACATCATAATTTATAATATAATTAATAATATAACAATCTAATGTTTATTAATTAAGAAACGTCTCGTTAGAAAGACAGAAAAGCTCATCAATATTTTGTTAAAGGCCTAATTACACGATACAAATTTTCTAATTATTGTATACAATTTTTCCTTACAAGAAAATTTCCTCTCCATACCAAAAAATGGATATTAAGTTTTCTTGAAAGGAAAAATTGTATCATGTAATACCGCCTTAACAGTGGACTGATGAGGAGGAAGCCAAGCTGAAGGCTCCGATTTTGAAGCGATTTGAAGATGAAGGAAGTCCATACTACTCAAGCTCAAGGTAAAATTCACTACACCAATACTACTTGCAGGGGCTCTAGAAAACATATTTTTACAGGCTGTGGGATGATGGGGTGATCGACCCTGCTGATACCCGCAGAGTCCTTGGTCTGAGTCTAAGTGCAGCCCTCAATGCTCCAATCCCCCGCACCAACTTTGGAATCTTCCGTATGTAGTCGACCAATCAGGAAGGAGGGAAAGAATATCAGCTGATCATGCGTCTTGCCATATAAGTGTTTGAGTGTCGTTATCAAAGCCTTAAGTGCATTTGACGTTGTAAACGTCTCAACTCAGGGAACTTATTGTCCCTTAGATAATTGCTGCTTTGTTTGTTAATTATTATTTAGTTGTTGGTTATAATGAATCTGGTCATAGTAAATAAATATTTTATGTTAAAAAAAAATTGGCAGCTGAATTCCTTCTATTATATCAAGTTTTGTTAATTATAGAATGAAAAAGATTGGTTCAATATACGTGTATAAAGTTACTAAAACCAGATTACATTTTATATATAGGTATAGTAAAAAAAAAAAGTATGCATGCATAATAATAATGCTCTCTTTTTTTTGTTGAGGAAACTCAATATATTTTTTGTGAATTTTTTTTTTTTGTTACATAGAATTATTTACATTACAAAAGAAGAAGAAAAATATTTTTTATAAGTATTAAAATATTACATTAAAAAAAATTGAATAAAAAAAATTATTTTTCATTGCAATTAGTACATTTTACTTATCACAAAATTAATGACAATTTGTGTATGACTAGCGCACACACGCTTACTCTTATACTTAACACTAGGAGTGAAACACACACTGCAAATTGAACTCTCTGCTTGCAAAATTCAATTCTCTCCAATTATTGCCAGAGGGGAATTGAAAGTTGCACCGCGGAGAGAACCCATTGTGTGGAGCACTGCTACTTTTTTTTTTGTGGCTGCTGCCTTTATTTAGCCAGCATTTTTATGAGACCACCCAGAACACACCTGCAGCCCATTACAGAACAATAGAGGCCTGGCCAAATATTGACAACAAGCAAGCATTAACGGCAAAATCATATTTTTTTTTGTGCTGTGTGTAATTTTTAAGATGTTTTATTACAACAAGTTCAACTTTCATAATTGTGAAATAGCGATAGTAATGTACCATCTCTAAGTACCAGGTAACAAGGTAAATTGTTCTTTTTATTTAAATCAATTTTGTTGTTGTCATTATTTGTGCAGAAGTTTATTATTATTTTTTTTTTTATGATTACAGTCAATTTGTTTAGGAAATTTTAAAATCATAATATATTTATACAAATTAAAACTAATAGCAAGTTGTTGTTTTAGATTTAATTTCCTAAAAAGTAGTAAAAAGAGTCAAGAAGTTATTTCATAATTATCATTCCTTATTTTGTTAAGTTCTTTGTTTAGTGCTATCTTTATAGCAATGTTATTAATTTTTTTGCACGCCCTTTTTTTTAATAAAAAATATCAAACAGTGCAAAACATCATAATTATATACATTATTTTACTTTAAAGTTATTGGCAATGAAGTTTGATACTTAAAAAAAAAAAGAGAGAAAATGCACTTAAAATCCAGTTAACAAGATTGAGAGGGACATAAAAAAAAGCATTAGAAAGAAAAAGAGATAAAATTAAGCTAAATTGAAAATAGCAAGTAAAAAAAAAAGGTTACAGGAAAGTGTAAGTGCTTGTTAGGTCCCTTGTTTCTTGCACACAAATCTTCAGTTCTGTAGCAGCAGCCGCAGCACCAGGGCAGCAAGGCTCAGGGCTGGGAGGTACACTGAGCTGGCCGAGGAGGTGCTGCCAATCATCATCAGGGTATAGCGGTCCTCCTCCTGGAGGGTGGCCTTGCCCTGCACCTCCTGTTGCACCTCCAGCTCTTGAGCCACCTCTTGTGTCTGGTTCACCGCAAACGGTTCCAAGATGGCTGCCAATTTACCTAGATAAGTTAAGAAAATATTGATTTTTTGACAACTTGAGATATTTAATGTTTATATAATTAAGTAGTCACTTTGTCATTAAATAAATGTTATTATTGCAAACAGCTAGTATACTACGCTCAGGTACGAGACTCGCCTTTCTCCATGAGCTGCTCGCCGGCGTAGTCAATCTTGAGGAAGGTGCTCATGGTGATCTCGAACACCTTGTTGGGGTCGGGGGGAAGCTCAGAAACTGCGCGCCGCCGCCGTCCGTATCCAGTCTGTCCGTTACTGCACTCCACCTGCACAATTAGTGTGTTATCTCGGGGCTTGTTGAAAAAATATTATAACAATTAATTTTTCTAGTTAAAGAATAAATTTGCTAAATATTTTGCTGATAACTCGGTTATTTTTTTGTTTCTTTATTAAATTTATACGTACGTCTTATTATTTTATAACTTTCTGGTCTGACACCAATTAATTAAATTAATTAATTAATTAATGAGTTAATTTTTGTTTTAGACTCTAGCTATCATAATGGGCGGTATACAAAAAGTTTTCATTATACCATGTATGCTATAAATTAATTAATAAACCTAATAAATTTTTTTTAATACTTACACCTCTGCATTTATCCAGGCAGACATTTACAGTGCCTTTAAACTGAACGTATGTAGACTCTGGGAATTTGAAAGCCCTGAATTTTGCCGTTAAGAAATCTCCGTCAACTGTATTGAAGTTCTCGAACAAGTAGGGGTCTACAGAGCATCTGCAATAATAAATTTATTTTACAATTAAATTAATGGTATAGTTGCTAAGTTTCTTTATGTAATTAAAGGATCATGTAGAGAGTTAATTAACTTTTTTTTTAATTCCATAGAATATTTTTATTTAGACACAAAAATTGAAATATTTTTGGGAAAGTGTAAAAAGTATATATAGGATCGTACATACTTATAATATTGATACAATATAATATGCAAAATTCGTTTGAAGTCATAATTAATCTTTAGTTTTAAATTTTATTTAAAAATAGTTTTAGCAACCTCTAAAAAAGCTGGAGCATATAAATTAAAAAAATATATATTTATTAATTCTCCGTATCATAGTACTGCAGCGAGTAATTTTTAAGACATATATTCGATAAAAAATGTTAGTGAGCACTCGTCTGATCTTGTGACACGAACTCCGAGATGTCCAACTATGACTCACGTACCCGTTGAAGATGATTGTCTCCTCCTGAGTGCGAGTGTCCGAGACTTGCATGTGAGACACCAGCAAGCCGTACACGGGGGCCGACTTCGGGTCGAGGCCCAGCTCCATCTGCAGGGCCGTGCCGGGACTCACGTTGAGCTCTCCGGACACGAGGCGGCCCGCCTGACGCACCGCCACGCGCAGCACGGGCTCGGGGGCCGTGATGGTGAGTGTCTTGGTGATCTCCAGCTCCCTGGAATTGGTGAACAACATGTATACGAAAATTCATCTTTGCATTTTTCATTTTCTTATTTATATATAAAGCGAGAACTATTTTTCTAAAGCTTCGTACACTCGACGTCACCTTGGAAATTTTTTGTTTGCAGCCTTGTTAATCGTCACCATTGTGAGTATATATAATATCACAGAGCATGATGATTAACAAGGCTGCAAACAAAAATTTTCCAAGTCGATCGACGAGTATGTACATGAAACAGCCTTTTTTTAAATTAAAATGTAAATTCGACGTGGTAGCGAAAAATATCCTAACTCCAATTGGTAAGTAAAAATGGAGTTAGGATATTTTTCGGACACCACGTCGATTAATGTTATATTTTTATAATTATATATAAAATATAGTTGTATAAAAACACGTATCAGTGACATATTGCCGTAGGAAATATTAGACTTGAGAAACATTATATTATAAGCCATAGCGGTAAATTTAATAAAAACATTATAAAAAGTTATATGTTACATATGTTGACGTTTTATAAAACAAAAAGATTCAATTAAAATAAACGAATAATAACACACTTGTTTAATTAAGTATGATAGATTTTAAATTAAAAGTACTCACTCTGGCTCCTGGAAGCCCGCGGGCAGCACGTTACGCCTCGTGCGATTGTGCAGGTCGAGCGACGACGCTCCCAGCACGCACTTGGCACTCAGCAGCTGCTTGGCCTCGCCGCCGTCTACCACCACGCGGTGGTAGAACACGCTCAGGCCCTGCGCACGCAATCAAAGCTCATAAAACTACCTTGGCTAATACAAGTTCACAGTAATTTAAATACCGAGATATTTCAAATTTTATTCTATTATATTTTTTTTTCATGAAGTATAATGCTGTTGTGAAATATATATACATGTTTAAATCATCAATAATAGTAATTTAATTAGCTAATTAAGTTATACAGTTTTAATTTACAATAATTAAGCATTACATGTAATAAAATTAAACTCTTTTAAATGAATTATTTTAAATTTAACTATTCTAATCATGGGAAAATTTTCAACGTGATTACATTAAATTTTCTCATCGGCTTTATCCAACGTGGAAGTTATCAGCATAAAAGGTTCAGAAATATAAACTTATCTTTATTAAGATCAAAGATTTAAAATAATAACCTGCCGTTCAGTCTAAACGCTCCTTTTAAGGTCAGCCTACAGGGCAAAGAATTAATATCTACTAGAAGACTTACCGCCGTGTTAAAGTTTCGTCTCTCCTATTTTAAAAGAAAAACCTGTTTGCGCTTTTGAAGTGAGCTAACGATGACATGGACACTATAGATGTCTCCTTTGTCTGAGGCTATACAGTTCGGCAGGGCTAGGGTTGACTTAACGTCACGTGACTCCTATTAGTATTGTATTGGAAAGTCCGTGACGTCAATCAACCCTAGCACGGCCGGAGCACGGTCGTAAAAATTGAAGAAAGGGAGGGGAAGTTAGAGAAGGGTGAGGTTAGAAGGAGGGCAACTCAGCAGAACAATAGCAGATTTTACCGAGGCAATATTGTTATCACGATCGTATTGTGTATTTATTGTTGTCGTTGTCAACAGGGAATTCTTTTAAATATTTCGTCTAATTTGCTCTCATTTTAAACCATTTTAGAGGAAAAGAAGAGAAAAAGACGAGATTACATATTTTTTTCTCTACTCACTACTTGAACATAAAAATGTTAGAAATATTGTTGTCAGGCACTTTAAAAAAACTAATGAAGTGCGGAAAATTATATTTCATAATTATTTTTATTGCTTTACTTTTCGATTGTACCAAAATAATGTAAGCACTCATAATAAAAAAAAATAATCACAGTATCACATGACATTATATTGACTTAAATTAAAAGAAGCATGCGCTGTCGGGGTCCACCTAATAAACAGTTTTAATATTTATTTATTTATTTTTTAAAAATAATTTTTAGTTTTAATCAGTTTGAAATTATTGAAGATTTACATTAAAATGAGAAATCATCCTTAAACCGGGCTTTTAGTTAACGTCAGGAAAATAAAATAAAACTATAATATTATACATACAAATACACACATATATAATATATATATATATATATATATATATATATATATATATATATATATATATATGTATGTGTGTATGTATATATGTATGTATATATTATTATGATAGTACAAGAATGTAGAATTGTATATGAATTTTTATTTTACGATAATACGTAACATTCGTAGGATCTTTACTGAAAATATAAATTAATATAATTAATATAGAATGTTAGAAATGTTGACTCCATTTCATCCTCACATTCATCGAAGATGAAATAAGGTGTGCATTAGAGGTAAAAAGATTAGGTTTATTGTTACTGCATTGGTTGCAAATAGATTTGTAAATAAATTACAGTAGAAGAGAAAATATTATTAATTTTTTTACTATTTTATTTATCGATCGAGGAATCCCTAGTTGAAAAATTACGCTTCAACTTTTCCTGTAATATTTACCTGCAATAATTTTCGTTAATTTCGATCGAAAAAAAAAAAACAACATAAAATCTTGATCCTTGAAATAAAATTTTAGTAACCAAGTTTAAAAAAAAAAAAGAAGAAAAATGTTGATTAATTACAATTGTGAAATTCTGATTTATTTATTTATTATATTTCTGAATAAATATAATAAATAAATAAATCAGATTTTCACAATGGCTACTTTTCAGCAAAAATAATGAAAAAAATTAAAATTATTTCTACTGATTGTTCGACTTTATTTAAAATAACATTCTCTATTTTTAAATTGGCGGATCAATTTTATAAAGCATTGAAAAATTAAATTGTAAAATTAAAAAAATATCATGACTATATTAATATTGATTGAATGTTACAAAATGAACATAATTTATAATAAATATTATATATTAATATTTCTAAAGTGCTGCTACTGAAGACGATAATGCACCTGCTTCTATTTAAAAGAATGACTTTAGTCATTGTTATCCTCTGGCCATTCATCCCTAGCATACCTTCCCCCCACTCCGGCCAGCTAGATCTGCCCGTCGCCTTCTTTTACTTCCCCTCTCTGCTCTGAACAAACTCGATCCGTCGATCGCGACTGTCGCGATACCTTGCGTCCATGTCTTAAAGCTTTCTGCTAAGATAAAGTGGACGAAAGCCGCCATAAGCGGTAAGTCTTCTAGTAGATATTAATTCTTTGCTACAGGGTATGCAACTTTTCATACGCTGCTTGCGCATTCAAGACAATCATGGAGAATAAATAATATTATTTCTTAGAAAATCATACAAACAATCAAAGAAATTGTTCTGCTTATTCAATTAAATGTAACTTGAGTATTTTCTATAACATTTATTGTAGAACAAAGTAAATTACTAAACCAAAACCTCAGAATCAATCTTATAAAAAAAAAGTGCTTGTGTGAATGATTTTATATGCAGTACGTACATCGATCATACACTGATTATTTAAACGTACGTGTTTGGTGGATGCTGGTTAAGCCTCAAGGTGTTTGAAAACATAAGATGTGTGGTGAGATGAGATTGCTACCCGCGCGACCCAACGCTATGTAACGGTAAAAGGGCGTGACTCTTTCTAAAAATCGTTGTTTGAGTGTTCCGTGACTTTGGTTTAACTCCCAATTGACCTAAAGAAGATGTCATATTACAGTACTAACCGAAAATTTCATGGCTTTATAAGTATAATTTTTATACCATAAAGATCATGAGAAAATGATATAGTTAATCCGAGTGTAATTTTTATTTCGTTATACTCTTGAAGAAAAATTTTCACATTTATATTTTATATATATATATACTGAACGCATTTTTACAAACAAAAGATAAAACGGGAATAATATATTATATTTTGTAATGCTGATATTATAGGTATAATACTGTATTTGAAAAATTATTTATGGTGTAAATTTTAAAGCTATTTGTAAATGGGAGAGTATATAGAGGGTACTTAAATTAATGTGTTATTTACAGTTGTGTTTCAGGTCAATTTGGTCCCTTAAAAAATGTTAAAATACTATTTAAGAATTTGTCAGTTATGCAACGATAAAATGGATGTGTCGAATTTATATTACTTTACAACTTGATGATCTGATGAAAATTTATAATATAGAATTTATCAGTGTATTAAAAACAGGAGAGGGATGATAAATTAAATACTATATCGTGTGCTACACAATTGATTTTGCATATATAAGCAATTAATTATTTTACTCATAATTTTAGAAGCATTAAAATACTATCACAAACATTGAAAGACCAAACTTCATTTTGTGAAGTGTGTGTGGTGTGTGTTTTAGTTACACCATAACTTTAATTTTGAGATGAATGTAAGCTGTAATTTCAGACGCAAAGATAGCAAGAATTTGTTTGTGGTATTTTATGGGCAAAGCGTAAATTAATATACGAAACTTTGGCGTGCGCAAAAAAAAAAATAGACATCTCCACGCAGCAATTCACTATAAAAATATCAGTTTTTTGTAAATTAATTTTTAGAGAAATACTTATATAAATGGCCTATAAATCAACAAGCCTTCATATGAGGCGATCTGTTCAAAGTGACAAAAAACTTTTTAGCAAAGAAATGTTTGTTTGTTTATCGTCAAGTGATGACTCAAGCTTTTCAAGTATATATTATAATATTCAAATATTGTCAAATCAAGGTGCGGGCTAGTTATCTCATATAATTATTATAGGTAATTTTGAGTTAAAAAACTTGGCTTGTGACACTTTTAAAGATTTCTGCCACCAAGTGGCACCCAAGAAAAAAGAAAGGTGCTAAAGCGTCATCGTTTTTTATTTTCTTCTTGAAATTATAGTTGAAAACAGTGATGTATTAGTCGGGCCGGGTCGAGGTGGGTTTTCATACCACCTCGTGAAATTTTTCATAATAAACGACCCACCACCAAACTCTCCTGAAAAGCGAGGTGGGTTGCAACCCACCTCCTAATTTTCTCAGAAATAACCTTAAATGTTAATATAATAAGTACTGTATGTGCACCTGCCATGCAGATGGCGAGATCAGATAAGAACATAGAGAGTACAATATCAGTATTGTGCTCTATTGTAAGTCAAGGGTAGGGCTGGTAGCTAGGAAAATATTGGCATACTTTTGCTGAAAATATTATCTCCATTTCCCCCCTTAACTCTTTTAAAATGTAAGTATAGGTAGTGCATGGTCTAGGTGCGTCCAGTTCCTATTCCTCCTCTGTCGTCATTAGTGTCATTACCAGCATCCTAGACACGACACCACGGACACGTTTTCAGTTTGTGTACATCAACAAAAATTGCAGGACGTATATTTGGTATCGATCAACGATAAATAGTGTTACAAAGTTTCTCATCGTGTTTTGTGTGTGTTAAATTTTGATGCAACATTAAAAAAACTGCCAAATTTAATGTCATTAACAAATTATTAATTCAATATGAAAAGGCAAGCATCGATAGTAATTTTTTTTAATAAAAAGCAAAAAACAAGTGTTAATTAACAGTGCCATTAATTTGAGTGCATAACCTGGAGGGGATGAATCCTGCATTCTGGTCTCGGGCAAGGAGGTTTAAGGAGGGAAAATATGTTTAATATTATTCTTAAGGTATGTGCAAATTTTTTCGGAAGCCAGGATTCAAGTATTCAATTAAAAAAAAAAAAAGGACACGCCCCTTTTTCCATTTTTTTTCGCCTGCGGCGCACAGTCCCCCCCCCCCCCCCCCCCCGCATCGCGGCCGGAATAACCACCCACCCACCTGGTAATATTTTAGCACTACATCACTGGTTGAAAAGTGTCAATGGTGAGGTGCATCTCTCATACACGCAGACCAGGGTTCTATGTTTGATCCTGGTACACTCGTCACCTGTGAAATTTTCCCACTTGCAGCCATGCCTTGCGTTATTCTTACGCGGCATGGTGATTAACAAGGCTGCAAAAATAAATTTTCCGAGGTGACGACTGTACATACAAGGTGTTCTCCAATTGTTCTCCACGACCCGCACACGACGACTTACCGTGCGGCTGTTATGCACGCGCGTCAGTCCACAGCGGAACACGTCCTGCAGGCCGAGCTCAAACGTGACGAGGCGGCTGCCCTGCTCGGCGTGGCGCGCTCTACACGCGGGGTCTGAAAGTAATATTACGGTAAGTCGTGAGAAAATTGAATGTAACTCTCACGAGCCTCAAAATTAACACATGTTAACTCATTACTCCGTTATAATTAATTCAGTGATTCTAACTTTGAATTAAATTGTTTTATGACATCATTTTTTTATGCAAAAATATATAACTATATATATTAGATCTTGTTTATATATAGGAGAAAACAATTGTAAAAGAAAAATGCAACAATATAACAACAATGACTGAGCTTATTGTGATGAGAACCAAAATAATGTTTGCTTCTTGTATAAAATGAGTTGTTGTGGATTTTTACTACAAAGAAAATTAGCACATTATATTTGAACGATGATTCGATTTGAATTTTAGAAGTCACGAAAACAACATAACCTTCTGATCTTATATATAACGTACAAAAACTATTTTGATCTTATTGTTGAATGTAAAAGATTTATGGAAAGTTGTTTGGCAAAGGGCAACGATCTTATTCAAAATGTAAATCTCAGATTATTTTATACAACAAATTAGCTTTTTTTTCCCTTTCACCAATGACGGTAGCAGATCTCATGTTATATGGCTCATCAATAAGTATTGCTATTTTTTGCGTGCCTGTTTTCTTTAAAAAAAGGTTGCTTCCATTGACTCCAAGTAAATTAAAGAGAATCAACACGAAGGTGCATTCACACCAAAAAGATGCATGAGAATTATGGACCAAAGAGGTTTTAATAATATCATCATCTAGATTCTGATTAAAGCATTTCAGCTGGTATATATTATTAATATAATTCAGTTGATGTGAGAAAACAATATTGGACAGGATATAATTTGATTATATGTGAGGCTCATCAGAAATTTCTATACTCAAATTGAAATTGATTTGCTATATAAAAGAAGAGCTCTATACGATATTAGTTTTAATTTAATAAATCTGATACGTTTTAATTCCTATACGTATACAATATACACCGAGTGAAGTTCCGTAAAATTTAATATCTGATATGGTTCTATTATAAATTTTATATTGGATTTCAAGCTTTATACACATTTACTTTAATTATATATTTTTTTAAAAAAATACAAAACACACTCTTATTTTCTATTGAAACTGAAAGTTTTTATTTATTTTATGGGGATATATGGATTGTTTACTTTTTTTTCCCCACTTTAATTCTATACATAAAAAAGAATTACGTTCCGCGTTTTGTGGTTCAAAGGGAATAGGAAGTAACGATACGAGTTAAAAAGATAAGAGCGGCGTATAGAATTCCCTGCCGAGGATTCCTAACTGCACGTTTTTGCCCGGCTGGTTGAATGACACCATGGGGGCAGTGAGGGCGGATATCTGTCCGGCGGCTCCACTTCCGTCTAACTGAAAATCAACACAAGCATTTCTGCACGTGGATTACAATTGTGTCTTTTTCTTTAAATCGTGCATGAATACATTGTCAGTTTTTAGATTTTACCTATTCAATACTGTCATTTTCTTTCAATTGTAAATTGTAAGTCATTTTTTACCTGGATCAAGTGATACAAGTCTATTACTTTCAAACTTTATAAACGTAAGTGAATTTACTCATGAACAATGTATCCATTAGTGTTTTGCAAATACACTGCTATTTTTTATACAAAATAATTTGATTTGAAGTTTAAGTACAAAGAGTAAAATACTGGCATTTATATATAATCTTAAAAAAAAGTGGAGATAAATTAAATTTAATTGCCATTTATGGTCAAAATATCAACATTATTTTCCTAATTTGGAGTTAGTAGTTTACTGCCACTTGAAAATTTTGAAATATTTTTTTTTATTTCTGTATAATACATATAATGGACAATCGATCTGCATGTTTTTATGCGTATTTGAATATAGAACCTCGAGTTATGTTATACTGTATTTTTTTTAAAGATTTTTTAAACAATTTAATAGCACCCTTAAATTTAGTGCTGTATAAAAAGCACTTCATAGTAATTTCATTGTGACTTCATCTTCATAGTAATGCAAATATTTAACACGTAAGGAAAATGCATGACTATGACGTCACAGCATTTTGCAGGGCGATTTTAAGAGCATTTTAAAAAATCTGAAAAAATTGACTCGAGGTCTTTTATCTAAATATTCAATACAAAATTTCATGCAGGTTCTCCTGTTGTGGACTCGACAGGTCTTTTACCAGGGTAGTCTTTCATGTTGTCCAGGTAGACTTCAGTCTGGGCGTCAGGTCGGATCACCTCGATGACCATCGAGTGTTCGGAACATCGCACCTTGTGCTGGGCTGAAACAAACAAGACACTATTAGATTACATAGGAGACATTGTGTGCTTCACCCAAATTTAAATTGTATGTCATTATCGTCATGCTTGATAAAATTACAGTGATAGAAAAAAATACAGTGTCTATGGTTAGTGCCTGCAGGTAGTTGTTATAAAGTTGAACATATTATTATATATAGAAATGTGACAACGTAACTCAACATTCCAACATAATTAGAAAAAGAAAATAGTAAGAAACAAGAAAATTTACATAAAAGAATTATATATGTGAATAAATAGCGCAACCTTTAAGTTGAACAATTCAGCCATTAGTAGAATATTTTATAACCGTGCTCTGATCTATATTTAATATACGACTGTATATAATATACCTTTTTTTCATATTACTCTGATAAAATATAAATATATATTTCCAAGAATGATGTCTTTATATTTATACATGTAACACGTATAGTATATGCCACCTGCTGTACAATTTATTTAAAAAATAAATATCATGTATGCACGCGACTAATATAATATACATGCGCAGATGTCTTTGCGCAGCTTGATGGTGCGTATCCGTCCGGGACGGTCGGCTAACGAGTCTGTGAGGATCTGCAGGCCGCTGGTTAGAGCGGGCCGTGGCGCGTGACTTGGGAGGAGGTGCGTGGGAGAGGTGTTCGTTACTGCTAATGAGTCGTCACGGTGCGAGCGTACTATTATTGGAGTAAGTCCGGAGGTGCCACAGTTAATATATCGATAATTGGAGATGTGGGAAAATACAGTGAGAACGAAATACAAGTAGTAGAAAATGGTGTATTTTAAATCTTTAAATTAGTAAGGATAATCTTAAAAGAAAATTATAGTAATAATCATCACAAATTTAAGTATTTTCTTTAAATAATAGCTGTGTGAAAAAGGAAAATAATTCTTTTGGTTTCTTGTGAAAATTTTCTAAAATACTAATAAAGATATCAACATATGGTACTGACATGAGGCATGACTTTCTTGTATTTATAATTGGGGGAATTTCTTAAACCAAACCTATACTTAAAAATTATTCATCCTCGTATTGAAAATAATTCTACGATACTAATTAAAAACATGTTTGTCAACTTTCTTGCAATATAAAAACGAGATGACAGTAAAATATGTAGTAATGTTGTAACTCCAAGTTCTCTGATCTTTGGCGAGTTCACGAGGATAACGCTCCCCGTGCAAGTGGGACGACTGCATGAGTTAGCACGACACGGAGCGTGCGTATGAGGAACACTGGAGGGTCAAGGGAGACCGTACTTTGATTAATAACCTTAACTTTCAGGTAAAAAAAATCAGTGGGTCAATTTAACGCTTAAAATACAACAAACAAGGTGGGTACTCATAAAACACACATTTTTAGTACAATGATGTTTAGCACCATTACTATTTTTTGTGCTGGATTTAGTCATTGATATTGTTGTTGATCAGTGCTTAAGAGCTTCATAAATTATTATAAATTATAAACCCCCCTCCCCAAGTTAAATTTAAGTGATATTTCTTGATATCTTAAAATTTGGTACAAGTATAAAAAGAGAGAAAAAAATTATATGTATATAATACATATATTATTAGGGTTGAATAGTTCAAATTTTTATTAATCTTATACATAAAGGCAAGTCAACATATTATATGAAATTTAATAATCATGCAATTTTTCAGGTTATCAGTATTTTTTAAAAAAAATAGTCTACACTCTCTTAATAAACAGAAATTGTTTCACTTTCTTCTTAAATACCAGTAGCACTACAAAATATTGTTCTTCAACAAATGCAATATGATCAATTATTTTATTTAACAATGAAAAATTATGAATAATGTTTCTCTGCTTTTTTTTTCTAGATCACATGCCAATTATTTTAATTGACTATGAACCTTCAGTGAAGCACTTTTGAACTACGGTTAATTTTAATTGAGAGCTTTCAGTCCGCTATAACTTCCACGTTATCAGAAAACATTTCCGTGTCTTTTTTTACGTCGATGTCAACCGATGCATCATCAGCTGATCCAATGAAGCGTGACTGACGTGATCGAGTCACCAACATCGATAATTAGTTGTCATTATAAATGTTACTGTAATATAATTATATTAATGAAAAACAAAATTAATAGAGTTAACTCTCAACCAGTTCACAAAGATTAATTATTTAATATTTCTATTTTATACTGTACAGATTGGCAATCAGCCTTTTTTTCAGATTAATAATATTATTATATGAACTATGTTACTAACATATTACTGTTCTTTTTCCTTCAAAGGTATATACGCATAACATAAATCCAAATATTAGCCGGTCAGGAATCGAACCTAGTTCTATGGTCAGATTTTGATAAATACCATAATCTGATGGAGTATTATAACTTGTATTCATTGACCAGCCATCTTAAGATATAAATTAATAATATTGTTTATTTCATCACGAAAGTATTATGAGTTAGAATATTCTAATTTTATTGTGTATAATTGCAATTAAATATTCGCAAAATGTTTTAATGTATTATGAGGGAAGGAGAAGTTGCAAATTTAATGTAAAATTTCAAAAGAAGTCCGCCATTTTGGTTCTCATTTACAATTTTCGATACGTCACTTTCCAAATCCCACATATGCAACTGATCCCACACACAGTTGTAATACTGACAGTTCGTGGGTTGAAGGTCCAGGTTTGAGATTATAACTGTTGCCCGCCCCTGCACCTTCCTGCATGAGTATAACCTCCCTCGGCCGCCCTGCAAGATTATAACCTGGCATTTCCTTCAACTTAATTGCATGCGTGGTTTCCGGATGCAGTGGAGAAATAAGTGGATATTTGTACAAACGATAAGCTCTTATTTAAAAGTAAATACCATTATTTTTATATAATAGCAATTTAATGGTATATAAATTATATATAAATATTATAGGTTTATATTATATATTCAAGTTAAAACTTAAGTGAAATTATAATGTTAAATGTTGATTCTTGTGTATGTTTCAAATAGAATAAATTTGTGTTCTATAAAATGAATTGGTTTCTATTAATTAACAATTCTTTCCCCAGGTGCTTCATTTTGGAAAGACTAGAAAAGGCCTATATAGAACCATAATTATAGATTTGATTCCCTTCTAAAGAGGAACCACATCTTTATAACATTATATTTGAAGTATATGATGATTCTCAGGGTGTACCTGTCGCCGCTCTAACCCCCCTGGTAGTCTGATGACGTCACCGTGCTGAAGGTTGCTGTGACGTCACGCGGCATGCAAATCCACTCGGAGAGAAAGCGCCGGCAGCAGCAGCTTGATCTGGAGCCCCTTCCATGTGGCGACCACTTGGTGGCCATTGTGGCAAAATGACTTCATACTTTCAGTTTCAGGTTGGTGTAATGTTAATATTTAGACGATTTTAGCACCAAAGTGCACCTTTCTTTTTCTCACTGTACTTTCATTTATATTTTTAAACTTTCGTCTTTATTTCAATTAGGCATTGTTTTAATAAACTAAAAACGATTTAGTTTTATACCATTGTAAATATTTTCTAATATATTTTTTATTTATTTTCTAGTATTGATTAATTATCATATAATTATAAAGTAGTAATTAACAAAATTAAATAACGGAAAGTTATATTTGATCTTTAACCTTTATTGGTAAACACCTTGGGCATTTTATACGATAATATATTATATGTAAAATGTACAATTACTGCACAGAGGCGTATTGAAGATCAAAAGGCCGCTCTGCAGATATATCCGCATGCATTAACATACGGTCACAAGTTACGTAGGCGCTGGCTCGGTCGTCACGGGTGAATGACCCTTGAGCACCGCCACTCTCGCACTGCTGAGGGCGTCTTCGTGATTTACCGGCACGCAGCCAACTGACCGCTGGCGTAGCTCAGTAGTGACTGCGGGGTTACAGGTCACGGGCGTGACGGGGCGGTAAACTTGGTGGCAATAGTAAAATATTGCAGCTTAAGGGAAAAACGGAATAAAATCGTGTTAGCTATATTAAAATGCATATATTATAAAAAATTAAATTTTCTATGATGTTTTTAGTCTATATAAATTTTTCTGCTGTAAAAACGGTGAGAAAGAAACCTTTTATATAGTTACCTTGTATATATAAGTTTACTGCAGGTCTTTGATTTTTAATAAGGTCTCTTTTTGTAACAACTAACCTTTTTTGGCTTACAAGCATACACCAATAAAGCTCAGGTGGTTGTAATTTATAATGACTAAAGTTGTATATGAATAAAAGTATTTTTTTATGATAAATTGCATCGTAAAAGGGAGCATGTAGGATAACATGTTAGCTTTATGTATATCCTGCGGATAAAGGGTTTACTTCTCTCAAGAGAAAATGAGAAAACCATGTAAACCGATAAAATCACCTTGAAAACATTATAGAGTGAAATAACATGTACAAATTAAATTATTTAATCTATACGTATGAAATTTGTTACTTAAGTAGTCTCTCTTAGAAGAGGATACCAGACTCATTATGATGTCACTTCCTGTGATTGAAGTACTAAAAGTGATGTCCGATAGTTGATATTGTGGCGATACCGGCGACCAAGCCCGAGGTTGCCGGTGTATCCTCTCTCGCTCGCTCGTGTAACTCGGTCACGTACTGGAGAACCGCTAGGGCGCCGTCGACGTTTGCTCTAAGACAAAGCGGCTTATGGAGCCCTCGGCTGGACCCGAAGCAGATTATTATGTAGTTGAGGTCATTCTACAGTTCACCATGCAGTAATAGACGCGTAATCGTCTTGTATATACTATACGTATTATTATATACTTATAATACTGTAATTACTAATGTAACTTTTATGTTTGTATATAAAATAATTTGCCTTCAGATTTTTATCTTGTTATTATAAATAATATACTTAGTAGTTACTTAAATAATACTGAATATTTTAGATCGTATATTATGTTAGTGCAGGTTTAGCAATTTAAATTCTTTATATAAACTCTCACTAATTGTTTCCATCTTGTTCATTTGTCTGGACATCCGTCTCTTATTGTGTCGTTGTAAAGTCGAGCCAAGAAAACTCGGTAGACGTGTAAAAAAACGAAAACAATGAACTCTACAAACAAGCCAGTTTGCGAGGAAACTTGTAGTCATTCGTTATACCTTCTCGTATCCATACAGAGATCATTCAGGGGGACATCCATTACAGGCCACGGACAGGTCACCCCCCCCCCCTTAGATCTGGGAATGCATCACTGCAGCATGTAAATAATGTCACAAAAGAATTCTCTACATCAAGATGATAATATGACCTTTTTAGTAGTAATAAATTAACTTTAAATATCATAATGTGAAAAACGTGCTTTGAAGAACTGACAAAGATCATCAGTTTCTTTTTTTATTCTTGCAAGCATTAATATCTTCTATTTTAAAAAGCAATATTTAAAAAAAAAGATGAGGCTATGATTATAATCATCCTTTTCCTTATGGTTTATAGATTCGAGTCATAACTATTAATATAAAATACACACGCCTGCATAATATATCCTTGAAAATTCTTACAAAACGAATCTAAACTCTAACCGATTATGCCAAAACACCAATTTTTGTGAACAGTAATCACAATTTTACATTATAGTAATTTGCTTTTGTTATACAATATATGACTGAAAGCTCGCCAGGTAAAGACAGAGGAGGTGTTAAGACGCCATAACTCCCTCCTTAGGACTGTTAAATAAAACGTGATATAAAAAACTACGGCAGGTAAAGTTCTTGGATCAACTTTCTCTCCGCCCAGTGTTTGCTCTCTCGATACAACCCTTTTAGTACAGCTGCTAGCAAAATCTTAACAACTAGGGGGAATTTAACGTCAAAAATCTTATATCATTAAATACTAAGGAATGATGGGCATTTAGGAAGTAATTAAATATTAAATTTTAAAATATATTTTTTTAATATATAAAAAAAGTTAAATTAATTAATAAAGGATGTAGAAAAATAATATCATTTTATAAAATTTTACGCCTCTGAAGTTGAATTTCATGGTGCAAGTATGCGTGCTTGGTAATAATTTTATACACGTTAAGCAACTCGACTATAGCGCGGCCCACGACTGAGGCTTTGCAGCCCACTCTTATCCTCGCAGCCAAGGACAGGCCCACACAATACAGCATATAAACTGCCTACATCATCACCAGTTTCCCCGTGGCGGCTACACCTGAACCAACGACACTTTAATGTCACCTGAGACCTTTTCCTCGTTCAATAATATAGGAATTTGAACCTTAAAGTACTTGGCAACGTCGTCGAAGTGAACTTGCCTGCTACCTTGTCTGAGTACTAATGTTTGCTTGCTTGCGTGGATCTCCTGGTATAATATTATAATAATATAATGGCACTCGTGCTCTTCGTAACATGCAAGGCCTTATACTATATATACTCAAAACCAATTAATATGGTTCCATAACTTGTTATAAAATTCCATATATTGTATATATAGAAGAATTAGTTAGTTGGTTTTTATTATATTAAAGTTCATAAATAGGTGTAATGGTGCTAATAATCCTAAGCCATTAACCTTACTTAAAAAAAAAGAATTAATACAAAATTATATATAACCATATGTTTGTGTTTTTCACTTTTTGAAAAGTAAAATATTTGTTATGCTTCTCTAACGTGAAAGAAAAATGAACTTTTAATTAATTTCACTAGAAATTTAATTATATTTTGTAATCAACAACTCTGTGTTGGTTTTGCGAAGTTGATGACGTCATCGGAGAACAGCTGGCCGAGGTTTGGCGGTGCGAGGAGGAGAGAAATAACACGGCAACAATAGGAAGTGTCTTACAAGTGTGAATGACGGGACCATTTTCTGCGGATGTCCTTAATAACTTAATCTCCAAAATATGAAAACTTAATTTCACCTTTATGACATGATTGCTGTGTTAAGAAGAGGCAACAGCATCGAGATTTTACGCGTGGTGAAGAAGAAGAATTTATTATTCGTGCTGCATTTTTAGGAGGCAAGAGAGAGATTATATCCCCGTCATTTTCTTTGTTTAAATGATGAATGTAAAAATTATGATTCAAAATTATCTTAGTCAATACCTATTGATTGCTATAATGAAAATACAATGGAGATAAAATTAGTGTTTTTTTATTGAAATATTTTGATTACGGATTGATGGAGTTGAATGCTGAAAGTTGATGCATGACTGGCGTTAATTCAGAACAAAAATGTTGCTGTGTAAGTTCGCACTGCCAGCATCTGTTTGAACTTAATTTGAGCTTAAATTTAGCAACCATATCAAGCTTTTGCCTTTTACACACATGAAATTTCATTGTATTATTTTCTCCCATTTCTCTCTCGGTTATTGGTTACTACGTCTCTAATAATAATTTTTATTTAATGATCACCATATAGTTTGGAATGCATAGTAAACTTCTTCTAAACTTGAATTTGTTACACCTGTTACTTGGTACACAGAATATTACTCGATCGAAAGATAATAAAGTCAGTACACATCCTAACAAACGCAACAAAAAATAGCCAAGGAGATAGAAAATCAACTGGTCTGACCGCGAGTGTTGTACATTTTACTGGTTCATGATTTTATGTGCATGTGATTCCTAGAAATATCCTGAGCAGTATTGAACACAACTTCCTGAAACAGCCTGTAACCTGCAATGGAAGGTAAAATTAGTAATTACTGTATAAAATGAGTCAATAGGGTTCAAAGTCTGTACTTAGTTTTTCTAACTTCCATTTCTTTTTTCAAAAAGGCTTTTTATTGGTTTGCTTATCAATAAAGGCGGATTCAGATGGCGAAAATGGCGATGCGACGCGATTTTGTCTCACAAGCTGTGAAATCCTATACGGCGAGCGAATTCGCCAGGTTGCGGCAGCGAAATCGCGTTAATTATTGCGATGCTCCTTTTTTTAATCGCCAAATATGGCCGCCGATGGATGTCTCAGAAAGTGCGCATTATTCGCATCGCGTCGCTTGATAAAAATCGCCATGTGAATCCGCCTTAAATTAATGTATTACAATTACAAATTGAAAATGCATTTTGAAACCACAATTATTAGCACAAATATTTTTGTAAACAAGCTCAGTATCAATTAGAAAATTGTGAAGTTTACTGGAGCGTTGAAATCTGTTTACGACGATAGTTTCCTCCGCGATCAAAGAGGAGGATAATAACACACCATGCACATGCAGGCGGCCTCTAATTAGCGGAACATCACGGTCATCTTGGTCACGAGCCAGCCTGGCGCATCTCCTCCTGATGGCGCTCTCAGGGAGCATCATCATCACTCATGCTCACGTTTTCTAGCACAATATCGAGTGCCAAATTATCACCAATGTCGTGTAATAACGGTGTGGATTCACGCAAACATAGTTGTAGTTTTTTCTCATAAACATATTTTTTTAAAGAAATATTAATACTATATTTATATTTATATATATTTAAAAAAAATCGTGCAAAAGATTCATGTCTAACAAGCGAAGAGACAGCTAGGCCTATAACTTGTGATAATAACTTCTCAAAGATCGTTTTAAGATGTTGAGAACGTTTGTTAAAATGACGTCACGTTTATGTTGCTTGCAGTGACCCATTTGCCGTAATATTCATCAGTAGAGACCTCGAACAGTAAAGTACGTGTAAAAAAACTGGAGTAGAAATTAATAAGTTGCACTTAAGAAAATTAATTTTAATGTGTTTCCTTCATTGTATATACTCGTTTTGTATTTTTATACAACAATTAAATTACTTTTACAGTTAAAATTACAACAACAAATGTTTTTTTTTAATTTATTCTAATAAATTTTTAATTTATAAAAAATCACAGCTGTTAAGTGCATGTGTGCACAAGCTACAGTATATAAATAATTATAAATGGTATGGTCTAATGAACATGCGTAACCTGCGATATATTTGTTAAATAACACACAAAAACCGTAAAGATAGTACAATATACTGTAATTTATATAGACACATTAGTTTGTTGACTAAAAAAAGAAAACAATAAACATGACATGAACATTATAATACTACTCCAGAAAATCTCTGACAAAAAGGATGTTAATGTATTTTTGAAACACATATATCCGTTACATTAAAATGTATAGTTAGTAACATGAAAGGTGTAAGTTTATTCGTTACGGCTCTGAGGATATATTTAGTAGAAAACGTTATAAAAACACGACGAAAGAGACACTTGGTGCTGAATTACCAATCAGATGATGACACTGTTGAAAAAATTTCGTATACATCTAACTTTTTTATTATTTATTTTTTGTTACATAGTTATATGATACAGATATATAATTTGTAAATGATATAGGTTAACAGGCCGTGGCCACACCATCTTTTTTCTACCTCATCCCTCCATTAGCTTCAAGCTAATCAGTGGGGGAAAAAAAAAAAAAAGAAAAAAAATTATGGTGAATTATTTTACTTCTTCTTGTTGATTATATATTATAGATGTAGAGGAAGCAGATAAAGTTCAGACCAGATTTTAAATACAGTATTAAAGTATAATTTTAAGTACTTTTTTTATTATAAAAACGTATTTAATGGATAATAATGGTAATGCATGTACATGTAGTCTAAATTATTTCAGATGTTTTGCCATATGAAGTGAACGCTGGAACCGATTTTTTTAAACAAATATTAAAACTACCAATTAGGGTTCTCCACATGATATAATATAAACTCATACTTTTTAAAAATTAGTTTTCTCTCCTATTAAAAATGTGAAATAATTTAGACTGGCATTTTTTATTTAAAAAACACAAAGACACCAGCATTATTGTCCATTATATTAACATTTTCAGGTAATTTTTATCCTTTTATAAGAGTAATTTCAAACCACTTGCTTTGAGTGTACCGGGAAAAGGTAAAACGATACAGCTTGTTGTTAAGTACGTGAGCAATGTACTTATATAAGACCTTGTAACGAAATGAGTCGGTAGTTATCTGAGAGAAAAAAAATCACTAAAATCCTTCATCTCGATGACACACTGGAAATCACAATGAAAATCTGATGTCAAGTTTAAGAAAACGAGTGAAACCTGTGCATCCAGCTGCATGAACATTTTTATTTATTATTTGAGGATGAGTTTTCAAAATATCTTTGATATCTTTCTGTATAATGTATATTGTGCATTTTTTTCTTGATTTCCTTATTACTATGGTATTATTATGTTGACAATATTGTTGAATATTGCATTATATTACATATATAATATATTATAATTATATTGTACTCTTATATAAGACAATGGAGTGTAAATCTTTGGACGCTTGAATGTTGACTCAATATCTGCTTGCTGTTAGCGCATGGTGTTGTCACAAAATCTCTGGATTATTACCAAATAAATTAAGTGTCATCAAATCAGTCGTATAGCATTTTAGAACATCACGATTTAAAACAATATTTTTCCAATTTATATATAATATATATACATGTTTTTTTTATAAAAAAAAATAAAAAAATATACACATTTTTTTTAAAAATATATTCTGTGTTTATAGAAATCTGCAATATTAAAGTACTAAAAATAAGATTTATTTAAACGATTAGTTAAAGAAAAAATTTATCTTTTTAAAGTCGGAAACATTTATCTTTGGTTTGACGTCACAAACATTCTCCTCTGTCCTCCAATACAATTCTAATTGGAGGGTCATGTGACGTCAAATAAATTATCCCGAATTTTAAGTTCTAATTTTAGCAAAGTAGAGTAAGATTGTAAAATATAAACATTATATTAATTTGAAGTTATAGGGTGTTACATGACATAAGTATAAATTGATTCTACAACAAAATTGAGATGATACGTTCCATATTTGACGGTGTATATCTCGGTCGTCTAACGCGCTAGTTATAACAACGACTGTTGAATTTCTTCATCTCAGCATGCAGCAAGTCACACGGCCTTTGTTGAGAAGAAATGAATCTGTCTGTTGCACTGACACACATATCGACACCCACTAATAGATTTTACGAGTAATGATGATGTACCGTACATAATATATACGTCGTGTACTTATTATAAGTTGTATGACCTATTCTACGAAATTATAAACGGTAAAATAAGTAGAAATAAATATTTTTTTAAAAACAAGACCTAGATAAATTCAACAACATCATCATCATCATCATCAAATAAAACAATTTATCACACGTTACCTAGATCTAAAATTTTTGGTGAGAAATTGTCACAAGAAATTTTCACGTTATTGTGTTGTTTATGTTTTATGTCACTCATTATAACCTTGTTTATGGAACACAATTGTGAAAGATGATGTGAAAACACGGGACATTTTTCGTAATTAAATTAAAATAATTTTACCTAATGAGGTAAATAAAGATATGAAAGTAAAGATATTGCAAAAAAAAAAAAAAAAAAAAAAAAAAAAAAAAAAAAAAAAACTTTCTTTTGTAAAATTAAAATTTCTTCATTCATAAATAATTTAATTCAATTTAATGATAGAAGTATTTTTTTTTTAAATTTAAAATCGTTATGAAAATCAACTGTAATATTTTTCATTGAACAGAGAAAAATAGAGAAATGAAGGTGAATTGACATCGTTATCTGGTGAAAAAATTTAATTAAGTTATGTTGTTTCTATATATTGTTTTTGTTTTACGTTAATTTATTGTTATTATATATATATATATATATATATATATATATTTTTTTTTTTTTTTTTGATGACGTGTATTTCTGAGGTGAATGATGCGATATTGATCACATTTTATCTTTTTTCAGTTCATCAATTGAGCTATATACTTTGTGATCTCGCATTTATAATGAAAAATGATTTGAATACGATGATTATAATGATATTATATTATAATTTGCATTATTTTCAGTAACAAAAGGTGAGATGACCGGTGAAGATAAAGAGCCTCTTAACCGTTATACTCAAAGGGTCAAGTCATGGCTTAAAGTGACCTCCGTGTCTTATGGCGAGTTTCTATACAAAAAATTGTAATGTTTTAGTAGTTACCGTCATCTGACCGCATTAACCCATGCACTTGTAAGCATTTTTAAAAAAGTAGTAGGAAAAGCCACGCAGGAATTAACCCCTGAGACTTTTCAATTCAATTTCGTTTTTTTATTAATGCATGATGGACAACATACATGAAAAAAATTATTGCAGAAATGAATAGAGAGTGCCAAATTATGTTACTCTGATTTTTTTTCTGATTTTTTTGAGACCCGGAACTATTTTTAAATAATTATTGAAAGTCCTGTGATTTCAGTTGGCACCTCTGAATTCTTAATAAAAAGGATAGAGACTGGACGCCCATTGACGCCTCCAGGGGGCGTGGCAGCACTTTCAATAATTATTTAAAAATAGTTCTGGGTCTCAAAAAAATCTGAAAAAATTCAGAGTAGCATAATTTGGTACCCTCTCTATTCATTTCTGCAATAAAAATTTTTCATGTATGTTGTCCATTATATTAATTGTATTTATGCGTTAACATGCTCAAATGATGGTAAAAAGCATCGATCTATATTACTAAAAACATTATAATAAATAACTTCGTAATATGGAGGTATTGCACGTTGTCTTTCCTTGAATATCTAATTAATTTAATAAAATTTTAGCTCGACATGTTCTCCAGTTTAAATCTGTGTATTCAATCATTTTGGTTGTAAATAGACCAAATTGTATCACTTCAGATAAAAAAAAATCACAAAATAAATTATAGCAAAACAATCACAAAATTACGTTTAAAATATTATTTGCAACAAATTTCTGTTGCATTTTTAAAAATAATATTATCGCGAATTGTTCATGGCTTCATGCAAATAGCTAATCTTAATTGGATAGAAATGCCAAGCTAAATTTTTCACTTCACATACAAACTTTTTCGATGATCTCTGATTACACTTTAAAATAACAAAAATTCGCTGATTGATTTGATTAATTTTCAGCTTTCAAGATCTTTGATAGCTACAATATCTGACAGCCATCAGATGAGCAGCTAATGGTTCTGAGATCTTCGAGGTGGGTGGTGGGAACCGGAAGAGAGCGAAAACCACGAGGACCCGCAAATATCCTGCACTGATCGATCAGCTGACCGCAAGTATGGGAACAAATAAATATTTTTCTACATAACGGATTGTTTTTGTACGACAGTAAACACATTTTTATTATAATCTCTGTATGTTAATTAATATATTATATATAATTTAACTTGTAATTAGAATCGTCAAAATGCGTAACGAGTAACACTTATACTAACTTTATTCTTAGTAAGGAAAAAAATAATACTTCTTTAATTGTTTTGAATAATTATAACTATATCTAATGATTGACAGCATTAAAATGATGTACGAAAAAAAGGTAAAAGACCTTTTATGTATAATATATAATTATAATTACTAGTTAATTTTTGTTATTTATAATTATCACTTTCAAATTATAAATAAAAAAAACGCATAATTTTCTAATTAAAAAAATTCATATGAAATAATTTTCACTCTAATTTACTAAAATTGCTTTCTTATAATTTTTCCTATTTAAAATAAAAAAACAATTTTAAACAAATTGTTCATTATTCGACTCCAAAGAAAATATATTATTATAAAAGAAAGGTTAAAAAACTGCACAAAGAAGCTCAAAACTAACGATGTGAGTGATTTATTCTCCAAAAAACGTTGCTCCCACCTCGTTACTTGATCGCTCCTCGGAGAGTTTATGGCCCTGTTTTAATAGCCTCAGTGAGTGGACCTTTTGCTGCATTTATAATAGTCAAGATTTTTTGTAGTTAAAAAATCTTGCATTTAGTCACGTTTTAAATTTTGTATTATTCCGAGTATTTGGACCGTGGATTGTTTTCATCTTGGCGGTATGTAAAAGACTTTGCATTGTATTTACTCTCTTTATGATGCACGGTAGGTAACCACATTGCATTCAAAATACATTTCAATTTATAATTAATTTATATAAATCATTAATTGTTAAATACACTTTTGTTTTTTTTTCTTTGTTAAACCATTGCAACATTGAATGACGTAATTATTGAGGTCATATTTATTAATATTTCAAATACAATATCATTGTAATTTTAAGAAAAAAATATCAATCAATTTAATAAATTTAATTAATTTCACTATACAGTTTTCTTTCTTCGATATAATACTTTCCTTAAAATAATTAAATACGACATGTTCTGACTCTTATTACAAACACGTAAGTGAAAGGAGTGCCGTACGCTCCATATATGGTCCACACTTTCATCACGTCAGGGTTAATTGCGCTACAATGTATCTCCATCGGGTTAATTTTTGGTGCTCACTTACCCTTGCTGGAGGTCGAGGGTGCGACGATGGCCAGGAGGAGGAGCGCCCCTGCGAGGGCCAGACTCTTGCGGGTTGCCATGGTGACACTGAGGAGGAGCAGGACGCCACAGGAGCGTGCGGAGGTGACTGACGGGCTTTCGTCTCTCTCCAAGGTGCAGCCTCCGCAGGTGAGCTAAGTGGAACTCCGCGCCATCTCTGAGCATAAATTAAAACTTCGTCCAGGTAAAAATAACTGCAAATATCGCTCCTAACGGGGACCATGAGAACTGGAACTTCTATAATTTGTTGTTAGAAACCGCTTTTCTATATATTACCGCAGTTCTGATATAAAAATACATATTTTTTTTTAACTATAAAGTAATAAAAATCTAAAAACGTGTCTCCATGCAGTATCATATGATAGCGGTTATACAGTAAAAAAAGCAAAAGTTAGTCTAAAAAAAGAACACGAGCAGTTAAATTCTACATACATAAGTAAACTTTATTTTGTTATATAAACATAGATATTTAATGTATATTAGAATTATACTAATTTTTACATTTGAAATAATTCATTCTTATTTTGCTGCAGCTCCTGCATGATCTAAAGTTTATGCCGTCTTGTTAAAATTAAAATGATTGATTTAAATTATATATTACAATTTAATGCTGTAATATATATGCCTGAGTTCAAGATTCTTGATGATATATGAAAGACTATTAGAGTTGGACTCGTGCCTTTTTTACATATTGCCTTCAAGCTCTTATTGAACTGTAAAACTCTTTTTCTCTTTCTTTCCAACAGACTGACCTGCTCTCCTGACCGGTTGGCAACCGTTTCTACTGCGTACGTAAGAGGGTTGCCTAACCTGAAGGAGCAACTAGCATTTATGGTTAGTTGATTCTTTTTATTTTATTATTATTATTTTTTATTATTATTTTTTTATTTGTAAGACAGGTGACATAGGAAAATTGAAACACAATTTATGTTTAATTTATAGTTTTATTTAACATATTTTGATAATTAAAACAGTGAAAACTATCGTCAAAATTTGTAGTTAAAATGTTAAAATATAAAAATTATATGCTGTTGGTACTTTTTTTGTTTTGAGTATACTTTTTTTTTCTTTCCTTTTATTCTTTTAACATGCACTGTAAGAGCCGTAAAGATTATTGTCACAAAAATCGAAATATCTTAATCGTTTTCTTGTGCGATTTTAAAACTATTTCAACAGTTCACGAGCAAAAATTATAAGTTAGTATAACATGTCAGTCAATTTTACATAAGACGTAAAAGTAATTCGGAAGTGGAGGTAAACATGTTGCAGCTGATCGGGGGGCCAGGTGCGGGGGGCGGGGCTCGCTCCCCTGAGGCCCCGCGGTTCCTAGCAGCTGCCGCTCTCCCCCTGCAAGTAGCCCCTCAGCCGAGGCAGCCGGCACGCGCCACGAAGCACAAAGACGGCGGCTGCAGATATGGAGGGAAATAATAATAACGAGACTTATCGAAACTACCTTATTTACTGTCTTCTCAGGTATATCTCAAGTAAGCTGTAAAATGATGCAAAATATGTGATATTGAAGGCTAACTGAAAATAGTAAATAAATATAGTAAAATGAAATCAACAACCTCATTCGTAACAAACCATACCTACTAGTAAAGCCTGTATTACATGATATAATTTTGCATACATTTTTTCCTTACAAGAAAATGTCATCCCCATACAAACAAATGGAGTTAAAGTTTTCTTGCAAGGAAAAATTTTATGCAAAATTGTATCTGATAGGACCGGCCAGAGCGACGGCGTTATAATTTTATATTTTAATTATTATATCAGAGAGAAGTGCGAAAATACAAGATTATAATACATTGACTGATAAAAGGGTTTTTATTGATAATCAGATTGGTTACAAAATAGTCAAAATACAATAATTAATTCTTACAAAAATACCTGCTTACTTTATATTATTTATTATTTAAGGCAATACATAAGTACAATATTAATGTATCAAGTTTATAACATATATTTTAATATTCTAAGCTGTTCTGAGTCTAATGTAATATTAGACTACTCTAATTTACTCTATTCCAACACCGGAATAATTATACAAAACCTGGCCAAAGTTGAGAGATCGAGAGAGATTCGCAAGACGTGGTAATTCCGTGGGTAGAAAAAAGTACAACTGAGGTAAGAGTAGATGGAGACCAACTAAAGTACTATAAAGTAAAGTAACATTTTAAATAAAGAAGCAGAAAATAACTTGTCTTCACCAAAAATTATTAACTTTAAACACCTTTCATAATTAATCCACCTAAAAATTATATTAGAAACGAATATTCTAGCTGATAATCCTCCAGGTGTTACAGCATGCGCCTTCTACTCTTTAAGTCAGAAATGTGCTTCTCTCCTGCCATATCTGCTCAGGGGCTCACCGTTATCAAGTTGATAGTAACTGGTTGTGTGCTCTGCGGCACGCGTGCTCCTTGTCTATGCGGGGGAGATGAGAGATGGAACTAAATATAAACACGAGACCCCCTCGCGAGTACGTGTTTCTTGC
This sequence comes from Siphlonurus alternatus, assembly GCA_949825025.1. NCBI lineage: Eukaryota > Metazoa > Arthropoda > Insecta > Ephemeroptera > Siphlonuridae > Siphlonurus > Siphlonurus alternatus. Next base: position 11,956,305 of record OX463782.1, on the reverse strand, counting down.
TCCGTATAACGACAGACGCTGGCAGTGTCGACCGCGAGCGACATATGTGAAATGTAATGATACAAATAAACGTCGAATTGGTTGTAATAAATTTTAGTATAAGCTGTAATAACATTTGAGTTAATCCATATTTTTTACCATTTTCTGTTCTTTAGCTGCAACATATATTATTAATTCTTGTATTGCCTACAGCCATACAGTATAATATATACACGTAAATAAATAATAATTTTATTAAAATTTTCTGTAATTTTTCAAAATGCTATATCTGTAATATTTTACAGCATTAAATTTTTACTTTAAAAATATTCTATATACATATTAAAATTGCAAACCTTGCAAAATGTATTATACACACCCCTCGCAATGGATATTTAAACTTTTTTTTTTAAAGTACTTCGACAGAAAATTCTGGTTTTATATAATAGAGGGGAGGGTTTTTTAAATGCCATCGGCTTGCAAAGCTACCAGCCCTTGTATTATGTATATGTGACCCCTGTTGCATTAAAAGGGTGTGGGGAGAGGGGAGGGTATACAGGAAGGAGGAAGCTGGCGGGGAAACGTAATAATCCCCCCCCCCTGCCCCAACAACGCGTCATGCTCGGCGGCGGTTGTTCTCGCGCGGCTGCCTTCTTGCGCCCAGTCGTAACGACATCACGGAGCGCTGCTGAGGCCTTGTGTCGCGAAATTCACTGACATTTGCGAGGGACGCTCAAAGTACTGCAGGAGTTATCAAGCTGACGAGAAACTTCGACGCCTGTGACGTGTGTAAACGTTTTATCATTTTAACAGATAAGTGTTTTGGTTTTAATTATTTAACTTTTAAAAAAGTGAATTAATAAAAATTGTAAACAAAACTAAAATTAATTTTAATTTATTTTTTAATTTAGCGGCATAGCTATATCAACGAAGTGCATCATATTATAGTGTAGTATATTATATTGTATATAGGATGATGTAGCAAGTTTTTGAGCGTGTATAAAGCAAACCATTTTAGAATACTATAACTGAAGAATTGAATCCACTGAAGTGTTTATATAAAAAAAAAACATACAAGAAACAAGTATACAAGTGTTTCTCTTGAGTTTCATGACTTACAAGTGACTTACGATATAAGTACTTCCTTTTCCTTTAAGTGAGCATTCGAGCGTATAAACTGACTGACGTTTTTGTGACGCTTCTTTTGTTTATTGATGTCTATATGACTGCCTGATGAATTACGTCACTGAATAAAGGTTGTTTTAAATGACCCGCATCTTTAGTTGTCTGGAAATCCTGCATCAGTCTTGAGAGCCATGTCTAGGAACTATGAAGTCCCGCGGCTGCCCCCCAAACCCCCCTCCTCGTCCATCAGGTTCTCCAGGATACACCCTGAGCCACCCCCTCTGCCCCCACGGCCCCTGCACTACAGCCCCCGTAGACCTCAACAGATCCCCGCCCCTTTGCTCCCTTGTGCTTCCGTATCGCCCCCGCCCACCCCCAGTAAGAAGGCGCCCTGGATTATGGTGGCAGAACCACCCCCTGAGTGCTCGGGGATCGTCCTGAACCGAGCCAGTTGGACCCTGCTGGCGTGTGGGACAGTCACCATGCTGCTCTGCTTCTTGGGCATCGCTCAGGTTAGTACCTTGTAGAAATGCCAGGGTGGCCAGGGTGGTGTAGGTGACTGAGAGATACTGTAATATAAGTTATTGTTTTGTAATTTCACATATTGTATTTACATAGAGCTTTTCAATTTGCAAATTTTAAAGGGCGCGATTCACGAAGCAGTTATATAGCCAGGTTTCTAACCACGTTTAGCTTAACCACGTTTAACTATATCTGTTTTACGTGTTAAACCTCCTAATTAAACGTGGTTAAGCTAAACATGGTTAGAAACCTGGTTAACTGCTTCGTGAATCGCACTCTTTATTGCTTTAGTAATTTGAATATAATATGGATAATACTTGATATATTTACCTAATATACAATATCTCATATACCTGCCTTTTTACTATAACCAGAGTAATCATAGAAATTTTAGTTGTGTCATTCAGCTGAGTTAATATTTAATAATTATATTAAATAAATAAATAAAAAATTGTTAATACAATGACTATAATAAAATTAATATTTTGTATAAACTTTTTTTATTTTATTTATTTATTTTCACAACTCTTGTATATTATTATACATTATATAACATAAAACCTCTAATAGCAACTGAAATAGATTCTTCTGACAGAGATTTTAATTATTTAAAAAAAAATAATTATAAAATGTTAGAGGAAAAAAAGTAAAACATGTTTTCCTATTGGTTATGTACATAGTAAAAGTTTTATGTTATAACGTTATAGCTATCAATTTTGCAGAAAAATAATAATTAATTACGTAAGACACACACAAATGCAGAACCTGACAAATAACGTCAATTTGCAATAACGGCTGCTTTTCCAGCATGTATCTTATAGAAAATTTTGATTTTGCATTCATATACATTATAAAATACATTATATACTTATACTATAATAATATCTATAAATATTTGTATCATATGGGAGTTTCATGATCAAACTATAATAATTTTTAGTTTTTTATTTTATTTTTTAAACACGAACTTGAATCATAGCCATTCTATAGCCGAATAAAGTATATAACTTGTAGAAGATAATATCCTCTAATAGTATTATAACTACTATATGTTTACATGACAGTATTTAATACGTATTCGTTGATGACGGATAATAGTATTATTCTTATTCAACGGATCCGTATTAAATACCATCGTGTTCACCTTGGGTGAAATAAATAAATGTGAACGTAGTGAACGTCTAATACTAATAATTTGTTTTTATGAAATAAGGTTACAAAAAAATACTATTAATTACTTTTTAGGTAGAGTGTTTTAAATTAATATGATACAAATTCTGACCGACCCTGAAGTCAAATCTTTATAAAAAAAAAATACAAGAAAACGATATGGGTTGGCAAATGCTGCCCGCATTTGTCGTTATAATGCACGGTGGAGTCATTATCAAGCCTTTATTATGAAAATGTATCTATAAGAAGTAAATTAAGATTGTGGGATCATGGGGGCAGTATGACGTCACAGACATCCTTCGCACCTTCAGACCGGCTCTACTTATGACTCTCTGCATGTCACAGAGTGTATAATGAGACGGCGTAGTATATTAGTTCAAATTTCAAGGTTATACAAAAATTTAAAGGGCCCGCATGTAAAATATTAAAATGCAAATTTACCACAAAATTGTAAATTATATTAAATTAATAATTCATAATAATTAATTCAGTGTAACTCTGTTAATTCAGTTTTTAATTTGCTTTACTTATAACACAAGTATTAACTGTGGGACAAATCCTCTGTAAAAAAAAAAAAAAAAGACACATAAAGAACAAATTCATCGAATTAGCAGCTTCAACATTCACCAAAAATATTGTACAGAGACATTATGAATATTATAATTATTCTTTTAAATTATTTATTAATGGAGCACATGCATACCCTTTTAGCACACAACAAGTTTACTCAAAATTGCTCCCTAACCACTTTTCTTGTCATAATAATTATGCATGCGATATCTTTTGACTTTCTCAAAGTTTGATGCTTATTACATGAATGACAACAGGTTTCTTAGTTTTTTAAAATAACAATTCCTAACTCATCAAGTATATTATATAATACTCGTATTTCTCGTAAAAACACAAATGACGATATAAACGATATTATATTTTATCAAACGGGTTGGATTGTGGACTATCCATACTAAGACTTTCGTGTTACAGAGCGGTCGTCACTACTATACCTAGACTCGAGTTCATAACTTAACATAACATAACGAGTCCGGACTTACCTCTGTACTGTCCGGACTGTCCATACTAAGACTCTCTCGTGTTACAGAGCGGTCGCCGCTACTACCTGGACTCGAGTCTAATGTCCGGACTCACCTCTCTACTGGTCGGACTGCTCGGACTGCGTGCCCGGCGCTGGACCAGACTGCCCAACAGGAACTTCGTCTCCGGTAAGAACGATGTCGCATTTCCCTTGTAAGTGTCCATGGACAGAATATTCGAGACAAGGACGGTGGATACTTTAATTTATACTGTCTAGATTTTTAGATGGTTGAGTGGAGAAAGAGAGAAATAGAGAGATATTTTAATTTCCCTGGAAAATTGACATATTATAGAAAATTATGCTTGATAATAATAAATGTTTCCTCAACTTGATTATAAAAATTTACTTAAGCAAACATAATACCAATTAGTTATTAAAATACGAAGCACAGAATCCATTTTGCTTATGTATACATTGTGAATACAATATGACATATAGAATATAGACCAATAGAAAACTAGTTAAACTAGTTTCACACTACTTGTATACACCTCCTACATTGCATGCTCAGCTAAACAAATTATTAATCCTGCGTCATATTTTATATTATAGAAAACTAAAATTTAAATGTTTATACTATACTGACAATAATTACTTTATATAGTTTTTTAATGCAGTATTTATTATTGACGAATCAATGGAAGTAGTATATCCTGCAGTATGCATTTCACTATTTTATGAAGTAAAAAAAGTATGACTACATCGTAGTTTATAGCTGTTGGTTTTATAGATATAAAGTATTTTATTATGCTTCAATTGAATATATTAACATTTTATCACACAAAAAATATTTCAAAATAAGCATATATTATACTTATACTGTATGTCATATAATATGGCATGGACATGTTACGTTTTTTTAAAGTAATGTATACCAATAACAATTTGGGAGAGAATGATTTTTACGTATTAAAAACTATGTAACAAAAAATTATTATTAGGTAAAATTTTAACTATAATAAAAGTCATTGCATTTTAATTTAACGAAAATATTTTTATTTAATCGTTATTAATTAATAACACAACAACAACTTTAACATTTAAAAATTAAATTATTAATTAATAACACAACAACAACTTTAACTTTTAAAAATTAAATTCAACGAGCAACAAACATTATTTCAATACTTCTTTTTCAAGTAATCTGGCATGAACGAGTCATGAACTTTGATTTTATTAAGGTCGATCTTTGGTCTTGGTTTTGCTTCTGTTTGAGACCCAACTTTTTCAGTCTTACGTGATGGTGTCTCGAAGAAGTCCCTCTGTGGCGGGGTCGGTTTCACGGACTGGCGGTCCCAGGGTTTCTTGTCGTTGGGGGTGGCGGTCATGGGGTCATTGTTGACCTCGCGGTCGATCTCGGCGAGGGTCACTGGTTTGTTATCCTTGTTGCGTGGCTTCCAGTCCATAATGCGCATCTCCCGCAAATCCATCAACATGAAACGAAGCCGCGAGTCATTCACATCAGTTCCGTCCAATTTAGTCTTGACGTCGTTAAAAAACGTATTTATCATATGTTTGTTATCTTTTTGTGATTCTAAAGTTGCTCCAACTTTACTCATTATTTTACATAAACATTCTAATGCTTCTTTATCATTTGATTTCATTAGACAATTGATACATGTAAATAACGTTTTACTTTCTATGATGTTATAGTTAAACAGTTCTCCTAGAAACGTACAAAACCCTACGTTTCTTCGTACTGTTTTTGCGTCGTATTCTTCCAGTTGTAATTCAAGTTCCTTTTTATCAGAAGACTCAGATATTTGTTTTACCATCTCGGTTCGCTTGCGGTCCTCGGTGACTCCGCGCATGCGCTCGAACTCTCGGTCATAGCGAACGAGCAGCGTACTTTGCAGACTGGAGGTCCCGGCTCGAACCTCGGACAGCTCGCTGCAGAGGCGCGCGTACATCTCCGCGAAGTGCGGCTCGCGAGAGGCCTTCTCCACTAAAAGCTCTGCCACTCCTTCAAGACGGGCCACACTGTTGATTGACAAGTCTTTAAACTGGAAGAGCAGCTTGTCAAATTTCTCAGGTGTTAATTTATTCAATAGACTTCTACATTTTTTATAAATTTCTTCGTCTTTCAAAGTAACATTTTTTTCTTTTGGTTTTGTTGGAATAATTTTAATTTCCTGTTTTTTATTTTGTGGTTCATTTGAGTCACATAGATGATAACTTGGATTCCATTCTTCAAAGTTGAGCACTGGCCAAAGTTTATTCTGCTTGAGAGTTGGCGTACTCTTAGGAAGATTTAATGGACGAGCCAATGCCACAGGACAATTTTGAAAAGACAGAAGATATTCTCGGCTGTATTTTCTTCTGGTCTCGCAGTTGCTTGCTTGCGTCTCATTACTCACAGTTTTAGCAGGAACTTCTTCTGCACGCGACAGACGTGTTTCTAAGTTGGAAATCGTTTCTTTTAGACATGTGATTTCCAGCTGAGCATCGTCATTATTATTTTCTTGTAATTTTAGCGTGTTTTTAAGTCCAGAGATTTCAGATTTGGATGCTGTAAGTTCTGTTTCCAACTGTGATATATTTTCTTGGAGCTGGGAGTTTTTTATCATTAGAGTTTCGACTGTCTCTTTTTTCTCAGCTAATTCGACTTGAAGTACATTTATTTGTTCTTTTTCTTTTCTTGACTCTTCTTCCAGCGATGTTGCGAGGTTCAAGTCAAGCTGTTTTAATCGTGATTCAAAACTCCTCTCCGCTTCAGAAACATTGAGCTCATTAAGTTTATGTTTATCGTTCTTCAATCTTTTCACATCATTACGCAACATTTCATTTCGTTGTGTCATTCTTAACAAAGATTCTGTCATTTCATTTATTTTTGATTCCAATTTTATACAATTCTTTCTTGCTTCTATTAAATCTGTTTCATTTTTTATTCTTTTTGCTTTATTATGTTCATTCAATCGATCTTTTTCAATTAAAGTTGTTTCCAAATATTTTACTCTGCTCTCTAAAGGCTGGACAACACAATTTGCTTTTATTTGATAAGCTGTTAAGCGGTGAACTTCATTTTCTTTTTGACGTAAATACTTACGCGTTCTGTGGATATTATTTGACAGAATAAGAGTTTGCAGTCGATAATATTTAAGACGTTCTTCGGAAACAACTTCGTCAAGTAATTCCACATCGGAATTTTGTTCGGTATTTTTTTTAACTTCCACTGATGTTTCTTCCACTTGTTTTGAGGCATTTTGACTTTGCCGGAGAGTCTCGTTTTCACGTGAACTTTCGTGCGAGGTCTCGGTATCATTTGATATGTATTGTATTGATATTTCGCCAGTTTCTTTAGCTTGTAGCGAAGCTTCTTCATTAATTGTCACGTCTGGAGATTGCTTTGAGGTCACGTCATCTCTCAACATATCATTTAATTGAGTTATTATTGCGTCTTGTACAGGAGCATTTTCGTTACTCGAGACTTCATCATTTGTTTCTGTTAAAACCTCGTCAGGAATAACTGAATGTTGAATCAAATTGACATTTGATACTTGTACTGAGGCTTCATTGATACTAGGACAATCTTTTACAGGTAAAGGATCTTCAACATTAGATAATTCTTGTAATTGTTTTGGGTGTCCAACATCTCTGGTCACGTACTGGAGGGTTGCTTCGAGGTAGGACACCTTTTCCTCCGAGTGGGCTAATCTGGCCATGAGCACGTTAATTGTGGTGTTGTTGTTTCTCCGAATTCTGAGAAGGCTTCCTCTTTCTCGAGATAAACTTTCACATCGAACACGATATGATTCTATCTCATTAGACAATGTTGAACAATATGCTTCGGCCACAATCGTAAATCTATTTAGTTCAGCTCTTAATCCCATATTTTCTGTTCTTAATTGATTTAATTCACTTTGTAGCACATTGAAGTTATGGAATTCTCGAACATTATTAGGAGCTGTTGATATTTGGTTTTGAGGTAAAATAAATTCTTGTTGTTGCTCTTGTGCTGGGTAACTTGGAACAATTAGTGGTAGATTGGTGCCCGGGTCTGTGCCCACAAACACCAATCGTCCAATTGGTAACATTTATAACACTATTTTGTAGAAAATACCATTAAAATATATCTTAAATAATAAAACACAAACAAATTGATGTATAATAAAACACAAACAAATTGACGTATAATAAAACACAAATAAATTGACGTATAACAAAATCTTTCGTCGGTTAATGCACACAACTCCTTATAATTTTAGAAGGAACACGTTTTCGTTAAACCCAACAACGAATTTCAAAATTCAATGCGCGAGAAGAAAAATTTGAAATTAACAACAATAAAAATAACACAACAAAATTGTTCATAATTTTTTTTTATTGTTGCGCAATGCGCAATGTTGACAAAGAAAACATTTTTTTTTTATATTTATACATCGTATAACTGCTGTAACTCAAAGTAAATAATATTATGATGACATTAAGTAATAAATAAAATTTAAAGTAAACAGTACAATAAAATTGAATAATAATCACAGACAATCTGTGTAATGTAATAACGATCCAGGCGCGGATCCAGGGGGTGGGCTGGGGGGGCTGCAGCCCCCCCCCCCCCCGAAATTTTGGATTTAACATGGGCAATATAGGCATTTCCCCCACTCCATTTTTTTTTTAACATTGGCCTTATGGAGGCAGCCCCTCCCGAATTTTTTTTCTGGATCCGCGCCTGTAACGATCAAGTTGTTGCTATTTGTCCTTTCCGCCGTAATTGCTGCAACCCTTCGTACTTCGCTGCATTGCAAAATGCCTACTTTTCAGTTTGCCAACTTTTCTTGTTTTTAGAATTTTAGCTTACCATTAATTTTGGTGACGTTTTATTTATGATATTTAATGTTATTATATTTATGACAAGCGTTTGTTTATTTCAACTGAGATTGATTGCTAAAACACACGTAAATCATGCAAATTATGAATGCTTGCTGAATGAAAATGACTATTCTCACTGTAAATGCCATTTTCCTATTAATTAAACAGATAACAACCTTGCTTATGTTTAGATTTGGTGACTTATATTAACCGTGATATGTAGTCACCATCTTATGTGTGTAATATTGAGTAGTGGGAAAGTCAGCCTGCTCTACTAAGACGATATATCGGACGTCATGGGACACGAGATTTCGTTCTCACCACGATTTGAGAACCGACTTTCCTCTGTTGACCATCCGCATTTAACGCATAAAAAACTAAATATTATATCCTCTATCGTAACAGGGATAGAAAGTTATCAATTCTCAAAATTATTATGATACGTCAAAGACTTGAAATTATGCTGGGACAGAAACAAAATGCAATTTAGGAAAATTCATACATGCAGTTATATCGTTATCTTTTCTATTCAAACTACGTTCATAATTATGATGTATTTTGAAATAATTAGCGTCAGCCTAATTTGCAAATCATCTGAATTATATCGTGAAAAAGTGTTTTAGGATTGCAGATTTAACCTGTAAAATCTGTACAAGCTATTTGTTTCTAGTGTCACTATCCCACCCCCAAACTTATCTTATATAATATGATATGATTACTTAATTGGTACTAACCCCCTCTCTTGTGCAGGTTACATCGTCCTGGCTGTATTCAGCGCCCTCACGGCGGTGGGACTGGTTGCACTGCTCTCCATCCGGCGCCTCGGACCGTCCATGGCGCCAGTGACTGACCTGATGGGGGGCGCCGAGTGCGGCATCGCGCTGCTGACTTTGCTGCTGGCCGCGGTGGGCGTGGCTGCCTCGGGCTTCTGTCGCCGCTCACCGCCGGACAATCGCATCAGCCACTGTGCTGAGGGACTAACGCTCTGAGCGTTCTCCGAGTGTTCTGAGCACCAATGTGACTCTAAGCGTGTTCTTCGAGTGTTTTATGAGAGCACCAAAATGAGTACTAATTTGACTCTGAGCATTTTCCGAGTGTTGTGAGAGCACCAAAGTGAGCACTAATTTGACTCTGAGCATTTTCCGAGTGTTGTGAGCACCAAAATGAGCACCAATGTGACGCTGAACGTTCTCCAAGTGTTGTGAGCACCAAAATAAGTACCAGCTCGTGTTATCTTCACTTCATCATGTTAATGTAAATTGTTGGAAACCTATAATTCTATATTATGGTTTTTATTGATACTTTTTAATAAAATAAATTATAAGCTATTATAAATATTGTATCTATATGGCAAAATGTTCTACGTGCATCGTCGCAGAATTATTATTATTATTCATTTGCACTTGATCTACAGGTTTTAATATAAAACAATCACTTTCATAAAAAAAATTATTTTTCCTTATATACCTTCATGTATTTATCGTACTGTCTGTACAACCATGTTACAAATGTCATGGTAAATGTTGCTTCCTGTCACACAGTTAACACCTGTTAACAAGAATTTGGCGAGGCGCTAACAATTCTGTTACACTTGCAGTGAAATTTGTGTTTCTGAGGTGAAAAAAAAAAAAAAATGTTACAAAAAAATAAATAGTTTAAACATGATAATGCTAATATAGAAAGCTAACAAGATAATATCCGAAACTGATATATATGCTACATCATTATTCTATTCAATCTTAAAGAAGAAAACAGACAAGTATGAAATTACATTTCCTTAGTATAATTTATTACCATACTTGGTTAGTATAACGAAGATACATTGTACTTGTCAACGCGAAGGAAATTTAATTCCCGTTTCTTTACGTTCTTATTAAGAGAATCTTACCATAAATTCTGCAACTGTATTGATCAACCCGCTGGCCTTCGCATTACAAAGCCTTATAGGCGGCTTCAGAATGCATTGTAATATCATTAGCTGCCCTGTAATTTAACCTCGTTTAAACCTGTAGTCACGTAAGAGCCTAAGTAAGTTTTAATAAGGCTTAATAAATTCTTAGGCGGGACAGAAAAAAATATATTCAGAGTTCACCTTTGTGTTCTGTGAAGAGGTCATATTATTATTAAAACTCTCTCTTCGCTTCAAAGACTTTCAGAGAAGTAAATTTTTTATTTGCCTTTTTTTTATATCATAACACGAGAATTGACCGTAGCATTTCTTAAGTATAATAATATAATACTATAAAAAGGTATAACATATATATAGGAAACTCATTTTTATGAAATTTGATGGATGTTGCAAAACATGTATGACATTTAGGTAAGAGTACGTGTTAAGAGAAAGGATATAGTTATGTGGTTATAGGAATGTTAGAGCAGCCGCCCTGCTGCTTTGTACGTGTTGTAGAGGTGGGAGGGAAGGGGGGAGGGAAGCGATCAGGCGTGTTGGTAACGGGGATCAGCGTGCACAAGAAAAGTTCCCGCGACGAGTGAGCAGCTCGCGACATGCACTCAGTGAGTCGTCACCTTGCAGCCCGCTAGCCAGGTGGCTTTTAGTGCTGTGAAATTATGTCTAACCGTTGAGTGCCTTATTGTTAACTATGGAGCAAGTGTTTGTGATCAAAGTCCGCAGTGCTCCTCCCCCGCTCTCACAAGTCCTGCCCTCTGAAAGACGTTACTCCGCTAGGGGAGTCCTGGGCTTGGCCTGCGTACACTTTGTCCTGGCTGGCTTGATCATGGTGTTCATCGTGACCCGTGCGCACGCTCTGGACAACTTCTTCTGGCCCCTCATCCTCGTCTGTCTGACGACCATCAATGCTGGGGTCTGCGGTCTTCTTGCATGGAACCGCTGGTACCAGGGGGTTTACATCCGCGGGTTTCTGCTCGCCGTTGCTGTGTCTTGCGGCACGGCAGCTGCGGTGGCGCTCGCTGACTTGCTGACTGCTCCAAACTTTGGTCCCGTGGTGCACAACACCATACTGGCGTGTGTGTTCGAGGTCGTGTGGTCCGCGGTGTCAGCCATAGTGGCGTGGCGAGGGGTGCGAAATAAGGCCGCGGGGGATGAGGGGGTGACTCTCCCACCCTCCGTGCCCCTAAGGTACGCCTGGCCTGGCGGAGAAGGTGCAAAGAGGGAGAGCGAAGCCAGGGTATTGGAGTACCTGAGAGGTCAAAGCAGACCTCCAGTGGAGGGCAAGGAAAAGGGAGGTGATGACATTTTGACCTCCTGATCAGCTGGCAGTGGTATAACGAAACTCCTGCAAGTAATTTCTGGGGCAACTTTGAATCATTTAATTTCACTCTTTTTACAACTGCCCGATGGTGCTTTGACAAGTAATCTAAATTGCCTGTAAAATGTAAACTTAGCTGTAAAAGTGCCTTAAAAAAAATCAAATTTACGAATGAAACTTTTTATACTTTAAAACGTTAATTTGCAGCTCTGACAAAGGGAATTTAGATAAGTGTTGCCTCAATGACATTCGACTTTTGGGGATTATTTCATCGTCAACTGTCCCTTTCTGTCAGTCATGCAAATTTCTCTCCATACAATAAAATTACTGCGTAATACTTGCTGCGTATGCGGAGGAACTCTTTCGTAAGTTAATTATGTAAAATATGGTGAATATCTAATTAAAATATGACATATCTTGAAACTGTTATTTATTATGTGTAAAAAAAATTATGTATAGAAATAAAAGTTTATGTATATTTTTTATAAAAACTGTATATTCGATATTGTAACCTATATGTATTAAAATATATTTTATATAAACGATTTCCTCTTTTTTTTTCAGCATAGAGAAATTTCCAATATACACGTCATGAATACTATAAAAAATATATAGCTGTAAAATTATTTTCGATTAAAGAAGTTATCATAAAAATGTATGAAAGGATCTAGATATATTATACTTTTTTTTTAATTCCAAGCAAAGATCAGATAAAAAGACATTACGACCTCGTTTCTATTCTCTCGATATTTTATTACAAATACGTTTTTTTGCGGAGAAAGCCCAACTCGAGGGTGTCATGCTCTGCTTGTGGTTACTGCAGATGAAGCCGAGAGAAATATAATGTAACAAATAATAGCTCGCATAATAATATCATTACTTTCTCGCATATGTTGCGTTAACTTTAATATCTTCCGTACATAAAACTTAAGACACGAAGTCAGTTTATAACGGACTGGTTTGCAAATACATATAAAATATGTATGTAGTAACTGTAAGATTTTTAAATAAATATTTATTAATTTAATGGAAAACCTGCACGAAAAAAAAAATATATATATCGCAGGAATGTATATAAATAGAGGGTACCAAATTATACTATATAATCTGAATCTTTTTATGTGTATATTTTTTTTAGGCCTGGAACTATTTTTAAACAATAATTGAAGGTTCTGTAAGTTAATTTGGCACCCCAAAAAGGATAGGGTCTAGACGCCTATTGACGCCTCCAGGGGGCGTGCCCGCACTTTCAATAATTATTTAAAAATAGTTCTGAGACTAAAATAAAATCTGATAAAATTCATAGTAGCATAATTTGGTACCCTCTTTTCATTTTTACAATAAAAAATTGTCATGCAGGTTGTCCATTATGACAAAAAAAAAATAATAATAATAATCTTGCAAGGTCATCATTTTTATGATCACATTGTTTTGGCCATTTGCCTTAATATTTAGTCCACTATTTCCACCAATTAGGTTATTTATTTTTGTTCCTCCCATATTGACGAATGCTTTAACCCGATGTAAAATTATTTAACATTATTATAGACACAATGAATAATAATTATCTTAAAAATTGTTTTTAAAAGTGTTTGTTTTTACATTTTCAATACAAATCAATAATTTAAAAATATTATAGTCTTTATTATATGATATTATTGTGCATGTAAAGGCGGATTCACATGGCGATTTCTAGCCGGCGACGCGAAACGAATAATGCGCACTTACTGTAACATCCATTGGCGGCCATATTTGGCGATTAAAAAAAAGAGCATCGTAATTTAACGCGATATTCGCCGCCGCAATGACGATTTCGCTTCCGCATAGGATTTCACAGCTTATGTGACAAAATCGCGTCGCATCGCCGTTGCCGCCATCTGAATCCGCCTTAACACAATTTTAGTGCTAAATTAATAATCTGTCTTTTTTTTTAGTTAATATAATTAAGTTTGATTTCATATATAATACAGTAATAATTATTTATAATTTATATTCATTCCCTTCTTATATTGTATAGTAGATTAATTAATGTGATGGTAGAGTGAGCATTGTAATTATCTAAGCTTATAACTATTCCCAGAGTTTTAATTTCATTATTAAAAAAAGATTATTGTTTTTAATAAAATAAATTAAAATAAGAAAACAATTAGTTATATGAAAATTACTTCCTTGAACCATTCTTCAAGAGAAATTGAATTATTGTGTACTTGGAATATCTAATATGGAATTTTAACAGCACTTGTATCCCTAGGTTTGTAAGGAAACAAAAATTATTATATTACATAAATATTTTATTTTAATCAGTCATTACAACAATACTTACAATATTATTTTTTTTAATTATTTTCCAAATATAAAGCACTAAAATATAATATATAATATATGTTACTAATTTGAAATTTAAAATTCTCATTCACTCATTCACTTTTGGCTTACAATTATATAAAATAAAAATTAAATTAAAGGAAAAATTAAATTTATAATATCGTTAGTTTATATAGAAAATAATACATCCCTTATTAAAATGAGCAATAAAGTATATTCCAACTTTGAAAAGATCTTCAAGGTGTCTTCAAAAATGGAATAAAAAGTACGATTCAAGAAGATTAACGATGACGTCATAGAACAATGACGACATCTTAATTCAATATAGAGCTTTCGTATCAAAAACTGACCCTGGTTCGTCGCTTGCCATGGTAAAGCTCTTTTGTAATTTGGAGAAAAGTTTCAAGATGGCCGCCAAGCGAAGTTATGACGTCATAGACTATGTACAGGTAGGTTGATTAAGCAGCTACCGGAAGAAGCGGCCCTGCTGCATGTAGGTTGCCATTGGAATTGGAGGCGGTGCCTGTGGGGGTCGGGGCAGGGTATTTCGGGGGGCGGGCACGGGGGTAGGTCGGGTGTCGTAGTCCAGGTCGTAGTAGATACCACTCTGGTTCTGTGGACAAATATTCAGTGGAATTAGCACGGGAGAGGATTATGGAGTCAAAAAGTGAAACAGGTGATTGTTAATAATGATTGAGATTAAGATAACATTTCAATAAACTTTCTCTAATTGCCATTAAACAGTTAATTTATAATCTAGTTAAAAATGCAACAGATTATCAAAAGCATGCTTATAAAATTATTATAAGATATTTTTATTAGTCAGATAACTGACTATATTATATAGAATATAGAATTCACAGTTGTCGAGATTTCAGTAACAAAAAAGACAGAAGACACACTATAAAAAAACATGATATATTTAAATTGATATACTGTATATAGTCGTGATAGCTGTCATGTGGCGAGTAACAAGCAGGTGTCTGATACGAAGAAGTATAAAAAGCGAAATTTCATCCGTTTGTGGTTTTGCCAAGAAAAATTGTAAACTTGAAACACTCCGCAAAACATCCAGTTTATATTACGACATTTTAGATGTGATAAAAATTTATTACTCCAATAACCAGTTTAATAATGAACATTGAATATTATCATGACAAGCAACTTGTATGCATTTAAAAAAACAAAATAAAAAATGCACGTAAAATTTCAACATTCAATTTCAATATTGCTGAATTTTAAATAACAATAAATTTTGTTGAATAGTTTAGTTAATAGATTTTTTTATGTTATATTATTATATTATGAAAATTACATTAACTTATATATATTATATAAAAGTGATTTTTATGCACCTTTACTAATGAAATAATCATATTGCATTAAGAAATGTAAATAGAGACTAACATTTTTATTGAATTAAAAAATAAAAAATTTGCAAGTTGTATGCGAAAAAGAAACAAATCCATAATCATTTCAGAATGAAAATTAGATGTCCCCTGTACAGTACCTATCCTACCCATAGTATACAATTCTAGGTACAACACAGCTGATTATCGACTAAAAAAATATACACACCGACATAATGAATTTTATATGAAAATACATTGCACCTAGCGATATAGAAAAATGTTCGACTGTCGTGTAATTTACAACCTCAGAACTGCAGTTTCTTGCGATTATAGTTCCCCGATCGCTCTCCAGTGTCGCTACTTACCGCGATGGATGCTGCGCGACTGCGGGGCCTGGGTACGTGGAAGTTGCGGCCCAAGAGGTCCCTCTGGTCCTCCTCGTCGCTGCTGTCTGGGGGGCCCATGGTGGGGGGCGGGGGCCGGTGTTGGTGCTGGTGGTGCATCTGCAGGGACAGTGAGGGCAGCGTGCCCGTGAGGCTCGGGTAGTGTCCGAACACCGCGGAGGACGGGCGAGTGGGCAGGCCGGGCTCTGGCTGCTGGACATGGAGCACTCGTTAGCGGGTCAGTGTTTTGTTGTACATTTTATCTACAATTACTGATTGATATGGCACGAGTTACTGTTAATATTTAATTCATAATACTATTTGTTTAGAGTGACGAATGTAACTTTAAGTATTTCAACAATATTTTTATGGAAATTATTTCAACCTTGGAATTAAATAAAATGGGTTTATATACTCTTCTTCCGATCGAAAACTAATTTTTTTCTTTATTTTATTATTGTTATATAAAACAAGGCCATAAAAATAAGTTGTCAGTACATTCTGAGACACTATTAATTAATAATACCTTGCCGTATTTTTTTTACTATTTTTAGGTATATACAGATAAACAAATGAAAATATCACCAATTCGTGTCAAGATATATAAGCGTCTGAAACATTTTTAAATTGCATTCATTAACTCTAAACAATGTTTATAAAAACAAACATCCTGCTTAAAGGAACTTATCTATATGGAACGATGTCGATCGAGCGAGGCTTGGCGGGGCGAGAAAGGCACACTTGCTTTAATATCGTAATAGCAGTCATGTCAGCGTGGAAAAATAGCGATTTTTGCACGCCCATAGACAATGAAGCAAAGTGCGCCTTTCTCGCCCCCTGCTTGACATCGCTCCATGGAAATCGCAAACACCACATTGTGCTCCTCCCCACAGTTTATAAGTCGCTACTCACGGCATAATGGTTCTGCGCCATCACGTCTGCGATGTGCGCCCATCGAAGACGGTCCTCGACTGATACGTAGGCCGCGGGGGCTCCTCCCGGGGGCATGCCGCTCTTGACGGAGGCGGCGGAGGAAGCGGCGGCCGCGGCGGCCATGTAGCTGAACACGGGCGAGGTGATGCCCGTGCGCGTGCTGAGCATCTCGGCCTTCTGCTGCTCGCGGTTCCAGCGACGGCTGTGAAGAGGAGGCATGATCAGTGATGAGACAGAGTCAGGGTGACCCCGGTGTAATGATTGACCCCTGGTATATATATAACCATTGGATTATGGAGGGAGATAGAATTAGTATAGATTTAAACATGATTTATTTCATTTAGGTTCCAAGGAAAATATCGTGATGAAATCGCAGCTATATGTTGTTGTTTTTTATTAAATTTATGTATTGTTGGTATTTTGATTATCAATTATATTTGTCTTGAGATTGTTTAATACTATATTATTATGAACATTAGTCATGTTTCGTTTGGAATTATATGAAGTAAGAAAATGTGTAAAACAAGTTTAAAACAAGTTGCTATATTATTAAATTTTTCATCACGCAATTTAAATGTCCTTAATTGTAATTAATATAATTCGATATAAAAAGACGGCGAGCAGGTACCAGTCTGAGACAAATTACAGGTTCTAATTACGACTTCACATCAACTACGTGAGTCAGCAGACATGTTAGTGCAGACACAACCTTTTTAAGTATCAATTTGTATCAAAACCGTCCAGACATTTTTTGTTATTTAAATTTAATGATCGTGTTTGAGTGAATTTTAAACAATTCAAAGTCAATGTGCGATGTTCTTAATTATCAAATAGATTATATGTTAAGATGGAATGGTCATGCTTTAAAATTTCAGTTACTTTTAAAATTGAATTAAATAGAATTAGAATTAAAAAAGAAGGGCAGTCAATTCTTATCATTAATTAAAGTACATTAGCAAATTGCACACACCTGCTTGCATCCATAAGAGTTAAATTAAATCCCTGCATTTTTTTTTAAATTTTACATCTCAACAAAAGCGTGTCTGTGTTTTTTTTTTTTTTTTCATAAATGCATGATGTAATATTGTAATTAATTATATTAACTATATTATCTAGGTAACATTTTTCAACATATCTTGCAATTTTACCATGCTTTAATTACCAGAGTCTTTATTTGTCCCAAACAACAACCCACTATGGAACTGAAATTTTTTAGTTTTTCTTCTCGCTATTTTTTGTATCAGAAATGCATTTTGACTCTCCCCCCCCCCCTCTCTGGTAATGCTAGGGTACACCCTTGTGGTAGTCTTTGAGACCAAGGAAGCAGGGGGGTCTTCAAATAACACAAATAACAACTAAGAAAGTCTTATTGGAGTCCTCATTGTTACGTTAATACGTTAAAGCTCCGTCTAGAATTAGAAAATTCAAAATTTATGATTCCTAGTTAATTAGCCAACTGATTGGAAATTATTTTTAATTCCGATTCCGACAATTCTGGACGGTACTTAAGACAGTTACCCCCCTGGTGCTGATAGTTGGGTCTCACCTCCACATGCACAGCCCCAACAGGGTGAGGCCGATGATGAGTACCGCGGCCACGGAGGCTCCTATGGCCACCCCGAGGACCTCACCGTCCAGCTCACACTGGGAGCCGTAGAAGTTGCCGGAGCATCTGTGGAGAACACGTCAGTAACGGACTTTGAGAATGGGGCACATTAATTAAATTAATTATAAATGACTCCATGTATATTCTTAATAATTAGATTAATTAGAATGAGATATTAGAATGTGAAAATTTTAGTGGCTTAATCGAAAGAAGGGGTAAAAATATGGTACTGTGAATTTTTTCCGATTTTTCTGAGACCGGGAACTATTTTTAAAAAATCATTGAAAGTCTATTTTGATGACGTCACGGGCGGCACTGCCCTATACTTTTTCTTAAGGAGTGCCGCCCGTGATGTCATCAAAATGTACTTTCAATAATTTTTTTAAAAATAGTTCCCGGTCTTAGAAAAATCGGAAAAAATTTACAGTACCATATTTTTACCCCTTCTTTCGATTAAGCCACTAAAATTTTCACATTATAATATCTTATTCAGAATTTAATTTATAATAAGAAACTCTATTTCATTTTAAAGAAATGAAATACTTAAAAACTAATGACGGTAAATTTTGGTGGCATGATTAAAGCAAACATATAATTTATGAGTATTTTAAAAGGAGATAACCAGGAAGATATCAAACATAATAATCCAGCTTTCTCACTTACTACGGTTAGTACTGTATATAAACATGCAGTCCAATGACACTAATCATATTCAGTGAGAAAGCTCTGAAAGCTGGTTATCTCCGTCGTGAATCCCACGTAATATTACACTAGCGGAGACAGGTCACTGTGACCTCTCAACCCAGTGACCTTGTCGTGACCTCTGGAGAACACTCACGCGCACACTCGCTCCCCTCCCGGTTGGAAGGCACACTCGCCGCGGTTGCTGCAGTGCTCCGCGGGACACGCCTCGCACGTCCTGCCACTGCGCTGCACGTTGCCGGCCCAGGGGTCCCTCAGGCCCGCGCCGCACGAGCACCGGAACGTGCCAAACACGTTGGTGCACGTGGCACGAGGGTGGCAGTCATTCAGGTCAGGCCGGCTGCACTCGTCCACGTCTGCAATACACGTTAAATTGAGCTTAATTTATAAAGATTTTCAAATGTTTTAAATTATTTAATACACTAATTTTATGACACATCAATGCATTCAAATTTATTAAAAACATTGATTTGATTTGAAAAATAACTCCTTTTTTATTATTTGAATGAACATAAAACTAGATATACTACAATAATTGTAATTATAATTATCAAGTGCATGTAAAATATATTCAAAACTGGGTCTTCGGTACATAATTACAGTGTATATTAAAACATTTCATTTTTAATTAAGAAATTAGCAATACAATTTACAGAAGTACGGAATTCTAATAAAAATTCATCAAAAATATAAAAAATTTATTGTCTGTTAATCATTTATAGAGCCAATCTCATAAAAGTTTTTCATTCAGTTCATTTGCAGCTTGAGTTAGGCCACTAAAGACTAAAGGTAATTCTGAAATCTCCCTGACTCACCCTGCAGCGCTGAGATTGCCCCCGTGGGTTTGTCCACCCAGAGGGCGCTCTCTCCGATGTTGTTGTTCCTCCTGGTGATGGCCCCCTGCAGGTGGCGCTGGATGTCCTGCTTGACGGCCGAGCGCACCGTCTCGGCACTCTCCACCAGCTGCATCGTGGCGTTCACCATCACACCCCCGCTAGTGGCGCCATCTTTGCCGGGCGGCACTTGCAGGAACCCGTTCACTCGGGCACCCAAGAACTCATCGGAGAACGGAGTCATGCCCATGGCCGAGTCGATCTGTGGAAAAGGAGGTGTCACTTTCATATTTTAGATATAAAAGGTCCACCTTTCACCCATCTCTCCCACCCCATAACCTCAAGTCTGAGAAATATAATTTTGTGAAACATCCTCTTCCCCCCCCCTCCCCCCCCCCCCATTTATAACTAAATTTTGTATCGAACCTTTCTCACGGTTAGATGTTTTGCCTTTAATTTTGTTTTTATCCATTACTTGAAATTGAATCAACTTATGAGACAAAATTCAAGATAGTTGCCATCGTCAATTTGCTGACGACATGCACGTACGAGCTTACAACATCATAATTTTTCTTCCCCTCCCCGCTACTCCTGGCCTGTTACCCAACACGATGGCTAACTTGACACGGCACTCCTAGCCTGTTGCAAAGGTACTCACCGCCCTGACGGCCTCCCACTCGAGCTGCTGGTAGTCCTCGGACTCAGGGTCTGCAAGGGCGGCGCTCCAGGTCGTGCGAGTCTCGTACATCTTGTCCACTCGCATGTTCAGCATGATCGACACCATCCCTACAACAGCGCATGTTACTGACGAGAATGGTTTCGTGGATTTCAATTTCAGGTTAACTTTTTAAATGTAGTGCATACACTACACTCTTTTTTAGTAATACTGTACATCGAGATTTTATTATAGATTGAAATTTGGTTGTTTATATTTAAACAATTCTGATAATGAATAAATAAAATTTATAATAATAAAATTTTTTTTTACTGTACTAGCTACAATCAGCTAATCATGAGAGAACATAATTATTATAATTAAAGTAAAAGGGAATTTTGACTATTAAAGTACCGATTGTATAATACCTAAAGCATCACGAAAGCTGCTGAAAGTAAATTACGGTAAATTATGTAAATAAAATTAATTATGCTCTCTATTTACTTTAGCTCATGAGATACGAAGTCAAATTTTGATATAAAAATGTAGGCATAATAGTAAATAATCAAAGTTTAGACGAATATACAGTATATTAAATTTTTTGTCGATATTCATGTATTAATATTTATATCTAAAAAATTTGAAAATTTCTCTCCATGTATAATTATTGGAAGCGATTCACGAAAGAGTTATCCGCAGAAAGTTGCCCAGCTTTCTCACTACAACCGTGATTAGCACCGTTGATTTAGGCAGGCGCTAAACGTGGTTAGCGAAAAAGCTGGATAACTTATTTCGTGAATCGCGTCTATTTTATTAATTCACGAGAAAATTGTGTCATCCACGAGTTATACTCACTGCGACAGGGGTCTCGGTGCTTGCGTCTGCTGTACCCTGGGCGACAGTGGCACGAGCTCACGCCCTGCTCCGTCCTGCACGCCTCGTTCTGCGCCTCGTCACACGTCGACTGGTCCCCCACGATGCACGTGTCGATCCGCACGGGCGGCCGCTTGGTGTAACCCGGCCGGCGACGTGCAGGGGGCTGCTGGGGCGGCTTGCTGGGCAGAACCCCGCCGGGCCGAGGGGCGCCAGCCGAGTCAGGAACCGCGAACCTGGAGAAAGAACCAGTGAGCACCGCGCAGAGGACGAGAATTTGCCATACCTAACGATCCTCAGTTTGAATTAATACGTTACGGTACGATTATGTGGTTTATTCATGACTCGTTCCTAAGTCATGATTTCGTATTTTATTTTGAGGGAGTTTTTGGGAACAAATAAATAATTATTATATTGAAACACAATTAATTTACAATGGAAAAAATGTATACATTATAAAACTCTTGGAATATAATAAAAGATAATTATGACGATAGATGAAATATGTATTTTAGAGTTTGTTATGAGTAAATTTGAACTGCTGTAATTAATCAATAAATTCACTGTATATTTATAACTCTGTATTTTTACTATTTTTTATTTTATTTATTTTTAATTGATATAATTTAAAAAATCTGGATTTTATTGAAAAATAAACTTTAATAATAATACAATAATACAATATTAACTTTACATTAATTGCTGCTCGCCAATTACACCAGGAATGCATGCGGAATAGTCGACATTGAAATCACACATGCAGTTCAACGGCACCTCTGCAGCTCTCTGTGCTCCTGGTCGAGCTCGGGCATGCCACACACTTTGCGCATGTTGGCAGCACCGGCCAACTGCACGCCACATATGACGTATATACTACACATATGGTACAGCATATCGACCCGCTGAGCGAGTCTGCGAGCCTGGTAGTTCGCAAGGCGATCTCGTCTTTCTGAGCGAGTGCAAAACGAGGACGCCTCCCTCCTCCTTCACTATCTATCCTCTCTCATTTCTTTGATGTGTTTTTTAAGTCCTCAAGTATCCCATCCAAATACTCGCTGTTATTTTTTAATATTTAATTATTATCATTACTATCATCCACATGACCGCTAAACAGCTGTAAATTGTTGTTTTTTAGTAATACGTGCGGATAAATATCAATTTAGTTTGATTTGTCGCGCATTATTTGTGGCGCATGAGTATCGTGAGTTTATTATATAACAAAAATTATGAATGAAATATTCACACCACACGATCAATACTCATATATAGTTGTATATATCAATGTTTGTTATATACGGACTCTGGGATCTAAAATATTCTGTTGTTATTTATATACAGCGTATCTTATGATAATATTGATATACTATAATAAATATACACGTTGTAGGATATAATAATAGTAATAAAATGCATTTGAATTTGATTAATTCCTATAGTTTAAATGAAAATTTACCACGTTCTATGTATCCCAGAAAATTTACATTGCCAATTAAAAAAGGTAAAGTCAATACATTCAAAAGCCTATTAAATAAATAGTTAAATACAGTAAAAAATCGACGCTGTGTCCATCTGTTGGGCAATGAAGTTTTCCGTGGAAATGCACTATACAGTATTTAACTAATAGATGTATAATTTTAAAAAACTTGCATTCTGCAATATCTTAGTGCAGACTTAACTCACCCTGCGCCGATGACAGGCTCCCTGGGGGGCTGCTGCTGGGGGGTGACCGGGGGGTTCTGCCCCGCCCCCGCGGCCGCAGTGACCTCGCCCCCCTGCTCTCCGGCCTCTGTGGGGAAGAGGTTGATGTACGTCCGCTTGCCGTCGATCGAGACGAAGTTCTGACCATCCTCGGGGCTCGTGATGACGTCACCACCCACCCCTGGGCGAGGCACGTCCACCGGCACTGAGAAAAATCAGGGGTGTTGTATTAATTGTATTATATAAATCATAAATCAGGGGTGTTCTATATTGAATGATATGTCATGGTAATGCTGGAGTAATATAGAGAATCAACCTCGAAATTTTTTATTGCAAAAATAAATAGAAATAAATAGAGGGTGCAAAGTTACGCCACTCTGATTTTTTTCGGATTTTTTAGAGTCCTGGAATTATTGCTAAAAAGTTTTGCCGATGTCGAGTTTGAACCCACGCCCCTTTTAGGTCTTATCAATTTATTAAGAGAGGCGTCCAGAGGCGTCACTTTCTCTGTACTTTCAATAATTTTTTTTAAAAATAGAAAAAAATCAGAGCAACAGAGTAACATAACTTTGCACCCTCTATCCATTTATGCAATATTTTTTTTAGGTCAATACTCTATTACTATGAGACACAAACCATGCAGGGGTGTTCAATGTTCGAGTAATTGTTAGGAGACACTGCATGTCTTGTCACATTCTTGCATCTCAATAATATTTTTATAACACAATTCATAATGAATGCCCATAGAAATTTACATTGCAATATAAAATGTATATAAATAGAGATTACGAATGTTAATTATACTCTGTTTTATTTCTATTATTATTTTTTTCCTAGGAATAACTTATTTATTGAAAGTTTAGCCTCCTGTAGGCATGGTTCATAATGGCTGAACTTTCAAAAAATATTTGCAAATAGTTCCCAGACTGACCAGTGAGAAATATGTGAAAAAAAAATTGAATAGCACAATTTGGTACAGTAAAAAATAATACCCTTTATTAATTTATTTCATGTGATATTTCATGTAGGTTGTCCATTAATCGCAACACTATATTTATATTATATACCCTCTCTAATATTTTCTTAGTGAAAAAGAAAAATGAATTACTTAATACTAGAAATCTAGGGCCTTAAATTAAAAAATAATAATAATAAACTGGAAACATAATGTAATTTATGCAAGAGTACTTTTGTATTCAATTTATGCGATAAGGAAGTAACATAATTTGCTACGCTCGTTTCATTTTGTGATTCTCATTTGACATGCACGCTTGCTGGGTGGAGCACATTCAACTTCGTTGTTTGTTTATTAAAGTAAATTACCTTTTCCTTATGTTCTTCTTCCTTTTCAATGAGCGTTCATTCAATTTAATGTTTAAGAAAGTCATATTTCGAGACTAATGACCTAGGTTAGTTCAAAGACCCTGCCACATTATTTAAATGATATGTTTTGCTAATTTTTGTTCAAACTAACTGTACATCATGATATGAATGATAATGATAACCATATGGCTGCATGATTCTTAGTTTTTGAAGATGAAATAAACTTAATTACAGGAGAGAAAGGGTTGGCACCTGCCGCGGGAAAGTGATTGTAATGAGTCATTGCCTCTCAGATGGATGATGACAATCATCTCAAAAATATTTTATAATCCACCTTGAATCCTCCACTTCGTGTAACAACTTCCTTCATTACAATCCTTTCTTCATTTAAAAAAAAAAAAAAAAAAAAACTCCGTTACTTCATTTCCTCATCTTGTATTTATACTATCTAACAATCAAATATAATATATTTTGTACTTACATTTACCACAAAATATAATAAAATTTCATAAGAAGTACTTAAAGTTTTTTGTGAACAAAGATTTATTTAAAATAAATTTTAATATTTTTATCGTATATTTTTCACACGTTATTATAGTGTAGTATAAAAAAAAAAGCTATTTTGGCATAAACAGGTCTTTCACCTGCAATTTAGACCTCTGTCATACAAATTATGACCTGTAATTTATGTGTTAATTGCAGTTATTGTATCCTGTATAAAAGGGCTACCTAATCATTAGTCTGCACTGGATGAAATAATAAATAAAATAGAATTCATTCTTGAACTCTAAAATCTGAGACTGTTAAAATAACACTGTTCTCCAAAGGTTCTCCACTCACCTGGATAGACCTGAGGACGTCCTGTGTTGAGGTTGCCAGGTCCTTGGACTGCGGTCACCGTCACGTCGAACACCTCGCCGTGACCTCCAGGCCGATGGCCCCTGATGGGGGCAGTGATGATGGCTACATTGTTAACCCCACCCGGTTTGAACTCGGGGTCATCTAGGACGAGCCCAGGACGGACCACGTAGCGACTGGTGCTCGTGACGGGAGGCGGTGCAGGGGTGGAGGAGCTCGAGGCGGTGCTCACAAGCTCAGGGATCGAGGACTCGAGCTGGATGGGAGTAGCCACACCCACTCCTTCTAGTTCAGTGACGGGAGGGAGGTTCGGCGTGGTCGCAGCTGGCGAGGTGGTTTCAGCCTCCGTGGTGGAGCTTGGCGTCGAGGTTGACGTGCTGCTGCTAGGTTCTTCAGAACTGGGGGGTGGAGCTTCAGAAGTCGATGAGGGGGCTTCAGAGCTGGACTTTTCCTCTTCAGGTTGTTGTGGCACGTCAGGGTAGACTGGACGACGGTTTGGTACCTGAGGACGAGGCCAAGACGGTCTTGGTCTGGTTGAAGGACGCGAGGTGGACGCTGAGGTACCCTGAGGAGGTGGGGGTGGCGACATGAATGACTCGGAGTTCTCCATGCCAGGGAAGGGAATATTTTGAGGGGGAGGGGGTGGACGGTCAAATGGATACGGGGGAGGTTGTCGTGTGTTGACAGAGGTTGGAGGGGGTGTGCTGCTTACAGTTGTCGATGATGTGGGTTCATAAACCAGGTCTGTGATCCTTGGAGGACCTCGGTTGTTAATTCTGGTTCCCATTGGACGTAAAGGACGGCCGTTAGGAGGGGGTGGTCCTGGAACTGCAGCAACGTTAACGTTTCCTCCCAGGAGCTTCACGATTCCCGTGATGATGTCTTGTATGTCTGGCTCGCTACGGCGCGCTGTCGCATTGATCGCCGACCAGCGGTTGGGCGTCGCGGGCCCCACTGCGGCGGCTGCATGTTCCACCCGTGGAGCCCTCCTCCCTTCCCCCGGAGCCGAGACCACGGGCTTCTCACGCGGCACCACGGGCAGTGGTACCGTCTTCTCCTCGGATGGTAAACGTTCTCCAGACTCCGCTGCCTTCCCAATCAGCTGTCTCGATCCTGTGGAGGTCGTAGCACTGTGTTCTATTGAACGAGCCAATCTTACTGACTCACTACTGGATACAGTTTCATCGATGGATGCTTCTGATACTGTAGGTTGAAATCTGTCTATATTTCCTAAAGTTTTACTTGACATTTCATCTACAATTTCATTATTTTGAGTTGCAGCTGCAATATTTTCCTGCACACTTTCTGCAACGGTCGTGGTTTTCTTTATTTCACTAGAACTTACTAGAGTTGAGGTCGGACTTATTTGTGACAGTTCTGTGGCTGGGAGGACGCTGCTGGGAGCAGGGTCGATAGCCACGAGGGTGCGAGAACCCCCCGGGAGCTCCCAGGGCTGCAAGGACCCCCCGTCCTCCGACCCCTCTGTGGCGGACGAGAGCAGCTTGGTGGAGAACACCTGGCTGTTTCCGGTGCTCGCGATTTCGGGCTGGGCGGCGGACGAAGAAGACTCGCTGCTCAGGGGGAGACTGGGCGTCCCTCCGTCCTTCATCGTCGGGGCGAGAGCTGCGTGGCTGAACGTCGACTGAAGTTCGCCACCTGGACAGAAAAAAGCGTGTTGAGGAGACAGAAAGTTTAGAGATTTTTTCATAATGTGATGGGGAGTCTCTCACTTCCTATGCATTTTGCCTTTATGCTGGACCCCTAAAGACTAATTATAATATATTTTATAAACCTCTTGTCTATTCTTGGATATGACAGAGTGAATGTGTATTGATGTATGTACGCTATGTCCATGAAGTTTTTTGGTACAAAATTGCGTCTCTACTTATTTATTAAAAATAAAAAATATAAATTGTATTATATAAAATATTTTTATTTTTGATAATAATTCCTAATTTAAAGGGAACTTTGGTATTTATATATGACCAACCTTTTTTTTGAATTTTATCCTAAAATACACGTTCATATAATATAAATGTTTTCTCACCAAAATGAAATTGATGGAAAAATTCCTTGCAGAATTATTCTACACGGAAACTAACAGAGGGTAACGAGAAAGAAATATTTTTTGCTTAACTCACTCTAAGATTAATCTGTTCGTACTTGCTAAGACAATTTACACACATGCAACCTTCCTAATTATATACTGCTAAAAAATCATGTGTGTATGTTTAAAAGCTCCGTTGCTTCAGGTGATACCGCTAAATTATATTGTGCTAACTCTGTTTATACGAAGCCACGAGCAGTTAAAACATTTCACAATTCTTCTAAAACCAATATATGTAATTTGATCAAATCATACAGTTGAAAATTATATAATCAGAAGTCATAAACGAATTATTATTTTTTTAATAAAAATTAAAGTTAGCTGTTAACTTTTAATTTCTTTATATATGTAAATGTTATAAAACAACAACTTAATTAATCTAATAATACATATGACGTAGCAATTATTACGGATTTCTGTTGGCAGCACCTAAAGGTTCAGTTATGAGCTCCAAGCGGTGCTCAGGCAGCAATGGCCGTGACCTCACGAGGAATGCGCCAAACCAGCCGCCCGGGCTCGGGGCGACGAACGTCACGAAACGTTACGTCTCCTCACGCACTCTCAGTCACGGTGCTTGATA
This sequence comes from Siphlonurus alternatus, assembly GCA_949825025.1. Lineage (NCBI taxonomy): Eukaryota > Metazoa > Arthropoda > Insecta > Ephemeroptera > Siphlonuridae > Siphlonurus > Siphlonurus alternatus. Next base: position 11,928,152 of record OX463782.1, on the reverse strand, counting down.
TTACAACTGTGGGAATTAAGACCAAAAGTATTCACTTTCCGTCCACTTTTTGTCAAACTTGAAACCAACAATATGGCAAACCGTTAAATAACTTAATTTATTTATATTGTGGTAAAAAATATATTTCACAACTCAAGTCAAACGCATTATAATAATGATTTGAATTCATTCAAGTTAAATAAATATAAATTTTATTATATTCTGAATTAAATAAATTTCAATTTTAAGCATTTCTTTAGAGTTGTAAATAATTGAAAACACTCCATATAAATATTGATGCATATTTGGGTAAAAGGTCTCGAGTCATGTATTCTTAATATTTTTTCAGATTTTTTTTAACCCTCTTAAGGTAGAGATAACGCCGAACAGCTGATCGACGTAATGCCCTTTGATTAACATGTAAACCTTAGCAAATTGACAAAAATTCTGAAATTTTTTTGAGAGGCAGATATTAGTGCCTAAAAGCCATAGAAAAAATTTCAAAACGATTTAACGAGCCGATTTTTTTTAATTAATTTTTTTAATTTTCAGCATAGGGCTTACCCATGGAGAGCCAAACTAAAAAATTAATTTAAAAAAATCGGCTCGTTAAATGTTTTTGAAACTTTTGCTATGGCTTTTAGGCACTAATATCTGCCTCTCAAAAAAATTTCAGAATTTTTGTCAATTTGCTAAGGTTTACATGTTAATCAAAGGGGATTACGTCGAACAGCTGTTCGACGTTACCTCTACCTTAACACTCTTAAAATCGTGTTGCAAAAACACTGCATGGGATGTCACAGTCAAGCATAAGGAAAGATGTTGCATGACTATGACGTCACAGCGTCTTTTCCCTCGTTTTTGAGGTTGTTGCAGGATCCAAAAATAATTTGAAAAAACTTAATAGTCCATAATTTGAGGTCTTCTATCCAAATATGCATTAAAAATTTTCATGAAGGTTGACCATTTTATTTTTATTAACTTTAAATTCAAATAACGCTTAGTACTTGTTAATTAGTGACCCAAGCGCGCATATTTTGCTTGGCAACTAAACAATTATTAAACTGCATTTTTTAAAAACTCGACATTAAAATGTATTTAAAAAGTTACATGTAAATAGATTCCATCAGTTCAGGTGGAACAAGTAATAATACACAATTCGGCAGGTGGTAATCAGTGGTTGATTGATTGAATTATTTTAGTCCCCACAATCTTATTTATACAATTCGGTTCCGGTAATTGACATACAAAATTACTTACGGATGTGCCGTGCGTGATGTTTGCAGTCTGTGATTTATGGCAATTAAAGTCCCAAAAATTAAAGAGACGCATCGCAAAGCATGACGATGTCTGTAGTTAATTCACTTCAAAGAGAAAATATTTTTCAATCTACACATGCCAATATCAAATAAATTGTTATAAGGGTCAAAATGTCATCTATTTTCTCATAATAATGACCCTTATGTGAGTGAAGTCTGCAGTAAAGAGGCCAGTGAGGCCATGTCTATCATTACGCAATGAGTAAGCGAAATGAGTCTCTTTGTTGCTTTTGTTATACGGGCTGTGTTGACACCCAAACCGAGATACCGAGTACATTATATAGGAGCACCGTATCATGCAAGCAAGGCTGTTTATTTCAATAACTGTAATTTATTATTGATGTCTTTCAATTTCATTATCTTCTAGCTTTCTTGCGCAATTACAATCATTGCTGTAATGTCAATGTTTCAGTTTCTCCAGATTTTAAAGAGTTGATAATTTTATAAAAAATCATATTTTTCCACTCGCTAATTGATTGTCAATTGAAGGTGTACAAATAAAAATTCTCATGCGACATTTTTTTTTTTTTTTTACAATAATTCAGATAATTTTTTACTTTAGTAGGAAATATTTTACTGTGCCAAATGTTCTTTTCACTAACGTATACTACTATTCAAAATCGGATTGTGATGCACGACAATTATTTAAAATAGTTGATTTAAAAATTTAAGCATTTTAATCTTGTGATATTTACAGTAAAAAGTATAATTGCATTTATTTTAATATAATTTTACCTGGGGCTGTACATATACCTGCGTCATGTAATAAATAAAATATAATTAATATGATGAATGCTAATTATTATGTATTTAACAAATTCAGCTGGAAATAACTATTACGTAGCACAAAAAATAAAATATGATCATTCTAAGTGGCTTTCTTAAATCTCTATTATTTTTTAAGGATATCCTCCATATGATTCATCAAAAACTACCTCAATTTACTTGGCAGTATTGGTGTAGTATATATGGCAATTTGGCCTCAATAAAAAGGAATATTCAAAATTTAGAACAACACAAATTATTTCAAACTTTAGAATAAATTATTACAAAAACTTTCTTTGAGTCTAAAAGGAATCTGCATAATTAAAATATTTTCATTAAAATTTACATTCATAAACATGTTAAAGGGTACTTTTTTACTGTAGTTTTGTGTAATTTTTCTCTTTCCGATAAATTACAATAATAGAGCAAAAATTTAGGTTTACCAACTGTCGTGCATGGTTTATATATTTTATATTGCAACGTTAACTCCATGTATAGGTAAACTTTGCTTTGTGTATACGCCTATAATTCTTGAATAAGCCACATACTTACGGGCTTTTCTTATTTTCTGCTCGCTAGAATTTTTATACCGTAATCGAAAGATAATAGTATTCAAAGATTCACACACTACTGTAACGGCTCTTTGGTGAAGATATGTGTACGAAATGATGCTATCAAGGAAGGATTTTACAGAATTTTAAAAAAGGAGAAAAATTAGTTTTTAATTTTATTTCTAAGAAAGCAAAACAAAATTTATGACAATATATATCTGCATGAAAATTCTTTCTGTAAAAAAATAGTAGACATATTTTATACTTTTTAGTATTTCTTTAGTATGAAATAAAAGTTTATGTTAAGTGTGTGTGTTGTGTATAAATATTTCTCCAAAAGTTAAATAAATTTTAGGAAAAATAACATTATAATAAAAATTCTTTTAGCCACAAAAAAATAGCATTGCATAACCTAAAATAAAAGGCTTGAAAATTAGTACTAATTGTTTTTTAGATTCTTACACAAGGCAGCAGTTTTTGTCCTATGACTGTCATGTTGACAATACTTGTGTCAAAACACCGGTTGACGAACTAATCACATTCACGTCACATAATGTGGGCGCAGTGGGTCACATAGAGCAGTGCATGGGAGGGGCGGGGGACGTAACAAAACGTCATTGCAAACGCTGCCACTTTCTCCACACGAGCCGGATGTATCAGGTAAGGATATGGAAAGTGAGGGCGACCATTTGTCATGCACCGATCAATATATGTTTTCTCTGTGTCATACCCTCGCGAGCATGGGAAAATTGGTAGGAAATTATCTTCTTTGCATGGTCCATCTTGAATTACCGCCAGGCCTAAGGGAAATGCAATATATTTCATAATCATTTTCAACTTTAAGTATTTTATCCTATAACATTTAAATGCAGTTTAAAAATTGCTACTTCCATACAATTCAATAAAAACACTAGGTCACGAAGAGTCGGGAAGTCAACTTGTGACCAGTACCCTAACAACAGCTGAGGGTTCAGTTAAGAAACAAAAAAATACTAATAATAATTAAAGTAAAGATTTTCTATAAAAAAAAAGGCTACTTTTGTCTATTTACTTCTTCGTCAATTTCTATTTCACCCTTCAGTTTTAAGAAAAATGCTTTCAATTCTTGTTTTAGAATTTATCATCCGAGTTTTATCGCGCTGGAGGAAAGCCAAGCAATCTTTATAGTAATGGTGACTACATGCTGTCTGGTAATGGCCGCCATGAGAGACCGGGAATCGAGCTCAAGACCTCCTTCCTTCGTGACGAGGCAAAAAAACTCACTCTTATTCCGGACCGAGCAATTAGCTTGCAAGCTGTATAATAAATGTAACAAACAATAGCAAGCACATTTGTCATTGTTTATGTACGGTACATATACAATACCATATGATATTTTTCTCAACGCTTATAGATTATTTGGGCCATTCGACTAATTTGATACAACAAACCTCAGTTATGTCTAATGAACAGTAAATATTGTTAATTAAGATAGGATATTGAAATTAGCAGGAATAATTGAAAACTGAGCGCAATATTTTCAACATTGAGAATAGGTTTTACAAATGTATTCTATTATTACGATAAATCTGGCAACAAGTATTTTACTTGTAAACATTTAAAATATACAAAAACCTTTTGTTCTTCCCTTCAGTGTATTTTTTGCTCTATTTTTCCCCCTTTTTACAAAATATAAATTCCTTAGATGACAGGTAAGATACACGAGGGTTTATTTTTATTATTAACAAACGCAATAATGCGTAAAGGGTGCGGGTAATCGCTGTAGGGCATTATGCGAGCGGCAAATGTTTAGCTATAAAGCTGCGGCAAGGTGTACGGCAAAGGTGGGAGGGGAAACGGTCCCGTTAGGTAACTGTAGACCGGTGAGCTGTGCCCCTGATGGCAGGCAACCAGCACGACGCAGCACATCTCACGCGCCAAGAATGTAAGCGGCAATATTAGACGTGTGAATTTGTAGCTGGAGTTTTGATTAGCGTATTGGGTGTCACTGTACAGTAAAGTCTACATACGTCAAGTAGTACAGTTCAGGTAATTAGATATTTTACCTATCTTGGTAAATAATATATATCAGTTTCAGACACGTACATTATTTTGTTGGACTCAGATTTGAATTTGTAAAACTGCAAGAATATTTTATGGGATTTTCACCCTCTAATGCGTGTATTATCCTACAGTAAGTTAAGAATAGTGGCACAAGTTTGCAATTTTTAATAAATATATATAAAAAAAAGAAAAATCATATTTTTCTAATTATTTCAAGCAAATTTTAATCATTAGTCCACCTTCCATTACGTCTTTAAATAATTCCTTTGTAATATTTTTGTGGTTTTGCTAGAGGGTCTCATAAGATCTTCCAAGAAGAATTTATTACATTTTCAGGCTCAGCGTGCAGCAGGAGTTCAGAAGATTTACTCGAACGCCTCAGGAAAATTCATCTTGCATTCTATTCTCAAACTTACATCCATAAAAGTTTTTTCACAAAAAAATATTATATAAAAGAAGCTTTTGTATTATTGCTTTATACCTGAATGTAATATGTTATATGAATGTGAGTAATCTTTGAGTAGAAATAAACTGTAAGGAATATTACATGTTTTTTGTGTGCAATATCATGCAAAGAAAAGTAAAAATATCATGTAGAAATGTTGTTAACAGACAATTTGTTTAATAATTTTATCATCTCAAAATATGAAACTTATAATTTATTAGAAGATTAGCTTTTAGATTATATATATCGTCAACACACCAAAAATACATTAGAATTGAGAATCTTGGTTTCACCCGTATATGTGCAATCAAGATCTTGAATCCTGCAATAAACACATAATCGCAATGACACAAGTTTAGCTTTATTTCCAAATTTTACTTGACATTTTTGTTTAGCAACCTGAAATATGGTTTCTCTGTACCTGGCAAATATTATTGTGCACCAAAAGTGTCAAAGATTTATGACGAATGCAGCAGTGGGTATAGCCGACATTCCTTCCTCGACAATAGCGACCTCAATCTGAAGAAGGCGAGCTACCTGCGAGTTACCTGACGAGCCGACTTTTTATTACCTGATGATGTACCCTCCACGACGTAAAACTGGGCTAACACCTTTACAACTATACCTAGCAGTATTTTTATATTAACTTGATCATCGTAATATAATGTAACTTATTTTATCAACATATACTGCATGATATTATCTGATACACTAAAAAGTATTGAACAAGTATCCGCATGTAAGTAAATTAATATATTACGGCTACATGTACACCAATTATATTAAATTTGACGATATATTTTAATCATTTTATTAAACACCGAATTTAAATTAAATAACTAATTCTGTTTTATCATTGAAAATATTGCAATATTCCTGAAACTATCAAGCTATTGAGTATATACGTTGATTATATCAATGTACAAATAATTTATTGTAGACTTAACTGACAATGTAAGTTATTTTGCATTAATAACGGTAATATAATTATCTCTGTGTAAATACTGTATTATAAAACTCATGGTATTATATGTGCAAATAATACACAGTATATTAATTAGTTACAAAAATAATAAAGTGCATATATAGTTACAAATACAAACATAATATATATATATAATATTATACACACATGACGTTTAATTATATATGGTAGCCTATAGCTAAAGAGATGAGTTCAGCACTAGGTTATAATTTTATTTAGTCAAAGGTGTATTTTTGCATTAAATACTGTAATTTTCTATTTATAATTAGAGCCTTCGAGCTTTCATATTTAGAAATTGGCATTTCTGTTTTAATTAAATTAAAATTAAATTGCAATTAATGACTTTCTTTGGTTTTTAAAAAGTGATGACTTTCAATTCATATTTTTTTGATCTTCATAAAAATACAATAATTTAAAATAAATTCTATTTTTTTTAAGCTTTCATATTAAACATTATTTTATTTGTGAGAGTTGGCTTAGATATTTTCTATTAAGCTTTCCGCTCATTGAACTCTCTGTATAGCAGGTCTGTTTTCCTTACCAGCAAACGTCACGAAGGTCGATAGTAGCGCCAGCAGGATATAGTGGCTAAGTTTATGAACTATCGAAGGTCCACTCATTTTACACTTCTTAATTTTAGAACACATCACAGCACCCCTACAGGGAGGTGCACGGTTCTGCCTGGTGTCTGGAGCCATGCTGGACGCTAAATCCTCTTTCTGCGCCGCATGCTCATGGTACCAACAACACTAACAACACGGTGCTCACTGTCTGCAAGGCGCGACTCGACTGAGAGAGTCACCGCACCACCGCACCGCTCCGCCGCGCTCCGTAGCCCCACACTCACGGGAGGGGAAGGATGAACCTGATCCCTCCCCCCTTCTTCCTTATTACTTTTAAAAAGCTCTTTATATTAAACCAGGTATGACTGGAATTGAAAGTAAGCAAGTAAATCCTTCTATATAATGTTATATTTTTTTATTATAATTTTATTTTAAAATTAAATAAAAAATAGACAGTATAATATATATATATCTTTTGATGACTTGCTTTCACCATTGAAAAATATCCTGTTGGTTTCATAGTATGCACTATATGATAATAATTTTTAGAGCATTAATTTTCATCACATATTGACAAGAAATCTTATGCTATTAAATTTTAATCAACAAGAAGGCTGTGTTCTCCAGACTAACTGAGATTGGTGGTGACCTCAAGCCATAACGGACTCGCTCCATCTAAGATCTCTTTACAATGAATGGTATTAAGTGACTCGTGCTCTAGAGTCTTTACATTCCCTTTCCTTAAAGAACATAAAAATATGAATATTTTATGAGATTCATATCCAACGATTAATGTTCTTCACATAAAGTTAAAAATCATATAAAATCAGCGAACACCCCTAGTCGAAAAATAAGAGTTCTAAGTGATAATTTGAGCAGTAGTCAAGTAGTTGACTACTGCTCAAATTATCAGAAAGTCAACTACTTGTTTTAAGTAGTTGACTACTTAAAAACAAGTAGTCAACTACTTGACTACTGCTCAAATTATCACTTAGCACTCTTATTTTTCGACTAGGGACCTTATGCACCTGATTCTTTATCTATATTAAATCTAATAAGTATACATAAAAGACGCATGTGCATGGATAAAAACGCTAAAAGAGATAAGAAGGCAAGAACATTAAAAATTATCACATATATAATTAATTACTTAATTTTATCTACTTGACAGGCTGACGAATTGTGAATACAAATTTTATTATATAATATATATATATTTTTTTTTAATTTTCAGCCATGCGGATATGTATTAAAAATGGATTATATAGCTAAGAGATCCATCTCCTGCAAACCAGAGGGATGTAAAGTTCGTGTGATATTTCAAAATGTATGCTAAAAAAAAAAGGAAACTTTTTGTGTAAGTATAACTCCTCCCAGATTTTGTCCATACCTGCAGAACGGTACTTTGAAAATTATGTGGTTTTAAAGTGAACGTGATTGTATTAAATAAAATTGTCAAGAGCGAGCATTGAACGGTAATAAATTTAATACAGTGAATATGTAATAATGTATTATGATATAACATCCTGAAAATATAAATCAAAAAAACATTTTTGAAACTTTAATTGTGACAAATGTGAGAAAATTTTGACATGGAAATAATTTTCAACATCATGGTTGATAATTTCACTGAAGTTCAAAGCTAGCGATGAAAAGTGAGCACCACGTGTGTGTGACGACAATTAAAATGTTTTGGTCTCAAACAAAACTCCGCTTTCTGACTCCGACGTGACAAAGAGTACGTTGCTCTGTGTCGCTAATGAATCGCTCTCTCCCTCGCTAGAGGATGTACGGTATACCGCAAAAACAATCTGCACGAGCTAAGCCATTTACAGCAAAGATTGCTTAACTGTGCCTCACTGTAATAATATATACGACTCTCAGGATTTTTTTTTCTCTATTCTCCCACAGTTTATCGTCGATAATAACTCGAGTAATTAAATTGGATACTGCCATGCATTGCAGCACATTGAGATATTATAATTGATCCTATATATGATAAAGTATAATATAATGCTTAATAATCAAGTTTTTATGTGATATACATACCTTACGCACATTTGAATAAATTTAATCTTCTCCTTATATTTCATATTTAATTTTCAGATTTTGTCAGTGGTTATAATTCTAGATAAAAAATATTATTCCCCCGTAATTTGTAATGATGTAATGTTGATTTTTAATTCTAATACATGTTAACTTCTGTTATACACTATATGAATATTTACTAAATATAAGAAATTCCAGTTTTTGATACTGTAATTACAAATAAGTCTGATTATAACATTCAAAATACATTATAATTAAATGCAAATGAGAAAAAAGATAACGTCATATATTTTTCTTTACAATCAATTTGTAAATTAAAACTTAATTCAATATTAATACATAGGCAGAAATTATAACAGCAGTTTTATTTTAATTAAAAAAATTTCAATAGAAACTTAATTGTCACTGAAAACATCTTAATTCATTAAAATTGAGGCACAGTAAGTTAGCTGCATTGAAATATACTGTAAGTGTTCCCGTCATGCAAAAGAAAATAAAAGGTAATCGCGCGTGCAGAACTTTCAATGGTGTTTATTTTACAACAGATTGCTTATTCTATTATATTGAGGGAAAGAAACAAAATGAATAATACAGCACAGATTTGTTCCCCATTGCGTGATGATGTGCATTTTATTTACACAATCCTCTTATTACACACACGATCACAACGTTAAATGATTGCTCCCGTCTACTATGGTCTATTTAGTGCGTTAGTCGCGCCCCAAGAGCACCAAAATGGCGGCTGGCCCTACTGACCTAAATGATCATCAGATGACGGGGTGTGAGTGAAAGTGACGCAGGAAAACCCCCTGTAGAGTCATATGCTGGAGTTCCGCTCGATCGCACTTTCTATTTACCTCCGAATGCCGGAGATAGTGTGTTACGTCAACTATGATACGTAATCTCTGTCTCTGCTCTGAATTTACATATCCTCCTTGTTTTAGAGAGTTTGGCATTGAACTTTTTTATGTGAGAGTATCAGAGATCATAGATTATAACTTTTTGTGTTTTGTAAGATTGTGATCAGCTGATCACGGATGTTAATACTCTATACCTCAATATTGAATATTTGATGTTATTAAATAATTATGCTGTATTTTATTTATTTTTCTACTCATTTTTGTATTTAGATCCAGTGATGTTAATGAAATGTACTGTTGTGTAAAATATACAAAGTATAATTTAATTTACTAATTCAGTTGATTGTTAAGAATTTTCCATTTTATAATGAAAGACATTCTCCTTAGATTTGTATTTAATTTTCTTAGGTCGATATAAAAAAAAGTACGCTATATCCATGTCAGTATTATTTAAAAAAATAATACGTTCATGTTGTGTTATTGCATATCAAAATATTAAAAAATACAAAATGTTGAGCAATTATTTTATTTATTATTATTTTTTTTAAACATAGAGGTTGTATATACGAGACAAACATATATTATAGTTATTTATTATAATTTTATAATTGTGTTATATATCATTATTACTATGCATTTTTCTTTTATCCAGATCGAATAAGTAAAACCACTGTATGTACACTATTTCAGTGACCAATAAATAAATTTTGAAACGTTAATTAGTGCTTTTTTCGTCACCTTTATTTCACATTATTTGAATACCAATATGAAATTTTAAATGCAAAAGAAGTCGCCGCCGGGCTACAAATAGTTAAAAATTACAAATTAAGAATAAATAAATTATTATTTAAAAAAAAATGTAAAACCAATGCAACGATTAGTAAAAGAAATTACCTTGTAATAAAATTGAAATTAATTCATTGATTTTTTTTATAATATTAAACCTGTATAAATAATGGAACTATAACACAATCTGCTGTTAGATTAAATAACTCACTCTTTGCATGGTTACCTTTGCCTTTGACTAACGTAAGAGTAGATTTACTTAAATTTTATCTCTAAACTATACATTGATCTTATCCTTCCTCGTATGTTTTTTTTATTTACATGCCTACATCATTGTTACAACCTCCAGTATTCAATGTATATCACAGTTAACAATAAAAGATTATAAAACAAATTTGGCAGACTTGGTTTACAAGACTACACACTTTACAGTGAACAGCCTCGGGACAACTACTCTAAGTTTCCACGATATAGATCCCACCTTCTCTCATGCTGGACAGTGCCTCTAGTTCTGACGGTGCTCAAATGATCACAAGAGCGTGACCGTCTCGCCTGGGTCCTCCTCGGCGTCCCGAGCCACCGGGCACCAACAAGAACCTGCGCTCGATGAGCCGTGCACCTCGCTAAAACGACGGACGCGTTCTTTGATAACATCGGACGCTTCAGCAAACATTATTCATTAACTTGTTTCCGTTTTCTGCAGTCGTATAAAATTGCGGAAGTAATCTTGACCTTTCAAAGACTAATTGCTGCAGTTCATTCCTATATATTTTGACTAATAATTTACTATTATTCTCATGAAATATTAATAATAAGTATTTAAATGTTCATTTTTTTACTTAAATTATTAGATAAAATTTAGTAAAAGGTTTGCTAGTTTCAATTAAAAATAATTTCAATTTACATGCTTAAATATTTATTTTATTATTTACAATATTACATAAATGATATAGGAATGTTATTGCAATTATATTAATAATACAATTCATCACACAGCAGCAGTTATGTAAGACTAACAATATTCCTTAGGAACTTAATTACAATTGCACCAGTGTCCACGTTTTGATTAAATATGCTTAATCACAGAACTCATTTTGAGCTCTTGGCATTTAGAGAGATGGATTAAAAAAATGATACATTCTTCGCACTAATAAAAAATACACAGTAAAAATTCTGAACTTAATACACAGTAAAATTATCAATCCTTCAAATATATTTCAAAAATATTTCTGTTCTCCGTATCAATAAAATAGACTTGGGAGTATTGAGCACGTACGGTGGTTTAAAGTGAATGAGATACATGCAAGAGGTTGCCTATCATAATCTAGAGTGGTACGTTTGATCATGCAGGCAAGGATGTAATTGGTTTTATTATAACAGCCTACTTTATGAATGGAGTTTCAAAATGATGGTTTTCAATAATCTGATCTAATTGTTTTATTCCTAATATATTATTTATTTTGATCTCCTTCTTACGGAAAAATCCCTGAAAAGAGGCTTCAAGTCAGCTGATTTTGCGGTGTTCCCACCGTCCTATCCAACCCTATGTAAAAATTAAAAAAAAATCGTTTTTTTTTTTTTTTTTTCCATTAAAGAAATTTTTTAGAGGATTTTTTAAATTGATTCATTATTAGAAGACCCCTAAATTCGGGGGTAGAAGATATTTTCAAATTATTAGCTCTAATAGTTACTGAGAAAAAAATCAAATTTTCTAACATGGTGGTTTATGGAGAAAATTTTCTCGCCGGGGAACACTTGAAGCCTATTGAAATTCATTTACCTGTTGCAACAGGTTTGTCTTTTCACATGATTTTTCACCCTCAATATTTACAATTTTGAAGATATAAAAAATTAAACTTCACCTTCACCGCTTACCCATCAGTCATGCATTAATAATGCGTGTACAGTAAATTTCCCCAAAATGAGAGCGACCGCACAAGACCTTTTTTTTTTTTCCTGCCATATTTATTTTTAATGAGTTGTAATCTCATGGTACCACTCTAGAATTGCAACCTCTTTTGACAAATAGAGCATATTATATAGGAGATGGCTCCTCTTTAGGTGTTAAAAAAAAGCCTCTAGCCCTTTGACGCGATAGAGGTAGCCCGACAAGAGTCCTGGCGAACATCACAGTTTGGGCTAACAGATGAGGCCTGTTCCCAACCCTGTGGAAGGCTGCTTACGAGGAGGCGGAGGCAGCCAGGCAGAGCGCCCTGTCGGTGGCGACCAGAACTCACTGCCTCCGTTACTGCTGGCTTCGCTCGTCACGCTGCATGACGTCACTTGCGAGGAGTCACGTGACTTGGTGACAATGTCACGTGGTGACGTCACAACTTCTTCTTCTCCGTCTTGACCTTTCGGAGTGGCAGGCCAGTGGCTGTCGGGATGATAACAATGATTTATTAGCAATGATTGAGTAACATCTCACATAAGAAAGACAAAGTGGAAGCTTGTGCTTAAAGGACTTAATTTCTATAGGAGAGAGTTAATAACTTGCGATTTGTTTTGTATTGTTTTGTATTTTCTTTGTTTTTGTTTACGTTCCCGTTCATGCATGTTAATTGCAAAATATCAATTAATTTTTTAACATCGGCATTCTTTATACAAAAATTAAATTAAATGTGTGTTAATTTATTGAAATCAACACAATATTAAGGCCAAACCTAAGTGGTAATTGAAAATCTTTTTCATGATTAAAAAAAAAGGCCCTGTTAGAAATATTGTTATAATAATAAAGTTATTGAAAAATTATTTAAAAAGATATCACCAGGAAATATAACAAAATTAACAACAGTGGACACATGAACCTTACAGTACCAAACGTACGGCCTTTCTTTTATTTTCGATTACATTACTGACAGGAAAATTAGTAAAGGTGCAACTAAAAAAGGCAGCTTGACTCGAGTCATATTTACACTGATTTATAATATTATACGTACGTCAAATCGTATCATCGACACTAACTGCTCTAACAAGCACATCTGATGGTGCTCACCTGCAGATTTTGATGACGGAGTCGTTCCTCAGCCCCTCCAGGTTGGCCTCGATGTCCCTCACAGGCAGCTCGGTCTGCAGGAAGAGGTGAACGGCGCGCTCCCCCAGGTACGTCGGTACACAAACTACCCTGAGGGACAGGAAGTGACGTCAGATTAAACTTATTGGACCAAATTATATTATAAAACTGTATTTTAGAATGAGTAAAAAAAGTTGGCGAATTAAAAGTGTCGCAAATACGTAATTATAATGAGGAAGAATGACAAATTACCTTAAATTTAATAACTAGCTAAAAGTAAGTAAAATAAACTAAATCGTCTAAAAAATAATATTAAAATTTTGTTGCTATCGTTGTTATCATTAGTGTAAATTTGAATGGTATTCAAGCATAAATATTTGCAATTCATAATTATTTTATTGCTCTTCGATTGTTCCAAATATTACAAATAGTATAGTACTTGGGTATTACTGATAAAAAATAGAAAATTAATTAACTAAAATACTATGTAATCAAAACATTAATTCCTCTAGTCTTTCTTGTACTTTTAACCCCTGAAAGTTATGCAACTTTTCAAGCAAAAGAACACTGTGGGTTGCATACATGTTAGGCTCATGAACTTGCCGCGTGAAATAAAATTTACTTCATATTGCTTCTTATCTGTGAACGAATAATGGCGGAAGTTCACTACACTCGCAATTCAATTTATTCACATTGGAAGTAGCCGGAAGTGCAAGGTTACATACAGGTAATGTATTGTAGTAATGTGTATAATACTAATGGGTTATGTAGGTTACCTTACATTTCGTATTTCAGTTTTGAAATTACTAGAACTCTCTTTTAAGTTTAAAATGAGATTTCAGAGCTTGATTTTCGGCTACTTCCGGAGGGAAAGTCTAATTAATTTGACTGTAGCCAAAACTTACTCTCTGAGGAAACGCTGCAGTCCGGCGCGACGAGTCTCGATGAACGCGTCGTCGAATTTGTTCCACGTCAACACGCTCAGAGGGGGCAGCTCAGGCGGAGTCCTGAATCAATCAGTCAATCAATACGTGCGTATACTGTTCAGGTCAATTAGGACCCCGATCTAACATAGTGGCAGATTTATTAATAGGGTCTGGTATACGTCATGGGGTATATTAGGTATATAATATAATGTTTAACTAAACTAGCCTAAGTAAATTTAAATAGTATCATCCAAGTTATTTTTCAAAAAAGTCCTTGAAAATTTAAAAGAAAGTCCTTATCATCTCTTCATTGACTAGATCCACAGTTGGAATATTCTCGATTTACAACGCCATCAGACGAACTGGTCAATATTGGAGATAGAAGAGGTCAGTCAAAGTTAAAAGGAAGATGTTGGTACTTCCCCTAGAACACGGGGAGATCGCACCAGGAAGGTTGGAGGATGATTAATGAGTTTGCATGTGTATTTCCTGATGTGTGCCGTCAGTTTTGCCACAACCGGTGACGTCACAGAAAATGATGGGAAATGAGCGAAGATTGCAAGAAATTTATTTATTACTAAACTTCTTAAATTTGATAAGATTTTATATGGATTCTACAATTATTCTAACTTTTAATTCCTTAAAAATATCTTATTCTTTCTTCCAGAATTTAATAATAGAACTCCAAGCTTGTTTTAAAAACTGCAATTAAGGAGTCGGTTGAATAAAGTGATAATATTAGATGAAATAACAAATCAAATTAGATACACGAGGCTTATGGGGAAATCAATGTGTCGGATCTGCTTGGTCTCGCAGACCCGAAGTCAATACAAAAATAAATTCAATTGCTAGGACACACCCCAGCTCGTTGTCCAGGGTGGCGCTACTGACCTGTGGGGGTGGTGGCGCCAGAGGGTGCGTCTTAGCCAGCGGAACTCGGAGAAACGCCGCCGGGCCGCCGAACGAGGCACCGAGAAAGCGCGGTGCGTCGTCTGCAACAACACGAGCCGTCACAAATAGGACGTGGCGAGACGTGGAATGACAGTGTGATATATTTATATAAGAAACAATCATCCTAATATATAATAGTATAAAAGAACTTCCCCTCCAATACTTCAAACTTCAAAGCTAAAGGGTTTTTCCTAAACCTATATGCATGCACATAAATAATATATCATACATCATATATACACATATATAATTAATGTATATAATTATCATAGGGAGGGATTACACAGATTTATTCTTAAAACGTCGTATTGCTGCAGTGCGTATGCTCTGTACCACTAAATTTCACTACGATTGTATAATTATAATACATATACAATAACGTTATGATTGATTGATAATTGTACAGGTCTTTAAACATGCAAATAAATGTACTTTAACCAAACGCATGCATTTGACACGAGGACTTTTTTTCTGCAAAAAATATATTCTAAAAAATTCTCAAATTTTACAATAATCAGTATGCATATTGCATAACCATTTTTTTCGTAAATAAATACCCATGCATACAATATATAACAACATTTATACGATTCCTCCTTTAGAAATCTTTTATAAATATGGAAGTGTTATCGCAAATAGCACTACCAAAATTATCTCTGAATTATAATTAACTCTATATAAATAGCAGTTCTATCCCGTTATCACACAAATATTGAAAAGTCTTTCCTTTCGCAATTAATATAAATATGAACAATATGTTAACCACATAAAACTAAATTTAGCTGCATTTCCTGCACACATTTATTTAATTATCTTTCCTGTCATTCACATGATCACATGAGTTCTCGTCGGTCACATGCATGAGCTGATATCACGTGGTCACGAAGCCAAACAAAGATAGACGTACTCCGAGTGCATCGTGACTTCACTCAGAAAATCGATGAGCAACAATCGTCACGGTCCAAAGTTCGTGCAGTCATTGTTGACCATCGCAGTGTTCCATAGCCTAGGGCCTCATCTGGTTTTGTCCAGATTCGATCTCAGATTCAAAAAGAACAATGGCTAGTTGGAATGTTCTCAGAATATTATTTACTGTATGAACCACTTAATTCAAATAAACATCGAAGCTGTGATAGATAATTATTTATTATTCTAAAACTCACGTACGCATTATCTATTACGAAAGATCGTATTCCTTCTGTTAATAAATAGTTCTAGTTCATTTTAAAAGTAAATAATAATGTAAAATGTATATTATATTGCATCACCTCTATAGAGATGCTTATTTTTTCGTTTTATAAAATTTATGGTTTTACAATAAATTATTATTAACATATTATTTTATCTTTGTAAAATAAAAAATGTGTAAATATTTTGTATATAATATGACTGTGCATGCAGAAATAAAATGTTCTGTTGTCAATTACAATATTATAGCATCAAAACTAATAGAATACATGCGCATGAAGCATTAAATAATATAGGCTTAAAAATACATGTAAAAATTTAATTATCGTCACTGATATTAAAACATTAATTTTTAAATAAAATATATTATATTCTACTATAGCAGTTATTTGTGTTTCAGAACCTGACAATAATTATCAAATGAAGTGTCCTCAGGCCCCCCTCTAGGTGGCCCTTGCAGCCTGTAACGTCCCTGACTATAGCTTATTCTCAGTGCATGTAGGGACGCAGGTGCGGCCGGATTCAGGGGATGGAGGCTTGGGGGCTTTAGCCTCCCTTCTGAAATTTTGGATTTAACATGGGCAATATAGGCATTCCCATGCACTTCAATTTTTTTTAACACTGGCCTTATGGAGACAGCCTCTCCCCCCGAAATTTGGTTCTGGACCGTGCTGATGTAAGGACTTCCCCAATACTCACGTCGATGTAGATGACGAAGGAGGTGAAACTGGTGAACGGGTTGGGGCTGAAGCTGACGGGGTCACGAACACTCAAGTCGATGACCTCTGCCTCGGCCGCACCCTGCAACGTTATCCCGTAAATTGCAGACCACATTTGGAAGCAAAGGGACGACATCAGCTCTTTTATGGTAACCGCCAAAACGGATCTTCTACTTTTTGATAACGTCCTATTGTTTTCAGAAAAACTAGTATTGACCAGATACCAATTTTTGAACAATGGATTAAGAGAAATGGTGCAAGTATGTTTAACCTCGATTTATCCCCTCCTAAAGGATTACATGTAATATTTTCAAATGTTACATGTGGCGATGAATACTACGTCTGATCTTGGTCTAAATATGGATTTCTAGTTGAAGCATAATAACTACGTATCACGTTCGTTCGTTGCACAAAAGTCAAGGATGACATCGAATGTGACATTGTTACCTTGTGACGTCCCCAAACTTTGATGACATTTTTTTTTTTATTATTATTCATTATTATTTATTATACATAATACAGTTTAAGAAATGTCGCATATATATTGTATAAAGTTTTAGCCTCTCTATGAGCTCGAGCAGAGGAAAAAACTGAAATTCATAAATTGATGTTAATTACAAACATATATTATAGGAAAGAAAATACATATATTATGCACTATAAAAGATTAAAATTAAAATATTAAAATTGGGTACGATTCACGAAGCATGCAGTTATCCAGGTTAAATTTCTAACCACGTTTAACTATATCTGTTTCACGTGTTAACCCATTAGGGACTGAATTAATTTTTTGTTTCAAATTTTTGTTTTTTTGTTATAAACTGAAAGTATAATGTCTATAAACAAGAAAAATCACAATTTTAATTTTTTTGAAATTTAATTGCTCTTTTAATTAGCAATTTAAGTGCGATGCCATACGGCATCGCTAGGACATAATGTTGTCAATTTGTGCTTTTTGCTTATTTGAGACTTAAATCTCTTTCAGTGCTTGAATATTTTTATTTTTGGGTCTCTATTATATAGGCTATTCTGCTTCATGAACTCCCAAAATTCAGAGGGTCCCAAGTGGGTCCTAACGGTAAGGGGCCCACTACAGTTTCTGTACTAAAAATATAGCACAGTGATTAAAATTGCACTGGCCATTATTATCAGTTCCTGGAAGTAAAATACGTTGTAGTATATAATTTCAAAGATTTTTAAGGGACTTGAAACAGGCCCAAATAAGGGTCCCAAGGGTCCCAGAGCATCATTTCTATTTTTTGTATTTGAAAATAAAAATGACTTGTTAGAATTAGTATTACAAGGTATATCCTTACAAAATGGGGTACTTGAGGGTCTTCAATTTGGGCCCCGGGCCCCATGAGACCCTAGCCCCTGTCTTGTTCAACTTTGTTGTTGTATGGGATCTTCTGTTTTCTATTTTTTGTGGCGTGTTCAGACGCGGATCCAGAAAAAAATTTCGGCGGGGGTGGGGGGGATGGGACCGCCTCCATAAGGCCAATGTTAAAGAAATAAAGAAAAATTGGAGTGGAGGAATTGTCTAAATTGCCCATGTTAAATCCAAAATTTCGGGGGGAGGGGGGGGGGCTCCGCGCCTGGGCGTGTTTATTTTATAAATTCACAACTCATATGTTCAGCGTGGCCAAATGCATTGACAATTATAGTTTTCGTTATATCACAGAAGTCAATTAAGCTACGCCAACCGTAGTTTGTACTTGGTTGGTGACCGTTTCATATAAAAATTACACTGATGAGGAAAATTTATCTCGCTTTCCACATAGTGTAGAGATGCATTTGTGTGTGGTTCCCAAATTTAGACATCGTTTTGGTCCATTTATAAAAAGTAGAAGTGTCCGTCCTGATCGATGTTTTCCACAGTTACCCCAGTCTCACCTCAGCAAATTCTGGTGCACGTAACAGGCTATGGCAACCAACCATTTTCGTACATTATCTCTGATCATAACACTGCCGCGAGCTGTAGAAAAAAAAAAGACTGAAGCTCCAAATAATATGTGTAATATTTCAATTTTCTATGTTTTACATAAAACAAAAATTGCTAGCTTCAGGTTACAGACAGCATACATGTTAGTAGAGCAATTTCAATGACGACTGCATTAGAAAATAGAAGATTCCAAACAACAACAAAGTTGAGCAAGACAGGGGCGAGGGCCCATGGGACCCGGGGCTCCAATTGAGATCCCTCACGTACCCCATTTTGCTAGGATGTACCTTTTAATACAGGCTCTGACTGGCCATAAGGCTGGGTCAGGGATCCCTGACTGACCCCTCATATTTTTAACACAGGAGGATAGAAAAAGTGGCCTCAGACCCCCTGAAAAGTGGCCTCTGCTGCCTGTAATGCCCATATGGCCATGACTGGCCTCCAGCTTCCCAGTCCGAGCCTGTTGTAATATTAGTTCTAACAAGTCATATTTATTTTTAAATACAAAAAATAGGATTGACAGGAAGCTAAATGATGCTCTGGGACCCTTGGGACCCTTATTTGGGCCTGTTTCAGGTCCCTTGATATACTTTGAAATTATATACAACAACGTATTCTGCTTTCAGGTAACTTGAAATGATAACTATTGCCATTTTTATTACTGTACTATATTTATAATACTGATGCTGTAGTGGGCCCCTTACCGTTGGGGCCCACTTGGGACCCTCGAAATTTTTGTTTCGGTATGAAACAAAAGATTCTATATGAAAGAGACCCGAAAAAAAATATATACCCTCTGAAAGAGATTGTAAGTGTCAAAGTAGCAAAAAAGTATAAACTGACTACATTATGTCCTAGCGATGCCGTACGGCATCACCTTTACTTTACATGGAATTTCACCAAGAATATTAATTTTGAAAAAAAAATTAATTTTGCATTTTGAAGCATAGTATGTAGGGAGCATTTTAATGTATGATTGAAAATCTTAGCATTACCTCTAAAAAAGTTATTAAGGTATATTCAAAATAACTTTTTGCAGAAGTCGTACAAATTATGTACCCTAACTTTGCTTTACCCTGTGAGTGTCAAAAAAAATTTTTTTGAGCAAAATTAACATTTTACTACCTCTATAGTGTCAATGCAAATCATTATTGACTATTTTTATCAATGTTACATTGTAACTTAATTTTAATTAAATTTTCTGCTAGGGGATTTTTAGTGATGCTAAAATGCATCGCTAGTACATAATGGGTTACCACCTAGTTAAACGTGGTTAAGCTAAACGTGGTTAGAAACCTGGCTAACTGCTTTGTGAATCGCGCCTATTATTTTTATATGTAGAATATAGTATCTTACATTATTTTAAATCGTACTTCAACATGTTTTACTCAACATAGCTTTTTTTCTTATAGTTACATTATGAAAAATAATGTTTCATAAATTATCGGACACACACTCATCATATAACACACTCATGAGTTTGGAAGTAGAAAAATATTTCTGGCGTATTTTTGTTACATATAAATTCAATATTCTTCAGCTTATTTCAATATTAAAATGTTGGTAAAATACTTAAAATATTTCTTAAAGTTTTTACCTGTAAAAACTTATACTTACTTGACCCGTATGAAAACTGCTGCCCATTGCCACGACAGAATGTGTCATACAATATCTGCTACATGAGAGCGCGTCTTATCTCTCTTATCATGCAATCGATACTGATGTGCTATATAAGCCGGCACAAACAATCCTCAGTGAGTTGTATTACTCTATTTCGTGCGGGTCTATTTCTGGTCCCGACAATACACGTGGCGTCTCTATTATTTGCGATGGTGTTCAAGGACAGGGGGCGGGCAAGGCTGAGCTGCTAATTTTTACTAATAGCTATAGTCCACTCGGCTACTCCAAATACTTATGCGAAATTAGGTACAGCTGCAAAGAGACCATTTCTTTTGCTGTTTTAAAACAATTAAGTTGCGTCGCGGGTATAAGGTATACCAGGGTCAGATTTACAGATTTATTATTACTATTATTAGATATATATACACTTTGAGACATCATGAGCGTTTCAGCTGTTTGTATATGAAGACGTGGTGAACTGAAAACTTATTTATATTTGGTGTACGGCTAGACTCGGTTGGTGCTCGTATCTTCTAAAAAATTCAAATTTGAAGCGTTTATTTGAGCTAAAATTCTAAAAAGTTAGCTAGGAATCATGATAGAACTATAATATAAAGCTAAGGAATCATGATAGAAGGCTAGGAATAAAGTTCGTGCTGTCCCGAAGTGTACTTTAAATTCTGAGGGTATGGAGGCGACCTGAGAGAAAGTTTAATGGCTTGGGAAATATTTGCTTGAAGCTTCAAGTAATGCTATTTTTAAAACAGAGGAATGTGTTGTGACTGTTAATTCTTATATATTATTTATAAATATACATTTAATATTGTAGACTCAAGATGGATTTACTTTGAATTAACAGTCGCAACACATACAGTGTCTGTTTTAAAAATATATATGTCTATAAGATTGAAATTCGTGGCAGTATTGTACCCTGTATTTTAGAATTTTAGCAATATTAGAATCGCAAGTTTATATATCATTTATTTATTTCTAATCAATAAATTTTTCCTTTATTTTTCCCCCTTTTTTTATCCATACTATTCATGTCTATACATATGAGACCGCCAGACTACAAAGCAAACATTTGCAATACAGTTTACTTTCAATGTTCAGAGATAGAAAGCTTTTTATAAGCTCTTAACGCAAATCCAAATGTCTGCTATTATATAATTATAATGTCTGGCACTCGCATACAGACCGCATACAGTCGTGAACTTCTGACTAAATTACTTTACACAATATTTTAACACGTTGTTCAGATTTGCATGTGCGACGGCTAAAAATTTCATCCGTTCATCCACTGTAGCCGATAGTTGATGGCCTTGCTTTTCTGAGCGGCGTGGTTGGGCGCATGTCCTTGTCCATAATACCAGGCAAGTGTGCTCAGATAGCGAATATGTTAGCGATAATAATGCTGGAGTACTTCCTCGATAGGGAAAATATATCGAACACGGAAATTTACAACTGTCATATATTTATGTGCCTCATGTGATTATAACACTGATTAGTGATTACCGCATGTGACCACCAGATATAATAATTATAATAAAACTTCCGTACTGCAGATATACACTATAATTTACTATAAAGCTATAAAGTTGTTCTTACTGTTAGTAAAATGATGAGACGCTCTTTTAAAAATTTTAAACAATTTTATTAATTTATTGTTGTTATAATTAGGAATTAAATAGCTATGTAGTCAACAAAATTATAATTAATAACGCAAATACGCAATCAGAATGTTGTTCTGTACCACATAATATTTACTGTGTATTTTAACTATTTTTTTAGGTAACATTTTTACAGTTAAAATTCCTATGAACAAATATGTATAAATTTCAAGAATAGAATAAAATTAATTTAAAGGAATTTTTTAATAAAAAGTTAGACTTAATTTTATAATTTATACTCACGTTATTTTGTGTTTTCATCCAGTTACGAGACTTCT
This sequence comes from Siphlonurus alternatus, assembly GCA_949825025.1. Classification (NCBI taxonomy): domain Eukaryota; kingdom Metazoa; phylum Arthropoda; class Insecta; order Ephemeroptera; family Siphlonuridae; genus Siphlonurus; species Siphlonurus alternatus. The sequence continues at coordinate 11,905,500 of OX463782.1, read as the reverse complement.
GAGGATAATACATCTTGGGATGATACATTTCCACGATGTTTACAATCTCAGCAGCGTGTATCGAGTGTAATAAATGCGTCTTACTTTGCGAGGATAGAAAGTAACACACGTCTGACGCAACAAGCTGCTCAAGTTGAATGATCCTTTCTGTCTGGTCCCCAATGGAGATGATGTGTCTGTCTATATAGGCTCGGGTGCAGGTTCTCTGAAGTCCGGGAGATTCCCAACAAACGGACGTATTCGCTCTCTGTCTTCTTCAAGTCTGGAGGAAATGTCACGAGCCCACATTGTTATCACGAGAAGAATCAATTAGAGAAGTGTCAACTTAATTTCCCGCCTCTATGATAGCATGTATGTAGTTCTAATTTAATTCAATAGAGTGCTCTGTAATTGTCGATTAGCACGCCATCTTCTGGTTTTTAATATATTAAATAAAAATTTATGTAGCAAAAAAAAATATTCAAGCTTTTAAATTATTTATAAAATTATCATTAATTGCAAGTCAGTGTCATAAAATGATTATAGCTAAAATGCGAACGAATCAAAATGTTCAAGCTTGAAATTGCTTCATAGTAAAATATTGATCGTAAATTACAATTTGTATAGATTATTAAAATTTTGTGTGCGCATGATCATGCAATATATGCATGCCATGGTTCCTCGCAGGCTTAATTTGGACATCACTTAATTTGGTCCATTGATAAAAAGTAGAGGTGTCCGTCCTGACTGAGAGAGGTTTCCACGGTTCCTTTAGTCTCACATACCAGCGAATGCTGAGCCAGGCGTATTATATATAACAGCGAGACCTAGACTAGCTAATATATATATATATATATATATATATATATATATATATATATATATATATATATATATATATATATATATATATATATATATATATATATATATATATATATATATATATATATATATATATATATATATATATATATATATATATATATATAATTTATATATATATATATAATATATATATATATATATATATATATATATATATAATCTTTTCCCTCCCTTTTTTAACCCCTATACCCGCGCGTGCTATATATTTTACCCCAGCCTCCATTCAGCGCTCACAGCTCGATCATTATAGATATAATATATATATATATATATATATATTATATATTATATCATATAGGGATGTAGAAAAAAAGGGTTGTATTTATAATAATATGTACACGGTATATGCAGCATGCGTTTGTGTATAAGTGTACACTTAGTACACTACAGTCACAGGGAGGGTAATGGTAAGGCTAAAAACTGGATCCAGTAATGGTTAACTGAGCACTCTTAATAAAATTTGGCTGAATGTCAGTATATTCCTGATACTGAAATTGACATCTTATATTCAGTGGATTGATACCCCTGAATATTATTCAGGTGTTGGATTTCAGGTGTTAGAAACCACTGTCAATTGACACCCTATTTTCAGTGAGTATCAGCAAGCACTGAAATATTTTCAGTGTTTTCTTTAACATTAAAATCATGTACGATTTACGAAATTGAGAAATATGTCATTTTTTAATTTATACAACAAAATTAAATTTTATTTCTAGAGATTCAATAATATATTAACTTATTATAATTTTATTATACCGTGTCACATAAATTTAATGTAATATCATTCCATTGTAAAAAAATAAATACGAAAAAATTGTATTTTAATATAAAATTAGCTAGAAATATTAGCGACAATAAATAAAATGGTGAAAAACAACTTATAAATAATACAAATTGATAATTAGACCGATATTATAATACTAATAGCAATTACTAACCTACAACAGGCATGGAGGAGGTTTGGGTAACTGAATTTGCATCTCATCTCTTAATAAAGTACGATCTCTTAAAAGAAATACGCCACAAAGTATCGTTGCACCTTAGTGAATACAAATATTATAAACTTTTGAACCAATTAGAGATATTTCTCGTCGTTTTTCCTCAATTTCATGACATGACGCCATCATCGCGTTCACAAAATTTTCCACTTCAGCTGACTAAATTATATTTACGGTTTGCGTTCTTCATTTGCTTTTTAATTTCACCTTAATTTTTTTCAGGCTATTAATTTTTTTTTCAGTACATATTTTTATTTTTCAGCACATTTTATTTTTTCAGCATATCCTTACACTGGGAAATATAATTGAGGTGTTAAAACATAGAAATTTTTTCGAAACTACTGAAAGTCAGTAGTTAAAAATATACTGACATTAATTTCAGACAAATTTTATTAAGAGTGAGGTTTAAACAGGTACGTAGCAATTAATTTTTTAGCACATATATTTATACACCATTAGAATCGTGGACATGGATGTTTAGAATGCTTTTGGCACATTTACTTGCATGGTGATAAACAAATAAATTAATTGTGAGCCAAAGAAAACTCAGTTTACCATTTCTCCAGCCCTTATCATTACCCCCTGTGACTGTATACCTACTGGTTCAATTAAAATAATATAGTACGTGTAATTTATTTTCAATATCATAACATCATAACCCAATTAAATATCACTTTCTTTTTACATTATTTATATTCTATATAATTAAATTTTAATGCACATTGCACACTCATTTATAGTACATATGTATATTATAGCTTGATTTACTATAGCTATAATAAAATAAAATCAAAAATACAAAGAAAAATAATATCGGTTAATTTTTTGCATGTATTTTTTGTCCACCATTAATACTAACTAAAATATCAAGGATCGTGATAAATCGTGCATGGTAATGCGACTTATCAAAATTCAAAATAACACGCAGCTTGTACATAATATATAGCGACTATAGCGAGTCTATACTGATTGCAATTAAAAGACAATTAAGGGGTTGCGTTAAAAGTAAAAACTGTAATTTTGATTTATAGAGCACAGAATAGCTAGCTAAAAGATATTTGTTGCTATATATATTTTAATTGTTACGATGAAAAATTATTTTGTATTTTTTGTGCTTGTATAAATATATATAATTATGCATAGTATAGTTATATAGATGCGGTAATGCAATGAAATTTACGTTAACAGATCTTGCAGAAAATGTGGGAACTCTGCAGCAGACAATTTGTCACACAGCATCTGCATATTATCTCATCTCCCATAATCTCCCCAACTTAAGAGCGCGAGATTAGCCGTGATGAAATGTCGAGTCACGATCACGTTAACAAAAGAATGTTTATCTACGTCAGAATACATTTTTTGTTGGTCTGTATTCACAACCTTCGTTTCAATTTAATAATTATTTTCGTAACAAAAAATCATCGCCACTTTCGGTTCCCTGGTTGCCAATGCCAGCGTATAGTCAGGGCTGTTCTCTAAAAATAAAAAGTTTTATAACTCGCATGAATTAATAGCTTAACAAACTTTTTGCAGCTTTTTAATCGTCACGAAAAAAGAAAAGCATGATAAAGGTTTTTCCATGTCCATGCAACAAAATAGTTGTTAAAAGAGCCTATAATATATATAGCATGATGTGCTATATAGCTCATTTATTATCTGCATGAATTTTTAGTTACTGGAAATTCCTATATATGTAATACACTTCTGACTATGAATTTCATAAAAAAATAAATAATAAAAATACACCATGCACGCATACTGACAGCAGTTTTTTTTTTTTAATATAATATACAATCTATAAGCAAAGATTTCTTTGAATCTCTCAGTAACACTTTATGGTAATTTAATTTATATAATACTAATCATTATTAATCAGTTTGTAATATAAAAATAATTTACATAAACTATAAAACTATAACTTTGTCAGTTTCCTTAATTAAATACACTGATACACAACTATATATAATTCTTTTACGATTCAGGAATGTTTTAGAATTCTTCAAAATTCAAATAATATACTAAATAAATTATGTTATATCTGCAGTATTATTTATTTATGAAACGAGCCAATAAGTTGGGTAATTTCCTTTATCTTCTTCATTTCATAAAAATATATAGTTTCATGTATGGCATGGAAGGAAGGTTTTTAAATTCATACGTACTGTCTCACAACAATATTTAAGTGAAGGAGGAGTCTAAATTAAAGCTTTAAACCCCCCCGAAACCATCACTCAAATTTTATTTCAATTTATCAAAGTGAATCAAATGTAGCCTAGTCTGTTAGTTGAGAAGGTCAGTTATTCTGAATTTAAATCACGCTTAATATGACAAACATAAAAAATGTTACTTTTTTTTTTCTTTCTTTCTTTTCTTTTCGGTGCTCTATATAGTATCAGGACTCATTTTCAAACAATATAATACATACTATAATAAATATTATAAGGCAAAGTAGACATAATAAGTTGATATAATTTTACATACCATGCATATATATATATATATATAATTATATTATAATATGTATTGTATGCTGTGCAATCTTCGTTGCTAGATATACTACTATATATTATAGACTACTTGCGAAATATCACCAGATATATTGGAGTGAATATACATCGAATTTTGTGCAAATTGTACATTTTTTAAATTATAATTAATAAAATAGAAAAATGCATTTGCGTGCACTAGCTCTCATTATATAATGATTAAACTCGTGTTAATGTGTGGTGCTGCATAAAAGTTCAAGGAGCGGTGGAGATTGCCCATGCAGCATTCATATGGTATGTAAAAGTGCATCAACTTATAATATATACTATAGTATTAAATTTGTCAGTTTTATCTCAATTTTGTTAATTATTTTGTTAATATTTGGCTAACAAATATTAAATTTCTTTGCGTCCTAGCTAAACTTTGATAAAATCATCACTCCTGCTCCTCCGGAGTCTCAAATGTTATATGCACTGCAGTTATATATCTTACTTATTATACATTATAGATACAGGGGAACTTAATATGTATTATAATATGTTTCATGTCAATTTTCAGACGTTATATAACTTTTATTATGATGACTTATGGGCAGCATGAATTAAAAAAAAAATTGATAATGATGAAACTGATCAAATTGAATTTCTTGGACCTAGATGTGTCATAATTTTTCTAATGACGCGGCGTCCCTCGAGGACCTTCCTCCCTGGGAGGGCGATGCTCCGTGTAAATTGCGCCGCCGACCGCCCTCCATAAATAAAGGTCACGCTTATCAGCCGCTCGCTACCATGCAACAGAGGAGGACCAAAGTGCTGAGCTACAGTTACTTCGCATTGACGATAAACCGGAACTAGCCGGAAATTGACTGATGGTTTTTAAAATTTTCACTTCCTCTTTAAATGTACACTTTAAGGTAGAGATAACGTCGATCAGCTGTTCGACGTACTCCCCTTTGATTAAAATGTAAACCTTAGCAAATTCACAAATTCTGAAAAAAATTTGAGAGGCAGATATTCATGCCTAAAAGCCATAAAAAAAAATTCAAAACATTTTTCGAGCAGATTTTTTTTCCATTAATTTTTTTAATTTTCAGCATAGGGCTTTTTCCCATGGAGAGACAAACTAAAAACTTAATTAAAAAAATGGGCTCGTTAAATTATTTGAAACTTTTTTTATGGCTTTTAGGCACTAATATTAGTAATATCTGCCTCTAAAAAAAATAAGAATTTTTGTAAATTTGCTAAGGTTTGCATGTTAATCAAAGGGGAAAGGGGAGTACGTCAAACAGCTGATCGACGTTATCTCTACCTTAATTAGGTTTGAAAACGGGAGTTTCAAATATTTATGTAGCATTGTGGCACTCGTGGGTAAATTTATGATGTCTCCAATACTATATATAATATAAGAGAAAAAAAAAGAGCTGACTTTAAAGATCTATTAAAATTTTTAATCCAATTGTCTCACTGCATGCTTACATGCTTTCCTGATAAAATTGCAAAGTTAAATTGAAATCATGTCGTCATTGTGAAAGGAACTTCTTTTTCGTCAATTTAGAAAGAACACATTATATTTTAATTTTCATTACATTATGAACTTAATGTTATATGCCTATATAATTTTAGTGTATCATAGTTATAACGTTATTATATAGTTCAAAATTTTGCTTCTTCCAAGAAAGCTGTATTTACTTTTTGATTAATTTATTGTTATATAAATTTATAAATATCTATTATATAATAATATTATAATTTTTGAAAACTGTTTTAACTTCACAGTTTTGTTGTTTTTAGGTATATAAAATTTTGGCTTAAATTATTTTAATTATTTAAAAAATGGATATATTTTACCACTCTATGTGTTCTGTTGCTCGAATAATATACCTTAAAACATGTCCTATTTCAGTGATTAATTATTATTGTAATATTTTGTAAAATTTTTTGGTTAAATAAATACATAATATATAATTATATATATCTTTAATGACTTGCTTAATTATTAACCGTATAACAAATCTTAAGTAATAATGTTTAAGGTATAACATTAAAGAAGGTTTTCTGACGAGGGTTCATTATAATAAATGGTAATTGAATTTTACCGGACTGTTTCCACTCGTCGATTTTGTTGTAGTACGTCGAGAAACTTGAGCACTGAATTATAATGTTAATGTTTTTATTATTATCACTACACTAAAGAGGTGCACCTGAAGTGTAGTGATAATAATAAAAACATTAACATTATAATTCAGTGCTCAAGTTTCTCGACGTACTACAACAAAATCGACGAGTGGAAACAGTCCGGTAAGATTCAATTACCATTTAGTTTAAGATATATAGAAGTAATGATGTATATAGAGGAACTAGAAGCTAAATTTATGTTATTATAACTTATTATATTTTTTTATTTCAAATAACTTGGTTTTTAAGAGACTAACAAATTACAGACACCACTGCTTACAAACGTCAAGTAATTACAGGCGAGTCATGCAGATATTTTGACTGTGATTTCTCCTCATTGCATTTCTCTCTGCGAGAATGTAGAACTCAGCAGTTAAATAAATGCAACATCATCGCGAAATTATTGCCAGCCGCTGTCTGATTTGTTTTCATTGTACGTCAAACTGCCACGGTAGCTCCACAGTAGCTTTAAGGTTGAATGATCTCAAAATTTAATAATAATTATTATGAAATATGCATATCTAGTGAATTTAGAATATAAATATATTTTTCTATTTTATATCAGTCCAAATCATATACCAATGTTATAAAATTTATAAAAAAGAAGCTAAATTTCTATTTATTTATTTCATATTTCTATTGGTTTAAATTTACTAGCACTTTTAATTTTTTCACTGTGCCTTGCATTTGTTCTGATCAAGTTACTAAAATACATCGCTGTTTGGATAAAAAAAAAAAAAAACATAACATAACATAACATAAACTGCAACTATCTTGAATCGACCGCTATATAATAGACTGCATGCTCATCATGCATGTCACCCAAAATTACAAATATAAGCTGCATTTCTTTATTTATTAAAAACATTTCTAATTTTTTATTATTTGTAACATAAATACTTAAAACACCAGCGAGCGAATCAAACATAAAAATTAAAAAAAAAAAAAAAAATCGTCAACAATAAATATAATACTCTATTTATAAGTAATATTAAAATTACGTAATACAATATTAAAATATTATATAATATATAAAATTAAAATATCAATTTCATTTATATATTGCATATATTTTTTTTTGCACGATCGAGTGCATCCGTTACAATGAGATGTTATAATTATTTATTTACGAATTTTTTCATAGTTGCAATATTGTACCTGATCGACGCATGTGTAAATCTCAATAACATAAATTTTAAACCTTTTAAATCATTATAGTTGTTATTCGATCCTTCGATCGATATAAGTTTTTATTCATAATATATTGGTATATATAATATATATTTTATATATATATATATACATGCAGTATTCCATATTGTATAAAAAATGCAGTTGTCTCAACATATCAGTGGAGTCAGTACTGAACTGACACAAAACCGAGTGTTGCAGCAGTTCCCCGAGTCGACGTGCTGACAAGGACAAAAAAGGGCGAGTGTTCTCCAGATGCACCGCCGCGGGCAACTGACATACGTGATTCCGCACATTTCATATTTCAGCACTTGCTTTTTTTTATCGTTCCCAAGGCCTTAGACATAAATCATACATTATATTGTGGTCATATATAAGGAAAAAACATGAACACATTGCGTGTTCATAGTTATAAAAATATCAAACCTTTGTAACATTTTTGCAAAGCTGTGTGTTATTAAAAAATGAGATTCAAAACGACCTCTCGCATCTCGTATTTTTTTAATGTTGTGTGTAATGAAATATTTTTGCAAACCTCCTTGGAAATAATCCCTCAAATCATCGGAGCATAAGTTAGTTTTAGTTCCAAATGACATTTTTTTATTCTCAAAATTAAATCTATGTATGTACTATATATATAATATAAAAAAGTGGTAAGTGATTTTAATAACAAGCTTGCTGTTGTTAACAATTTTAATTGTAACTTGGCTTTAAATTGAAATTTATTTAGTCTTTTGCTCCATGTTTCCTTATAATTATATACATGGGATTTTTTATCCATTAAAAAGAATAAGAGTTCATTGCATTTATCCATTTGGTCATTTCAAACTTGCATAAAATTGCATTAATTAAACTTTTTCATAATACACAATTCAAAGGATAGATAGAAATTATAATAATAAGAAATAAAACGTACTAATTTCTCTTATTGATATTATTAATTATATATTTTTGATTTTATATAATTATATAATAATTAGTTGAAAAAAGTCATTTTTACAATGATTTCAATTCAGTTTTATAATTTTATATAATAATTTCATTTCTAATAATTATATACAAACTATATTTATAATTTCATTTTATAACAATCGAGGTTTCACTTACTGTGAATTAAGTTCAAACTAGTGTTTGTTTAGAATTTTCCCACAAACTTCCTGTATAAAATTCTCAGGCATGATTCGACTTATTCATTATAATATTTTATTTGGAAGTTCTCTTTTTTAATATTTTGTAATACTAGCAGTTTTACTATATAAATATATATATATAGCTTGCTGGAAATTGCTACTGCGAGCGAGTTTTATTCGCGCGCGACAAAAAAAAAAAACTTACTGCTTGGTCAAGTCACGGATGTCTGAACATTTCTGAGTATAATAAAAAAATTTAAATTACAAAAGATGCAAAAGAAAAGCAATCATTTGAAAACTATTGTGTAAGAAAAAAAAAAAAGTGCAGAAGTAAAAAAATTAAAATTTCTCTTGCAGTTAAAAGAACATGCTGCGATATGTTTACTGCAATACATGCATTTATATAATTGACTTCTATTATTAGATAAATGTAAATGAGAACGTATTGATTACATTATCATTAAAAAGCTCATACTTCGATATAAAAAACGATAAAAAATGTGTCGGAGAAGGAAAGATATTTAAATTTCCCCTCTTTTTCCCCTCCAATAGCGTCACGTGTTACGTCGTTGCTCGCTTGTTTTTCATCAGTGACGCGAAGACAGCTGTTGAAGTAGGAGGTTGCTCCTCGCTCGGTTTTTTTCCTTTATACTCTGGACAAATTTGTGAATATTATACAAATATGACCACTGAGGATAAATTTAGAGCAGCTGTCAATGTTATACGAAGTCTTCCTAAAAATGGTAAGTGGATTATTATAATTTTAAGCTAGTTACAAACTTGGACATCGAGGAAGTGCCATCGTCTTGCATCCCTTATAGGGGCCTTGAATTTATGATTATCTAAAACGATTTAATAAATGTATTTAAATTATTGAAATGTAGTGTTTAATGATATATATGTATTGGAAAGTTTATAGAGTATATGATGAGAGAGTGACAAGACGTTTTGCACCCGCGATCACTTTATGTTTTGACCTCAATTTTACTTTACACTTTCTCTTGAATGCGCCGCGCTAGCATGATCCTAGAGGTGGTGTGCTTGTAATAGTCAACAATGCCATTGACAATTCCAATACGTATACTAAAAAGTCTTGCAAAATACCAGCCTTTATTAACACTGGCATTTTATTATGGAGTCTTGATTGAATGCCTGTAGCAATCCGGGTACATATAATCTCTATAGCTATAATAGAATCTGATTTTTTTTTATCACTTTTATTGAAAAACAGTATGTATATGATATCTGTATATGAAGCAGCTTATCTTTCAAAAGTTCTATCTTTTGCAAAATTACAAGAGTTTGAGACGAAATTTGTACACTGACGTTGCAGATCTTTAAAATGACATGCAGTTAATTAGTAGAGTGAGACTGTGAAAATTATCGTGTAAAAAGTCAATCAGCAACACTTTTCTTATTTGCTCAGTGACTCGAGCATAGACATTATTATAACTTTTACATGTTTCATCGTGCTACCACCACTTGTTACATTCCCTCCTGATATTCACACAACGACCCTTTTTAAGTTATCGTTACCAGTTGCAAGAAACTAATATTAATTGGTACTGCTGTAAAATTACTAATTAATATAAAATATACACTACTGTATACATAGTGCATGTTACAATGAAATTGAAATGCTTACAATTTTTCTTGATGAAAACTAGAGTAACTGCACAGAGCTGTACATTGGTCAAAAATTTAGAATACAGTGGCTTATGCATATAAAGTGACCCTCCTCTCTCTTTTTTCTTTGTATAAACTGTACAGTATCAAACCAACTAACCAACAATAGCTATATGTGTAGCACTTTTTTTTTTGTGCATTGAAAAAAAAAAAAAAAAACATTGAGTTGGTCATGATTGATAAGCCCCCAGGCTGCTTTTATACATTGATACTGTAGTTGGATTATAATGTAGGTTATGAGTAATTATGTATTATTATGATTAATATGCTTTACAAAATTATGGACTATTTTCCGTCTGCATAATATATATGTACAATAACATAAATTTTCCATTAGCTGCTTACACTTTTTTATTGAAGCTATTAAGTTATACTGATCGTGGAACAAAAAATAACCTTGTAACATTAAAAGTACTGTAAAAAGTTCAATGCTGAATTATTACCGTGTAATTTAGGCAAGATTGGGATCACTTAAAATTTAAATGTCCTTTAAGTACTGTACACCATGTACCAATCCAATTATTTACACCGCTTAGAAAAATGTGCGTATTTTTCACCGGTTTTAAATTTTATTAATTAAATTAAACATTAATTTTTTTATGTCAATTCATTATGTACTGTATTATTACATTTTATTACAGCACAATTTATTTTATTATGTTTCCCTCATTATAGTGCATAAATAACAAGTCAGAGGCAGGAGATTCACAACAGGCCAATAAGAACATTTCACTTCCCAGAGGTTGTGTAGTGAATTCTTGTAAACATTACGAAGGAAATAAAAAAATTTCTTCTCATACTTCTCATAATTTTAAAATTACAATTTAAAGTATTAAATCAAATTCTTAACATTAGCTGAAACAACCTTGATTACATGAGCAAAATTGTTCATGGCCGCTTTAAGTCCAGTTACTTTCCAATGGACTTGTGAACCTTTGAGAAATAATGGTTTACCATTTAACCTCAACCTTTTTTCCTGCTACTGACTTTAAAATATCAATGTCATTAAAGCTTCTGTACCATCAAATCACGGAGACACTCATCCAAATTTTCGACAGGCTCGTACCAGCCTTCTCACGAGCTCATGCTGCGCTTCTACGGCTACTACAAGCAGGCGACAGAAGGCACGTGCTCGGAGCCGCAGCCTGCCTTCTGGGAGGTGGTGAAGAAAAAGAAGTGGGAGGCGTGGAGCCGTCTTGGAAACATGTCCCGTAACGAGGCGATGGAGAACTACGTTGAGGAGCTCAAGAAGGTATGTCTACCATCTCTTTGTCCTATTCTACCTGAATTTGTTCCGTCAGTGGTGCCACTTTGTTTATTTTTTAGTCGACAAAATTTTATCAAAATACAGTACTGTTATCTTAAAAACTGCATTAAAAATGGGGGAAAAAAATAATAAATAAAAACTGAAGCAGGAAAAATTAAAAATTAGATATAAAAATATACCTTACTTAGCAAACGTCTAGCTGTGATATATTTTTTTTTTACTTTCAATTCTTTATTTCTTCTATGATGTACTGTAAATAAAAGTATACAAACAGTAAAACTGCTAAAGCCTTGATACATATTATTACTGTTGTTATTTTTATTCTGTGACATGTTATCTTTGCCACACATGCACTGATAAGACTCAAGTATGTTGAGCGACTATTACCTTTGTCGGGTAATTTATAATACTTCCAGCAGCTGAGAAAAAGCAACAATTAGTTACAGCTATTTTCTTCAAGTATGAAGTACCGGTACTAACTAATTAAAAATACAAGTGGAGCTAATATCCATGCGATTATTGTTTGCGCTAAATAACAATACCTTGACGGTTGGTCCACCTATAGCTAGACATGTAAATCTAATGCTTAAATTCGGCATTTGGCAATGCTATATCAATTTTTGAGAACAAAATATATGTCTTGGCCAGTCTGTAGTTAAAATGTATAAAAAATATTCACAGCAGAATTAAAGTATTGCAAATTATATCAGTTTACTATCAGCATGATGGATGAGCTGATATTAATTAAAAAAAAATCAGGCTTAGGTTATTTTGACTTATTTCTAATTGATTGTAAAGCTTTGATGGCCTTGTATTGTAAATTAGCACGTCATTAAAAATTCAAGATAATGGGGTGAAATAAAATATTAATTTAATATTATCTACTTTCTGTTGATCTTAATCTAATGTAATGTAGATATGTATTTATCAACACTACTTTCAATACTGTGTTAAAAGAAACCCATATTTAGAAAAAAAAAGTTTGCTGATGAACAAGAGAATGATATGAATAAAAAATGTCAACAAATATTTGATACAACACAGCATACTCTTGTTTCATTCATAGAATATTTTATGCATCATACATGGGCCTGACCAACTCAACATTCACTACGTTTACATAACGGTGTTTAATGCATATCCATTGACGACGCCTCATAAGAATAACATTATCCGTCGTCAACGGATACATATTAAACACTGTCATGTAAACGTAGTGATTGACACTCTAACTTCACACTTGCAGATCGTGGAGACAATGTCCTACACAGACAACGTGGCCAACTTCCTGGGCAGTCTGGGCTCGTTCTACGAGACGGTGCCACAGGAGGACCTCGAGATGTTGGTGGGCAACATAATCCAGAAGGTCAGCAGTCGCGAGGCCAGCCCCCAGCGCTCTGACCTTGACCAGCCAGAGGTCAAGGTCAACGGCCTCAAGCCGACACCAGTAGACACAGACTCGGAGGCAGATGATGAGGAGGAGTTCATTGACACAGTCGAGGTGAGAATGTTGTCTTAGCATGTTGTTATGAGTGGTGATTAAAAATAAATACCATATTATGTATTTATGCAAAAGGTGGTTATCTGGATAAGCAAGATAGGAAACCAAACTACAGTATTTAGATGATAATACATTTGCATGTTGAAGACAGTTATTTTATTGAATGGAAGTCAATTTAAGAATTTTATATTGAAGAATTGAGTTGCCATCATTTTGTAATGGAATTTCCTGTTTTACTGCATTTACATTCACCAGGAAAATTGAGAAAGGGAATTTCCAGACAATCACATTACTCACTCATAGTTTTCTTGAATTATTACTGCATAGAGCAGTTACACTGAAATGCAATCTCTAGAAGCCATGGTATTATTAAATAACTTAGGGTTCCTTCTTTTTTTTTCTTTTTTTTTTTTTAGTTTTTTTATTGGCATCTGTGCTTCTCAAGGAATAGATTCATTTACTGTGTACAGTAGAAACTATAAGGATATTTTTCAGATAACCTTTACCTTCATTTAAAATATAAACTGATTGAGTAAATCAAATGTTCAAATGTTGTTCTAACAGTGTTTGAGGATTCTTGCAAGAAACAATTTTCTGCCAGTCTCCTTCCTTTCAACTTTCAATTAAGGACTTTTTTTGACCAATCATTTCCTCTCAGACTGACCCGGAGAGCCACCCGGAGGTGGTAACCGTGCAATCAAGACCCCAGCTTAACGGTTCCCTGCATAACGGCACCTCAACCCAGAACGGAGGGGTCGTGACACAGAACGGAGATGACGGATGGCACGGCCGAGCGCGCAACAGGGCCCGAGACAGAGGGCCTGCAGTCGTCAAGGGTATGTGTTGAGAAGGGGGGAGTAGCCCAGATGTAGTCTTTCAATGTACTGAAATAATATGATGTATGAAATCTATGAAATAAAAATATTACAGAGCATTAGAAATTCACAGTTATCAATAATGGAACAGTTATAGATGGAAGGTCTTAGGTGGAAAAAAGGTTACAAATAAGGCAGATGAAGCAAGCATTGCAACTTTTGCATGAAAAGAGGCATTTCCTGACACCCTCTTCATTCATATTGTGGATTTATTGCTACAAAAGAGTTTGCTATTTACTTCTTAGTTGAGTAATTGTCAACAAAATTGAATATTAGGAAAACACTGATGTCTATAGTCGAGCTTGATTTGAATGTTTTACTAGGATATATGTGAGTTTGTTATTTGGTTCATATTGGACACATTCACCTCATCTACATTTAAAGGAAAGTTGTATTCATTGTTTTTGTTTTAAATATTTCAGTAATGTTACTAACCCATGCTAGTCACTGATTTCAAGCTACCAAATGACCAGCAATTGACTGACAGTTCTCTCTCTCCACAGCCAGCCTTAACGGTCATGCAGTTCCGATGGCTGAGGATGCCAGCAGCCTCGCTGCCCAAATCTCGCTGACAAGCCACACGGACTCCAAGGTCAGCTGGGGTCACGTCAACGGAGACGCAGGTGCCAGCAAGGACGTGACGGACCAGCTGCGTGCCACCGTCAAGCAGCTGCAGAGAGACTTGGAGCGCTGCACCGCCCGAGTGAGAAGCCTGGAGGTGGCCGCACAGCCCTCCGAGGTGAGACTGCAAGGGAGGAAACCGCTCTTCGCTCTCAAATATTTCAATTTTACATGTTTCATTGATTAGTTTTGAAACAATGCTCAATTGATCAACTGTCCCCCTTTTTTTAAGTAAAAACAAATTACAATTCAAAGAAGATATAGATAATCAAATTTTTGTTTTACTTGTAGATAAATAACATGATTTTCCCTATCTTTTACAGTGCTCTATTGCAATAATTACTGTATCAGTACCTTGATAGTTATATACTGATGTAATGTTGAAAACTAGGAATTCCCTTTGCTCTCCTCCCCCACACACACACCTTATAGCCTTAAAATTAATTGCATAGCACCTGAAAAAAAAAACACTAATAATCTGTTTGCTTTTCAGGTTCGATCTTCGTCTGTTCAGAAGTTCGCGGCTCCGTCGTGGTGGCCCCTGCCTGACGTCTCCCCCCGTACAGCTGCTCTCGTGGTGCTGTGGCCCGTCGTAGTTCAAGTAGCCGCAGCATGGTGGCGCCACAGGAGGAACCGTAGGAATCAGTGAGCACCATCACCAACCGGGCTGCTCTAACTTTGTATTATTTTATCTGGGGGGTGTGAGGAGGTCATTTTGGCAAGAATGAGTCGGGATAGACTCGGTTCTTGGAGTGAAAATGAGACTGGTAAAAAATATTGTGCAACACATAGTTTGCTTGTAATCAAAATTCTTCTCAAAAGAATAGAAATTATCATAATTATTAAATCAACTTTTATAATCCGAACTCTTGGAGTTTTACATTTCTTATTACGGCTGTAAATATTTTAACTTTTGATAATTATAAGATATTTGAAACTTAAAAGTCAACCCTACTTAGTAATGAAAACACACACCTTTAGATTTCTTGTTGGTCTTATTATAAACTATTGCATTTAGGTTAAGTTGCACTCTCATTTTTAGCAGTTTCAAATAATATTGCCAGTGTAGAATATTATAAATGCATATTATATAAATAATTTAAAAGTAACCATGACAGAAAAATAAATAATGGTGTTAAGTTTTAAAAACCTGAAATTCCTTATCTTGCACAATAATGTTTCAGGTTTTACATAAAAAAATAACAACAATTAAATGTATAGTTGAAATATTGTAAATACACAATCTAATATCATAGTTATAATGGGAAACCTATTAGCAAGATTTATTAACAATAAATGAAAAATATACAATTTTAAGCTACTGCTATTTTTTCTTGATTACGATATACATCAAATTCTGTAACTTAAGGGTAAGGTAACGCCACCAATGTTAAAAAAAAAAAATCCCTCACACAAAAATTCTGAAAAAAATTTAAAATGTTCTCCTCTACACCCCCTATCAGTAGCTAAAATATCAGGTACACAAATACGATCTAGTTTTTTAGTTATAAATTTTTAAAGTTGACTACTTTAACATGGAGAAATGAAACTTACATGTTAAATTAGTCAACTTTAAAAATTCATAACTCAAAAACTAGATCGTATTTGTATACCTAATACTTTAGCTACTGATAAAGGGTGTAGAGGAGAACATTTTAAATTTTTTTCAGAATTTTTGTGTGAGGGATTTTTTTTAACATTGGTGGTGTTACCTTACCCTTAAAGTTATGCCTGCAGCTATTATGCAAAAGGAAAATTTAAGAGGGTAGGGTGAGAGGGCACTTTTCTGTAACACTTTATTGAACTTTTTGACTGACTGTATTCAATAAATCTTTTAGTGCTAACTTCATTCACACATTTAAATGAATGAAGATATTAATGAACAGTAGCAACTTTGTATCTTTTTCATTGGTGTCATTAAAAATAAATATATATGCAGGTTGCCAATTCCAAAAAGACAAAAAACAAGAGTTTCAGCTTTGTTAGAATGCTGTAGTTGTGCTCTCTGTAGGTGGTGTAAATATTGCTCAGGTTATTGTAAAGATGTGCTGAGGTTGTGATGCGTTTGATTTGAATGTAGTGAAGATAGTGCTCGTTGAGATATGGTGGGCCAGAATTATTAAGTACTTTTGTAATATTATGTACTCTATTATTATATATTTATCATTTTTTAAGCTAGTTTTAAAAAAAGATTTTAATTATTTTATTAGTCTTTGTCACTGGTGTATTTTATTTTAACATTTTTTGTTAATGAATCGATTGTGCTTTGCATGGAATTGAGCTGATATTTGTAGTTTCCATGAAGCTTCTTAAAGCGGTAGTGTCACAATGGAGTATTGTCCTAAATTTTTTTTATTGCAGAAATGGATAGAGGGTGCAAAGTTATGCTACCCTGATTTTTTTCAAATTTTTTTGAGACCTGGGACTATTTTTAAAAAATTATTGAAAGTCCTTTTTGTGACGTCACGCGGCGGCAAGTCCTATCTTTTTCTTAAGGAGCGGCGTCTCGTGACGTCACGAAAAGGACTTTCAATAATTTTTTAAAAATAGTTCCCGGGCTTTAAAAAATCTGAAAAAAATCAGGGTAGCATAACTTTGCACCCTCTATCCATTTCTGCAATAAAAAAATTTGAGGACAATACTCTATTATTTTCAAATGTAGCAAATATTCTTGATTCCATTTCTGTGTTTCTTATTTCTCTACCAGCTGTCTCTAATCCTGGTCCTCAGTCACAAAAGATCATTCAAGTGGTAAAACCTTCGTTTGCTGACCAGATCGGTGTTAGTAGTTTAGAAGAAGGAGAAATTTACTACAATAACATAAAATGTTTTCTGAAAACTTTTTGCTGCCAATGGTCAGCCTTTAAATAAATAGAAGACTAACTAAATGTAGTAGAGCTAACAGATTGCAGGCCTGAAATATTGTTGCTTTATTTAAAAATAAGTGTGTCCCTTTTTCTTTAATAAGAATTTATTTTAATGCACATGACTGTAGAAACTATTGAACATTTTCTTTGATAGTAATTACTGATAAGTGATAAAATAATGGTGCAAGTAGCAATAGTTAATAACTTTCAAGATTTATCAATTTAAAACTAGTGACAAGGCTGTATATTATACAAGAGGGAAAATGTAAAGTAATGATGGACATAATTTTTTCCCTCCTAACTTCCAGGCTATTGTTTTATTATATGTTTAAATTAGTCTTTCCTTTGTGGTCACAAATGTTATGGCAAATTAATTTATCATTTGCTGTGTCGTTAATACAAAATAATACGTTAGTGGAGTGTAATTTTTTTGTAGCACTGCACGGGTTTTGTTAAAGCTGCTATTTTATATGATTATTTTTTACCCAAGTACGTTTGTTATCTATTTTTATCTGTGTTGTAATCCTTAGTGGCCTGTCAAATACACAAAAAAAGCATTTTTTATTTTTAAATTTAATGCCCAATTAGTGTGAATTCCATAATTTATACCAAAATATTTGATGTCAGATTGTTTTTTGTTTTTTATATCTAAAGTAAATATTTTATTTATGTTATTTTCAGTTATTTTAAATTTTATAGACTGTGCATATTTTAAATAAAAATATTTGTGGATGCTTGATAGATTTTAATAAAGCAATTATTCAATAAATAGCATATCGATTTACTTATTTTTAGAACCCTATCTTTTTAGTGATAAAATGCAAAGCATAATGGAAAAGAACAACCATATAGTTGAAAGTAATAATTTAATAAAAATACATGAGGGGTGGGGGGAAGAGAATCCTTTTATTATATTTAATTTATTTATTTTGATGTATTATCATGCTGATCGAGTGGAATGTATAAAAATATACAATTAAATCATAGTTTTAGAATTGGTAACAAATAAAATGAAAAGTATTCTGTTTAAAGCAATAGTTTATAATGCAGTTAATTTAATTATAATATTTTATTTTTAAAAAAGCAAAAGATATATGAGGGGTTCATTATAAAAAAAATAGGAGCATTCACATATGATGTTACATCATTTGTCATTTTAATTTCTTATAATTAGATACAAGATAATTGAGAAGAATATTACACTTTAATAATACAAATCTAGTTAAAAATAATATAATATTAATTGCGTATAAATTTCACATCCACGCCTAGCGTTAGGCAACACTCCTAACTTCTCTCGAGTAGTTCGAAGGGCTGCCTATCTTCAGGCGTACATGATGTTACTAAGTGGGGAAGAAAGAAAATATTTGTGGATTTTTATGTGATAATATAATATGCTAGCTAGCATAATGCTATGCACACGTGGTTTTAACCAATTTCATATTTATTTTATTGCTTTTCGATTGTATACGTACAATATATTATAATTAATTAAGCACGTCATAAACTGTGATATTAACAACCTCAAGGTGTTTGTCAACTATATTTAACTTAACAAATAAATAAAAAATAATAATAATATATAACAACAGAAATACCTATATAACAGTATAGCAATCCAGGAATTAAAAATAAACAGAATCATGTAAACAGTTTGAGACATTAGACAATGGTATATCAAATATTACATGTATATAAGCAGTAAATCCATTTAATTTGCGAAGTTTCCGAATAAACGCTGCGTTAATAATGACGATTTCACGTTGCGTCGACGCCACAAAAAAATAAAATATATATAATATGATTTCCGAGCAAAAACGTAATAAATATTCACGTCATGCTCCTCTAAAAAATTGTCGTATATAATATATATAAAAAATCTAACTTTGCAGAACAAACGAATTGTTTCGTGAAATATATTCATTAAATTGACATTGGGAGTTAATTTTTACTATTAAAAGTAAATAAAAAATAACAATGAAAGTCTGTTGTTGTTTTCGTTCTAAAAAGATTTTCTTAATTGACATTTGACTTAATAATTCGGAAACGACAGATTTTTAATTTTTTTAAAATAAATTGAAATTCTTATTTACAGTATTTTATAAGCGTATAAATTATATACATGCACGTACGTACTAGGTGTCACAAGAATTTTAATTTAAACATTAATTGGTTTTGGATGATTATGTATAATATGAGCATACTGTAAATAAAATATTATTTATAGTATAATAAATAAATTATAATAATATTTATAAAATATTGTTAATTATATAACGTTATTATAATAAAAAAATCCTGAAATCTCTATACTTAATATTGTATATATTATTAATTTAATGTAATAAGCACGCACACGCCATACGTATAATACACAAAACATATATATTGCATTGTGATGGTAATTATATTAACAAGTCGACATAGAATCTGGAAATTTGTTACTCTTTATGTTTCAACATAATTTTAACCGTATTCACAGTACGTTATGTTAAAAATATGAGGGCGGGTGGTCTCATAGTCCACTGGTGTGTACTGGTGTACAGTCGAGGACATTAAGTTATCACCACACCACGGGGTGGTGAAATATTTGCTACTGGCTGAAACCAGCGCTTGTCTTATATCTTCGAAGAAAACTTTGTTTGTCTTTCAACCAGATTTTTTTTCGTTACTTTTTATTCCATTTTTTTTTTTTTTTTTTTTTTTTTTTTTTTCCTCTTCACTTAACAAGGTAGCGACTTGGTAATGAGTTAGAACTATACACTCAAAGTCGGGCAAGCGCACGTTTGAGGGTCAACGGTCCGGCAAGATATTCGCGACCTCTACATTGGCATCAGACAAGAAGGTGGACAATTCGTAACACAACAAACGCTTGTCTGACGGAACACGCGCTCGTGTAGACCTAACAATTAGTGTGGTTCAAAATTTATGTAAAAATAAACATTGAAAATAACTCTATATCCTGCAAGGGGATTTATTTTTCTCGTAAGACATGAAATGTAATTAAAATATCAATGCCATGATTCTAATATATAGAATTGAATTTCAATTTAATGTTCTTATACCAAAAGCAGTTACGTCATATATATTTAAAAATATATAATATAAATTATACTGTATAAATTTTACCTTATATTACTTATTTATATTAGTACTTTTACTTTATAGCTATATAGTTGACATTAATAAACAACAAAATTTATCGCCAGATATTTGGACTATAGCAAGAATATAATGTCACTCATCTCTCTCTTACACACTAAATATGTGTATTATTTTTAACACTGATATTTAAAAAGAAAAGGCTAAGAGAGGTGTCATTTTTTTTTTTTTTAAATAATTTATTATTCACCTTTGAATTATGGCTGCAGATGATGCCGGTGTTTTTCTCAAAACACTTTGGTGTCACCCCGTCTGATGACTAAGCGTCGTGCACAACAACAAGCGGTCAATCACATCACGTGTTTACCGTGAACCAGGCCGAGCGTCAATTAGACCTGCAGACCACTGACACCTTTAGACTGTAGAGCAATTAGAGTGCAGTGGGACGACGTTGACGGTAAACAATCGACGAGTCGATGTACACTACATTCGAATAAAAATGTCCGACACGGTCAGGTTATACTAAAGTATATATAGCGTGATTTGACATTTTTATTTGAATAGAGTGCAGTACTAAACTTTTGCAGTCGGCGGCTGCAGTCTGCAGGAGAAGGATCGCTGGTATGCAATCATGAAGATTATACAACTTAACTGTCAGCATAGTTACATCTATATGGTAATGTGCTAACAAAATTCTGTTTAGTGAATGGAGTATTGACCTCAATTTTTTTATTGCAGAAATGGATAGAGGGTGCAAAGTTATGCTACCCTGATTTTTTTTAGATTTTTTAGAGCCCGGGAACTATTTTTAAAAAATTATTGAAAGTTATTTTTGTGACGTCACGAGACGCCGCTCCTTAAGAAAAATATAGGACTTGCCGCCGCGTGACGTCACAAAAAGGACTTTCAATAATTTTTTAAAAATACTTCCCGGGCTCTAAAAAATCTGAAAAAAAATCAGGGTAGCATAACTTTGCACGCTCTATCCATTTCTGCAATAAAAAAAATTGAGGACAGTACTCCATTAAAGTAATCAGAGAACATTCATAAATAGGAGAGCTTTAATTCCTGTGCCCTGTGCCCCACCTTCTCAAAATCCACTTGTTTTGTTAAAAATTATTAAAATTTGTATTTTTTATAGAAATATGAAAATTCATTAGTTCTTGAACTTCTTGATTATCTTGTACAAAAACTAAATTTCAACTGAAAAAAAAAAAAAAAAAATAAGCAGAACTATGGAATCGCGGACTCCCACAAATTAAATGATTTTTTTTAGACAAAATTATAAAACTATATATAGACATTTTGTTTCAAAGTTTTTGGCGAATATATTTACGAAAATCAAGTAAAGGTTACTTGCCATTGTTAGACAGATAATTGTTTATATCAACATGATTTTTTTTAATATTTAGCAATTTAAAATTAATGGGGGATGGAAAGCACTTAAAATTATTTCACAGTAGTATCCTCAATAATTTTTAACTTCACTGAAGTAATTGTCACGCTTTTGTGGGATTACAACATTAATTAGTAAATATCCAAAATTATGTGACTTAATTAGCTTCAAGATTGCGGACACAAACATGAAAAACAATATGTCTAAGTTTTTAACAGAATTAGTTATCATATTTTGAAGCTGACAATCTTTTGTATTAATTTTGGAACTTATACATTTTTCTTTTTTTATATACCTTTTGTTAAGAGTAAATCATGATGATTTACCCTTAACAAAATGGTAAAAAGAGGTAAATGACACCATCCTTAGCAGATGTTCCCAAACTTTAAGTATACTATAAATATATATATATATATATATAATAATATATATATTAGAAAAAAAAGGCGAAGTGGGTTTTTGTGATATAGAGAATATAAATTGGAAGAGTACGTATAATAGGGCCGACTATAGTCGAAATTTAGTCATTGCAGCATCTAAAAAAAAAATGATAAATCCAACATTAATTGATCCAGGGGGGGGGGGCTGGGGGGGCTGCAGCCCCCCCCGAAATTTTGGATTTAACATGGGCAATATAGGCATTTCCCCCACTCAAAAATTTTTTTTTTAGCATTGGCCTTATGTAGGCAGCCCCCCCCCCCCCCCCCGAAATTTTTTCCTGGATCCGCGCCTGTTGATCCTAATACTCTGTACAAAAAGAATTAAATGATCAGGTTGATAATCAATTTGTTCTTTATCGTGTAAAAATATTTTGGGTTAAAATAATGACCACCAATGATGTCATTAATTTCAAATATTGAAAAGCAAGCGGAGATCTGATAAGCACATTGTCTCCTCGAGCGCCGTTGACGACGGAGGATGCTGATGAGTCGTGTCAACAGACGGCGTGAGAAGAGAGAGGGACATTCCTGGTGACACCTAGACAGACTGTCGGAGAGCGAGGTGGTGCCGCAGCAACACGTGGAGGTAGGAGCATTTCTTAATTACAAGATTTTAGATTGTGTCATTTTTGGAATCGATAAAGTGTGCAAATTGATTCATTTCATTGCGTTATTTCCATTTCTCCTTGTAACCAAGTATATTATATATAGAGTGTAATTAGCTCAATGGTGGCATCATGTCCAACATTTTTATAGTCAAGCGTGAAAAATATAATAATAATAATACAAAAGATACCATATAAGAGTTTTATCGCCTGTAATCCGTACTTTATATTCTAGACTCACACCAATCAATGTTAAAAAAATTAATAAAGAGTGAGGGGGGAAGCTTTATACGGCCCACGTAAGTCAAAATTTTGGGGACCTATTATCTCTTCAGCCTCATAGACTAAAGGTATGCACTTGCCCTGGCCGGCGGACCGGGTATCGTCAGTATTTTGCAATGGGCCAGGCCGGGGATCTATTCCCAATGTGATTTACTAAAGGGAGAAAGAGGGGACAAAATAAGCAAGAAAAAATATTTGAAAAGAATTCGCTGTCAGTTTAAAATGCCATGGGTTGTAATTGAAGCACTAAAATTGAAAGACACATAGAATAGAGCGGCCAAGGTTGAGCCACGGGCCGGGCTGGGCCGCGCAAGCAGGCTTCACAAAAAGCCTGAGCCGGGCGCAGTAGCCAGTCGTAGCCACCGAGCCGGGCCTAAAAAAATTTTAAATACGCAGAATAGACTTTTAGATAAATTTATTTTATAATCATGCATGCACTGCTTTTAATTATTATTTGTTGAATTCCCTGATTGTAAATAATTTTAAAAAATACGGACATTTCAAAATTCAAGTGCCAAAATGTTCAAATCATTATACTGATGTATTTATAATTGTTTTGATAGTTGCTGTTGTCATTCAATCCCCCACTCCTTTGTGTACTTCACGGTCGAGTTGTGATCATTTCGCGCAATCCACATACTGTATATATTATTACAGGGTCGTGTTTGTTTATATCCACATAAATAAACTTTCACTTCAACTATTTTATCCATTGAATAAATCGAATAACGTCACAAAGTTAATTATTTTAGTATTATTACGTATAAGTTTTGCAGTGACATTATGATGACTGCATAATATATAATATTATTATTATTATTATTCTTTCTACATCCAGCGTCGTTAAATCCCCGGTATCCGAAAGAACTGCTCATCTAGGAAGCAGAGTGTGGAAGATTCCCGTTCTCCACTAGGAGCACAGAAATATGCAGGAGGTATACATTATGTTTGTTCACCAACTGCCGGGTTCGTAACGTCCTCTAATGCTCATTTTCTCTCCTCGAGTTCCGCATTTCCGTGACTCTACGTCATTTCAGTCACGAAACAGCGCATCAACTGGAGCAATGCCGTGGTTTTCGGGAAGTATACGTCGCTTTATCGTTACCAGTACTACCAGGCGCTCAGACGGCGCTAGCAGCTCGCGAGCACCACCACGTGATTATAATAAAAATGAGGTCGCAGCAGAGGGAGAAGAGAGCGTGCGCCGTGGCAGCACAGGCGCAAGGACTGCGCAAAGTGAGTGTCCCGCTGATGTTGGACCAAGAGCACAGACAAGTCTAGCAGGTCGAGCAATTAAACTCTCTATTATAGTCACGTCGATAATCACTGTTATTAATTCATCACAAATAAATTAAAATATCAATCAAAATTAAAGTATAGATCTCGAGATATGCCATATACATTCTTATCTTTTCCTTCCTTCCTTCCTTTTTTTTTATTTTTCAAGTTGAATATTATAGATTTTTTTTTTTTTTTTTTACATTCAGGATAATATGTCTATATGAATTTAACTTGAAGCTCGTGGCCGGATAATGGATAGGAATATGGATATCAGCATGCATGATGGTGACCACGGCCTGTTAATAAGTGTCGCATCAGTATTCGCTGAAATGAGAATGAGGGAACCGTGGAAAACCTCAGTCAGGATGGACACCTCTATTTTTTTACGTCAGAGTCAATGAAAATATAGGCGAACATTTTACACGACTCTAAACTCCGACATCAAGTATATTTATATTATTAATTACATTACGTAATATTATGATATTATTATACATATTAAAAGGTTAAAAAATATAAAAATTTGAAATATTTTATCTGTTCCAAATTAAATATTTTATTTCGCTCTCTGGAAGTATAAAGCGGCTGCAAATTCCGGTGTTTCGTTTTCTAGTTTGATTTTGTACATTCCTTCATTTTTGAACTTTCTGCATGTACCTAATTGCATTACCGTCATTAGGTCTGTTCGTAAATATACAATCAGAAAGAATAAATTATTTGTGATGAACCTTCTGTACATGGAACGTAAGGTTCATCACAAATAATCGATTCTTTCTAATTGTGTATTTAATTACGAACAGACCCATATTACCTCAAGTGTTTGCAACATGAGCAAACTAAATTTAAAAGTTTTTGTTTGGGGTGTTATATTTGCAATATGATATTATATAGTAAATATAGTTGTAAATATTATAGGTATAACATAAAGCTCATTGTTGCTCTCACCTGAAATATTAGATAGCTCATTATTGCAACGAAATCATGCATGTTAGGTAGGCAGCTCATTATTGTGGACGAGGGACGATATAATATTCAGAGACTACAAATTGAAAATCCTTTTGAAAAAAATATAAATTGGAAACCAAAATAATAATCAACGAACATTTTTTTCTATTTGATTTGATTTGTTTTCAATATACAGAAATTCCAGTTGTATGATACATTATACAATAATTATTATATCATAAGACTTACAATAAATTCTATAATTTTCTGTTCTATCTATTATTACCCCAATTTTATTCAAAACTTTGCTTTCCCTCTGCGGTTAATAGGATCAAGAAGAAGACTCGGTAGATCTAAATAATACAGACGAGCCGACTGAAAAGACGGCATCTAATTACTAACAAATTTCAGTGCTATTTTTTTTATAATTTTGTAATCTGATAAACAATAAAGATGTTCGTTATTCCCACGGTGTGGGCGATGCAGGAGGAATCCGTTTGGTCTGTCCGTTGGTCGTCCATGCGGGTCAAGCCTGGTCACCGCGCGATATCGGCGCTGCTTCCGTCCACGCGATAGTCTAATCTCGGGGCTGCGGGAGTCGTGTCGTATCACATCAGGTGAGGAAGTCGCGCAGTCGGGAGCATGGCCAGCTGGGGGCCAGATTGATGTACGAATTATTTTACTTAGGATCTCCTTTGTAATTAGAAAACAGTGCAAAAATATTGAAGCCATGTGTCACAAAATAATTCTGAAGCTTTCAATATTTTTTATAGAGACGCTAGATCATGATTATTACTTCCATTCTCTCCCCCTCCCCTTTTCATCGGAAGAAAAAGCAAAAAAGATAATATTCATGCATAATTTTTTAGTATTATATATATTAAGAAAATAGCAAAAAATTGTTTATTTATTACGAAAAACAACACCACATGCAGCATGTATAAAATCTTTTAAAAATTAAATTTAATTTAGTAAAATATTAAAATCATATTATATATTGTCTTAATTATTGTTATACTTATATTCGAGTATTACAGTCATATATTAACGGACAGCACATGCGCATGTTCATTGTTCATTTCACAGTAAAATTATATCATCATGATGTATATAATAATGTATGCATGATAAGAATAACATTTCTTTTAGTTAATTTGTATATTTCTTTCGTTTCCCATATTTTGCGTGCAAGATTACGATTATAAAAAATACGACAATTATTTTGACTTCCTGCAAGTTTTTACGTCAACGACCGGAAGAGAGGCTGCTGATATTGCTCCTCGTCGTCAGGTGGAGATATCGACGAGCCCCTCCCCCCCTTCCAATACAAAAGTCGCAGTCAAATTAAACGTTTTCAGTGTTTTCACTGAAATTATATCCTCTCTTCATGTCTGGAATACTCAATTTCACCATTAAAGTGATGGAGACTTGATGAAAATGGACAACCTTCATGATTTTTTTTTTTTTTATTGTTTATATATCTGGATTGAGGCTCAAGATTGAGGGCCTCGAATTATAATATATATATAATATCAATTTTTTAAGACTTTTTTTAAACCCTCTAAAACACCCTTTTAATTCGTGCTACAAATTGCTTTGACGTCATAGTCATGCAAATATTTAACGTGCGGAAAGTTGTTGCATGACTATGACGTCACAGCTTCTTTCCCCTCGATTTCAAGGGTGTTAGAGGGTTCAAAAATATGAAAAAGATTGAAAAATACAAAACTCGAGGTCCTCTCTCCAAATATGCAATAAAAAGATTCGTGAAGGTTGTTTATGTAGCATTATCGTGGAAGATTTCAAAATATTAAAATCGAATATATAGATTCGAATCTTCCAAAGTTGGAGTCTTATAAATGTTACCCTCAGTGTTAGTGTTGAGAAGCTAAAACGTTTGACAGTTTTTTCTGTTATCAACTAATTTTTGTTCGTTATAATTTCGTCAGTTATGTGGGTTGTTTGTGTTTATTTTATCGTAGCCTTATATATTATAACGAATAATTCAAAACAAAAAATGCAATAAAATAATTAGTGCAGTTTTATAATTTAAAAGCCAAAATCAACACATTATAAAACTATCTAAAATTTTATTTTATAATTCATTTTAATGTATTATAGGCATTATATCTGCATGTAAGATTTATTAAAAATATATTTTTTGTTAAAAACTTTCTAAAAATAAATTTAAAACCAAACACTAAAACTTACGAAACACAAACTATTTTCTTTTAAAAATTTTTTTAACTCAAAAGGGTTAGTAAATTTGTCAATATTGTGTTGACAACAGTCACCTATCACCAGTGCTATCTGCACATTGCAGATAATCTTGTTTCCCAAGCTAAGCTGGACGCACCACGGTCACGTCAGGGGGCGTATATCTGGTGCCTCCTGCAGCGGTCTCTTACCGGTGCTGCAGTGGTATCGCACCTCGGCGTTTCGTCCGGCTCCCGCGGCGCGCTGGCGTGATAACGGGTGACGTCACCGGAGCCTCCTAGCGTATATAGCCGCGGGCCTGATTCTTCGAGTTCACTCCACTTCGGGCAGGTAAGTCGAGCGCTTGTCAGTGCATGTCTTTGTGTGTAAGGTGTGTCACATTCAAGATGGACTTTTTGCATGATGGTCTCTACAGCATGAAAAAAAAGAAAAGTACAATCGTTTGGCAAAAGTGCATTATGAGGTAAATATTTCTTATTAGATAATTAAATTAAGCCAAAAGTATTTACATCATTTTTAAATTCAATCGTGTACGTCTTTTACTTGCTTCTTTTTTTTATTAACTTTGTAAAGAAACAGTTTCACATAACAGCTAGTGCACTTAGCCATCTCTATATATTATAGTGCTAGCTTTGGTCAATAAATTCATTCATTCTTATTCTAAATTGTCTTCAGAAAACGTTAAGCATGAGCCGCATTGCAAAATTGACACTCATTAAATGCATGTAAATGAAGTATGTGATAAAATACAACGATGTATGTGAGACTTTACAAACTTTAATTTTACAATTTTATTATATTGTGAATGACATGCAGCTTTCGATATGATGCATGCCTTTTCAGCTATCGCATTATTTGTTGCATGCTATATATATTTTTTTTATTATCTGTAATCGGTCTTTGATACGTTATCGATAAATTTCCACAACTTTATTATTTATTTTTATCTCCTTTTACATTCTGTAACATTTGAAGTATATCATTTTTTACATTCATACATTCATGATGAAATTTTTAAAGCGCTCTTTGAAAAAATACAAGTTAATACTTGTATTAAATAAGACTGTCTTCATATAATATTAATTTTTCATTTCTTTAACTTTTTATATTTTTGCAATTTCCTATATATATAACCATTCATATATTATTGATAAATTTACTTTAGTACTTTAAACCGTATCTAATTTTGGTTGAACTCATTATAAAGTATAAAATCACATATATTTTTTACATATCGCTCTAGTTTAGTTTCTTTAGTTATAAAGGGGGCAAAGAAGCTCACTCTTTAGTTTGGTGATAATGGTGATAATTGCCGCGGTGCCTTCCATTAGTGGCTGCCTGCATGTTACCAGCACACATCGCATTATCACCTGGACGTTATGTGGCGCACGTGCTCTCCTCCCCCCCTCCTCCCCGTGAGGTGCCGTGTCCGACATTTCCCGTACCAACTCGCATGGGAAATATCAAATCAGGGGCTGCACTCTAACTTTAATTTCCAAGAATCGAAAGCGCCTGAGTGACAAATCCGTTGCTGCTTTTTTTCTTATCAAAAGTTTTGCACTTCCTGATGTTTGACCTGACTTTTTGATGATAACACTTCCAGGTAAAAATTAAGAACACGCGGCGACGCCAGCAGTGCTTTTAGTTATTATATAGGGGACAAAACTGAACGGTTCGCTACTTTTTTGTAACTCTTACGTTATTTGAATGACATAAAATATTGTAGTAAATTTTAAACATAATAATGAATTGATAACAATTTATACTGTCATAAGTAATTATAACAATAATATCGATTTATGTATGGAAATTTTAATGCTTGATATTAAAATATAATCATTTTTTTTTTTACATGACAATCAAATCAAACGGTAATTCATTTTTGTTTCTTTAATACGAAATAATTATATGGATCTTAATTGTTTCCAATCATCAATTAATTTGAATTAACTATTGAATTGATCTTTATCAAAAAGGTATTGAACTGCATGACTCGTGCGCACATGAGCAGCAAGACAGTTTTATTCAGCGCTGTACTAGCTGCACGAGCTGTTGAAATCAACGCTTGGAGATAAGGAACGTAATAAAACAGGTTGTTAGTCTACATTAGGGCTTTAACTTTATTTGCAATGTTAAAGTTGAGCAAAGAAACGAACGCTTATATAGGCGACACCTTTAGTTAAATACTTAATTGAAACAGCTCATGCGAACGTCGTTAATTCAGGATAAAAAAATTCTAAATATATCATTGCAAATCCTGATATAGGAACTTTGAAAATAAATCAATTAAAATAACCAAGATTTTCGGTACAAAGAAGCTATAATATAGCATATTTATTTTAATTTTTGCTTTTAATAATTTAGGTTTACTTCAAGATAGCGAAATATTTTCATCTTACATAACAACGAAATGCATTACATTTACATTAAAATTTACTTAATCCATAATTATTTTTTGCTATACATCGATATGAAATTTGAATTTATAATTTCTTTCGTTCATTGCATGCCTCTTACAAAACAACATTCGTACTATATATGGGCGTATGTGTTCGTGTTGCTGCACTTGTTGCATTGTCTTTATTGCACTTGCCAGCTCTATACCTGAACCCAATCTCTTAACAACATAAACAGAGGTTTCTCCGTGACCTCACCGTGACCTTAGACCACCTCCAGCAGTTTAGACTCGGACGAGACACACTCAGGTGCTTGCAGGAAAGGCCATTAAACGTTTCCTGTCGTAATTGTGTAAGCCAAGTTAGTTGTCGTTTCGAAGGCACGTTCAGACTGCACTTTTATTGTTATTTGTCGACTGCAGCTTATGTATCGCACTGTCATGACCTGCTGATGTATGTACCCTCAACCGCAACTAACTTGATATAAGTGCTGTGATATTTAAATATACAGTTTCTTCAATGATAACGCGGCCGGGTTTAAATAAACAAATTTGGATATTGAATTTAAAAATTTATTGCAAAATTTGCTTTCGTATTAAATTTTTTATTCCTTATAGTTTTTAGTAGGAATTCAAATTAAGTCTTGAAAGATTATAAATTATAATTATATAGCCTGTCCTGCATGCTTATTTTTTTAAGGCTAAGATCACGAATGTAATTAGTATAATATAATATCATCTTGCATGAAAACATTGAAATATATAATAGTTTATTCCGTTCAAGTGGTTCAGTTTTTTTTTATAGATTTGATTTTATCGGAGATTGCAAATTTTGTTTTAAACCCCACAAAAAAAAAACGTGTTTAGTTTTTATATCGTTAGAAAAGGAGCGGAAAAAAAAAGAGGTTTGTGTATTTGCCGAGTGAATGTCTAGCTTATCAGGAGCAGTCGCGGCGGCAGGCTTACGTTGTTGGGTGTTCTCATATAGTTATGAGGCAAGCAATCGCCTGCCTGCCACGGAGGCCCCCGCGCCTTATCAGACTCGGTAAACGTCGTAATTCCCTCAGCCGCCGTCATGCCGATGGTTATTACCCTCGCGTACAGTACCTCTCTCTCTCTCTCTCTCTCTCTCTCTCTCTCTCTCTCTCTCTCTCTCTCTCTCCTTCCTCCCTCTCCCCCCCCCTCCACACAACAGACTGCAGCACGAATTGAACAGTACATACGCGCGACATTATGCACACTTACTATATGTACGACGTCGCCGTAGAAAATTATGTCTGGTAACAATTAACACTGACGGTCTAGACTTCAAGGATCGTAGTCTGTAAAACGTACTCCAATATGTAACTGCATGCTTACAATAAAATGAACAAAGATTAGTATATTTATAGTTATAAATATAGGGAGCTATATAGTAAAATTGTGGCGTTTGTTTAATTTCATATAATAGAATATATTAATTTTGATCAATTGTAATTTGAATTTTTTTAATAGGCGTGTTAATTGTAATGATTTCAATTAACAAACCTGATAATTTATTTCTATATACTATATTATATTTGCTCATTTTATTGTCATATCTAAATTTTCAATTTTATTTTCGAGTTTCAATATTTGGCGACATGATGATTTTGTTTGCTGAATGTTCCAGTCTCCAAGTCTGCAAGCACGACGATGACGTCAGAGGAGCACCAGTGACGTCACAGAGTGGGTCTTGCCTTCAAGAGAGCTATCCGTCGACAGTACAGTCCCCCAACTGTCATGGAGTTGCTCTCTTTATGGCGGGGCCCAGCAATCGACCTGATGCAGAGTCCATGCAGACTACAAAATTGTTGGTAACAAAACAATATTAATTTCTATAATTTGTAACAATATACATTCTGTTGATTGCTAAGCAGAACTCTTTCGAGTAATCCATGGCGGGTGTTGTTCTTCTCCTCGTTGCGACGTTTCGCCTCGACAACATTATATCAAGTCCGGACCATTAGATTGAAGGTTGTGCTTCAAAAATGCGAGACAAAACGTCCAATGAGGATCTGGAATAACAACACCCACCAATCAACATTTATCGCACCGTGAAAAACTTTATCACTTTACATTCTGCTCAACTGAATTAACGAACTAAAAATATATTGTTAATTTCACTAAAAATTTATTAATATTAAAATAGAGCTCGATCAAATGGTTAATATTATACTGTTACATTACATTATTATTCTACACAATGTTTTAATTATATATTGACATATTTTGAAATTCTAAATAATGTATAATGAACAATTGAAAACTTTCGCTGCGGTTTTACATCTCACTTTTATAGCATCAGAATGATGCCGAGCGGGTTTCATAAGCGGCAGGGGCAAGAATGACAAGATGGCGTTTTTTTAATTGCCACTGCAATGCCTTTTAAATAATAATTTTAATGCACATCGTTTTGATGCTGAAAAAGTTTTCTAACCTCAAGGTGCAATTAAATATTTGAATGTGTATTTTTTTTTTAAATTATATATGAAATGTACATTGCAGAGTACTTTAATTTTCCATTTTTCAAAATTAGATCAAATAATTAAGTCATATAATTGTTTAAGAAGCTGATTCTAGTCAAAGTAAAACATAAATTACGTATTTACTCTGTTGTTATTTATTTATTTTTTAACAAAACTGTTTTTATGTATACTCATGAATATTGAAATTGTAATGTATTTTTCATACCACGTTTGTAGTCGAAATAAACAAAAATTGAATATTAATAATATGTTATTGTGTATAAATAATACCACTTTCACCCTTAAATTAAAAATAACACTGGTTGCTAGCTAGCAACAACTCCTGACCGTCCTTCTTGCTAGCCCCTGTAATGCAGGCAACCCCTTAAGCAGCAAAGTTATGCAGACGGTATACTTAAGGCGCTAAAGTAATATATTTATATTCTGAATCTAAAGCATGGAGAAATGTTTTTATCATGTTGCAAAGTATAATTTTTACAATCATTAATTTGAATTTGAATAAGTTTAGGCCTCATAAATTTTGATTTGATTTAAAAAAACACCAGCTGTTTTCATCTTCCTTAAATTTCTTGGATATAATTTATATTATTTAGGGGCCAATAATGACTGCTTGGTCCATATAGACCTAAAGTCACAGCTTTTATTTATTAAATAAATCATGCAGTTTTCATCAGTCTAAACCATGCCCTGCAGTCAATTTCACTAGTGTAACTTCTAGTTATCAAGTTAAATGTAAGAAATTAAAAACAGTAAGAACTATAAAGCCGGTATTACACAGTACAATTTTTCTAACTATTGCATACAATTTTTCCTTACAAGAAAATTTTAGCTCCATACAAACAAATGGAGTTGAAGTTTTCTTGAAAGGAAAAATTGCATACAATTATTAGAAAAATTGTATCGTGTAATACCGGCTTAAGTATTAATAGTCTATGAGTATAGGGATTGATCTAATTATCGGGCATATTCACAAAGAGATAAGACTGGATTTAAGAAAATTTTAGTTCAAAATTAATTATCCTATTACCAGTATTTTAACATTAGCTAATAAAAGTTCCTATTTATATTCAAGATTTAGAATTCTCAGCACAGCTGCTTTTGAATGCTCCTTTTTTAAAATGAAATAAAATTAAGTTATAATTTATAAAGGTATGATATATTTTATTAACTGATATACAAAATAATAGATCATGAGGATTTCACCACCCGCGGTGTAGAAAACTTTGTTGTAGGCAGAATATCACATTGTTATTAAGTAGAAAATGTTTATGTACACAATTTTTGTTTCTCAAAATTTTTATCAACAATTATTAATCTCGGCAACTAGACACTTTAAAATATTTTTAAGGCATTTTTTTAGTGTATTATAACGAAAAACAAAACATAATTTTGTTATTATTAATTTTAGCAACTTCTTTTAATTATTCAGTCAATAATCCCACTGAGACAATCCCATTTTAAAATCATTATTTTTTAATTAATTCAGAAGAACTGAAACAACACATATTTATTCTTTTGATGCTGGAATTAAAAATTAATTCCAACACTGTGGCTACCAGGCACAGCAATCATGAAAGTTAATTTAATTTGAAGGCACCATTCCACGTCGTGATTATTAAATTTAAATTGAACTTTAATTGGTTGAAAACAGTTACTCAGCATAAAATACAAAGGCTTCAGTAATTACAATGCAATATTATAAGAGAAGGGTTAAATTAGCACTCAGAATTTTAACATAACCATTTTTTAGTGAAATTTTTCTAACATAATAAAACAATTTATTTCCATAACCATATGGACATTAATAGTTAAGAATTTTTATACTTTGCAATTTAAGGGTAAGATAACACCGACAATCGATTGTTGTAGTCCCATTTGATTAACATGTAAACCTTAGCAACCTCATAATAATTCTGATTTTTTTTTTTTTAGAGACAGTTCTTTGCACCAAAAAAAATGTGGAAAAAATTTCAAATCAATCGGACGATCCAATTTTTTAAAATTAATTTCTTAGTTTAGGTCTCCATGGGAAAGCCCTATACTGAAAATTTAAAAAATTAATTTAAAAAAATTGAATCGGCCGATTGTTTTCAAATTTTTTCCACATTTTTTTGGCTATAAGAACTGTCTCTAAAAAAAAATCAGAATTATTATGAGGTTGCTAAGGTTTACATGTTAATCAAATGGGACTACAAACAATCGATCGTTCGTGTTATCTTACCCTTAAGAAAAACATTAGCAAAAAGAGATATATATATAGTATTTTATACTATTAATCTAGTTAAAAATGGAATACATAAAGCTCAGCACATGCCAAGGAGATTCACAATAATCAGTTCTGAGTTGGGGCCCACGGTTCTGTCAGTGCTGCCATCTACATCTCCTCCTCCCCAGCAACCGCCTGCACAGATAACAGAGGTCACGGACGTGTCACTCCAGAGTCCCTGTCACAAGTTCTTAGCTACAGACGCCCACCTGATGACGAGACTACTTTCTCGGAAGTAAGCGAAAAATCATTGGCAACACGTTGGTACGGCCCCTCTACGGAGAAACAACAGTCAAGTGTATCAGCTAATATGATCTATACCTTTAAAATTACTTAACTAATCATGCCATTTTTTTCTCTTTTTATCACATAAATTAGAAGAAATATGGTTTAAAAGTTTAAATGCCAGAAAATGGGCATTAGAAAAAGTAAGATAGCTTACAATTTATTGTTATAAAAAAAATAATAATAATAAACGCTTTTTTGAAAAGCCATGCAGATTTATGCTTCCTGCACTATAATACGGAATGCTGCCCTAAACTTTTTGTCTCCACTAGTACATTCCGGTAACAAAATATATAAAAAAATCCAATAAATCTTTTGTAATGGACAACATATATGAAAAAAAATTATTGCAGAAATGAATAGAGGGTACCAAATTTTGCTACTCTGAATTTTTTCATATTTTTTTGAGACCCAGAACTATTTTTAAATAATTATTGAAAGTGCGGCCACGCCCCCTGGAGGCGTCAAAGTCTCATCTATCCTTTTTATTAAGGATTCAGGGGTGCCAACTGAAATCACAGGACTTTCAATAGTTATTTAAAAATAGTTTCGGGTCTCAAAAAAATCTGAAAAAATTCAGAGTAGCATAATTAGGTACCCTCTATTCATTTCTGCAATAAAAATTTTTCATGTATGTTGTCCATTGAACACATCTATCTAAGGAAAGGAGGGGTAGGTTAAAATAAGGAGAGGAGAATGGAGAATAAAAAGAAAGAGGGTTTAAATTAGAGGAAAAACAAGAGCAAAACAAAATTCAATGTTAGAACCCGTTCAGCCCTTATTGATGTTAATAAATTTAAGGTAAAACAAATTCCATCTCCCCCTCGAAGTTGCTGCCTTGGAGGTCCATCAACTCACCCTGACGATGGCCCCCACGGCTACTGCCGAGAGCGCCCCCAGCACGAAGAGGGCGAGGTACGGCAGGAACTTGAGGTTGACCGACTGTCGCTTCTTCATCAGCATGTTCAGGAACCGGATCTTCTTGTCCGAGTAGGGAGGGTAGCGGGCCCTGCATGTAGCAACAGGAAATTAGATGTCAGTAACCACTTCTCAGTTTCACCATTAAACACAGATGAATGAGGAAGTAATTAGGGAATGATACAACATTAAGTTTAAAATATAAACAACTGCAGTACTCACGCTCCAAGCGTCTCCCCGATGATGCCAAAGTTCCTCATGAGGGTTCCCTTCTTGTGGTTGAAGGCCTTGAAGCTGTGCACTCCGTGGTACTGACCGATTCCGCTGTTACCAACACCACCAAAAGGAAGGTTCTCCACTGAAATAAACAATGGAAAGTTCGTAAAACACAATAAAAAATGTCTGCAATTGCAATATTAATCAGTATTAGCAAGTTTAGTTGTACAAATGTAACAGATATATTATGGATTAAGTAAATAACAGACATAGAAAAACAAATTACAGTATTTCTTCATTAAAATTGCATGTAAGTGAAAAATAAAGATGCTCCATTTAGCTTCCCCCCCCCCCCTTCAATTGCTGAGCTATACATTGGTTAAAATATGTTTATTTAATATGAATATTTAAGACAAAATCTGCAAGTGAAAAAACTCACCACCGAAGTGCATGACGGTATCGTTGACGCAGACGCCGCCACTGGAGGTGTTGTTGATGATGAGGTCTCGCTCCTTCTTGTTGTTGGTGAAAATGTACAGTGCTAGCGGCTTCTCCCTATCAACACACGTCAAATCAGCAGGATTTTAAATTGGTACAAAAGAGGACAACAATTGTGTTCATTAATAGTTTAACCAAGTACAAACATTTTTAAACATGTTATACAGTATGTATACATAATACATACTGTATTATTTTGACCATGGAGCTGCCCTTTAAATTTTGATCACCACCATAATGACAAAACTCCTCAATTTAACATTTACAAACTGCTGTTTCTAGAGCACATAGTATCATCTACGTAGATCATTGATTGTGTTTATCTGGGTAGTACTAATTAAAGCCAGGGAGACCCTCACCTGCTGGTGATGAACTGCATGGCCTCGAAAGCGTTCTCCACGTTGATGATGGGCAGGACCGGCCCGAAGATTTCCTCCTGCATGATTGGGTCCTTGGCCTTGACATCCACAAGGATGGTGGGAGCAATGAACCTTTCTCTCGCGTCCGACTGACCGCCGACAGCGACTTTGCCACTTCGGCTGATGAGGCTAGTGATTCGTCTGCAACAAAAAAGTCAAACATTAAGGGTAATCTCATCAAACAGTGAGATATCTAACCAGATTATTTACAAGTTTACTCTCTTTTTAAAATTATTGAGCACTGCATATTCAACAGTAAAGTCAGGCGCAGATCCAGGGGGGGGGGGGGCTGCAGCCTCCCCCCCCTGAAATTTTGGATTTAACATGGGCAATATAGGCATTTCCCCCACTCCATTTTTTTTAACATTGGCCTTATGGAGGCAGCCCCCCCCCCCCACGAATTTTTTTTCTGGATCCGTGCCTGAGTAAAGTAAATTAAAAAAAAAATCATATCAACTTTTTTGATGTGCTAGTTCTTCAAAAATAATCTGTTACAAAACAAAACAAAATAAATTTTAAATTAAAAAATAAATAAATACTGTAAAATAAAAAATAAAAAGCATTTGGATGTGTCAAAAGGTTACTGTTTAAAAACATTGCTGGTTAACAAAATAATTGTCATAGAGAAAGTATTAAGGTTGAGATGAGATCAGATAATTTAGTGCATACCATCTTTGATTTCAATTATCTCTGAAAATATTTATAACTTTTCTGCCATGTCAATCTAGTTTTATTACTATATGAATACACACTGTATCATTAACAACTTAACCTCGAGCAAGTTGAAAAGAAAAGGATATTCTATATCATCCAACAGCCCATTATTTCATGTAAATACATAATTTCATGCAGTAGCTACTTGCAGATAACTTTGACTCACTGGAAGTGCTTGTCACTGACAATGCGAGCGAGGTCGGGAGACTCCTGGGGGTTCTCTCCGTACCACTCCCTCAAGACGTCCTTGGCCGCGGTGACGAAGGCCTCTTGCACAGAGCGCGAGCACAGCAGGTAGTCAGGGGCCACGCACGTCTGCCCGAAGTTGATCAGCTTGCCCCAGAGTACTCGACGAGCAGCGATCGTGATGTCAACCGAGCCGTCAATGTAGACAGGGCTGAAAGATTAATCACAAGAAATTGCTGGCTGGAGTTACTATAATGTGGTGAATGTCTTGCTTATAATTTAGTATTTATAATTTAGGATTCAAATCATTTTAAAAAATTATTCAAATCTTTTAACTCTCATTTTTAATGTAATTGGGTTCAAATAGGAAAAAATATATTTTAATAACCTGAAGTACAGTAATATTAAAAATGAACATATTTTTAATGCAGAGATTTTAGTAATCAAAATATTTGTGTTTGTGTTTTGGACAATTTTCACATTTATTAAATCTGATCAGAACTTTCTTCAGTAGTATATCATCACTACACACTTTCTATCCACAAAGCTCACGTCCAGCGCTCGTCAAGTCTGCTCACCTCTTACCCCCCAGCTCAAGGGTCACGGGGGTGAGGTGGGCGTTGGCTGCCTCTCGCACGATCTTGCCCACCACCGTGTTGCCAGTGTAGAAGATGTAGTCGAAACGCTCCTTCAGCAGCAGCGTCGTCTCGGGAATACCTCCGAGAACAACTTGGAAGCAGTCCTGGCAACGGGAAGGAGAATTAATGTGATACTAAATTATAATATTATATGCTGTAGACAAAGAGCTATGAATAACAAATAGTATTACAGTAAATTAAAATACAAACTAAAAAACAATAGTGACACAAAAATTACAAAAGTGCAGTAACTAATACTGTACTCTATGTTTAATTTCATTGTAAATTTATACTTAATTTAATGTAAAAGTATAAGTACATAACTCTAAGATGATAGATATTGTATAGGGGGCATTCACACAGCGACAAGTCAGAATTTAGGACAAAATATTTTAACTTTTTAAGTCTTCATCTCAGTTATGGTTTTTACTATGTACCAATTAAAACACACAAACAGGTAAAGTTTGTGACTGCTCTTCTGAGCACTGACCTGGTCGAGATACTTCGGTATGAGCTCCGCCACCAGCTGGGCTGAGGCAGGCGCCATCTCTGAGGGTTTGATGACAACACAGTTGCCGGCCGCCACGGCTCCATGCAGGGGCAGGAGGGCCAATTGCAGGGGGTAGTTCCAGGCCCCCAGGATGAGCACCACACCGAAGGGCTCGTTGTAGTTGTAGACCTCATCCAGCAGGTTCATCAGACCCTTCTCCAGCTGTGAAAAGATGTAGTGTGAGGGACCGTGAACCAAAAAGGTTACGATATTATGACCTTTGGTGACTAAAACCTTTTTAAATTTCCAATTTCATTCAATTATTAAAATCAGAAAGCAAAAGAGTAACTGTACATTTAAAATATTGAATCCTTGCAATATCTGCAATTGTCTTTAAAACAAAGAATTTACACACAAAAAAATAGGAGACTTTAATGACCGCAAAAGAGTTTTACAAGCACTCAAATAAGGATCATAATACTTCCTCGTCGACCTTAAAATGGTACTTGTGGTGTCAACTCACCTTCTCTGGCTGCACCCACTTGTCGAGGTTGATAAGGGCATTCCTGACGTCGTTCTTCAAGAACTCAACTTCGAACACCAGCGACTCCTGCTTGCTCTGAAATCATATCACTAAGTGAGACACTGAATGAAACCCATGTTAATATTTTATATACTTTCAGTACTGATGAATACAAGTT
Source organism: Siphlonurus alternatus (assembly GCA_949825025.1). NCBI lineage: Eukaryota > Metazoa > Arthropoda > Insecta > Ephemeroptera > Siphlonuridae > Siphlonurus > Siphlonurus alternatus. The sequence continues at coordinate 11,865,335 of OX463782.1, read as the reverse complement.
CAAAATACTTCAAATTTACTAAAACTGTACCATGAAGAAGCCAGATTATTTAGGGAGTGATTGAGACAGTGATTACGTATACTGTCCAAAAGTATAATAAGCCTATAATATAATTGATAATTCTCTCACAATATAAATACATAAAGTTTACCTTATGAATATCCTTGGCTAAAACGTTGACCATTTCTGCGGTGTTCTCTTCATACATCTTGAGCAGTTGCTGCAGCGTTTTGCGACGGAACTCAATGTCCCTTGTCCGGCCAGACTGGAACGCCGTGTGTGCTCGCTGGACCACCTGGGAAACAAGCAGATGCGAAGAAGGTATGAATGTATAATTAGAGAAAATAAAAGACTAAATTAATATTTTTATTAAAAAGTGGATGATCAAAATAGAATACTGTATGATATGATAGGCATCAGCATCAAACTTTTTGACAGTATGTATAATATGATAAATATGTATGATATATTGTCAAAATAAATACAGTATGCAGCAGAATTCGTATATTTACTTACATTTGAATAGGTGGACATGTCAGCTGTCTTTTCATTCACTTCAGAATCTGTGTGAAAACAAACAATTAATATATTATAAAACAGTAAATTATAAGATTTCACAAAATTATCTCTGCAGCTGAATTTTATAGCCTCTGCGTCGATCTTACAAAATAAGTTGGCTGCTGTGATTCACAGACTGAGTAAAACTCGCTGCTTTAGCTGCCAGCCTCTAAACTCTCTCTTTCTAAATAAATAATGCAACATCACCGCACTCCAGCTAGAGGCTGCTAGGAAAGTGGAAAGAGTAAGAGAGCTCTAGGGTCGACAACCATCACAGCGATATCATTAAGAAATCGCGAATAAAAAACTATAAGTTATAACACAATTTTTCTAACCTTCTATGTGTTGCAATGCTGCAGATAGACTCTTGATAACTTTAATTACCTATTATAATTTCTGTCCTTGTAATTATCATGCAATTCAATCGTGAAAGTAATGCACAAATTAGAGGAAGTGAAAAAGTTTCGCAATCGGAACAGGTGTTTTCCGGTTACGCCCACCTCCCCCACCCCCGCATTAACCACGTGATCGAATGGCGCATCCTTCAAACAATCTCGCGAACAAGACAAACAAAGGTCCCAGCGCAAATGACTGGTCAAATTTAATTAAGTAAAAAAAAAAAAATTAGTACTAAAAATTAATTTTTCAGCTGTGGAACAAATTTTAAGTCAAGATTAATCTTGGGACCAATTAAGTTATATAACCCGGTATAATTAACTCTCCTATATATATATATATATATATATATATATATATATATATATATATATATATATATATATATACACACACACACAGGATCGGACTGGGGTCAAAAGGCCTACTGAGCAATGAAAGGCGGGGGCCTCACACCATGGGGGGGTTTGGGGGGCGGAGCCCCCCAACAGAGCGAACTTGAGTAGACTCAAGTACGCTCTGCCCCCAAGCAGTCCGCCGCAGGCGCGATTTTTTTAAAAAAAGGGGCGTGGCTTGCTTATATTTTTTAATACAAAAATGTCTAATAAATATCGCGAGATTTTATATTATTTTTTGTGAAATTTTGGAGTCTAAGGAGAAACCTTTTTCTCCCGATAACACTGATATCGCGAGTCATATTTACTATATATTTTTTTCTTTCACCTTTTTTTTTTTTTAATTGTGGAGTTTTGCAATTAAGTATAAAGTCCCAATTGTAACCTTATTGGAACATTTTTCTGTATGACTTTGGGTAAAAAAAAAAATGCACAATTAGGAAAATAACCTTATCAAATTATTGTGGAACATAGAATTATACCAAAATAAAATTCTAGTAATGCGAATATGAAAAAAAAAAAATTTTCAATAAGGATTACTACTCTTGGATTCACAAGTTAATTGAGTCACCTAACATTGTTAAATGTTAAATTGTAGCTTTGCAGGTTTCAATAAGCCCAGAATATTGTAAAAAAACATACTGACACACAGCAAATTTATTTCTTAATTTTTAGTAGTAAAATTTTCATGTTTTTGAAACAAAAATTTAAATTTCTGTGATTTTTTTGACAGAACAACCTAGGATTCTTTCAATGGATTTTCATGACTTTCCCGATTTGCGTACGTGCATGGCACTTAAAAATTCATATAAAATTAACAAAACATGTTATCACAATGAAATATTTAAAATAAACAAATGAAAATATTTACATTGCGATAAAAATAGTTAAATTGTCCTAATTTGAAAAATTAATTTTGAATTAAATAAAAAGTGAGAAGTGTATCTTTTCCATAGGGGAACTTTTTTCTGGAAAAACAATCATTTCATCCAACGCAAAATAATTTTTGCCAACAAAAATATTTGTTGGGAATATATTTTTTATTCAAAGCTTTATAAATTTTAAAATAATTTTGTATAGTTTTAGCCAGCGTTGAACAGTTAAACGGTAAAAAAATTAATTAAAAATCAATCAAGCTTTGAATAAAAAATATATTGCCAGCAAAAGTTGACGAATATTTTGTTACTTTGGATGGAATGTTTGTTTTTCCGGAAAAATGTTTTTTCAGGGAGCAGATACATTTCTTACTTCTTATATAATTGAAATTTGATTCAATTGGGAAAATCCAACCTTTTTATCGCAATGCACGTATTTTCATCCGTTTATTTTTTTTTTTTATATATATATATTATATTTCAGTGACTTCAGAGTCATGCATGTATTGCATGTATATTGCGGTATGTTAAAATCTCTCCAATTTTTATTTTCAGGTCAAAATTAGACTCTTTTTTTTTTCCCCCATTTCCTAAAAAAAGTAGTTGTACCCACGAGAAAATAAGAGTGAAAGCTCACAACAAATTCACTCGCACATATTGACTCCAATTAACCTAAATTTCGCCCCTTTTTGGAGTCAATATGCGCGAGCGAATTAACGTGTATTGATGCACTTTGGCGATGTTTGGTACTTTATATTGACGCATTTTCACGTATATTGATGAATATTGACGAGTATTGACGTGAATGCCTGCCGAAATACTTCGCTCGACTTCACGCACTTTCAGGTATATTGGCTCGCGCATATTGACTCCAATTCACCTAAATTTCGCCCCTTTTTAGAGTCAATATGCGCAAGTGAATTAACGTGTATTGATGCACTTTGGCGATGTTTGGTACTTTATATTGACGCATTTTCAGGTATTTTGATTAGTATTGACGTAAATGCCTGCCGAAATAATTCGCTCGACTTCATGCACTTTCAGGTATATTGGCTCGCGCATATCGACTCCAATTCACCTAAATTTCGCCCCTTTTCTGAGTCAATATGCGCGAGTGAATTTAATATCATATATTGGCACATTTTCATGTAATTTGATTAATATTAACAAATATTGACGTAAATGCCTGCCACCAAAATACTTCGCTCGAATTCACACACTTTCAGGTATACTGGCTCGCACATTTTGACGCCTTTTCGTGAACTTTCACACTTTCATTGATTAATTTTTTTCCTTAAGTCCATTCATTCAAATTCACTCATTTTGACGCTTTTTCAGGAACTTTCACGCTTTTATCAACCATAATTTTTTTACAAAGTCCAGTCATTCAAATTCACTCATTTTGACGCTTTTTCACGAACTTTCACGCTTTTATCAACCATAATTTTTTACAATGTCCAGTCATTCAAATTCACTCATTTTGACGCTTTTTCATGAACTTTCACACTTTTATCAACCATTATTTTTTACAAAGTTCAGTCCTTCAAATTCACTCATTTTGACGCTTTTTCATGAACTTTCACGCTTTTATCAACCATATTATTTTACAAATTCCAGTCATTCAAATTTAATATTTTTCAAACATTTTCACAAAATTTCATACATTTAACAAGTAATTTTTTCACAAAGTCTATACATGCAAAATTCATTCATTCCCACGAATTTTCACACCATCATTTACCAAATTTTTACACATGGTCTCATGCATTTTTCGTCGCAGGCTAGCTCACCAAACCATTGGAAGTGAATGCAGTCCCATATATGGCCTCAGTCCCCATGGATACCTGAAATGTACGAAAAATCCACAAAGAAACGCGCGCAAATTTTTACGTACAGTAATAAAGATTGTTCTCATTTGTCAAACATCGAAAGCAAAATAAAAACAATAATTTTTACAAACAGAAATATAGGCCGGTATACAGATATACAGCTAGTATAAAATGAGAGGCTTTTATAAAAAAAAAAACTTACTAGGCTGACTATAATATATAGCAGTATAAGGTTTTCACTACTTTTTATAATTAATGATTCCTTTGAATAATTTAACTGTTAAAGGAATTATTTTTATACTTCGTCATAATTAAATAAATTAATAAGAACTGTTTTTACTTATCTGATAGAACTTCTCGTCGTGGCTTAATCTTCGATATTTTATGCGACTCCAATTAAATCTGACATTTTGAAAACTCGACCGGCAAAAATGCAACATTAAATTTTCTCTTTTTACATCATAAAAAGTGCGAAAAAATGGCAAATATTAACACTGGACAAACGAATGGTAACCTAACTTCATTGTAATTAACTATTTAATGTTCAGGAATAAGTAAAACTTCACTTAAACACCTCATAAATCACCATACACACACGAGGAGCTTTCTATAACCTCTCTGCGTCAGCCATCTTGTGTTACTACCAACCGCCAAGTCACATGACTTCCGGTCATGTGACCAGATTTGTAGAAAATTTTTTTCATGAAGTCCCCTCATGCATATTCACGCATTTTCACACTTTTCCACGCACTTTCACCCATTTGTCGACCAACATTTTTCATTAAGTCCCTTCATGCATATCCACGCATTTTCACACTTTTTCACGCACTTTCACCCATTTGTTGACCCTTTTTTTTAATAAAGACCACTAATGTATTTTCACGCATTTTCACACATTTTTACGCACTTCGACCATTTGTCGACTAATTTTTTTCCTAAGTCCCCTCACATGAATAAAATTTTTTCACGCCTTGTTCCATGACGTCACTTGCTGGTCATGGGACGTCAAATTTCCTACTGAGAGATGCTGAAAATATGTTAAAATACATTAATATGCACTAAAGGATGTTGTTAAAAAAAATTGTCGAACAAATAGTTCAAAGTGCGTGAAAATGTGTGAAAATGTGTGAAAATGCGTGAAAAAACATTAGGGGTCTTTACTAAAAAAAAAATGGTCAACAAATGGGTGAAAGTGCGTCAAAATATGTCAAAATGTGTCAATTTGCATGAGGGGACTTTATAAAAAAAAAAGGTCAGCAAATTGGTGAAAATGCGTCAAAATATGTCAAAATGTGTCAATTTGCATGAGGGGACTTTATGAAAAATAATGGTCAGCAAATTGGTGAAAATGCGTCAAAATATGTCAAAATGTGTCAATTTGCATGAGGGGACTTTATGAAAAAAAATGGTCAACAAATTGGTGAAAATGCGTCAAAATATGTCAAAATGTGCCAATTTGCTTGAGGGGACTTTCTGAAAAAAAATGGTCAGCAAATTGGTGAAAATGCGTCAAAATATGTCAAAATGTGTCAATTTGCATGAGGGGACTTTATGAAAAAAATTGGTTGACAAATGGGTGAATGTGCATGAAAAAGTTTCAAAGTGAGTGAACGTACTTTGCATCAAACTGGCTGAAAGTGCGTCAGTATACATGAACTGACTTTATAAAAAATGTTGGATCATAATTGGATGAAACTGCGTGAAAATTCATGAAAATGGGCGAGTGGAATCAACTCAATTTGCATCAATAGAGGTGAAGTTGATACTAAATTAAAAATACGTCAATTTATGTGAAAATGCGTGGAGTTGCTCTAGTCAACTATGTGAATATTAATCAGTATATGTCAATATGGATGGGCGAAATTGCTTGAAATACACTTATTTTGTTAAATTATTAAAAATTTGTTAAAATGCGTGAATGACGCATCAATCTGCATGAGAGAGTCGTCAATCGGCTTCAACATGTGGGAAAATGTGTGAATTTTTCACTCGTATTCACAATTTATTCGCATTTATTTTCTCGTGGGTACTGCATTCTGGGCCGGATATGCAGAAGTGATTTTTGAGCATTAAATAATGCATGAATAGATAAAAAAATGTATAGAAAAAAATTAAGCAAGTGCTATACATCTTTTCGTCTTATATATATATGAAGAAGACTACGAATTACGAAAACGAAGCTAGCGGAAGTTTTTTTTAAAAAAAAAAAAAAGCTTGCAAAATTTAATCTATAATTTAGACATATTTTTAAAAATAAAATTTATGAGTTTTTTTAATTCAATAATACATGCACCTTTCCGGATTGACGTTCCGGACCGTTCTGGCTTATTTTTATCTCTATAATATTTGGCATAATTATAAAAGGATAATGTGTACGTATTTAAAAAAAAAATAATAATAAAACATATATACCGCAACAGAATATGTTAATATTAAATTTGACTTATAGTGCAGGACCAAGGGGCCTTCAGGGCTATACATCTTGATTTAATTACTCTACATTATTTTTCCAAAATTATTTTCCTTCGTTTTTCTCACATATTTTCCGATCGCGATGTATATAAGGCCTTCTTGGTCATATGAGGGAGAATTACACAATATTTTTTTAAATAAATTTAAGGACCCTCGGCACGATTGGAGGCCCCCTAAAAATAATAAAGGTTATAGGTCCTCATTAGAGGGCCTACCTTTTATATTTTTGGGGGGCCTCCAACTGTGCCGAGGACCTTTATATTTTTTCATGAAAGTTATTATGTTATTATGTAATTGTTGCCTTTTTGTTTTAAAAATTTCTGGCACTTCAAAGTTGAAAATTCATAGTAAATAAATGGAAATGTATAAGAAGTAATTGATTATTATGAATATATAATAGTAATACCTATTAAATATAATAGCTAGTCAGTTTTTTGTAATGTGATTTAAGCCTCTTGTTTTACTCTACATCTTCAGAACACTGTCTACATGAAATCTTACATCGCTTCGCGATGTAGGGAGGGCCTACTTCACCCTAGGGGGGCCTACTTTTAACATTTTGGGGGCCTCCAACCGGGGAGGCCTACTGAGCAATCGCTCACCAACTCTTATGGCCAGTCCGAGCCTGCACACACACACACAAGAGAAAATGTATTGCACATATTATATAATTGAATTTGTTAATTCTGAATTTCCGTTTAGTAACGTTATAGGAAAAAACATTTACAACAATATAATTTATAATAATTCAAATGTAATAAAATTATGCTAACGTAACATTATTATAGGCAAATCTTAATTTCTGAGGAATTATAAAAGTCTTTTACAAATTAAAGATTAAAGTTTTATTTTTACATGGATGCAGTTTTGTTTCCAAATAATTCATGCTCTGTTTGATTTATAGCCGATATATATTATTATATAGCATATATTTTTTGTTTTTTATTAAATTTGTTCAAAAATACATATTATAATATTATTATGCCATTATAATTAGAAATGTATATAATAATAATATTACATATATATATAATATATATATATATATATATTATATACCCAAATAGTTGAGAATTCGTAATCGGGGATCGAACGTCAAATAAATTAATTAGGCGAATTTAAGATATATAATAAGAGATGTAATTTAATAAAGCTGACGCAATATAATTATATATTATATATATTTTTGAAAACGACAAAATTGAGGATATTATAATGTATATAAATAAAAATATGGTCTCTCTTATTTAATTATATTTCAAATAAGTGCGATTAAAATATATGATTTTAGAATGAAATATATTTGTATATAACCCCCACTCTCGAGCATCACGTCGTGTCGATCATTGCAAAATCTCAAACTTATGAAACATAACAAATTGGCCCGCTTAATTTAGCTCTAAGACTGCTTATTTCTTAACATAATTAAGTTTCAAAACAATTATAGCGTTGATTTAGTAAAAACTCATTTGTTTTATACAAATATCAATATAGGACCTCAATTATTCTCTCCGTGGGCTGATTTTCATGTAATAAAATTACCTCAATTAATTTTTCAAACAAATTTAACATAATTATGCTGCAAGCATTTCGTCTAATTGAGAGGTACATGATAAAATGTTATATATTTTCAAAATAGCAAAATTTATTGTTTAACTTTCTGTAATATTGAAATAATAATTTTATTTATCTTTATGACAAACAACAACAATTAATAATTTATCTTGAATTGATTGTGAGGCAACTTGCGTGGAATGTGGTCAAGCCTTTTTGGCATTTTGCGGTCATTATATAATACATCCAGTATAATGTTCGTTCTATAATCACTGATATGTTTTTTTGTATCAAAAGAAAGTTTCATCCAATTTAAATATCTAGCTGTTTTCAAAACTGGTTTGAAACATCTAATAAATTATATAGTAATAAATCTAAATTATGAAAATTTTCCAACAAGTTAACATAAAGAAAATACTGAAAATAGTATAATAATATTTTATAATTTTACAACATTGCAGCAAACTATAAAAAATATCATAACTACATAAAATGATCTCAGAAAGCGCGTATTATTGCATGCTCCTTAATTAGAAGACAACAACGAAAAAAAAAATCTGTCAAGGCTGCAGAACAAACGCACCTTGGACAAAAAGCTTAATTCTGCTCCCTTTGAACCGTGTGCTAAATTTAACCAAGGAACTGCACGCTCAAAGAAATCACAATCAAAATAAAACATTTAAAAACTTAAAAACAAGTTGAAAAAAAACTCCGCATTCTTTATATATTGTTGTAATAATTTTCATGCATGCGCGCTGTAGTGAGCAAATATGCGTACTTGAAAATCTTGTAAAAAATTATCATGTTTAAGTTTTTAAATTGAAATTAGCATAAAGCTTTAATTGATTTTGTTTTTAAAATCATACAGAAATTAAATATAGTAAAGTCCCGGACATCGGTCCACACATCATGTAAATTAATTTTATAACGGTAAATACTTATATTTGGGACATAAGTTGCACTACATCGTGTATGTTGCCCCTAGAGTAAAAAAATTAAATTCTTTTAGCTTATTTAACTATTGACCGGAGCGGAAACGTTTAATAATTTAATTATTCAGAGTCATGCGATTCATGTGATGTTTATGTATTCATTTTATTAATTTATGCTTTGCGCGCATGACTTGACAAGAATTTCACGATCAAAATATTCTAACTATAGTCATAAAAATGCTAAAATACTATCAAGAAGTATAATTATAATGATATTGTTAGTTAATTTTGGATTCCAATTTTCCAATGGACGACAATCACATTGATTTTAATTTACATTAATACATTTTTATTGTGCCTGCTTTTAATGTTACGAAACAAAAAAAAACTCCTATACTTGAAATGATTTCTTCACAGTATTCTAACCTACAATTAATTTAAAGTAAAATAAATTATAATTAATTAAATCGATCGTTGCAGGATATATATAGAATCTTAATCTAATGAGAAATTGGAAACAAAACCATATATAAATCTGGAAAAATTAATACGACAAACAATTTCGATCGTTTATTTTAATCACATCAAATTTCAATTCTATATATTCGCAGATATACGATCGATACCTGAGAATTTGTTATTACGAATGCAAGACTTACAGACCTGAAACGTGAGAGCTCTGGAACGTGCACACACCACACCACTACTGATTCTCAAGCTGCCCTTTCCCCTCCATGTCCCTTCTACATTGACTGGATATCTTTGTTACATCATAATTTTAATCCATCACTAAAAAATTATACATATATTTACGTTGTGGTTTAAGATCGTTTACGACGTACATCTCACAAAAGGTACGAAAATAATTAAGCCTTATAAAGCCTGTATTTTTTACCTGCTCTTACAATTCTGAATGAAACGTTCATATAGTTAATAGAAATGGAATAAAAACTAAATCGTTAAATATAAAATACAGTAAATGGTAAAAAAATTACAAACTATATAGATGAAAACATTGCCCAATAAAGATGCAAAGGGTATATGCACTGATTTTATTGTTTTTACGTACGGTTTCACCCGTTTCACGTCCTTCTAATATAAACGCGGTACTGTTTAATATCTACAAGAGCAGTAAAATGTACTTATATATTATATATTTAATATAACATTTATATTAAATTTACACATTTTTACATTTTCAGCTATATAATAGTATTATAGTAAATATTATTTTTATGAAAATAAATATAACAATATGGTAACAATTCTGATAAAATGCAATAACTGCTTCTTTGTTAATTTTTTTCAAAATTATATATTATATAATTATAAATTTTGTAGTTTAATATTCAACTCATCAGAGCTGACACGAATCTTTGGGTTTGTTTAACCTCTTGACTGACCTATATAATATATTATATCGATGGTCAACAACGGGCCATTTTCAATTCACTTTCTCCCGACCAGCACATGGACGATAAAGTTCATGAAACTCCGACTCGAAGGTGACCCCACGTACCTTTATCTTCAAGTTCGACGTTGATGACGGCCTCTGCAGACTGTTCCTCTGGCACCTCAGACATCTCGCCGCAAAGTGAAGAGGCCCGAACTGACTTGGCCAGCGCTGGGACCGACCGGGTGAGAGGGGAAAGCTGCTACATGTGTGTGAATACTGAGAGCCGCGAGATAACCCAGTAAAAAAATCAAACAAAATGTTCACGCATGGTCCTTAAAAATGATGACATTTTTTTCTCTCTCTATGTCTGTGTATATATACAAGATGGCGAGAAGTACATCGTGCATGTGTTCCATTTGCTATAATAAAGTGAAGTATAAAATTGGTTCTTTATGTATACGTCTTATATTAAAGTGAAAATTAAGTGGGACACAGAGTGCGTACGTATTCCACTCCAGCAATCGTTTATTTGACCCTCTCTAATTGACTAACGCTGTAATAGGTGTTTTAGGGCTACTTCACTGCATGCTGACTATAAATATTTCAGTTTTGGCATTTTTTCTATGTATAATGAAATGGCAAATTAAATATTTTTAAAATATATTATTATTACATTATTATAAAATTCAATTAATTTCGAGATAATAATATCAATAAGAATGTTAATTAAGACAAATTTTACAAGAGAAATTTTATAATAATTAAAATTAGTTAGTGAAATTCATCTAAATTATAGTTATATATCATTACAACGAGTAACATCGCGAGTAATTGCTGAGTTGTGAGCATCTCGGCGAGGTTAAATGCGCGCGACTTTCCTCCGGCCGTCATACCGCGGTAACCGGGCCGGGGTTAATGATTAAAATTATGTACTTTTAACGTCAGAACACTCGAAGGAACAGCTCAGGTTCGTGTTGTAAGTCGATGAGGACTAAAACGGGGTTGTAAGTTATTTCCACTTATGCACACTTGCGCAAAAACCCAGAATATTTCCAGGGAATGCAGGGTCTTAATTGGGTCTTAATTATTGCAGTGGAGGGATGAGCCAGAAATAGCTATATTATAGCTATATTATAATAAATTATAATTAATAATAGACTCTGACTTCCCATGTTTTGAGTTTAATAGATATTCTTCATTAGTGTGTGTGTGTGTGTGTGTGCATGTGTGTGGGGGGGGGAAGGGGGGTCTAAGTCTAACCCCATCTAACTCTGCCTTCACATATATGTTAAGCAAAGTATATATATATATATATATATATATATATATATATATATATATATATATATATATATATACAGTATTTTATTATATTAGGTATAATATAATTTAAATATACCCTGCACCCTGCATGGTCATTTTATTTTAAATAAATGTGTCCTTTTTTGTGAAGGCAAAAAATATCAATATAATGATGATTGATTGCCTTTGTTACTATAATCATTAAAACAATATTTATAGAATTATAAATAATTTTCTTGGAGCTATATAGCAAAAAAAAAAAAAAAGTCAAAATTAATTAAAAGTTCAAATTAATAATTTTTTCATGCAATAAGGCAATAAGTGCATATTTTTCACAATAGCCGTAACTCAAACTTGGATATCAATCATGGCATTCAGTTAAATTTAATGAATCAAGGAGGATATATACAGGGTGTCCACAGAAATTCGCACGAATTGACAGGCAAATTAAAGTATGAAGCATCAGGAATGAAACATGAACATGTATATATGATATACATCAAATTAAAGCTCAACAATTAACATTTTCAAACTTGTAAGCAAAAATGCATTGTGTGGACTTGTTTTCTTTTGAAACGAAAAAGGAACAAAAATGGCCGTTTCTGAGCTCCAAACTCCGCAGAATCAGCTGTCATTTAAAGAGATATTATCCTTATTTAATTATTCGCTTGAATAAAAATTTACCCCCATAATTTAATTACCACAAGGCTTCTCCACATGAGCATCATTGGTACCCCGGCACACGTCCGGACGGGCCTCCAGCTAGTTCTCATCACCACAACAATCAGATTAATCACGCTGGCAATTCTGTCAACGTATGGCGAGAACTGGAGGCCCGTCCGGGCGTGTGCCGGGTTTACCAACGGTACGGTGCTCATGCGGAGAAGCCTAGCTTGTGGTAAATTGTGTAGGTTAATTTTTATTCAAGCGAATAGTTAAATATTAAGGACAATATCTCTTTGAGATATATGACAGCTGATTCTGCGGAGTTTGCAATGGAGCTCAAAAACGGCCATTTTAATTTGTTCCATTTTCGTTTCAAAAGAACACAAGTCCACACAATGCTTTTTTGCTTACAATTTTGGCCAATTTTGAAAATGTTGATTGTTGAGCTTTAATTTGATATGTATATATAACATATATATATGTTCATGTTTCATTCCTGCTTCATACTTTAATTTGCCTGTCAATTCGTGCGAATTTCTGTGGACACCCTGTATATATATATATATATATATATATTATTATTAGTCTTTTATTAAACACAGAAAGTGTACATATTAACAGCACTAGAAACATACATTATAGAAAAACATTACAATAGAACACATAAAACATACATACAAAACATATATAATAGTTACAGAATAATAGAACAATAGAAAATGATAATAAAACAATATAAAATAAAATAACAGATGATACTAACAGCCTGTTACATCATAATAATAATATATCATATATATAATCACATATATATAAGACAAAATATGACATAGAAAATAGATAGAATAAAAAAAAAAACTTATTGCTTCATTGCTATTCAAAATCTATAGACTATATGAAATCTCCCCTGGCATAATCGCTAATAGGCTTAATTCTAGATTTACAGATATTTAAATGATATTGGCTACAATATTCATTACATAATTTACATACACAAGATTGTTCAGCTTTATGATAACCAGAAGATTTACAAATTAGATAGTGGAAGCCGTGAACAGCCTGGCGAGTTAAAACATTTCTAACATTGGATCTATCCAATTGGGGCAGACACCAATATTTACATGTCATAGCATCAGTGCTGTAAAACTCAGGATTAATATCCTGAGCTTTTTGATTCCTGACAGCTATAAAATTGGAATATTGATCTGTCGTTGGAAGTTTAAACATTTCTTTGATTTCTGTAATAAAATAATTGGAATCTATCAGTTTATAGGCCAGTCTAGTTTCGGTAAATTTTGACAGACACAGTAATCTTTTAACAAACATGGCTTTTACTGATTCTAATTGATCAAAATCGGATACAGATAAATGAGGCCATACAATTTCAATACCATAAGTAGCCACAGGGGCGACTTTTAAATTGAATAGTTTGAGCCCTGTTTTGACGGATAGACCAGACAGCCCTGAGATAGTGTACATAACAGTGATAGCGTTCTTACATCTTTCTGTTATATGTTTAGAAAAAGAAAGCCCTGTCATTTGAAGTATTATGCCAAGATATTTAAATGAATTTAGAAATTCAATCTTTTGACCGTCACAATAAATTTCATCGTTTTTGCATAACGGTCCGCCTCTTCTAAACTTAACAACCTTGGTTTTCTCTGTGTTAATTTCTAGACCATTTGTTTTGGCCCAGATGGATAGATTATTTAGCGCTTTTTGTAGCTTGACTTTGCTCTTTGAAATAATAGCAAGATCATCTGCATATAAATTTAGTACGACTTGATCATTTTCATTTTCACAGTTTATATCTTTTGTAATCTCAGTTATATCTGCAGTAAAAAGATTGAAAAGAAGAGAGCTGCTCGGGTCTCCTTGCAAAACTCCGTTAGATTGAATAATATTACTAGAACATGATAAGCGATATATATATATATATATATATATATATATATATATATATATATATATATATATATATATATATATATATATATATATATATGTGTATTATGTGTGTGTGTGTGTATTCTCCTTGTAATGAATATTAAATATTAAATTTATTTTATCGCACCTTTTTTTATATCAACTTTTTATCCCGCTGTTTTTGTTTCCTCTTTGCCACCTATTGACATTTTTTTAAACTAAAATTTAGTTCAAACCTTTGCCAATAGATGACCAGAGGCTCATCGTACAGAAATATCTAAGTTTTTTTGGCGGCTTATAAATAGAAACTTTCAATTGAATGTAATTGACACTAATTAAAGTAGATGTTGCAGTTGTCTTATAGCTAGGATTTTTATGGAATTTGTACCGCATTCAGTTTTGAAATATTGGTGATCCAAGTCATTCATTTTTCATTCATTACTAACTAAAATCTACTGCATTTTGCAGTACGTGATATAAAAGTAACGTACGTTAATTACTCGCTGATATTTAGAGGTATGATATCCATAATAATAATAATAATTCTAAGCTCATAATTATATAGTGTAATTATGTAATTAATCATAATTATTTTATATTGATATATATATATATATACAGAGTGTTCCACAATTCGTGTCCCAAATGTAACTCGTAAAATGGAATTGCAAAAGTGCTCGTAGAAACTTCAAATTTCGTGTCCGTGGTAGTAGAGGGTCCTTTGTTTTGTGTTCTGGCAGTGAAAATTTTTTCCCACCCTTATTTCACCCCTTCTGGGGCTGCGTTCCCGTTCTTTATCAAAACCTTATGGGCTTACAATGTTAATAAAAATGAAAAAGAAAAATTTTTGAATTTCAGTCTGAAAATTTCCAACTAGGGGAATTCGAGTATGAGAAAAACAGTGGTTACCTTATTTTTTTTCTGCCATTGACCCTTCAACCCTCGCAGGGGTCAATATGTTGACCCCTAGAATGACTTTTTTTTTAATAAACTAGCTGATTTACCTGATATAAAAAAATCAATTGAATTTATATCTAATCAATATGATGAGATAAAAGTGAAATATGATGAACAAAATAAAATGGTGTGTGAATTAGTGAGTAAAGTTGATAATTTGACTGTGAAAAGCAAAGAAAAAGATGAAATAATTGTTAATTTATCTGATAGGGTCCATGAGCTTGAACAGGCAAATCTTGCAAAGTTTGTGGAAGTGCATGGGCTTGATGCACCGCCAAACGAGAATGTGAAGAACACCATCCAGCTGTTGGTGGACAAGATCGGTGCACCGCCTGTTGAGGACTCAGTGGAGGATGCCTACCGCATGCCTGCAAATACTCGCAACACAAGACTCCGTGATCAACCGCCCGTACTTGTGGTGAAGTTCAAGGCCACGGCGGCTAGAGCAGCTTGGCTTGACCGACAGAAAACGAGGAATTTGTCGGCCGGTGCAGTGTTGGGAACGGCGAGTTTGAGCAAGGTCAGAATTTTTGAACAACTCACGCCTTACTATCGCAAGCTGTTATGGATGACACGCGAGGCGGGGCGTGAGAGGGATTATCACTTTATATGGGCAAAAAATGGGAAAATTTTTGCAAAAAAGAGACAAGATGAGGGCACTATACGTATATTCAATGAACGAGATATTATTAAGAAAATTAATCCAAAAAAAATTTAATGTCTTAAGTGTAATTCAAATGTGCATTTTAATTTATGTTAGATAACCTTGATAATCTTGAACTAATTAAATGTGAAATAACTGATTCTTTAAATGATTTTTTAAAATATAATAATAATATCAAAAACAAAAAAATAAATATTATCCACCAAAACATTAGATCTGTAAGAAAAAATTTTGACACATTTTATGCACAAATTAAAAATAACCTACTTAATATTGATATTATTGTTTTAACTGAAATTTATATTTATGAGAATGAAGGAGATTTTTATAATATTCCTGGTTTCGTAAAGATTTTTAAGCCTAGAAATATAAATAGAGGCGGGGGGATATTAATTTTCATTAAGAATAATATAAAATATTCAGAATTTGATATAATATTAGACTCTGCAGAATGTGTGGGGGTTGATATTAATGATAATATTAGTTTATTTGCCCTATACAGACCACCATCTGAAAGTAAAAAACTGTTTATTACAGAAATTAAAAATAAAATTCTCACAAAGAAATGGAGAAAAAATGTAATTTTGATTGGTGATATGAATATTAATCTGTTGGCTGATGATGATGATATGAAAGATAAATATGAAAATAACATGGCTAAGCATTGTTATTTAAAAGGAGTTTATCATCCAACACGCGAAGAAATTCGCATTAACACTAAAACATCCACTTGCATAGACCATATCTTTATTAAACTTTATAAAATGGATTGTATAACATCTGTAATTCAAACTAAGGTGACTGACCATTATATGATTGCTGTTAGTGTGATGTCATTAAATACTGTAAACAACAGTCTATCTAAAGCTAATGTAAACAAACTTAATTATAAAAAATTCTTGTCTATTTTATCACAGTATGATTGGTCAAAGATTTCACATGAAAATAGTTCAAATATTTTGTATAATAATATTGTAAATGTGTTTAATGATGTTAAAAATAAATGTACAAATACAAATGAATGTGATAGGATAACTAAAATTGGGATTGTTGATAAATGTTGGGTTACGGATGAGCTTAAAATACATTTTAAAACCCGTGATTACTGGTTTAAGCGTTGGAACAACAATCCAACTAATAAAAATTATCACAAACTGTATAAAAAATTTAGAAATATTGCAAATGAAAAAGTTGAACATGCTAAAATTAAATATTTTGGAAATAAATTGAACTTGTCTCAAGGTAATATTAAAATTACTTGGAATATTATAAACGAAATTCTAGGTAGAAAAACGAGTAATATTGATGACGTCATAATGAGACATTTGGGAAATAAACTTAGCATAAATAATATTGTAAATGGGTTCTCTGATTGTTTTGTTGAAGGAGTTCAAAATATAATCCATAACTGTGACATAAAATTAAGTGAATTTAATATTATTCACTCTCAACCTCAATCTTTATATATCCCTCCTATATCATTTGATATCACAAAAAATATTGTCAACAACTTGAATATTAATAAAGGACCTGGACATGATAACATTTCAGTTAAAGATATTCTTGCTGGAGGCGATAGCTTGATTGAATGTATAACCACTTTGATAAATTTATGTTTAAATACCTCACAATTTCCGGAAAAACTTAAACTTGCAATAATTCGTGCTATATATAAGTCGGGTAAATTTAATGAATTTGTTAATTACCGGCCAATTGCCATTCTACCTATCATTGATAAAATTATACAAAAATATCTTGATATGCACTTATCAACATACTTAACTAAATTTAATATTATTGATAAAAACCAATTTGCTTTTCAAAAAAATAAAAATACAACTCAGTTAATTGGTGAGATTTTCAATCATGTAAACAAGGAACTGAGTTTGAACAAGCACGTTATTTGTTTATTTGTTGACTTTTCTAAAGCCTTCGATACCATAAACCATGATATTTTAATAAATGATTTAGAAGAAATTGGTATACGAGGTCCAACCTTAAAACTAATGAGTTCACTAATAAGGGAGAGGAAAATTACTGTGAAAGTCAACAATGTAACAAGTGATGTTAAAAATATTTCTATTGGCTTAGCACAAGGATCCATACTAGCACCTAAATTTTTCCTAATCTATGTAAATAAAATTTTTGCCCTCTTAAAAAACTGTAAGGTTTTTATGTTTGCTGACGATTTACTTGTAATTTGTTCCCACAGTAACTTTGAAGTAGCCCAGAACATAATGCAAACTAATATTGACGCACTTTCTGAATTTACCCATGATAGAGGACTAGTGTTAAATATAAAAAAGACTAAAGTCATGCATATTTTTAACAAATATTTAAGGGCTGGAGAAATACTTCACGTAAAAGCTCATACTAATGAATGTTTACATAACTTTCAGCTGGGTTGTAAGTGTAATGCTCTGCAAGTAGTTGAGCAACATAAATATTTGGGAGTCATTATAGATCAAGATTTTAAATGGGATGTGCATGTATATAATTTAATTAAAAAATTAAGATCAGCACTTTCTCAAATTATTGCTATTAAAAAATACGTTGATGAAAAGACAATAAGATCTGTATATTTTTCATTGGTACACTCGCACCTAATTTATGGTTTAACGTCATGGGGTTTTGTTACCTCTGGGGCTTTTACTGCACTTGCTAAAATGCAAAAGAGAATACTAAAAAATATGAAAAAAGGTGATAAATTTAACGCTAATGATAATATATACCATTATTGGGGCGTTTTACCGTTGAAACAATGTGCTGAATACTCATTATTAGTAGAAAAATATTTTGATGAGTCTCATGGTATACCTAGATTACATTCATATGAAACAAGAATTGCCCATAAAAATCCACTCATTACCCCTAGAAGCATGAACAGATTTGGAGAGAGAACTAGTGATTATATAATACCAAGACTCTGGAATACTTTACCTCTTTCACTTAAAAATTTTGATAACAAAGCTAAGGTTAAAAAGGAATTGAAACAATGGTTTATTGATAATGTATAATACTACTTCTATGTTTGCAGCTATTAATTAAATTTGTTTCTAGGATTCTGCATATATATAATATCTTTCTTTTTTTTTTCTTCTTATTACAGTCATTAATTTTTAATTAACTTATCAATATTGTTGCCTTAAGACAGTAATTCAAATAAATATAAAATTTAATGCAAGTTGTAGAATTTTATTACTTCTAGCTTATATGTACTAATTTATTATTAATTAATCACAGAAAATTTTAAGTAGTTAAAAAAGATTAAAATTCAATCATATTCTCTTTAAAATTGTGATGTGTTATTTAATTTCAGTTAATCTAATATTAACTTTTTCTCAATAAATATATATATATATTTTATTATTATTATTTTTCTTTCTTTCTTCAAAGAAAGGCAGTGTTTTATAATGTTTCACTTTATAATACAAAATACTAAAATCAATCTTATGTTTCAGATATGGGACACCAATCTATGGTTATATTGTTTGTTTTGGTGGGTTGATAGCTTAATTATTACAGTTATTCGCTTTAAATATATATAAAAAATTGTAATTAGAACTTCATGAAATTTAAAAAAATTGTTAATTTTTGTTACGCCTATTTGGGATAATTACTTGATAAAATGTCTTAAGTTAGTAAAAATATATATGTTACCTTGTAGAAATATTATCATTCAAAATTAATTAAATTATAAGAATAAATTTTGTGATTTGACAGCATTTTAATGTAATGTGCACTAGAGTTATAAGGCTATGCCTTTTCTGGACACTACTGTATAACTCAATGTCAATAAAAAAAAAAAAAAAAAAAAAAATTCTCCGTTTTCAATGAAATTGATATGCCTCTATGGGTTGTCGACGATGACAAAACCCATGAAAATACTTGCGAGTTGATAAAATTGACCCTTGACCCTTGCAGGGGTCAGTAGTGACCCCTAGAGTGACCTTTTTAAAATTCTCCGAATTTGTTGAAATTGATATGCCTCTATGGGTTTCGAGGTTGACAAAACCCATGAAAATACTTACGAATTGATAAAATTGACCCTTGACCCTCGTAGGGGTCAGTGGTGACCTTGATAGGATCTTTTTAAAATTCTCCGAATTAGTTGAAATTGATATGCCTCTATGGGTTGTCGAGGTTGACAAAACCCATGAAAATATCTGCGAATTGATAAAATTGACCCTTGACCTTCGTAGGGGTCAGTGGTGACCCTTGGAAGGATATTTTTAAAATTCTCCGAATTTGTAGAAATTTATATGCCTCTATAATGGGTTGTCGAGGATGACAAAACCCATGAAAATACTTGCGAATTAATAAAATTGACCCTTGCTTGACCCCTTGTAAGGGTCAGTGGTGTACCCTAGTTAAAATTTTCCGAATTAGTTGAAATTGATATACCTCTATGGGTTATCGAGGATGAGAAAGCTAATGAAAACACTTGCGCGTAAATTAAAATAATTATTGACCTCGCAGGGGTCACTGCATGGTGAGCCTTGAAATTAATTTTTCCACATTCTCTCAATTTCATTGAATTTGATATGCATCTATCGGTTATTGAGAATGGAAAAACCCATGAAAACATTTGCAAATTCATCAAATTTATTTTTGACCTCGCATATACTCTGAAGCCTTTAAATACGAAATTTGGTGGTTTGGTGGAGATCGGCAAGAAAATCTATCAGATCAACTTAATTTAACAAATCCCACAAGGAAGCAATGCAAATCGTGAATCCACCTGTCAAACAGTTGAGAGAAGATTTTTTTAAAAAAAAAAAAAAAAAGAAGCAACAAAAATATCCTTGAAACTTACAACCCTTGGCCTTATATGCCTTGGCTTTCTGTGTGCCAAATTTCAACTTTCCAACTGAAGTCATATACCACTGAAAATTTAGCAAAAAATTAATCGAACCCCATGTAACAGTGGCTGACTTGGTATTCTCCAATTTTGACTGGCCCACTTAAATTTTTTTAATAATGATA
The DNA here is from genome assembly GCA_949825025.1 of Siphlonurus alternatus. Lineage (NCBI taxonomy): Eukaryota > Metazoa > Arthropoda > Insecta > Ephemeroptera > Siphlonuridae > Siphlonurus > Siphlonurus alternatus. Next base: position 11,844,427 of record OX463782.1, on the reverse strand, counting down.
TTAATAAAACAATAATTCAAAATTTATTCAAAATCTAGAGGCCACCAGTGACCCTTGCGGGTTCATTAATGAATTAAGTAAACCAACTTGAAAATATCTTCATTAATTTTATCTGTCTCAAAATTCGATGAAATTGAGATAATTTGGAAAAATTAATTTCAAGGGTCACCAGTGACCCCTGCGAGGTCAAAAATAAATTTGATGAATTTGCAAATGTTTTCATGGTTTTTTCCATTCTCAATAACCGATAGATGCATATCAAATTCAATGAAATTGAGAGAATGTGGAAAAATTAATTTCAAGGCTCACCATGCAGTGACCCCTGCGAGGTCAATAATTATTTTAATTTACGCGCAAGTGTTTTCATTAGCTTTCTTATCCTCGATAACCCATAGAGGTATATCAATTTCAACTAATTCGGAAAATTTTAACTAGGGTACACCACTGACCCTTACAAGGGGTCAAGGGTCAATTTTATTAATTCGCAAGTATTTTCATGGGTTTTGTCATCCTCGACAACCCATAGAGGCATATCAATTTCAACAAATTCGGAGAATTTTAAAAAGATCCTATCAAGGTCACCACTGACCCCTACGAGGGTCAAGGGTCAATTTTATCAATTCGTAAGTATTTTCATTGTTTTTTTCATCCTCAACAACCCATAGAGGCATATCAATTTCAACAAATTCGGAGAATTTTAAAAAGGTCATTCTAGGGGTCACTACTGCATGACCCCTGCGAGGGTCAAGGGTCAATTTTATCAACTCGCAAGTGTTTTCATGGGTTTTGTCATCGTCGATAACCCATAAAATCATATCAATTTCAACAAATTCGGAGAATTAAAAAAAAAAGTCATTCTAGGGGTCAGCATTGACCCCTGCGAGGAGTGAAGGGTCAATGGCAGAAAAAAAATAAGGTCACCACTGTTTTTCTCATACTCGAAAACCCCTAGTTGGAAATTTTCAGACTGAAATTCGAAAATTTTCTTTTTCATTTTCATTAACATTGTAAGCCCATAAGGTTTTGATAAAGAACGGGAACGCACCCCCCAGAAGGGGTGAAATAAGGGTGGGAAAAAATTTTCACTGCCAGAACACAAAACAAAGGACCCTCTACTACCACTGTACGAAATTTGAAGTTTCTACGAGCACTTTTGCAATTCCATTTTACGAGTTACATTTGGGACACGAATTGTGGAACACTCTGTATAATTATTATTCTCTGCTAAAAATATGAAAAAATCAACTGTCATGTCTACAGCGACTCCACACCGAATTATATATCAAATAATCAATTAATTTTTATAGCTTAAATTTTCTTTCTAACATTAATTATAAATTGCCATTCAATCAGAGGATTAATTTTTTTACCCTAAAACCAGTATTTGAATATTTTTATTTGGTTCACATTAAGAATAATAAAATTATAAGGATAGACAAATTTTACACAAATTCAAATTCTTAATGTGAAATTTAAGCGATTTAAAAAATTCGAAAACTGTTCCTGGGGTAAAAAAATAAAGCCTGATATTGAATAGCAAATAAATTAAAGAATTAAGTTATAAATTGATTATTTGATGTGTCGGATCCTATTTTTTAATGAAGGGGTCCGGTGTTTTGCTTATTTTTAAATTAGCACCACAATATGGATTCAAAATGGGATCGAACTTACACCTAAAATAAAAATTTGGTGCACATCGAATAAAATTTTTGTTAACACTTTAATTTAACATGGAAATTCCATTAAAATAAATTTAATTTTTGGGTTTGAGACCTCCCCAGAAGGATTGAAAAAGAAGCATCGATTCAAAGTCGGTCATAAAATATATAGATCTAATAAACGAAGGTATCTCTGCTATATCAGGATGCAGCTAGGGTAAATAAATGTATAATATACGGAAGAAGGAAATAATTTTGATAGTAATACTGTTATAAAAAGTGTAAAATAATGTAAATAGTTTTGAGATTTTCATGTGCTTCCATATGCAAAATACAACTCATCATTATACTTTTTGGAGGATTAAGTTATATAAGTTCAGTTATGCGATTGCAACAGAAAAAAATTGTCATTATATTTATATTATATGTTTTGAATAAACAGTAATAACAAATACAAATCATCAATACATTTTGGAGGATTTTTACTATAATTATAATATATACATATACGTTCTGAATTAATGACCTCTCTCTCTATTATAGCTTTTACATCTTCTAGCATGCAGGCTTCTTATAGCCAAATATTACTAAATTATCTTCAAGGTCGAATTTCAACGATTGTTTTGGGTCAAACATATATCAGAATTTGCATATAACGTATTTTGGAAGAATCGTTTTCATTGTTATATTATATATACATTTTTTTTATATGTAAATAGTAAATAGTGTATATACCAATTAAGTAATATTTACGAGCTACAACCTTGTGTTTTGTTTTTCAACGTAAATCTAGAGATATTCTATTATATATAATAATTATGATACGTATTGCAAAATTACTGCAACAAATTTTATCTCTGCATGAGCACTCTAATGTGAACATATTCAGTTCATCGTTATGTCAATTTTTGACTAATTAACTTGAACGTTTTAAGTTAATTTACTGCTAAAATAATAATTATGTTATAATGCATGATTTTTTTATTTTTATTTGTGCTTTGCACATGGTTTTGTAACTGTTGCTAAATAAATAATAATTTGAAATTAAAACCCATCAAGGTCCGATATATATATATATATATATATATATAACTGATGTTACGCACAATTTCACGGGCACGGGCACTCTTGCAGTAATTGTCCCCTCGAAATTAATTATCACATGGATGTCACCATGAAGTTGCTAATCTGATAATCAGCAAGTGATGACGGGAGTCACGTCGAGTCACGCTGTCCGTGAGAAAGAGCGCCATACCAGTTGGTCCAGCATCAGAGACAATTAAATATATTTTTAGCTCTGCTAAATTCATTACATACAGCTCATATATTCAGCATGCAACTTGAACTGGAACCTCGATCACGACTTATAACACGGACCCGATCATTACCGTAAGTTTATTTTTTATTTTGTCTAATTGTTTCTAAACTATAATGGGGTGTTATGTTCTAATTGTATATAATATGTAAGTATATATAATATATATCCCAGATTTTTAGCTAAATTAGCTACTAAATACATAATAATGTAAATATAATGTAATAATAATATTAAAATTATTATATTTATAGAGCAACGCGCAAGCTTTTACGTTCGACCATTTATTAATAATGAGTAATGATGTTCTGTACATTATTAGGTACATTTGGATAATGAACCAGGAAAAAAGTCTATTCAAGCTGTGAAAAAAAAAATAATAATAATAAAATAAAATTATCTCAATGTAAATTTTAATGACGTTAATTGGTAAATGTTTTTAATTTCTGAACTCGTAATTATGGTGAGAGAAATCTACAACATTCAATGTTCACGAATTTTGCTGTTTGTTGCATGTTTGTTGCATGACCTGCAGCTGATGGGCGTGCGTTTCAATGCTTCTTCTATCGCATTTAGAAACATGATAATATTATATAGGGTCAATAAGGTTAAGGTGTTTCAATTTTCAATATTTGAAAAATACGTATATAGGCTAACGCAGGAGGCAAATTATTATGCAACTTTATCTATAATGGTGTATTATTATATTTTAGGATACATATACAGAGCCTTCAACCTGTTGTATGGTCATTGCCTTTTACTGCGTATTCTTTTGGGTCAATATATTAATTTTAATAATTTGCATGTCTTATTTTGATTTTGATTTTTTTTTTTTTTTACTATTTTTATAAAACATAAATTTTAATTAAAATATTCTATCATTAAATCATGCAGACGTACTGAAATTAAATTTTTAATTTCAATAATTACATTATTAATTTATGGAAAAATATATGTTTCAAATTATTATTTGAACAATTCTTATAATAATTAACCTTGAGTTGTTACTGATTATATTTATTAATTCAATTTTTATATATCATGTTTTTCTATCAAATTATAATAGGATTCGAAAGTCAATTATCAAATCATTAACTTTAACTATATATTTTATAGTACATATTATTATAATACGTACTGCATCAGGTATATATATATTATATATATTATATCAAACACAAAATCATGATGCATAATATATCTATTCTGCAAGCTACTTTGCTATAAAAACAACTTTATAGGCCCGTTTCATGAATTTTTTGTACATAAATTATGTGAGAGTAAATATTAAATTTAATATGAATGATTTTTGTTTTTCGATATTACAAAACAACCACACCTCATGTAAATCTAATTGTTTTCTCACTGTCACAATTAAGAGACAAAGGTTTGCTGCAGGAGAAGCTGCGACCTACTTGAGAAGACATCGCGAGTCACCGCACGACCCAAAACTTGCTACCCTCGATCAGCAGGAGGCTGCTGTCATCCTTGGCTGCTGAACGCCTTCAAAACTCGGCCGCACGCACTCGCAGCCGCTCACTCAGCTTGTTTTTTTTTTTTTTTTTTTTTTTCGTTATACCAAATTTCGAGGGGGGAGAGGGGAGGGGGGTCTGTCTCCATCTCCATAAGGCCAAAGTTAAAATAAAGAAAATTAGAGCAGGAGAAATGTATATATATTGGCTATGTTACATATCCCCCCTGGATATATCCGCGCCTGCATAAATATACATGATGCATATGACATTTTATGGATTTATGGATTACAAAATTAATGTTTACACCTCAATGAGCTAAAAAAAAAGCTAAATCGTTGATGGTTTAGTATCTGTGGAAATCTGGAATAGCAAGAAAAATAAAAAATAAGACAACAACATAAAAATAAACAGATTTAGTTATAATATAGAGCAGTTGTAAAATTTTAGATTGATTTTATAACACTAAATTTGAATAATAAGAAAAAAAAAAAAAGACACACATGCATGGTATGACATTAATACATATGCAGTAAAATCAGCAATTATATAGCAATTCAATAGTATTAAAACCACTATACAACAATCATACAATGTGTCTGTATGTTTTGAAAATGACCAATAAAAGAATTGAATAGAAATTAGATAATAATTATTAAGCATAATAAATATACTGATACAGCAAATTTTGATTTTTACTGTAATATCTAAGAACAGTGTAATTTTTACGGTCATAATTTATATTATACATATATTATATTGAATAACTTTATTTTTTAATTTTCCTGCTTCAATTTGCATAGGAAATGTTCTGACAATTAAAGTAGAATGATCGAAATTGCGAGCTCCCGTAAAACCTCTTATAATTATATAGATGTGGAACCTGCAATTAACGTTCTCCAGCATTAGCATAAAAATTAGAAAAACAAAACCACGGCGTGCACGCCGATGATTCTCTAAAACCTATAAAAAATTAAAGTGCAAATTTTTTCTATACGTGCAATATTAAATTAAAATGTTCAATTAATATAATACTATTTATTATACATCACCGTACATTATGTATATATACATTGTATAATATAAAAATTATAAAATCGATGACGGTACTATATAATATATTATATATATATATACTAGCAGCAAAGTGCAATTAAATTCAAAAGGTTACTAGGATGATGATTTACTATTATATTTAATGCTGCAGTCGTTTAAAAAAAAAGATATATTGTCACTGCGAGTGTGTGTAGTGCTTGCATGAATAATAAATTAGAAGGAAGTTGTTGTGGCCGCTATTAATAGCTCACGTGGTATATATGATCACGCTGACTAAAAGGAAGTTGCTCTCAGCTGACGAGATGCGAGGAATCAAATGAAGCTAAAATAGGACTTAAGTTAATTGTTTATTCACATGGCAGAGATGCAGAGGGTGCGGTGACGAGCTTTTTATACAGTGACACTGTTGTGTAAATATTGAAGTTTTAAAATAACGAATGCACTTGCAGATCCCAGTTACAATTATTGTGTAAATTTTGTACATAATTTGGCATTTCTATTTTCTAGTAGAGTGTTAAACGAGGGGGCGTATCCACTCACTAAAAAATCAATAATCTACTGAACGCCTTGAACTTTTGGTAGTAGAAACAGCTGTGAAGGAAATCTCTGTACATAATTTTATAACAATGACGTTATAAATTACGTGATTCTTGTTGCTAAGATAATTTCTATTATCTATTCGTGTTGATAAAAGATACGAACAATGCAGCTATATTATATAGCAGAGTGTAAATTTATTGCCTTTCATTAGATATTTTATATTTGAAAATATCATTGCATATAATTATATCATATTCAGTTTGATAGTCCCCCCTCCTCATTATAACAAAAAAACAGTTTGTCAGTCTCCCTCCTTCTCTCTGCCCCTCCGGAGAACGAGCGAGAGAGTCAAGTGCGTTCGTCCCGGTGCTCACTTTGCGGCGAGATGTCCGCGGTGCGAGAGGAACAGTCTGCAGAGCAGCAGGACAGCCAGCTGGAGGCCGTCATCACCGTTGAACCTACCACCTCAGAGTCTCCGACCCCCGACCATGAGGATGAGGATCAGCTACAAGACGTGGAGCAGGGCCCGCCGGAGAAAAGTACGTGTCATTAAGAGTCAATATCGTATCTAATGCAATCACAAAATAATCTTAAAATGCAAAAGTTGTTTATTTTATTTTGGAACGTAAATTTTATCTTTTAAATTTTGAGATTAAAGGCGGGGACGGTTAAAAGTATATAATGATATTATAAAATATGGAATTTTAATCAAGTAATATATGAGATTTCCATTTCAATTATATTTAAGAGGATTACGTAGGTTGTTATTGTTGTAAGTTAATTAACTCTGGTTGAAAAATAATTGTGAAAGTTAAAGAGTTAATAATTTTTAAATCACTTGCTCGTAAGAAAATATCTTTGTTTACGTTTTCCATGCGAGATAGGGTCGATTAAGCACGTGGTTTTGCTGCAATGCAAGCAACGTTTTGTTTTTGTTTTGTTTTTTTGCGTAATAAGAGAAAAGTTTTTACTTATTAAGGGTGCATTGCATAAAAAGCAATTAATTATTTAAATAAATATTATGTTCTATATTATACTATTTACGTAAAACAAACATTAAAAAAAATAATTTATTATACAATTTAGTTGGAAAAAATAGCTCAAATGAATTATATATAAAATATATATAAATATATTTCTTATTTTTGTTAAGTCCAAACATTATAATAATATATTAGGTCTGCTCATAAATACACAATAATCTAAATAAATAAAATACAATTATAAATAAAAATATATACACAATATACAATCAGGTGAACCATCTGTACAGAGAACATGAAGCAAATCTGATTAATCTTCATTAATTTAATTAGTTACAAACAGACCTATTGTCCCAGATGCACGAAGTGTCGACGCGGACATATCCCAATATACAAGCCTGTTTGTCGGACACACTTTTTTGCTGTACATCAAACGGGTCACGTGACCGAATGCAGTTCGTCCACTTGCCTACTTTTGTGATGTACCTGCATGCACTCGATTTACATTATCTTATTATGATTTACCTGCGTATTGCCTACTTCTGATCTTACCTGATCTTATTATATGATTTACCTGCATGTCAAGGTACACTTATACTTCATGCTGACTCCCATTCGTGTTAATATATTTTCTAACCTTCATTCAATACCGGTTTGTCTGTATACAATATGTAACCAGCATGTGCTGTTTTTATAAAATAATTAATAAGTACACACTCGGAGTTTTATTATGCAACTTTTATTACTGTACATTTATGAGTGTGTACTATTTATGATTGAAGTCAAAGACACGTACACGTTGCTTTATGAATAATATCCTATTTAAAACTGCAGGTAATATCATTATATAAATATATGATTAATAATTACATGGTATATAATTATCTACTAATTCCAATGTGCTTCGAACACTTTCACTTGGATTTATTATGATAGTAATTATTATAGTCTATTATTAAACACAAAAAGTGTACATATAAAATAATATTAGAAATACACACTATATGATAGTAATACATATCGATGACTGAAAAAGCACATTGGAATTAATTAAACAAACGTCATCTGATAGAGATAAAATCTAGTCTACGGACTATAAAAAATCTAAAAATTATTTGATAATAATCTATGTGATATAATGTTGTTATGATAAAAAACAGTACATAATTCTTGATTTTTTTTAATTCTATATCATAGATTATTTTCTAATCAGTACAAACAAACCTTGAAATGCAACATATAGAAAGAAAATTATATGAGAGTAAAAAATATGTATTATTTATACTGCTTTTTTTCTGTCAGATTCTTTTTGTTAAATTTTATATAGAAAAAATTGCGTGGAAAGAAAATAAATGTGACTTTTTACTATATTACAAAATATTTATAAAAAGCTTCAAAATTAAATATTTTTCATGATATTATTTGGATTTTTTTTTAAACAGAAACATGTATGTAGCAAAACAATGCAACAAATTCAGAATAACCTTTTGATTAAAACTTTTTTATAATAAAATGTGCGAGTTCACAGAAACTCTTGTGTGACAAGAGACTCTTGTCACGGCTATTACACACAATATGATATTCTTGATAATAAGTGGTAATCGCATGTTTCCTCTGACTCCGTGAGAGCTTTGTCAGACCCACGGGAACAGCTGATTAAATCGTGGTCCCACGTTCTGATCGGAATTTGTGGACAAGTCAAGGTTTTACCCCCTAAATAATTTGGTAGAGACTTCTCCAAGGCTATAATAGAGGGGTTTAGTTTGGTAAATTAAATCTTCTTCTAGCCATCATGATAATATATGGGTGTGTGTGTATGATATTTTAATAAGGTATTGTTTAAGTCCATATACTTTCTCCTTCATTATTATATACATTATTGAAAGTGAAATGAACAAACAATCTAAGATCTCAAATAATGTCATGAACACTATAATATTGAATGAGGAAGGCTTTGTGTCCTAGAAAACTTTTGGTTGTTTGTCACAAATTATCCTGCAATATATATGTGACCGGCATACAAATTGCTTATATAGACGTGATGTTGGTCCTTGTAAAATAATCTCATGCAGAAACAAATAGATGGAGTGGCATGCTAATTAACTTAAACAATATTTCAAATTTTTATTGTTTCTACCTTGACACCTTCAAATACAAAATCAATACTAAACTTTTACCAAATATAGTTAATTGGCGCCACTAATTTGTCATTTATTTAAGCATAATTTAGCTGGGTATAATGTAATGCATCTAATATGTTATGACAGTTATGTATTGATTTTAATAATTATTTTATTATTAGAAAAGATTGTAAACCTTATAAACATAAACAGTTAAATTTGAGTTATAAATGAGAATATCGTGCAGAATTCATTTAGCTGGAAGTAATATTAATTAAGATTGTTTCGGTTCATCTCCCGCGCCGCGAGCTTTTAAAACTGTTTTACGCGTAAAACTTGTCACGATAAATTTAGGACACTCGAGTAATCTAGCTATTTACACGAAGTATTTAATTGCAATCAGCTTTTTAGCACCTACTTTTTTTTATCCAAAATGTAGATGTGCACTGTTTAGCAATATAACCACTCACGCTATTTCCAACTTCTAAATGAAGTTATTTTTTTGTTATATATACATGCAGTATATTTACGTAGTTTTAGGTATTTGAATAATTTGGGATTAAGAATAATTTATTGCTTTAAAATTTAAGAAAACATAGTTGTTGTTAATTTAAAAATTACAGTATGCGCCCCCTATGCGCACTATGCGCGTATAAATTCTGTAAGACTCAATAAAAAACATAGCAATAAAAAACAGTAATAAAATAAGCAAAATAAAGGATCGGATCATAGTAAAAAAAATAATAGTATTATAATATTCGTTGGAATTAGTGATGTAACTTAAAAAGCAATTAGTGAGTTAATTAAGTAATTGAGTAGGTATATGTCGTATATGCCATGCACTGTGCAAATAATTATAGTTATATCTTAATTATATAACTAAAAATCTTATTTTAACTTAACAATTATTATTCCCTTAAAATTCCAAATATTTTTAGTATTAAAAATATAATGCATAAATATCTATAAAAAATATCATTAAATAAAACTTCTATAGTATTTTAAATATAAGGTAAAATTCATTCATTCAGCATTAATGAATGGGATCAAACAGTAATTCTGCATTGAGCAGTATAATACACACACAGTGCAGAAATTGCATTAACTTACCTGCATATTGGCGAGAACAATGCATCAGGTGCTAGGAACTTTTCTGCAACGACACTTCACATGCATTGTCATGCCAACATTTTTTCTAGGGCTGTTAGCCGTGACTTTATAATAGCATTGACATAATGACGAGGCAAAACAAAGACCGCTGACAATTAAGATGCACTTTTTCTTGTTTATAATTTACTATCATATTTTTATTACGTGATTAAAATGACAAAGAATTCTCTAAGTTAATGGTTTTCCTCCTGATGATCTCATCTTTTAGTCTTCGACAGGAATGTCACGTATATATGACTTGTAATGAAATTTATTATAAGTAACACTATAGAATTACCAATTAATGTGTGGAGGAAGGAGAAGGGAGATAAATTTAATTCATCACCAAATGCATAAAAAATTAAGCTCTGACGGGTCAAAATAAAAACTTCCAACAGAGTAACTAAATTTTATAAATAAATATGTTTTTGTGCCACGGTCATTTTTGCGTTCTAAAAGTAATAAAAGAGTTCAAAATAATTTCCAAATATCGAACAAAGAGGTCATCAATAATGGGACAGAGTGCATGATATTGCAAGGGTAGCAGGATTTTTCTAACTAACTTTTGAATAAAACTTTATACATGCAGTTAAAATAATATTTTTAAGTGCATCGTCGCTATCCAGAATTTAAACTACTTTATAATATATATTTTTTTAAATAAATTTAAGTATTACATATTTTCATCAAATAGAATTAATTATATAATAATTTTATTATATAGAATTAAAAGAAATTATTATTTTTATATATTTACGAAGTGATGTGCGATTAATTATAATTTTGCTGATTAAAAAACACGTCTTTCTCTAACCTATACAACACCACAAGAAGGAAGTATATATTATATATTAAAATATAAATCACAAAGGCGATCGAACGTTATCGATATCATCAACTTCCTTTGTCACACTTTCTATGACGCAACTTCACTCTCACTGAAAGAAAGTGCGCTTCCTATATGTAATAACTTTGTCCAAATCAGTCGCCAACTTCATGACTTCAGCAGCTGATTTTAGCACTCGCTTATTTGGTGCTCCACGATTTGTTTTGTCAACACTCTGCAATGTTTGTCGAGTTACATATTTTTGTTACGCGCGAGTGTCACGTCCCTCAACTTTCGCTTTTTCAGCATCAAAACAAAAAACGTTATCTAATTGTTCAAATACGTGTCCTTTTATTTTAAGGATTAATGTCAGTGGGCTTAGTGCTTAGTAGATAGTGAATCACTCTAAAAATTTCAGCAAACCTTCCTGACACCATGAAATAATTTTTCATGAAAAAAAAAGACTAAATTCGGTGAAATTTTCGATATATCCAGCATTGAGAGTAGCATTGTTTTCAATGGAGGCTTCAAGTGATGCGCTTTCGCTGCGCAACTGTTTGTCGCTAAGGTCCATCTTGCACTTGAAAATGAAGCAATGTGTTTTTTTAAATTTTCTCGGTTATAAATCAAGTAAAAAATCTAAATCTTTAATTATCTACTTTATTTTTCAGTTTGGACCAAAGTTCCGTAAAGGAATTATCCCTGAAAAATCTTATTCTTGGTGAAAAAACGATTTCACGTTTTTTTTACATAGGTTTGGTATAGCGGGTGGGATCACCGAAAAATCAGCTGACTTGAAGTCTCTATTGGGACTGTTGTGACTTTTAGCCAAATCATTAATTATCATTTTGACACACGAAAAAATTAATCACTCAAAATCTAAACATTTTTTTTTTTTTTTTACGCCAATATACTTAATATAAATTATTATAATATAATGTTAATATTTTGTTCTTTATTTTATGGACTAAAAATATTTTCAGTTTAGCATCGGAAAATATTGAACAATTGCCGCTGCATTGAAATAATTGTTAATTAGCATATCATATAATATGAGCTGATGGAGGATCTGACACACCTCCACAAAATAACTCAAATATAAAATTTAAGTTCCTCTCGAATATTTGTCTGGATTTTTATAATTACTTCTGTTCAAACATACATTATTTATAATTATATAAACAATCTATATATTATTTCACAACAACATCGTAAAATGCGTTAATTACCAAAATAGTTACAAATACATCCCAGCTATAATGTATGATTTTTTAAATAGCAGATCGGAGTACATCATAATATCATAATATAGAACTTATTACGTACAGAGTACAGAGATAATTTCTTCGTAAAATTTCAAGCTATTGTTGTCACGTGGGAAAGCGTCTCCATGTTTCGCGTGTTGTCAGCTATAATATAGCTAGGGGGCATCGGCATTAGTAATTAATTTGGCGATTGTTTCAGCCTTGACTTTTAGCCTTAGATTTTATCATGGCATCATGTTCTCTCGTTATCGCTTAATTCGTTCCGTGCCGACATGCATTTTCTGCTTAATCTGTGATCTGACATTATCACGATCCAGATAAGACATTTAATAATTTAACTCACATTTGAATATATCATGAAAATATGAAAATCACTCACATATTTGCCAAAGAATATTGTCGAATTGAATTGAATTCAATTTATTGATTTATATAATGTCGACTTCTCGGGTCTGCAGTGCGGATCAAGCAGTCATTGCCCGTAAAAATTAAGGATGAATATTGCCCTTAAAATATATATACAAATCACAGTACGCCGCGTTAATTGTTACTGCACGGTGTATATACCCTAGTCGAAAAGTAAGAGTGCTAAGTGATAATTTGAGCAGTAGTCAACACCTACTGCTCAAATTATTATTATTATTATTTGTTTTTAAGTAGTCAACTACTTGTTTTAAGTAGTTGACTACTTAGAAACAAGTAGTCAACTACTTGACTACTGCTCAAATTATCACTTAGCACTTTATAGTCTTTATTTTTCGACTAGGGTATATTATGCGTCGTAATAATTACTAATTTCCTGCATGTAAATTATAATGTATGCTAAAATTTTATGTACGTGTAAGCAATTCTTAATGCATATACGTGAACAATTACACTAGCTGAAAAAAAAACTAGATCTTATTAATTCATTCTTCAATCATTTGGATGAATATGTGTGTTTTGGGCCAAAACTGGTTAATTTTATTTATAATTTACAAAATATATTAATAATATATATTAAAAGTTTTTTAATTTTTCGGAAACACGATCCACATATATATTATAATACAGATCGAACATCGAACAAAATGTTATCTTATATACTATAGCATATAATAAATAAACCATTATATATACGTACGTTATACGTACAACGGTACAAAACGTACGTACAATACGTACGTAGAAGTATAAAATAAAAATATTATATATAAAACATATATGATGCATACATATTAAAATAAATGAACCGTGAGCGCGCCATATATCAGACACAATTAATATTTATATAAATTGAATATTACTTGCGCTCTCGATCTATATTATAGCTATAATATTTAGAAAATAATTATTTTAATTATTTAACCAAAACTATAAAAACTATTATATAATAAAACATAAATAATATAAATATGATATTATATATCGTACGTCCAATGAAAAAAGAAAGTTACGAATTATAAAAAGGTCATCATTTCAATTTAATAATAAAGTTATTTTCAACTTAAAAAATATTAAAATTTACGTAACAGCAAGTTGCACAGCAAGACAGCAAGCCTCTCCAACATGCAGTAAAAAGACTAAAAAGCTGAGTGAAAATTGTTATCAGAAAGTTATTTAAAAGTTGACCCGCGAGCACGATCACGTGACAAAAAAAAAAAAATACAAAAAACTCATTGCGCATGCAAGAGCGGGAAGGAGGCGTGTCCACAGTATAGAGAAGACTTTCCTGTATGCATACTGTGGGCGTGTCCATGTCGTCTGCTAGAGAGATAAGTCGAGATAACAAGTCGAAACGACCTTTGTTCAGTGACTATTCAATAAATCATGACATTGCTCTCCCCTTGACGACTGAGAGAATCGAGAGCAGTTGTACCAGACCATCTAGTCAAGAAGCTGCACTGCAGCTTCGTATTATACGCAAGGTTAGAAACGGTTTTAGCAATAAAGTGCAGAATAGGTTTCGCTCAATATTTCATAACTCAACCAAGGCAGTGGCAGTTCATATGCTCGCCTACAGTCATGTGTATTATACTCGCTGTATTCAATATACTAGATCGTGTAGATGATTATACTCAGTAAAAAGAAAAGAAGCTTAGAGGATATAGAAACTTAAGCCAGCTCCTTTATTTATTTATATACTGTAGTCTCAACTTGACAGTTGACTAAACTTTATGTTTGTCTCCACGCAGGTCCTTTGGTGAATGGGAAAACTGACAACATGTCCACCTACTCAAATGTAAGTAAATAATTTAATAAAGATACCCATCAAAGTTATAAGTGGATTATAATTGTCATTTTTAGTTAATACCCTCACACCTTTTGGATTTGTAAGCTTCTTTTAATATTCACATTGAAGCTCTATCAGTATCATACAGCAGCTTGCTTGTGCACCAGACACAATTGCTGCTCTCAGTTCCCACCAAGCAAGAAGTTGCTGTAGCATGTCGTTGATTTCCCAGGTGGTCCAGCGAGCGCACACGGCATTTCAATCTGGCCGGACGAGGGACATTGAGTTCCGTCGCAAGACGCTGCAGCAACTGCTCAAAATGTACGAGGAAAACACCGCAGAAATGGTCAACGTTTTAGCCAAGGATATTCGCAAGGTAAGCCACTGCTGTTAAAGATATTTAGGATGACTAAATTAACAAATTAATTAAGTATTTTTTTAATACAGCCCCATATCAGATGCATCTGATATAATATTTATAAAGATAACTCTCGATCATTAATCATTACAATATTTTAGGGAGCAAGGGAAATGGAAAAAAAAAAAAAAATTGCATTTTAATGTCTCATTTTGTATCTGGTGGTGTTTGTTCTTAAAAAATGCTTGTCATTTGATGGCCTCTTGTCTTCTTTATTATTGTAGAACTGAACTGAAACTGACAACAGAACATTCACTGTCCGTGCGAAAGTGCAATAATGTGTCAAAACAAAAATATGTTATATAAATTTGCAATTAATTTATTTTTTCTAATTCTGACATAATTGAATATACAGCTACCACATTCTAGTAAAAAATTATCAAAATTAGAAATTATGATTACAGTAAAGCAGAAAATTAGCTTTGAAGATTCTACTGCTAGTTATAAATTACTATACTGTATGATCTATCTGTAAATTACTCAATAATAAACAACAATTTACACGCATTTTGTTTTGTTTTTAGAGCAAGCAGGAGGCGCTGGTGCTGGAGATTGAGTACCTGAAGAATGACGTCAGGGCTTGCCTGCAGAACCTCGACAAGTGGGTGGAGCCTGGCAGGGTAAGTCACCCCCATTAACCTAGGTGTTAGTTGGGTGGTAGTTATTTCAGGTGTCTCGTAGAAAATTATTCTAATTTTTTATTTGAACTATTGATAATAGGAAAAGAAAGAGAATTGTAGGAAGATGGGAGGGGAGGAAGATAGAGAGGGGGTGAAGGGAAGGGAGAGAGAGAATAAGAATTGGAGGGAGGAGGTAAGAGCTCCCCAAAGTTCATAATACTATGCAAAATTAAATGGTTATGATAAGAAATAGAAAAAAGTTCATTAAAATGCCCCCATAGTTTTTAAAAGTCTCCACCCTCCCCTGTTTTTCTCTCTTGGTCAAAAAGCCTCTCACGTACTGTAAGTATTATATGTTACGTCACAATCACCCAAGTAGTTGATTATCTCATCACCATACCTTTCATTTTCCATTACATCGTAACAGAAGAGTGTTTTACACTCTTTTATGTAACAGAAAGAAAGTATAGCCTACTTTGCTTTGTGTCCTTATACAATAGTCTATTACCATACCATGATGAATTTTAATGTTAAAACATAAATCTGTATTCTGTTCAAGCACACTTGAAACTGGTTTGATAAGAAGTCTCATATCTCAACTGTGTTATGAAGATATCTTATCTGTTGTTTGTTTCACTAATACCTTTGCTGCATGTCAGCTTGACTCCTGATAAAAGACTTGACTTTTCTTGAAAATTAAAATACAACTTGAATTACATACTAATATTATTTCTTATTTAATATAAAAAGCTCTTGATATTCTCAAAAAGCATTAATAGAACAAACAAAAATGAAAATATAATTAATTGTAATGTAGAAAAGCATTATTGATTTTTTTCCCCCATTCATGGGGGGGGGACCTGTTCTTTGTATTTTCCCATATATTCAATTTGGGATTTGGGTTGGTGAGGGGGGAACAGTGGTCCCCCCCCCCTTCCCCCTAAATTGTTTGTGTCATTGATTAATATATTACACCTCAACACATGAAGACTGCATACTGACAACCTCTGATTCCCCTTGTTCACAGCCAGAGAAAGGCCTGCTGAACATGATGGACGGAGTGTTCCAGTACAATGACCCCTATGGCGTGGTGCTCATTATTGGTGCATGGAACTACCCCCTGCAGCTGTCCCTGCTGCCCATGCACGGGGCAGTGGCTGCTGGCAACTGCGTGGTGCTCAAGCCCTCAGAGATCTCCCCTGC
The DNA here is from genome assembly GCA_949825025.1 of Siphlonurus alternatus. Lineage (NCBI taxonomy): Eukaryota > Metazoa > Arthropoda > Insecta > Ephemeroptera > Siphlonuridae > Siphlonurus > Siphlonurus alternatus. The sequence continues at coordinate 11,827,590 of OX463782.1, read as the reverse complement.
CTCTGCACAGCTGATTGCAGAGATGCTGCCCAAGTACCTCGACCAGGTCAGTGCACAGACCCTGAGGAAATAAACCCTAGAACCATAACATTCAATATCAACTGCTTCTCAGGCTAAGTTTATGTTAAATCTGCCCAAATTATTATTTTTTTAATAGAAATATAATCTTTGAATATAAAGTCTGTGTTCTATTCATTTTTTTTTTTTTTTTTTTACCAAGGTTACTATACTGCATACTTTTTGCTGTAATTAATTTTACTGTACTGTACCCTATTCATCATGCAGCTAAATATATAATTATGTACATATATTTAGCAAGTACCATAATTATTTCTCGTCGCCAGGACTGCTTCCAAGTTGTCCTCGGAGGCATTCCCGAGACGACACTGCTGCTGAAGGAGCGTTTCGACTACATCTTCTACACTGGCAACACGGTGGTGGGCAAGATCGTGCGAGAGGCAGCCAACGCCCACCTCACCCCCGTGACCCTCGAGCTGGGGGGCAAGAGGTGAGCAGACTTGACGAGCGTTAGATGTGAGCTTTATTATGCTAAATAAGTTCCTACATCTACATAATAATACATAAGGGGGCAAAAGTCTTCACGTCATTGCTGATATACATTCTAAATGTATGCTTTTAATTTAAATATATGGAAATTTAGAAGTACAATACGTCAAAATAAGTTTATTTTTTATACTATTTATAACTTCAGTATGTGTGATGCTAATAAGGTTCCCTTTGACATTGTCAATTACAGTATAATAAATGTAATATTATTTTTGGGTTACCGGTACTGTTTTGTTTTAAATATTTTCCTGTAAGATGGTATAGTACAAAGAGGAATTAATTTCAGCTTAATTTTTATACATTTTGAAACCTTTTGTGTATGGACTTTAGTCTTTTACATTCACCTATTGGGTTTTGGTAATTTATTTATTATTATTTTAACCTGAAGTGAACAAATAATTGTGACAGTCCCTAATGAATTCTTGTTGCTTGCAGCCCGGTGTATATTGACAACTCTGCCGACATAACTGTGACAGTCCGTCGCGTACTCTGGGGCAAGCTTATCAACCTAGGCCAGACGTGCATTGCCCCGGACTACATTCTGTGCTCGCGCGCCATTCAGGATCAGTTCGTGGCCACGGCCAAGCAGGTGCTCGAGGAGTGGTACGGCAAGAACCCCCAGGAGTCACCAGACCTTGCCCGTATCGTCAGCGACAAGCATTTCCAGTGAGTGGTGATATCATTCTAAACGGATGCCAGAGGTTTAGCAAGTGGGCTGCAGTAAATAAAGTGCAATTTTCTTAATGATCTTTGTGTGGAAAATTTGCAATTAATACATTCATCAAGCATACCTTTACTTTGGCTGTGTATAGTCATGTTTTTATTACTTTTCTTTAAAGATTGTTACCATTTTTTTAGCAATGTTTATTTGCTTATTCAAAGTATAAGTTGAAAGCATTTAAATTAAAGTTGAAATTTTAGCCCATAATTTACAATACTGTAATAGGACTTTATTAATAGTATTAATGGTAGTACATTATCTGAATATTTTACACTTTGAAATGAACAGTAATTCTTTTTCTTAAAACTACAGATCACAAACTTTTTCTGAAAACATGTCCAAAAGCTAATTGTGTGACCTTTGCAGGCGCATCACCGGCCTGCTGAATGGCAGCGGCAAGGCTGTGATTGGTGGTCAGTCTGACGCAAGAGAGAGGTACATCGCTCCCACTATCCTCGTGGATGTGTCCGCCAGTGACCCAATCATGCAGGAGGAAATCTTCGGGCCCATCCTTCCAATTATCAACGTGGAGAATGCGTATGAGGCCATTAAGTTCATCAACGCCAGGTACGAATTTATCTTGCGTAATGTAGCTTTCAAGGAACTTTGCTTATAGTATTGAGGACATAAATATTATGACCAATGACCAATTTAAATGACCATAAATGGCTCTGTGTGCAACAATTTTAGCTGTTTTATTCAATGATACAGCTGTATCTATATAATATATATAGCATAGGAAGAATCACAAAAATAACAAAATTTATATAAAAGGAATCACTCACTGTAGTTTATTTATTTATTTTAATACATATGTCTGCAGAGCCTGCATCACAATGTATTGTCACAACTATGGTCTTTTCAATTATGTATGTAAAATTAAGCTGTGGAATGCTGGTATAGCATTTAAATGATTTTATAATGTCAATCAGATACAACAATCTTTGTTAGAGCAAGTAGTACCAATTCTTACCACTAGGTTCTCCATCAACCTTTATGGTCTTACTGTCAGTACTGTAGAGAAAAGTGTATACAGTATTTTTTAAATAATGGTCAACTGGAAATTCTTCTGTTTTAACTTTTAAATCTTTTGAAGAAACACTAATTAAGTTTTGTGGTGATTGTTGATAGGGAGAAGCCGCTAGCACTGTACATTTTCACCAACAACAAGAAGGAGCGAGACCTCATCATCAACAACACCTCCAGTGGCGGAATTTGTGTCAACGATACCGTCATGCACCTCGGAGGTAAGATTGGTATTTTTTTAGTGTCATGGAAATTCCATCTCCAGTCCCCTATTTCTAAGTAAAATGAAAGTTTCATACTCTTATTTCTATTTCTTATTCTTAATTCTTATTCTCTTATTAGGGGGGTAGGAAAGGGATATTTGATCTCCTTAGTAAACCTTATTCGTGTGTTTAAATTTCAGTTGAAAACCTTCCGTTTGGTGGCGTTGGACACAGCGGTATCGGACAATACCACGGAATTCACAGCTTCACGTCGTTTACTCACATGAAAGGCTGTCTAATACGAGACTTCAGCGCTCTCGGGGAGAAGCTTGGATCGTAAGTTATTCTTCCTTTAATTTTTTGTTAATCACTGCTAATTTTTTTAAATCTAAATCTCATGTTTCAAAAGATATTCAATATTTTTTTATACAAATTTAAGCAGTAGTTGTGATACTAAATTCTTTCATAATTCATTAAACAATGCAACTAAGTTCTCACACATGGGGACTCTGGCCTGCTCCAAACTTTATTTAATCTAATCTCTCTGTGTACAGGGCTCGCTACCCGCCGTACTCTGAGAAGAAGATAAACTTCCTGAGCAATGTGCTCAAGAAGCGACAGTCCATCAGCCTCAAATACTTGCCGCACATTGCGATCTTTGCCCTAGGAGCCCTCTCCGCAGTGGCAGTGAGCGCCATTGCCAGGGTAAGTTCGCAAATCTGTGTGATCCTGGATAATATTAGGAGATTTCTTTTAATTTTTCATTAAAATTTATATTATTTTGCACTTAATGTCCAGCACCTATGTGTTTGATAGTATGTAAAGGCTAATGAGCAATTAGAAACGAAAAATTTTATTGGCTTAATCGAAAGAAGGGGTAAAAATATGACGTTGTGAATTGTTTCAGATTTTTTTGTGACCTATAACTAATTTTAATTAATTAATTAAGTTGCATTATTTTGAGAGTGCCGCCTCTCGTGACGCCTCTGACGTCACACCATTCTTGTACTTTTGCACTATAGATGAGATTAGGTGAGAACATGCAGGTATGAAAATCAAAATGGCTGGCGCCACGTTTGAAATTCCCCGCCTCAAATTTTTGAAGTTTTAATGTGGGTTACGTTTGATCAATTTTAGCTTTATTTTGTTCGCATACCACTGGAAAATATGGTTGAAATATGATTTAAAACTTCTATCGTGCTCTAATATTGTTTAATACGTAAAAAGTAGAAAATTATGAGAGACTAACTTCTTACATCAAATTAGTTTGCTTTCTTCCTTTAAATAAAATAATTTACTGATACTTGGTGTGCTAGTGGGTTAGCCCAGTGGTAAACGCATCAGACTTCAAATTTCGTGGTTGCGGGTTCGATTCTTTCTTCCGGCGAGTTTTTATAAATACATTTTTTTTCTTTAATTTTAATATATTTATGATCGAATTCTAAATTTATAAAATGTGGTTAAAATATGGTTTACAGCTACTATCAATCGTAATTGATAACTTTTTAATAGTAAAGAGAGGGAACAATATTAATAAAAAATTACTTCACTTTTTCGCGTTCCAAAATAAAACATTTCTCTTACCGAGGCTCAAAGCTTAATTAGTGTGGCACTGTGGCACAGTGGCGGAGAAATTTTCTTTAATTAAATTAAACTAAATTAAAGGAAAGAAAAGTGTCGAGTTTAAAAAATCCTTCGACGTGGAGAATCAAACTCTCCACCACAAGAGTACGAGCACTGCGTCTTCGCCACTGTGCCACACCAAGCTTTTGGGACACAGTGTGAAAAATGTTTTACTTGAACGTATAAAAGTGAAGTAATTTTTTATTAATATTGTTCCCTCTCTTTACTATTAAAAAGTTATCAATTACGATTGTAGTAGCTGTAAACCATATTTTAACCACATTTTATAAATTTAGAATTCGATCATAAATATATTAAAATTAAAGAAAAAAAATGTATTTATAAAAACTCGCCGGAAGAAAGAATCGAACCCGCAACCACGAAATTTGAAGTCTGATGCGTTTACCACTGGGCTAACCCACTAGCACACCAAGTATCAGTAAATTATTTTATTTAAAGGAAGAAAGCAAACTAATTTGATGTAAGAAGTTAGTCTCTCATAATTTTCTACTTTTTACGTATTAAACAATATTAGAGCACGATAGAAGTTTTAAATCATATTTCAACCATATTTTCCAGTGGTATGCGAACAAAATAAAGCTAAAATTGATCAAACGTAACCCACATTAAAACTTCAAAAATTTGAGGCGGGGAATTTCAAACGTGGCGCCAGCCATTTTGATTTTCATACCTGCATGTTCTCACCTAATCTCATCTATAGTGCAAAAGTACAAGAATGGTGTGACGTCAGAGGCGTCACGAGAGGCGGCACTCTCAAAATAATGCAACTTAATTAATTAATTAAAATTAGTTATAGGTCACAAAAAAATCTGAAACAATTCACAACGTCATATTTTTACCCCTTCTTTCGATTAAGCCAATAAAATTTTTCGTTTCTAATTGCTCATTTTGTTCAGGCTATTACCCATTATGTCACCTTCGTTAATGAGTACTCCACATTTGTTTTTAAAACTGAAATATTATTCGCACAGTAATAAGAAACACTGAACACAGTAAGTCTAGGCTGCATGACAAACTCTATTTTCTTTTTCTCTCTCTAGAGAGGCCCAGGCACGGTGTTGGGGATGATTTTTCGCTTACTTCCAAGAAAATTAAACTCTTAGAACTATCACTTCAGGTGCGCTCTATCTCTATAATAGTTCCGTAGCTAGGACGAGTTTGCATTTTCTGACAGTGTAATAATTATTTTTCTTCTCTCCCCTACAGGCCCTAGGTTCAGACGACCAGAGCTCGTAAACCAAAGCAGAAATCCAAAGCAGAAACATTGTGGGCCAACATTGATTGTATTTTAAAATTAAGAAATCAATTTGCATGCAATTTTGTTTCAATCTTTTAAATTATTTTTTATTTCTATTAATTTTAAAAGCAAAATTAAGTATTATTACTTATTATTATAGCTTTTCAACATCAGACAAAATAAATTATTACAATTCATTGCAACAAAATAGACTCTTTTTGCCAGAAAATTGAAATTGTCTGTTGGTCGTCTTGTATAATTTAATTGTTTTATCCAAAGTTTAAAATACAAAATGTATTTTATTATTATTTTTTTTTTTTCTTTTAGACATGTTATCTTGGAATATATTTTTTACCTTAATAGTCTTTTTTGTACCTATAATTTAAACTAGCTGGTATTATAATGTTGAAATTAAACAAAAGAATAAAAATTATTAACTTCACCTAATTGATCAAATATATTCTCTGAGACGTACATCACTCAATTTAAAGTCCCTTTTTTATAGAAAAGGAGTGAAAAGCACATCAGCTATAATCTTGTCAAACAATATATAACACTATAACACAATATATTTAATTTATACAAATGTGATTGTACAAATAACTATTTTGCCATTATATAGTTCGTTTCCTCGATCTGCCCGAGAGTGTCTTATTTTTCTGAACTGTTATATATAATTTTATTAATTTTACTTGTAATAAAAAGTGTAATAAACTATGTTAGCACAACTCCAATGTTTGTTGTTTATAATTATCTCCCTTATATATATAATTTGCACTTTAGTAAAATATATTTAATAGCCTTATATATTATATATAATATATATAGTGTATTTTACATAATTATCATATAATTTATAATGTAAATTGTGTATATTGTAAAAACGCACATAAAAAATCAAACTATTTAAATCTTAGCTATTGTGTAAGGAAAAAATCAAATAATTGCAATGCCATGAGATTGTTCATAATAATTAATTACAATTAACATTAAGTAAATCATTATCAGAAGAATTAAAATACTTATTTAGAATTAAATATTTATATTATTTGAAATATTTATAAATTGTAAAAATGTTTAAATTAATTGCAATTAATTTAAGAATAATTAAGAATGATATATTAATTATAATAATATATGATATAATAAAAATGTTATATTTATTTTAATTACATTTTATAAATGTATAAATTTTTAGGAAGGAAATGGGTCAAATTGGGATTGAGTGAAAGCACACATGATTATCTCAAAATAATTTATAATATCTCGATCTTCTATAATTAAATTATGTGACATAAATTTAATATATATTAATATGCAATATGTATTACAGTTTAAAAAAAGAAACAAACAAAAATAAATCATAAATATAGGTTTAAATATTCAGCGGAAAAAAAGTTGCACTGTTTGAAACGACCTCTAACGGTCAGAATTTCAACTACAATTGAAATTAGCCAATCAGCGCTCAGAAATTTTGACCAATTAGGAAAAGGCGCGGAAATGCAAGCTGACCGGCTCCGCCATTTTACATTTATAATAAATTCCGGGAGGTGTTCATGTCGGTCCCGTATGTTCTACAGAATTTTGACAGAAAAAGTGCATTTTATTCGTTAAAAAAGACAAATATTATATCAGCTTGTGTTGGAATGAATCATCCCTAAGACTCTGCAATGGCAAGACTGAAAATAAAAGTGGAGTAAGTAATCAAAATATTAAATATTTACATCTTTATCTCTCGTGTTTACCAAGGTCCTTGTTTGCATGCGGACTTCAAGTGTCAAATAAGATTTCATTTATGATTGTTTTGTTAAATCTATATGTACACACAGCTCTTATCGCTATGTAATTATATGAAAGAATACTATGATATGTTAATTGAGCCATTAAAGATAAGAAGGTTATCCTGGTTATCACAGGTCCATGGTGTGAGATTTTTTTTGACCATTGACCTTGTTTTGACATTAGTGTTTTTCTCAAGACATATCTGCATTAGTTTGCAAAGAACAATTACTCTGTTCTCCATTATTGTAATAAGATTATTATATTATATTCTGTACGTCAGTTTACTTATGATATATAGTAAATATGCTTTTTTTTTTTGTTTTTTTTGCATTTCTAAAGTTTGTAAAAAAATGACAGCCATTTTATCCTTGGCTCAGCTGTCCCTCAAAAAATTTGTGGTTCCAAATATGCAACCATATGCCAGAGTTTTGCCATCTGTTTGCTGAGAGTAGCTAGAAAAATTGCTAAACCAACAGCAGTACCCTCTTAACTTCCAACATAAATTTACCTAACTTATCATTGATTGTGTGCTTTATCGTGGGAATTTTCAGAGCCGTGTCTACAAATTACGACGAACCTATATGCATATTGCCGTGGGAAGCTTTGTTCTTTTATTAAAATTACATTAGCTAATAGTTTCTTAATTTGATTTATACTAGTAGCATAAATATATATTTAAGCATTAACATGCAAGAATTTGTAAATGATATTATAGAAATATATATATTATGTATATATATATTTTTTTTTGGGGTTTTCGAGTCGTAATACAAAATCAAAATAATGTTGGTTATGTAGGCCTCTGGCGTACATTGCTAATTCCAATAACTAATTTGTGCTATCGTGCCAATTAAGAAGTGATTGTTTCATTAGATTAACAAGCACCTGTCGTGTACTCCTCAGGCGAAGGTTCTACAGGTATATGCATATAATTGCCGTCTTTATCTCGTACACCCCCGCTGTGAGAGAAGCAGAATGAACCCTTCACCCCATTTAGGACTAGAATCCTAAGTTGGCCGTGCTTCACCCCCTCTTACTGTATCAATGGAGCTTTTCACAGAACTCAAAATAAAAGCATTTTTCTACATAATGATAATAATCTGCAAAAACAAACTTAAGGGTAAGGTAACGCCACCAATGTTAAAAAAAATCCCGCTCACAAAAATTCTTAAAATTTTGTAAAATATTCTCCTCTATACCCCCTATCAGTACCTAAAATATCAGGTATACAAATACGATCTAGTTTTTGAGGTATAAAATTTTAAAGTTGACTTCTTTAACATGGAGAAATGAAACTCCCATGTTAAATTGGTCAACTTTAAAAATTCATAACTCAAAAACTAGATCGTATTTGTATACCTGATATTTTAGCTACTGATAGGGGGTGTAGAGGAGAACATTTTAAATTTTTTTCAGAATTTTTGTGAGAGGGATTTTTTTTAACATTGGTGGCGTTACCTTACCCTTAATTTAAGCACAAGACCAGGAATATGGTACACGATTGTGATTATGATGCATTGCAATGATTGATGCAATAAGCTTGCTACCGGTATTATGCCAGTTTTTATATTCCTTCTTCTTGTTCGACTTAAATAAATTTAATTTACATTTGGTAAACGAGAGGGAATTAATAAAGTTTTAAAATACTGTAACTAGAATCAATTTGATTGTTTGAATTTTGAATACTGTAATAATCTAATATAATATACATGTATAAAGAGTTTTATGATTTTTTTTTATGACGTTATATGATTCGATGCTAATAATTATTCGTCATAATCGGTTAATTTAGTAAATTCTTAATTAAAAAAAAAAGAAAAATTATAATAATTATGTGATGCAACGTTAAATTATCTTGGAACATATTATGGGCATTCAATATCGCCATTGATGGATATTTCGTCATAAGGACAAAGGACGTATTTAAAATTTTCATTCAACCCACACACGCCGCTTGTGCAACTCGTGACTGTATGTTATCGGCGGTCGTAGATAAACAAGCAATAACTTGGCGGGATGAATGAATGCACTGTCTGTTGCCGTGCCCCAGTGGTGACCCAATAAGCTTCTCCGGCAGATTACGACCCTGTCGGCGCCGGTCTGTACGCAGGTGCCGCCGGTCAGCTGGACATAATCAAGCATGAGCGGAATATATTTTATATATTGAAAGAAGCTAAAGTTTCTATGTTTTTATGTCCTTTTTTTTTTCTCTCGCTCTACAGTAATAGCAATTTAATTAATATTTTATATTAAAAGTCATCATTATGGGGTTGCTTCTATTCTATAATATTAAATTATTGGGTTAACGGAGCTTTGACTGAAGTGCACGAGTCATACTGATTCCTATATAATAGCAAAGATGCTATCTGATAGTGATAGATGAGGCCAATCGCAATATCAAGAAATATGCATACAACAATTAAAGTGCATATCTCGGACACTATAAAAGGCAACTTGCCATTTAAATTTAAATTAATTTGATTAAATTAAATGCAACTGGGCTTATCTCATTTCCCCGATGGTAGAAAAAAAAAAATAAAAAAATCTCATATTAGCTAGCCGTAATTAAGCCCATTAAATTAATTAATAATTATATTTGTTGCTTGTTGGCCAAATTAACAACGCGGCAATTTTGCAATTTTTTACTCTTTCTTTGAGACTGATTGAAAACGATGAAAGTCGAAATGTGAAATGTTTGGGCTCAGTAGTGACGAACTTGGTGCTATTAATTAACAATTTTTAATTTGTAACAAGTGCTATTGTCTGCAAATTATTCTGCAGTACCAGCAGCAGACAAAGTAGACATGCTGCAAACATGATCTTGGGTGTCGAGTTTCTGGGGTCGAGTGACGACATTCTCGCGGTTAACTACGTCCGCAGCAATGAGGAGATCCATTACTTGATTGTTGGCCGTCCAAGAAAATGACTCAGTTCAGCATGCTATCTTTATTTGACAATTATTAGTTTGGTGGTGTTAATGCTCATTGTAAATATTCAGAAGGCGTCTTTCACATACTTGGAATCATGCCGAGAAAAAAATCAAGCTAACCTTGATTATCTTACGCCGCTACGTTTGTTGCCGTAAATAATTTTCAGACTATGTAGAAGCACTGTGATATATGACAATATGACATAAAAAATTAATAAAGAATTAAAACGTCGGACAATTTTATATATTATCAATTATTTGCAGGTATAATATACAGTAATATTATAATAACTATAATACATATAATACATGATGTATGAGATAATTATTTACTTAAATTTAAAAAATAGACTTGTAGCTCATAATGGCTTTGCTATAATCGGATGAAAATAAATGTGTTCAGTTGATCAGTTCACTGGTGATCTAACAACTCTTTTTACGCGTTTATTTATTTATTTCACCCAAAGTACAAATACAAAATATATTACAAAAATTAGGGTGCGGATTGCAACAAAGCATGACCGATGGCACTATTTCACTAAAAAGTGGTTACAATCCTTTATATAACTACTGAAAAAAACAATCATTAGCTGTAAGCTTGTGTCAAAATAAATGTGTAATCATAAACTATTTTTACAAATATATATAGTGTTTCTTTAAAACACTAGGAAACTGTGTTTCAGAACATTTCTTGATAGGACCCGGAAGCCGATTCCACTCATCCACAGATCTTATTATAAAGCCATTTTTGTAACGATCAATTCGAGCCTTTGGTGGAATGAGCCGAACTGCCCCGTCTTGCCCTCTAATGGGACGTCCATTGACTACAGAATTAGCGAAGTTTAGTAATGGAAAGCATAATACTCCAAATGGAGGTTTCTCCGTAATTTTATTGTAATAAATTAGATTGCAATTTTGCTTGGAACTTAAAATTATTTTTAGTTCCTTATACTGAAGAAGTATAGCATAACATGTTCGAATTAAAATTTCAGTCATTTCTCGTGTGAGAGAAGCATAAAATAAAATTACATGTAACATGAGCTATACTTGTTATCACTCGCAGATCTCTCCAGTGAATATTTTCACAATTTCTCCAGTCAGGAGTGTACCCCCAGGTGTCACGTGCGACGTCCCGTGCTCCTCTGCTGGATTATTACCTGACTCAGGTGCATGCTTTTAGCGCGGACAAGTTACATGTACACTTCCTGCGATGGCATTTTAATTAGTTTACTCGAACCTGGCTTTTATCGCACAAAAATATCGATATTTACCGAGTACAAAATGTTATAACAACTTGTATATATAACTACTAACTAGTGACGGTCATGGAGACGACTGTAATCCACACCGCAGCCGCAGTCCAGATCTAAAAATAAACGCCATGCACGCTGCATTGGGCATGATACTCACAAGACCTGAATTGTGAGCGTTCTAGCAGAAATATTAAATGTTATAAGCTCCGTTCAATTCTAGGCAGATTTGTTCTGAGATTAAAAAATAAAGTTTCGTCTACGCTAGAACAATATGTAATATATTTTTAATATTTATCATCTACTCCGTTGGATAGAGTTATCAAATACACCTCGTGAAAACAATTTTCATTTTCCCTCCAAATTTTTACTTCAAGATCTTGGTACATTTAGAGATAACTGCGGAGAGTATGTCAACACTTAAAGGGACACAGGACAATAACGCTCTACGTTCGCCACAAGTTCCTCTAAGATATGGTAATGCTAAAATTGACCAAATTTTAGCTTTTGGTCCACTCCCCAAATTTAAATTAATTAAATAAAAGAGAGAGCCGCAGGGCAAAAAAAATTGCAACATCGCACCGAGTCAGGCTGGGAGGAGCGAGGAGAGAAGGGCTGGTGGAGAGAGAGGAGAGGGGGCAAGCGGTATGTGGCGGGAAGAAACGATGATGACCGATCGATGTCGAAGCACGTAAGCTTCAATAATATGGAAGATTTATATTTTATTAAATAAATATAATATAAAATCTTTAATATATATTTTGGTTCACTATTTTTTTGCCTAACTGAAATCATTAAATCGTCACATAAATATACTATATATGTATATAATCATATGTTATTATATATTATATGCATATCTATCAGGTGTAAAATATATTTCATATAAATTAATAAATTATTAATATATAATGTTGTATTATAAAATTACATAACACTATGTTATCTATAATGTATCATGGCATTAAATATAAAATAAACATAATAAAATACACCTATAGCGGAGCCTAAGAAAAAAAATCAGTTTGTTCTTCTTGCAAACGTCCTAAATATGTTATTATTTTTTAATTATCATCCAATAAAATATGCTAATACACGAAATCAATTAAGTAAGATAATATATCTTATATTTATATCTTATATCTTATATAAATATAAATTTATATATGTGGGTGTTGAATACCGATTTCTTGCGAATGATGCGTTATGATAAAGTTCGTAAGGGGAAGAACAAGTACGGGGCTGAAAAAAACAATATGTGGCGTTACATGGCATATAAATATTTCATAAAGTGGATCGGATCCAAATCGCACATGGACTTGGATAAAGAAATCAAGGGATATCGGTTTGTTATCCCGTCATGTGCAGTGAACCGTATACGACATACGTTTCCAAGTGAGGATGGTATCTACGTCGGATTCAAACCTCGGTTTGGACAACTTGCACGATATCCAGCGTAAATTTTAGGTGAGTAGCTCATTACTCATTATATTATAGTGTTTAAACAAAAAAAAGGGCACACTATTTCCAAATACCACCATTACTTTAAAATAAAGTTCTTTCCATTAAATAATATTTATACGTTTACCATTAAAATGGTGTTTGTAAATATTTCTAACCATTTAATATTTTTAATTTATAAAAATTAATTTTGCTTTTAAATATTACAACACAAAGTACTACTACACTCTCTCAACATTTAATAAGAATAAATATAAATACACCCCATAAATACTATGGACTTTATTTACAAAACTTTAAACAAAACTTAAAATTAGTTAAATAAATAACAATTCGATTTATTTCTTTTTTTATACTGGTGTACAGTACGTACTTCATTAAAAATTTTCCGTTTAGTATAAATAAATAACATTGTTATATTATCACTTTTCAAGGCCTCTCTTTTTCTGCTTTCTTATTTCCCCTATTTCCCCGCCGTCCTCTCTTCCTCTCTTGAGCGCGTGAGGGGAGGGGGGAGAGGCAGTGAGGAAGCTGCTGCATGTTGCCAGCGGAGGGAATTGACGTCATCTTCCTCGGCTGGCGCTGCCCCTGGCGCGCTTACCCTGGGGCACTCGCCCCTTAGCAGCACGCATTCTTACTCAGTTAGTAGGTAACGTTTGAATAAAAAATACTTATTTTTAAGGTCCTGTGTCCCTTTAAGCTAATCTCTTTACAATTATTGTTTAGTGCTAATATAATGTGACACACGTGACATCGTAAACCTGTGAGACGTGCACTTGGTGCAAGCTGCACTGATGTGGTGGCGTGACGTTCGCATTATTTCGCTACGGAAATAAACAGTCATCTTCGCGTTGAGCGCTGACGTAATTTACCGCTTTTTTTGTGTGTGTGATGTGTGCTCAAGTTTTCGCGCGATCTTCTCGCGGCATCCTTCTCCGCAACTTACCAATTTGTTCAATTTGGATGAATGGTATTCCAGGTGCAAATCCTGCATCATTACATTACCCCCGTGGTCCAAGAAAATATATCTCCTTATATTGAAGGGAGGCTGCGCACCCTTTTCAGTAAGATTTTTCTGTTCTCTTTTCTCAGATCAAGTTTGACTTGTCAGTGAAATGAAATGTATGGACCACTACTCTTCCCCCTTTTCTACATTTTATTAAATCAGTGGACAGTAGAGGGATGGAACAAAAACATTGAATTGTTGGCTCCTTGAATAATAATTAAGTGAGAGGGGCGAGAAAAATAAGGGTTATATGAGGAGATCGTCCCATGAGAAGATGCTCCCACACTAAAACCTTGGTCCGTGACCTCTCTCATGGAGGTCAACTCGGTAAAAAAAAAGGAAGATTTTTGCAGGTTAGGGAGCGGGTTGACGATAGAGGGGTGGGTCACACGCTCGCTCGCACGCTCGGCACGGTCACGCGTGATCTCCTCCATCCCCCTCTCTGTCCATCTCCCCCCACCCCGCCGCCGCTGATGCCGGGTGCTGCGCCCCACCTGGCGTCATTCCCCACCCCACTGCAGCCACAGGAGAGCGGAGACAACATAGCCATGACGTCACCAGCTGCCGCCTTGTTGCCCGATCTGCTCTATGAGTTTTTTTGTAATGCCATTGTTCCTTCTGTGTTTGAAGATTTACATATCTTTATTTATTTAGTCAAAAACCTGTGAGAGTAAAAAATTTATCACAAGCCAACTCTTGTAGATACAGAGAAGTGTGGTATTTAGTAAACGGACTTGAGCCCTTTTCTCACATTTTTTTTATTTTAGCTGTTCTAAATAATTTCCCCAAATGAATAAAATATTATTGAAGTGTATGTAAATCTAAGATTACATGCACGTTATTGAATTACATTATAAATTTATGTAAAATGAGATCGTCTTCTTTTTATTCATCGAGATGTCTCCTATGTGATATCACGAAGAAGTTTGGCGCGTAAAGAAAATGTATGGACTTGCGACTTCCTCTTTCTTTCCGGTCTCTCCTTTTTATTACCTTCTTTATACCTTCCCCTCTCTCTCTCCCTTTATTATATGCTCGCTTTTCTCTACCAAGTCTTGTATTGCGAGAGAGTCCCCCCACCCTTTCTCCACCTGGGCTGGTCTCTTATAATATCGTGGGGTGTAGCAGCAGCAGTAACTAGGGGAGCACCGTGGGAACCCCCCCTCCTTCTTGAAGACTCCTCGGTGCTAGCAAGGGCTGCTTCACTCAGTAGGCACGGAGCCATGTACATGACTAACTTATGTGGACCGACGCACCACCAATATTATCCAAGTGTCCAGGCAAATTGCGGCGATGTCTCGTCATCGCTATCGGCGCTTGCGTGAGTAATAATTAAAATTATAGTTCCATCGGCTCGGAAATATGACCGAAACGTGCTGCCTCGTATCAGAGGAACCCGATGCGGGTGCCCTATGCCGGCATTGCTGCATGATACTGATAACTTTTAAATGCATGTAGATACTGCATGATAATTTTGATTATTCTGCGTAGCCTTGCGTAGGTCCAAATACCGAATTTACAAAGTGTTTGCGTACTTTGTGTGTTAGTAGAAAATTCAAACCTCAAGCGTGAATTCAAAATTATCCTCGTGTATGCTTTTTCGAATACCAATACGAATGCTTTCATTAATCACACATTTAATTTAAAATTTGGAAACTTATGCTTATGACTAAAAAAAATTGAGACGGGAAAACGAATACCTTCTTATTCACGCGTTACCGACGCATGCGTTCTAATTAATATTTAATGAATTTGCTTGGCCACATTTTCCCATAATTTTACTGAACCTTTATTTTTGTGAACCATCAAAAAGATCAACAATCTCACCGTGGACATTTTATTTTTTAATTGCATTAAAAATTGAAATATCTTGAAATTTAAAATGAGGTACCCAAGACGCAATATCAAGAAATCCTCTTCGGCGTATGTACCCTCTCCCTATATAGCGGCGGCCATATTGCCTCCGTGCATGCATTAATCCCCCCATCCTGTCTCCTCCCCAGCCCCCTCCACTTGATTCAGCCATGCCGATTAGAAGATGGCATCACATAATGCCGAGATCGATGCAGATTGCTCACAAAATCATTTTACACGCGCGTTCAAGTCTCCAGTCTTATTTTATTTCACTGCTTCGCGTTTTATCGCCAGCTCAGGCCAGCTGGTGTCGATATTTGTTATCTGCAGGCTGCTTGGTATCGTGGCCGCCGCCTGCATCTCAAGTACGCTAATGTGAATATGCTGTGGGTGCATTACCATGGCAACTTCACAACCAAATATTGGTATCAAACAAACAGGAGGTTGCTCTGGGGAGAGTGGGTGGAAATTTAAGACTTTATAATTTACGTTATTTTTTTTTTATATTGTTTATGGAGGAAAGTACATTGGAAAATCCGAAATAATCGGAATGAATGCTGAGACGCTTTTCATCGTACCGACGTCCAAGTCAAATCTGACATTACACCCCCTTAGCGTGCATGGGTTTGTGACTCCGGAGACACGCGCGAGCGATGTCTGTCTTAGCACGTGCCGGTCGGCGTGCAGCAGGCGTCTTGGAAGGAGTCTGTCTTAGCCACCAGCTGCCGTGGCATGCGACCAATGGCTTCCTGCTATAAGGGATGTGCGGATTCTACAAGACAATGCACGGATTCATAATTATTGCTTTAATTCTCACGAAACACACTTCAAAAATAATTAAGAAAATGAACTTTTTTTCTGCTTGAAGAATAAGAGTTAATGAGTTTTTTATGTACTTTATATATATTTAGCGTAGCGTCATTAAAGAAAAGCGCTTCACTTACATATTAGACTTGGTGCTAATATGAAATTGAAGTTTGGGGGGGGGGATAATAATTTTTCAATCTAGAACCAATACTTCCATGTTACAATACCCATGCAAGGGAAAAGTCATTGCGTGTGTAGCAGTTCGATTAGGTTCGCACGCCGACAGAGGGTCTGTCTGATGATAAGGGGGGGGCAGCTGCTACAGTGAGGGCGGGGATGTGCGGGGCGTCAGGTGGGCGCTGGGGCCGCTCGAGCGTGCACCCTCGCACTGAGACTGATCGGGTCAAAATAACCCCACGTCTGTTTATTGTATATCCTAAACCGCAGTCGAGGTCCACAGTGTGCTAAAATTTTATTTTTGTTGAGGATGTCGTGATCGCTGTATCAAAATGAGAATTAAATTAATAAAAGAATCAAGTAGTTTAATTTAAAGTAAAGTGCGCGCTAGAAAAAAAAGTTGAGTTAGTATTTTCTAAAAATAGTTCAAGTAGTTCTCCACATCAAACCAAAATTCAAAAAATTCTATCTCAAATAGGGTTGCCAGAAAAAAATTCCAAAGTCAGATTGAACGCGTCGCTTAACATGGGGCCTTACCTGACAAAGACCCTCGAATATCTCGAAAAAATACACCGTTAGGTGGTATGAAAAAAATATAGTGATGTTCTATGACCCAAGCTTTAACCAAAAACCAATTAAAAAAAATTTCGCTCGAATCCATTTTTCCGTAAAAAAGTAATAAAAAATCTTATGGGAATTAACATGGTAGATTTTCTTGATTTTTTTACGGAAAAATGGATTCGAGAGAAATTTTTTTTTATCGGTTTTTGGTTAAAGCTTGGGTCATAGAACATCACTATATTTTTTTCATACCACCTAACGGTGTATTTTTTCGAGATATTCGAGGGGTTTTGTCAGGTAAGGCCCCATGTTAAGCGACGCGTTCACTCTGACTTTGGATTTTTTTTCTGGCAAACCTATTTGAGATAGAATTTTTTGAATTTTGGTTTGATATGGAGGACTACTTGAACTATTTTTAGAAAATACTAACTCAACTTTTTTTTTCTGGCGCGCAATTTACTTTAAATATGTTTAAAATGTAGTTTAACTTGTAAAATGGCATGTGGCCCTTGTATAATTATTATAATTAATTATTATAGCATATAACGCAGAATAATTTTTTGTTACAATTTTAGGCGCGATTCACGAAGGATGAAGATAGCCATGCAGGTTTCTCACTTACGCTGGCATGGTTGTAGCGTCATCCGAATCAACAGTGAAAAACCTGGGGGGTCTTCAGATAACACAAATTACAACAATCCTAAAATTAAGACAGTCTTAGCGTATTCTTTATTGTTGCGCTAAGACTGTCTTAGGCTAAGTTTAGGTTAAGTGGTGTTATTTGAAGACCCCCCTGGTTCCTGGAGAAATATTTTATTATAATATAAAATATCAATGATATTGCGGGTCTTCAGAAAGGGGGAAAAAATATTGAAATAATAGTATTATAATTGTGTATGT
This sequence comes from Siphlonurus alternatus, assembly GCA_949825025.1. Lineage (NCBI taxonomy): Eukaryota > Metazoa > Arthropoda > Insecta > Ephemeroptera > Siphlonuridae > Siphlonurus > Siphlonurus alternatus. The sequence goes on along the minus strand of OX463782.1, from coordinate 11,809,465 downwards.
ACCTTATAAAATCACATGCATCATGTTTCACAAAACAATTAATATTATGCACAATATTGATTAATGGGGATAAAAGTCATTATTGCATGCAAAGGTTAGTTTCCTATCTTATTTCACTGATAACGATCTGTAGTGAAAATTGAAAAATGTTCTCGCTTGATCTGCAGGCTCTATTTTTTTTAAAGAAAATGCTAAACGTACATCGTTATCTATATTACTAAAATTATATATTTTATTTTTGGGTTTAATTACCTGTTTGAGTTTTTGTTATAATATATATTATGCAACAGACTTTATTAGCCGAGACAGCTGTCCGTATGATTGTTATGTATAAGTTTTGTTGATTGAAATTCCTCCCTCGAGGTTAATTGCCGGTAGGGTGACTTAATTTGCTTGCCAGACGAGTGCACACGGCGAAGAAAGACACCTCTTCGTCGTGGCCAGCTGTGCTGCGGACTCGTGCGGTGCCGCGCCACTAAGCAAGGCCCAGACTTTTTAATGAAGCATCTTGCTGCCATGGCACCAATTCCAATTTTCTGAACCAAAAATAAGCTACAAACTACCCCATTGTTCCGCGCGCTAATTGGGATGTGTCTTGGGAATTTTAATTGAATTTCCTAGAAAAAATGATGTTTTGAGTGATTTTCATAGGAATACATACCGTCCATTTCCAGAGAGCTTGGGATTAAAAACTTAAGTTCTTTGTTATTTCTGTGCTTGATTTGCAAGTATCTGAGCATGAAAAAATAGTCTAGTATTTTGTATGCTCGACGAGTTTTGACCGTCGCCGCTGTGTTTGTTGCAGGTCGCGCATGTGCCCGGAGAACTCTAACTCGAGCGACGAGTCCTCTGATGAGTCGAGCGTGACGGCCGGCTCGGAGCACGAGCAGCCGGTGTCGTTTTCGGCCACCAGCTCCCAGGCCAGCCTCACCCCGGTCAGCAGCAGTGGCAGGACGGCCAAGCCCCCGCGCAAACCCATCAGCAAGGCGCGCTGGTCCAAGGAGGAGGTGAGTTCCCTACTGTAGTTCCCGACCTCTCTTGATAGGAGAGCTGCTGAAACCGATCTGCAGTTAGTTTATTGCTCACTGTTTTTATTTAAACTTTGCTAATGATTTTTTTTTATTGCAGAAATGAATATAGAGGGTACCAAATTATGTTACTCTGAATTTTTTCAGATTTTTTTGAAACCCAGAACTATTTTTAAATAATTATTGAAAGTGCGGCCGCGCCCCCTGGAGGCGTCAATAGGCGTCTCGGTCCTAGCCTTTTTATTAAGGATTCAGGGGTGCCAACTTAACTTACAGAACTTTCAATAATTATTTAAAAATAGTTCCGGGTCTCAAAAAAATCTGAAAAAATTCTGAGTAGCATAATTTGGTGCCCTCTACAGTATTCATTTCTGCAATAAAAAAATTTCATATCGTATGTTGTCCATTGTGTCAGCTCATTGCTATACAGTAGATATAACATCGCATATTGACCAGTACAGAACGACGTTGTATAATCAGAAACTACGTAACATTATTTTATTTGCAGCATTTTTCGTATAATCGATGACATTATGGATACGCCGTTGCCCTACATCAATGACAGCAGACATGTACCGTGTGTTGAGACGTCGTCCCGCCCTTTTAGTTTCGGACCAAGCTTTTTTTTTTCTTTTTTTTTAAGCATAATTATTTTATTATTCTCGTGCATAGTAGCATTTTATCATATCATTAGCTGTAATAATTAATACCAAATTTAATAAATTCACAAACGCAAGGAATTGAAAATAAATTTACAATAATTATATACAATAAACAGCAAGGGATCTCGTTTAAGGCACCAACTTTTTCTATGGCTATATAAACTAGACAGTTTCTGAACAGAGGAGTAGCTAATTTGATTAAATCTGTCTCCTCCATTAATTTACTTTCACTTTAATTAAATATCATGTAATAAGAACATCGGCTGACAAACTTGAAATTTATTTCATAGTAAAACAGTACCAATTAATGCCACACAATTACGCCAGGTTTATAATGACGGAGTTGGCAAGTTGTTTTTCATTACTTATTTTGGTGTTTTAAAAACTTTATTGATGAGATGAAGTTGAGCGTAGGGGTGATGACATCGATGTCGTGTGCTCGCAGGACGAGCAGCTGAAGCGACTAGTGGAGGTGCACGGCGACAACTGGGAGATGGTGGCCAACTTCTTCGCTCACCGCTCCGACATCCAGTGTCAGCAGCGCTGGCAGAAGGTCGTCAACCCCGAGCTCATCAAGGGGCCGTGGACCAAAGAGGTGAGTCAGTCGCTACCCATTCACTGCACGCGCGCCGCTTCCCGCCAAATAATGTACAGTTGCGGCCAAAATTAAAATTCTTCTCATCGCGTTATATGCACTGCATGTCATTGGCTTTAAAGAGGTATTATCTGAAAAAAGGTGGAGAAAACGAGAGGGAGGGGAGGGAAATAAAATTTTGGTATTATCTGAAAAAAGGTGGAGAAAACACGGTGGGGGGGGGGGAATAAAATTTTAAGTGCTCTATATCGTTCAACGAAAAAACACAAACGTTTGTGTTTTGTGTCAACTTTATTTTTGTTATTTAAATATAATTAGCAACATAGCAACAAATAAATCGTCACATGTTTAAAAGTTTTTATACAAATTAAATTTGGATTGCATGAACCTTCCATATATATATATATATATATATATATATATATAATTATGATTTTTGCTAGATGGGATTACAGTGGCCTATCAAGTTTTATTTTATTTATTATATCTAAACTCGATCATGCATTAATTATGAATATTTCCCTTAATTAATAAAAAAATAAATTATTTAATTAACAAATAATTATTGAACTGAAAACAATTTTGTTTTATTCAACTAATTCTACAAAGCTAGTCGCATGCGCAGAAATCGTTAATTTTTGTTACTAGGATGCAGAATTTGTTCGTTTTTTTTTTTTTAGGAAAGCAAATTTTTTCGCCTACATACTAAAAAATGTAGATAGGACGATAAACTGTTGCGAATTTCAAGGCGTTGATTATGAAAAAAGAAGGATGTAGCAGCTTAAACTTAATACTAATAACAACAAACGATCTAGGGATGCAAAAATGGTCATGAGCAGGTTCTTCTTGTGCATATTTTAGAGGAGGCCTATAAGGGTTAGCTGTAGAAGATCGCGGCTAGCCAAAATAACATATCCTTGGTTTGTTGCGGGGTTGTGGGCTAGGCGCGCGGCGTACTGCTAACGCTCGATCTTGAATGACCTTCACCAGTTAAAACTTTATTTTCATCTGTCACTGCCTCTACTTAGAACTTAGAATTCTGATGCTGCATGATTATCATATCTCCTGCTCCCATCTCCGAGACTGCAATATATCTCATGAAATATTCACGTGTGCGTTGACCTGTCGCGGTGTCCGGCCGTTGTCTGTGGCCCTCACCCGCCCAACTGTTGATCCCAACAGACTTTGATTAATGCATGAGCACCTGCGGGATGAATTATTGATAGCTCGTGAATGACGTAATGTAAAAAAGGCGCGAACGCAGCGAGAAGACAGCCACGCCTTCCGCGCGAGGAAATTATTAGCTGACGTGATATACCAAATTCAATAGGTTTTAATCAGAGTCTCAACAAGTCTACAATATTTCAAGTAATGTTAATTGTATTTATCACACAGGCTTGACACCAGCTTGTACACATTTTATCTCTGTAAGAGTTGCATCTGGCGTTGTACTGCAGTAGAGTTTGCGATCTTTGGCGAGACGTGAAAATAAATCCCGACCGTGCCAGATATTAATTGCACCTTTCCTCCTTGCCTGTCTTCCTCCCCTCGCGGCTAAAACTTCGTCCGGTGATCATCAAGTCCATAGTTCCGGTGAGCCGGTCCTCCCACACCTGCTGGCCCGACCAATCACGACAAAGCGCGCCAAAACGTGACTCATGCATGCATGACCTCTCGCGTTGCATGAAGACCTTTTTGGATCACTATAGTTCCTGTTGCCATACAAAAAAATTGTAATGAAAATTAAAATACTTATTTTATGTATGTATGTACCTCTATCTGTTTGTTTGTTACCACTTTGTTTTAAATATCTTCAAAGTTTAATTATTATTGTGCTAACTTTGCAGCTAGTTAAATAATTTTTATCTATTGTATTTATCTGTTATATTCTTATGTAATTAGATAAATTTTCACGTCTTAAATTTTGGCGGGAAAAAAATGAAAATTTAATAGCCTTGTTTATTTTAATCATTATTTAATTTCTGTAGCGGTTCTGTAGTCTCTGACCCTTTCATACTATTTTCTCTTTTTTTAAGTGCAATACTTTCATAAACTTTGTGGTGCAACTGATGCATGAAAAGTATGAAATTTTGATTTATTTAAACTAATGTTCTCACATTTCTTATTATGTGTACAAAATTTTACTTGTATTCTCCTCCACATGTATCCTCTGTTATTGTTCCCATGCTGACCATGTTTTTGTTCAGGAGGATGACAAGGTGGTGGCGCTGGTCAAGCGGTACGGCCCTAAGAAGTGGACGCTCATCGCTCGCCACCTCAAGGGTCGGATCGGCAAGCAGTGCCGCGAGCGCTGGCACAACCACCTCAACCCCAGCATCAAGAAGACCGCCTGGACGGATCAGGAAGACCGTGTCATCTACGAGGCACACTGCCAGTGGGGCAACCAGTGGGCCAAGATCGCAAAGTTGCTTCCCGGCAGGTATGTCTTGTCTATTGTGGGCTTGTCATAGCCAGTATTTTAGTATCTGAAATGCTACTAAATTGCATTTTTCCTGGAATATTACAATGATATTACAACTGTTAATGATGCTATGAGGAATTTGCATGCGTGAATCTGATTGGCTTAATCGAAAGAGGGGGCTGAGAAATACATGTGTGAATTTTATGCGAATTTTTTGAGCACTGCAAGTATGCTCAAATGCATATTTAAAAGATGCACTTTACCTGGAGGCGATGGCGCATCGCCAGTGACGTCATCGCTATGTCAGGTTCGGTTCACTATAGATATGCATACCTGTACGCACCTGCATAACAGGTAGCCAATCAAAAACAATCTAGCCAAAATTCAAAATTTCAAATGCCTAGCCTATTAGTTTTAAAACTTAAAAAATGCACATTATTCCATATACGCGTACTGTAAAAACACACTGGGAGATAAGTAATATTACAAACGTACCTTTCATCATATTTAAATAATAGAAATTGTTTCGCAAATAGTTTCATTTAATTGAAGAGAAGATGCAATCGATGCAATATCAAGTCCTGCCACCAACTTTTCTGTTTAAATTATTGGCGATTATTGGCGCGTCATGCATCAATCAGCCAATAAAAATGTGTAAATTTATCATACTGGACTCCTTCCGTATCTGCTGATTATCTATTGATTTATTTTATTAAACCTAAAACTGAGCCTCTTTTCTTATCTACGAAGATAGTAGGATGCCGTAGGACTCAATATTTAAATTTATTAAGACCCTTGAATCATAATTTATCAATGTCTTTTCAACCCCCTGTTTGCTGCTGCTGAAACCAGTAACGGAAGGATTGAAAAATAAATACAGTTTTAATTTCAACTTTTCCAACACGCCTATATGTGGTCGAGTGGAAAAGCGCTCGCCTTCCATGCAAGAGGTGAAGGGTTCAAATCTCCCCCGGTTCAGTTTACATTTTTAGTAGCACGAAGAAGTTTATTTCATATTTTTAACTCAAACGGGGTAAAATAGTTTTGTTTATAATTTCTTATTAATTTTTCTATCATTGAATGAAACGCTTTTTTTTGTTTGGTTTTTGCTTTTTTTTTTTTTTTTTTTTTTTTTGCAAAGTTTTTGTAAGTGCGTATTTAAATGAAAAAGTGTGACTTATAATAGTATAACATGATTATATTGTAAGAAAAAATAAGATTATTTTACCCCGTACGTTTGAATTAATTCTTCGTGCTACTAAAAATGTAAAATGAACCAGAGGAGATTTGAACTCTTCACCTCTTGCATGGAAGACGAGTGCTTTTCCACTCGACCACGTACAGGCGTTATAGAAATGTTGAAATTAAAACTGTATTTATTTTTCAATCCTTCCGTTTCTGGTTTCAGCAGCAGCAAACAGGGGGTTGAAAAGACATTGATAAATTATGATTCAAGGGTCTTAATAAATTTAAATATTGAATCCTACGGCATCCTACTATCTTCGTAGATAAGAAAAGAGGCTCAGTTTTAGGTTTAATAAAATAAATCAATAGATAATCAGCAGATACGGAAGGAGTCCAGTATGATAAATTTACACATTTTTATTGGCTGATTGATGCATGACGCGCCAATAATCGCCAATAATTTAAACAGAAAAGTTGGTGGCAGGACTTGATATTGCATCGATTGTATCTTCTCTTCAATTAAATGAAACTATTTGCGAAACAATTTCTATTATTTAAATATGATGAAAGGTACGTTTGTAATATTACTTATCTCCCAGTGTGTTTTTACAATACGCGTATATGGAATAATGTGCATTTTTTAAGTTTTAAAACTAATAGGCTAGGCATTTGAAATTTTGAATTTTGGCTAGATTGTTTTTGATTGGCTACCTGTTATGCAGGTGCGTACAGGTATGCATATCTATAGTGAACCGAACCTGACATAGCGATGACGTCACTGGCGATGCGCCATCGCCTCCAGGTAAAGTGCATCTTTTAAATATGCATTTGAGCATACTTGCAGTGCTCAAAAAATTCGCACAAAATTCACACATGTATTTCTCAGCCCCCTCTTTCGATTAAGCCAATCAGATTCACGCATGCAAATTCCTCATTGTAACTTCTTTCTCTTTTTTATTTGTTTCTAGTGCTTTTAAGGGTTCAGAAAATGTACATATATTAAATGTTTTTAATATGAATTTTAGAAAACATACCTTGTTTCCAAGTTTCTATTTCTATTTCCAACTAAAAATTCAAGGTCACCCTCTATTAACTGCGTTGCTAATCCAATCAGTGCTATTCCATCCCCCTCATGCTCCTGTCTGACATGCAGGACGGACAATGCCATCAAGAACCACTGGAACTCGACGATGAGACGGAGGTACGAAAGTGACGAGAAAGGGGGAGGGTCCTCCCAGGAGTCCACCAAACGCAGCAACCGCGGCAAGCGGTCCACACACCACCGTGAGAAGAACACACCCCTCACTTCTCAGCAACAACAGGCAGACAGCTCCACCATGGTTACACTCCACCAGCCCGTGGAGTTCTACCTGCCTGTCATGTACTCCTCAGAGGTAAGTTGTCAGCCACGACAAAAAACATAGTTAAATAAAGAATTAACATTTTACCCAGACGTAATACCGATTTTGATGGTTGCAGCAACTGCCGGGCAAGGAATGGTGCCCGTCGACACCCGACATGCTGGACTCTGGAGCCAGCAGCGTCATCTCATCCTCTGAGCTCTCGCCTAGCCTTGGCAGAAGTCCCGGTCAAGCCCTAGTGCATCCCCCACAGCAGCAGCAACAGCAACATAGGCCACATGATTACGGCATGGACGAGGAGTTGGAGAGCCTGGTCCAGCAAGCCACAGAGAGCATGCAGATGCCGGACGAGGATAGACACCAGGAGCAGCCACCACCAAACATGGACAACTCTTTCATGTGAGTGTTTTAAACCAAGTATTAGTGACAATGATCTCTCATACATGTGTCCAGGAGACTAAGAAACAGGCTTCTAGTTTTCACTTCAGAGATTGTATGTTTTATTTCTACTATTTTTTTCCCCTTTTCAAACACTATGTTGCATACATGTGCTTTTCAAATTATAATTGAATCTGTGTATTGTCAAATCGTACTGATGGTCTTAAGCTTTTTGTTGTAATCTTCAAGTCTATGATGATAAAAGTCATGCTAATTATGAGAGAGCTTTAGGCTCTTGAGGACTTAATCTTTCTCTATTTTCTGAGACTTCTTTCAGATCTAGATAAAAGTTCACTATCACATAGCTAGCAGAGATTAGAAAACTCATTATTGTTTCAGAAGCCGGTTCCTGGATCTGGACGGTGCTCCCAACGAGGAGGAAGGGTTCGCTGACCTCAGTATAACGGACGAGATGGTCAGCTTCTGCAAGACCCCGCCCAGACATGAATCTCCACCGAAGTCCATACACGGCAGAATCAGCATTGGTAAGTGTTAGGAAAGAAACATTAAGGCCATTTTTATTTTAGTATTTAAACTTTATTATTTGTTATATTTCTAATCATCAACTTGTGATTATAATTTTTGTTGTTTTGCTTCTGTTACCTAACAATTGGTTTGGTGTTATGTAGGCTCCCAGGAGCGCCCCCTTCCTGGTCTGATTCCTCTCTCGGCGGCACTCACCCCTCACGAAGAGGGCAGAACTTTGGCCTCGTCAGAAGGTGATAACCCTGAGTTCATCCTCGGCATGCCCAGGTAATTATTTATTCAACAAGTGAGGTTCATGTTCATTTTGTACATTGCCTGCTTTGCAATCTTGGGGAACTCTCGAAGCATTAGTCTCAACAGAATGTGACTTTTTTTGCAGCATGTTCTCGAACCAGATGCGTCAACCCACGTTAATGCAGCACCACCAGGGTCTGGCCAACATGCTGGCAATCCATGGCCTGAGCCCGGCTATGGCCGACGCCCTCAATATCAGAATGGAGAATGCGAGCAGCACCACTCCCGTCAAGGGAACCCCTACCAAAGACGTGGTACCTTACAGCCCCTCTCAGGTATGTGGACCCATATTCTTGAATGTCACTCATGTGCTTTGGTACAATAATTTGTAAGAGCAAGAAGCTTTGGCTATGTCACCTGCTCATCTATGTGAGGTGAATTTTAGAAAGAACCCTACACTAGGAATTGGTGGCAGAAGTAGACTAGGGGGTTCCATATATCACACTATCCAGTTCTAGTTATTTTTAGAAAATAATCTATGTATTTAACAACTAGATCTCTTAAAAACAAATCATTCGTAAGCTTATTTCTTTCTCTTTTTTTTTTTTTTTTAATAATTCTTATTCTTCTTCTTTTCTTATGCCCACGTTTTGGCGTTTAAGCCATTTTACTTCTAGCAAGCCAATAGAGATAGGATTCCTGCTCTTCCCGCTTCATGTTGCCAGGCAACAAGTCAAGTTCCGCTTTTAATGCAGAGCATCTAAATGTTCTAATTATTATAATTATTATAATTATAATTATTATAATTAATAATTCTAAATGTTTAACATAATTTGTGTATATCTTAGTAAAATTATATTTTAGAGGTAAAATTAGAAGTACATGATTACATCTTATCCAGATTAGAGAAGCATAATTGAAAGACATTCGTATTTTACTATATTTTTTTTCTCTTTGTTTGTACAGATCCTGAACCGTCTGAACAGCCCGACGTTATCGTTTGACATGAACCTCACTGGCTCAAGTCCTCTTGCCGGCCACTGTGCGCTGGCCATGTCCACCCCTGTGAGACAGCGAGACGTAGCCTTGGCACACCAGGACTGTGGCATCAACACCCCAGACTCTACCCTGAGCACACCTCAGCCCCCCACCTCAAGGGAGCACCTCACACCCAAGAAGTACCTCAGCAACGCCCAGCCAGCCAGCCCAAGAACACCACCTTCCTTTAAGAAAGTGTTTGCAGACCTCAAGAGGCATGCGGTGAGTGTGCCTTGCTGGAAATTGACAAACTCACAATTGTCAGAATAATATTTAATTTAAAAACGAGTCATCTTTGATTTATTATTTTCTTATAAACATTTTTTTTTACCTTTTTTATTTATTATTATTATTATTTTTTATTCATTATTATTATTTTAATGTTGAACTCAAACTATAACTTGAGTACCATAAAATACAAAGAACTTAGTTAAAAGTTCTTGTTGCTGTTGAAAAGTGTAAAATGACACAGTTTCACTTTAAATGAGGGCTTCAAAGTTCAAATGAGGTAGCCCGTAATATACTGTAATTGAACAAGTAATATCTTTGAACATCTTACTTACATGACATGTTTTATTGTTACCAGACACCAACTCGTCTGAACGACGTAACTGAAATAATCAAGAAGGATCAGGACATGTCCTACTGTACATACGACGCGGACTCTTCTAGCCTCATATCTAACAGCCACAATGTAAGTAGAACAATGAATTTCGTTATAATTCATTACTCCATAAAATATGAAAGAACTTTTTAGTTGTTATTGCAATTACAGTACAAGTGTTATGAAACTAAAATTCGTGTCCACCAATGTAGAATCAGTAATTTAAGTCAGGTAACTCCAATTCTTACCAATTAAAACTTAACATTGTTTTGGTAAAACTGTAAAGCTATGGATACAGAAATGAAAATTAGAAAAATTCGTGTACAGTATAGTTTAATCTTATTATTATTATTATTATTTTAAATCCAGCATCAGAGTTTTCTGAATATTAGATACAACTTAGTCCATTCAGCCAAACATTCAACCTATTAACTGAAGTAATACTCTGAAAATAATTACTCAAATTTTGATTAAGATTTCAAAATTTCCCTGTCTTTACTGATCATAAACCTTGACAGGGCATGCTGCAAGACAGCGGCTACTCTACCCTGAAGAAGCGAGGGGCAGCGGCAACGCCCCCAGGCAAGGAAAACGCCCAGCCCAGCAACAAGCGTGTGAGGAAGGCCCTCATGCCAGAGACGTGGAGTGTCCCGGGAAGCATCGGCATCGCAATGTCTGGCGTGGACGAGATCTCCTACAATGCAGAGACTCCCGTAAGTTATTAAAACAAATTAAATTACTCTGTTGTTTTGTGTCTTTACACCCAAATCTTCTAGAAATTTGTACTTTGTTCATCATGATTTAGGTAATTTATTATGACAATCATGTTTCAAATCTCTACTTTCCCTTACTATAACACGTCCGTGCTTGCCTATAGAGCAAGACGTTGGAGGGAGACTCGTCGGTGCTGTTTTCTCCTCCCTCCATCATCCGTGAGGTGCTACCACCACCCGACGAGACAAACTTGCTCCTTCTCGCCACGGTCTCGCCGAGCCACCAGCGTCGTGCTGCTGCACCTTCAAATGAGAGTGGAGACGAGGCACCAGACACAAAGGTTGGTACTTGTGTGACAAGCACGTAGGAAGTGACGATTTTGTGTTTTATAGTAAGTAAACTGTAGCTCCCAAGTACTCCATCTCGCACAGTAAAAATTAGTGCCTTGCTGCAAATTCAGCATACACTGTAGTGTTTATTTCAACCTTTTTTGTTTCATGTGTTTTTTTGTGTTATTTTTATCATTTTGTAATCAGTGTAATGTTAGGTATTTAAAAGTAAAATTATATAATTATAAGTTTTTATTTATTATGACTTAAATTTGATTTGTTTTTTGTAGTATTTTTCCATTTTGAATAGTGAAAATGTAATTTTAAAATAAATCATTATTAAAAACTGTATCATTTAATTGTTAGTGATTGATTTATTCTGAAACTTTTACAGAAAGATAGATATATTATAGCAATCCAATCCTAGATTAAATTGCAATAATTTATTATTATTATAGGTACTGTATATTTTTTTTTCAAAGTTATCTGGTATGTTGTTAGGTTTTTGTTTTTTTGTACACTACATGTTAAAAATGCAAAGTGTGGTAGTAGCACCAGATAGTCACCCCTCCTAATTGCTTTGCACTGTTGTGTTGTGCCCCCATGACCTTGCACACCCCTGAGCGGAGCGCTCACCCTCGACGTGTCTCTTACAGCTACCCAAACCCTCTGCGGTCAAGAGAATTAACTTTGCTGCCGAACAGCCGGGCCCAAGACGAATCCTGCCCAAGGTGGGGTTGTTGCGACACCGGCAGCAGCCTTCCTCTTCTGTGGGTCTGGCTAGCTAGCTGCTGTGTAGCATGTTTGTTGGTGTGGAGCATGACAGTGTTGGTAGCTTGTAGTGTTCCTTGGAGTATTTGTCTTAAGTCTGTAGCACAGAGTTAAAATGTTTTAGTCAAGCAACTTCGTTCCACTGTTGCTGTGTGCTAATTTTGCCTGCATAACAGTAACAAACACATAAATGTAAGGTAACCCAGCTAACATATCAATGAGAATGTTCCATCCTTATACTACTAGTTGCTTATTATTGTCATGATTTTTATGTTCTGGCCATTGTAATTGTTGCTTGAAAATGCCATGGTAACCTTGACAGTTACATCATAGCTTATACAGTAAAAACTTGTTATTACGTAACTTGTTAGAAGGTAAAAACTCAATATTGAGTAACGGAGTAAAGGTCCCGTAAAAAATAATTAGTATTGCAGGTATAGGAAAAACTTGATATAAGGTATACTTGATAAAAGGTAAACCCAATTTCCTGGGTCCCTTGACTTGACGTAATAACAAGTTTTTACTGTACTTTGAGAATGGGTTGAAGCACATAGTTAATTAACATTGCTTAGTAAACTTTAACATTCATAACAATAAAATTAATCTGTGTCTTAAAATTCAAAGTAAGGTGAAAGAGTTCCAGAACATGTTATTTGATTGTTAAATAATTTTACTAACATTTTATATTTTACTTTAACAAGAGTTTGGTTCTAATAACTAACATTTTAATTAATGTAATGTATGTAACATTCAGTTTGTTAATTGAAAGTGTTTTAAAACATTTTGTTAATATTTACATTACAAATTACTTAATGGCACAATAATCATACTGCATCTTGTTAAAAAATTACATTCTGCTATATTTCAACAGTGCATGAAATAGAAAACAATGAAAATACAGTATTTAGTAAGAAATGTTAATTTAATTTTCAAACACTTTCTTGATTAATATGTATTCAATGTTAAAGGCAAAGTACAAAAAGTGTTCTAAAGCCGGTATTACACGATACAATTTTTCTAATTATTGTATACAATTTTTCCTTATCAAGAAAACTTAATCTCCATTTGTTTGCATGGAGATGAAATTTTCTTGCAATGAAAAATTGTATACAATAACTAGAAGAATTATATCATGTAATATAGGCTTAACTAATTCTCTATGTTTAAAATGTTATTGTATGCATTATCAGAGGCCCTGCAGATTATACTTTTTTTCCTTTGTCTTTAGCTTCTTTTTAAATTGAGTGTGATAGTTCTTTCTCATACTCAAGCTATATGAGAAGCCCCATTAACGCCAGCTTGTGTGTTAACTCTCTCTAACTCTTGTACTGATCTTCTTATTTGTTCCTAAGGTGGGTGTCAAATTTGAGATGGTGGCTTATGGACGGACACACGACCAGATGGAGATGACGGAGCGAGCACGCCAAATACTGAGCTCCCATCGGCCTCGCCAGCTCAACCTATGAGCACCAATCATCAGCCTCGCTTAGGCACACACATCATGTTGTACCAATGCCTTGTCTAGGCATGAACATATCTGATTACAGTTCTCTTAATGTTTGCCGTGTTTGCCAGAAATCCTTTGGATTTTGAGTTTGAAAAACAAAATGTATCAAATTTGATTACGCTCTCTAATTAAGTATTTTTTCATGACTATAAGTATTTTTCTCTTAGAGTGTGTTTTATGTAAAGCAGAAAGAACAAATTTTATATTTCTTCTGTTTTGAATTGAGTTTCGCACTAAAATTATTTTGCTCTGAATTACTAACTTTGTACCTAGTTAAGATCTGATCTATATGTATTATACGTATTTGCATTTAAGACCTGTTGTGAATAGTTGGGCTTTACTTAATGAAAGTTTTGCATTTATTAAACCAATAATAGAATTTGACTCATGTGAATTATATTAATAAATGATAAGATGTTATTTGAATCTCTGACAACTTCAACTTGCCTATTTAAAACTTTAATATCATGTGGTTCTGGTTATCAGTTTAATTTAATTAAAATATTATAATCCAAAGTTGTATTATCTCTCTACTTATTAATAATGATGGTGTATATTGACTCTCTATTTCTGTAACGACTGAAATTACGGAGTGTGAGATCTGATGAAGGAAAGAAGCTGACCAGAGTTAACAGAAAATAACAGTACTAGTTGGAAAGAATAGTTTTTTAACTGACTTTACTCCAATTTGAATGAATACTTTATCTCGACATAAAATGTCAGGTATAACGGAGTGCAGTTAGTCATAAACGAGGGCTTTCTTTGGTGCTGGTGTTATTATTATTATGCATTTATGACTTTATTAATAGTTAATTTAATTTTTTTTTTGTTTAGAACACATCACATATAGTGCACCAATTTAATTATAAAACTTACCTAGTTTTTAGGTAAACAAAAAATATCCTCTATAATGTATTATTTCTGTGATTTATTTCTTTTTCTTGCATATTAATTTGAATTGCATGGGTTTAACCTTTGTTGTCTTATAGATTTAACAGTATATATACATAATGCAGATAGTGTAAAGATGATTTATGTAAACAAATAATAATATATAATGGTGTATTTGCTGCTGGCACTCTACTGTATAGTTAGAAATGGTGAAATGTAAAGGAAGAGTACAAAAATTGGGACCAAGAAAATAATTATGAATGGAATATAATACATCAATGTTGTATTAAATGGTATTTTTTGTACTACGATAAATATTTTGTATTCCATGTATACATTTTTTGTACTTTTGCTACTTTTTGCCTTTTATATTCAAATTTTGCCAATTTTTTATGTATATATGAGATTTTTATCTAAATAAAAAGCTTTAAAAACTAAATGAGGACCTATATAGTTTTCTTTCCATGATCGATCACCTTAATACATTTATAATTGTTATATTTACACGAAAGTATATATTATCTATAATAGTTTTTTTACAGATGGTAAAATACATGGTAAAACGCCGTTTTCCAAAATAAAATTAAAAAGCATCATGTTGAATTCAACAGTGACAATTTTAAGTTTGTTATGTCATATTATATAACTGGGAAGGTTTTTCATAGCCATATAATTATACTGTATATTATATAGAGGGATCAACATGTTATGCGCATTTTCGACAAATGAATAGTTTCCTACAGTTCCAAAATTATTATTATATTATTATGCATCATTTTGGTGCAATAGAGCTCAGTGATAAAAATGAAAGAACAGGCTGACCTTCTGAGACTATCAAAAAGTTTTAATATGTTATTTTTCTCCTTAACCATCAAGTCCTCGGTAGTATAGTGGTCAGTATCCCCGCCTGTCACGCGGGAGACCGGGGTTCGATTCCCCGCCGGGGAGACTTTTTTTTTTCTTTTTATGACATATAATATATTATATGCCAACTATAACTGAGTGTGACAAGCAGAGATAATAATGAATAAATATATACTTTTTCTTTTTACATTGAAGCAGGATTATTTATTTCATATCTAGCACTATTAGCAGTACAAAAGTATAAATAATTATATTAGCTCAAATATTTGCATGTAGCATCGGTGGTTCAGTGGTAGAATGCTCGCCTGCCACGCGGGCGGCCCGGGTTCGATTCCCGGCCGATGCAACTTTTTGCAAATCGTAATAATTTTTATTGCATGGTAATATTTTTTTTTATTTTTTCATCTGCGGACTCAACTTCTTTATATTATCCACCAACTATCAATTATCTACATTATCAATACATTCCATTGTACAGTACGTAAGTACAGTACGTAAGTACAGTACGTAAAAAGTGTAAAAACAAAAATATTGCTTGCTTTACTACTTTAATTTGAAATACGTTTTTTCTTCCCCCATAGAATAAGTATCCGGTATGGTCTAGTGGCTAGGATACCTGGCTCTCACCCAGGAGGCTCGGGTTCGATTCCCGGTACCGGAATCTTTTTAGGTAATATTTCCTTTTTCTTGATATGCTGTACATTTACATAATATATTTGTGAATTTGCTCATTAATAATCTTACCTACTTGTGTTGCAATTTTAATTTTTTTAAATTTACTACAAATGGGCGTGGCTTAGGTAACTTTTCTTTAAATAAGAATTGACGACTCTCATTTCCCAACCTCCCATGTGGTCTAATGGCTAGGATACCTGGCTTTCACCCAGGAGGCCCGGGTTCGACTCCCGGCATGGGAACTTTTTATGGTTGTGTTTTTAATTCGATTACGATATTTATTTATAATTGAAATATAATTTATACTGCATTTTTTATTAAATTAAATTATTTATTATTATACCATTTATACCCTGCGCTAATGAATGAATGAAACGTTATTTATTTCCATATTATATAATATTGACATAATTAAATTAAAATATAAATTTCTTTGTCATAGTTTTATGTCTGTATTATATCATTTATAACATTATAATATATCTAAATTTGATGAAAGATATATAATTTATATAATTATTATGTAATATTTGCATTATATATTAACTCATGCAGTTTTTATATTTAATAAAAATTATTCCTCCCATCAGGTAACCTCCGGTATGGTCTAGTGGCTAGGATACCTGGCTCTCACCCAGGAGGCTCGGGTTCGATTCCCGGTACCGGAAATTTTTTTATGTCAAATTAAGTTATTAGACAAATTAATGATTATATATAATATATTATAATATATAAATATCAAGGATCTTGTATGTATGGATAGGCTATGGCGCTGTCTCGGTGAAGCTCGGTCGTGAGGAGGAAGTGGGTGGTAACGGTCACGTGATAGTCACGTGACGCTAATGTTTTGATATTGTTGTCCGCCATGTTGGGATGGAGAAAAAATTGCAATTTTTTACTATTTTCTCCATATTTTATGTGATATTATACGAAAATGTGAAGCTAAATAAGCATTAATGACAAGAACTTGTTGTGCACCTGGTTGCAAGAATGCTGCTAAGCGGAAATCCCTGCAAAATGAAGGAGAAACGCCAGTCTCGATACACGGGTATGTACAGTACTGTATCTCTGTATCATACACATATTATGCATACTGTAACTGATAATGTATGATAAGAACTGTTGTTTGTTAATTGTTTAATTAAATGCCATACTGTACGTTAATTATATTATATATTGGTAATATTGGTAATTATATGATTAAATATTCGAAGAATTTCATTGCACTGTTTAAACATTTTAAACAATTTTCTTACAGTTTCAAATTTAAAAAATAAAAAGAAAAAAAAAATAAGCATGGGGTCTGTACGTAAGTGTAAATTTAGTTTTAATACTTTAATTTAATTGAAATTAATGAAATACGAAAATATATAATATATGAACACCCAATGTTGTGTCAATAAGAGAAAAGATTAATTTTTTAAGAAGCCGCAAATTGCTCAAGTTGGGAAGATAAAATTCAAACTTCAAACAGTGAAAATCAAAAAATTAAAATACCTGAACCCTTTTTTGGACCCTCTTTAAAAAATATAAAAGTATCTGGGTGTCCAGATCCTTTTATTTTTTTTAGGGGATCGGGATATCCGGATTTGGTCCATTTATATTTTTAAGGGGATCGGGATACCCGGATCTGGTCCATTTATTTTTTTAACAGAATAATGAGCGGATCCGGATACGGGATCCAGTCCCTGTCTTAAAGTACACTCCATTCAGATAAAAATGTCTGATCCGGCTATACTTTAACATAGCCGGATGGGATATTTTTATTCAAATGGAGTGTACTATTTAATTAATTCTACCAGTAAGTCTATGCTTAATTTTGCCTAAATACTAATCATGCTTTTCTACACAGAAAAGGCAAGCGAGGAGGCCCAACACATCATTGTCGCACCGACAAAACTCTATTGACGTTCCTTCTTTGGACCCGTTGCTTCAGTCAACAAGTACGACACATTTTTGGTGTACAGCACTCTATGTAATGAGTAAGAATTTTAATAAAGAGAAAATACTATCTATTTTTTTTACTCAAGAAATAAGCATTTTTTGGCTTTGTCTTTTATATTTTATACGGCTATAATATTATGCAAATTTTGCAAATATATTATAAATAAATATATGTAATATAAATTTATATATAATATATACATTACTGCATAATATATAAGATGCAGCTAAGTTTTTTTTACAATATAGTTGCCAGCAAAGGTAGACAATGATTCCCTGACTCCACGGCACAGTTGGGCACAGTTAGGTGCCAAGTTCAATCTTGTGTTCTATTAACATTGTAATTTGAACTTGGCAGCCCGGTTGTTAATCCCCTTGTGCTTCGGCGCAATTGTGAAATTCACAGAGGTACCTAGTCAAAGACACTTGGCTGAACTGTGATTCTCACAAAATGGCCGAACTGTGAAAATCACAGTTCGACCAATGGTTTAGACTTGGTAGCTCTCCCCCGCCCCTTCTCCTTATTAATTTTTTATTTTTTCATTTCATTAAAGCTAATTAAGTTAACGTATTACTAAAAAAATGTAGTTTTTTAAATATTTTTATTTTATCATGGTAATTAACAGAATACTCTAGCATAAAAAATTAAAACATTGATGCTAGCAGCTGCAACTCTTTTGTCTCTATCCCGCATATTGGCGGCCATGATGTCTGGTGATAGAATCCACTAATCAGCATTTCATGCAGCAGAGTTGAATTCATTGCCTGTAAAATTATGAAAATGAGATTATAACACACATATGAAAAGATTTTGTAAATATTTAACTCACCACATAAGTAGCTAGCCTGGGCATAACTTCCTCAGTGTTGAAAGAAAAGAGAGAATTCAAGGGGGCGGGCTGGGCTGGAGAAAGAAAAGCTATGATAGGGCCTCTCATGATGTTAGAATTTGTAATAATCACTGTAAAAAAGAAGCAATTTATTAGAAAAAAAAAGAACTTTGCTATTTCAATATACTTTTTAATATATTTCTTACCTTCTTTAAAGACTGCAAAGCAGACTTTTCCAATAAAAAAGAGACAGCATCTCTGTTTTTGTTGACAATGACACCCATATCATATGTTGTATGTTGCTTTTTTTTTTCTTACTTCAATTTTTTAGAAACAGATGGCGCTACCATCCGGGTATAAATTTTTTCAAAGTCCAAAATTAATAAATAAATTTGATAATAATTAGATATATTGCCAATGTAGTTTATTTAATGAAAAAAAATATCAGTTGGATATTATATATATCAATTAAAGCATCATTTAAGCCCCTTCTAGTTCATAGTCGATACAACTTCAAAGAGTGTATTCAATGTGCCAAGTTACGCCAAGTTTAGAAAGCTAGGATGCTCTGGGGTACCTAATATAAACACTGTGCCCTACTGGATACTCATGGGCATTACAGCTTACCTAACTGTGAACCTTAACTGTGCCCAATTGTGCCCTACTGTGCCGTGGAGTCAGGGTTAAACATTAAAAAGTGTCTTCATGGACTTCACTTTAAGCCGGTATTACACGATGCAATTTTGCATACAATTTTTTTCTTGCAAGAAAATTTCATCTCCATACAAACAAATGGAGTGGAAGTTTTCTTGTAAGGAGAAATTGTATACAATAACTAGAAAAATTGTATCGTGTAATACCGGCTTAAAATGAATTTTTCATGCAGTATATATACATATGGCCTGGGCAGATAAATTTAACAATATTGAGTCACTAAACTTTGCCGGGGAGTCCTGCGTGCAAGCCAATTTTTAAAAGAATTAAAAGCCATTTGGAAAAAAATAAAAGATTTTGATCAAGAATAGATATAGTGCATGCTGACTGTTGGCATATGCACATAAAAAGATTTTGTGGAAAGATTTTATAATGACATCAATAAATTATATGATACTGTATATATATTGTTAATTATTATAATTCTTCACCTTTTTATTCCATGTTTGTTAATAATTTTATTCTAAAACATATATAATGGGGAGCATTCACAAACACTTTAACCCCCACTTTGGCCTAAATTTTTATCCCTGCTTGTGGTTCTAAAAATAATAGACATAGACAAACATACAAAATGACAATATTCAATTATTACAATACAAAATTATACAAATAAAATTATTGACATTCTTTGCCTTGCATGAGCTTAATGGAGTAATATTTTCTTTTTAATTAGGTAGTCAAACAATTGTTTCTTAAACACATGCAGGTATACTTTCATTTTTTTTTTTTAATAATCTGGAAGTTTATACAACACTGCATGGCATGAGCTAAGATAAAAACATAGTCTCTCTAAGTTTAATTGCTCATGAATATCCTCCAGACTTTTTATGTAATAGATTAAACTGCTAGCTAGCTGTCTATTATAGTATTGCGTCCAGTCACATCTTTGTTGTTTTTTGAAATAAGTACCCCTACGATAATAATACATCAGGCCTGATGCCGATAATAATTTCTTTTAAAGTAGAGTGAGCGATTTAATTTTTTTAAATATTTTATTTTCTAAAAATAGTTCAACTCACCCTCTATAATATTGAGAAATGAAAACCAAAAAATTCCATCTCAAATAGCTTCACCTAAAAACATTCCCAAAGTTGGTGTTTCGGAGGCCTTTAACATGCATCCTTATGGAACAGAAAACAGCTTTTTACTCTAACTTCGTCTGAACTATGGTACCAATTAAAAAATACGTGCGTAATCTATTATGAATTCTTTATTGGATTTTCAAATAAATTTTTTTTTTACGGAGCCGTTTTTCCGAAAAAAAATATTGAAATTTTTGCGGGTTAATTCCCATAAGGATTTTCAAGTTTTTTTTTCCGGAAAAACGGCTCCGTAAAAAAAAAAAAATTATTTGAAAATCCATTAAAGAATTCATCATAGATTACGTACATATTTTTTAATTGGGTTCCATAGTTCAGACGAAGTTGGAGTAAAAAGCTGGTTTTCTGTTCCATATATATAAGAATGCATGTTAAAGGCCTCCGAAACAGCAACTTTGGGATTTTTTTGTGGTGAAGCTATTTGAGATGGAATTTTTTGGTTTTCATTTCTCAATAGAAGGCATCAGGTTAAACTATTTATAGAAAATAAAATATTCCAAAAAATGAAATATATCGCTTATTCGAACTTTAATATACATAATCATAAAAAAAAAATACAAATATATATACTTGGGAAATTCAGTATATATTATTCAGTTTTTCCCATATTTTTTTATAGCTCTGACCTGCTTTGGCTTGAATCATGCTTCTAATTCTTTTCTTTTGACGTATAAGATCGAATACATCTCTGCATGATCTCGCGAGCTCTCTACTGTTTCACTTTTTTTACGCTATTCAAAACTTTGAAAATATGCCGCCGGTTGATTGCGCTCGGTCACCATCTTACGTTGGAGATTTGCCTCAGCCGCTCTAATGCTATTGGTATAGGGATAGCCTATCCATACATACATGATCCTAGATAAATATACATCAATCAGGTGCACCATCTACCATCTTAGGCGAGGAAGCGCAGAGCTCTAGCTGCTAAATTAAGCGAGTAACTGGCAAGTGGCGTTCTACAGGCTGGATTGATTTTTAATCGATGATAGGTATATTTATTTAGGAGTTCCCAAAAAAAAGTTGGCCAAAGTTAACTCATGGCATCATCCCGGATTTACGGTTTTTTTGAAAATATGGAAAAAATTATTATCTCCGAAACCAACACACTTGCAGGAATTAAAACTACATTATTAAAACGCCCGTGATATAAGCTTTTTAGAAATGTAATTTTATTTTGAATCGAACCAAAATTTTGTCCCAAAAATCGTGTTTTTTCAAATTTGGAATTTAATTTTCTTCTCATTTTGAGAATAACTAAAAAACTTTAGGTTTTTGAGAAAAATGGTTCATCTGAATCTTGTAGCCTACATCATCACCAACATTTTGATGTATCGTACGTCTTGATTGAAAAAACCAAACTCAAAATATCGGGACGAATGTACGCTCAGGTGATGTGTTTACATGCATGTTCTTAGCTATGCTATAGTGTTATAGCCAAAACACCTTGTTTCAAAGCATTGAACGCTACAATATTGCACAGAATTATAATATTGATCAATTCAATAACAATTTTGGTTTTGAAAATAAAAATTTCGAAAATCCAAAAATCCGGGACACTCAAAAAACCCGATTTTTTTTATTATTTTAAAAAAACAAACAATAAATATGCACGCTAGCTCAAATTTGTGACCATTAAAAATTATCTGCAAAAATTTCCTGCAGAACATTGATTGCCGGTAAATTCAATTTTTTCCCTCATGACATATTACAGTATATATTACTTATAGTATGTCACATTTTTCTTAAGCAATCTTTATAATTTATAATTATCATTTATAATTTTGTGCTATATATGGTCCTCGCAATATGCATAATATGCAGTATAGGTCTTCATGAATTCGATCTGCACTAGTAGAATAATTAATTATATACATTGAACGTAATAATAATATATAATATTTTCGTATAGAATTAAGCAAATAAACGTACACTCAAAATTTTATCATGCAATATACTAACAAAATAGGGATATTATAAAATTATACTTCATCAGTCTTGTTAGATGTAATAATAATTATGTGCTTTATGTTTGAAATATCTTATGGTACTCTATTAAAGCGAATGTTTTATTTGAATTTGTCCCAACTGTGTCTTTAATTAGAATTATTTTATAATTCAGTTTCAAAATAATATTCGTTGAATTTGAAATCTTCAGGATTTGATTTTTAACAAGAGTAAAAGTAATAACTATATAATACACGAACACTGTATTTGATGTTCCATGACACATCTATAATACTATTAGTAATGAAAATAACGCATTGTATATAGCATGATAATATTTAAATAAATTGTTTTTACGATGCAGATCAAATTCAATTGACGCATGAGAACCATTACACTTTCTTTTACAGATTGCGGATAAATTAGGGTGACCAGACGTACCGTTTTGACCGGTACAGTACCGTTTTAGAGTACCATGTCCCGGTGTCCCCAAAGAGGCTCTCGGGACGCCTAAATGTACCGCTTTCGGACAAAATTTAAAAAGGGGACATTTTTAAAAAATTTTATCATTAAAAAAATAAAAAATTCATAGGAATGTGGTTGTGAATATTAACGAAAATGTACGGACGCATATATGATTTTGCAACTCCATGCCCCTTTTTCTCGATCGCATTCGCAAAACAGCATATTTCTTCCAAAATCCAAAATTGCGCAATAGATATATTTTGTATATACGCGCAAGTATGCATATACTACGTGAAATGAAGTCACTACTTTTTGATTAAATTTGGAATAAAAAATAAGTAAAAAACACAAAAATATCATATCTTGATATTAATGATATTCACTTGATGGAAATTTCCAATAATATATAAAATTGAAAAATCATTCTTATGCATTATGTCGATCGAGGCTTATGAAAAATGTCTGTCTGTCTGTCTGTCTGTCTTTTTTTTTTTTTTTTTTTTTTTTTTTTCACAATAATCGTGCATGGATATTACGTAAATAAATGGAAAATAATATGAGGGAAAAACGCCACAAATATATTCATACAATCAAGTAATTTTAGATGTCATTAATTTTAAGTCCAATTTGAATGCTATAAACTATAAATTAATTCAATTTAACTTCTTCAGCTATTTCACTCTAACAAGAGTTCACACTATTTGCAAAATGAACAGTTCGATTAAAAGTAATTCAAATTAATTTCTTGCTTTGAATTCCATTTTTTTTTGTATAATTTATCTCGTGACATTATATTAAGTTTTATTTTTTATTTATAAACAAGTATATAATGCATTATTTAAGTAACACGTACATTTAGAAATATTGTGAATGAATGAATGAATGAAGACGGAAAATTTGATAACGAAATTTAAAAAAAAAAAAAAAAAAAAAGCAATTTAAAATATTTAAATCTATTTTTTTTTTTTTTTTGAAAAAGTTAGTATCCTTCGAAGTTCTGCTTTTTGAGTATAAATTTCTTTTATTGCTTTTGTTTCTTTTCATTTTACATGCAACTTTACAACATAATAGGATCGTGGCCAGGCCAAGAAAAAAGGTTAATTTTAGGAAATCAACTCACTGGCACAGTTTTCTTACATGGTGACTATGATCTCTTTTTTTTCTAATTCAATGAAAAATGTATATATATAAAAAAATGTAATTATTTATATTATTTAAAGTAGAGTGAGCGATTATTGCTTAATTTATTCTTTTATTTCCTTAAAATATTTTAACCTCTGCCCTGCTTTATTGAGAAATGAAAACCAAAAAATTTCATCTCAAATAGCTTCATCGCAAAAAAAATCCCGAAGTTCGTTTTCCTGAGCCCTTAAACATGCAGCCTTATGGAACAGAAAACAGCGTTTTACTCAAACTTCGTCTAAACTATGGTACCAATTAAAAAATACGTATAATCTATGACAAAAATTCTTTAATGGATTTTCAAATAAAATAAATTTTTTCGGAAAAAAACGGCTTCATAAAAAAAAACAATTCACTTGAAAATCTATGAAGAAAAAAAAAGTAAAAAAGGGGGCGTGGCACCCAAAAAAATCGCGCCTCCGGCGGGGGTGTTGGCCCTTCAGTCCTCTATCTTGGGGGCATGTACCGTTTTGGACATCGAGATATCTGGTCACCCTAGGATAAATAGTAAATGTTAACTCAGTACATTGTATGATATTATATGATATAATATAGACCTGTGCCATCATGTTAAAAAAAATTCCAAACTATATAGCGTTTGCTTGGCTTTGTTGTTGTTTACATTCAGCAGTAGGAACTGAGAGAGGGAACTGGAATCACTTAATTTATTCCTCCTAATTTAACATATTTTAATTTTTGTTAACAATAATATATACGTAAGAAATAAATATACATAACTTGAACATATACATTTTTTTTATTTTACCTAGTTTCTTTCTCATTACTTTTTGTTGTTCCGTTTCCCCCTCGTATTCAAAAGTCCGCGGGGAAAGCAATGGCCGGTGATTGGCTGAATTTTTTTAAGAATCTTAGGGTCAATATCAGTGCATAAGTGTCGTAAAATGGTCATTATTGACGTGAAATTTGGAGTCGATTTACATTTTATTTAATGATTTATTGTATTTTTCACAGATATCATTGGCAAATATTGTATTTTTTTCCATTTACTTGACATCTCGATCAATCTATCAAATAAAATAATTGTGAAATGTACCACGATTGTCATATCGCAGAAAATAAATAGTTTTTGGTATGCTACTACCATGTTAAATAGGTGCTTTTTGCCTACATTCACGTGACGTCATATTTTTGTGACGTATGGTGAAAGACCCGTATATGACATGTGTACGTGCTTCTGCTGATGAATACGAGGTATATTATATTTATTACTTATATTTTTATCAAATACTAAAATTAGTTCTGGACACAGAATTTGAATTTTGAGGTCGAAATTATTACACTAGTATAAATGAAAATATCCGACGGTATAACATGTGATAAGATCTAAATTACAAAATAAAGGATATCAAATTAAAATTATATGTACTGTAGGCAAATAAATTGCATGGTACAATTCAAATAAATTATTCGCTTTAATATAGTACCTACTACCTAAGATATTTCAAACATAAAGCACATAATTATTATTACATCTAACAAGACTGATGAAGTATAATTTTATAATATCCCTATTTTGTTAGTATATTGCATGATAAAATTTTGAGTGTACGTTTATTTGCTTAATTCTATACGAAAATATTATATATTATTATTACGTTCAATGTATATAATTAATTATTCTACTAGTGCAGATCGAATTCATGAAGACCTATACTGCATATTATGCATATTGCGAGGACCATATGTCATGAGGGAAAAAATTGAATTTACCGGCAATCAATGTTCTGCAGGAAATTTTTGCAGATAATTTTTAATGGTCACAAATTTGAGCTAGCGTGCATATTTATTGTTTGTTTTTTTTAAAATAATAAAAAAATTCGGGATTTTTGAGTGTCCCGGATTTTTGGATTTTCGAAATTTTTATTTTCAAAACCAAAATTGTTATTGAATTGATCAATATTATAATTCTGTGCAATATTGTAGCGTTCAATGCTTTGAAACAAGGTGTTGGCTATAACACTATAGCATAGGAACATGCATGTAAACACATCACCTGAGCGTACATTCGTCCCGATATTTTGAGTTTGGTTTTTTCAATCAAGACGTACGATACATCAAAATGTTGGTGATGATGTAGGCTACAAGATTCAGATGAACCATTTTTCTCAAAAACCTAAAGTTTTTTAGTTATTCTCAAAATGAGAAGAAACTTAAATTCCAAATTTGAAAAAACATGATTTTCGGGACAAAATTTTGTTTGGATTCAAAATAAAATTACATTTCTAAAAAGCTAAATCACGGGCGTTTTAATAATGTAGTTTTAATTCCTGCAAGTGTGTTGGTTTCGGAGATAATAATTTTTTCCATATTTTCAAAAAAAAACGTAAATCCGGGATGATGCCATGGGCCAACTTTGGCCAACTTTTTTTTGGGAACTCCTAAATATACCTATCATCGATTAAAAATCAATCCAGCCTGTAGAACGCCACTTGCCAGTTACTCTTAAAATTTCTCCATCGTTTCCTCGCCTATCTATACAACGAGGCGTTTTTTTCGGGGAAAACCTTTTTATCTCACTTCATTTTTTTTAACGCGTATAAATAATGTTTTTTGTTTATTTATTTATTTATTTATTTATTTATTTATTTATTTATTTATTTATTTATTTATTTATTCATTATTCAGAAAAGCAGACTATATTCAAATAATTATAAAATACACCACGCAGCCCGGTCGATCGAAAACGTACGGACCCCCTTAAGATTTTTTTTTACTTTTACCATTTTTTATTTGCCATATTTAATATAGGGTTCTTAAAATTTTGAAAAAAATATTAACATGTTCAATGAAATATATATATAGCAAAGAGTTTATCATAATTTCAGTTCCAAATCAGAGCATCTCTTTGCATGCATGAGTACAAAAAAAAATTGTGTGGAGGGACATGAAAAAAAAATGTTCCGGTTTTGGTCCAGGCCTGCTTTTGGACTCCTTATAAATCCTTATAGCCAAAAAAAGTAAAAAAATAAAAACGAATTATTTGTTAAAAACCCGGCCTGTTTTTATTCGTTTTGTATTTTTTTGAACCAACCAGTAAAAAAATTATCAAGGTATTGCGCAGTTGTTAATATGAAAAGGGATCGAGGGTTTGATTATACAGGGTTTATTTTGATTTGAACGTTTTAAAGTGATAATTAAGGAATGAAGTTCGATATAATATAATAATTAGCTCGTAGTATTGTATAATAGTATCTTTTATTACACATATTGTATAAAAGCGTATGTATATATCAGTATAGTTGGAGGAATTTATTAATTGCCTTTAATTATTGCATGGTACACTATATAAAAAATAATACATGATTTTTTATTTCATCAGGGGTCGGATCAATTTGTTCCTTACTAAAATTAATTTATCTTTATAACTGTAAAAATATTTATTTCATTTTTCACAAGTGGCGGTTGCTGAAGAACACCCCCTTGTGCACCCGGGAGGTGATTGATGGCATATGACATCCTCCATCAATTGCCGACCATCCTGACTGAGTTTCCATGGTTTCCTCAGTTACAACCAGGCCAATGCTGGGATATGGATTTTGCTTAGGCATGGCCGCTCCGGTTTGGAAGAGACCCACAAAAGTAGGGTCTACGAACTAAATTTACCATCCCCCGGCTCTTCACGAAGAGACGGGGGATGGTAAATTTAGTCACTTAATTAATATTATTAATTAATTAATAGTAATATTAATTACAAAATTCATTAATAATTATTTTAAAAATAAATAGATTTCTCAATAAGTGTTATGTATGTTTTTTGTTATTGTTTACAACCAAACTAAAGTCGTTTTGTTTCAGGGAATGGACATCAAGAAGATGTGTTTATTTTTTGTTTGATTTATTTTTTGCAAAATTTGTGAAATATTGTGTGTATATACTCAAATAGGGTAATCTATATTGTTCTAGAGTCTTAGGGAAAATTGATTATCATATTGTACTCAAAATTTTTTGTTTTTGTTTTTGTAAATCATTATAATTTAAATAAGTTGAAAGAAATGTTTCAAAATGTTAATTTTTTTCTTTCTGGAAAAATATTTTGTCAATAATTTCATCTATATATTTTCTCTTTGAAAAAAAAAAAAAATGTTGTAAATTAAGATTAAATTTAAAGACATAATAAGGGTCTTGAAGAATTATTCTTTTTAATAACTTGTTTCAACCAATAAGGTTATGTAAAATAACCTTGGTTGATCTATGTAACAAAATGACCAATAAAAATAAAAAAAAAAAAAAAAAAATGTGGCATTGTGGCCACAGTACTCGATCTGTACTACTAGGGTTAAGTTGAAGCAAAAAAAAAAAAAAAAAAAAAAATGGTTTTAATCGGGAAATAAATAATAGCAATGACGAGACAACCAGAGGTGCCAATCCTTAAATTATATAACTTCATTGTAATTTTTAATTACCATTGATTGATTTTAATTCTTAAAAGTATATTGTACGTGGGCAATTATTATATATATATATATATATATAATTAAATAAAATATTATTTATTGAGTTAAAAATATTTATTAAATTATTATGGATACAAGACAACAAAATATGATAACAAATTTTGGAACGTCAATACAACATATTAATTCACATTATATAATATAAACAATATTAATATACAATTAATTACATCTATACTAATTAGCTCATAGTATCTTGATATTTCACATGTAATTTTCACACCAATATTTCAACCCCTTTAAAATAATAAAATAAAAGCAAATAAGTTCAATTCTTCATTAATTTACTATTATAATATTCTGTACTATAATAGCAGGCATTTGCTGTATAAACTTTGTACTTGACAATTTAATTAACAACTGGTTATCAGAGTTCCTTCTGCGATAAAAACAGCACGATCATGATGACACAGCAAAGCCCGCGAGACGGCGTTGATGCTCCCAGCGTGTCTCCGATTACTTGACGGCGTGGGACCGTGTTAGGTTGTTTGTTGGATCTGAAACAAGATAAATAAACATGTTAGTCTCATCAATTATATAAGCATCGGTGGTTCAGTGGTAGAATGCTCGCCTGCCACGCGGGCGGCCCGGGTTCGATTCCCGGCCGATGCAACGTTTTATATATTTTTGAAATGATAATTAATTATTATAAAATCTCAAAGATGCATTGACCATAGCATTATTGATTAAGGAAAATAATTAATAGGTAATATAATTACATTAATGAATGCAACTTCATTATTGCCATTCATGTGACTTATATTTATACAAAAGAATAGAATGATATATTGGCTGGTGCTCACCTTGTCTTGGTGCTCAAACGGTGCTCAGGGAGGCGGAGAGACCGGCAGTACCAGTACTGAGGGCTGGACCCCAGCCTGGGCCGCGGCCAGCAGGCCGCTCTCACCGAGGGCCATCTCCTTCTTGCTGGCGTGACCCTTGCCCTTGTGTCGGTGCAGACTGTGACCGCCCCCGAGGACCAGGACACACTCGCACGAAGGGCCGACGA
Organism: Siphlonurus alternatus; assembly: GCA_949825025.1. NCBI lineage: Eukaryota > Metazoa > Arthropoda > Insecta > Ephemeroptera > Siphlonuridae > Siphlonurus > Siphlonurus alternatus. The sequence goes on along the minus strand of OX463782.1, from coordinate 11,779,995 downwards.
TAGCGGCGAGCTTCTCTGCAGAGTCAACCTGCATAGCAAATGTACTGTTAGTTCTCGTGTATGTGGGTCAGTAAACACTTTTTATGTAACTAGAAACTGTACAGCGATATATTTGAATGAGGAATGTGAGGAAATAGCTGACTGGAATTCTTCAGGAGTAATAAAATTATATTAGACGTAAAAAAAGTTGCATACTTTTAGGGGCTTATAAAATTTAACATTAATTAACATTAAGACCTTATAAGTGTCACTTACGTTTTAATAAAAAAGTACTTGTTTATCTGCGTCTCATGACTTGCAAAAACAAGAAAATTCAAGATTTAATTACCCTTAATTAAAAATTAAGAAATTCTGCTTATAATAAAGAAAGACAAGTTTTCAGCTCGACGACTTTCCTCTGACGTCACCTCGGTGTGTGCCGTACCTTGATTGTCGGTATTCCATTCTCGTAACAGTGGGCCTCGAGCAGCACGCTGTGGAGGTGCAGCAGCCCCCCACCCCCGCGGCTGCTCGGGGGGGCCAGCACGCACAGCCGCACGCAGGACGTGCCACGTTCCAGGACCTGTGCCGCCGCGGTCACTCCGCAGGTCAACCTTCCCTGGCGAGCAGCCCTTCGTAGGGCCCCCGCCAAGACTCCGCCCCAGGCAATCGCGCTCACCTGGCTGTGGACAAAAACAAACGGAACGTTAGCTTCGTGATTGTTATAAAATTTATTTAAAAATTATTTTAAGAATTAAAATCAAAATCAAACTAAAATTGAAAGGCGTAAAAAAAAAATAATCCATTGAGTCGATCTCTCTTTTGACACATTTGAGCTGCATACAAAACGCGGTCAAAAGTTACGAAAAACAACGTTTTCATCAATCAAATAATTTTTAAGCAAAATATACTTTAATTAAGCCCAGGACCTATTTTTATCTATATATGTAAAGGTGTGGTCCTGATTAATTTCACAGAAAAAGGGCAATATATATATTGCGTAAAAATTGATCAATACAAATAATACACTACGAGTAAATTAATAATATTATTTAATATTATTTGAGAAAAGTTTATGCTGATGGTAAGTAAGGCAATAATTGTATATAATTTTATTGATTAATGAATATCATATCCACGAGATCGTGTACGATCAATAATGTCTAATTGGCCTTAATGTAAATTGAAACGACTTTTCTCATAATAATCTACACATTTGTCCCTGTAACACAAGATCAATATGATACCTATAATATTATGAAATAGAAACATAACGTATTTTTAACTATTCCTTCCTGGTTTGCAATTAAGAAAATTAAATCAACCGGGCTATATAATTATTAATATTATATATTATAACACTGTACTATATAACTATATTGTTATATATTTGTCGATCGCGATATTGCCTGCATGTAATAGAATTTAGGTTGTTATAGTTTCGCAATGATATATTCTGCAATGAAATGTACATTATACAATACAACAAGCACTTGCCCTCGTGATTGAGAAAAATGAGAAAGTTTATTTATCTCACCATGCATGGTAATTATGCCAAATCCCGATTTCGTCATATTTTTATCTTCTTGTTATTGTTTACAAATTCGGGGCAGATAAATTTTTAATTCCAAGATGTGGTGCGACGCCAATTAATCAACTTTTATTTCAGTTTTATCAATTTTGCGGTTGCTTATTTTAATATAATTATAGTGTAATAATTAAGTAAATATTGGAAATTTGGTAATTTAATTTGCCCCAAGGTCTCTCGGGATATTTAGATCCTTGACTGAAAACTCGAAATCCGGCTTTCCTCAGCCGATATTCGAGCTGCAGGTTGGAAAGTACGACGCGGGCTATAATATTTCATCACTATATACATACTCACGTGCCTATAGCTATATAAGATATTATACAAGGAGGAAAAACTAAAACCTGTTATTTAACATTCAGAAAGCATGCAGCTGCTACAGGGAAAAATTGCTTGGCTCAAGATTAAACTGGGGGAATCCCTCCTTCTGTAATTACAAAAGTAGGGGAAAAGTATAGAAATATTATTTTTTTTTTCTCTCGAACCCATGACTTTAACCGGCTTAAGCTGCATGGAACCGGTTTACATATGGTTACTCCCTTGATTATATGAGATTAATATTATTATATAGAGGTTTCCCAAACGTACATTATATAACCTAAATTGTTCTAACAATATTATTAAATTGGGGACACAATTTAAAATTATAATGGTTTGATTTATACAATTACGTCAAGAGAAAGCAATATTTAATATTAAAGCAGTAAATTTCTGGTATTATCAAAGTGAAATTATTAATGGAGAACAGAAAATTAGCATTAGCACTTGTGGTGCGCAGTTGTGGTGTCTCCTATATACGTCATTGAAATTAGCGAATATTTATTGTAAAAAGCTCGCCATGCTAAACAACAAAGCTCGGCGGGTGCCCTCTGTGGTATGCTTGAACGTTTACAGTTAGTTAGCTGCCGATATTTTGCAAAAATTTGCGCAACATCGCGCGGCTGTCGCAAGGCCGCTTAGATAAACTGCTGCTGGACCTATGGCAAAAATATTATCCACTCTGTTTACCTTACAGTTGACCTTAATAAATCGAGTACCATGTATATTGTTGAACAAAAAACTAGGCTCTAATATATAATTATCAATATATATACCGCATTTATTATAGTACATAATAATTATTATTTTACGTTGGTCCCTAAAACTTTTTTTATTACATAACAATTAATGATAAGTAAAAATCAAGTTTTCCTTGTTGAATTCTCGGTTACAATTAAATTATGACCTTAATTGGGTTCGCTCCAGATCAACGCACGCGGCACTCCATGTGATGATCGAGATAAAGTCATCGCACTTGATGTGCGCGTGGTGTTATAATTGATTGGAAAATCCGAGAAAAAATATCAAATTTAATGTACTCTCGGTAATTTCATGGCATGACAAAGTTCACTCAATAACTTCATGTTGTATAAATTTCCGACATGTTAATTGAGGTCTGCACGCAACATATTATTCATTTAAAGCGCGTTCATGACCCCTACAAAATTTAAAGGGGATGTGTTCGAGTATAAAAAAATATAAATTATATAAATGCAGTATTCGAAAATGTTAAAAATTTACAAATATAGAATTTTGACAACCTGTACTCGCAGTATAAAAACAAATATAAAAATAAACTAATATTTAGTATTTTTTACACAACATAAAATCAAAATATATATATGACATTTTTAGTAAAATAATTACATAAAATAATTCTTTGAAAAATGCGTCGTCGACAATAATTAATTTTAACATGATGCCCTTGTCAGTATCAAAATATCAAAGGATTCCCCTGGTAGATCCTGCTCATATATAGAGAGGTCTACCCTGACCCGGCCTGTTGATTTTTAATTAATTAATTATATTAGGTAATAAATTCTCACCTGTCACATGTTTCATGTTCCTCCTCCATTTCTGACGATGTGGATGCATCTGAATGCACATTATTTTCTGCTAGATAATCCTCGAGTGTCATTTTTGCAGGACTTACTGCTGCACTGTCTCACACACTGTGGTTCAAAAGAAAGTGCCGGTCGTGAGTCAGCGCTCCTTTTTATACACTCCCCCTCCACGGTAGCAGGCCTCGTTCTCATTGGCTGGGCTGGTTCGCGCTTCTCGGAACTGAATTGATCTGCTTCTGTGTAATAAGAGTGTACGAGGAAAGTAGTATCTGATGGGTGCCAAGTTGAACCCCCGGTACTAAAATCACGTGATGGTACCGCCCACCAGCACTGCGAAATAATATTTTTAATATTTATCAAGAAATTTTATAATTTCATAATATATTATGAAGTTGACGTCAATAATGGAAATTGTTATTTCGACGTTCGAAAATAACAACAAACTTTTTTTTTTTAAGGTCATAATGTCATAATAATTTTACTTGTGTGCGGTTCGACCCCAGGCTTTGGACATACTTTAGTCAATTGATAAAAAAAGTAAAGGTGTCCATCCTGACTGAGATTTCCACGGTTCCCTCAGGGACCCTCAGTCTCACCTCAGGGAACGCTGGGACGTGTGTAACAGAGGCCATGGCCACTATCCTATAGGTTTTAAATTATATACACATTTAATTAAATTAAAAATAAATAACTACATGGTATAAAAATAAAATTATATATTAATAAACAATATTTTAAAATCTTAAGAAAAAGGATTAAAAATTATACCTTAAAAAATACAATAACATTTATTTAATAAATAATAAAGATATTTCATAAATTTAAAATGTAATACATTTTATGCATTAATTTTGACCATACAATAATAATAATAATTGATACATCAACATAATTGTGGCTTCAACTAAAAAATAAGAGCATAATATAACATTAACATAATAATATAGAATATAGACTAAATAATATAGTTAATTGCAGTTCATATGTGTTCTGTTATTTTATGCTTATATTATTTTTAATTAATATATAGTAAGAGTAATATAAGACCTTTAACTATTTTTTTCAAGAATTATAATTAATTGACCTTACTGAGACCTTATTTACAAAATTAGAATTTAAAACGAGGAAGAGTCCTGCTGAAAATTAAATTGTCATAGACTCAATAAATTGTTGTTTTTTCACATGGCGACACGAGATTTTATATATAAAATATCTAACGTAAGACCTAAACTGAAGAATTTTACTGTTGACGTCAATTAATGTAATTTCTTATCAATTAGCAGAAAACAATGACCTTGTTTTCCACCTCCCGATCGCTTGACTTCAATTCGCGCTGTTATCTACTTGTTATCAAGCGTGTGAGCTGCATGATTTCTCCAAAGGAATTTCAAACATTTGCTGAATTTGAAAACAACGGTGCATCATCACGTTAATTAACCTATTAACACATTCCTTTGATATTTATTAAATAAGTAAAAATAATGTTTTGTTTTAATAATATTAATTATAATATTTATAAGTAAATATATTATATATAAATATATATAATATATGATTTAATAATAATTTATGATAAAATGATTTAATTGATAATTGACTAATTATAAGTTTTGTTTTTATTTAAATGCTATATTATTAATTTATACATCGCATTGCATAATTCAGTGGCGTAACTACAAAATGTGGGCCCGCGCGGGGGGGCTGAAGGTCCGCTTGGACCCCTTCGCTGCGGAGCGGCAGCTTCGGGGGGGGGGGGGGGGGGATCCCCGCCAGAGGCATTTTTTTTTTTTTAGAAAATGTGGGCGTGACACTTTTTTTTTAATGTGGAAAACTACATATTTTAATGAAATTAGATTTGCGCAATATTTTATAAATTCCTTATTATTTTATATCTGCAGATCCACAGATGTCACGTTATGCAGCAATCGGCGATTATAAAACAAAAATAACAAACACAGAGCATGCAGGTGTTGTAAAAATATTAAAATCCATATTAGTTCATTTTAATTTTTATTTTATAACATGAATTACTAATTAACATAATTTAAGCACAATTTTGACTTATTAGAAAGACTTGTTTCAATTGCACACTCGTGCTTCAACTAAATTTGGGATGGTTCATTCGAATCTTAAATGTCATTAAAACAGGGAGAGATGAGTCAGATGAGAAGCATGTATAAGCTAATGTACGTTCTCCCCATCCCCAAATGATAACGATAAATGCTAGTTCCTGGTCTTCATATTTGTGACAAACATTTAAAAACTTTATTTGTTTACGGAAAAAAATGCCTAATTTAGTTTATTTTATTATTATTTTTTTTGTTACGCTCAATTGAAATTTCTTTAATAAGCTTAACTGAAAAGGCCCCCTTTGATGCACGGGCCCGGGGCCCTTGGCCCCCTCGGCCCCCTCTGTAGTTACGCCACTGGCATAATTTAATACATGCATATTTATATTAGTGGATTGTAAGATTGTATATATATTGTATATTGTATTTTATATAATATAATATATATGATGAATTCCTATTTATATATACATATACAATCATATTCATATTTTTCCGAAAAGTGTAATATATATATAAAAGTACCTGTTGCTTTTTATTTCTTTTCAATTCAATTTATAAAATGATTTTTTTGTTATTTTTCATGCTAATTAATACAATTATTAATGTATATAAGTGCATTATTTACGTGCTATAATAATAAATATAACCATCAGCCCATTATATCCATCAGCTATATAATCGCACACGCTATAAAAGACCTTGAGATATAATATTGCTGATGTATATAATAACAATTTAATTATAATTAACAAGATTGAACTATATAATAAATTGGATCAACAAACTGATCAGAGTTACATGACCCTAGCTTGGTGCTGAGCAGTACATTTTATTATGTAATGAATATATTATATAATGAGAGGACTTGCAGGGGTTGGAGCGGGAATTCCCAGCGGGAAACTACACTTGCTCGGCGGATATTTATATAATGCACTTTTTTCAGTCGTTTAGGTGTCCGGGGTTTCTCCACGCGTTCACCGCCGGGACAGACAGCAGGACAGGTGCATTGGCACGTCGCCGCGTGTCACGCTCTCAATCAATGGCAATGGCGATGAACTCAGGGTCACCGCATGGGGAAAAACTTGTCTAGCGAGACAAAAGAGCGTAAAGGAAAGTATTTATTGCATAATAAGTACATACTTCATACTGAATATTTTAGCCAGATTATGCAATTTATTGAAATATTACCGGATTCATATCAACACACTGCGATCTACAATCTATAATTATATTAGTGAAATAGTGATGTGATATGAAAGGAGATATGATTAACATAACAAATTTAATCAATTAATTTATATATTAATTGGTTTTGAACCGTATTATTTAAATCAAAATCCTTTTTCATATATTTATAATATATAATATCCTATTTTTATAATTAATAATATGAATAATGTTGTATTTTGACGATCCTGTTAGAGTAAATTGAATTCCACTTCCTACATAATCTGATGTTACATAATATATGTAATAATATAACATATCCCATACATAACATTGTTGAATGCATGTGGTAAATTCAGAGAAAAAAATGTCGCTATATATGGTTTTTCATTCATTAATTAATTTTATCACAGCCTGTAGAGTGTATCCGGGAGGGAAAAACAAGTTAAATAGTTAAAAAGCTTTTTTTATACATGCACATGACATAATTATATCAGGATATATCATGTATATATATATATATATATATATATATATATATATATATATATATATATATATATATATATATATATATATATATATATATATATATATATCTAGCTGTTGGAATTGAACGTAAATATACCAACTTATATTTTTCTCAATGTTTATGCTGTTATATTTATTATAAATATTACATTATATTAATATATATATATATAATTATATATATATATATATATATATATATATATATATATATATATATATATATATATATATATATATATATATATATATATATATATATATATATATATATATATATATATATATATATATATATACACACACATATATATATACTTAAATTATAATAATTAATGTACATAATATATATATTATAATTCTCTAGATGTTTTATGTTATAATGACCCGGTTCCAATTAAGGTTCAATTAATAAGTGATGTATGATTCAAAACTTATATTTGAACTTGTGATATATACGCTGATACGAAGGCCGGGGAGTTATTTTAAATGTTATTTGATGGTAAAATTTTTGGTAATTAAATACCATTAACAATATCCCTGAGACATATTATCTTATAATATACATAATCGCTTGTCGTATGTTATATAGGATGTGAGTTTTCCCTGTCTAGCGCTTGGCCTTGCTTCAAATTAGCGCCCTGCTTAGCCTGTTCACTGGACGACATCTCCACTTGAAATGCTACAGCATACAAGAATATGAGTCTCTTGCTCTATTATAAAGTCGACATTAGAGGTCGGACATCGGCAGTCTGCGAACGGGCCGGGTCGGGCCTCGAAAATCCAGCCCGTGCAGACCTCTAGTTGACAAGTGGCGTCATAAAGTTAGTGCGAACCTAGTGGTAACTGCTGGAATTACGTGCGTCTGGCGAGGATTGCTGTATATGATTAACCTTGTAAAATCATGTAAATGCTCTTTCAGCAGCCACAGTATAATTTTACAGAAATGACAACACCATAATTAGTTATATAATTGTCAAATATTTTTGGGAATTTTATCTCTCTTACTTTTTACTTTAAATTAAACGTCTAGCTTGTGCAATATAACATAATTAAATTAAATTAAATATATTAACTATATAACACTTATCACAAATTAAAAAGTCAAATCAATATGAATTTCGATAAAAAAGGTGTTGTCAAGAATAAATATTAATATTGTACACAGCAAAGAGCCTGAAGGCTCCGTAGTTATATAGACAGAACTTGACAGAAAGTATACACAATGCATTTTTTCTTTGATTTTAGAATATATGATATATATTATACAATATCATAAATTGCTACATAAGTTAGCAATTTATAGTTCATGAAAAAAAAATCATCTTGTTCGATCGCATAGCGATTAGCGATATGTATATTATAAAATAAAATTACAAATAAATAAACATCATGAATTTTACTTTATTTCAATGTTGATTTTTAACCTTAAATTTTGGAATAAAAAAATTATTTAAAATATAATATTTTGAATTATAGAGCAATTTAATAAGCTTACTATATTAATTATAAATTGAGTATCACTATCAAGACTAGAAAACTAAAATTATAATACCATGCATTTAGTTAAACACGATATATAAACAATTAATAAAATAATATAACGGCGTGTTGAGAGCTGCAAATCGAGTTCCAGATTTTGTTTCTATAATACTGTTTGTTATTTAATTTGCCACATGCAGCTTATAGTTTTTAATTGTGTATAAATGTTGTGTCCTACAAAATTTTCAGGGGTCTTCAGCTTTTTGTTTTTGGGTGCCAGTCTATAAAATATAATATTAATTCATTATGAAGTATATAATACAATAAACTCAATGCTATAGATTGTTATGATAGATCCATAACCATATATCAATTAAATAATTAATTAAAATATCATGATTATCGATGACAGTAGAAGTGCAATGTAAATAAATGGTACAGATTATATACCAAGAATTGCGAAAATATTAAATAACAATAATAGGAATTAAACCTTAGCTATATAGGTTATAGGTACACCAAATTCCTGAAATCACCAGCCACAATGCGCCCAATGCACGCGGCAACTCATAAAATATATAATATTTAATTTCTATCAAAATCTTACACAAACAAAAAGCAATGTTTACATTTATTTAAAACTGCATATAACAGGAAATAGAGGTTGATCTGGTCCGCGGACCGGAGGCATTGTCGGTCTCCAACGAGCCCGAGCAGAGCTTTAAATTAATTAATTAATTAAATTTTCAATTGCATTTTTTTTAATGAGGGACAGAGGGGGAAAGGTAAGCAAGAATGAATATTTATAATGAATATAATAAAATGACTTTCTTTCAGTCAGTACATTAATAATAACAAAATAATAATTATTATAATACTTGTAATGAAAATGAACAACATATATATTATGTACTTAATTAATAAATATATTTATTCCAAATACAAAAATCTGATTATTGTTCAATACCGCGTAATTTTGCTAACGTAATTCACAATATATATTGCAGTAAGTAAAAGATAATAAGGCTAATTGCTCGCCATGATAACACGATGGAGTGACACCTGACACCGCTATACACCGTCTGGTCGGCGCCCGGAGTCTAGACGCGTGTGTCTTAGTTTATATGTGCCCGATCGTTTTGCACCTTATCTCACTTTTGACGCACACCCACGAGCGACTTATCAATTAAGTTCAAGGAGTGAATCACACAGCTTCCTGTTGATCAGAAACAATCTTATTACTTAATTAAAGAAACATGAATATTTTGTGTGTACTCAATTTCATTCATGAATTATACACCTTTTGGCTTTTAATTGTTCGTGTACGTCATTATAATATTAAAACAGTGCCATGCTGGTAATTTACATTAAAACTTTTCAAATCTATCAAAATGGGATTTAAATTCGCGTCCTTGACACTTCTAGGTAAAATAAATATACGTGCTCAAATTCGACAAGGTGTACGTAGCGTCAAGGATTGCGGAACGTGTCCAGAAAGAAAGTGTTATGTGTATAATGCATTGTGACATACTGACCTCCATACATCATATAAGCTATAGAAGTAAATTTTACGTGTCTTTCTTCGCATATACGTTCGACATCGACACCCCTTAACTTTATATTTATTATTATGTTTATCTTATTATGGAACGTACGTATCATTAATTCACATCAATCATGCATCAATAAAATAATTTATAATTTACAGCTATATAATATATACATTACATGCAGTATAATGCACGCAGCTGTTATAGCCTCTGCTGAGAGCTAAGGACTTATATTAATAAATTTTAAATTATTATTCTACAATTTTATTATTGCAAATAATCTAATAATATAATAAAAATCTTTTCATTTATAGTATAACTCAAAACTAAAACTAATCAAAGAATATAAATAAGTAACGTGAACTCTGCAAAATGCGCAGATCTAGATGGGGTCAAATTTTGCTCTAAACCCGAAATAAAATCTCATTTCGGCTTTGGGTCAAACCACGATGCTCCAATCTAGTTCTGGTCAAATGAAAATACTCCAAAGCCGAAGTAAAAGTCTCCATCGTCTTTGGAGCATTTCGATTTGACCAGATCTAGATTCGAGCATCGTGGTTTGACCCAAAGCCGAATTCATTTCGGGTTTGGAGCATCCCGCGATGCTCGAAGTTCTGCGAATTGTTTTCGACCCTTGGCCGAATTCGGCTTTGGGTGCCAACATAAATAAATTAAAAAATTAAATATCATATAAAAATTTATGTAATTAATATACCTTGATGTGTAAGTGGCTTTTCATGGTGACATATCCCACTTAATTAAAAGAATTACGGGTCGTATCGACCCATTAACTAACTGTGTAAATATATATTATATAGCTCATGCATCGCATGCATATTTTAAAAAATGTACGAAATAAATAAACAATGCGTGCGATCGTTGAATATAATTTAATAATAATGAATGCTATATATATATTTATTATAATCATATACATTTCCAACCTTTAAACGAATTAAGTTTATTTTCATGGTGTCGTTACATAAAAAATATATTGCACGTACTTACACGTGCAATAAAAAGTAAAAAAGTGTAAAATACTGTAGTGCCCCAAAAATTCTGAAAAAATTTGTAAACCTTATTAAATTATTTATAGTTATAATAGCCACCGGCAAAGTATTTCTTATTTCTGGTTCGATCTGCAAAAAAATTATATAGTGAGAAAATTAAACTTTAACTGTATATTATCTCTATATATATTATAACCAGGATCCAGAAAAAAATTTCGGGAGGGGCTGCCTCCATAAGGCCAATGTTAAAAAAAAAATTTGGAGTGGGGGAAATGCCTATATTGCCCATGTTAAATCCGAAATTTCGGGGGGGGGGGGGCTGCAGCCCCCCCAGCCCACCCCCTGGATCCGCGCCTGTAACACTAACATGAAACATCATGATATTTGCTTTAAATAGCGGGTGTGATAAGCTAGATCACAGAGAAAGCTATAGATAATATATTAATTATGCATATAATATAGATAGATTATTATACATAAAAAAGCTAGGATAAAAACATGGTAAAGTTTAAAATTTTATAAATGGAGAAAAAAATTTGTAGTTTGAATGATCTCCGCTTAAAATCACGAACTGATTACTCGGCTTTATTCGGCTCACTTCGGTTTTCTCCTACATATTTTTAGCATCAAAAATATATTTTTCTTTTGCCAGAATAAGCGATAAATTTGATAGTAAACATGTTTTTATCAATAACAAACGATTGCAACAAAACTGGAAAGAAATATTATTCATACACTATTACTTATTCCTCACTCAGAATGTTGCAAAAGTTCTAATAATAATATTGCCACCATCTCTTTCACGGCGGCTCGGTGGTCTAGGGGTATGATTCTCGCTTAGGGTGCGAGAGGTCCCGGGTTCAAATCCCGGCCGAGCCCAATGAGGTTTTTTGTATCTTTCTATGGATGTTTCTCTTGCTGAATTTGTTGGTGTGTGAATTGTGTGATTTGTTTAAAATTATTTTATTTATTATTTTCATTTCCTTTGTTTGTCTTATGAACTTGACATGAATGTCGAAAATATAATATGGCATTTCTGTATTGGATCCAATAAACAAATCAAATTAAATAGGAAAAACTTGGAAAAAACAACAAATGAAAGGACAATGAAAATAAATAATTTTTTTACTAGAAAATCTGTTGTTACATTGAAATACAGCAACTGGGAGAGCGAAGTGATGTGCTGCCTCCTTAGCTCAGTGGCTAGAGCACTGGTCTCGTAAACCAGGGGTCGAGAGTTCGATTCTCTCAGGAGGCACTTTTTGTTATACCTTTTATTCTTTAACAATATCTCGTAATTTGTCGATGTTTTGCATATAATAATATTATTCTGCCCCTTGCCACATGAGATTCCTTTGTGATCAGAATTAAATAAAACACGAAAAACTGGGATTATTATAAATATGTATAAATTCTCTAGTGTCGTCAAGGTGCCTAGATAGCTCAGTTGGGAGAGCGTTAGACTGAAGATCTAAAGGTCCCCGGTTCAATCCCGGGTCTGGGCAATTTTTTCTTATTGAATATTCACACTTTATTTATATTATATATTATATGTCAGGAATTACGTCTAGAAATATTTTGTTTTCTTGAACATTTATAGTCCGATATAGAAAATTTTTCTCAGAGAGCAAAAGCCGAAACGAGCCGGAATTCCGGAAAACTCATGAAAGTGACCGGAGCACGAGGCACGACGCACGACCGGAGGAACACGATTTACACATTTACACGATTGTGTTTTCTGTCATTTTGATCAGCTGAGCGCATGTCAACAAAACTGCTCGCTCGGCTAAATAGGCTGAATACTTGGGTTTTATGGGTCGTGGTAAGTAAAAAAAATAATTTGTTAGCGCTAAATATTATTCTACTTCAATAAGAAAGCATTAATAATACTATCCGTTGCTAATTTTGAGTAGATTTCGGTCTCAAATACATGCCGAACATAGGCGTTGTTTCCGCCATAATCTGTTGCCTATGTAAAAATTTTGTTCCATAATAGAACAATGTACAAATCTATGTAGCAAATTTTCTTTCTTTTTTAGGTACCTAATTTAATGAAGATGGATATTAAGCGATTATTAGCATGCAGAATATAGACTTTTAAGGCCAACAAGTTACAATGATTCTCAGAAAAAAATTCACAATGCCACCAGAAGTTTTGCTTGGATCTCGTTTCACTGGGATTCTATTATGCATACTTCTGCCTGTATCCTTGGTGGTTAGTGCACTCACTCCATGTGACCGATCTCGCAGAGTGTACACAGAATCTTGGGGAATCATAAGTGATGGCCCAATGGGGTCCAACTACACGCAAGACTCTCATTGTGAATGGCTCATTAGAGGTAAGTTTTTGTCACTTCATTGGGTGATTCGATGTATCACTACAATTCTGTATCTGTCCTCAGCCGAGAATAGCAGCCATTACATCACATTGACTTTCCTGGCTATGGGAACCGAGTGCTCATACGACTACGTCTTTGTATACGATGGAGCATCGTTTAACTCTCTGTTGTTAGGAAGTTTTAGTGGGAAAACTGAACCACAGAACGTGACTGCTCGTTCTGGTGCTGTAAGTATTATACTGCTGATAGCGTGTGTAGTTCTTTGAAGTGTTGTACTGAGACGGAAAATAATCCACAGTAAAGTGGACATTTTAAATTTTTTATGAGATGTAAACAATCAAGCTTTATTTCACATGCACAAGTTGTAACATTACTTTTATCAACAGATGCTGATCCTGCTTTATTCCGACACCAACTATGTACTGGATGGTTTCCGAGCTGAGTTCAGTGTCACTCCGTGCCCGTCCAACTGCAGCTTTCGAGGTGACTGCATGACGGAGCAAGGGGTGTGTCGCTGCCTGCCTGGCTGGGCTGGCGAAGACTGTGCCCTACCCCTCTGTCCGGGAGATTGTGGCATCCGGCAAGGACGGGGGCAGGCCTGCACCGACCAGGGCTGTCTTTGCAGAGATGGCTTCTCAGGACAGGCATGCTCGTTACATCGCTCATACTCTCAAGGAAATAGGTGAATGCTCAAACGTACATTGAGAACTATTGTGGGTGTACTGCTTTATGAACAGAAAACAATAATTTGATCAGATTATTATTGACACTCAGTCAATACAGTACAGTACATAGTATTTTTTTTCTTTTCATGTAATTTATGTAATAATTTCTACTGTACTTAACTTTTTGTTTGCAGGTGGCATTGGCTGGCCCACGGAGAGCATGGTTTGGCTCCTAGAGCTGCACACTCGGCTGTGTATGACCCTTTACAGGACGCCCTTTATGTCTTTGGAGGCTATGACCTGAACCAAGTACTAGGTGGTCTTCGTGTTTATCGGTTTGCCATGAGCCGCTGGGAGGACGAGATGGGACGGTCTCAGAGCACGGTTCGGGGCGAGGCGGAAGAAGTTCCCGATGAGGTGGAGACTTCACCCAGTCCCACCTCCCCTCCGGCCCCTTCTCCTCAGCCATCCCCAGCACCACAGGCCCCCTCCACTTCTCCCGCAAACTCTTCGCTATTGAGAGACTTGCAGTTCTCCGTCACTGCCAATGCAACCGTCAGCCTGCGTCTCAAGAGTCCTCTGGGGCACCCCAACAGCAACCATTTGCGCATGGTGAGGCATGCAGACGAGGAACAGCTTGCAGACAGTGAGGTGGCCCCTGAACCAGCACCCAGATTTGGCCACGCAGCATGCAGGTTTGTGGCTGCTTTTTGGTTTATCCCTGCATTAACGTCAGTAAACTGCAAGAAAATTAAGGACTTCAGAATTTGATTTGTAACAAGTTTACTTGAAGTACATACTCTTGAGTGTAGTACTGTATATATGTACATAGTCTCCAGTATAAGTGATATTGATAGTTATGTAATTAGTAACCCTGTTTTAATTTAAACAATCTCCAGCACACCATTATTGAAAACCCTTTTTGCAGGCATGAGCGTGGTTTTGTCTTGTACGGAGGCAAGCTTGGGGAGGGAGAACTCTCTGACGAGCTGTGGCTGTACGACACGGAGCTCAAATCCTGGAGCCTGCGAGCCCCTGTGGTTGCTAGGCGACCTCCGCCACTCACCCGCCACTCGTTGACGGCGGCGCACCAAGGCTGGATGTACCTGTTTGGAGGTAGCACGTCCGCGGGGGAGTTCTCATCTGCCATGTGGAGGGCCAAGCTGGGTGACAGTCCAAACACAGATGTGTGGGAGGAGGTAAGTTGATGCAAACTTTGGTCACAGTTCTAGAAAATGTACTTGATAGTGAAATGTTTTGGTACTTTCTCTGCTGTTAAAAACTCTTCCCACGTTTTTATATACAGTACTTTTTTAAAAGGTGGTTCAGTAGGCAATTTTTTTTTTTTAAATTTTCATTTTGTACAGTTCAATTGTTGAAAAGAAATTGCATTTAATTATTTGCCAGAAGAAATAAAAAAGAGAAATTAAATTTATTTATACAAAAATTGCATGATTAACCAAGACTTAAATGTTAAATGGAAGTGAATAATTTTCTCCTTCTTAATTGGATAGAAAATTGCAGTGTCTCTCTATTCTTATACCTCCGACTTAATGTTCTATCTCTTCAGGTTTCAGTGCGAGGAGGCAAGGAGCTTGATGTTCGAGTTGTGGCCCACTCTGCAGCCTACCACTCCGTCAGTCGCTCCCTACTCGTGTACGGAGGCGTGGTGGCTGGCGTGGCCAGGTTCTCCCGCCTCTCGGACAGGATGTTCGCCTTTGAGCTGTTTGCCCAGCACTGGAGTGAGCTGCGATACCCACGAGCTCACCTCAGGGATACGTATGTGCCAAGAGAGAGGGCCTTCCATTCCAGTACCATTATAGGTGAGACAGATTGCATCCTGCATACTTTCTAGCTTTCTAGACCACACCAAAATAATTGTCTTAGAAATCATGTGTTTGGAGCAAACTTCAATTTCAAATTGAAATAAGCTGGAAAAAAAAATCTTTTAACTAATTTTAACTAATTCATTTTAGATTTTACTACATGTTGTTACTCATCTTAAAGGTGAACTGAAGGGATTGCTTTTTTTTCCCTTTAGGGAACCTTATATTACCTATCCCATCCATCTGCACTAATTTTTTCATGGCAGATACTTATTGTGCTGCTGTAGGACAATTAGTGAAAAAGTGAAGTTGTGACGTATCAGCGACGGTTGGTTGACTTAAAACTCGCCGCCGTGAAAAAACACACGAGCGACCGCGGAAACTGCCGAGAGAGTGGCGATCGCGAGCCGATCGCCGCTCCCTCGGCAGTTTTCGCGGTCGCTTGCGGTAGCTCGTGTGTTTTTTCACCGCGGCGAGTTTTAAGTCAACCAACCGTCGCTGATACGTCACAACTTCACTTTTTCACTAATTGTCCTACAGCAGCACAATAAGTATCTGCCATGAAAAAATTAGTGCAGATGGATGGGATAGGTAATATAAGGTTTCCTAAAGGGAAAAAAAAGCAATCCCTTCAGTTCACCTTTAAAAAATATTAAATTGTTTGCTAAGAAATTCATCTAAATAAAACACTGGAACATGTGAAACAATCCAAAATATAATAATTAAATTTTGAATTAAGTACTCTATTTAAAAATATTTGTTGTACTGAATAATAATAAATATACGGTACCATAACTTTTTACAGTTTTTACTGGTACCTGGCTATTTTGAAACATAAGGCAAAATCTTCTTTTATTTATTTATTTATTTATTTATTTTATTTTAATGTTTTCCTGATACCTTTTTTTGCTTGTAGGCAATTACCTGGTGGTTTTCGGAGGCTACTCTCACCGACACAACAAGGAGGAGATCTGCTACGACCGACACATGTACTTCTACCACCTGGGCTGCCACACCTGGGTCAGTCACGACATCCTGCCGTCCACCGACAAAGGTGTGCTAAAAAAAACTTGCGTATCCATATATGCAGTATAATTTGTTATTGTTATTGTTGTTGTTTTTCAGTACAAACTTAAAACCTCTCACATCTGACGTCAATGCTTTTTCAGGTGCCCAGTACCCCAAACAGCAAGGTGTTTTTGCCCATGCTGCAGACCTGCGAGGAGGCAACACGCTGCTGATTGTTGGTGGTTACCACGGCAATGTGAACGGAGACCTGCTGGCTTACACTCTGCCACCAACCCTGGCCAGTAAGGAGGGAGAGCCTCTTGAGCCAGAGCAGGCCTGCAGTAGGTGAGTGGGGCAGCAAAGAGACAGGACCTGTCAGTATTCCCTATGCAGCAGTGATTTTGATTCTGATAATGCATTTATTATGCATTTGTAGAAAAAAAGGAAAAGAATGGGTAAAAAAAAAAAAAACTACTGTACTATACATTTTTCAAATAGTATTTAGTAAAACATATGGTAAACACATTTTATTCTTACAAATTCATTGACCTCCACTTCTCCCCCAGGCACCACAGTCTGATGGAGTGCACCATGAACCCTGAGTGTGGTTGGTGCTCGGCTGATGAGGTCTGCTACGGTCGGACGGTGGGCACTAACTGCACCACCAACCTGCAGACGACGCGATGTCCTGGAGTCTGCCCTGCTCTGGGAGACTGCCACTCCTGTCTGGCCCACGGCAATGTCAGCGGGGCAGAATCCGGACTGGCGGGACTCTCGGTAGCCTTCAAACTGCGTCTAGGCCAGTGTACTTGGTGTGTGCAGAACGCCAGGTGTCACCACAAGGATGGTGAGTCAAGAACGAGATTTTCACTTGCTTTAAATATTGTCTTGTTTGAATTTTCCAGTGTAATAGTGGATCTATCAATTACTCCATTACTGATTTTGTAGTAGCTCTTTGGTTGAATACCTTGCTTTTCATTAAAAAATAATCTTAATTGTTGCAGACAACTTTGGGGTGTGTGGTGTGGGAGAGGACACCCCCTCCCAGGCCCCCGGCTGGTGGGGAGCCAAGGGCACGGAGGTCGTGAGAGTCAGCGAGTGTCGACTGCTGGACAGAAGGCCGGGCCTCACCTTCCTCAAGTACACTCACCCGGCCAACTGGTCACAGCCAGACTCGGTAATACATTCTCTTTGAAAAAAAAAATATTCTCTGTCATAGAGTACCATACTAGTAAAAATGAGATTTTAATTCTCAGTGAAGTCGTCATAATTTGAAATAATACTTAAAGATAAAATTTAGATTGTAGAAACGAATGAATTAAATAAAATAATTTTGAATTTGTTATTGTCGGGTATTAAGTGCAAATTTGCAGACTAAAATGGGGCTCATCACAAAGATATTGACTTAATAGATTTTAGCATAAAAATATATTTATTAAGTACATATTTTCTGATCAAATTCCAGTACTAAATCAAGTAGTACAGTACCCAGCTCTAAAAACTCGAGTCAGTTTTATAGCATTATAAATCTCTGTAGCATTGAAACATTGAAAAAAAAAAAAAAAATAGTAATAAATAAAATCAAATTAAAAAAAAAAGAAAGAAAGATAGAAAACAATTAGTCCCTGAATCTTGAATATCTTGACTTTCATGTATAATTTTGTAAGTTGTTAGAGCTAGGAGCATATTAAAGATCTTCACCATAAATTAGAATCATTAGGTCTGTTATTAATTTCATAATCAATTCAGGAATCAAATGAACCATCTGTACAGATTTTAGAAAAATCAAATAATTATCATCTGATTGTGAAATAGTCCTGTTTTCATTAGCTAGTACTTCAACTTTGGTCTCATACTGTCTCAGGTTGCGGTGATCAACGCCACCACTGTGGACTTCAACCTGCAGCCTGGTGCAGCCTCCCACTCGGAGCTCGCTCTGGGGGGAGAGATGGTGGCAAGGCTGCGTGGCTTCCTGCGTGTTCCCGCAGCCTGGCACCTCGTCAACGAGACCCTCTGCATGTGCGCCAGCTACTCGTCAGCACTGCTGAGACTTGCCAAGTCGGACAACGCCATCATGGTGAGAACCAAATTATCTTTTTTTTTTTTGTGAAACATTAATTTGTATGTTGCAAAGCAATACAATGTAATGCTGGTGCATGCACAATACTTACAGCACATTAAACAATTTTCTGTTGATAATATTGTCTCTTGACTAGAATAATAATACCATACTTTTTTTCTATTACTGTATCTAGTACAGTAATATGTTTCTACGATGAGAGAAAAAATCATCATCTTACTTTTAGATTAATTGGTCTACAATTTTTTTAAAATCTTTGCTACTAATTTTCAAAGTTACTCCGGGCTTTCAACATTTCCCCAGTTTACTATATTAAAACTATTAATGGACTGATTTCACCTTATTAAGTAAACAAAAATAATACATTTTTATTTTAAACCTAAAATATATTTTTCAGACTCCAGTACCAGAATTTCGTATGATTCCAGGCTTGCTAATCCAAAATAGCAACTCTATATTGACTTATTTTGTATA
This sequence comes from Siphlonurus alternatus, assembly GCA_949825025.1. Taxonomy (NCBI): domain Eukaryota; kingdom Metazoa; phylum Arthropoda; class Insecta; order Ephemeroptera; family Siphlonuridae; genus Siphlonurus; species Siphlonurus alternatus. The sequence continues at coordinate 11,760,341 of OX463782.1, read as the reverse complement.
GTATTTCAAGAGACTAGCAAATGGTTGATTTTTTAATATAAATTTCAAATTACAAACTTAAAAGCATTTACTGAATTTTTAAATAAAATGTCTCCAGGAGCCTGTTGGCAACGTGGTTGCCGAGCTGAAGCGATGTGGTCGCACCGCTTGGCCCTCGGGGGAGCCTGCAGTGCTGCCCCCTGGTCGTCTGCCCGTGGACTTTGAGTCTCGTAAGACGGTGTCTGCAGGCCCTTACATCGCACACCACCAGGCCAAGATGGAGCTGGCACACAGCCCGGGGGGTCTCGGGTGCGGCCCAGAGGGAGAACCAATCAAGCAGGGAGCTGCCAAGGTGAATGGGTGAATGTTATTTATGTACTCATGAGGGAAATATAATAAAATAAATAATAAAAAATAATAAAATGGGGGGCTGTTGTGTTGCATTATAAAAAAAATATTTTTTGTTTTCAATAGATCACTCTATGAATTTAAAAATACAGGGGATACAGCATTAGTTAAGGTCTTAAAAATTTAGATTTTTTTCTTCAAACTTTCATAAATATTTAATTATACCTTAAATTTATTTTGAAATTTTAAGAAAATGAAAGACGCTGCACTAGTACTGTATATCACATAATATCACACTGATTCAATAATAAATAACGTGTCTTTTATGAAAAATAACTGTGAATACTGTACCGTGACTACCGTGAAGGGTTTCCAGAATTCAAACATTTCTTATTAAATTTACACAAGAAGCAATGACAAGAAATTACTTTTAAGGTTTAATAAGTTAAATTTTGCCACTTACTTTAAATTTTTATTCCTTTGTGCTTCGAAACAGAGTAAATATACAGTAAAATTATAAAAGTGAAGATATGAATATATTTCCACTGCTAAAATGACTCTTTTTTTTTTGTCCCAGGTGTTCACGTTTGAGTACCTTGAGCCTTACGAGGGCGGCGAGTGTTCCGAATACGGAAACTGCCTTCTGTGTCTCTCTGACGCCCGCTGCGGTTGGTGTGAGCTCACTCTGCGCTGCGAGGAGAGAGCTATTGATGAGTCTGACTCATGTCGCTTGGGAGACAACTGGCGCTTCCTCACCCTGCAGCCGGCCAGCTGTGCCAACTGCACGGACTATATCTCATGCTCCTCGTGTACCGACACGGGGCTGTGTGAGTGGTGGGCAGAGGACGCTCTCTGTACCAGACGTGGCAGGTCAGTGGCTGAAAATCAATCTGTAACGTCATGGGTCACTGAATTTAGAATTAAGTAGTGAAAGTTTTGAGAGTACACATTAGTCACTTGTTTGGAAAATTAGTCAGTTAGTTAGGAAATTATATACTGCAACCATAATGTATAACTTCTATTGGTGAAAATTCAATTCAGGATAAGAGACTAGCTTATTAATTTTTATTTAACTAATTAAATAGTTATAAAATGATTCATAATTAAATTTTATGCTGACAATTGTTAAGTTATTCAAGTCTGTTACATGTTAGAAATTAATAAACCAGTGCATATGAATGTTAAGACATATTTCTTCAATGTTTTCATGTAGCTTGTTTCCTTGACAGGTCTCCGACAGCAATGCTTGTCCCCGATCAATGTCCTCTTCCCTGCCACCTTCGAACCAACTGCTCTCAGTGCTTGGAGGAGCAAGGACCCTGCGTCTGGTGTGAGGCAACACAGGTATGCAACCTTGATGCATTAACTATTTCTTCAATAAAATTACCATCTTTTTACCAATATTTAATGAGAATTAAAATCCATATTTTTTTAAGTGCTCTGGATCTGACAAACAAAAACTTCCTCCACTGCATGTGATTAATATTTGTCATACTAACCTCTGCCCTGCAGGAGTGTTTCCTCTTCTCCGTGTACACGTCCCAGTACCAGTTTGGCTCATGCCGAGAATGGATAGACCAGAGCCAGATGGGGACGTCTGCGGTTCACCACTCTCCCGCCAGAGCGCAGCAGTGCCGAGCATGCCACGCCCACTCTAACTGCTCCTCCTGCCTGCGCACCCTTGGGTGTGGTTGGTGCTATGTGCAGAACAACCCAGTAGCGGGGACCTGTGTCAGGGGAGACTTCACGAGCCCTCAAGAAGGTGGGTCTGCAGGAAAAATCATTACATAAACATAGGAGATACTTAAAAATTGACATTTTTGTGTTTCAAAAGAAGTACATTCTTTTAAGAATTTATTACTGTAATATTGAAAAGAAGGTGATAATATCTACAAAGAAAACAAAGAATAACTTTCAAATAAAACAACTTCTTGTTATTGTTAATAATTTTGATATTAATGCCATACACAGTATTACTGTATTACCAATACATATTATACTGGTTTAAATTAGCAAAAGCCACATCTTTTTGTTGAATCGTATACTAAATAAACCAACTTGACATAGCTCACTTAACGACTTGTTATTGCTCCCACAGATTCTTGCATTCCTGCACTTCTCTCGTCTGGTTCAACCAATGAGACAGAACTGGGGGAGGAGCCAAGCTGGGGCTGGGCCTACGCCGAGTGTCCCGACGTTGATGAGTGCGCTCTTGGACGCCACGACTGTCATGACAACGCCACTTGTTCTAACACGCACGGTTCATTCCACTGCGAGTGTTTGCGGGGCTTCGTTGGAGACGGCAGGAGGAGCTGCATCAGAACGTAAGCCAATCAGAGGAAGGGTGGTTTAATTTGGACCAATCAGAGGAAAATTAATTTCACTTGAACCAATCAGAGGAAGTGTAATTTGGCTTTAGCCCAACCAGAGTTCAAAATGGTGTTGTTAGGGAGAAAGAAATAGCATTACATGGTAGTATTTGAGCATTTATTATTACCTTTGAGTCATGATTCAGAAATCAATATTGAAGCATTGATTGTAATATGGAAGTTATCTAATTTATCTAAAATTGTCAGCTAGAATTCCTTAATAACCAAACTAAAAATACAAATATTAAAAATAAGTATCTACAAGAACAATATGGTGCTTCTTGTTTTAATTATCTCTTTCGTATTATTTGTTCAGATGCTATGAGCAGTGTGTCCATGGGCACTGCGAAGGCCCCCCTCTCTACCAGTGTCAGTGTGAGCTGGGCTGGACGGGAGCCGACTGTAACACCAGCTGCCTCTGCAACAACCACTCAACGTGCTCCCAGGGGCCAGGACACTGCGACGAGTGCAAGAACTGGACCACCGGCCAGTTCTGTCAGCTCTGCAGGTACTGTACAACAATGACAAAACAAAATTATATTAAATTATATTATATAATAATTAAAAAATGAAGGTATTTATTTGTTAAAAGATTAATTAATAGTTGCTAAATTTGTAAGTACTTATGGTACCGGTACAGTACATTAATTTTATTTATAACAGTAACACCTGTTATTTTATTTAAAAAAAAAAAATGCAAGTTCATAATTAAATCTAACTACTGCATACTTTATTGCAGACAAGAAAATTCACAACATAATATTAACTAAATATAATAAAATAAAATAAAATACATAAAATTAAATAAATGAACTATCTTGTGGCTAATAATCCAATATGTTGAAGTAAACAATTGCTCGTATTTCTGGTGTGTAAGATCATTTGGAACAAGGTGCAGATAACAATGAGGAAATGTTTCCAGGCTAGGGCGAGGACAGGTAAAACAGGCGGTCAGGGTTAGTGGGCATGACCCTGCCTGTTTTGGAGGACTCAGGGATAATCGGTAACGAGCGTGCTGTGACGCCGCCTGCCTGCCAACACTTGCTTTGTTTGAAATTTTGCTTGATGTTTTGTGTTGACAATATTGTTTCAGGCTGTGTTTACATTCACATGATTTACTTTTTGCTTTGAACATTTTGACAAGTGGCTTCATGAAACATAATTTGTCATAATTATATAAAGCTGGGTTGTACACACCGTTGAGATTTATTTGTTAAACACCTTTTTTTTTATTTTTATAAAATAAAGCAAGTTGGTATGCTGTTAAATTAAATTGTGAATTTAATTAGATTAATTTAATTTATTAAGAGATTGTTGTTCTTTGTTAACGTCAACTGCAGTAATTTTTACCTGACATGTTGAACTCACAGACATTTTTATACCACTGTTTTCTCTTGCAGGCCTGGAAGTTTTGGGAGTGCCACGTCAGGTACTGGCTGCCACAGGTGTGAGTGTAATGGCCACGGAGACGACAAGCGTGGGATCTGCAACTCGTTGAACGGTCGTTGCTTCTGTCGACACAACACGCAGGGGGAGGGGTGCTTGCAGTGCCGGAAGGGCTACTACGGAGACCCCCTCAATGGCAACATGTGTTTCCGAGAGTGTGCGTCCCGGGGGGTACTCTCTGGTCACGAGCCCCAAGGCCTCGGCAGCAGACGAGTGTCCAGCTGGCGCTCCAGCTGGGAGGCAAGCCACCTCGGACAGACCATCACCGCAACACCACCCAAGGAGTGTCTCTGGGTGATCTGGCCCTTCGGAGTGGAGAATAAGACCGTCACCAAAGAGAGGTGAGTCATGTCAAACCATAAAACACATCTTGTCAGGCACGAATTTTACATAGCGAAAGATGCAAGGATTTTTTTACTTTTAAAACAATTTTCTTAGTAAATTTAAGGAATTATCCTCTTCAGGGTCCATTAGGTCACTTTATAATATTTTTGGTATGTACTATAATTTTTTTTTCCACTATTTTCCTAGCCTAATGTTCGGGACTGAGAAAGAGCTATGATTGAAGTTCACAAAATTGTGATTTAACTGAAGTTTAGTATTTATTTCACACAAAGATACATCATAATTGATCTTTGTTTAAATAATAAAATTGTTTTATGGAATGTTGAAAAAAGTTAGTTATTTAAATTAAATGAAATTTCTTATAGGATGAAAGTGCATCTTGAAATGAGAAAGTGTCCTCCTTGCTTGCAGCACCATTCAGTTGACCATCCACGAGGACATGCAGGTCTCGTGCGACCAGAACAGCGTCTACGTGTTTGACGGACTGCCAGACTTTGTGTCCGCCAGCTCAGGTCCTCACCAGGGGGGGCAGGTGCTTGGAATATTCTGCTCCACGGACTCCCCGCTGCCTGCCACCGTCGAGGCTAAGTCAGGTGAGAAATCAAAAAGAGATGATGGAGGGGGATTTGTTGAGATTGAAGAAAGTCATACTTTATACATTTTTGACAGCTTGTGTGAAATTAAGTTTTGGGAGAGTTGTTTACAATGAAGGTGCTAAACTAACAACTTGAGTAGTATATGAATATATATATTTTCCCTTGGCAATTACTAATTAAGTATTACAGTAAATCATTATACAGTACTTTGCTGCAGTATTATGTGCAGCAAAACTGAAAGGGAATAAACAAATTAATAATATTACCAGTATTAATTTGTTTAAATAAATAATATTGGGGGGTGGGGGATCACAATAAATCAAAAATCCATTGTAGCAAATTGAATATTTACTTATTCAACTCCTTACTTATAGTTATAACATTATAAATGTGATTGAAAATATTTGGAAAAGGTAGAGTTGATGATGAAGGTAGAGGTTTTAGGAATTTATTTATATTTTTTTAAAATCAGAGGATTGTTTTTGTGTGTTCTTATATAATATTTAAATAAATATTTTTTTGTTATTGATTTTTAGAGATTAATATTTTAAGCAGATAGAAATTAACTTGTTAAAAGTTTTTTTTTTTATTATTATTGTATTTAACAAAACATTTCTGTTTCCACTTTGCTTGTATCTATGTAGTTCAAGATGTTAATCTTACCCCCTACATTCCCCAGGCATCCTGACTGTCTACTACCGTGAGGGCAGTCCCTCTGAAGGGTTCAATGCCAGCTACCGAGTGCTGAGTTGTCCAGACCATTGTGCTGCGGACAAGCGTCTATGCCGGGGCAACCAGTGTGTGTGCCAGGACGGCTGGTCGGGTGTGGACTGTGATGTGCCGGTGTGCCCCAACAACTGCAGCTCTGCCCTGAGGCAGGGCAAGTGTGACAGGGTGAGTTACTGCTTTGTGTACCAAACACTAAATTTTAGTTTAAAAAGATGACTCCATTTTAATTCTTATGTTGAAACAAGAGTGATCCTTATTTTACAGTTTTACAGTATATATATTTTGAAATGTAAAGCTGGATGCTTTCAAGTCAAGCTTTAATGAAGAGGACCTTAGAATATTAGATTATTTCATATTAAATATATATTTTTTTAGTACAGTAATACACCTCAATTTACTGCAATTTTTATAACAGATAAAACAAAAATTGAGATTTTTGCAAGCTGAAAAACTCGTCCATATGTTGCCAGGGCTATGGACGTTGTCTGTGTGAACGAGGCTACGGTGGAGAGAGCTGTTCTGTGCGACTGGGGGACAAGCCGGGACTCGTGTTTGCCCAGCTGTTCCGTGCCAGCGCCCTCTCTGACAACTACGAGCATCTCCGGAAGACCCTGCCCAGGTTTGGACACTCTGTGGCCGCGGACAGGAGGGGGGCCTTGTGGGTGTTTGGAGGCTTCTCCCTCTCTCACGGTCCCCTGAACGACATCAGACTCTTCGACACAAAGAACAACACTTGGATGCAGGTGAGCACATTTCCTGCCACTGAGCAGATAATCAGAATAGAAAATATATACATGATATATACATGTACTGTGTGCTTATTGCCGATTTTCACTTGTAAGATTCCCAGTACTTCTTTGTCATTTGTACAATATCCCTACTTTCAGAAACAAAACCCTCTCTGAATCAGATACTGGTATTACTGGTAGTAATTTTTGATAGAAACATTTTTTCCTATATGCATTCATAATTCTTCAAAATATTATTGTGCAAAGTTCTAAGTATTCTTATATTATTGAAAGTGTATCTAGAGGAAGAATTTTACACAAATTTATAGTATCTTTACAACACACTGCAAGTTGTTAGACTATTGGTATGATTTCAGGTGACTGTGGACTCTACTCGAGACGCGGCCATGCCCCAAGGTCGCTACTTCCACGCTGCTGAGATGGTTTTGTCTCGTCGCGAGATCTACGTGTTGGGAGGCCTCAGCCAGCAGCCCCAGTCCCCTGGCATGAGTTCAGGAGGCTGCAGCAGTAGTGTGCTTAGGGACTTCTGGCAGTTCAGTCTCAAGGGCCAGCGCTGGGAGCAGGTGTCCCCCGCTGTGCAGCCTCCTGCCCTGGCAGGACACACCCTGACCCTGCGCAGACATGCCGGCACCGAGAGCCTCATCCTGATTGGAGGACTGGGACCGTGCTCCGGCATGCTCGAGGATGTGTGGGAGTTTGGACTGGAGAGCAGGGCTTGGATCAAGATGCACACCAGCGGACAAGGACCAACTGGTGAGTCTTCGATTGATTGGGGAGACAAACAAAAAAAGGCTAGGAATTTTTAAAAATTTCTCAGCAAAACATCAAACTACGTGCTGTACATGTTATCAAAACATTGATTTCCCCTCCCACCTACATTTGCTGTAAAAAAAGCTACTACAGTACTACAATAATAATAATCTGATATGTATATGGATGGTATACAGCTAAGTAATCATGTATCTGACATACTGAAACTTTAATGTATTCTGTGCTAATGAGTACAGTAATTACCCTTCCTGAAATGAGTTCTTTTAGTCTAGTTTTATAAATAACATTATCTTTTTTAAAATTAGAGGAAACAATTTTTTAGCTATAAAATTATTTTATTAAACATTTAATAGAAAAGAGAAACTTGTTAATAATGTTCACGTAACAAGGTAATTTGATGATTGCTGCAGGGGTTTACGGCCACAGCACGGTGTACCATCCCCACACTCGTAGTCTCTACGTGTTCGGTGGCTACATTTACTCGACCGGCAAGTCTGTCCGCATCTCCAACAAGCTGTATGCTCTGCACCTTCCAACTCGCCAGTGGTCCCTGCTGCCTGCCTTCGATGAGTACAACCCTCCAGACCTGATGTTGGTGAGTGTCGAGTAGTTAGCAGACTTTATGCATGACGTGTGCCAGTCAAATGTGACTCTAGCATGATCAAAATAGGAGTAAATATTCAGTAAGAATATGGAAATATCATGAGACATTTAAAATTTTAAATACCAGAAAATTAAAAGTAAATTATTGATAATAATAAAAATAAGGTGTAGGTTTTGCTTAATCTGTTTTATTAGCACATGCAAATCGCTGTAATTTTGATTCTTGAAAATACTAAAAAATAAATCCCAAATTATAGTACAACGAAACATCATAGTTACAAAAAATAACCTACTGCGACTATATAGGTTATTTTAGATGTATTTTGGACTTCCACAAATCTCATCTCATCATCTAATTTTAAACGATGTGATGAAAATTTTTGAAATTTGAACTACAATAATGCTGGGGGATGATAATATGAAATGAATCATGTACGGTATAGCGGCAGGACGAATGATATGGCAAATGAGGGGAAATATAATAGGGAAATATTATCTGACGTAATAATATGCAAATTCTTTTAAATTGCATGTTTCGCAAATGGAACAAGTAAAAAAAAAAAAGTCTTGCAGTTTCGTAATCTGGTATTTAAAAAAATGACGTAAATTTGAAGAAAAAAATAAGCTGTATTAAGGTTAAATTCAATGTGAATGAATTATATGTTACAATATATAGGTGCTAGAATCTGTTACTGTATAATTACGATGATGTTATTCTTCACAAATTTGAAAACTATTCTCTTTTGGAGGACTAGCTGTCACTTCATAAATTCGTTAAATTGAATTTTCGTAAACTCGAGGTACTTTTTATTGTATTTGCCTATCTAATTATTCGGGACAAAGAAAAAGCTTCATAAAATCAGAAACAAAGGTTTTACTATATGCATTTTTTTTTTAAATATTTAAAATTTTTATTATATATATTTTTTATCTTTTACTGTACTTTTTATGTATCTTGGTTTTCTGGTATAATGTTAATGTAAAAGACTACCAATTGACACCAATTAAATTGTCCTAGATTAACAAGCCTATAAAATTATCTATTCAAATACTCATTCTGACTGTATATATTCTCTAAATTTTTCTCTAATAAAAATTTTTCTTAAATTTTTTTTTTTTTTTTAACTTCTCAACTGAACCCTAGTACAGGGTACTGGCCACAATTAAGTGACTGAATTTAACCTCCCGGCTCTTCGTAGACCCTACTTTTGTGGGTCCCTTCCAAACCGGGGGTTATGCCACTGAATAAACCACTATACTTACATTTTCGTTAAGGACCACACGATAAGCATTTACCAAACTTAGACCGTCCTGCCAAAGAAAAAAGAAATCAAACCAAATGATTCTTAAATCTTTTAATATGAAGTGTTATAATATATACTTGTGTTCTTAATTTATTTGTCTGAAAATTAAATGAAAGTTTTTCTTCAGTTTTTTTTTTTTTTATTTTTTTTTTATTAATTTTCTTTCTTTTATCACAGCACTACGATATTTCTTTTGTAATGATAATTAAAAAATTAGACTTAACTTCTTCTCCTCTGCGTCCTACGTCGAGTTGTATGACATGGTTCAAATTTTTGCCTCCTCTCTGCTCCCCTCCGTCGCCGTCCCTCCCTCCCGCTCGCTCCTCGCTCGCCGCTTATCGACCGCATTTCCCCTCCACTCCTATAATTTATTTTATAAGGAAAGAGAGCAAAAATCTCGCTTTACGATAATTTATAAAATAATTACAGATATTGAGATTAATTCTAAAATATTAGTTTTATTTCAAATTTTGCATTCTATATTTCGCAAATTTCGTCAGAAAATTCCCTTGTTTCGTTGATTTTATAATTTGATGTTTATGTTCTGCGACGCTTTTATTTTATTAGACCCCAGAATAAAGACTAGCTATTCGCTCAACGACCTCTGCATACTTACCTGGCGTAGGGGTTACCGTGATCACCAAGGCGGTTCCCTCAGGGTGAGGCCCTTTCATTGCACCTCGATTGGGCTGACCCCTGCGATTACCCCAAATGTGGGTAACTCGGGCGCGTAATTTTTGGTAGTGGGAACTGCGTTCGCGCTGTTCCCTATAAAACAAACAAACAAAGTCCTCTCCCTAGATTGCATTGAAGACGCAATATAATTATATAATGATAGAATAATAATGTTTTATTATTATGAATATTACCGATGCAGTTAGTAATTATTCGGTAAAAATTGAAGTACCTTGTCATTGAAGATTTGAAGACGGAAATTATTCTAAATTTTATAGCAATGTTTCTCATTATTTCCGATCCAGTTCGTATTTATTTATTAAATTTTTTAACTTGCCCAATAAGTACAAAAATGCACTTGCAGCTCATGAAGACGCGTACAAGTACATAAATTAAAATGAAGGCATTATATTGCATATATTACATAGTATAATATTTTGATATATTAATAGCGAAATACATGCATGTAACTCATAATTGTGCATGAGGAATTTATATAACAGGCATCGATTTATAATGAATAATTTGGAAATATGCAATGCAAGAAAAAATAAATAAGAGAAAAGTAGTCCTTTTACCAGTAGCTTTTATGCTAACATTTTTTGTGTTTTCACGATGAGAGTGAGCTAGTGTACATTTATTACAATGCTATTGCAATTGAATATAAAATTAATCACATATTTATGTGGTGTCATGTTGAATTTTAATGTTGCAAGTCTTATAAATTATAAGTATATAAGTACTTTGTAATATTCAGAAAGACCAGAGCAAAATTTATTAACAGAAGTTGAACTATAATTCGGAGAAGTATTACATTACAGTAATAATAAAATTATATGTTTTTTATCATATTTATAAATAACGTATGATTGTATGTTGTATGATATATATTTGCATAATGTATCATAATGTATGTGATACTGTGATATGGTTATACATGCATGCACATTTTCAGTGCAAAATTTAATTCTGGGTATGAGAGTTAGCTTCAATTTTTAATTAGTATTAAATTAAATATTTAATACATAAATTTTTAATGAACCGTCTGGCAACTATAATAAATATATTTTTTATACTTAGTGAAAAAATTTGTTAGCAGAGGTTCAGACATACCTTACTTGTTTCGTTGAACTTTTTCCTCCACTTCGTTGCTTAATAAAAGCGACAGTTTCGTGAGAGAATCTTCTCACTTCCTCAGGCTTGCCAAGACTAAAGCATCTTGCCCGTCTTGACGTTGTTGCTATACCGATCACACATGTGTTTTGTACCGTTAGGTGCAGTGACGTAGAGGGTAGCTGCCCTCTCTACAATAACACCCGCACGGCGACTTTTAACTTTAAATTTTACTGTCCCTTGTTGTCAATTTTATGCACTGCAATGTTGCATTTTTTTGTTGTATGAGTATAGCCGTAACATTTGCGACTTTTTTAAGTGTAAAAATATTATATAATGAAAATGAGTGTTATTATTTATTTTGACATATCTGAACGTGCTAACATTTTGATAATAAAATTATAATGTTATTATTATAAAATATTTACATTATTATACAGTATGGACAAAGATTGTTAAGTGCGGATTGTCTTGTCTTTTCTTAACAAGGGTAGCCAGGTGCGCGCGAAGGGGTGACTGACCTGACTGATGGCTTTATCTTCCTGCAGCGTTATCAATGCGGCCTCATGTATTTTTCTCTTCGTTTTGTTCTCTTCTCTACCTATGATTTTAACTTTCTCCCACTCTATTGCGTGTTGGTGCTCCCATACATGTTCCGCTATTCTTGATCCTTCTGTGTCTCCTTGTGATACTTTTTTCCTGTGTTCTTTTACTCTTACGTCTGCTGGACGTTTTGTTTCTCCTATGTACTTTTTGTTGCATGGCTCGCTGCACGGTATTTCGTAAATGCAGTTTTTTGGTAAACCTTTTTGTTTAGGCTTTGTTTTCGTTAGTTGACTTCTGATTGTGGATTTCGACGAGAAAACGGTTCTAATATTGTGTTTTGCGCAAATTCTTCTGATTTTTTCTGATACACCTCGTACGTATGGAATGACTGTTGTTGCGATTATTTCTGATTTTTTGTCAGTTTGAGTTTGTTTTGTTTCTTTGTTTTCTATTCCTCTTATTATTTTTCTTATTTCTGTTTGTGGGTATCCGTTGTCATGTAAGGTATTTTCGATGTTCCTGATCTCTGATGATAGACGTGTGTCGTCGCTACAATGTGTGTGTCCGCGGTTCACCAGTGTATGAATGATGCCTCGTTTTACCGCCTGGGGGTGGTTGGATGTGTAATGCAGGTATCTGCCCGAGTCCGTGGGCTTTCTGTACACGCTCGTTGCTACTTTTTCATTCGATCTGTCAACTAGGACGTCTAAAAATGCAATTTTATTATCCTTTTCTTTCTCCAATGTAAATTTAATATGTTGGTCTTGATTATTCAAATGTTTTAAAAATTCTTCTACTTTTTGTGTATTTTCGGGCCACACAGCCAGTATATCATCAACATACCGACGCCAGAATTTCGGTTTGGTTGGTGACGATTCAATTGCTTTCTTTTCTAATTGTTCCATGTAAATATTACTCATTAGGGGGGATAGAGGGGATCCCATTGCGATTCCTACAAATACGTATTTCCAATATAAAGAAGATTTTTATCAGCAAGAGGAAGGAATCGCAATGGGATCCCCTCTATCCCCCCTAATGAGTAATATTTACATGGAACAATTAGAAAAGAAAGCAATTGAATCGTCACCAACCAAACCGAAATTCTGGCGTCGGTATGTTGATGATATACTGGCTGTGTGGCCCGAAAATACACAAAAAGTAGAAGAATTTTTAAAACATTTGAATAATCAAGACCAACATATTAAATTTACATTGGAGAAAGAAAAGGATAATAAAATTGCATTTTTAGACGTCCTAGTTGACAGATCGAATGAAAAAGTAGCAACGAGCGTGTACAGAAAGCCCACGGACTCGGGCAGATACCTGCATTACACATCCAACCACCCCCAGGCGGTAAAACGAGGCATCATTCATACACTGGTGAACCGCGGACACACACATTGTAGCGACGACACACGTCTATCATCAGAGATCAGGAACATCGAAAATACCTTACATGACAACGGATACCCACAAACAGAAATAAGAAAAATAATAAGAGGAATAGAAAACAAAGAAACAAAACAAACTCAAACTGACAAAAAATCAGAAATAATCGCAACAACAGTCATTCCATACGTACGAGGTGTATCAGAAAAAAATCAGAAGAATTTGCGCAAAACACAATATTAGAACCGTTTTCTCGTCGAAATCCACAATCAGAAGTCAACTAACGAAAACAAAGCCTAAACAAAAAGGTTTACCAAAAAACTGCATTTACGAAATACCGTGCAGCGAGCCATGCAACAAAAAGTACATAGGAGAAACAAAACGTCCAGCAGACGTAAGAGTAAAAGAACACAGGAAAAAAGTATCACAAGGAGACACAGAAGGATCAAGAATAGCGGAACATGTATGGGAGCACCAACACGCAATAGAGTGGGAGAAAGTTAAAATCATAGGTAGAGAAGAGAACAAAACGAAGAGAAAAATACATGAGGCCGCATTGATAACGCTGCAGGAAGATAAAGCCATCAGTCAGGTCAGTCACCCCTTCGCGCGCACCTGGCTACCCTTGTTAAGAAAAGACAAGACAATCCGCACTTAACAATCTTTGTCCATACTGTATAATAATGTAAATATTTTATAATAATAACATTATAATTTTATTATCAAAATGTTAGCACGTTCAGATATGTCAAAATAAATAATAACACTCATTTTCATTATATAATATTTTTACATTTAAAAAAGTCGCAAATGTTACGGCTATACTCATACAACAAAAAAATGCAACATTGCAGTGCATAAAATTGACAACAAGGGACAGTAAAATTTAAAGTTAAAAGTCGCCGTGCGGGTGTTATTGTAGAGAGGGCAGCTACCCTCTACGTCACTGCACCTAACGGTACAAAACACATGTGTGATCGGTATAGCAACAACGTCAAGACGGGCAAGATGCTTTAGTCTTGGCAAGCCTGAGGAAGTGAGAAGATTCTCTCACGAAACTGTCGCTTTTATTAAGCAACGAAGTGGAGGAAAAAGTTCAACGAAACAAGTAAGGTATATTTTTTATAGTTATTTTTCATTATTTTTAATTGTTTATTGAATCCTCTACAGTATACATTGCAGTAAATACTACAGTGTTTCAAAAGTTTGGATACATGATGTAGTACACATCTCCAGCCTAAAACATAAAACACTTTTCAACAAATATATAATGATTTAAATAAACATATAATTAATTATACACACATAATATATACAATAATATACAGTATATTACACGTGAATTGTTATTTGTTATGTTTATTTGTTTATTAGCGCATTGAATATCGTATTAAATTATTCTGCTATGTCGATCGAATTATTCAATATCTCTTAAAATGTTCTATATAATAAAAACAAAAACAATTAAAATTCTCATGATTATATAAAGTTTTCAATTGTTTATAATTTAGATGAAATAAATCAAATAGTGGGGACAAATTCATTTTGTTACAATTAAGACACGGTTGGATACTGAACTCTCGATTCGTGAACTTAGGGGCATTTGTAGTAGTACAATTTTTAATTGAGAATATAATTGCTGCTGCCTATTATATAAGGCTGCGTTGAGGAACGTGCAGATTTATTGTTCCAGAAAGATATCAGGTGCCATATTCTGCGTAAATTTTTTAATATTTTTATGCGAACATTTTTCGCTAATTTATTTGAAATTATTTGTTTAGAAAAAATGCGTTTAAATAATTAAAACAACTATGCATGAGTAAAATATTATTTTGTGTGTCGTTTTACGATTGTGAAAAGGCGGCTTTGAAGGCATTGCCCGCATTGCTGGCTTTCTGATCATTCGGTTTCGCTCCTCACATACGCCTATGGGCAGGCGCGGATCCAGAAAAAAATTTCGGGGGGGGGGGGATGCTTCCATAAGGCCAATGTTAAAAAAAAATTGGGGTGGAGGAAATGCCTATATTGTCCATGTTAAATCCAAAATTTCGGGGGGGGGGGGGGCTGCAGCCCCCCCAGCCCCCCCCCCCCCCCTGGATCCGCGCCTGCCTATGGGCTGTGTGATGCATGCAATACAAGGATTAATCTCGTTTCGGCTAAGAGCTCGTTTGAGAACTTCAGACGAAGTGTGAATTCTGCGAAAACTCGAGCTCGCAAAATGACATCGCACTTCTGTGTGTGACGTCACGTTTCCCCTCCTCTCTGTCTGGTTTCCCTCCCTTCACGTCTGGCTGGCTGCCACTGCTCCCCTCCCTATTCTCTCCCGGCTCGTTCTCTGCTCCGATCTCATATTTATTTAACTAAAAAGAGTTGAAATATTGTTAGAAAGTAAATAATGAAATAGTATGGAACAATTAATTTTATAACTACAGTATTAGTTTTATTTCAAATTTTGCATTCTATATTTCGCAAATTTCGTCAGAAAATTTCCTTGTTTCTTTGGTTTTATGATTCGATGTTTATGTTCTGCGACGCTTTTATTTTATTAGACCCCAGAATAAAGACTAGCTATTCGCTCAACTACCTCTGCATACTTACCTGGCGTAGGGGTTACCGTGATCACCAAGGCGGTTCCCTCAGGGTGAGGCCCTTTCATTGCACCTCGATTGGGCTGACCCCTGCGATTACCCCAAATGTGGGTAACTCGGGCGCGTAATTTTTGGTAGTGGGAACTGCGTTCGCGCTGTTCCCTATTAAACAATCAAACAAAGTCCTCTCCCTATGGAGCATTGAAGATGCAATATATTTATATAATGATAATGTTTTATTATTATGAATATTACCGATGCAGTTGGTAATTATTCGGTGAAAATTGAAGTACCTTGTTATTGAAGATTTGAAGACGGAAATTATTCTAGATTTTATAGCAATGTTTCTCATTATTTCCGATCCAGTTCGTATTTATTTATTAAATTTTTTAACTTGCCCAATAAGTACAAAAATGCACATGCAGCTCATGAAGACGCGTACAAGTACATAAATTAAAATGAAGGCATTATATTGCATATATTATATAGTATAATATTTTGATGTATTAATAGCGAAATACATGCATGTAACTCATAATTGTGCATGAGGAATTTATATAACATGCATCGATTTATAATGAATAATTTGGAAATATGCAATGCAAGAAAAAATAAATAAGAGAAAAGTAGTCCTTTTACCAGTAGCTTTTATGCTAACATTTTTTGTGTTTTCACGATGAGAGTGAGCTAGTGTACATTTATTACAATGCTATTGCAATTGAATATAAAATTAATCACATATTTATGTGGTGTCATGTTGAATTTCAATGTTGCAATTAAGTCTTGTAAATTATAAGTATATAAGTACTTTGTAGTCTTTGTAATATTCAGAAAGACCAGCGCAGAATTTATTAAACCAGAAGTTGAACTATAATTCGGAGAAGTATTACAGTAATAATAAAATTATATGTTTTTTATCATATTTATAAATAACGTATGATTGTAATATGTTGTATGATATATATTTGCATAATGTATGTGAGACTGTGATATGGTTATACATGCATGCACATTTTCAGTGCAAAATTTAATTCTGGGTATGAGAGCTAGCTTCAATTTTTAGTTAGTATTAAATTAAATATTTGATACATAAATTTATAATGAACCGTCTGGCATCTATAATAAATAATTATATATATTTTTTTATAGTTATTTTTCATTATTTTTAAATCCAATACAGTATACATTGCAGTAGATACTACAGTGTTTCAATAATTAAGTTTGGATACATGATGTAGTATACATCTCCAGCCTAAAACATAAAACACCTTTCAACAAATATATGATTTAAATAAACATATAATTAATTATACACACATAATATATACAGTATATTACACATGAATTGTTATTTGTTATGTTTATTTGTTTATTAGCGCATTGAATATCGTATTAAATTATTCTGCTATGTCGATCGAATTATATTCAATATCTCTTAAAATGTTCTATATATAATAAAAACAAAAACAATTAAAATTCTCATGATTATATAAAGTTTTCAATTGTTTATAATTTAGATGAAATAAATCAAGTAGTGGGGACAAATTCATTTTGTTACAAGACACGGTTAGACACCTGAACTCTCGATACGTGAACTTAGGGGCATTTGTAGTACAATTTTTAATTGAGAATTTAGGCCTGTTCGTAAACCCTGCTCGGTGTACACTTTCTGCACCCAATCGACCTTATGTACATGGGATATAAGGTCGATTGGGTGTAGAAAGTGTACACCGAGCAGGGTTTACGAACAGGCCTTATAATTGCTGCTGCCTATAAGGCTGCGTTGAGGAACGTGCAGATTTATTGTTCCAAAAAGATATCAGGCCGGTGCCATATTCATGCAAAGTGTCTGCGTAATTTTTTTAATATTTTTATGTGAACATTTTTCACTAATTTATTTGAAATTATTTGTTTAGAAAAAAATGTGTTTAAATAATTAAAACAACTATGCATCAGTAAAATATTATTTTGTGTGTCGTTTTATTCTCACAAGGATGTTTACGATTGTGAAAAGGCGGCTTTGAAGGAATTGCTGGCTTTTCTGATAATTCGGTTTCACCCCTCACATACGCCTATGGGCTGTGTGATGCATGCAATACAAGGATTAATCTCGTTTCGGCTAAGAGCTCGTTTGAGAACTTCAGACGAAGTGTGAATTCTGCGAAAACTCGAGCTCGCAAAATGACATCGCTCTTCTGTGTGTGACGTCACGCTTCCCCTCCTCTTTGTCTGGTTTCCCTCCCTCCACGTCTGGCTGGCTGCCACTGCTCCCCTCCCTATTCTCTCCCGGCTCGTGCTCTGCTCCGATCTCATATTTATTTAACTAAAAAGAGTTGAAATATTGTTAGAAAGTAAATAATGAAATAGTATGGAACAATTAATTTTATAACTAAAGTATTAGTTTTATTTCAAATTTTGCATTCTATATTTCGCAAATTTCGTCAGAAAATTCCTTTGTTTCTTTGGTTTTATAAATCGATGTTTATGTTCTGCGACGCTTTTATTTTATTAGACCCCAGAATAAAGACTAGCTATTCGCTCAACGACCTCTGCATACTTACCTGGCGTAGGGGTTACCGTGATCACCAAGGCGGTTCCCTCAGGGTGAGGCCCTTTCATTGCACCTCGATTGGGCTGACCCCTGCGATTACCCCAAATGTGGGTAACTCGGGCGCGTAATTTTTGGTAGTGGGAACTGCGTTCGCGCTGTTCCCTATAAAACAAACAAACAAAGTTCTCTCCCTAATTACTATATATGGTATTTATATTATAATTATATTAGTATTTTGTTTAAAACTACATTAAATCCCCATATTAATTTTAAAGGTAAAAGATGTTCCAAATCAGTTCTAGAATATTAGAATGTCTGCTTGTAATGCTTGTATGTATGTACAGTACTTGTATTATCTCTGTGTACTTGTTAATTCATTTTAATAGTGTGTCACAAAATCTGAAAGGTATTAATTTTAATTTGCTGGTTATAATTTAATAATTATGATTCCGAAGGAAACTAAATTAACTTGAATTTGTGGTAAAAAAAAAAAAAAAAATCAATTACATTTTGTAAGGGTAAGGGGAAAAGGAAAAATTGTTTCATATAATCTCACAAATAAATCTAATGCACTTTTTCTTTACTTTATTTATTTGCATGGGATCAATGTACAGTACGTATTACTAAATTAATGTTAGTAAATAACTTTTTCGTGCAAAGGATATTCATATTGAATTTTATTTCACTTTTCGGACTTTTACCTTTGCCGTGTGTTCGAACACCGTCAAAAGGTAAAAATCCGAAAAGTGAAATAAAATTCAACTAAATTAATTGTTGGCACTTCGTAAAAAATTAAATATTCGAAAAAGATTAAAGAAAAATATTATATTTAATATTTGTTTTATTATTACAAGATTTAATGATCATAATCATGGATAAATTATAGGTCTATTTCCTCCATGATCATAATGCAATCGATACAAAATGCGTCACTTTTGCTCCGGTACATTCACTAAGAAAGCTGACTCGTTATATGTATATAGCATTATCATAACGCTCCTGTCCCAGCCGCGGCCTCGCGCCCTCCACGCGGCCGTCACCACGGAGGAGTACCTGCTGATCTTCGGGGGTCGCACTTATCCCCACAACGCGTCGGACGCGCTCGTGGCTTACAGCTACGCCTGCAACCTCTGGCTGCGAGTGCTCAACAAAGGTAAGTTTTCGTGGAATGACCTGAAAAATTCCTCTCGTTAGAACGTGTATGGATATGCTTGTAAACTAATAAAGAGTGTCATCAGCGTAGTGACTAATATATATTTGCTTCAATTCTATGATATTATTGATATAAGTTCATGCACGTTTTGCCATGATAAAGAATTATATAAAGCTTGCATTATTTTAAGGGGAGGGGGCGCCGGGATATATATCATGTGAAGATTCAAATGCATGTTTCAACCTTTATAAGACTGATGTATAAGCGGTACCAATTAATATCAATTAATGTGTTTTTTTTTTCTCTACAGACGTTTACAGTACTGGAAAGGTTCCTCCAACCACTCTCGGTCACGGAATGGCTCGAGACGCAGAGAGCGGGGCAGCTTTCGTGGTGGGGGGTTTCGCGGGCCAAGCTCTCGGTCGAGTGACGAGCGTGTACGCTCCTCGTGAGCTGTGTGCTCTCTGGAGTAGCAACAAGGAGTTGTGTCGCGGCGTGGCGGGATGTTCCTTCTGCATGGTGAGCTGGAGGGACGGCAGCTCGGCAAGCCATTGCTTCAACAGTGGCAACGCTCTGCCCGCCTCGTGCGTCTCGCTCAACGCCACAGTGAGCACCAATAACGGCCGCCGTTGCGACGCCGACTGGATGGCGGGTCGGAACTGCGAGCACTTCAGCTCGTGCGCCGAGTGTTTGGCCTCGTGGCCCAGTCATCACCTCGAGCCCCCTGCGTGCCGCTGGTGTGCGGGCTGCAGACGGTGCATCAGTGCCGATGCTGAGTGTCTGAGGCACCCGGGCTGCTCCGCCGCTCCCGCCGGTCGCGTGGGCAGCGTCTCCCAGCTGACCCAGTGTAGCCCCTCGTCTGCCTCGTGTACCTCCGCCACCGACTGCAACAGCTGCACCGTCCAGCGAGAACAGTGCGTCTGGGTACAACGACCAAACAACAGTGGTGAGTCGTCACTTGAGAGAAGTGTTTAAAGTTTTTTGGTTTGAAACACTTAATTATTAAAAAAAAAAAAAAAAAAAAACGTGAAAGCATGCATCATGGTGTTACAACCAAATGTAATATCCATCATTAGAAACGTCAGTTTATAAAACAGAAACAGTTTATTAATTAATTATCAAAATAGCTAAAATTAATTTAGTGTAACATATTTGAAATTTTAGGAATGAATTTTTGAGCGTACAATTAGCAAAGATGCCATCTTTATTTCTGATACCACATCATACTAATCTGCCATATTTCCCTCTCTGCAGACATGTGGGAGTGCGTGGCCCTGGCCGAGTCTGAACAAGCATGGCGCACCCCCACCGGGTCTATCTGCCCCGCACGGTGTGCCCAGCTCAAGGACTGTCGCAGCTGCCTCAACTCGCCAGCGGGTGCGGAGGGCGGCAGCAGTGAGTGTCTTTGGAGCCTGCAACTGAGCCAGGTGAGACCATCTTCCGAGAGAAAATATTTTTGCTTTTCATCTGATATTTTGAGTTCAAACGTTAATCAATGTTTTATGATATATTCATGATTTCAGTATTATTTTTAATTATTTAAAAATGCGATTTAAAAATGTAAATAGGTTTGTTGACTTTCATTGTTTTTTTCATTTTTCATCATAATTTTAAGTTTATTTCAGAAAAATTAGTTCGAAACATTTTCCATTTTTTTTTATGTTTCATCCCAACCTCTCGTGTTGCTTGCAGTGCATATCCCCAAGCCATCAGCCGCTGCTGTGTGCGGGCGGGGTGTGTGGGCTGGTCCTTCGAGGCAGCACTGACCAGTGCCCACAGCCGTGCACCTCCTTCACGCAGTGCTCCACCTGTCTGAGGCACTCGCACTGTGGGTAAGTTCCATCAGTGCTGTTTTAAACTTTTCAATGTTCTGAATCCTCAATCTCGTGATCTGTAATGTTCTATTGAATCCTTTGACATTGGGAAAAAAATCAACCTGGAATAAAAAGCAACAAATCATAAATATTTATTTTAGCTGTCATTTCTTGAACTTGAGGACATTTGATTTTTTTTTCAAATCTTCTTTTTATTATTATTATTTTTTATTTTTAAGATATAAAGTGTTACTTTTTTCAAAAATAGTAAAACTAAAAATATATCAAAATAATCAAAATTTACTGAAAAAATAAAAGTAAAATTTTTAAAAAAAATTTTTGCAAGAAAAACTTTAATCCCACTGATCAAATTTTGCCCTCTTCTTAAATATTTATCTTATATCATTTTATAATTAGTAACATTTACCACTTCAATTCATTATATATATATATATATATATATATACATGCAAGTTAAACGATAAATATGGGGGAACGAGAAGCTCCCAGGCCAAGGGCTATGAAAGAATTTTTACTTGTAATTTTTATTTGCATTTTCTTTACAAATTGTCTTTCACCCTCATCAAATTATTTGATTCTTTAACTGGATGTACTGATCTGCAATGTCACATTCTGTCAGATGGTGCTGGCTGCACCACCCCAACAACACCGGCCAGGGGATCTGCACGGAGGGCTCTCTGGACAGCCCTTCTGAGGGCCCCGCCCACTCCTCGTGTGATGACCTTCACTTTCTGCGCAACGGCGGCTCCTCCGTGCCTCACCTTCGCCATGGTCAGTCCTTGTCCTTTCTGACAATACTGTCATAACTTCTTGAGAATATTTTCAAGCTAACATTTTTTTTTTAATTAATTAAAAATTAATTTTATTTATTTTTATTTTATTTTTATTTTCTTTATTCGAACTTTTTCGATTGTACAAGACAACATATGTTCATGTCAAAAAAACTTAATATTAACAAACATACATAACATCAAAACGCAACAATTTATAAATATAACAAAGGAAAAAAATAAGTATAAAAAAATGAACCACAATATTAACAAAAAATATGAACCAGGTTTTAAATCATAAGGATACAATACTCTCAGACAATTTATTGCTCTCAAAAGCTTTAACTGAATAGAATTCTTTACTTATAAGGACATTTTTTAGCTTCTTTCGGAACAATTTACAATCATTTATATCTTTTAGGCATTTTGGCAGAAATTCATATATTTTGGCCGTTTGATACATTGCACAAGATTTGTATAAATTATAGTTCAACTTGTCTGTAACAACATTGGATTTATTCCTGGTATTGTAATTATGAACATTATCATTCTGCAAATAAAGATTAGGGTGGAATTTTTTAAATGAAGCACAGTTTAAGATGTAAATAGACGGAACAGTGAGCATATTTAGATTTCTAAAATGAGATACACAGGACTGTCCCTTGGGCAGCTTTAATATAGTACGGAGAGCTCGTTTCTGCAAAACAAAGCATCTATTTAGTAGAGCTGCCTTACTTCCCCAGTGAATAATACCATAAGCCAAATGGGAGTAAATATATGCATAATAAATAGTTAAAAGAGTTTCCACTTTAACTTTAAAAAAAAAATCAGGAAATATAAAAATCATGCTACTAATATTTAAACAGGAGAATTTTAAAATATGGAGATCCTTTTAATGCATGTAGTGTAATTTTAAAAGTTATTGTAGAATAATAATTAATACCATTTACTATTTTATAAAGCTAGAAAATACAATTTATTTATATTAAATTTCTAATATTATTTTCTTTTCATTTTAGTAGTTAAATTCATCTAAGGAAAATTTTGTGTCCTTACCTTTAACACTAAAATGGTTGAGGTATGAGAATCAAGTCCGATTGTTTCTAACAGAGAGTCATGCAGTACGTCCCGTTTTCTCGTGGCACTACGTCGACTGCCCGCCGGAAGATGAGTGTGCCAACGGTCACCACACGTGTGACGCCCGCTCCGAACGGTGTGTCGACCTGCTGCACGGCTTCAAGTGTGTCTGCAGCGATGGCTACCGTACCGACAAGTGAGTTTCCGTGTAGTTTTGTAATTATGACATCAATATTAGAGCAGAGACCAAAAAAATTAGTGCTGTTTATTTTCAAGATTCATAAACTCAAACTCTGCTATCATCAAGTGCTTTAGGATGAATCCCTAACCTCAAAATTTTCTATGAAAAATGTTTTATGATTCATCAGCAATATGAATAATATAAATCTTGTTTGTAAATTTAAAATAATAATAAAACAAATGAACATTTAACATTGTTAATTGTAATAGAATTTTTGTTCTGATCGTAATTTAGTCAAATTTTCTGCTGTTGAGATACCACCTTCATAAATCTAATTTAAATTTTGATTCATTTCCCTACTTAAAATTCTAGGTAAAAATACTTTTAGAAAGAATGTTTGCTACAATCAACAATTTCCTGTAATCATTGTAATCACCTTTTTTCTCAGATTTCATTAGAATTTCAGGAGGCACACATTAAAAATAATGTGTGTTCCAGAACGAGCGGGAAGTGTGTGCCGGTGTGTGAGCAGGGCTGCGTGCGGGGCTCGTGTGTGGAGCCCGACAAGTGCAGCTGTGACTTTGGCTACGTGGGCGCCAACTGCAGCATCCAATGTCAGTGCAACGGCCACTCGAACTGCGAGGGCCCGGACAAACTGCGCAACTGCACCAAGTGCCTCAACAACACCGAGGTGAGATTACATTACTGCAGACTTATGAAATAATTGCATTTATTCAACTCATTGTTTTAGAAGTCTGTAATATTTGTTTTTTTAATGTTGTTGGCCTTAATACATTGCAGTTTTTTTTTTAAATAAAATACATAAAAAATAGAAAATTTGCACTGATTTCCTGCAGTTAAACCAATTTTTATTTTATGCAGTACCTGTCAAAAATCTTATATTTTTTATTTATTTATTTATTTATTTATTTATTTATTTATTTATTTATTTATTTATTTATTTATTTATTTATTTATTTATTTATTTATTTATTTATTTATTTATTTATTTATTTATTTATTTATTTATTTATTTATTTATTTATTTATTTATTTATTTATTTATTTATTTATTTATTTATTTATTTATTTATTTATTTGTTTTTTCTCCCTTGTTTACATGTTATGACAAATAATTTGTCAAACCTAATTTATTTTGTTACCATCCACAAGTCATACAAATTGTAACTTTGTGTGTGCAGGGCTCCCAATGCGAGCGATGCAGAACGATGTTTGTTGGCAACCCTGCCAACAACGGACGGTGCGTGCCGTGCCGTGAGTACTGCCACGGCCACACCAACGTGTGCATGGATACCGGGAAGGTGCAGGAGGTGCATAAGGTGCTGTCGCCCCAGCTGAGTGACAACACGGCCCAGGCTCAGACCCAGTCGCAGGCCCCTGCCATCTGTGTCAAGTGTACCAACCACACCACCGGAGAGAGATGTCACGAGTGCGTCACCGGCTACTTCAGAGGCTCAGACAACCTCAGAGACCCCTGCAGGCAGTGAGTGGAACTAACGATTATTATGGTCTAAATATTTTAGTTTGAGAAAAATTTAGATTTTTATCCCTATTATTATTATTTTTTTTTAATTCTCCCTATTGATCTACAGTTTCTAGATTACCTTCAAAATTAATGCTTTTTATTTTATTCCAAATGTAAGAAAAGAGAAAAATGGAACATAATTTTAAATGTATTTAATGCGTACATACTCTGAGTTTCAATTTTTGTTTAAATTAATGCATGTAAATTATTTTTTTAATCTTGCTATTGTAATATTTAAGATGATAATGTACGATAATAATTATATTTTTCTGCATTAATTAGTAACTGGTAAAAAAAATAATTGAAAACTTCATGCAATGGATTTAACAATGAAACAGTAACTTGCTGTGCGATGCCTTGACATCTCCAATTTCTAACGAAATGTTCCTTTAGGTGTGAGTGTCACGGCCACGGAGACACATGTGACCCGGTGACCGGAGAGAAGTGTAACTGCGCTAACAACACCGAGAGCGACCCCCAGTGTCTTAGCGGCTCCACGGCTCTCGGAGGGGGCTTGCCGGGCAAGCTGGGCGGCGGAGGGCAGCAGTGCTGGCGACTGCAGTGCTCCAAGTGCCGCGAATACTACGTGGGCTCCCCCACCGCGGGTCACCAGTGCTACCGCCAGATGACCGTGGACCTCGACTACTGCTTCAACCCCCACACTCAAGGTAAACGTCATTAGAAGTATCTTTGTCCCAAATTAATGCTTAATATTAAGAATTATGCAAGAACAGTCCCTTGCGTCAGTAATGCTCAGTTTTAAAATAGTGAAAATAGTGAATCAGTACAAGAAGATGAAAAAAATATATATCTGTAATTGTAATGTGAATGTAAAATGTTCCGATATGATTTTTTTAAAAACGTTTCTTAGAATGAATTTATTAAAAAGAAAAAAAAGTCATGTAGTATTCTGTTAATAGCAATGTGCAAATAAAGCTGTGGAATGTCATGAAAATTATTTACTATCAAAGTGACTCATTTTTAATTGTTTATCATAAGAACCTTAGTTTTTATTTTATAAAAATTGAAATAATAACTGACTGCTTGTAAAGCTCCATTGTTCCTAAGCTAATTGCCCTCTCTGTTCCAGAACAATGCACGTCAATGCCAACTCCCCTGGAGACCGGACGGACGGTGTTCTTTGCAGTCCAGCCAAGGTTCATGAATGTGGACATCCGCCTGGTGATTGACGTGACTCAGGGGGCGCTCGACCTGTACCTCGGGCCGCGCGATGACTGCTTCACAGTGCGTCCCAACGTCAGTTTTGCATCCCACGACGTTGAGCTGGACCTCCGCTACCGAGCCAAGCCGGGCCGAGAGTACTCCTCCATGAGACTGTTCTCGGAACTTCCCGTCTCGGAGTCCCTTATTCTTAACGCCAGCATGCCGGAGCTGCTGTACCGGGGCCCCATGGTCCCCGAGGACATCCCAGGCCCCCAGTACTCCCTGCTGGAGATCGAGGCACGCGGCCTGACCACCTTCGTCACCCTCTCGGACCCACACACCCTCCTGGCAGTCAAAGATCTTCGGAATCGGCTGGTGGTAACTCTACCTCAGGACAGACATGATCTCAGCTCAGCCAGGTTCTATATCGTACTGCAAGGTGCTAGCACTGCACAAACTTCATTTGGAACTTTATTCTTTAGACAAGATCAACTACACATAGATCTATTTGTATTTTTTTCTGTATTCTTTTCTTGCTTCTTCTTATTTTTAGCAGTAGGGGTACTGTTATGGAAAGCTAAACAAGCTTCTGATTTAAGACGGGCTCGGAGGAGACATGTAGTTGAAATGTTACACATGGCTAAACGTCCCTTTGCTTCTATCACGTTGTTGATCGGCAGTGACTCCACCATTTCGTCACACGTGGTCAGCCCGCCCGCCCAGGTCCGTACTAGACGGAGGCGGCACCACCATCATCACCATCATCATCACCACAAGTCCAACTCTGCCCCGGCCCAGTCCACCCCTGCTCACTCGGAGGAACACCCCCCTGGCCCCCTTCCCTCCGCAAACTCGCCTCCCACCCCTCACTCTCCCCCACCTTCTCGTAACGAACTGCGCCCCATAGCCATAGAACCGACAGACGATGGCATCGCTGCAGTAGCCACCGTCTTTATTGAGCTACCAGGAGGGCCAGAGACCCCCGTTAAATTAGCAATGGCGTCATCGCTAGTTCTGATGGCTCGAGTATTTCCAACTGGGGGACGTCCCTTTATGAGGAGACGCAGCAGCCATTCTGCCCCTTTATAATCATCTGTGAATATTAGGATTAAATTTTTTAATTGTTTATAAATTAATTATAGATCTTATAATAATATTAACAATAAATAAAAATGATGTTATTTTTAGTTCAGTAGCAATTTTATTATTAAATATTATTACAATACAAGAAAATGGTTGTGTAAAATAAAGTAATAGTTACCTAATATAATGCTCTTTTAAAATAATAAATAAAAAAAAACAATCACGGTGATTCATATCAATTGCATTTTTTTGTATGTGCTGTAACTGTGCCAAGTGTATTTGAATGTGAATGAATGTGTTATGTGCTCAATAATTTAAAGACATTTACTAGCATGTATATTATATAGAATGTATTGTCACTTAAATAACCTCATGTTCCATGTATCTACGTAATATTTATCATACCCGTCCTGCGCAACAACCAAATGTCAAATGTGCATAGAGAGTCTAATTGTTGATCAACATAGCTTTGGGGATTTTTCGTCAACTTTGTTTCCGTAATCAAGAAATTTTATATGTAGTTCAGATTAATTGTCATTTTCCTCAGAATTTTAATTGGTTAACTGCAAGGGGCTTTTCAACCTTACCACTTGAGATAAGACAGTTATTGAAATTTTCTCTTATTGTTTATTCATTTCCTTTGCATTACTTTACCATTTGTTACATTTTAATTTATCCTTAGCCATTTTAAAAATAATATTTTTTAGAACAAAATCCTCAAGTTCGTTAATAATTTAAAAACTGTTTAATGTATAATTGATTTAGTAATGATAAATATGTCAGTGTAAAACCACCTATAGCTAAAATGAATACCTCTATTCCAAATACATTGTATAGCTTCCAAAGCATTGAAAAAAACATTATTTTTATTATTGAAACAAATTATTTTGCATGTGTTTATTTTAATTCTGTGTTCCATCTTGGGGGTAACAGAACTGCAAATATTTATTTTGCATTTTTCTTGCCTTTTTATTTTTTTTTATAAAGAATTCTTGTTTTGTATGTACCTATGATTAAAAACCATGTGATTTATTGTTCCACCATTTATTTGTAATAGCAACTCAGAACTAAAAGAAAAAAGTAAGCATAATATAACATATAAGTTGCAATTATTACCATTTTTTTTTTCATCTCGGAATATAATTGTCCTAAACACCACAATTTTTTATGCAATCAGAGACCTTATTCTATATCTACATAAAGCTCATATTTGCTCAAAATTTTGTGGCTTTCACAGAATATTCATTCTGAATTGATGGTATATGATTGCAGCTCCTGGGGTGTTCAATTTTATAAATATATATAGGGCATAGTATGTATTTAGTACATAATATTATATTATATAATTGCACCAAAATATTATAACCAAACAACCTAGCTATCACAAGGATTTTTTTTATTCCATTCTGTCATTGATTTATTGATTGAACATTCATAAAACACTTGCTTATAATATTTGTGATTGTTTGGATTGTTCCCCCTTTTTAATTGAACATCTCTCTTACCCAATGCAACAATATAATATATTAATCATATATTAATCATATATTAATTAATTATATATGATTTAATTTAACTATTTATTTTGCATGAAATTTACTACACAGCTTTACTTTTTGAATCTAATTTAAGTAAACAGAAAGTTGGAAAATCAAAGAAAGTTTAACATTTCATCTCTCTTTTTGACTCAAATTTGAGCTGCATTTTTTGCTTAAGTTTAAGCAAAAATGTTTAGCAAGTGTTAAATTTACCATAAAAAATAAAAAAATATGTTTTTTTAAGTTTTGTTGAAGAAAGCACAAAAATGTTATTTTGATGAGAATATTCCTGCAAAGTACCACTTAATATTCAATTTTTGTTTTCTAAAATATTTTGTATTTTCAAAAAATCTGTTACTAAAATATTATAATAATAACCCTAGAAAGTTTTGTAACCGTAATTCCATAGTTCTGTTTGTTTTAAAAAAAAATATTATTTAGTCAGATTTTATATTTCGTCCTCGACCAGAATAATGAGCTATCTGCCTGCCATAATCTTGTTGCAACAATGAGCTATCTGATATTGCAGGTGAGCTCAACAATGAACTTTATTTTATACTGATTTACAGCTCATAATTGTGCTCATGTACCTGAAATAGCAGACAGCTCATTATTGTAACAAAATCATTGTAAGCAGATAGCTCATTATTGCGGACGAGGGACAATAATTATTGTTTTTGCATGCAGCTTGTATCCACTAGGTTCCTACAATGTTTATTTCCTATTTACAGAGCCATATAAAAGTACCTATATTTTTAACCTGCATTCTGTATTGGTGCTATAATTTCCATGTGTGTATATATATACTGCCATGGCATTATGTTATTTTTATTTTTTGTTTATTTGTGTAACTGCAAAGCAGTGTCTCTCTATCTCTCTAATTGTTCATTGTATGAGTGCCGTAATTAATAATGGAATCTCAATTATCGCATAATAAATATGATTATCATCAGTATTATAACATCTCAAAGTCGTGATAGATGGTCACAAAAATGTGTTTTTATTGTATAATAAATAAAATGTATTAAAAATTAATTATTGTGTTTTTAATAATTTTTTTAACCTGGCCACTTCGAAATATTGAATCATTTTCTATATATTTTTTATTTATGTCATATAAAATTATTATAGGTATATTGGAAATGCAGCAAATTAGTTATATATAATATTTTCCTAAATATTCATCAGCATACAGCACGCGATTACAGAGATTTACTATTAAAAGCTCAGCTCTATAATAATTTTTCTCAGGAAATCCATCATATTTGAAATAAATGAATGAAATTTAATTTATTTTTTATCAAGCTTTCGCTATTCAATATAAGAATAAAATATATAAAGAGTATATTATATGATAAGAATTAATATCGGAAGAATTTTGGAGTAAAATAATGAAAGGATTAAATGAATATTGAATATGTGTTTTATTTATTTCACTTTTCGTACTTTTACCTTTGCCGGTGTTCGATGTAATTCTTCTGTATGCAGTATGTTGCAATGGTCACTTAGTGTTCGTGCACGTCACTAACACTTGCATGTACTACACATATCACTACTAGTACGTTTCGAGAGTCAAGCGCTCTCTTCCTCAGGTCTCAGATCACCTGAGGAAGAGAGCGGTTGACTCTCGAAACGTAGTGAATAGTGAAGTGATATGTGTATTATAGTACTGTACATGCAAGTGTTAGTGACGAGCACGATCACTAAGTGACCATTGCAACATACTACATACAGAAGAATTACATCGAACACCGGCAAAGGTAAAAGCTAGTCCAAAAAGTGAAATAAATAAAATACATTCAAAATGAATACCCTTTGCACGAAAAAGTTATTTACTAATAAATGAATATAGAGCATATATATGCAAAAGTTATGCGATACTTTAATTTTCACAATTGGGAAACGATACTTTTAGGAAATTATTACTATTATTTTAGAAAATTATTGAAATTGAGTCACTGACAAGTGAGTCACGTACGTACGTCTCTTAATTTAAGCCATCTTGAGAAGAAAGAAACGATTTGACACTATAATTAAATAAGGGCACAAAAAAACTGATGACTGTAATATATTTTTTTCAATTCATTTTATTCACTCCTAAAACTAAAAAAATAAAAATGCAAATAAAAAATAAAATTAGAGAGGAACAGAAATTTTTCTACGCCATATTCATTTTATTATAAATTAAAATGTTATTTTTTTTAGCTCAATGATCCATTAATTAAAGCTGCATAAATTAATAAAATAATCTGTAGCGTATATATTATAATTAATACACAATAAAAAATACATGGCAAATTTAATCCCATGCAGCATAAGTATTTATATCGATCTTTACAATAATTATAAAAAAAAATTAAGTCATGAGACATCATATCCTAGCTGTTATTTTGGCATGCAAATAATAATTATTTACCTACCTTGAGATTATAAGAACCGTGATTGTAAAATATCTAGGTCAATTTATCAGACTAAATGTCAAACAAACTACAAGAAATTGAATGTAAAATTGTTACATATATTATTTAAACTAAACTTTTAAGTCCTTGAGAGCAAGAGACCTTTTGAAAAATTAATCGGAACATACATTTTATAAATAGACTGACATTGAACTTTTCCCAAAATAGCGTAGTTATAAATGTTAATTATCATGTGAAACACTGCATGACTTAATTTAGAATTTTTAGAAGAAAAAAAAAACACCAATATATTATGTATATATATATATATGACCTAAAATAGCTTAATGTTTGAATCAACCTTTTGTATCGATAAAAATGTATCATAAGAAATAAATAAGATCGCGACGTACATAATTATATTATCTATAGATAATCCATATATATATATATATATATATATATATATATATATGCCTTTAAAAAAATTATACATTGTGATTATTATCTCATTTATCTGAGTTTGATATTGGACAAGATTAATGTATTCTCTCTCTCTCTCTCTTAGAGAAATTAATTAAATACGCGATCATACGTCATGTAATAAAATGTAGATTTTAAATTTATTTATATAATCAATAATAAATTATACTGAAATAATAAACTAAATAATTCAGCTATGTATATATATATATATATATATATATATATATATATATATATATATATATATATATATATATATATATATATATATATATATATATATACACACACATATATTATTATATTATTAGTATATTGCAAATTGCAATTATGTATATAATTTTATAATTTATAGTATTGGATCGCTCATATATGCCATATTATGTCGTCAAAAATTATAATAAATTTAATAATCATCAATCGACGTAGACATTAATTATTTATTCTCTATATATATAGTATATTATACTATAAAATTTATTATTATTATTTTATTATTGATTTGTGATGGTTGATTTTTGATTTTTTGTTAAATTCACTAAATTTCGTTGATTTTTTTTATCACTTCGCGAACCTGCAAGCGTGATATCTCATATGGAGCTGAGGACAAGATGCGAGCTGCACGTCTTTGTTAATGGAGTTGTCGTGTTAAGGAGCATGACGTCATCCATCATCACGTCCCGGACCATTAAATCGGGGGCTCATCACTCAATTTAAAATAACATAAAGTCGGGGGTTCATCACTCAATTTACAGTCCGTGTACTGCTGCTGTAATTAACAAAGATAACAGGGACAAACGACAAAGAGAGAAAAGTATAACTGAATTCGATGAAACCCATTATATTTTCTCACATTTATCGATATATCGGAACAAAAAGAAGTTGAAAAGAATGTAAGATTGACTCAATTGAAAGAAATGGCATCACTTCTAGCGAGAAGAGAGAGCATGTCGTCAGTAAAACGCTCCGTTGCCATGACAACGAGATACGTCGCCTTCTTACTGAAACAATGACCCGCCGAATTACGCGAGACGGATCGTTTTACCTCTTGGGACGGGGGCGTTAGATGCGGCTAATCTCGGCAAGTGGCTGGGGACGTGCGAGAAATTCCCTTCCGCCTTTAAAAGCCGCCGCATAATTCGCATCAATGTATCTCTGGAGAACAGAATTTATTCACTGAATGCAGGCAAAAGCAGCCCGTCTCTGTTGAGATATATACAGTATATAATATATTTATATATTGCATGACTGCCAAGGATTTATTTATTTATGAAGTATTGTAGTTGAGCTGTTCCTGAATTTGTTAAAATAATTAAGGAATTTACCATTGCGTAATAATAAGTGTCCGGGCTTTTCTTTGTTGTCAAATTGCAATAAATTAATCTTAAGATATATATATCACAGGTTCAATGAAATTACTAAGAACCATTGAAAGAATTCGTAATTTAAAACACCTTTGAAAAATAATGAATGATTTTACTTTTTTTTTTTTTTTTCCTTTGAAAACTTTAAGTTCACGATGCCGACGAGGGACGAGCTGACTTGGTGCGCACCGCCGAGGGCCTCGTCACGTGACACTCGCAGACGTGGCAGGAAATTATGCCCAGCAGCCTCAGAGTGACTCTTTGATAAAACTTCCAAAGCTCTTTAATTTTAGTTTCGTGTGGCGTCAGTTCCATGGTATGAACCATACCAACCATAACGTTGTCACGCTTCGTTTCTTCTCTATTGAACGTACACGTCCTATAACTATAATCTATAACACAGTACCAACAATCAAGCAAGCAATCTAAATAGAGGAATACCCAACATATTAAATTCACATTTTACATGCATGTCACCTATTTATCAACATTTCTTTTTTTATTATTTGCTATTATAATTTACTTTGATTGAGAACAATTAATATTTTTAATTTTACCATACAAAATTGTGTATATTTTGCTAATTTTTTTGTTTACTTAATAAACATTTATTGTTATTATTATTATTCAGCATACACCATTAAATTATTGTTTAGCAAATTATATTAGTTATAAAAATTTTAAAATATTATAAAATAATTAAAAGTATGTGCAAAACTTTTCACAGGTAAGTATATATATAGGAGAAGGCTATTTGAAAAGTAGCAACTAAAAATATTCGTTGCATTTTACAGCCCACGTTAATGTATGCGAGCTTTACCAACATAACAGGTTCTGTCGCGAGCACTCTACGTAATTCAGTGGCGTTTATTTCCACTTGTTGCTACAGTCGGCCGTCAGAGGATGGTTGTCATGGAAACCAACTTCTCGGGAGGCACGTCCAGTGAAGCGACAGAGTCGTTGTCGTGAGTTAAGGGTGGAAACCTCTCTCTCTCTCTCCCTCGCACAATAGCTTAGCTTTTCAAAAAAAAAAAAAAAAAAAAAAAAAAGGAAAGAAAAAGAGAGGACTTGAAACTAAATACTTTAACCTGTTGGATAAAAATAGGATTATCTCACATATATTATTTATACCCTCAAGAATATAAATAATTTACAACATTTGTGCATATAATATGTATATTTTTAAATGTTATTGCAAATATAAGTTAATTCTGCTTAATTATTCCATTTTTCAGCGATCGAAATAAGATAATTTTTGTTTATTTTTTTTAGTTTTTACATCTTGAAACATAATAACAACCACTATATTTTTATGAATATTTCAATATATGTATGGAAAAAAAAGCTTGCATGAGAACATCCAACAGGCAGGGAAAAAAATGAATTTTATAAAAAGCCGCGACGAGAAAAGAATCAATCTCCTCAGGTATTTTTAACGTCAATATTAACTTATGGAATGAAATTAAAATCCTGCTCTTGGAAGCCCTCGAGACTTTTGTCTCAAGGCAGCGGAACATGATCGGATTTGATCGATTTTTCTGTAGACTTTCACAAAAATATTTCTGTAAGGCCACCTCATATATAACTTTTTATACATTTTACTGCATGCGCAGGATAACGACCTTGTTTAATTGAAAGCTTGGCATGGAAATGAACTCGACTATAGCAAAATACTTAGCCAGTAATATGTGAATCATAATCTAATTTAATTGTCGTAACATTTTCACTTTCTGCCAACATAAATGAGATAATATCACTTGCAAGTTCCACCACAAGGTTTCAGTGACAATAATATAGCAAGCGCGTGAAGTTATTAATAAAGTTCAAGACACCACAGGAATCGTGTTGTTTATGGCATTGTTAATAAAATTCCTGTCATAATTCTGCTCGTGGTACAAAATATCCAATCAGATTTTGCAATAAACTTTTAGTTTTAAGTTATCAAAATTTTTTTCAGCATAAAAATCTCGCAATAAAATAATTTTATGGCTTAGATTATATTATGATTATATGAATTCGAATCGTGTTATATAATCTGTTAAAGACTTTTTATACAACATGATAGCCAAGGGCCAAATGTAGAACAGGAAATGCAGGTCTTTATTATTAATAGCAAGTAATTATTTTTTATTAATATTTCTAAAATGACGATAAACGGCGAATAATACAAAATGTATAATACTCAAAACAACAAAATAGCCCTAAAAAATGTCAAACCTGCGTTGTCTTTTCGCAGAAGTTTTATTCAAATTTGAAGCCCCGAACGCTGATTGCACTTCAGGCTCCAGGGGGGGAATTAAAGCACATTGGGACAACGTTTTTGTAGTTTACAAATCTTGCATTGGGAGACAAGTTGAAGTCCTGGAGAACCACGATATATGATATATCCTTAAGAAAAAGGTCAAGAGTGTCGTTATCTTTGTTACTAATGCTTGCCAGTAATCCTGGATGCAAAGGATATAATATCATATCCAAAACAATAATTAAATGTCTATATAGAGACGAGAAAAGGCACATATAAATTAAATATAAGAAGGATTGCTATTATGCATAAAAATTGAAAATATGACAATATGACATCATGCTAAGCTCAGGATGAAATGAAAAACAAAAAATCCACCCCTGTGGTGGTTCCCAGTTACTCCACCACAGTTCCCCGCCCGCAGTAAGTCAACATTTCTCGCAAGACGACGTGCGAGTGTGTCGATGAGGGGGCTTTTCCGCGGCGGCTCAACGGAGACACCTGCTGCTGTTTTCCTCTTGGCGGAGGATTCCCTGGAATATGACGTCATTGGTGTACTGATTCCACATGCAGAGTGACTATTGAACCCGTGCGGTAAAATGCCAATCCTTTTCCAAGTTATAATTTTGCAAGTTTTTTTTAATGACATTTATATTCTTAAAAAATACCATGCAGGAAAACTCATGAATATAATTACTTTATATATTATAACCAGTTTTAAGCAGTAGGGGTATTTGTTAAGGTTGAAGAGCTATAAGGAAAATTCAACAAATAATTAAAACTTGATATTCACGTTCGCTGTGAATACTTGCAGTGTAAATACGAATCATAAATATTTGTAAAATATAAATTGGGAGTTACCGACTTCCTTATTAAAACAGTCGAGGTAATTTGTACTTACTGATCTCAATGCATAATTAAACTATTTTGAAACTTATTCAAAACATGTTTACAATACTTTGGTATATACAATTTATACACCTGACACTGACAGGTGGACGCAGGACATTGACTCGTCATCAACAGTAGAGCTCAAACCTGGCCACATTTCTTACGTAACATCCAGTCTTGGAGAAAGTGCATGCGTTGTTTGGTAGCTTGCTGCACTTGCCTGCATATGACAATGCAAGCCAACACTCCGTAGCATACAACCGGTAGTAAAAATTATAGTGCTAAATAAAAACTTTGCTAAGTGGTATCAGTAATTAAATTATTATTCTATAGTAATTATCCCCTGCAAGATATTTTAATATATTTTAGCTCTTGGTAAGGTTTTGAAGCTAATTACAATGACTTGCAATATTAAAAAGTTTAAAAAGGTTAAAAAGTTCTGTGAAATAAAGTTAAAAGCAAATAATTTTTCCACTTTAAAGTGCCACAAAGGAATGACCTATATGAGAAGTGTTTCTGGAGAGACTGGAATTGATTCAACAGGCCTTGCAGCGAGCGGCGCGCGTCCCGCCCCCCCACTCCGCAGCACCACGTCGCTAGAAGAGTCAGCGGTACCTCCAGGAGACTCACAAACCGTGCAGACCTGACACCAGCAGCACCGCTCCACTCTTGTGCAGACTAGCCACACCGCTCCTCCGAGACACCACTGAGCACCACACAGTGAGTAGAAGACAGCTTTTGGAGAACAATTTGCATTTTTTTTTTATATAAACTGTATTTTGTTGTGGTAAAGTTTTTGATTGAATAAATCATAGTTTTCTCTATACTATATATGTTCTTGAATTTAAAATATTTTTTATTATTTTGGTACTGATAATATTTCTCCAGTTTTAATTTTATTGATTTAATTTTGTGACAAAAAATATAAATAATTTCTAAAATAACTGATAGCTTATAAGATGTATTAATTTCAATGTTTTAACGAACTGTAACAATTTTCAAAATAATGCGACTTTAATTTTATAAAATAAAAATAATATCTTATAACGTGCATGTGCCCCTCGGGACAGCATGAACGTTACTCCTGTTGTGTTTGTGAGAGTTGTATATTTGCAAGGAGGCGCGTGGTATTTTGGATGTCCTCCACCAAGAACTATTTACCCATCAGTATAATACATTCATTGGTCCTCCATAATTTAAAAATCTGCATGTGCTCCAGCAAATCAGGCAGGAGTATGACATGGATTTGTTCCGTATGTATGTAAGTTCGGTCTATATAAATATTACAACTTTCAACTATGTGCGAGCAGCTCTTTTCATTTTATCTTCCCGGCCGTGTACCGAAATTTGCTCGATTCAAGAATTTGTGTCTTATCTTCCATATAATATCTTAAATCGTTCTACCATTTTCTACTCGAAGTGAAACTTCTATTAATTTTATTATGTTTACAGTAATTAGTTTACTTACTATATACAGTCTGGAATATTCTTAATTTTAAATTTGTTTTAATAAATTATTCTCATTTTTCACTTTGCGGGACTGCAAAATTTGCATCAAAAAAGTATATTATTCGTGATAATGCGCGCGTGACGACGAAACTAAAAGGTTCAATTGTTTAGAAATTTTTATTTCACATTTAATTATATCGAATCAATTCGTTGTTATTCAAAATTCTCAAACTTTTCTTCTTCTTCATTCCCCAATTAAGTTCTGCGCAAGTTAGAACAATATAAACGTCATTCTGGACCTAACGTAACAGCAAGACATTAATTTTACGAGGTATTAAGTCCGGCTGAGTGTGTCCAATCACCGCAGACCTTGCCTGATAATGACCTCGTGTGACCTTGACGTCTCGGAAATAAGGGGGGCAAGTTTCCTTTTTTTTTTTTTTACCACCGACTTACGTAAGTGAGAAATATGAAAGTGCAGCGTTACAGAAAAAAAAAAAAAAAACAAGACTGCTCAGTTACAATATCTTATGTAACAAACGAGACATAAATAAATATTTTATAGCTGCATTAAAGCGTTAAAGGTTGAAAATTTTATAGTTTTTGTTTGTTGTTTATGTTGACACTTTAAATTGTATCCGATTATGCGAGTGTGTAATTATTTGATAAAATGAAAGTAAAAATTAAAATAAAAAAAAGCTACGTAATTTTAAAATAAATGTCAATAAAATATAAACAAACCTGGATAATTTACCTGATCAATTATTAGTAATACATAAAGCACAATACCACCTTTAGACAGTTGTGATATATCCTAATTTATTCTTGTAAACTGAAGATTATAAATAAAATAAAGTTTATTATATTTTTGAAATCATAAATATATTTTCGAAGGTTGTTTGTTATATAGCAATTAACATTTAAATTTACGGTTTAAACAGAAAGACATGCACAAATAAAAGTTATGATAAATAAGTAATTGACATGTCAATAAAAGGCAAGGTCCATGCAAAGTTAGGCAAGATCGTCCGGTCGTAAACCTGCACACCTTAGGCGGGTCCGGTTTCCACAAAATTATTTAATGACACTGATCATAACGTGTAAGTGATCAAAATTACTATAATTAAATAGTTGATATTATACTAATAAATATATCACATTCCTGACGATATTTCATAACATATATTTTTTATATAATTTGTATTAAAATTTAATTACGACATATTAAACTGCTTCATTAATTTTGTAACTTTCACTTTAACATAATAAGCTGGCATTTATGTACTTATTTACTTGATCTGTATAAAGTAAGTAATCGATCAAATGTGACAAAGTCATCATGCTTATTGCTTTAAGCCATAGATGATTTTTTTATTTAATTGTGTCATACTTGACTAACATCTTCAATAAAGCAACAAAATTAAAAATAACATAAAAATGCAAACTACCACGCGTGCAAATTAGTTCCGATCCCCTGACGTTATGCAACCGCTTGTGACGCAGAGTGTTACGGGTTGCGTTTGCCAGGCGCGCGGGAAGTAAATAAAAAATTTACAAGGTGACGTAGTAAATTTGGGTCATAAGAATGTAATAATCACGCCTTAATGCGCACCAAGGCTAACAGATTTATTCCACTTTTACCTCAGATCGCAGACATGAAGTGCACAAAAAATTAATTTATAAAAAATAGAGCTAGAGAAAACGCTCGCATATTTTATATTCAAGTTGAAAAGTGATATTTTCAAGGTTTATTACGATAGAATTTTTTTATATAGTGCTTATTAATATTGTTCGAGGGTTTATATTTTAGAGAACACTAGAAAATATTCAACATAGCTCTAAAACGGAACAATCTATTTAAAAAACAAGCATGGTTTAGGGGTATTATCGCCGGGATACGAGCGTGCATTTTTAAGTTTTAAGTTATCTTTCTTGGAAATATTCCATTACAGTCGCACATCTCGCATTATCTCTGACGAGGAATTGCAAGATGTTGATGTGATATGACAAGTCTTGTTGAAGAGGAATTGCAGTATTGTTGTTGTGATATTACTGTCTTGTTGACGAGGAATTGCAAGATGTTGAAGTGATGCTGACGTGTATTATTGTTGCAGCCGTCGCCATGGAGACGAAACAGTTCAAGGACTTCGCCAAGACGATGGTCGACTACATCGGAGAGTACCTCGACACCATCCGTGACCGGTGAGTGGCAGCCTGAGGGGCAAACCAATGGAGAGTCATTGGAACTCTGAGGGGCAGCAAGTCAGCATTGAAACGAGAATCTCGGTGACAGAAATGCTTCAGCGAGAGTAAAAAAATAATTAATTTCAATCACTGTTATTTTTTAAAAGGTGGAACATATTAAAACAATGAATTATACAAATTTATGACAGTGAATTACATTATTTATTATTGCGGTATATTAATACTTTTTAACACGTTAATTGAGAATCAAGCACTTAATTAGAGTTTAATTTTTACCGAGTTTCTTACAAGAAAATTATCTCAATAGTTGTATTGTTCGTGACTCTCACTTACTGAGGTAACGGTAGACAAGTTATTTGTAGAAACAAACCCGAGGCACTCACTAATTCACTCTCTCTGCAATGTTTTGAAATCACTTTGGCAAGACTAATCAAAGTAGAAAACAATTAAAAACCATCATTGCGGCTCAAACTACTGAGAAGCGTACTGTACGTGGGGACCGGTTTTATCTGAGGGGTCACCAAGATCTTTAAACTTTGCTCGCCCTCACGACCCCAAGTCCATCAGTATACACTCAAGTGCGACAATATCTGTACCACGGAGTGTATGAAGAATTTCTGAGAAGTTATAATAGGGACGTGCTATTTTACTTACCAAATGTAGTTTTTGCAATTGCAAGAAGTACAAAAACGTCTCTAGCTGATTTTTTTATACAAAATTTTGTTGTATACATATATATTTTTTTTTTCAATAGTCAAATGTTTAGTTTATTAATTATATAAATTTACTCTCAATGATGGCTTGCGTATTTTACTTACTATATTAGTATTCTTGTCGTGCTTTAATTAGAATTCAACTGTATACTGTACAGTGTACACTGCCTTCAACTCTTCAACTTAAATTAAAATATCCCCCATAATTTTGAATTTGTGGTCTTTTTCTATATAGTATATATATTTTTTGTTTTATAATATACCCTGTAAATATTATATATATTACATTTTACACTGTTAATATAATTTACACGCGCGGATCACGGATCGATGTTTTATTTAAGTGCGTTGCTGCAAGATTTGTAATTACATTATTATTATCTTCATGCAGTTTATAAGTGTGAGATCTTTTTTTCCCAATGAATCCAATGATGTATGAGCATGCAGTATATCACACAAGAAAAAAAAATCAATGGTGAACCGAGATATTAGCATGGGTCAGTCAGGCACCCCGCAAGTACACGGAAACACCATTAGACTCTCTTGAAAATGTTGAGAGGACGGCGCGCTCTCACCTGCGTGTGACGTCACTGCGCAGCCATGACGTCATAACTCGCCCCGCCGGCCACGCCCCATTGATATACGCGCTCTCGCGGCAAGGAGTGACATCGGCGCCGTGGCTTAGTTGGTTAAAGCGCCTGTCTAGTAAACAGGAGATCGTGAGTTCGAATCTCGCCGGTGCCTGGTGGCTCAAACTATGAGTCACTCTATTTTTTAAGGACCTTTAAAAATCGAAAAAAAAAAAAATTTGTTATAAAATAGTTTGGTAATGATAACAAACGAAAAAATACAAAGGAGTCGATAAAAAACTATAATTATGAGTGGATTTTAATAATATGCCTTTTACCTAAACTATATAGTTAATTGTCCTATAATTAAGGTGCAACGTAATTAAAAAAAAAAATGACTGAAATATAACAATTAAAAGTGAAGGAACGTGATTTTAGCTTAGACATGCAGTATATAATAAAGTATGAATTGTTTCTTAAAACAGCAAAATAATTTTTAAAAATAGGGGTTGAAAAAATCTTGGTCCAAATGACCAGACTAAAATTCAACTAGAAGAAATTAATTTATATATTCATAACTACTAAAAATTTAATAACTACACTTATAACTACCCTGCACCTGAATCAAAACGTGATGTATTTTTGTAATGAATATTTGAAGTATTTGAACTTCTTTCACAAAGTCATATATGTTAATATGTTCACAGTGGTAACTTTTTTGGTTAATTGAGGATTTTTTTTTTACCAAATATATCGGAATTGTGGATTAAAATTCTTCTTGGCACGAAGGTGCGAGGACTTTGAGTCACAGACCAAAGAAGTGACCTCCATATGCCCTCAGCCGCGTGCTACCAACGGTGTCCCCGGGCTACATGAGGCCGCTGCTGCCCGACGAGGCCCCCGTGACCCCCGACAAGTGGCAGGACGTGATGGCTGACATCGAACGTGTCATCATGCCGGGGGTGAGTGACCTTGGCTGACCTTGGTGTTCTCCAACTGTGACCCACTGGTAGATTACCTTGCATTTTATTAAATAACAAAGTTATTCTTTATTGTCATATGTTTTATTCCCCCTCTATTTTATATTCTTAATTCTTTACAAGAGTATTTAAATTAATGACTAAAAGACCCACCAAATGGTCCCTTGACATTATACTAACGCCGCGGTTTTTGCTACAGGTGACACACTGGCACTCTCCGCAGTTCCACGCGTACTTCCCCACAGCCAACAGCTACCCCGCCATCGTGGCGGACATGCTGAGTGGCGCCATCGCCTGCATCGGCTTTTCCTGGGTGAGCACCAAAGCTATCAATCATTATAAATGTTTCATTCTTCTTTGGTAGTAAATGTTAATTCAAATTTGAATACATTTCGACGACTTGCTCTCATCACAACCCCTCCCTCAGATCGCCAGCCCGGCGTGCACGGAGCTCGAAGTGATCATGCTGGATTGGCTGGGCAAGATGTTGGACCTGCCCAAGGAGTTCCTTGCCTGCTCAGGCGGCAAGGGCGGCGGCGTCATCCAGGTGAGACCAAACACAGTCAACAGAGATATAGTAGAAAAAATAAATTTGTTATACTTAAGGGTAAGATAACACGAAAAATCGATTGTTGGTAGTCCCATTTGATTAACATGTAAACCTTAGCAACCTCATAATAATTCCGATTTTTTTTTTAGAGACAGTTCTTGGCACCAAAAAAATATGAAAAAAATTTCAAAACAATCGGTCGATCCAATTTTTTTAAATTAATTTATTAGTTTAGGTCTCCATGGAAAGCCCTATACTGAAAATTTAAAAAATTCATTTAAAAAAATTGGATCGACCGATTGTTTTGAAATTTTTTCCACATTTTTTTTGGTGCTAAGAACTGCACTGTCTCTCAAAAAAAAAAAAAAAAAAAAAAAAAAAAAAATCAGAATTATTATGAGGTTGCTAAGGTTTACATGCTAATCAAATGGGACTATCAACAATCGATTGTTCGTGTTACCTTACCCTTAAAACACAACAAACAAATTATTAATTAAATGCTTTAAAAGTAATTCGCAACATTTTTTTTTCTACATTTTTTTTCTAAAATTATGCATCACATTTAAACGTTATATTTCACCGTATTCAAGCAGTTACATAACCTTGCTATATAATAATAATTGCCGAGGTCAGCTATTAATCCCCCTAAAATTTCCCATATAACACCCTGAAGCTTTGTTTGACGCTCTGTGTCTAGGTTTTAATGATACCTCGGTGGTTTTACTAAGCACCAGTATCTCGGGTATTTACTAAACATCAGTATCTCGGGTATTCCCTACAAGTCGTGTCTCAGTACTTTCCCCGCGGGGTCACCTTGATCTGGTTCCGATCACCGCCGCGGGGTATTACCAGTTCCGTGCCAACGTTAATGCATTTTCTGCTATGCAAGTGTTTTGTAAGAGCTAGTAGTTTATTATACAATGAAGTGTTCATAAAATACGAGCGTTTCCTTTCACAATATACTGCAGTTGTGTAATAGTGACGAGTTATGGTAATTGAGATAAATAGTAAAAATACGTTGATCGTTATGTTACTTTCATTATAAAAAACAACATATTATTTTAATTTAAAATTATTAATCTGTAAATTTAGCCTACATAATTATTAATTATATTATGGTGGATCAAGTCACACCTCCTTCACTAATTAATCAGAAAGCATTGTCAATAATATCGTCATGTTTGAAGAAGTGGATTTCCCACGCTGTGGTTTTCAGAAACGTAATTACCGTATTAGGATATGGAAGGAAGTAATTTATGAATGTTATTATACAAGGAGCAAGTCAAGAAATCTCTGTGAAGAGTTAATTTTTTCTAGAAATTTGTATTTGTTTTTACCCCGACAGCTGAGACGTTTAAATAATTTTGAACCTTTTCGTTAATTCAATGTACAAGATTTTTAATTAAGGTCCCCTAAATCCTAAGACTATATATTTAAGTAATAACATATTTGATTGCATTTTCTTTAATCCAAAATTTTAATTCATTCTAATCAGCAATCCGAAAATTTTGAATATGTGTTATACACATGCAATTTTGCACATTCAACTGAGGTACAAATTAGTGGGCAGCCCCCTCTCCGGTTCCCAAAATGCTCCCTTCTTAAGACCCCGACTGCTATCAGGGCACGGCCAGCGAGGCGACCCTGGTGGCGCTGCTGGGAGCCAAGGCGAAGGCTCTGCGCCGCGCCAGGGAGGAGCACCCGGACGTGCCCGAGGCGCTGCTCGTCTCCAAGCTCGTCGGCTACTGCTCAGGTGAGTCACTGCAAGAAATGATAATTACAGGTGAAAAACCGGAAAATAGTTAGAAAAATACACGAATAACAACAATTTCAATCATGTTCTGATAAAAAGAAAATTACAAAAAAGTCGATATATATTAAATTCAGGTTATATAAAAAAAATATATATTCACAATGTTATTTCCTTCTATCATAATTTAATTTATTTTGAAACTCATAAATTTGAAAGCATTAAAATTGAAAAGAATGACTTTTATTAAATATAATTTTACGACATACATTTACAATAACGTAAAAGATTGCTTATATATAACAGCGAAAGCTCATCCATTTTTACGTAACATCCATCTCAGGTAATTTAATTACCTTTGCTTGTACGGAGATCGCCCTGCTAACGACGTTATACCTCTCTAATAGCTACAGGTGTCACTGGCTAATTGCATCATCTGGTTACCATGGCAACGTGTCAGATCAATGGCCAATCAGCCGCCATTCATCGCGCCTCTCAATTAAATTAGCACGAAGTTTATATTATGGAACTAAATTATACGTTTTCTATATATATACGTACCTCAGTTTGATAGCACTGCAAATTGAGCATATGATTTATTAATTTAATTTGCAATTTTGCAGTGTACGTACTTAATTATGAACTCTAACGTTGGGGGCATTTGTTTTGTCATGTATTTACAA
This sequence comes from Siphlonurus alternatus, assembly GCA_949825025.1. Lineage (NCBI taxonomy): Eukaryota > Metazoa > Arthropoda > Insecta > Ephemeroptera > Siphlonuridae > Siphlonurus > Siphlonurus alternatus. The sequence goes on along the minus strand of OX463782.1, from coordinate 11,715,612 downwards.
TCATGCAGTTATAGTCATTTACAAAATAAAATTATAGAATACAATTTGCCTATTCCGATAGGTTTCTCTATTCTTTATTCTCATACTTTTCTGATTGATTGTTTATTTGTTTTTGAGGTACTTGACAATCTCGACATTAATTATTGTAAAATGCCCCGTTACAAACACCTACAATTAATTCATATTTTTAAAACAATAGTCATATATACAATCCAATTTGAGCACATTGCTTCCGTCCTGATTTCCAAGGAACCAGTTGTTCAATGTTGGTTCGCTTTGCAGACCAGGCTCATTCGTCGGTGGAGCGAGCTGGGCTCCTAGGGGGCGTCACCCTGCGCACCATCGAGGCTGACAACCAGTTCAGGATGCGCGGAGAGCCGCTGCGCAGCGCCATTCAGCAGGACCGCGACAAGGGTCTCATCCCCTTCCTGGTGAGTGACCTCTACGTGACCTCTGTTGCTGACCAAATCAAACCCGCACGTTGAAATTATATATTTTGTGAACAAATTCTTATGAAAACCAACTCCATGACCTTACTTGACCTCTGCGCAGGTGGTAGCCACGCTAGGCACCACCAACTGCTGCGCCTTCGACCGTCTGGACGAGATCGGCGAGGTGTGTGCCTCCGAGGACGTCTGGCTGCACGTGGACGCCGCTTATGCAGGTGAGCAAACAGCTGAGAGCACCAGAATCGTTAGTCGACTTTTTGAGTTTGGATTCCGACGTACACAGCACATCAAGTATAGATATGAAACTAACGAATTGATTGTTTCGTGACAGGCTCTGCGTTTATCTGCCCTGAGTTCCGCCCCTTGATGAAAGGCATCGAGTTCGCTGACTCGTTCAACTTCAACCCCCACAAATGGATGCTCGTCAACTTCGACTGCTCCGCCATGTGGTGAGTGCAATTTAATTATGAGAATATGAATTAAGACCATCAGCTTTATGATGATTAAAAAGTCAAAAACTGATCCTGAAAAAAGCAGCAATACTAATTCGTGTCTGTCCAGGCTGAAGGACCCCACCTGGTTGGTGAATGCCTTCAACGTGGACCCTCTGTACCTGAAGCACGAACAGCAGGGCTCCGCTCCCGACTATCGCGTAAGTTGCAAACACCCTCACTGCTTATGTCCCGGCAGAGACTGAATACCTGTTCTTGTCCACAGCACTGGCAGATCCCGCTGGGCCGTCGTTTCCGTGCCCTCAAGCTGTGGTTCGTGCTGCGACTGTACGGCGTGCAAGGTCTGCAAGATTTCATCCGCGGCCATGTGGCGCTGGCCAAGCAGTTCGAGGAGAACGTGTCCACGGACGACCGCTTCGAGCTCGTGTGTCCCGCTTCCATGGGCCTCGTCTGCTTTAGACTCAAGGTACAGTCACCCCTGAATGAAAAACAAGTGAAATTCACAAGAATTTTCTGTAAAATATATTCAGAAATTAATATGATGCTAAAGCCCTTTTTAGTCTTTAGTAAATCGAGACAAAACTTTATTAAATATAAATTCTGAAACAGGTGTTTTTGTAAATTATCACTTTGATAACTGACAAGTTCAAGACCAAAATATCAACTGCCCCCCAATTTAATATTCAACCATGATTTTGGAGTTCTAAATACCATTTGTAATGCTCACAGGGCAGTAACGAGTGTAACGAGGTCCTCCTGAAGCGCATCAACGGCAACGGCAAAATCCACCTGGTGCCGTCCAAGATCCGTGACACGTACTTCCTGCGCATGGCCGTGTGCTCGCGGTTCTCCGAGCCCCGCGACATGGAGTTCGCGTGGGCCGAGATCCGCTCGCTGGCCGACGACGTGCTCGCTGACGTCACCGAACCCTCCAACTGAGGGCACGCCCCCCAGACGAGTGGCACCAAGTGAGCACCGGGGGGGAACAATTTGCAACAATTATCAGTTCCATTAACTTCTTGCTTGCCCCCTAATACAATCATAACTCTGTAAGAATCTTGCACTCCTTGCATAATTTTATTTTGTTTCAGAAATTCACTTATTTTATTTACAATTATAACTGACATTTGTTCGTAGCTAATTATTCCCTCCATCTGCTCGTGTGACCACAAAACCCCTCGTTCGTCCGATGTAAAATACCATTCATGATCATTTTTATTTAAATCTCACTGTAAATTCATTTTAATATTAGCTAGGTTTAAACTAATATACAGTGTTATAATGTTAATTTTTAAAATATTTAATGATGTTCAGTGTTGTAACTGTAGATTAATAACTTACGTAGTGAATGATTAATGTAAATAATGTTATAACAATAAGATCAAATTCAAGTTATGTTATATCACGTAACTTTAAAATTGTTTATCGTTGTTAAAATTTTACATTATTTTCTAATACTAAAAAAATCAAGTTGACATTTTATAGATTTTATTAAATCCTAGTCTATTGAATAGTTCTCGGATTTGTTGCTATAGAAATCATATAAGTTTTAAAATAGAATTATTTGGTTGAAATAAACGCTGCAAAGTCCCGAGCTGGTAGCTTTTACTTTGTTCATGTAAATGTGCCACTTTCAAGGAATGCTTTTCTCGGAGAAAATGTATTACGAAACTTTGTATTGTGTGTGCTTCTTGCTGTGTAATTGTGGTGTTATTAGATGATGTTATCTCAATATATTATAGCTGATGAGATCCAATATTTTTATAATTCATATTGTTTTTTTAAGTTAAAAGTGACATTATTCTTCAATTACTTTCATCATCGTAAAAATTTTATTCCCATCAATTTACTGTAATTATATACAAGCTGTAAAATACCTCGCAGTAATATTTTTTGCTTCTTGAATATTTTCAACCTCTGACAATATAATCTCAATATATTTTAGCTAACTAATTGATATAGACTTAAATTTATCATTTTAAAACCACTTAACTATACTTCAAATAACACAAAAATATTATAATAAAAATTCATTTCATATTTTAATAACAGCGAGCAAAAATTTGTTTGCTTGCTTGGTGTTTTTTGTGCATTGGAGAAAGAGAATAGAAATTTATTGCTATTCTGACTTTAAAAATAATTTATTTTAACAATAATGAAATAAATTCTTAAAAATATATTGATTTTGACCATTAAATGCATGAGTTGCAAGGAAGTTAATTACCTCAAGGTTAAATTAACAATCCAAGCTTAACTTAAAGTTAAAGACCCTACTATATAAAAGAGTTGGGATTAGCCTGCCAAGAATGTTGATGTAAATGTATTTAGTGTAATTCTCGTATGGCTGAAAGTATAAGTTAATTAATTAATTCGCCAACAATAGGAAGCTCGGAACATGGTACATGTGGCCGTATTGGTGTTGCATTAACGAAATGTCCTGCGTGCAAGACAATTTCATCGATGTTACGTGTATCCAATATTCTGTGTACTTATATAGCTAGTAATGTTGTGATCCTAAATGTAATATCGATGTTTTGTCATAAAAGACGTTGCTAATTTATTAATGATGAGCTCATCGTCTTTTGTAATAAAATAATCGATTAAATAGTTTTAATTGTTGTGTAATAAAAATGTAATAATATAATAATATGACAATAAAAATAAATTGAACGTGATTATTTCTTGTTTGTATTTTCTAACCCAAATAATTCTAATTTATTAAATAAACATGCACAAAAATAAAAATTTAAGGACTATGTTTTCCTAATTTCTATTAAGCTTATGGTTCATAAAAGTGACGTCGTTTATTGGCAACGTTGTTTGGTGCTCCCAGAACTGAAATTTAAATATTGAAAATAAAATTAATTATTAAGTATATAGTTTTAGGCAAAGACGTTATCATGTATTTGTCCAATGTAAGTTGTCGGACGATTATTATACTAGGGGTGGGGGATAAATCGTCACCTGACTGCTGACTAGACTATAATATATTATAATTTTACAACAATAAAAAAATTCATTAATAAAAAAATTGCATCCCCCTAGCTATATATATTTAAACACGAATATTGACAAACTGCATGATTTTTTGTTCTTTTTTATTTTTAATTAAACTGATCATTAAGAAATTTTGAGGCACGTGAACTGATAAGTAATATATAATAATAGATTAATTAGAATATGTTTTTAATTTAGTAAAAAATCTATAATACAACATTATATATATATATATATATATATATATATATAATATATATATATATATATATATATATATATATATATATATATATATATATATATATATAATATTATTATATTATATATATAATATAATATAATAATACAATTTCCACAAAACAAATTTTACATATATATAAAAAAAAAATATTAATATTTCTCTTTTATTGCATATACATAATACTAGCTCATCATTCTGGTCAATTATTAAGTATGTATTATTTTATTGATACATCTTTTTTAATTACATTTTTTAACAAAATTATTTTTTTTCTTAGACTGTAATTTTTTTACATTCCTTGATAGTAAATTAAATTAGTTAAACCCATGCACTGAATATATGATTTACTTCTGATAAAAAGTTTTACTTTGACGTCCAATACGAACTTCAACTGCTGCTCTGTCTTAATATTACTCGCGTTGCTTTATTTTGTAATATTTCCAGAATAACGAGTCTTTTAATAAAACAGCAAGTCAGTCTGCACATGTCAACAATTTGCAAAAAAACGGCGTCTTTAATTTGATATCCATTTGACCTTTTGACTTGATTAAAATTCAATTCTCCACTTGTGAACGTTCATCGTTGGTTCAGTTTATTTGAGAACTTAGTCTTCCTCTGCACTCGTGAGGCTGTTTTTGCTTGGTTTTCAACACAGTATCTGGTGAGGTTGTGTTTACTTAAAGTTTTAAATCCAAAATCTTAATTAGCATATTATATTTTAGCATTGAATTTTTTTACTACCAGATTTAGTATATTACTGGAATTTGATATCTGTATTAGTGCATGCGTGTCAACGACTGTATATTGGCCCATGCAGTATATATAATTATAGTTCTTGCATGCGTGTGATTAAATCTTGAAAATAATATTATATTATTTATATTAATTTTACGGACTGCGGATGAGTCAGTGTAGTCGTTATAATATGTCATATTCAGAAATTTAAAAAAATAAATTATATAATAGCTTCGTACAGCATGCAAATTTTATTATGTACACATGTTTTAAACTAATAATAAGTAGAATTTTTTATAGTTAAAATTGCTACTACCAACAATAATACATTTTTTTTACTGCCGGGAGGTGTATCCAATTGAATCCGAATTCTGTTCATTTACTGAATACTAGTAAAAAAAAAAAATAAAAAAAAAAAAAATAAAAAAATAAATAAATAAATAAATATATATATATATATATATATATATATAATATATAAACCATACAATTTTTTTAATCACGTGCAAATATTTACGATACAAATATGTTTACTTCCAATCACTCGTAGCACAGTCTGCTGAGCAATTTGTTATTAATATACTAGTTTTATATTTGACAATAAACGAGCATGACCTCTGGTGACAGATACCACGATATGGACACAGCTGAGTTCAAGGACTTCGCCAAGATCATGGTGGATTACATTGGAGAGTACCGAGACACCATCGCCGACCGGTAAGTGCAGATCAGTGCTAATGATTTGGATGTTCTCATGTTCTCTCTCCCACCCTCAGCCGCGTGCTACCGACGGTGTCCCCAGGGTACATACGACCCCTGATTCCCGACGAGGCCCCCGTGACCCCTGACAAGTGGCAGGACGTGATGGCTGATATCGAGCGTGTCATCATGCCAGGGGTGAGTGACCTGCCGCTGAACTTTGACCTTGGTTCACCTTGGTGTTCTCCAGGTGACCCACTGGCAGTCCCCGCACTTCCACGCGTACGTCCCTGCCATTTCCAGCTACCCTGATATCGTGGCTGATATGTTGGCAGGAGCTATTGGCTGCGTCGGATTCTCTTGGGTAACAAGTCAAACATTAAGTAATTTTAGTTTTGTGTTAACTTTGATGACTTACGATTAGATCGCCAGCCCGGCGTGCACGGAGCTCGAGGTGGTTATGATGGACTGGTTGGGCAAGATGTTGGGGTTGCCAGAGGAGTTCCTCGCCAGTTCGGGCGGCAAGGGTGGCGGCGTCATCCAGGTGAGACCCTGAGAGGGAGAGTACCTGGGTTAATTAAGTTACATTGTTTACCCTCCGGATACCAGACGCGTGAGGGTTGATTTTGTGAATAATGGAGCTTCCATGTCCAGTGTACTTCAAGTGATGCCACATTGATGGCGCTACTGGGAGCCAAGGCGAAGGCTCTGAAACGTGCTAAGGAGGAGACTCCGGACGTGCTAGAGACCGATATTGTAGCCAAGTTGGTCGGCTACTGCTCGGGTAAATAACCTCATCATTTTAATGAGCAATGGGGTCGAATTATAGATATATGACCGAGTATGTGAGAGATCAAAAATATGCTAAGCAATATGAACATTATTAAAAACATTATGGTACCTTTGAATGTCTAATATTCACAGCACAAGCACACATGTCGGTGGAGCGAGCTGGGCTACTAGGGGGTGTGGCCATGCGTCTGCTAGAAACGGACGACAAGTTTAGGCTGCGTGGTGACGTTCTGCGCATTGCCATGGAGAGGGACCGCGCCCAGGGCCTCATCCCCTTCTACGTGAGTCTGGTGCTGTTGTGACATGATCGGGAGCTGAGGTGTGCGCATGTGCAGGTGGTGGCCACGCTGGGTACGACCAGCTGCTGCTCGTTCGACCAGCTGCGTGAGATCGGCGAGGTGTGCGTGGCAGAGGGAGTCTGGCTGCACGTGGACGCAGCGTACGCCGGTGAGGACGTGAAGTTGCTACCTTGGGGGCAAGTCTGAGATGTCTGTGTGCAGGGGCGGCGTTCATCTGCCCGGAGTTCCGCTACCTGAACGATGGGATCGAGCTGGTCGACTCGTTTTGTTTTGATCCCCACAAGTGGATGCTCGTCAGCTACTTCTGCTCAGCCATGTGGTGAGTCTTCAGACAAGTTCGGAACCAATTAATGACTGAAGATCAAGTTACATCAACTCGTATATTCAACACATTCATGCAAGGCCACAAAATAATTTATCTCTCCATAAAGTATAGCTATAATATTGTAAATGTGTTATATAGAAGCAGGGCTGTGTCTTTATTTACACGATAAAAATGAGAGTGGTACATTAACGGGAATGTGTTACTTTAACTCCAGTTATTTTAACTGAACTCTAAAGTATAGGATATCGAAATCTTATTTGAGGTATTAATTAATTCCTCGTGCAGGTTTAAGGACCACACCTACGTCACGGAGTCGTACAGAATCGACCCCGTGTACCTGGAGCACGGTGGTGTGGACACGACCCCGCGGACCGAGTACCGCGTGAGTTCTCTCTCCTAGTTCACAAACTAATTGAATTAAATAAAGTAGTTGTTACTGGCTTCACAATGAAGAGAAATAGGAAGTAGTCAATCAACGTTAAACCTAACCCTAGCCTTACCAATGATCCACACTCTTTTAAAAAGGAGTCGGGGGAAGGATGTATAAAAGACTGCTAAAAAAAATGTAAGCCTTGGTTAAGAAAACAGCAATATATTTCCACAAATAAAAAGTACCGAGAAAAATAAACTTTAAAAAAGTTCAATATTAGGGAATTAACTAGTAGGTCCTTGGTATATATAGCGTACGTGGGACAAAAAAGATATTGGTAATGCTAAGGTTATAATGAGTTTACTGAAATTATGGATATAAAATTAAGATTAAAAAAAGCTTGTTTTTACAACCTCAGCACTCACAATAATTGGATTGTTGCAGTTATGGCACGTACAGTTTGGCCGTCGTTTCCGTGCCCTCAAGCTATGGTTCGTGCTGCGACTGTACGGCGTGCAACGTCTGCAAGACTTGATCCGCGGCCACGTGGCGCTGGCCAAGCAGTTCGAGGAGAACGTGTCCACGGACGACCGCTTCGAGCTCGTGTGTCCTGCCTCCATGGGGGTGGTGTGCTTCAGACTCAAGGTGAGGTCCGGAGCGTACCTCGAGTTTGATAACTTGGTCTTCCACCGTTAAATTGTGTACTTGAACAAATATATGAAAATACACAGCAAATTATAGTGGATTTCAGCTTCTTAGGAGATGAACAGATTTTACACAATTAATTTCACAACCATAGTCAAATTAATTCCCTTTTTTCATTTTAGCCATTTACTTCTGTTGAAACTGACGATTTAATTAATATATATTATAATGAAATGGTTTTAAATTGGAAATCATGTTGCCACTTTCACCACTCTGCATGAATTTTTAGAAGTTCCATAATAAACCCAGATCTGTAGAGATCACGGTTTCAAGTTTCAAATTTATTTCCAAGTGGCTCAATCTTCCGATTTATCACCTCATTATGAGGGGTTACCATTAACCCCTCACCTCATCTCCAGGGCAGCAACAAGCGGAACGCGGCTCTACTGAGCCTGGTGAACGGCGGGGGCAAGATCCACATGGTGCCCTCCAACATCAGGGGGATCTACTTCCTTCGGTTCGCTGTGTGTGCGTTGCTGGCTGGGCCCGCGGACGTCGAGTTCGCGTGGACCGAGGTTCGTCACCAGACCGCGCAACTCCTCGCCAGGGAGGTCAATGACCGAGAGCCGATCCCCCAGAATGGTGATCACGAGGAAAACCTTCAGTACGGTGCTCATGAGGATACCCCACAGAACGGTGCTCATGAGGATACCCCACAGAACGGTGCTCACGAAGAGGCCTGAAGGCTGCAGACACCGGACCAACATTGAAGCTTGGAGTGCAGGACATTGCCAAGTGTACCAAAATTATACAGGAACAAAGAATATAAGATTATATAAGTGGCATGCTTGGTATTTTTTGTAATGGTCTTTTATAAACCATAAATATTTTTCATAAAATTAACAGTTATTAAAGTTATATCTTATTATACCATTGTGTGTTTTCGTAATTTTTTTCCTTTAGATTATTTAAATTATTTTTTATTAAATCTGTATTTGAGCTCATGCATCAATATAATTGACATTTATTTGTTTACGAAATATATGAGTGAGATTGCTTTAATTTATGTACAATTATTGCTTTTTAATTGTACAACAATATAAACACGTCAGAATTATATTAATTATGACTGACAAATTAAAAGTATGTCAATAAAAATACAAAACAATAGATAATAATATAACAAATTTATTTTTACATAAATTTGAGCATTAATTAGTACTTGTAAGATGTTTCAATTAATATTTATTTTAAGTTATGTAATGAATCGAGTGATGAGATAATTTTTTATCTATAAATATGAATTGGTCACTTGATATATAAAATATATTACTTTAATTGGTCCTTCTGATAAGCTTTTCTAATGTTGATAAGTCTGAAATCAGTAAATATTTCGTAATGTTGAACAAAAGAAATTATGTTATTTTTGCATGGGTGAATATATTTTCATGATTTCCTAAAATATTTCAGAAAGTTTTAATTGATATGATATCAGAAGCTATATTATATATTATTGTTAATTTAATTTCAACAAATAATTATTGAATTGTTAATCTTTCAAACAAACTGCAGTTTAACTTTGAACTAGGTGCCTGCAATTTGCAAATATTTATTTATTTATTATAATATAATATATATTTTTAAAAAATTACTTTCCCATTTTTGTATTAAATTACCTGTCTACTGAATTAAGTGAACTCAAATTAAAAAAACAAAAAGAGAACTCTTTTCAAAACTCTAAGCATTATTGTTATCTTGTCTCTCATTATCAGTAAAACATCTCGTAACACTGAAAAACTGAGCTGGAGAACGATTATATAGGTTAGCAAAAGAGGAGTGAAATTCCCCTACTTGACATTGGCAGAGAACTTAACGTTTAAAATTCAGTGGAGGTCCACGGACGGCTCTAGCACGATGGACACGGAGGAGTTCAAGAAGTTTTCCCAAGCGATGACCGAATACATCGCCGAGTACCGAGACAACATTGGAGAACGGTGAGCTTTGACCTCAAGGTCATGACGTGACCTTGGGTTTAGAAATATTTATAGCTTTTTTGTTATCTTTCCTCGTATTGTATAAAGCCTGACTTGAGGCTACTTAATTTCAACGAGTAAAACAAAGAAGTACAAAAGTTACATCAATTTTGAAATATATAAATAAAAAATTAATTAATATTTTGTAACGTATATATTTAAATTATTTTATTTACAATTTGCTGCAATTAATTAGTCATGCATTGCAGAATTGAATAACTTTTTAGATGATAAATGACGATAAATGTTTTGAATCCTAATATTGTTTTAAATTTTGTATTATGAATAAAATATCTGGATATTAATTAGGAGATAGATTTTATTTAATGGAGTGTATAACAGTGTATGCATAAAATATTAGTTAATCTTGAATTAAAAACGCTAGAAATTCGTCATAATATATATAATAATTATAATTTATCTTCAATGAACTAACCCTATAAAATCAATAACTTTAATAATATGTTGAAGCAGCAATCTTGAAGGCTATTTCAGCAATGCAATATTAAATTTATTGAATATAATTTTCCTTGTAAAAAATAAATCTTCAATTTACCATATTACACTAAATTCTTACATTAATTAATGAAGTGGATGCCCTCAGCCGCGTACTACCGACGGTGTCCCCGGGCTACATGAGGCCGCTGCTGCCCGACGAGGCCCCCGTGACCCCCGACAAGTGGCAGGACGTGATGGCTGACATCGAACATGTCATCATGCCGGGGGTGAGTGACCTTGGCTGACCTTGGTGTTCTCCAAGTGAATCACTGGCAGTCTCTCACTTTCACGGCTACTTCCCCTTGCTACCAGCTACCCCGCCATCTTGACCTCCAACTGACCTTGGTTGACATTGGTGTTTCAGGTGACTCACTGGCAGTCCCCGCACTTCCATGGCTACTTCCCCGTGCTGACCAGCTACCCCGCCATCGTGGCAGACATGCTCGCCTCGGCTGTGGGCTGCATGAGCTTCACGTGGGTGCGTTCATTTAGTTTGTTATCAATTTGATAAGCGGATTAAATCGCATGCAGCGTAAAGTGAATATTCTCATTTCAGTTGTGTTGGTTAGATTTTTTTTTGGTATAAAAAATTTAAGGGCATAGGGTATAAATGACCTGCCGTTCACAACAACCCTTCACTGACTTTCCCCCTCCCCCAGATCGCCAGCCCGGCGTGTACGGAGCTCGAGGTGATCATGATGGACTGGCTGGGCAAGATGTTGGGGTTGCCAGAGGAGTTTCTCGCCAGCTCGGGCGGCAAGGGCGGCGGCGTCATCCAGGTGAGACCCTGAGAGGGAGGGTACCTGGGTTAAGTTACATTGTTTACCTTCCGGGTGCAGGGCACGGCCAGCGAGGCGACCCTGGTGGCGCTGCTGGGAGCCAAGGCGAAGGCTCTGCGCCGCGCCAAGGAAGAGCACCTGGACGTGCCCGAGGCACTGCTCGTCTCCAAGCTCGTCGCTTACACGTCAGGTAATTAAATACGTGCCAAAAAAGCTGATGATTTTTGTGTATAAAAATGATGTCATGAACTCAACTGTTTACAACGTGGCACTTTTGTTACGAAGCTTCCGTCACAACAACAAAAAAATCAGACGAAATCCAGAGAGTGACAAGTATTATAATTTACAAAACTAATATACCATTAATTATAGACGTCATAAAAAATTAAGGCTCACGCAGTGTCCATTCAACTTTCCAGCCCAGTCACACATGTCGGTGGAGCGAGCTGGGCTACTAGGGGGTGTGGCCATGCGTCTGCTAGAAACGGATGACAAGTTCAGGCTGCGCGGTGACGTTCTGCGCAGTGCCATGAAGAGGGACCGCGCCCAGGGCCTCATCCCCTTCTACGTGAGTCTGGTGCTGTTGTGACACGGTCGGGAGTTAAGGTGTGCGCATGTGCAGGTGGTGGCCACGCTGGGCACGACCAGCTGCTGCTCGTTCGACCAGCTGCGTGAGATCGGCGAGGTGTGCGTGGCAGAGGGAGCCTGGCTGCACGTGGACGCAGCGTACGCCGGTGAGGACGTGAAGTTGCTACCTTGGGGGCAAGTCTGAGATGTCTGTGTGCAGGGGCGGCGTTCATCTGCCCGGAGTTCCGCTACCTGAACGACGGGATCGAGCTGGTCGACTCGTTCAACTTCAACCCTCACAAATGGCTGCTCGTCAACTTCGAATGTTCAGCCATGTGGTGAGCAAGGAACGCTCGTGGAACTCACCTAAAATATTTTTCTTTTAAAAAATGAAGGACAATATTTCATCGTATCATAAAAAATTATGATCGTATTATAAATAATTAAATATATAATTTATACTGATATCTGATATTATATAGTATATGTAATATAAATTGCATGATTTTATTGTGCAATAAATTGTAATTTATTTTAGCAGCAATAATTAAATGGAAATAAATTACACCTTGTCTCAGAATATATACGTTGTTGATTCACTCAAACGGTGTATTTTTGCATGCAGGCTGAAGGACGCGAGTCACGTGACGGAAAACTACAGAGTCGATGCGGTTTACTTGAAGAGTGCAAGTGGTCCCCCCACCACTGATTTTCGTGTAAGTTGAAAAAAGTTTTATTAACGTGCATTTGCAAAGAGGCTAAAATTGGGATGCATCTCCGGTTGCTGTCAAGATTGATAAATTTTTTTGACCAAGCACTCCTAATGAATATTTTAACACCTGGAGAAGCAACTATCTGACACTATTTTATATGTATATTAAATATATAATATAATTTAGGGAAATTTATCGTAGTAGTAGCAAGCGATAACCAAATATATCATATTAACGCCAGGCGCGGATCCACAACAAAATTTCAAGGTGAGGATGGGAGGGGGGCTGGCCTAATAAGCTAATGTTAGTAAAAAAATTGGAGGGGAGGAAATGCCTCTGTTGCCCATATTAAATCCAAAATTTCGGGGGGGGGGCACCCCTCTGAATGCACACATGCATAACGCCACGAGGCTAGGCAACTTATTCAGCTTCGTAGTACAGCGGGTTGCTTCAGTGGCAATTGACGAAGTACATGCATAAAATTCACCGAATTTATTCACAATTCACGTGCAAATCCTGCAGCTGTGGACGCTGCAGTTCGGCCGTCGTTTCCGCGCCCTCAAGCTGTGGTTCGTGCTGCGACTGTACGGCGTGCAACGTCTGCAGGAATTGATCCGCGGCCATGTGGCGCTGGCCAAGCAGTTCGAGGAGAACGTGTCCACGGACGACCGCTTTGAGTTCGTGTGTCCCGCCTCCATGGGCCTCGTCTGCTTTAGACTCAAGGTGATTTTAATTGTTATATTGAAAATCATACTTCGCGTACTACATTTCTTTAAATTCCAATGGCGAAAAAAATAATAAAGTCTCACGATTATTGCTCTTTTAATTATTCACTCTAAAATAATATTGCAAATTTAATGTCCTTAAGCCTGTGTTGAGAGGCACGTAATATTCCAACTTATAAATGGCTTAAAAAAAAGATAAAAAAAATACCGATTCAAAATGAATGCATATTAATGAACATAATTAGTAGCTTCCAGTTCTCAAGCATACATTATAATAGATTCACACCGCTTGCAGGATTACTGAATTTTTGAATGAACGCTTTGGGTAAATGAACGAATACTTCAATGAATGGATTGCCCAGCAATCTTCTTCATTTTTCATTCTCTTCATGCCGGATGGGCTACGCGTTTCCTTATTGCCTTTTTTTTTTAGAATTTGGCATGTGTTTCTCTTATGATACATTTTTATACCTTTTCTAAGTTTGTGCCATAATATGTACTGTATAAACTTTTCTCTGTTCAAAACATGGAACAGACAATTTTCTCGACGATTTCCCTAAATGTGATATATACTGCAGGGCGACAACGAGCTCACGGAGGAGCTTCTGCGGCTCATCAACGGGGCGGGCAAGATCCTGCTGGTGCCCGGCAACATCGGCGGCACCTTCTACCTGCGCTTCGTCGTGTGTTCGCCGCTCTCGGAGCCCTGCCATGTGGAGACCGCGTGGACCGAGATCCGAGACCAGGCCGGCCGCATCGTGATATCACAAGAGGAGAAATCATTGGCAGCAGCAAAATAAACAATTTGCAGAAACCTATTTCGGCTCTTTCCATTCGGTATTCAGTTAGAGCGGCGGAGAAGTTTCGTTTCGTTTAGTACTTTTTGGAAATAAATAAACTAAACTGCAACTAGTAACTATAACTATATATAATGCTATAATACACTTAAAAAAAACAAAAACTATTATATACTAAATAGCTATAATATATAGTTATATACAGTCAAATTAGTTTGAAATTCCCTCCGGAAGTAGCCGGAAGTGTGAACTTGTGGCTATTCTGTTTGTAATTAAGCACTGAAACTTTACAGAGGGGTTTGCAATACTAATATTGTCCTATGTAAGAAATTGCAACTTTAAAATAAAAGTTGGAAGGCCAGAAACTTCACACTTCCGGCTACTTCCGGAGGGTATATTACATAAATTTGACTGTATCTTCTATATATTATTATATCTGCTTTTGAATATTCGGAGAAAAAGAAAAGAAAGATTTTTTTTATTTTTTTTTTTCACTTTATTTATGTAAATACAGAAGAAATGTTATCAATATTAAATAAATTTGAATAAAAACAATTCAATAAAAAATTGAAACTGTTACTTTTATATGTTTTGTTTGCTTCATATGCACTATAATGGACAACATACATGAAATTTTTTTATTGCAGAAATGAATAGAGGGTACCAAATTATGCTACTCTGAATTTTTTCAGATTTTTTTAAGACCCGGAACTATTTTTAAATAATTATTGAAAGTGCGGCCACGCCCCCTGGAGGCGTCAATAGGCGTCCAGTCTCTATCCTTTTTATTAAGGCTGCAGGGGTGCCAACTGAAATCACAGGACTTTCAATAATTATTTAAAAATAGTTCCGGGTCTTAAAAAAATCTGAAAAAATTCAGAGTAGCATAATTTGGTACCCTCTATTCATTTCTGCAATAAATTTTTTCCATGTATGTTGTCCATTGCAGTCACCCTTGCTTATAGATAATAATTGTGTTTTTGATTAACAAAATCAAAAGGAAACAATTTATCTAAAATTAAAATATTGCAATACGTTAAATGCATATTATATGATACGCTATATAATGCATGCATGACAGGACTCATCTTTGATTGAACGGTTTAATTCCAAACATTATATGAACTGCGATGTTAACGAAAGTGGCTTAATTTAAACCTTAATTAATATATATGTCCTTTGCCCGGTCGGAACTGTATTAATTAATTAAGCCAAGAGATCTTATATTGTAAGCTCGCGCGCTCTTTGATATATATATATATATATATATATATATATATATAAGCACACCAATAGACATGCACACAGCAATTTAACAGAGCTGCGCACCGCCCCCTGCACCTTCAAGTTTCTCTGAAAATTCAGAACGTTGCCAAATACTGTGAGATCTTGCAGCTAGGGTAGAAGTTGTCCCCTGCGAGTATCGCACACCAGAAATTAATTTATATTTTATTTGCGATTTCTGGCCCGTCCCCGCAATTATAATATAGCCCGCGCGGTGGCCGGTGAGTATTAGAAGGGCCGCGACGGTGAGTGCTGAAGGGTCTAGGCGTGAGCCTGCCTGGAGCCGCCATCATGCAGTACAGATCTTGGTGGTAGTAGCAAATACTCCTGCATAAATAATATTTAATTATTATATATGCATACTAATGTTTTCAGTACGCATTGCAGCTACGCACACATATATCACTTCTTCTTCTTCTTAATTACATATTCTTGGAAATTAGCCTGAGAGGGCTATACATCCACGTATACGAAGTAACTTGCATGGTATGTTTGAGTTTTGGTTGTATCTTGGCTCAGGGTTTAGTAGATAGGGCTTATATTTGGTTGAGGTAATTTTGTGGTTAATTAATAGCTTACTATGCACTGTGAAGGGGGACTAATTTACCAACACCTCTTCTGCCAGCTCGGTCCACAGCGGCTACCTGGATATGGAGACCTTTGTTAGAAACAGTAGGACAGACAACCACTCAGTGCATGTATTTGTAATAGGTAAATGAGGTTGTTTAGGTTATGGTTTATATATATATAGGCATGTTAGATTGTATAACAAATGATACAATAGCATCGTTAATATCAGAATTGTTTAAGGACAACACATATATCACATGCAAGTTAAAAATTTGTTGAGTTTCCCACTCAATTTAATTTTCATGAAATTAATCGCCATCTATTGACAAAATTTACTACTTCTGTTGTTCGGAGTGACGACACGCCCCTTTTAAATGTTATGTTTTTGAAAGTTGGCCGGGAGAAGGGGAAAGGGGAATAATTTGTGGTCGTCAAGAAAGATAACGATAAATTATCGTTGACTCTAGTCCAGTAGGTCAAAAAGTAATGATAGGATACGTCTAGAAAAATTATTAGTGCTTTTATATAAAGTTCTCGAGGACCGAAAACTTTGAATCTGGGGTGAGTTTTATAATTTCACATTTTTTTTCGTCCTATTTATTTCAAGGTCTTCATCATATTTGTGCAGGTTTGCACCGTTTGCATCAGCATCACCTTGACTGACTTTCTGCCTTATTATTTGTCAGAATCATGTCGGAAGAAACTAATGGTCTGGGAGATTCATCGAACAATAAAGTTCGTCTTCGACGATGTAAGAGTGTCACAAGGGCTGAGGAAATCCAGCAGGAAGAGGCAAAAGTTCGAAAATCTCAGCCTGATAAACCGTGAGCATCTCTTGGCTGTTGCATAATTTAACCAGTCATGCTCATGCCATGCCTTCGTTTTCTTTCAGATGCCACAAACCAAGAGATTCTCTGTTTACCTGGTCATCAGGATTCGACAATTTTACAGGATTTGTGAATTGGGCTTTCCTTTTATTATTTATGGGTGGTCTTCGCTTATTTCTAGAAAATGTAATCAAGTGAGTAAATTTCTTTAATATATATGTATTTCAATGCTATTATATACACTGGAGATTTATCTCATATCATGATCATAATGCAACTTTTTAGTGCACAACTTTTTTAAAAATACTGTAATTAACTATAATTTTAACCTCTCATAATGACTGTTATATGATGCATTAATGGTGCGGTGGCAATACGACTTGCAAAACCCTATTTTAGCAGAAAGTAAACAAACAAACAAAACTTGACCCCAGTTCATTGTTTTTGACATGGTCGTGTTTCAGGTATGGTATCCGAGTTGACCCAATGGAATGGTTCTTCTTTCTGTCTGGGAAAGACGAAGGCGGCAGTGCAGAGCACCCCTCTCTCATCCTCATGCTTTGTAGGTATTTCAATCTGAATGTAAAATGCTTTAATAATAATTTGTGTTCTCTTGGTATATTGTAGATTCCATAGTACCTGTTGTCATCTGTTTATTAATTGAAAAGGGCCTATCTGTGGTAAGTTAGGAATTTATTTTATATTAATATAAGAGATAAGATTAATATTTGTTCTCTTGACAGGAGATTGTGGGCCACAGTGTTGGCATGTTTGCCCATATTGCCAATATTCTGCTGCTCGTGTTGCTGCCAATGGTTGTGATCAACGTCAAGGGCAGTGACTTCAGTCTCAGTAAGTTGACGTTGATTTCTCTAGTACTGTATGATTTCAGGGGTGTCATTTGTGTTTTAGTTGGTGCTACAGTCGTGTGCTTCACGTACTCCATCTTATTCCTCAAGTTGTGGTCTTACGTTCAAGTCAACTTGTGGTGTCGCAACAAGAGCAGGTTTGCTCGAACCCTTGTCAGCAAGCGACTGCGCAGACAGTCTCTGTCGGTCGGCCAGTTTCTTCACATGGGCGGAGCTCAAGGTACGTCTGTCAGCGACTCTGATTTTTGTGACATTTGGTGGCTGCATGTAAGATTCCTAAAGCCAATTAAAAATCAATCAATTTGATTTTTGTATCTATGCAGGGACAGCAGAGGAGCTGATGCAGACTGGTGACAATGATGGTGGTGACTACCAGCCCAACAAGAAGTCTCGCAATGTGGCGACAGTGCAGCTGGTCCAGTACCCTGACAACCTGAACCTAAAAGACTTGTACTATTACATCTTGGCTCCAACCCTGTGCTATGAACTTAATTTTCCTCGTACCACGAGAGTACGCAAGAGGTGAGATACATTCTTATCTGCTGCATTAATAAAAATTGTCACAGTAATTGTAATTGAATTATAGTTTGGAAAATATGTTATCATGAAAGATAAAAATACAAAATAAGTGATTGTTGGAGTTGAGGTCAACTGAAAGAGTATTTTTTTTTCTCTTTTTTTTTTTTAATCTTATAAGCATATTAGATCAACATTTAACTCAAATCAGTCCAAATATATTGATTGTGTAGTGTGTACAGTCAAGTGAAGGGAGGAGTGTACTTGGTTCGTTTTCTAAGCAGAAATGATGAAATATTGTCTTTATTGTTTCTGTGTTATAATGTTGCCAGGTTTCTGATGAAGCGAATCTTGGAAGTTGTGGTTGGCTGCCAGGTGATCATGTCTCTCTTCCAGCAGTGGATCATCCCCTCCGTCAAGAACTCCCTCATACCCTTCTCGGTGAGCCTTTTCTCTTTCAGTTTGACTCTGCAAGCCCTGTTGTAAATGTTTAGTGAAATTCAATCCCATTTATGATTACAGTACATTAATTTGTAATAACAAAAATTGGTATTACTGTATTCTCAGACATGCCTGAATTGCATTTGACCTTGTGTGAACTTATCCTGTTAAGCTTGTTCAGGTCTATTACAATTTAATTGCTAGTTTTTGTGCTTTCTCTAAATTGTCTAATTTTGTTCTTTTCTTTTTTCAGAACATGGATATTGCAAAGGGCACTGAACGTCTTTTAAAGCTTGCTGTAAGTCTCATAATGACACAGTTCATTTCTTAGGTTAATGAAATAATCTCTAACTTTTTTTTTTTTTTTTTTTTTTTTTTTATTAATTATCTAAATTTAATTAAAATTTTGTTTGAAACCAGAAATATTTAAATTAAGGAAAATAAACTATTTAGGCTGTGATTATCTTGGTAAAAGAAAAGGATAGGAAGAGCGACTGAAGAAGCATCTCCACGATGCGAAACGTTTAAAAAATGTAAATAACTTTCAAGTGCACTGTGACCACAAGATTTTCACCTGCTGTGACTCTTTCGATCGGTAAGGCCTTGCTGGTTATTCCTATCCTTTTCTGAAACCAGAAATAACAATTTAAAAATTTCTATGTATTTCCCTTAAATTTGATGGCGTTTTCTGAGCTTTAGAAGAGAACTTCTGCTTTTCTTACGTATATTTTTACCTCTTCCTTGACTGGTGTTGTCAGATCCCGAACCACCTGGTATGGCTCATCTTCTTCTACATGATCTTCCACTCGTTCCTCAACATGATGGGAGAGTTGCTGCACTTCGCAGACCGCCACTACTACTCTGACTGGTGGAACGCTAACAACATCGATGTCTTCTGGCGCAGCTGGAACTTGCCCGTCCACCGTTGGGCGGTCAGGTACGAATCATGTTTAGTGGAGGGGGAACAACAATCTAAAAATAAGACAATCTTAATGAAGTCCTCATTGTTTTGCTGATAAGACTAAGTGATGTTATTTGAAGCCCCCTCTGTTGTTTGATTCATCAGTACTTTCTGATATAAATTTAATTGGTTGAAATGTAAAGATAATATAAAACAAAATTAAATACATTAGCGACATTGAAAAAATATTTTTTTTATAAAACCAACCTTGTTGACAGAAATTGAACTCTTTCATGAGTGTTATAAATACATAATCATTTATGAAAAAAATGGTTTCCTCTCCTTACTCCCATCCCTTTAATTGATAAAATTAAGTAAATTTTACATTGCAAATTTTCTTTTTCACTATCACTTTCATTAATTTGACTGACCCTTCTCACGATGGTTCTGTGACAGGCACCTGTACCTGCCCATGGTGGAGATGGGCTACAGCCGACTGACGGCCAGCACGATGGTCTTCTTCATCAGTGCCTTCTTCCATGAGTACCTCGTCAGTGTACCTCTGAGGACGTTCAAGACCTGGGCCTTCATGGGCATGATGGGACAGGTAAGTGTCCTTTTAGTCGGCTAAAGAAAGTGTAGCAGATTTTCACTAACCGAACATTATTGTGTTTTTTGTTATTTGTGTCATTTTTTCTTCAAAAGACTGAACAATCTGAAAATCATGCTTGATTTTTAAATCAACTGTACTACTATTCCTAGAATCTGTAGCATTTTTCTTCTTTGATGCATATTTGTATTTACTTAACAGTTATTTTGATATTTTGAAATTATTGATATTGCATCTTTATGTGAATTTCTCAACCTTACCTCGTGCATGTTTCAGATCCCTCTATCGTTTCTGAGCCGTTGGATGGAAAACAATGCGGGGCCTCGCTGTGGCAACTTGGTGGTGTGGGCATCGCTAATCCTCGGTCAGCCACTCTGCATCATGATGTACTACCACGACTACGTTATCACGCACTTCGGAGAAGAGCTGATAGACAACTACGGCCACGTTTAGTGCGTTCTTCCTCCCTGATTTTGGACTTGATTTGCTGGTAAGGTTTTGACTGTATAGTCACACACCTCTCTGTTACTTAAAGTTATAATAAAAAAATGCAACCTTTTTTAACGTTGGTCTACTGACACACTAGCACATGCTCCTCTCAGTATGTTCTAGTGTGTCTGGGCAAGTCTAGAAGGAAGTCTGGCAAGGTTGCAGATTTTTGTATTCATCATAGACATTTTAGATTTTGGGCAGAATAGTTCCCTTTTCTAATTTATTTTCATAAACATAGGTTTTATGGGGCTGGCTCCCTCTGTTGCAAAGAGTGCTTCTTCTGTTTAATAAAAACTGACGTTAAATATTGCTCTTTGATCTGCGTACAAGCTTGTTATGAAATTCCTGAACCATTACATAATCAATTTAATTAAGGAAAGTAAACCATTAAGATTATTATTGAAAGAAAAGGATAGGAATAACCAGCAAGTCAATCTCCACCTCCAACGTATGAAGCATCTAGACGATGCGAAACATCTTGAAAAAATGTAGATACAGTAATTTAGTGCTATAACTTGTGACCACAAGTTTTCTACTGCTGTGATTTTTTCGATTGGTAAGGTCTTGCTGGTTATTCCTATCCTTTTCTTTCAATAATTTATCCAAACCATTATGAACAATTTTATTTTATACTGTAATTTAAATAAATTATAATTTAATTTTATGCTGTATATTATGTTTAATTTAAACTTAATTAAATTCTATTTTGGCCGGGGTATATAGCAGATCAAGGGCCACATTCAAAGAAGCAACAAAAATATAGCAATATATTTTGATAAAATACAAATTAGCAGAAAAATTGAAGCAAATTGTAAAACCATTACAGTAGTAAAACTAATGTTGATGTAATATCATAGTTAACTATATGCAGTGCCTATATTGTTAATTCACCATGCCATTAAATATTTTTATATAATTCCTTTTTCTTGCTCCATGATACTCAAGTGTTTTTTGATGGCACAGCTGAGAATTAAATTTCACATATTTCAAGAAAAATTAATATCTTGTTATGCTAAATTTGTGACATCATCTAATACTAATTTAAAAAAAGGTGCTGTGCATTAATTATATCAGACCACATTTTAAATCATGGCTCTACATGGATCAAGGAATTATTGTTTTGAGCAAGTGGAAGTATTTTGTAAAAATGTTCAAAATTTTGTACTGTGTCTCATTTTTTAAATTAGTTTTCAAATAAATGTAATTATGTTTCCATATTTTTGTGACTGATCAACTGTATCAGTCCAGGCGCGGATCCAGAAAAAAATTTCGGGGGTGGCTGCCTCCAAAAGGCCAATGTTAAAAGAACAATTTGGAGTGGGGGAAATGCCTATATTGCCCATGTTGAATCCAAAATCCCCCCCCCCCTCTGGATCCGCTCCTGTATCAGTCTACTTACTTATAATATAATTATGTACTGTTAATGATATGAATTTTCAATTGGGTATTTTTTTAATAATAACATCAAATGATGTTCTTGCTATGATATGGTTGGATAAAATATTAAATTGCTTAAATATTTTTTTATAAAACGGATCAAAACTGTTTTCTTGGCTACTGTCAAAGGAGTGAAAGATGGAAATCATCTGTATCTATTTTTGACTTGTTATTGTGATTTTTTTTATGGGATCATTTATAAAGGGTACTATTTTTCTGTAGAAATTGTTAGTATTTTTTAACAAATATATTGATGGCCAACTATGAGCAAGTTGTACTACCTTGCAATGATTGCTTGAACTTTGTAGCAAGTGCTGCTAATGTTTAATCTCTGGCCACAATAAGCTGGTAGAACTTGTCTACTGTAGGTCATCAATACGTATAGAGTGTAGTAAAATATTTTTGTCATGTTTCGAAACAACATGCTATATAAATGACTGAAATAACTTAAAATTAATTATCACGACTTTTTTTTTAAATGCAGTCTCTCCAATCTTAGTTCATGCCCGAGATGGTTAATCTTTATGTATGCAGTAAACATGCAATGGTTGCCACCTTAGGCATTAACCAAGACTTGAAAGATTGTAGTAGATATAATATTTGATTATTTAAATAATGTAACAATAGACTGCCATTAAAATTCATTAGCAATTTTGCCTGTTAAGAATTAATGTGTAAATAACGACTACATATCTGCCTGTTATTACATTTTATTTTTGATTAGTTGTTAATTTCCAGTACAACAGTAATTGCTAGAACCAATTAACAAATATAGACATTCCTCTATAGCACCTTTAGTGATATTCAAGATAATTATGTAAACTTGCCGACAGAAAGGATTAGCTAGAATATTATTTTTTTTAATGCTCTCTAAAATATATTAGCTGCAATTTGTTATCTCATATTCTGAATTTATTGAAAATTGTTGTTTGGATGTACAGTTCTTGCCTTTAAGTAAGTTCCCCTAACTAAACATGTGATGGAAATTTTCTAAGGTGAGAATTAACATTGTGCTGTGATACAAATTTGGAATGATTTAAGGGGAATTTAAACTTGTTGTAGCGTCCAATGCAAAATTGTGAAATTTTCTTTAAAGTTTATTGATATTGAAACAATAAATATATATATTTTTTCAATTGCATGATGTATTCATTATTAAATCTTGAATTTACAATGCTATAAATTTATATCTGTTGGTGTGTTTGCATTGGGTACAAATAAAATTAAAAGACCAAAAATTTAGACACCTATCGAATTGCTCATAATTTTTTTATTATGTGAATAGTCCCTTCTTTTCCTATTTCCTTCAAGGGATATTTTACAGTGCAATATTTTTTATGAATTGTTATCATCAAATTATATATGTTTATAAATATGTTTCTGTAGATGAAAATAGTAAATATACTTTTGTGTTTTGTGTATCTGCTAGTCCTACTAGAATATGTAGGCTATATATTATTTGTTAATCGTGTGTTATTTTGCCAAATATTTGTATCTAACTTTATAGGGTGTAGTGGATTATATGTAATATCAACATTATTATAAAATATTATTGTATAAATATTATGAACATACATCAATGCTGATAAATATGAGTTTTATTGAAGACAAATTTGTTTGATTACAATTAAGGGATGTTTAAAAAATAATATTTATTAATAAATAAGATCCCCTATATAATTTATTTAAGAGCTTGACACAATTTATATAAAAAATCTTTTAATGAACTTTAGTTGTTATTTATATTTTATTAATTTGTTAATTTTCCTTTTTTCCTATATATCACTGTAATTTATTACAATTTAAAAGGAAATCTAGAACAACAACAACAACAGGGGAAAAAAAGAGAGTTAATTAAGCATGACGCAATGAAAGTGACAGTGTGTAGTTTCTTTGAAGTGAGTAAAATGTGAAGCCAAAGGGTTTAGTCTTGCCAGCCAGCACCCCAATCTTTTAGGAGCTATTGTTAGTTCACATTATACAGCTGCAGAGCATAAGGTAGAACGCCAGAGAATTATGTTTCTCACCAGTAGACGCTTTAGAATGGTCTATTTTTAAATTAACCATATACTAAAAAAAAGTATGGAAACAAAAAAAATAATTTTATTTGTAAAATCCCAAAGATGTAACCTTTCTCTTCTTAGATGATGGAAAGAGAAAGCTTTTCTAATAAAAAATGAAACATTTATTTACTGCCACTTCAATGAATACATTAAGAATTATTATCCGTGACAGACAGAAAAACACACAAGCTAAGTAGAAATAATTAATAAAAAAGTTATTTTTAAATTTTGGCACAAATTATGTTAACGCTTTATGATTTTCATTGTTTATTTCCTGTTGCACAAAAGTGACAGTAGAGGGTATTAGTTGTCCAGCAGACGACATGTGTTGACTGATGAAAATTTAGCGTTGAGTTTTTGCCAATTTCACTGTTTTTATAGTAATTGACAGCTATTTAATCAAGATTTTATATTAAGTAAGTATTTTTCTATATACAAATATAATAATATTGTTATTGTGTTATGTGTTAAGTTAAGAAATAGCTATTTTGGAGTTTATCCAATCCACTCGTCCCGCACAATTTAATACGAAAAATAAGGCGGTATTTATTTAAATATTTTATTATAATAAATTTTCTTTTTTTATTATTACAGTGTTGACATCTCTAAGAATATTAACAAGTAGATGTGCCAAGTTAGTGCTAAGTAATAAAGTTAATATAAATCATATTAAAGTTACTAAATACGTACTTCGCGCAATGTCAGATCAAATTTGCGCTATGGACACCGGAGAAGTGACTCCGCTGCCGGTACCAGACAATCCTGCTGGAACGTCCGTGGAAATTGCCACCGGTGTGGCGAGTCAGTGTTCCATCGAGGGCGAAATGCCAGAGGATGACATCGAAATCCTCGTGAGCTTCGACTTTCCCACCAAGGAGTCTGATGGCAACTTAGCTGATGAGGAAGAGGTGAGTGTTCGCATAAACGTTTGCAAACTTTTGCAAGTCTCTGTGAGTGTTATTTTCATATATTTTCATGTTTGTGTTAGTATAAAACAAACTAAAATGCATTTACGGATACGTGGAGATCAAAAAGGTCGAGATGTTGAAATAATTTAAAACAGATACCGGTAGGAAATCAGTAAATTATTGCGTAAAAGGTCTCTTTTTTTTTATTTTATAGCGTAATGGAGGCTTCAAGTGATGCGCTTTCGCTGCGCAACTGTTTGTCGCTAAGGTCCATCTTGCACTTGAAAATAAAGCAAAGTGTTTTTTTAACTTTTCTCGGTTATAAATCAAGTAAAAAATCTAAATCTTGAATTATCTACTGTATTTTTCAGGTTGGACCAAAGTTCGATCCGTAAAGGAATTTTCCCTGAAAAATCTTATTCTTAGTGAAAAAACGATTTTTTTTTTTTTTTTTTTTACATAGGTTTGGTATAGCGGGTGGGATCACCGAAAAATCAGCTGACTTGAAGCCTCTATAAAAAAATCGCTTGGGAAAAGTTTAAAAAAATCTATTTCATTATAATATATACTGATGTAATTATATATTTATTATACATTCATAGTATACTGTTAATTTTTGCCTATTATTTTGAATCATGCAGATACCATCCGAGCACACAATTAATGTTTCAGAGATAAAAGATTTTGGTTGACCCCGGCTCTCTATCTGACTGGATCCAGTGATTAAAGAATTAAGTTTAGTACTGTTCTCATACCATATATACATGTCTAGTATTTTAGTTTAAGAAATTAAGAGGAAACAAAATCTATCTACTAATAATACGAATTATCGACGAAAACAAATATAAAATTTTGTAGAAATGGTTAAATATGAAGAACTATAAATTAAGAGAACATTTTCTGGTACTGCATGTGTACCATTAATTTGGTTGTACAGTTTCTTTTCTCCTCCCCGCCCCCCTACACCTGAAAGTTAGTATTTACTACTACACATGTGTATTTATTAATAATTTACTATATGCACGTGTTATATGGAGATTAAAATAATTATTTTTATAATGATAGTGACGATACTATATATTCCAACTATTGTATATATATATATATACTGTATGCATAACATGTAAATAATTAATTGCATGGTTTAAATTGCTTGCAGTATATAATTATTTTATTTATTTATACATTTTATATTTACGTACTTAAGTCCGCGCCACCATAGAAAAAATAAAAAGATCTAGCTATTCAACATTTCAGACTATCTTTGCGCTAATTTGCACCACTTATTATATGTTTGCACTTACAATAAATGAGTAGTACTCATTATTGTAAGATGAGTGCACTTTATAATTATCATCATCATTACAGTAATAAAGTAACTTATGTTTTATGGACATTATGTTCTCGAAATTGCTTCATTTTTAGAACACTTAAAAATAGAGCCGTAATTTTAGAGTGTTGAACTTTACTATTTTTTTTTTCGCTGTCATAAACGTTAATTTTATTACGGCCTCTATTCTTTGACAATATTTTTAGCTAAGCACTTATTTTGTTTTACAACGTTTTAAAATGTATTCAAACAAGTGTTTTAAAGTTAATTGTTAATTTTAGTGTTGCTACCGCGACATTATATAACTGCAACGACGCACTTTATAAATATAATTTTACTACTTGGAGCCAAGCTGAAATTGCTTGCAGTGCAACTGTGTGTTAATATATTGATATATCTATAGTTTATTACATGTTTTTAAAGTTTCAAACATTTGTAAAAAAATGCAATTTCTGAGAGATGAAAGATCTGTTTGTTTATTTTATTTTTTTTTTTTAGAAAACAAAGAGTTCGTAATTGGCTTTACTAAAAGACGTATTAAAGCCTGCACTTTGTTATGTATGTTCAATGGAGCAAAGTTTTACTACACGTTAGGTCAAACATATGTTAAAGCACTAACTATATACACGATCATGTAATGTTGGTGTTAGTACGTTTTGTGTTAGACCTCTTCAAAGTGAATTATAATCTATAGACACACACAAAGTCCGGCAATGCTGTATAGTCTAGTTAATGGAAAATTTACAGAGGAAGTACATGAATTTTGGCTTTGAATGTCAAAAGTAGGGGATTTCAGAGAAATGTGTAAATTGTAGCAGAGAAACCTGAAGAATTTTAGGGGTTGAATTAAGTAAAGGATAACTTTTGACATTTGCATTTCCAGTTTGAAGTACTTTTACTAATTTAAGTGTAATGAAGTTTTCTCCTCTGAACATTTTACCATGATAATGAAACAGTTCGAGCCCCGTCTCCTCTTTGAGACTGTCTAAATATATCTCAATGGTCTAACCTGGATGTATGATAAAACCCTTTGAGGTGCTCTGTAGGTGTTAATTAACGTGAGTCAGGTGTGATGAATAAATAAGTATTTTTATTTGATTAATAATTCAATTTAAATTTTTTAATTTCATTTCATGCAAGTAAAATGTCTAATATTTATATCTAATAATGCTAAATTATTTTAAAACCGAGCAATGTGTACTCTTTACAAAAATAACGTATGTATATATTATATAATCTTTTAAACTGAGTTTTGAGAAATCGACAGTATGTATGAATGCCGTAATATATTATCCATGCAACACTCGTGGTTAACCATCATCTGGTAACCAGATCAAATATATGTGAAACAAATATAACTATGCCACAAACAGCTATATACAGATTCCCCCCTCTCCCCCCATATATTACCAGCAGTTAAATTCTATAAAAAAAAATCGTACTGATTTACAAAAGTAGCAATTTAATTCGTGTCTCACAGGATTAAATGTGCTATAGTAAGTTTGATATAATTTCCATGCAAAAAAGTTCTCATCAGATGTGAAATATTGACTCTCCCTAGCTCTGCTCGAGTTCATTGAGGTCAAATTCAAAATTCAAATGATTTATATTATCTCATTCTAAATTCAAGGTACACATTTAAAATCATGGTATTATGTATGGGTAAGACGCGTCATTAAAGCATGTATAAACACATGCAAAGAAACAACAACAAGCAAGCAAATATTCAATACACATCCACATTAGTCAATATTTAGTATTCATCTACATATAAAAAGAAATGATTTTACAGCGTTTTTAAATTCTATGTATTCTATAATGCATCTATAATGTTGTATTCTATACATCTATGTATTCTATGTGGACTTCTTTTAATGGTCCACAGGTCCACACATTATATCTTGTTGTCAACATGTCAACTAAAATCTGTCATATACACTATGATAAAAAAGGTCGTTAAATTAATTATACACATATAGAGTTCCATTTCCCCACCTAGTGACGTCACAAGCGCCTGATTGGACTAATTTGACGACACACGCCAATTACCGCGGAATCAGATGTCATGACGGGGATTTTTTTACCCTACTTCATTCGTGTGGAATATTTTTTTGTCACAGCTGACTAATGACTTGCAGAGTACACGAGACACAAAATTCGTTTAATTATCGCCATGATATCAGTGTCATCGTATTGTTTTCCAAACCATGTTAATACTCAGTCGGAAAATTTCATCGATATGAGATGAATTTTTTCCGAGGTGACGAGTATATTTCACTGGAAATTTTTCTTACGTAATTTTTCTATTTTAAGAACACAACAACCCGGGAAAAAAATTATTCATATACCCAGCACAGAAAGTTTTTTAAAGGACTTTATTTTGATATATATTTTTTTTCTATAAAAGAATATAATGATATATTTTTAAATAAATATACGTTATTTATACAGTATGTTTTCGGAAACGTAATTTTCGTCGTCAATAAATTTTAGATAGTGGATATTTTTTTTTCATCATGCCATGTATACTGTATAGACGTTATAATCCCATTTCATTTTATACACAGTATAAGATGAACCTAATCTCAGTTGAGATTGTGTGTTTCACCTGCTGATATTAATTTTTAGAGGAAATTTCCAAGGTAAGAAGAGTACGCTGATTACTTAATTTTCTCCTCCACAATAAGAAGCAAGCTGAGACCGATAAAGGCTCATTTTGCTGATTTCAGCTGATTTTGCGGTGTTCCCACCGTCCCATCCAAACCTCTATGTTAAAAAAAAACTCGAAATTGCATTTTTTGGCATTAAATTTTTTTTTAGAGATTTTTTTTTCTTGATTCATTATCAGAAGACCCCTAAATGGGAGGGTAAGAGATGGTTCAAATTAAGGCTTAACCTGAGATATTCGGACGAAAAAAGTCGTATCGACAGATGTTCTTGAAATTAATTTGGTAGACTTACAACAATTGTCCAAATACTACTGATTTTTTCAGATTTTTTTAACCGTTGCTTTAATTATAATTAATTTATTCAAATGTGTATTTTGTATCCTTTCAATGTTAAATTTTTCAATCAACATTGCACAAAAACGGCTCGAGAATTTTTTTAAATTTTACATGGATTAAAAGCTAATTTTTTGGACTATTTTTCTGAATTGTTTTCATACATTTCGAACCGTGGCGATGATCGTTTCTGATATGTCCTAAGAAACTTGGCAACGCTCTCAAGGACTGTAGTTACCACCCCCTCCTAATCTTTTATTCGCATTACTATTGCAACAGTGTTGTCAGATTTGCAGGTGTAGCCACGCCTCTTGACCTTGACAGACAAATTCTCAGGTTATACCTTAATAGCTTTAATAGTTACTTAGAAAAAAATTGAAAGTAATGCCTCTTTAGTACTCTGTTGATTTCATTATATTAAATCGAATGTTTCCTCGAACTGTACTAATTTCTCGGATATAGTACGTCAACATATGTCATGTATAAGACGTAGTATATAAGTTGGCAGTGCCTGCGAAGTTAGCGCCAATGTCTGCAATATGATAGTTGGTCTATTGACGTCGAACTAGCCGCTCTTAATAGCACATCTGCTAGGCCAGCGGTAGTCGTTTGTTATTATTATATACTGATGGGATATTGTCTATTTCTGGGTTGCCAGACTCCACGCCACATTACCAGAGTACCTAATTCAAGTCTACACTCGAGTCGTAATAAAAAAAAAATTCCAAACTACGTTTTAATCGTGGAAGTATTTTTTTTTTTAATTCCAAGTAGTACGCTGGATTTTATTGTTATTTCTTTTTATAGACAGACAAAATAAAAAAATAAAAAAATCAATGTTACGTAAGTTGTATACAAATTGAAACTATGCATCTTGTTCAGACTGAAAGGATGGAAAGAATGCGTTTAAAAAACAAAACAAAAAACAAAAACAAAAAATGTCTCGGAAATGCTTTTATTTTTTTATCTTACATTTCGTTGCATTCCTGAATTTTTTCCTTACATTCTATTTTATCGGAATTGATTTTCAATCTCTCAACTAAAAAAAAAAAAAAAAAAAAAAAAAAAAAATAAAAAAAATAACAACAATAAAAAAAAAATAAATAAAAAAAGAAACACACATACATACACAAAAGTAAACACACACTTTTTATAATATGATCTGGTCCATTTTCAGGATTTTATAACCTGCTATGTTTACATCTTTACAGTATATATATATATATATATATATATATATACGATTTTAACACACTGAATATAAGCAAATATATACATAATATAAAATTTATAACAAACAAATATTTGATAAGCGGATTAAATGCATGAAAAGTTTATTAAAATATAATGTTTGTAAAGTTATGTCAACAGAAAGAAAAAAAAATCTTAGTGCAAATATATGCTTTGTTTTTAATATACTATCTCCTTTTTTTAGAAACTTTTATTCATGCAAAAAATAGAGACGTAAGAAGATTTGATTTGATTTGATTTTTTTTTTTTTTTTTTTTGAGTCTCCAAGTGAAAGATTCTGCATGGAAGCCGCGAAATGAGGCAAGGTTGAAAATGGTTAGGGGGGTGGTGTAGATATAGATGATATGAGAGTGGGAAGGTGCTGGGACAACGATGATGCAAAATGCGTTGAATAATTCATAGCCGCGAAGCTACCTCCACGCTATTGGTATACAGGTACACTATCTGCTGGAGATATTACGTTATCCTTACACCGCATACATAACTTGGCGTTATGTTTCAGTCGCCTCGAGATTCAACCCCCGCTTCTTACAGCATCCGCTCTGCAGCTTTCTGTTAGGGAGGAAATTATTTCAGGGCCCTTTTATTTTATTTTTTCTTCACACTAACGTACAGGAAGTAAAAGGCTTTTCGTTGTTTGTACAGATTACTAATTTTCTTCAAAGTTTATAATTCCTTTTATATTATTCTTTGTAAATATTTAACAAAATTTAAATATGGTTTTATATATTATATATAATTTATAATTATTATCATTTTAATTTTAGTCTTTAAATGCATGAGCGAACATTCAGACTAAAGTAGATATAAATTACAAAGAGCGTAGTTTAGCTGCTATATAGTAGATAAGATCCGTGACACGCGCAATACTTAATGTTGCTATAATAAGGGATGATAAATAATCAAATAGAACTTTAAAGATAAAACGAAGAGCGTGTTATAAAAATTTGTCATGAGTTATAAATGGTTCCAGTGTATTGACAAGTTATTACGTGTCGTCCGGTCTTGCAGGGGCAATAACATGAACGTGTCGTGATGATTAAATGCAGGTTCACAATATCGATATCGTTCACAAAAAATATCGACTTCTCTCACTCGATCTTACAGTGACAATAACGTGAACATGTCTTTATGGATGATTAAATGCAGCTTCATAATATCGATACTGTACACGGAAAATATCGACTTCTCTCATTCGTTCTTGCGATCTTGACTAACGTGAACATGTCGTAATTATTAAATGTGGTTTCATATATCGACTTCTCGCACTAAGACTTGCATGCAGGGGCAACAACGTAGACCAAAGAGCGAGTATGTCTTAATTAATTGAAAAAATCTCAACCTTAGAAAATCGAGTAGAAAAATACGAACTTTTTGTAAACGTGAATATTTGGATTTGGAGGATACTGTAGAGAATTTGGCCTCATAACGCGAGAAATTCGAGATTGGTTCATTTGATATAACTTGCATTATTCTCTATACACATGATGAACAATCATGCATGATGAATGGCATCGAGTGATTGCGTTCGCATTAGTACAATTGTAATATCTACATTGGATTATCGTTTGGAAAAAGTTAGTGATCGACAGATTCACGGATTCGATGATATTGCATTTATTTGAAAAGCCAAGCTAGGTGGAGCTGAGCTTGACGGCTTGGCAAGGGATTTTTGCAATGTTTCATTTTAGTGCTATAAAATTTATTATTAAATGCACATAATTTACATGCAGCTCAAACTTCACGAAGCGTTCAAATTGTTCGTCTCATCAAACTTAAAATCATGCATGGAGTGTAATGATTTTTCCATGAAAATAATTCCAGTTTTGTATTTCACGAGAAAAATTAGAATAAATATAAACTGTTTGCTGACTATATAAAATTCCTTTTCTTTGTTTAAACAAAAATTGAGATAAGGGCAACCGAGATTATCCGCTAATTAATAAACGTTGTCTGCTGGCTTCATTCGCTGAGGACCATGCGGGTCGCGATTGTCGCTCATCTCGATGAAACAGAATTCTTTCACAGCGAAACAAACCAAGAGCCTCGTTGAGTGGTTTCGTTCTGATTTTCTGTTAAATATAGAAATTATATTATCTCAGAATGCAAAGTCTTGCTGATGCTCTCATTCCCTCGTTAACGTAAATATCATTTTTTTTTAAATCTGTGTATACACAAGCCTATGTGTGACGTCATGAAAGGCGTTTGCTTAGGTGTTAGTGAAAAAAAAAAAAATACGCACCAACTGAATATAATATATTGAGGCGCCGCAGATCAAACGGGTTTAAATCCAAAAGCCCAATGGAATTCAATTTTTAAGCTTCAGTTATACCTACAAAAAAGAAATTTTCAGACCACTTTTGAACTTGGACTTGGAAAGTTAACTATACTTGTCTTTCCAAATCCAGGTTCAGAAGTGGTCTGAAATATATCGTTACTGATACGATGTAAACTACAAAACACTTTAAAAAAAAAAAAAAACATCGTTACACGCTGAGATAAAATGTTTCATTGACGTTGCATGAAGTTGTGGAGAATCAATTCAGGTAACCTCACCTCTATTTTCAATAATTTTCCTCATTATATGATAAAACTAGAAGGTAGATGTTCACCACTGCGGCACTTGAAAGTGGACACAACTGATAATCTCTGTTCTGAATCAGCAGCAAGTTTAAACCACATTTTCGTACACTGAGGAAAAAACGTTGTGAACTAATTACTGATGTTAATTGAGTGTTACATCAATATTATTATACAGCGTACCTTTTGAGCGATATTATCTTGCAGCGATACGTATAAGGTTTATAGAATAATTACACGTCATTTCCCCCTGAGGTTAAGCAACATGTTTAGCATTAAAGCCAAGCGGGTTACATATGCAGCAGGGGCAATGAGCGTTTTGGACAAATAGAGTATCGACCTTATACGTTTGTATTACAGAAATGATTGAAAGGTGCAAAGTTATGCCACTATGATTTTTTTTCTTCGATTTTTTTTAAGACCAAAACATATTGCCAAAAATTTATTCAAAGTTCAGTTTTGAACCCACACTTCTTTTAGTCCTAGGCTTTTTATTAAGAAGTGACAAGCCTCTCTGTACTTTCAACAACTTTTTAAAAATAGTTCCATGGCTCTAACAAATCCGAAAAAAAAGCAGAGTAGCATATTTTAATACCTTCTATATTCATTTCTGTAACAATAATAAAAAAAAAGTTCGATACTCCATTGTTTAACTTCAGGGTGAAATGCCGTATCAAATTTAAAAGAGAAATACACACTTAAATATTAGACATTGAATAAGTTTTCAGTACTTTTATTTTCACCTTATATTAAGAAATTTTTAGGATTCAGTACATTAAATGACAATTGAACCTCATCTCCAGTACTTTTTTACTTTTTAGTATAAATTTTGTGCTGAATTAAACGGAGTCAATTTAAATGCAAAAATTGTCCTTAGATCAATTATCTAAAAGTTTAGTGTGAAGCTTTAATCTGTTGTAGTGTGTTTGCGTATACAGACACCGGGGTTGGTCGAATGTTTTCTCCGTGTACTGGCCACACCCAGCCGGCGTCCTAATCAATGACCCTCCACCTCTTGTTTACAGATAAGTTCCACACCTCTAGCACGTCTGCAGTAGCCAAATACAAAATCAATTCTTTAACGTCCCTGAGGTAGCGTCTAGACCCTATAACATTGTTTCGTCTCGAAGTTTACGTTGGACAATTGCGGAGATCGAAAAACTATTCCGTTATCAGTTATCACTAAATCTTATCTTTATCAGAAGAATGATGGTGAAGTTTGTCCAAATAAAAGATTGAAGTCAGCTGTACTAACGAACATTATAAAAGGACCATGCTCTGTTATAGAGCTTGTTTATATAGTCATCAGTACGTTTAGGGTTCATCTTCATACTTGAAATAAATTGAAGTCGAAATTGTCTTGTAAGGCAAATTTGTATTAATGTAATACCAGTTTTATGTGGGATCACACTACCTACATAAAAATATGTATCTCCGTATATTCACCTGAATTTGTGATATTGAAAATCTATAGTGACCGGCGGAAAATTACCATGAAGTATTTAATTGAAGTTGAACATCATAAAACACATTTTTAAATGGTTATTTTTCATTAAAAACTTTTAATTGAAATTTTCATTTACGTACTTCGTGTACGTACAAATGAGTAGTGCGTTACGTGTACTAAATGAAAATTTAAACCAATCACTATGACAAAAATTATAAATAAAAGCAACATTACAATGATATTCTCATTACCCCACACAATGCACGTGTTATTAATTATGAAGGTTATGTATCATGTATGGCGCCAGCGATGTCTTAGAATGTTTTATATTATAGCTATTGCATGCAGAAAGATCATCATCTGATTCTTTTCATGGAAATAATGACAAATAAATTAATCAAGAATTAAAAATGAATAATAATTATTTTCATATATATTTTAATACTTATAGCAGTACATTTAAGTCCATTATATGGTGAAGTTTATATAAGCTTAAACTCAATATGACAAACTTAATCCACGAGTCTTAAAGTTAGGATTTATATCGCCTAGCTTCCCTCTAAAAGCCTCTCACATCACACATCAGCACTCGCTATCAAAACGCAGCGCCGGAGTAAATCCAGAGGATCAACTCCTTACCTGCATCGGCCACTGCGCTGAGGTGCCTTTACATGTGCGGAAATAAACTAATCTGCACGTGCAACTAAAGCTTATTTATGGTGGTGAGATTTAGTCTTCATGGACCATTCTTAGATCTTTACAAGAACTTTTAGCTAATAGGGAGATGGAATGCAGGGAAAATCCATGGCTATTTCAGATCTAAACTTTATGGAAAATATACATGCTACCTTTGGAAATACACTTATTTTCACTTTGACGGGGGCTGAGGGTCCGTGGAAACCCCAGTCAGGACGGTCGACAACACGTTTTCCCTCTATCTGGTGACCCGCTGGGTACCAGTGACAACAGTGGCTGAGGGTCCGTGGAAACCCCTTTTACGTTTTTCCTCTATCTGGTGACCCAAGCTATGTTGGCCGAGAGCCAATGACAACACTCGGGCCTCCATTCTAGTAGCGTGTTTTTAACTGCTCTGCTGCTATGGCTGTGACAAGCTCTCGTTAGCTTTAGTATCCTGTAGCAGCATCGCTAGTGCAAATATGCTAAATGTCACACTAGATCAAGTGTTTAATGTCTTATTGTATTGAACTTTGTGTGAGTTGAACTTTAAAGAATGATGAATTGCTTTATGTAATTGGTTCATACCTTTTTTATTGGTCAATTCTAATTGTCCGACATTTCTGATTGGCTAAATATGTCACAAGGGATTAATTAATTTAATATCCACATAATTCTTCCCATGGTACAACTTACATTGTGATTTGATTACTATACACTATCAATTTAAAGTGGCACTCTAACAGAGGGTTAGGTTTATTATGTTGTATATATATTTCAAAAGAAAAATGTTATAATTTAAAAAAAAAAACACAGATAAATTGATAGTTAATGAAAATAGTCAAAATCAAACCGTTTTGTGGGTTATTCTTTCCATCGCTAACGAGCTAACGACTGTTGCAAAAATTATCATAATTCAACACCTCAATTTTATATTATTATATCCGTTTTGAAACTTCCATAAATGCATAACGTGACAACTGACATTTGCGCTAGAGACTCAGTGTTTTGAGGGAAGAAAAATGACTCTCATCAGAGAGTGCGATATATTCTTGTTTTGCATCTGTCAATCCCGCAAGTTCGTTGCACCTGCAGGGTATGCAGCCCGCACGGCGCGCGAGCATCAACGGTGGTCTATCTACCAGGCGGCTCCATGCCAGCGTGACATTATAGTATGACATTAACCCGCTACTACATCAGCAAATTTACGAGCGCAGAGATGCTTATCACATGCCAGCGAGCATAATGTAGCGTCGACATATGAGCCAACCTCATGCATGCTATACTATATTAATTTTATCTTACAATTTTCATCAAGATTTTTTTCCTCTATATGTATTGTTGTAATAAATTTATTAGTTTGAAATTGGTTCGACAATTTTATTTTTAGATTGAAAATTTTGATGATTAAATAACAAAGTAAAACGTGAAATAATATTTCACTTGTAATATAATAAATTTTAGTTCGTATAATGTAATAATAGTAACATATGAAATATTAATTTATTAGTTAAATTTTATAAATTTATATTGTAAAAATATTATTTGTTAGACCAGGAAAAAGAGTAACCAAAATTTTACAGTATTTTATTAATAAAATATACACTGTATAATATGTAACTTGTTTCTGTTAAATTATTATTCCCACATGAAAGATAATTTTTTTATTGAATAACATTTAATTGATTATATCAAATTAAATTTATTACAAAAACATGAATATTTATTGATATCAAATGTAAAAAAATTCTGTTGATGTGATAGAAAAATGTTATCGGTGAGAGAACATAAAATATTACGGAACATAAATCATAACATATGACCTTTTATGTAAACAAAATACTATATTTTTGAACATCCTCCTGTCAATATATGATAATGATTGAAGTAAAAGCCATGCAATCATTCGATTAAACAAATACCATATCGCATTTCGTCGGTATATCTACATCATCAGGAATGCATATTCGGAACAAATACACGTTCAAAACCTCATTCAACCTTGTTTGTATATTCTAGTGTTATAATATCATAGGTTGTGTTGTATATCACCCCTATGTTATTTGATAAGCCTAAACTAGATGATGTGTTGTGTTTGCTATAACCACGTGCTATAATATATGCGGGTACATCCATATTCTAGTTAGTACTTATATGCAACACAGGTACCATCACTTGTTATACGTATATATGCCAGTCGACTTGATGTTGCTATTAGCACAAAGTAGGAGAGGGGCGTAATGTTCTGCACAGTTTATTTGGCGTAATTGATTCCTAAAACATACAACCCTCTTGCTGCATATATATATAGTTACTACAATTTCTATTCTAATACGTAATATACACATTAATGCAACGACTGAATATAATATACTCTGGTTGGGATTGTATTATAGACAACCCACATAATATACTACTTGCATGCGTCAACAACGTCTAAGAACAATAGACTTGACTCCCTCTCGTATACTAAAATGTATACATAGTATCACTCAAATAAATTACACATTACAGGCTAATGGACAAATCCAATCAGTGCAATGTTACACCGAAATAGAACGGAACAAGATACCAATAATTTATACAAATTCAAGAGGACAAGTTTTGTTCAAATTCTTGGAAAATCTTCATGAATATTATTTACCTAAATTACAATTTTATTAATGCCGCACGCAATACGATGATAAATCTTATATATAAAATTATTAAAATATGATTAAATATTTTAATCAATTAATGTCAGTGACTATCTTTTTACACCTAATTAATTTTACATAATCTAATTAAATGGTTTCATTAGAATCTTTATCACTTTTTTTTCCAGTATGGTCATATTGTAAAAACTTCAGTGTAGACAATGTGTTTTCAGGTTTATATATTAATTATTTTTTTATATGTTCATAAAATGTTTAACATTGCGATTTTTTTATTTATAATAATTTAAATAAAACAAAAACAATTACTGCTATATAAGTAATATCATTATACACGTTTATTACAATAACAAACAAAAGCTCTCAACAAAAATAAAAATATATTATATATTTAAACGTTTTTTTTTCTGTTAAAAATAAAATGTAATCTTTTTATTTCATTTTAACTTAATAATCAAGTCATTATAAAGTTATATCAAATAATATAATTATATTGTTGCTTTTCGTATTGAATTATTTTTTTGTATATATATATATATATATATATATATATATATATATATATATATATATATATATATATAATTTGTCAAAGATCTTAATATTTACCGCAAGATCTCTTGTATTTTTTTTCCTTTTTTGCTCATGATCGTTGGATGTTCTTATCACTGTATGAAAAGTTTTAATTTAATTAGGTATTAAAGGCAGTAGAGAAGGGGTTTTGTCAAAGAGGAATATGACTGCAGTACCATGAAGAGGGCGTTTTAATAATTACTCAGAAGATATCTTTCTCCTTTGTTGTTTTTTTATTCTTTGTCTGCGGTGCTTGTATACCTCTCTTTCAAAAGACTTAATTTCCTTATAATTATATTGCCTTTCTTGTGTGTGTGTTACATTTAACTATACAAGTAAAGTTTATATTGTATTAATATTACACGTAATTATATTGTGAACAAAATTAATTAAATAATATTAATTGAAAATCGTACGTACCGTGACAGTTGTTGAGAAATGTGTTATATAAGTTAGAGTGATTTCCTTCTCTCTCCAACTGTGAATGTGCATTATCTTAATGCATTTGTTTTTGCTTGAGAGCCACTTTATCGTTATGAGCTTGTCATTCTGCCAGAGAAAATAACCAAGCAAATGTTTTTATATCATAATGCATTTATTTTTTTTTTTAAATATCTTAATAGACATATACTTTTTTTCTGGGGTAATAAATGAACTATATGTCATTTAACTTCTAAAAATGTCATGATGTTAAAAAATGTATTTATGATGTATTTTTAAAAATAATTTTAACTATATGTCAAATCTGATGGTTGCTATATGATTTTAGAATTATTATCTATATATAATCACATTATTAGATATATTAATATATAATGTTAATGGATGTAAACAATACTAAAAGTGTTGTGGGAAATATCTGTATTATAATGTTTTAAATTACAGTCTGGGAATTCCATTACCCCCCTCCCGCCATTACCGTGGTGACGTCATCACTCGGCGCATCGATTTGTCACGGTCACGTGATGTTCTTGCACTCTCCAACAATCGCAACGAGAATCTTGTAGTGTAACGTGTAACACGAGCAATTTAACGCTATCGACTTTTTTTTTAAATCGATATTTTTTTTTTCAATAATCGATGTTGAGAAAAAGTTGACACCTTTAGTAATAGATTATGTAAAAGGTTCTGAGCTATAAATGTACGATCGTGCTTATAAATAAAATCATCAGGATGGAACAAAAAAGACTACACTTAACTAGAAAATAAAGAGAATTATTAATTGAATAATTACAAAGGTTATAAAAACTAATTAAAAGTGCATGCATGCATAAATTTTTATACAAAGTATGATATTATATCATATTATATCTTAGCAAATAACTTTTGCGTATTATATGATATATCTGTATGATGCAATTAGATAATTTATATAATAATAATATAAAATGCCTCAGTGATTTTGTAATTATTTATATTGTAAAATCCTTTTCAAGACCACTAAATCCAATCAATTTAATTATAAGTGACGTGATGCGCATCATTAAAAACCACAAAACCATAAATGCACCACAACCAATTAATATATTTTTTCCATTTCAACTGTTTTTTTTTTATAAATAACATTAATTCATATGGTGACGAAAAGTGTTTAAAGTCGAAAACTAATTTCATTTCTTTTATAAGTAATAACAAAATTTAAATATTTCACGTAATAATTTGTTTGTTATTTTGATAATCGAATTTGGTCAACTCCAGTGTACGGTGGCATTGTGTATTTACCCCCCCCCCCCCCCACCCTCTGACATCAAACCAAGTTGATGGGGGGGGGGGGTAACATGGGGGCGAGTCAACAAAGCCAATCAGCCCACAAAAACCTTTGGTCGTGACGTTATGTTTGGTTTGGGTTGTGTTTGCTATAGTGAACAAATGTATAAAAGACTTTTTACCTTTTTTTTTCCTGACGGTTTTAATCCATCTAATGCAAACGTGTCGTTTTCTTTTATATAAGTTAGCTTTTAGAAGTCTTTAAGGTTACCGCCTTT
Organism: Siphlonurus alternatus; assembly: GCA_949825025.1. Taxonomy (NCBI): domain Eukaryota; kingdom Metazoa; phylum Arthropoda; class Insecta; order Ephemeroptera; family Siphlonuridae; genus Siphlonurus; species Siphlonurus alternatus. The sequence goes on along the minus strand of OX463782.1, from coordinate 11,675,078 downwards.
ACACGTACCAACCAAGTTTATATACCTATATATGTATACGTTTTTTCCCTTTCTCTTTTCTTCGTATTTTTTTTCAAACCCCTAACAAGTTTTAATAGCACTTACTTACTTCACATCAAATAAAACTACCACATATAATATAAAAAAATATTAATATTAATTTTCACACGATATAAGAAATGTGTTTTTAAAGGTATATAGTTTTTAATGACATTATAAAATTTTAATCAAGTATACTTTTTGTTATGGATCCCTTAATTTTTAATACAGGCTTATTTTTTTTATATTATATCGTCATATAGAAGCACGTAAATAATAATAAAAAAAAACATTTCTTGACGTTTGGGGCCAGAGAATTTTTGTGTCACGAGTGTATGATTTATTACCATGCGACAAAATGACACGCCGCTTATTTATATTGCTTAGCTATTATTTTATTTAATAATAATATATATAATATATATTTTTTTTCAGAAAACAAGAAATAATAAAAAAACTTTTTTATACTTACATTTTTTTTTACTGTCATCAGTAAAGTAATAAAGAAAAGTTTTCTGAAAAAAATACATTACTGCATTGCAGAAATTATAAGTCTTATCAACCAAGATTTCATGTTATTAGAATTTAAACTTTGATTTTATTACTAATAAGTAATAAGATGACATTATTAAAAAAAAGTTGGGGTGGAAATAATTTTCATTAAAAATATATGACCGAAACCATTAGGCTATATAGTATATTTTATGAGATGCAATGAACTTTTTTGACTCCATTTTCATCCCCCCCCCCTATTTTTTATGATTAATCTTAGCTTTACGTTGACTTTAGCTTTGTTATATCGCTCCGAGAACTCGATCTTCACTTTGGGCGATATTGAGGGGAATTCAAAAAGACTTATCCGCGAGGTTTAGCCGGCGGATAACTTGTCCACGTTCTAGTCTGGATAACCTAAATACTTAGCCGCGTGGACAAGTATAGGCCCAGACAAGTGTTAGGATAAGTTACTTTGGACAAGTCACTTAGCCAAACCTGTTGGACAAATTCTCGTGGCTAAGATAGCCGCGCGGATAAGTATCGCGGACATCTCTCCCATCTGGATATCTTTTAATTAAGCCGACATCTTGGATTACGTCTTAAATATGGAGGTAATTGGACCTCGATATATGGTGATTTGTTGCTAATTTATTTAACAATTGTGTTCAAATTTGATTGAATATCAATTTATGTAGTTTATTTTGTTTACAAAGGTTTGATTTAAAACAATTTAGCACTTATTATCAATTGTTACCGCCCCTTTTCTATGACACCAACAAGCCCCGCCCTCTTTGAAAGGTAGCATATGTTTTGCTGTGCTATATTTTTTGTAATTAGAACATAAATACAGAATATTTGTGTTAAATAATTTCATAAGACCTTCCCAAGGACCCACTCTATGCCATATAAAAAAAAGTGAAATATCTATCGTTTAATTACTCATTTTGATGATTTATGAGAGCCCTTTATTCTCTATGATACAATATCTGTCAACTTTTCCGAGACTTGATCTGCATATTTATGTCATATTTACACATTTATACATGTAAATTTACTAAAAAAAAAGCTCGGTATTGGCCTGGCAGAATTTCATGAAGGAATACAAACTCTTTTGTCAAAAATATAAGTAAAATAAAGCAGGCAGGAATTGTCGAGGGGAAAAAAAGCAAGGTTGTACCGTTGTAAACGAGCTCTCAAATATCGTCAAAATAAGCAATTCTCTAATGGATATTTCACTTACTTCATAATTATATCATAATGGAATATGATCCTGTAATAATATAAATTAATTAACGCCAATCTTGCGTATTAATAGGTATATTATAGCCATTATAGGTGCAAATTTGGTGAAAAATATGACACTTCTTTATTATGTCAGCCGAAAAAGAGGGATGAGCTGGCAGCTAGATGAGGGGAGAGGGGAGCGAGGGGAGGGAAAAGAAATAAAACAAATGATAATATAATAGGGAGGCGCTAAAATTTGAAATTATATTATAGTCTTCCAAAAACTACACAAATTGATACTCAATCAAATTTAAACACAATTGCTAAATACATTAGCAACAAATCACCATATATCGGGGTCCAATTACCTCCATATTTATGACGTAATCCAAGAAGGCGTCCTAATTAAAAAAATATCCAGGTGGGAGAGATGTCCGCGATACTTTTCCGCGCGGCTATCATGGCCACGAGAATTTGTCCAACAGGTTTGGCTAAGTGACTTGTCCAAAGTAACTTATCCAAACACTTGTCCACGCGGCTAAGTATTTAGGCTATCTAGACCAGAACGTGGAAAAGTTATCCGCCGGCTAAACCTCGCGAATAAGTCTTTTTGAATTCCCCTCCTAGGGTCCAATTACATGACGTCAGGTGTTTTCAGCATGATCGAGCTAAAATTAGATGTTTTGCTTTTGTCAAGTTTTGCCGTTTTCACAGTTTTGAAGTTTCAGGCCTCAAAATCCGACATTTTTGTTTGTTATTGAATCTTCAAAATTCCTTCATATTTGAACTCCTAGGGTCCAATTACATGGCGTCAGTTGTTTTCAGCATGATCGAGCTAAAATTAGAAGTTTTGGTTTTGTCAAGTTTTGCCGTTTTCAATGTTTTGAAGTTTCAGGCCTCAAAATCCGGCTTTTTTGTTTGTTATTGAACCTTCAAAATTCCTTCATATTTGAACTCCTAGGGTCCAATTACATGGCGTCAGTTGTTTTCAGTATGATCAAGCTAAAATTATAAGTTTTGGTTTTGTCAAGTTTTGACGTTTACACTGTTTTGAAGTTTAAGGCATCATAATCCGGCTTTCTGGTTTGTTATTGAATCTTCAAAATTCCTTCATATTTGAACTCCTAGGGTCCAATTACATTGGTTCAGTTGTTTTCAGTATGATCGAGCTAAAATTAAAAGTTTTGGTTTTGTCAAGTTTTGACGTTTTCACTGTTTTGAAGTTTAAGGCATCATAATCCGGCTTTCTGGTTTGTTATTGAACCTTCAAAATTCCTTCATATTTGAACTCCTAGGGTCCAATTACATTGGTTCAGTTGTTTTCAGTATGATCGAGCTAAAATTATAAGTTTTGGTTTTGTCAAATTTTGACGTTTACACTGTTTTGAAGTTTAAGGCATCATAATCCGGCTTTCTGGTTTGTTATTGAATCTTCAAAATTCCTTCATATTTGAACTCCTAGGGTCCAATTACATTGGTTCAGTTGTTTTCAGTATGATCGAGCTAAAATTAAAAGTTTTGGTTTTGTCAAGTTTTGACGTTTACACTGTTTTGAAGTTTAAGGCATCATAATCCGGCTTTCTGGTTTGTTATTGAATCTTCAAAATTCCTTCATATTTGAACTCCTAGGGTCCAATTAAATTGGTTCAGTTGTTTTCAGTATGATCGAGCTAAAATTAAAAGTTTTGGTTTTGTCAAGTTTTGACGTTTTCACTGTTTTGAAGTTTAAGGCATCATAATCCGGCTTTCTGGTTTGTTATTGAATCTTCAAAATTCCTTCATATTTGAACTCCTAGGGTCCAATTACATGGCGTCAGGTGCTTTCAGCACGATGAAGCTAAAATTAGAATTTTTGGTTTTGTCAAGTTTTGTCGTTTTCACTGTTTTTAAGTTAAGGGCCTCAAATTCCGGCTTTTTTGTTTATGATTGAATCTTAAAAATTCCTTCATATTTGAACTTCTGGGGTCCAATTACATTGGTTCAGTTGTTTTCAGTATGATAGAGCTAAAATTAAAAGTTTTGGTTTTGTCAAGTTTTGACGTTTTCACTGTTTTGAAGTTTAAGGCCTCAAAATCCGACTTTTTTGTTTGATATTGAATCTTCAAAATTCCTTCATATTTGAACTCCTAGGGTCCAATTACATGGCGTTAGTTGTATTCAGCATGATCGAGCTAAAATTAGAAGTTTTGGTTTTGTCAAGTTTCGACGTTTTCACAGTTTTGAAGTTTAAGGCCTCAAAATCCGACTTTTTTGTTTGTTATTGAATCTTCAAAATTCCTTCATATTTGAACTCCTTGGGTCCAATTACATGGCGTCAGGTATTTTCAGCATGATCGAGCTAAAATTAGAAGTTTTGGTTTTGTCAAGTTTTGCCGTTTTCACTGTTTTGAAGTTTAAGGCATCAAAATGCGGCTTTTTTGTTTGTTATTGAATCTTTAAAATTCCTTCATATTTGAACTCCTAGTGTCCAATTACATGGCGTCAGGTGCTTTCAGCACGATGAAGCTAAAATTAGAAGTTTTGGTTTTGTCAAGTTTTGCCGTTTTCACTGTTTTGAAGTTTAAGGCATCAAAATCCGGCTTATTTGTTTGTTATTGAATCTTCAAAATTCCTTCATATTTGAACTCCTAGGGTCCAATTACATGGCGTCAGGTGCTTTCAGCACGATGAAGCTAAAATTAGAATTTTTGGTTTTGTCAAGTTTTGCCGTTTTCACTGTTTTGAAGTTTAAGGCATCAAAATCCGGCTTTTTTGTTTGTTATTGAATCTTCAAAATTCCTTCATATTTGAACTCCTGGGGTCCAATTACATTGGTTCAGTTGTTTTCAGTATGATCGAGCTAAAATTAAAAGTTTTGGTTTTGTCAAGTTTTGACGTTTTCACTGTTTTGAAGTTTAAGGCCTCAAAATCCGACTTTTTTGTTTGTTATTGAATCTTCAAAATTCCTTCATATTTGAACTCCTAGGGTCCAATTACATGGCGTCAGGTACTTTCAGCATGATCGAGCTAATATTAGAAGTTTTGGTTTTGTCAAGTTTTGCCGTTTTCACTGTTTTGAAGTTTAAGGCATCAAATTCCGGCTTTTTTGTTTGTTATTGAATCTTCAAAGTTCCTTCATATTTGAACTCCTAGGGTCCAATTACATGGCGTTAGTTGTTTTCAGCATGATCGAGCTAAAATTAGAATTTTTGGTTTTGTCAAGTTTTGTCGTTTTCACTGTTTTGAAGTTAAGGGCGTCAAAATCCGCCTTTTTTGTTTGTTATTGAATCTCCAAAATTCCTTCATATTTGAACTCCTAGGGTCCAATTACATGGCGACAGATGTTTTCAGCATGATCGAGCTAAAATTAGCATTTTTGGTTTTGTCAAGTTTTGTCGTTTTCACTGTTTTGAAGTTAAGGGCCTCAAAATCCGGCTTTTTTGTTTGTGATTCAATCTTAAAAATTCCTTCATATTTGAAATCCTAGGGTCCAATTACATTGGTTCAGTTGTTTTCAGTATGATCGAGAATAAATTAGAAGTTTTGGTTTTGTCTAGTTTTGACGTTTTAACTGTTTTGAAGTCAAAATCTGGCTTTTTTGTTTATGATTGAATCTTAAAAATATCTTCATATTTGAACTCCTAGGGTCCAATTACATTGGTTCAGTTGTTTTCAGTATGATCGAGCTAAAATTAAGAGTTATGATTTGGTCAAGTTTTGACGTTTTCACTGTTTTGAAGTTTCAGGCCTCAAAATCCGACTTTTTTGTTTTGTTATTGAATCTTCAAAATTCCTTCATATTTGAACTCCTAGGGTCCAATTACATGGCGTCAGTTGTTTTCAGCATGATCGAGCTAAAATTAGAAGTTTTGGTTTTGTCAAGTTTTGCCGTTTTCACTGTTTTGAAGTTTCAGGCCTCAAAATCCGGCTTTTTTGTTTGTTATTGAATCTTCAAAATTCCTTCATATTTGAACTCCTAGGGTACAATAACATGGCGTCAGGTGTTTTCAGCATGATCGAGCTAAAATTAGAAGTTTTGGTTTTGCCAAGTTTTGCCGCTTTCACTGTTTTGAAGTTTAAGGCCTCATAATCCGGCTTTTTTGTTTGTGATAGAATCTTCAAAATTCCTTCATATTCAAACTCCCAGGGTCCAATTACATTGGTTCAGTTGTTTTCAGTATGATCGAGCTAAAATTAAAAGTTTTGGTTTTGTTGACGTTTTCACTGTTTTGAAGTTTAAGGCCTCAAAATCCGACATTTTTTTTGTTATTGAATCTTCAAAATTCCTTCATATTTGAACTCCTAGGGTCCAATTACGTGGCGTCAGGTATTTTCAGCATGATCGAGCTAAAATTAGAAGTTTTGGTTTCGTCAAGTTTTGCCGTTTTCACTGTTTTGAAGTTTAAGGCATCAAAATCCGGCTTTTTTGTTTGTTATTGAATCTTCAAAATTCCTTCATATTTGAACTCTTAGGGTCCAATTACATGGCGTCAGGTATTTTCAGCATGATCGAGCTAAAATTAGAAGTTTTGGTTTTGTCAAGTTTTGCCGTTTTCACTGTTTTGAAGTTTAAGGCCTCAAAATCCGGCTTTTTTGTTTGTGATTGAATCTTCAAAATTCCTTCATATTTGAACTTCTAGGGTCCAATTACATGGTGTCAGGTGTTTTCAGTATGATCGAGCTGTACCGTTGTAAACGAGCTCTCAAATATCGTCAAAATAAGCAATTCTCTAATGGATATTTCACTTACCTCATTATTATATCATAATGGAATATGATCCTGTAATAATATAAATTAATTAACGCCAATCTTGCGTATTAATAGATATAGGTGCAAATTTTTTGAAAAATATGACACTTCTTTATTATGTCAGCCGAAAAAGAGGGATGAGCTGCCAGCTGGATGAGGGGAGCGAGGGGAGGGAAAAGAAATAAAACAAACGACGCAAACGATAATATAATAGGGAGCCGCTAAATTTTTAAATTATATTATTGTCTTCTAAAAACTACACAAATTGATACTCAATCAAATTTAAACACAATTGCTAAATAAATTAGCAACAGATCACCATATATCGGGGTCCAATTACCTCCATATTTAAGACGTAATCCAAGATGGCGTCCTAATTAAAAAAATATCCAGGTGGGAGATATGTCCGCGATACTTATCCGTGCGGCTATCTTAGCCACGAGAATTTGTCCAACAGGTTTGGCTAAGTGACTTGTCCAAAGTTCATTATCCAAACACTTGTCTTGGCCTATATACTTGTCCACGCGGCTAAGTATTTAGGTTATCCAGACTAGAACGTGGACAAATTATCCGGCGGCTAAACCTCGCGGATAAGTCTTTTTGAATTCCCCTCAAAATTAAGCTCAGCGTGTTTGAATACGTCCGTGCTGGAAATGTTTTATTCGAGTAGACCACATCATCATTCACTTCCAAACTTTATTGCAATCTCATGGCGAGTCACGCTTAAGGAAGCATTAATATAGTGGAAATGTGGGAATAAATCATTAGAATGTATTTATTATTTTTTATTTACATGTCAACGAAGCTAATAGAAATGTGTATCGGTTAGCCTATAAAAATAAATGACATCTACTTAATATACAGTATAATACCTAATCTACTCAATATAATATATGAGACCGCCAGATGCAATAAAACCTGATAATTTAATAAAGGTTACTTTCAATATTAGGTGATAAGAAAATAGTTCTTATCAGCCTGGTTTTATATATTGAGGTGGTCTAATATTATATTTATTTTTTACTGGATCGTATTATGTTGATAACAAAACGAATTAAATCAATATTTGACATCTCACATAATTATTTTAATATTTTAGACATTTCATTGAATGCAAATAATCTCAATTTTGTACTCATTTACGTAAATCTCTAAAGTAGTTGACGAATTTTTTTACAGCCTACTCTACTACCATTTTGTGATATAACTAATTATGTAAGTGCTTCCTTTTCCGGTTACCCCGATGACGTATGACATTTTCCAGATTCAATATTTAACTATTGCATCTCCAATTTTTGTTTATTTTTTTTAGATTTCCTGAATAGTTTTCTTTCGAAGTAGTTTTCCTTACAACATCCTTTCTCCGAGTGTTGAAAAATAAAAGCCTCATAGCATTTCCTTAACATATTATTTTTTACTTCTCTAAACAAATTTTGTTAGTATTGCTTGTCTTAAAACAGAATATAGGTCTGTTTTTTTTAAATGCATACAGAAGTGCACTGCTATTGCATGTTATAAATCAATCTGACTCTTACTTAAATACAATATCTTCTCTGAGTATACGTGAGTTGAAGAATCCCAGTAAAATAAAACACAAAAAGTAATCGACATATAGAGTAAGTTCTGCAAAGATAAATATTAATAAAAAAAATCATGACGTGACTTGGGATCGAACTCAAGATTATTTTGTGAAGCTTGTGATACGATTTCCGCTTGTTCAGTCTCGTCAATTTTCTGCTAGAGATGGCCAACCACTTTTGTAATGAGACAAGACAAGGATGCAAATCCTATAATAATTATACAGTCTTATGAAAAAATAATCTTTTCATGATTAAAAATTAAGCCAAGAAGCTTTAAAATGTAAAATTCAATTATAATAGACTATATTTAATATTTTTATAAATTAAATTAAAAAAGGAAATAATCTGGAATTAAAGTTTTAATTGTTTTATATTATAATTAATTTGGTGAAATTAACCGTAGAACAGATTAGAAAGAAAAAAATTAACGTATACTTAAATGAACATTAATCTGTTAAGAAGTTACTTTCTTATTTTAAAATTCATTCATATTGAATTATTAGAAAGTATGATATCTCTTTGTGTGTAATATTCTCTAGAGAGTACATAAAAGTTTTTGGGTATAACTACAACCATCCTCACTATTGTTTTAATGAGACTGAATATAAAAAGAGCACCACGCGGCGCCTGCGCGTTTTGGTGCCCGCGGTGTGCTGGGTGTCGGCGCGGCGAACATGCAGCAGTCAGGCCCCGTCCGGCCAAGAGAACCAGCCACTACGACCAGTCGTCTTCACCGCATCATCAAGTCTCGCAGTGGCGTGCTCTCAGACACTTGCTTTCACTATCAGATCGTAGTGTCGTTCTGTGTCTTCGCTACAAGTGATTATAACAATTTGTCCTCTCTTAAAATAACAATTTCTCAATTTTTTTTTCATTACTGGAGGAATCAACAAGTGTTTTTTTTTATTACATAATTTTCATTGACGGACATGGTACGATAGTTCTTAGTATACAATAATAAATACAAGTACAGCACCATGCAGCACCCGGTACATCCTCCAGGCTGGTTATTGCCGGCATGGTACCCTCTACACAAGGTGGTTGCTCTGCCAGCATCCACGCATCTAGCCATACCAACGGCGCCTCCAATGCACCCGGTGCATCATCCAGGCTTGCACCATATGGTTCACCATCATCATCATCACCCAGGGCTGCACCAACCGAGTCCGGTGGCACCACTTGCGGTCCTCAGAGGTTTCGTCACCAATGGTGCCCTCAGACAACAAGCTAATAAGGTCAGATATTCTTCAGTTTCATGTCGAATTATCGCGTATTTAGAAACATCGCGGAGGCATATTTCGTCTTGAAATTTGACGTTTATTTTGATGTATAAAATTTGAAACTCAAAATAAAATTTAGCTTATATTTTCCATGGCATGGAACTATTTTGTGCTGTTTTAAATTTTAACACTAAAATTTTCTAAGCTTAAGATCAAAAGCATTGTGAATCATAATTGAAATTTAAGCACAAATATTGACACTGCAGTAGAAATATTTAATGAATCATGTATTGGATAATTTATTATATGAATTTTGATTTCAATTTAAGAATCATATACAATATTAATTGTATGAGCTTTATACTATAAAATTTTTTTAAATGGAGTATTGATTTTTCTTTTGAAATAAATTTTGGTAGATATATCTCTCTAAAGAATACAAATTGTCAATGAATATTTACAAAAAGTGTGTGGTAACTTGGACCAAAACTGCGGAAGTCAATATTGAAAGAAGCTGTATGGTCGCGACAACTTAAACTTCTTCTACATGCACGTGGGGACTTGAACAGAGTACACTATAACACAGAGCAAACTTTTTGAAAGAACAATTTTTCTATGTGAAGAAAGAGAGAAAAAGTTCTTAAAATTTACAGCAGCATGATAAAAATCAATATTTTATAAAAATAAAATTGACACTCAACGAAGAAAAAAAAAAGTTTTTATAATAAAACTTTTGTAAAAGATGCAGCATGTATTGGATTAGACTAGAGCGGCAACAAAAGGCTGCAAGTCACTTCTCCGGCGATTTTGTTTAGTCGATAACTTCTACACTTTTCATAAAAAAAGATTTATGCGAACACAAACTTTTTTTTTTATAAAAAAATTTTTGAAATGAAACAATTTTTAAAATTTTATACATAATTATTCAAATTTAATTTATTCAAGAAGTGGCGTTGTTATGTTCTTAATTTGATTTATTAAATTAAAACTCACTTTTATCACTTCACAACGTATTGTCATCTCCTTAAAAAAAGAGCTCCTTGTAGTTATGTTATTTGTCTGTTCCGCGTGATAGGAAAGTTGCATAAAATTCAGGGGCTTAGAACATTTTTTTTTACTATAACACCATGACAAAGCAGCATTAAAGAAGTTAACATTTAATTATATTTTTAGCTTAATAAATCATTTTATAAATTAACATGTAACAATAGCAATTTTTTCCTATTACAAAACCATTGTTGCGGTTTGACATGAAAATATTATCACACATGGTGCCGTTTTCATTGTTGACGACAGTTCCCCGACCTTTGTCAACTGTCACGGATTGGTCATGACAATTGTAGTCAAATTAGTCGTAAAATGGATTTATTTTGTCTTCGCGTAATTAGGTGTCAAAATTCAAAATAACTTTTATATTAATAATGACTTTTATATATAAAAATTGTAATTACATAATTACTACTTCAACTTTTTTAAATACATAATAAATCAAAAACATTGAGTTTATATATATTTTTTGTTATAAACTGTTTTGCGGTGTATGTTTGAAAAGCTTTTACTGTTTTTTTTTTTTTTTTGTATGTATATGTACAGTCATTTATCAAGTTTATGTTATTAGATTTATATCTTTAAATGAAGAAGAATGTTTTAAATGTATATAATTTGTATGTTCTATTTTAACACTGACTATTAAAATTTCTTTTCATATTATTTTTTTTTTATTTGTATAGATATAAAGAAATTTTTATTTTTAATCTTTAGTAATGATGGATTAGTCTAATAAAAAAAAGGTAAGTTCATTTCAATATTTCAAAAGCTGTCAGCAAAACTTAATATATATTTTATTTGGTTATCGCGATTCATTTTTAAATCCAACAAAGCATTTTTCTCTCTATATAATCAAGCATTATTAAAGCTTTGTGGTCCTTCAGCGTGCTCTGTGATCTCTCTCTCTCTCTCGCTCTCTCTCTCTCTCTCTCTCTCTCTCTCTCTCTCTCTCTCTCTCTCTCTCTCTCTCTCTCTCTCTCTCTCTCTCTCTCTCTCTCTCTCTCTCTCTCTCTCCTCTCTCTCTCTCTCTCTCTCTCTCTCTCTCTCTCTCTCTCTCTCTCTCTCTCTCTCTCTCTCTCTCTCTCTCTCTCTCTCTCTCTCTCTCTCTCTCTTACCGCGACTTGTCTCTTCAGATGACTGAGGAAGTAGCGAACAAAATCCCTTTTGTTTAACGTACCTTGAGATATTTAACTAGCGTAATAAAAAGATCGCAGTTAAACGCCGCTTTCAATTTTTTTTTTAATAATAAGTCTGTCAAATAAAATCAATAAAGTATTTTTATAATAAATAATATTACTTTTTTACTATAAAGTTTTTAACTTTAAACCACAAATAGCAAAAGTCTGTTAAGTTAAAAGCTCTATTCGTTGCCAATTTAGTATTCAGTTGAAGACGGGAAGCAAGAAAAAAAAAATTGATATCGCTCGATACAAAAAAAAAATATATATATATTCAATTTTATCGTGAGAAATGATGTAACTGGATTTGAAGCTTATTGGTACTCCATATAGAATATAAAATATAATCATAAATATACAGTGTAAATCCATAGTACTTTAGCATGGGATTTAATTCTGAATTTGACACTACAGCATGCATTCAATATAGGCGCATATACTCGTTTTTTTGTATTATTATTTTTACATTCGTTCGACATCTTTCACAACCTTTTTACACTTTATCACAACGTATAATATATATAAAACTCCTGCTACAACCATTAACTAATAGAACGAGTCTATTTTTATTTACAATAACTGAAGTTATGATATTGACAAGTTTTCAACAAACGTAAATTACTCTCAAAAGTGCTATTAATAATTTTAGTGCCGAGTTTAATTTGTTTTAATTGCTAGGTTCTCATTACTAAAAATCTGCATACGATGATCTCTTGTAGTCCAGCCAATCAAGTGGAGTAACGTTCGTGGAGTTTTTGAATAAAAATGTCCGCAAAAGTAAATATAAGGATAGCCGGATCGGACATTTTTATTAGAATGGAGCTCTGAATTGGCCTATCTAAAGCAACCGTATATATTGACGTTACGATAATACATTTTGATGTAATAAATATTTATCACTACATTGTTAACTATTTGATTTATTGTTAAAATTTTGTTTGTGTTTTATAATAACATACATAATTAACAAGCTTGGAGGTTATACAATGCTATTCTATATATAATATATATGAAAATCCAATCTATTTTCATAATATTATGTTTATTTTGTATGAAACCAAATTGTAGACTTTCAAATTACATTATATAAATTAAAAAACAATTTTGTTTGAATTACCTGTACAAACAAACAAATTATAAATTGAGGTATACGAGTGAGAAAAATGAATTAAATAATTGCTTATTAGTAAGAAAATTAAATTTATTGAATTTAAGTTATAAAACATTTTTTAACTTTTTTTTTTGCATATATTATAATATATTTAATTTCATCCTCATCTGTATAATATTGTTGTTTATTGTTAACTTTAATCTTTAATTTGATGTACACATGCTAAAATAACATGTTATTTCGTAAGACATTCATGTACGTTTAAATGTAAACAAGAAAGTGTCTTAAGTTTGTTACATGGAGAAAATAATTACATTTGTTGTATAGACAATGTATCACATTATGTATTCACATTGCCATGTATATATTGTGTGGCAGCAACGTCGGCAATTGTAGCCGTACAGAAATGTAATCAGCTTATACAGACTTGATCAACATAAATTTCAACACTTCTTATTACGTGAAAGTAATGTTAAATAATAATAAAATAGACCTTACGTACGATGGTAACTTATTTCAAGTAAGACTTATGAATGTCTAGCTAAAAGAGCATTTTCCAGCTTGCTGTTAATGGAAGTGCCAGTACAAGTACAATGTAGAGTTCAACAGTGTTAAAATTCACCCCTAAAGTACGAAGGGTGAAAATACTTACACTTCGGGACAGCATGAACTTTACTTTTGCTTCAATTGCTAGAGCTGCAGCTCCATTTAGTTGTGGATTTGAAGTTTTGGATGAGGAAAAAAGAGCACTCAGTCTATCAATATCAAAAATAAGAGTTTTGGTTCACCACGCCTTCAAAGATTGCGTGGTAACGCTTACAAACAGAGTAAAAGTATGATGTCAAACAGTGTACATACAGTTCACAGGTTTAACTTTTTGATATCGATATAACATCCACTTCCGGAGCGGTTCCAAAGATCGTCAGACTGTACCCAGAAACAACTCCCACTCTAAACGTAATCCTTTAGCTATCAAGCTGCAATTACCGTCTTAAGCCAGACTTTTTGTCCGTAAAAACCCTCTTAACCATTGTTTATGTATGTTGTTAAGGAAAATTATATTTGAATAGAAATGACTTGAAAATTGTGAGTTATTATGAAGAAATTGTGTTTATTTTAATGAGAAATGTCTCTTCATTGAGTTATTATTTTGGTCTTTTGTGTTTTAAAGCAATTGTGTTCTAATGATTGTTATTCTTGTTTATGTGTTTTAAAATATAATTTAAGATTTTGATAATACAAACTTAAAGAGCCTTGATATTATATATTATTTAAATAAATACCACCAGCGCACATAAAGTATGTTGTTTTTTATACAGAAAAGTTATAGATCTTTATTTTTAATGTCTAGGTGATGTTTATTTTTTAGCTATGTCAGCATCATATAAATTTATTCACTGCCGTTACGAGGAGGAAAAGTTGGTGACTGCCGCATTGTTGCAGCGATACTTATGATAAATGTTAGCCAGCAGATGGGTGCGTGTTTTCCGGCAAACACTGCAGAGAAAAGACACACAAAGCCAGGAAAGCATAGCCAAGGATTGATGCTCAGATTTCCTATGTCCAAGATAAGAAAAAATATTAGTTACATCTCTCTTGTACTTTTTCTTTGAGAGAAGAAATAATGGTCAAAGACGTACTGTAAGATTCACGAAATTTGAAACTTTAGAGTACTTTTTTTTGACAATGGTATCGCCAGTTTTTATATCAAGAAAAATGTATTATTGTGTGGTTGTAACAAACAAAAAAAACGGAGTATGTAGTGCAAAGAATGTTCATATATAATAGTAAAAAAAAAAAAAAAAATGTAATAAGTTAAGAGCTTTGTGAGAAAAAGTACGGACGTCTTTCTTATGGGGCGGTAGACAGAGGAGAAATGAGCGATACGTGAGGTAGTTTAGCCCTTCCCCCTTCCTATCTTCTCTATATTGTCCGCGTTGGTCAAATAAAAAGAATTCCCCACAAAGAAGTAAACCACCCTAGTCAACAAACTTTTTTTTTTCTTGCTAAATTACTATCCATTCTATAGTCTTTCCAATGTGAAATTTTTGTTTATAACTTAATCAAATTTACATACTCTTTGTAGTAAAAGCGTTTCCATTGTTGAAAGAAGAGAATGTGAAAAAGTAGTCTGAGTTTCATTTTAGTACCAAGGTTTATTTCAAGCAGAAAGTATTTAAATGTAAAATTCTCCTTCTCAAGTGGCGACCATTGCGTGCATGCTTGACTTGTTTGTACATGTAACCACACACAACGATATTTTGTAAATATACAATTGCTGTCAATTCTTTACATAAACCCCATTTTCTTTTTATAAAATAAAAAAATATTCAACACTTGTATACATTTTTTTTATCTTCATTCTTTATTTTTTTGGTATTGAAAAATAACTAAACGTAAAGTTCTTTCGAGAATAAGAAAACATAAGAAGAAATTCCATCACGTCTTACACATAGAATTTCATTGTTTAGAGTTTTCTCAGTTTGCAAGTACTTTTTGTTATATCTACAACAGTTTCTTTGCTTCGTTTTATATATATAGATTTAGATTGGTCCATACTTTTGAGTACATTCATAGCCACGGCTTGGCAAATACCAATGTAATATCTTCATCTCCTATGTAATGTTCGCTCATAGCTCCAGGCGCTATCTTGGCCTTCTTCCTTCCCTCAGTAATGACTTGTTGGTTCGCACGTGTTGCATTCATTGCCATTGAAATAGTAGCCCTTGCTCTAGTAACCACCATGCGTACATAGAAATATTACTATTTACAATTTTAACCGCTTTGCGTGTAGTCTTGTTATTTAAAATATTAGTACAAGCCATATGTTGTAGCTCTGCAGTATTCTATATTCTAACTAACTATACTTGCAATTGACGTCATATAGAGGTTTCAAGTGTTTCCCGTCGGGAAAATTTTCTCCATAAGGCATCATGTTATAGGAAATTTGAATTTTTTCTCAGTAACTATTAAAGCTATTAATTTGAAACCATCTCCTACCCACCCACCCCTCCATGTAGGAGTCTTCTGATAATAAATCAAGAGCTTACTTTCCTCTAAAAAAATTCTTGAATACAAAAAAAAAAAAAAAAATCTGATTTTTTTTTTTTTTTTTTTTTTTTTTTTTTTTTTTTTTTTACATCTATAGGTACAAGTTTACAAAGGTTACATTTTAAGACGGTGGGAATTCCGCAAAATCAGCTGACTTGAAGCCTTTATAATTTTTTAATGTAAATATTTTAATGAGCTCCGAGATTGAATGATGAATGTCAATATCCAGATATAAAATGTGCATACATTTCTTTGTCATGATATACAAATTTACGTCTCTTGAGATCGACTAATTATTTGCTTTGTATCTCGTTCGTGAAGGGAATACTATAGAGCCCTAATGAAGTACACATAACAGCAGGAGACAGGGTTAATTGTAATGGTCACCCGGGAGGATATAGCGGAAACGAAGGAGTTAGAGTGAAATGTTTTTATGTCGAAAGAGACGTTGTTTAATTTGATTTATTTTTCCAATTTATCATCACCAAGTTGCAATGCTTCTAATGTGATTCATCCCTTATATTTTTTTTTTAATTGAACCAAAGTAAGCTCATCTCATAACATTGATATCTTATACGTTATTACTTTGTACAGTCAAATGTATTTATTTAATATAGAAGTTTTGACTTTTTTTTTTCTTTTATTATTTCCTCTCTCTATTTGGACTTGAGATTGTTTTATAACAATTTAAAATCTATTGTCTGAATGTTTCAACTTGAAACAATCTTATTGTTATAAAATATAAAAAAGGACAAGTTTTTATGTTCAAATATTGTTTACTACGCTGATATACAAAATTATTTTGCTCCCCTCTGTCACTCACTACCGCACGAACGTCAAAACTCGAGAGGCGAACAAAAAACAATTTTCAGAGTACCAAGAATAAAAATGAAATTTCTTGGTAAAATCAGCCTTGCATGTTCAGACGTAAAATATGCAAAACTTGTGGTCGTTTTAAGATTAATATGTTCTTATACAAAATAAGCCTTGTAAATATTGGTTTTAAATGATTCTATTACAAAGGAATAAGAATGAAAAATAGGTCAGCGCCCTCAGTATAATAATATTCCAAGTACTTTTTGCTCGACACTATTTGCACTTCACATAGATTAAAACGAGCTAGTGGTGTAGTAAAATCTCATCAAGTCCATAACAAATAAAACCCGGAATGACTTAATGGATACCTCTAATTTTTATGTTACGAGAGATAATTATTATTTATTTTACCATTATAATATATATACTCCATTTCTTGTTGTTTTTTTAAATTATAAAAAATACACCCTCTTACTCGAGCAAGAGAGGTTAATACTCCATATAAAATGGTTGCAAAATAGACTTTAATAGCTGGTCGATGTATGTAAATGTATATAAGCTTCTAAGAAGTTATAGCAAAGTTTTCAATTGATCGAGATTCTGTGAAATATTATAGTACCAGCAGGTAATACTGATAAAAGTAATTTATTTTTTTTATATAATTTAATCTCAATAATGTATTTTATAATACTCTTTTTTATTAGTGTAGCTAACAAAAAATAGATCAATGTGATGAAAATTACATCAGATAATAGCTTTTTTATGTATTTTTTGTTATTTGTGAGTGTGATTTAGTATTGGGTTATTTAAATAATCGTAGCACGTAACCACACCGATTCGTAGGAAGGAGAAGAAAGCGGCAAAGATTTCAGTCATAAAACATGTGAGTGAAAACAAATCGATGAAAATATCGAAAGGATATTACTTAAAGGGGAAAAAACAAGAAGTCAATAGAAAGCAAGTTCTTTATTCGTTAGATTTCTGGAGTTTTAAAAGTGAAAATTGAGTAATTTGAATCCCGCGGTTTATTTAACTAGATCACTCCGTTAAACAAGCGCTTAGAATTTCTAGGTCTACTCGAGTTAAAGAGAATATGTATTACAAGACAAAGGTAAGCAATGTGACTCGAGATGGTGATCTCGTTGAAATGTCAACTCCTATAAGGTGCTTACAAGAACCCTCAGGGGTAATCTCTTGAGGGACAAACAATGTTAGGTTCACCAACCCTAGACTTGGAAATGCCTGGATAAGTTTTGTAGAATGTAGAATTTTATAATAAAAATGAAAATTCAGTATCATTTGTAAATTTATTCAATATTATCATGCAGGTGTGGAATGTTAAATTTCTCCTTGTTGGTTGTTTATTTAATTATGTACAAATAGTAATACAAGTTAAATGTTATATTATCCTTACATTTTTTAATAAAAAACTTGTATGTATAACATAATGTACATAAATATATAATTTCGTGAGTTAGCTTTTGTTATGGGAATTTTAGTAAGTAATAATAGTTAAGTGCTTTATGTGTGGAGGGATAAGAGCTTATCAAAATACGCCTCTCAGCTTCTGCTGCACGTATATCCTATTTAGCCTGCTGCCATAACACTCCATGGGATATTTCGACAGCATATGCCTCTGGTTCTCTCACGCAACGATGATATAATGAGAGCGTAAATTGCGCAATTTTCATTTTCCTGTATATGCTTTTACATATATTCAATGTTCATTTTTATCTTAGAGATTTTTTTCAAATATGATTTATATTATATTTACACATCAGCTATATTTATAATACCTATTAAAATATCAACGGGGGAAAAAAAAAATCAAATTTACATCAATATTTTTAATATCATATTTTAGTTTAGTAATATATATTTTTTTAGAAACATGAAAGCAGTTATTGAACTGGAAATTTTATATTTAGTAATATTATATTTTGTCACTTTTCAATACTATATAAAATTATATATTTTCGATGTAGTAACAAAATAAAATTGTTGAAAATTCGTGTTAATAGGATGAAAAAATATAAAGGGTAGAATTATCGATACTGTGCCGTGATGGGGGAAGGGGGGGGGGGTTGTACCGGCAAAGTTACCTGGGGGTGAAAATTACCGCTTCATATTTTTTATCGTTCTAACCGTATATAAGATAAAGCTCAAGTCATTACATATAGTAACTTGTTCTTGCATGCATCATGCATCGTCCACTGCCAGTAGAGTGATTATACCATGCAGTCGTTATTGTAATAACTCATTCGGGTCAAGGTGTATTAAAGAAAATGATGCAAAGTGGTTTGTTAACATGAAATTTTTATAATCGGAGATAAATCGATTGTGTAATAGATAAATCGATTGTGAAATGGCCGTCTGCTGTTTAATTAAAAAATTATAATTTTTTTATGCCGAGAATTTTTTTATTAAAATTTTATCATTTTAAAAATATATATTTTTGGTTGTATTGAGAATAAAATGCGAGACAAAAAAAAAGTTTTAGCATTCACAATACAGCAATGAAGCGTAGAGAAATTGAATGGAAAGTGAGAAATTATGGACGGAATTGATCTGGGAGATGTTATGTAATTTTGACACCGCGACGGAGACGTAATGGGATATTAAAATCCATCATCAGACAAACCTGTCTTGTTCGATTTTCATCGCTTTTAAACTTTCTCTGTTAATTTTACTGAAATTCAATTATTTAACAATTATTTAAACAATACTTCAAAGTTTGTCTCAAAGTGAAGGCCGCGTGGCTTACAAATTTAAATAAAAATAAAAAACTTAACAATAACACATTGTTTTTTATTGCTATAAATTTGCATTTCAAATATCTTACTTGATATCACAACAAATATCAAACTCTATTTTTTGAGTTACCTGACTTTTTTCAATATATATTTCTTCCTAAACATGTATTTTGTATATTTAAAGTAGAGTCCTCCCCTTTTTGTGTATGGAAGGATCCACTACGGAATTTAATGTAATAGCAAAGCTATGTATTTGTCCTTTTTTCCACCCTTCAAAACATAAAATCTATTTATATAAATAAAAAAATGATTGGCATATATGCAAGCCCCCTAGGATATTAAAATTGGTGCATTGTGACGTCATGTAAAAAATATCAATACAATATATTCCACTAAACGGATCATGTGTATAAGACTAGTCTTATTCCAATTGAGTGTGAACTACTTGGAGTTAAATTATCATTGATTTAATATCGGTAGACATTAGTTTATGAGGTATTCATAGGTTGGGATGCAGTTTAACTCCGTCGCTGCAGGCTGCTGCTGCCTCATTAGCCTGCTCAAGTCTGAGTAGTAATCACTTCGACGTCATTTACCATGCGTTTTTATTTGTTTCCGCCACTCTAATCCACTATAACGTTACTATGAATATGCAAGTCTCATTCATCTAAATGGTTTTTATAGATTTCAGACGTCGTATCAGAACGAATATTCAAACTAATGTAATACCACTTCATCTTCAGATATAATGTAGCAATTTATTTTAAATGCTTTCTTCATAAAATAAATATTTCTGAAAGTTTCAAAATTTGCCGTGATATTTTTTTTCATACGAAACAATTTTGTCTCCAAATGTTCTTGGAAAGAAAAAAAAATATATATATATATATATATATATATCAATCAATGCACACAAAATATACTTGAAAGTTGAAACATAATATTATATTAATGAGATAAAGTATTGAACGGTCTACATAATGTGTAGATTCAGAATAGGTTTTGTTCAAATTCACCTATAATATATATATATATATATATATTAGTTTAGATTCTGATTCAGAAAAACATAATACATTAATAATTCGCCTGCCGCCAACGAAAGTAGGCAACTTTGCCAGCAGTCATGTTGTGCGGGTGGTGTCATTTCAGGGGACTATGTTATTTACACTTGAAGTGTGTCAACTCCTGAATTTTTCATTAAACGATGTCAGCAGCAGCTTGGTAATTTTGGAAAATGATGGAAGTAAGGTTGACGACATTTTAAATAGAACCATAGAAAAAGTGACAAATGGGCGATAATTTATAATTCTTTCATTTGTTAAAATTGGCTTTATGGTAACATAGAGTAGACACTATGAACTAAGCACGATTTCGTTCATCATTGTCGTATGAAATACCGAATATATAAGCTTTTTCCTTTAGCGCACGCACTGTAATCCGGCGCTCTGATTGGCTGATCGAAGTATCGTGCTGGTTCAGCTGAAGTTAAAAACAAATAACAGTCTAAATTGCACGTTGGACTACTGGACTCTTTTATATTTAAGTACTTGAGTTTTTTGATAGCAGAGTAGAATTCAAACCTACAAACATGTTTTATGAGTTGGCTACCAAAATGCACTTGTGTCTTTACGATTATTTTTACCCTTTTAACACACATTAACAAGAAGCACATCTTTAGACTATAAAATTAAATCCCAGCAGCGAACACAATTTTCATTCATTACTTTGTCATTTGTGTTGTACATAAAACATTTTACAAACTTAAAACTAAACCTTTCATTTTAATGATAGCAGTATTACTTTCATCATAGTTTGTTACTCTCAAAGCTTAAAAACTTGTTTCTCCTCCTCCCCCTCTGTGCTCCAAAAGTACGAAGCTTTCTGCTTGAGAACATAATATTCGTGAGCATTACTCCAGCATATGTAGAGTGAACCATCCTTCCTTTGTCGCTGCTTTTGTTTTAAATTCTTTGAACGACACAAAGATGAATAGAGTATTAAATAAACGCTTTTAAAAATGTCACCAAATACTTAATATATAAAAGGGTTTCGTATTCCATGGCTTTGATGGAAACTTCCATTATTATGTGAATGTAATTAATAGACGCTATTCACGAATTTTATCCAGGTTTCTCACTAACCACGTTTTGTGTCATTGAATTAGGCTGGCGGTTAGTGAGAAACATAGATAAATTTCTGGATAACTCATTCGTGAATCGCGTTCATTATTCCATTTGTTTTAATATCATTTCGTTATAATATAGCCATATATAAGATTATGCAATACCGTTTACGAGGCGTAATATATTTTAAATAATTAGGATATATTAATAAATTATGAATTAATATAATTTCTATACTTAAAAGTAAGTAGCATAAAATTAAATAATAATAAATTAATTTTAATTGCATTTAAATAATAATACTTTATTTAAAATTATAGTTTGTCCTATTTTTTCAATATAATTTAATATAATCATAATAATATTCTATTATCAAATCATATACTGCATAATATATAATATCATACATTATGCTCATTATATATTAAACCATTTATATTTAACCACATCTGAAAATTGAATTGAGTTTTGTAACATATATTACCACAACATATTTAACCATCACAACACTATTTTATATACATATTAATGTTTGCAAGGAATGTAATGTATAGTTTCGTTTGGTTACTCGTTAATAAATAATAAATATTTGAGGTCGTGTTTATAAATCAATAAATCAACATAGGGGAGAAACGGAAAAAGTGATTGAGAGAGAGAGAGAGAGAGGGGGGGGGGGCTGATAATTGGAGAACTGGAGAGGATCACGTGGTACAAGAACCAATATGAAGTATAAATGAGGCGCTGCAGGCTCTTATAACAACCTCTCCCTCTCTCTTCATCCTCAGTGGATTTAATAACTATTTCACTTTCTTGTAGAAAAGTTGGGTAACATACAAAAATCACACGGTCTCTAACTTTTTTATATGCCTTAAAATCCTGAACCCTAGCTAAAATTCAAATATAAAGTACTTATATACCTGTACTTTTTTTTAACATTGCTTCATTTCACTAAAAAAAAAGAAAAAAAAGAAAGAAAGAAATATCTTATTTACAAAAGTTAAGCAATGAAAAAAATTCCATTACAAATAAGTTTTTTTTATTTATAATTACATCATTACGTCATAAAACGAGTTGTTAATATTGAAATTTATATATTTTTTTGTTTCTTCGCAGATTTCGTATGTTAATGATGTACAAATAAAAATATTTTTGCTGACTTGTATGTTATATTTATAGTAATCATTATTTTCAATGATCCAGATCTCAATAAAAAGAAAGGAACATCTTAAAAGTATTTCTTTTACTTGAAAGTAAGAAAAAGCAATAAAAAACTTTATACCAAATTCTATATAATATATATATATTTATATATATGCTATATATATATATATTTATATAGCATTTGTAAAACGTCATCATTAAAAAACATCAAAAACACTTTTCTTTTCTCTGCTCATGTACAAACACAAGGATATAACTTTTCAACAGAGATGGAGATGGACTATATCCGTTTGATGATGACAGCTCTTCAGAAATAAATAAAGAATATATGACACTGCATACGTATACACTTTGCTTACAAATCTGCGAGACAATGGCTACGGTGTGACAAATTTACATCGTGAAAGTAGTTGCTGAAAATGCAAACCTCAATTTTCTAATAGAATTCGAGCATTACCCAAGTGTTTTTTGTCCAGGGTGGGGTGGGGAGGAGGGCGAGGGTGTTGAAATGACCCACTAGACAAATTCCCGAACCAAACTTTTTTCTTTGCGGAAATACATTGCTGGTTGGCTAACTAAGGCTTAAAATTTTTTGTTCAGATTTTTCGAGCAGTCTTTTTCATTATTTCCCCGATTTAAAAAAAAAAAAAAAAAATGTGGGTCATTTCGTCTCCCCCCTTCCTTTGGTAACGTTAAGATTAAAAATGTCGAGACATACTATCACCCAAAATCCACAATACAATGGTATTTCTGTGTTAAACTTAAGGAATATATTTATTAGACTGTATTAACTTTTAGTTATATTTGCTCTGATGATACAAAACTCCGCCATATTTTAAGTAGAAAAGCTTCTTGGTAGTAATATCACAACTTATAATAAGCGTGGTATGTATACGAAATTATTTAAGTGGAAATAAAAGCTTCTACTGTTATCTACATGATTCTTATATTATAACTCCCACATAGCAAATACTCTGTACTTTACTCTTTATACCGAATCACTCATGCGTTTTTGTACTAGCTTGCTAAGAATAGTTACGAAGGCTCTCTGCTTCAAATATTTTACCGTTATAGTACTCGTTGATTCGTCTTTCATAATATCCTTTCATTATAGAAGTTGCTTGGTGTAGCATACACCAGAATTATAATATTCACAACGTAATGAGATCAATACGTTATGCAATGCTTTCATCTCCTATAACCACATTGTTCTAAAAAAAAAAACAAACAATGAAAGAAGGATCTGGGTTAGTCTCTTCTTATTTAATTCTATATCTATCTCGTTCTATTATAGAATGTGGTGTTATTTAATAAAAAAATATTATTATATGAATAGATTCAAGATAATTATTTTGTAAATTATAATTATGAAAATAAATAACAAACCATGGATTTTAATTATAGATCATATGAACACAATATATTATAATTAATTTTTCTCCTCTTGACATAATTATTTTGACGTCGATGATATTTTTAATTCTCATATATTTTTCTACTTTATTTTTATATTATTTGCATAAAGAATAGTTTATATAGAAGTTTTTACAAAAATCACATCAAAAATTAATTAAGAGTCTCGCACTCAGCATTTCAAAATAGTTCATTATTGCTATTGTTTTAATATTATTTTTTATTCCTGCACATGCATGATGTTGAGAATGGGGAATCCTATTAGAATTATTTTTTTTTCAGATGCTCCATGACTTGAAACTAAATGTCCCAAAATAAAAAAGTTTCAATTTTCAAAATTGGAGACATGGGAATTTTTTTAAAAATCTTTTGTTTATGATCTGATTTATTGGAACTCAACGAAAATCTAGTCTCTCATATATTCTTAAGAGTGCAAATATTTTCATGAATCAATTATTTTTACTCACAACATTTTTTTTTTACTCGTTCAAAGCGAGTTAAGTTTGGATATCGAATTTCATTAATCAAGAGTCGAGTTTCCTCGGCTTTGCTCCTCAATAGAACTTGAAGAGTCCCTCTACAACGACACAAACCAGTAGCCTGTTTAATGGATTTTCGACCTACAAAATCCTATTAGCAGTTTTCATCAGACTTAGCAGCGTTATAAAGAAGTGTTAACATTTTCATTTACAAGCTTTCATTAGAATAATTATTTTAATCTTTATAATTTACATAATATTATCATATAATACCATGTTGTGTATTGAAAAATAATACAAAAACATGTAATAACATGAGATTAACATTTATAATATTTTATTTTGAAAATTAATTGTATTAAAATTAGAATGAAAATCAACTTGAGAAAACGAGAAAAAAATTTATGTTGTTTGTTACTATGTTAAAGTCAGTGGAATTGATAAAAGAAATTTAATTCCTCGTCCTAAGTTTTGTTGCTGGGAAAACTGGGGTGAGATATTTATTTTATAAACCGTAAACTTACTTTTTAATAAAGTATATTGAAACAATTTAAAAGTTCCCATTATAATTTAAATTTTGGTCAAGTAACGCTTGGATACTGACAACCACTCATGCACCCTAAAATAATATATAATATTATATATTTCTCTTTGACTTGTATGTCATATCTGACAGTTGAAATATTCCCCTATTAGACCCATCCTATTATGTAAATTTTTTTAACAAAAATTTAGAAAAAAAAATGACATTGTATGCGAAAATCATATATTATATCAAAAGAGGGAAATATTTTATATTATAATAATATTTTATAATATTATATATCCCTGTATCATGAATTCTTTTGATGTTCTCTTTTTTTATATATATATAAGGGATGAAAGGGGGTGGTAGTGCAGAGTATTTTAATGTTGGCTTGTGTGTGTCCTTTGTTCATGTCCGTATATGACAGCTCCACTGCAGAGCTACACATTTGATCTGTGAGGAGGGGGGGGGGGCACTTCTTTGTGGTCTGAAGGAGTTGTTCTCCGATGTGCCGGCTGAAATGAAGATTGAACCGCCGCACTGCATTATGCTTCAGGGACTAAGAACAAGATTCTTCTTTCTCTTTTTTTTTTTTTTTACTATGATGTTCTTCAAATCAAGACATTTAGACACTAAGGTTGAATTGTATGATTCTTCACTTTGATATGAAGAGATCTGAGTTCGATTCTTACTCATGATTTTTTTTCTCTTAGTATTTCTTTTCATCTTATGTTATTAAAAAAAAAATGATTACGCAAGCTGTGTACTCTATAAAGTTACTTCTGTTGTATCTTATGTCGTTTTTTATATAAATATCTTGTTTATCATATTTCATAACGCAAACTTCATGCTTAGAATATTAAATTTTACACATTATATAAGCAGTATTTTTTGTTTTGCTTTAAAAGGTATACCGATAAAACTTTTCATTGTTATTTTAAAACAAAAATAACTTTTTAGTAGGCAATATTATTGAAAAGTGACGTAAAAAAATTGAAGTTTTTTTTTTATATTTTGAATATTATTATAATTTTTCATTTTTTTTTTTTTTAAATATATCAACTTGTCTTGTTTTGTTTTGTCGTTTACTAATAAGGAAAGGTAGGCAATCCACTAGACAAAACTTGTCAGGGGTTGGGGGTCATGATTTATGTCGTTTATAATACTTGTGTTTTATCATTTATAACCATCTTGCAACCACGAGTGACGTCCATTCATTCTTACAATGAAATAAAAACGTTGTATACGTGGTACCGCAGAGTTGAATAAATTATGCCTGCAATTTAAATAGCAAATAGACAATGTATGGCGACAGTGTTTCCTTTGAGAACTCCAAAATATGGACACCGATATTTTGATATTTTTTTGTACGATTATATTTTATAAAAAATAAAACAAAAAGTTAGCGCATCATTTGTTTACTTTTTATACTTGTCTAATCAAATCAATTTTGTAAATTTACTATGCTGTCGGAGCATTTACATGATTTTACAATCTAAGAGGACCTTTAAGTTCCATTTTTCACTAATAGTCAATTGTTTAAAACTGCCAATATATTTTTTCAGTGTATAGCAACGTACTGGAGATAATATTCATAATTTTATAATATTAAAATACATTCTTCATTCTTTTTATTTTATAATTTCAATGATATGCATGAGCTTTATAATTGACCTATCAACTACAGTAAGTGACGTTAGTAGCACTCAGCTGGAAGAGAACATCGATTTTATATAAAAGAGTGACAGAAGAAGAAACATTATGATAATGTTTACATCTCAGAACTGCTGTCATATGTTTTAATTGATGTTAAACTCTTGACTTTTATATTAATGTTAATTTATTTTCTTTTAAAGATTTCCGCTGTTATATATATATAGAATTCATGCACTAGATTGAACGTGATATTTAATGTACTGGCTTTTTAAGTTACTTAATTTAATTTTTCAATCCATTTAAAAAGAAAATTATCGTCTTACAAGTGCCCTATTTTGTCGTTTTTATAACACTATATATTTTTCTACGTTCAATAAATTTTACAAATTGACTGATCGTTTTTTATTATTTTTTTTTTAAAGAAAAAAAAGTTAAAAGTGTGAGAATGAAAACATTTGAGAGAGTGGTTTTAACTTTTCTTGTGTCTCTAACGTAAGACGTAGAGCAGCTTGCTTGTGCGGAGTGCAATTCGTGTATAAGTCATCTCCAACACCACCCCTCCTGTCTACTGGCCACCAATCTTACAGCCGCAGATGAAAGGAGCAAGCAGCTTCTTTTTCAGCTAACTGACTCCCCAGAGGATACCGACAGCCGAGTATAATTTGCTCTCTCTCTCTCATGAAAGAAAAAGGAAGGAACCCAAACAAGCTGGTATTAACGTTGTGTCGGTTGCGGCAAAAGTGTAACGGCCGTGGCGCTTTTTGGAACTAATTTAGGCTCGACTCCTCGTAAGAATAACATTGTCATATTTGGAGGCAAATATCGCAGGCAATATTCATTTTAGAACGAAATGCACTTGAATTTCTAATAAATGAAGAATTTGTTTATAAACTAGTATTTTTTTAAGAATTTTAGGACCAACAGTTTAAGCGTGGTTAATTTTTTTGTTGAGACACAGCGAAGCGGATGACAACGCCGCTAGAGCCTAAAATAGTTCCAGATTTGCCGCATGGCGCTGTAGCGATTACATTCGTCGACGCATTGGCGTTGCGTATGATTTATCTCCTTCTTATTTTCTTCATGCTCTCTCTCTAGCTCTCTCTCTCTCTAGCGCTCTCTCTCTCTTTCTTCTATCTCTTGCTCTTCTTTTCTCAAAGTTATTTTGCTTCCTCTGCATTTTTACCTTCTTCTCTCTCTCTGCATCATTACGAACAATGCTTTAATTTATTACAGCAAACGCATATTATTACCACGCATGATAGAATTTATTCATATTTTATAACTTATTTTATTAAAATGAACTAAGAAAACGTTACTTAATATCTACTGAAAAGTTTATAAGAAGAAAAGGAGAGTAAGCTAAAACTTTTTAAACTAAAAAATCAAAGCAAATGAAATTATAATGGAGTATGCAAACGTAAAGGAAAAACGGTTGCTACACTGTTTTCCATTAAGCTAATACAAAATTATTAAATTCAAGGTATAAGCTTATTTGATTATAGGTTAAAACTATGAAAAAAAAATCGTTTGCTTTACTATGTTTTGCATATATTATAAGTATTTTTAGTAACAGTTTACGTTAAATTTATGCTTAACAGACTAAAATATTTTATATGCATGGATAATTAGCAAATTAATTTTTCTAAGTTTCAATATCATAAAGTTATATAATTATAAAGTATAATGATAAGAATATATCAGGCTATAAGATGATTTTCCTATTTCCCCAGACCAGCGACCTCAGTCTTTTGCTGCATTGAATTCTCTCCCTTGTTCAAGTCAATCTCACTGTAAGAAAAGACTCACATCGAGTGCTGATGTGAATTAGATAACAAAAAAATCGTCCCCGTTGGGGCTTGAACTCGTGTCTTCAGCATTCTAAGTCAGCAGAAACGTGAGTTCGAATCTCACTTGGGTCATGTTTTTTTGTTCTGATCAAAATGAGGTTATTTTTAATACAGCCTCTTAACCTCGATCGCAGTCACTCTAGATAAAAAAAAAAACCTTTGAAATCTGAATTGCTTTGTAGGCTGTACCATATTATAGATATGGCAGTATTATATAAATTGCATTATCGTGAACGCTATTGTTCTAATAGAAATCTAGATAATATATTTTTATTTTAATGATGTTGTAAATGTGGCGCAGTGCACTTGACTGGGTCTCGTCAGATCACCAAAGTCAAGCAACGCCGAGCGTGGTTAGTAGTTGGATGGGTGACCATTTTCAACAAAAAACACGGGGGTTAATCGTTGCGCGTTACCACTATGTAGTTCCCCTGGCTTTGGACCATTGCACTTCCGGTTCATTGACAAAAGCTCAAAAACGTCCGTCCTGGCTGAAGTTTCCACGCTTTCCTCAGTCGCAGACAAATGCCGGGATGGATTGCTAGGCCGTGGCCGTCCCCGTTCCGAAAGAGCCCGCAAAACGCTCAAGTTAGGGTTTTGGTAGGTTCGGGGTTTCAGAGTAGTATGTAATTAGTAAGTAGAAGTGTCCAAAATAGGGTTTGATTAAAAAAAATGTTATAATATATGTATATTGCTTGCAGTTTTAATGTTAGAAGATTGAAATATATACATGACCAATCCCTTGCTAGTCGTATAAAAATGTGTAACTTTTTCTTCACCGTAACAATTTTTTTTTTACATTCTGAGAAGTTGCGTAATGAAAAAAAAAAAAAAAAAGGTTGTGCTGTCTTATATTCTTATGTCTTATTTATATAAGTTATTCTCATTTGTTGTGTGCTTGAAAGACAAGACGAATAATGCAAAGTGACGAACATTTATGAAACTTTTGTACGAGCATACAGGAATTTCATCTACTATATATAATATATATTTTCCTATATATACTACCAACTACCAATACTATTTTATCTGTCTTATAGAACAATTATTGTGTATTATAGCCAAAGTTATACTATATAAAGTTCCATAATAAAGTTCTATTTTATATAAACGTGGTACAGTAAAAGTTTGTAGATCGTCGTTTATTCTGGCTATTTTGTCGTGAAATTATCTTCCATGTGTTTTAATCCTCATCCGGCTTTTCTTTCTTCAAAAGTTTCCTGCAACTTTTTCTTAGTAATATCATCGTAGTAGCAGCATATCATCTCCTTTTATAAACTCATAAAGCTCTGCTTAATATAATATATGTGTGTTAATATTAAAATGTAATGATGTCATATTTTCGTTCTTTTGTTTTACTTAGTGAACTTATATGGTGCATGATAATAGTAAGAAAGGAGGGGGGATATTGAGGTAAAAACGACGCAGATTTTCTTGCTGTTGTCATAGCAACGTGATTTTGTTTACGCTAAGGAGATTATGCTGGGAGAATCAGTATTGTAAAAATATAAAATAAATATAACATTTCTATTAATATACCTAAGTCCTTAGTAACCACGTTTTCAAAGAGAGTAAAATTTTATTGTATTTTACATATAGAAAATATTTTTCTTACATAAAATTTAATAATATTCTTTTTTCTTTTTTGGTTTTGCCGATTGTGTGCATTATATCAATATTAAATTTATAAATAACTGGTATGAATTGATATTTCTTTCTTTTTGCTTTTTATTTCCCTGTTATATATTATGATCAATATTAAATTGTATATTTCTTTATATAAAATTTAATCAAACTAATTATAAACCAAGAAAAATATAAAACAGATCGTTAACAAAAACACGTTAAAATTTAATTAGTAAAACTACATAGAAAAAGTGCTTTATAATTTTTAGTTTTTACTCTTATATATATTTTTAATTAAATCATATTTTATTTTCAATAAATAAGTTACAGACATTTAATTACGTAATAATTTTATATTATTTATGCAAAATAAAATTAAACTAGTTGAAGTCATGCTTTTAGTTTGTATCAGTTTATTAAGGAACAGCTTGAAGTCGGCGCCAATTCCAGTGAGATTTATCCAAGCATATTCAAGTATAGAGTCAGAGACGGCGGCATGTGCGCATATTTGTGCCTGTAAAGTTTGCAGGAGGGCTTGCTATGTTTGAATAGAGCTTGCTTGAGTTCTCCAACTTGGTATGAATACTGGTGCATATGGACATGAGCTTTATTTCTATGTTGGAAACCAAACGTTATAAAATATACAGTAAGAAATTTGAACGTAAGGTAGAAAGAATATGCTATTTTTTTTTTATATTTGCGACATACGCGTCTTCTTTTCCTCCTCGAAAACGGCTTTCTTGTCTTGGAGCAGCGTGTGTGGACGATACATGTGGGTTGTCCCCTGACACTTATTCTTCGTGCAGCCTGGTAGTAGCAGCTGTGGCTTTGCCCTACTCCACGTAGTGCTGTCGTGGTCTCTACCTATAGAGCGGCGACGTCACATGCTCTCAGGAAAACACGGTTTTACACTTGCAACAAAAACCACCGTTACAGAAAACCCTTCTTATGTCTGCTTCTCTAAATTGTGTACCAATTACATTAAATTATTTTACCTCTTATTCTATAATACTTAAGTAAACCACTGCTGCTACTTTGTATTCATCTTAAATAAAAGAGTAACGTAGCGAGACTTATTTCTGGAAACGTTATTTCATGATCGACTAATGTAATCACGAGGCTTTATATTTGTTAACAAATTACTTGGTTCAATTTGTAAGTAACTTGATAGTAAAACTTAATTGTTTTTTAATATAATTATTTTAATACCTATAATATTTATCAATTATGATATTTCATATATAATATATACATTTTACCAATGCTTCAATCACGCTAACAAAAATTCGAACTTTTTGCTTTTAAATTTATGCAATGTTGGCGTAAACAATTTGCATTTTTATAAGCTTTTTACAATACTAATTTAGCTTTGCTTTTAATATTGATTTGCAGTTTAGCTTTATATTAGCTAGTATTTTTTTTCTTGTTTGCATGTGATTTTTTTTTTCTTTAATGATATGATGTTCGTTTTACATTCATAAGATTGACAGAAAAAACTTGTCTGAAGGGATCTCATGTTAAGTGCATCGTTTTTATTTTACTTTTGATTATAATTGCACTTTTGAAGTTAAAAGAAGGCAAGTTACAATCAATACGTTAAGATTGCATGCTACTTTTTGAAAGCTTTTTAATTAATATATAGTAAGAAAGATGTTTGAACACTAATTGTATATGAATGATTTTTTTTTTATTTGCCGGCCCTATGTTACTTAGCAGATTGCGTCTTATTTCTTGTCTCATCGATTTGTCCTTACAGTAATTATTATCTCCTTGGGTTGACACTAGGATTTTCAGCCAAGCCTGCCAACTGTTGAATGTTGTCACTGGCCGTCAGGATTACCACCGTAATCACACGAAATACAAGGGTAGTGTCACTCTCCAAACGACAGCTCGCTTAGCGCAAATTGAAATTCCTACATCCATTTGACCATTTTTTTTATAAAAAAATGATGTTATTTTTATTTACTATAGTAGTCATTCGAGTCTTAAAAGTTTTAAAAGAAACATTTTAAATTTTACATGATAACATAAGTTCATAATAAATAAATAAAAGGAGCTTATGAAATTGTAATTTTTTCAATAATAAAAACAGAAAATACATTTTTTTTAACAGAGTAAAAAAATATATGAAAAAAAGAACTGCTCATAAAATTGTTATCAAAGAATGATACCTTGGGGGAAAAAGTAAAATAAAAAAGCTCTCTAAAATAATAAGTTCAGAATTTTATTGATTTTGATATTTATTTGAAAGTTTCATATACAATTTGTTACTGATATGTTAAATATTAATTTCCATCAATCAACGGCTTCTAAGTGCGTTACATTTGAACAGCCGCGCGAATAATTTGATTGTGTTTCACTGGCATGCGTGCTAATCTGATAAATGGCACATCAAATCAACGCCACTGGAAATACAGATTAGTGTACGAACAAGTGATTAATTATAATTATATTGAAATTGATTTAAAAAGATAATTGGATTTTTGGAAAAAAACAATAACAATTTTATTTTCAATTAATAAAAAATCTACTATAATATTATTACTGTTTTATTAAAAAAAATCGTTAATAAATAGCAATTGTCACGTTTATGTATTGGACTTTGATTAATTTTAATATAAAAATACAACTTTGTTGTTGTTAAATTGTATACTGCACATGACATAACTGAATGGTCAATAATTCATTCTCATCGATTAAAAAAAAAAAAAAAAATAAAAATAAAAACTTTTATGTTCCAATTTCCATTGTTGTCTGGTAATGATCGATATAAAATTTTTTGTTGTGTACAATAGATAAGTAACAACAATGTATATTTTTCATTTGTATTGTTTTCTGACGTATTGTTGTTACCTTGATTTATCCAGACTGACTGGACGTAAGTGATCAAGCAGCAGTAGTAGCAGGCGACAGCTGTTTTCGACGTAACTGCTGCTGCAGTGCCTCAGTAACAAATCGACCTTCTTTTATTTCGTTGTTGTCGCGGCCACGCCCCCTTCTAATGGTAACATGATCCGACACCTTTGATTGACTTTAGAGTGTAATTGAATTTATTGATATATAAAATTAATGAGATTTTCTAAAGAACGTGGAAAATTGTTTAGATATAAAAGACTATTCCTTTGTGTTCGATCGTCTTGATGTAAAATTCTGCAATACACTCTGTGGTATCTCGAAAGTTATTCTTTTGTTAGTTGCACCTCCAAGAGAAATCTATTTGAAAATTTGATAGAAGTGAGGAAAGCTGCACCTAGTTTATAGCCACCCTAAAAAGTTTAAGTACACCGCGCACCGTGTCTCAAAAGACTACGAAAACACGTCCACAAACTTAGCAGGAAAGTTGTATAATATATAAAGCATTATCGACCCTATATTTACAATATTTATGTCCGATATCTATAATGGTAAAAAATTGTAACAAAAGTTAAAAATATAAACCAATTATATTAGTTAATCGGAAGTTCTTCTAATTTACAGATTTTCTACATCACTACTTCGTTATATTGTAAGATGCAGCAGCTATTTTTACCAAAACTATATAACATGTTACCTTTACGCTATATAAATACGTATAAACTAGTCTAGTTTTACCATAAAGCGGTTGATCTATGTCTCCTAATGTTGTTTATCTCTCTCTTCCTTGTTCTCAAAGTGATCCTGTTACAAATATCTATCTCTCCATTTGTACAGTATTATATATGATGTGGAAACACAACGGGAAAAAAACAGAAACAAAAATACAAAATCTAATAATAGAAAATGAAAGAGTTTCTATGTTAAAAAAATAACATGACGGTGCATTGACAATGAAAAAACAACAACAAAAAACAGTGTATTGAAAGCAACTATTATTACACTATTATATGTATAAACAATTAAATAGTTTTTGTCACCCCTTTTAATTGTTATAAAATGGAACTGGTCATGATTGAGTATCTAAAGGTTATTTTTATAACTATTAATTGAATTATGTGGAATGCTAGAGGGTTGATATTAATTGTGGTCGAGCTAGAAGATGTCAGTTTCTGCACACGATCGGTGCCAGCTAGACAACGTGTTTGTGAGTTAGCTTATGTGCCGTGTCACGTCAGGCTAAAACAGATGAGCGTTTTCGTTTTCACAATAGATTATCTTTAATATATATTTACTACAAATATAAAACGCCAAATTGTAAAAAAAAAAAAAAAAAAAAAAAAAAAAAAAAATGAAATAATGGGCTTAAGAACATTTAATTTCCTGATGGAGATCTTTGAGAAATATTTTACTAATTAAACTTAAGTATTTTTTAATTCTTTAAGTTTCATTTCATCCATAAATTAATAACAGTTTTAAGTAAAATGGTATATACCAATATATAAATTTTAGTAATGTTAGTTCTAAATTTGAGCATACATTTACCTTTAGAAGTGTTGTTTTTATAGCCTTTATTTATAAATGTTTTTTTTTTTAAAAGAGCTGAGACAAAACCGAAGATTTGGTCAGTTGTTGCAAAGAAAGTAAAACTTTACTAATTGTCTTTTTCCACAAAGCCCCTTTTTAAAGTAAGATTAAAGTTAAAAGCTGAAAATAAAGCTAGCCAATGAGCGTTGAGTCTCACCAAAAGTCGAACCAACGATAATTAGATTATAGGAAAATGTCCTCTCCTTGGTGATTTGAAGACATGGTGAGAGATTAGTAGCGTAGCACATCATTGGTTCTAAGTTGAACCGAACAAAAACACGCGACCGATGTTTAAATAGCTGTGACGTCCACGTGAGTTAATTGTTTTTGTCTCGATGGATGACACCTGACCAAACTGACTTTCAGTGACGTCACAGCCTCCTTATATCACCTTTGGTAGCGATGACTCCACAATATTCTTCTATAGGTTGTATATTTAAAATGATTATATTTTTTTTTAATACTTGACAGCCAATTTTCACGAGATTATTGTGAAGTCGTCGGTACAAACTCGTCTGTGTGTATGTCTGCTGACGAAAGGACGTGCCACCCCACGTCTCTATAACGTCATGAGTACCTTGCATCACCCTTGGCGGACCTCGGTGTCTCGTCTCGGTACATGACAAACGACATGTCTGCATGACGTCACCTTGGCGGAGGTACATGACGAAAGAGACCGCGAGCGACGAGCGGCGATGACGCGGGAGTGTCATACATATCTCATGGAGGCGTGAACCAAATTATAATTATTTACCTTATGTACGTGTTTATGTAGTGATTGTGTATAATATATAAGGACTTGCTGAGAGATTTGCCAGACTATACAGTAAATTTAAACTTCGATTTTTAGTTTACTTTTTTTTTTCAAATATACATTCTGTATCATTAATTACAAAGAATATAAATTATGATTTTAATTTTTTTCAACACCGCCGCACTGAATTCTTTTTCTTTTTTTTTTCTTGCCATCTTGAAAATGTAATAAAAAAAAATGCTAGAATTTATACAATACATACTTCCCTCAATGCTGATATATTATAATATTATAGGTTATAATTATAATGATATAATCGAGCATTTCGCAAATAATCTACATATATAAATATAATATATTCGTACAAGATTATATACGCATGAACGCACTGCACTAATGATTACAAATTGGATCTATACCCTCTACATAATATTATACACGATGTCAACTGTGGTAACGTCTGATTGGTTAAAACGAGGTCATACATCAACCAATCACAACTTTCATATATATATATATATATATATATATATATATATATATATATATATATATATATATAT
This sequence comes from Siphlonurus alternatus, assembly GCA_949825025.1. NCBI lineage: Eukaryota > Metazoa > Arthropoda > Insecta > Ephemeroptera > Siphlonuridae > Siphlonurus > Siphlonurus alternatus. The sequence continues at coordinate 11,639,244 of OX463782.1, read as the reverse complement.
ATATTTTAATAAGCGTACAATACTGGCGCTATGCCCCGTGACGTCACAGATTGGGTACGCAAGTCAAGCCCTACCGGATTGATGACCGCCCTATTTGTTAGTCAGGATTGTTTTAGAACTTTGGGACGACACCCAAACTAATTTTTATCTATCACTCAGCTCATTAAAATATTAGCTCTTTAACTCTCAACGTATAATTAAATGTGCTTTTACCTAGAAATTCCTGCACGCCGTTTTTTTTTATCATGTTAATTGTTTACTAAGACAGTAATAGGCACATATATATTAGTTACTTCAAGGACCCCGGCGGTTGTTTTATTTTTAAATTCACTTCTAATTGTTATAAAATCGATTGAAAATATTTAGTAAAATAAATTTTCATTTATATTTATTTTCTTTGTCTTGTAGTGATAGAATGTTGAAGTTCAAATTTAAATTTTAATGTATATCGTTTCACATTAATTAATACACCTATTATATTGTATGGTTATATATTTCACTGACATACATAAAGTCCAAGTTAATTATTGATAAATCCAGCACAGAAATAACAATTTAAATCCCATATTAACATGTGCCGCAGTACATTATACTACTACATGTAATACAAGATGTTCTCATGTAAGTTAAATGAGGTCCAGCGTCTGGATTCTGATCCCACCAGATTGGTCGTTTGAAGTCTCTTTGTAAACCGAACTCTTCGACTAGTCTTTTTTTTTTAATGTAACATCAAAATAAAGTTTATAAAACGTACCTTAGAGATTCAAATTATGTTTGATATAAGTTTTTAATTAATATTTTACATCATCAGCACATCTTCAGTTCGTTTTTTTAAATTCTAAATTACTTGATACGCCAATTAAAAATAAAAGTTTGTTATATACCTTTTCAATTACAGACTTTCCAATAGTTTTCATTTCACCAGCGTCTTAATTTTTTATGTAACAAACGTTTATTTTTAATTAGAAATATTTTTTATTCTCTTTAAGTTAAAATTTAAAAGGCAAAGTTTTTGAGACGTAGAATTCGTTTCTTGTTATTGATAAATTATCTATAATTAAAAGCAAACAAGCTGTGTTAAATTGGAATTGATGTAAAATCAATGGTAAGTTATGTGAAAAAAGAGATTTTCTCTTTCTATATATATTTTTTTCCTATTCATTTCGTATTTGTATTAAATAAGAAAATTTAACATCGTTGCTCTACTATTATGGATATGTCTCTGCATAGTTCATGTAAAAGAAAGGCGGGGGACGATATTATAAAATCTTATTTGCAAGGATGTAAGCTCATTAAAAATAGACATATTGGTTTAATATTTTATTTTTAGTATTTCTGGAAAACTTTAAAAAGCTATCTCACCATTTTTTTTTTTTTTTACTCTCACTATAGCTATAAACATTGTATTTTTGTTAAATAAAAAAAGGAAAAGATTTAAACTGATGAAACTGAAATGACCGGTAGTAAAATAGACTTGTTTATATTTTTACCACCTATATACATTGTAGTTTCAACGAGGGTGTAGTAGAACGTAAAGATGCCGCTTGTGATTATGTAAAAAAAGTTTTTTTTTTGTTAAACTTATGACGCAACAAAGTAGTTTACAAAAGTCTAAAAATATATCCAGCCGCCAGGTTGGTTCGGCGTCACAAGCCAGGTTTTCACTTCCCATCGTGCATATTGTGCAATGGGAAAGATTATGTGCTGGGGTTGGAAACAAATAAACAAGGGGTTGCTACTGCATGGTCCTAAACACGAAATAAACATTCAAAACAACAAATCGATTGTGGAATTCTTTCAGTATTTTTTTTTTTTTTCGTAATTCCGAACAATATATTTAAAAAAAGGTTTTAAATAATTCAAATGGTTATATAATAAACAATAAAATGAATGGCCAATTAATAATGAATCAACATTTCACAGAAAAAAATCACATGATAATTGATTAAATGTTAAATAATTTCACAGCTATTTGACATTTCATATTATAGATAATTTATTATTTAATTTGTTTAAATTAGTAATATATCATTGATTTATATTCTTGGTATACGAATATTTGTCACCAATAAATACTACGCATAATTTTGTAGTATATTTGTGATATTATCTTCGCATTAGTTCGCCAATTGTGTAAAGTTTATAACTGATGTTTTGATTGTTTGCACTGCTTGAGGGTGCCGCCATGTGTTTTGTTTAAGAACATTGAATTTCACTTACAATAATTACAACAACGAGTATCAATTAAACGTTGAAGTAGGTTCAGAGATGTTCACTTCAATAAACACGTGTTGTATTTCAACAATTTCTGCAAAAGGGGGAAAAGAAACTTTACAAGCTATCACAAATATATTTCTCCGTTTGCTCTCCCCTTTTACTATTTTACTATACCACCAAAACTCTCTCTCTCTCTCTCTCTCTCTCTCTCTCTCTCTCTCTCTCTCTCTCTCTCTCTCTCTCTCTCTCTCTCTCTCTCTCTCTCTCTCTCTCTGTGTCAGTTCATCCTAGTACGATGTTTCTGCCAAGAAAATGAACTTTAACATGCTTGGCTATGCATCTTCTCCTTGCCGTGCTTCTAAAACTAAGATCTTATTTTTTTCCCTTTCGTTTCCCCTTTAACATGATTCTATAATACGGTGTCTGCTTTTTCTATCTCGTTGTACTTTTAGACTATACAGACAGGAAAGTATATAGAGGGATACAGATAGACGTAGACAGGGAGAAGAGAGTCAGGTAAAAAGAGTGGGGGGGGTGTTAATGGCTTTTTCCCTGGATCACCTGTACGGTGTCATACAAAGTAGTTGATATCGTATTTCAAAGCTATCTCAAGATTCGCCCTCTCTAACTCCCACAACTAGCCGGGCCTGGCTGCCTGGCTATTCTCTACGTTAGAGACATCGGAGCCGCTTGGTGCAAGCACAAAAATAGGTTCTTATATCTAAACAGCCAACACACACAACGCAAGAAGCCTTCTAGTTTTTTTTTATACGGTCCGAACCAAATGTCCAAGCTATTTTTTTTTACGAAAAGAGTATTTTATTTAGAACAGTTTTTTTATATATAAAAAAGAAAAATTATTAAAAAAGTTGACAATAACAAAAAATAACATTTTTTTTTTTAAATAAAATTCTTAATAAAAGAATTCCTTTACATTTTTATTGTATTACATTTAAATATATATTGTTTGTATAAATATTTTACTCAAGGAAAAATGTAAGGTGGATATTTTGTTGTTGTCTAATTAAAATATTTCCACGAGACCAAGAATTTTTTTATATCTTTTTTTTTTTTTTTTTTTTTTTTTTTTTTGCTGTGTCCTACAGTTGAACATTTGCTGGTCCCGAGATAAATGTCCCGGACACAAAGGGATGGGCGATGTTGAGGAGCTATCGATACTTGTCTGGACTGCAGCGGTGCAGGAAATATGAAATAATTATCTAGATGCACCAATATCACAAGGGTTCTCATTGGCCATTGTACGTCGAATCGAATTATCTAATTTAGCATAATGTACGTATTTTTTGCAATTGCATTTATTATTTATTCATATCATTTATTTATTATTCAAGAAAAATGAGCTATCTGCTGTATCAGGAAAGTTCAATTATGAACTGTAAATGGGTATAACATAAAACTCATTGTTGAGCTCACTTGAAATAGCAGACAGCTCATTATTTAACAGAGATCGTGGTAGGCAGATAGCTCATTATTCTGGACAGACGATATATATTGTATAATTGGTTAACTAATTGATCATATCTTGAAATTCGAATATTTGCAACAATTGAAACATATTTGTAAAGAATCTTCAGGTTGGACACATCGATGTCTAGTAACGTCGTCCGTCCCTTCCTTTGTCAGCCGAACACAAGAAGTATCTGGAGCTCACAAATCTGTACCCTCCCATAGAGTCGTTGCCAAAAAGCCTTTTTCCATTTAGTCCAGACTCAGCAGACATAGACGCCAGCAAGCTGTCAATCAAATGCACATAAAACGTCGTTAGCACTCACTTTTATTGTTATTGACATGACAGCTGCTTGTCAATTAGAGGGCACTGCATGTGAAGGATTCTCTTCTTATGTCATACTCTCTTATAAAAGATGCTGAACAAAAGTTATATACCGTCAAACTTATTTCGATATGACTTCGTACTGATGACGTCATCACATTTTTTTTTTTTTTTTTTTGCGACGGTCTCGATATTGAATTAGAACTCCCTGCCTCGATTCGTTAATATTGTAATAAGTTTCAAGTATGTAAATTCAATTTATATCGCACGGAAATGTATTACATGTGTGAGTTGTATAATATTTTTTTTTGCCTATTTCTTTATAGATGGAAATTATTTATACAAATCTGATACCGACATTTTAATTAAATAAAAATTGTTATATTTTCTCTGAATAAGTACATTTATTTCCTTGTTGTATAAAATGCAATATAATTTGATTTACATTTTTCATTGAAAACTCAAAAGGAGATTTATTCTTTTTTCACTTCTTCAATTTTTTATTCAACAATTAGAAGTGAGAAAACCATGTATCTTCTTTTATTTTAAAATAAAGCCAGATTGAAATTCAAATATGAGAGAGCGCTATATTATGGGGAAATATCTCAAGAATTAACATATTCTCTCTGTCGATAAATAAAAGTTTTTTGCTAACTTTTTAATACGATGTTTTCTTCATTTTTATTGTTAAGAAATTTTTGTGTTAAAAATAACACTAGACCACAAAAAGTTTTCAACTTTAATTCTAATGTTGAAAGTTGAAACTGCACACGATCAATAGTTCATTTCTGCTGCGTTCGACTTACTGCATCGTGATTGGACGTTTCGAGATAACAAAATGTTTTACTAAATCGTATCAATTACAAAGTTGAGGGAACAAAAAGCCGATGTAATCATTAGAGCTTTTTACTTGTGCTACTATTTAACACCTGATGCGGTACATAATCAGAATAAACCAATGGATTTTCATGTTTTTGCTTCAATTAATCTGCAATTATTACATTAGACTTAACATCGAAATGAAATGCTTGCCGGGGGAAAGGGGTGGGGGTGGGAATTTCGTTTGATATCTAGGCTGATATTACATGGTATATTTTTATTACATACAATTTTTTGTAATAAAATTTCTTATCTCAGCGTAACTTATAAAGTGTTGTTTGCAAGAAATTTACATGTAAATTTCAATATTACAACATATTTATTGTAATACGAAGTACTTGCAATATTATATTATAGGTACTGGCATTTTTATTGTAGGGAAAAATTGTTAAGAATAAATAAAAAATATCTATAATGTGTTTTCTTTGACTATGTTGCACTTAAAGACAAAACATAAAGTAATTTGAAAATACGACGAAATATTGTATTTTATATAATATTATATTATCAAATTTTGACTGCATGAATAGACACATTTTTTTTTTTTTAAGTTTATAACACGCATGATGTGTTCTTTTTAAAGCATGCAATATCCTTTGAACTTTTTATTATCTCTATATAATATACATTGATGAAACAAAGACAATTTCGTAAATATTTTCTTTGAAAGTTCTAAATATTTGACTCACTTAATGTCACAACGATGTATTATATTTCTTTATAAAATACGTCATGTAAATCAAAGTTTATTATGACCGTCATCTCAGCTTTCACGAGGAGGATCTTGTGTCTGTATGTATGAGGGTCGCACCATTTGCAAACGCAATGAAGCGAGCAGGTTTCATAACCTCTCTGGGGACACTCGACCATGATTTACCCTTTGAGCACCGTAGCAAGAGCGGCAATATCACACTTGAAATGCGTAGCCACTTTTCTTTTCTTACCCTATCACTTTTAGAATGGTGAAATAAAATGAGATTGTTCATTGAAATTTATTAGAGTGTTATTGAAAATGTATTTATTTATTTAAAAACATGTGATAATTTCATTTTAAATTATCCTTTTTCATGTCCGTGTTGAGCTCTCTTTGGGACTTGATATAACTCCCACGTGCATGACTTTTTTATTTGTTTGCCATATCGAGTCAATCACTAGCAAAAAAAAAAAAAAAAAAAAAGAGCCCTTGCTCATTCTCGCGTCCTCTTTCAGCCCTCAGTGTTACGATTGGCAGATTCAATTGTGTTCACCTGTCCTTCCTATCAACCATTTTATTACATATAAAAAAAATCATGTTACATTTTTACAGTTGATTTTTTTTTTAGAACACACCGGAAGTAAAAATATTAGAGTAGGGAAATTGCTTTTTCCCTCTCTTTTTTGTCATTTATATATCTATATTTTTTTGTAAGTTTATCTCGCAATATATTATACAACCGTATAAAGAAAGATCCTTGCCAGAAAGAATGAGAAAGTTAAAACATGATGACACAATCCTCTTCTTGTAAAAATATGTTTGTTGCGGGATCATCGTGCGCCTTGTCTTGCTGAGATACAACCAGTTGAGCAGTTATGACGCGCGGGTTGCATACATCCCGACCCAGCAGGCGGCGATGACTCCCCAAATTGCATCATGAAACACTCTAGGTACAAACAAATCAACTTGTATAATTACATCTTTTGTGTCTTAAAGTGTACATTTGTAGTGCCGGCAAACTTCCTCTCCTCAATTAAGAAAACATGAAGCTATTCTCGCTACTATATCTCTCACCACAAGTTTCTCAAGAACCGAGTCTGGTTCAACTTAATATGGTACTTCATAATTTATTATGTAACCGGGTTCAATGATTGAGAATATGTTATGTATATTCGAGTTCAATTCATGTTGATCTGTATTGTCTTTACTTTGTTTGTCAGATCACAAAAAATTATAATATTATTAACATTTTTTTTTGTTCTAAACCTCCACCTTTTAGTATCGTTAGTATGTTCTGGTGCTTAATTTAGGCCTTCCAAAATAACTACAAGTTTATACTGTATATGTGATAATATGTGTTGTATTACACAAATTTACTCGTCAGGCTAGCCCTACGTTACTCGGCAATGTCACGTGACTCGTCAAGGGGTGAATTCGTGGGTCTCATTAATCTCGTGGTTTTCGTTAGAATTTATTATTTTTAATTAAAGTTTAAGCATAAGTGCTTTTATTTCTAGGAAATATAAGTTCAACATTTCAATACGTCAGCGAAAAACGTTATTTAATACTCACGAATTAATATTTGTTGTGCTACGAGGTTCTACTGTTAATTGTCACGACAATATATTATATATATATATATATATATATATATATATATATATATATATATATATATATATATATATTCCATAGAATCACCACTTTCAATTTAATTGATTCCTTTTTTCAGTTTGTATAATTAATAGCCTTTAATTAAGATGCAATTAAAATTAATTGGATTGATTTATTTAGAACTAATAGTATACAAATTAATTAATTGGTATATTAAAATTCAAATGGCTGGCTGTCGTTTCAACTTTATTTTGATAAATTTTGTTGTAAGACGACATTGATATATATATCACTTTTTGTAAGACCTTCTTGTATTAAGTAGAACATTGTTTCTTTAAAATGAGCGAGTAAAGAGAAGATTGTTTGTCAACCGCCAACTTCACTGGACCAAATATTACTGACCTTTCTCTGACCCTTTTTCTTTATAGTATACTTGTGTGAAAAAAAGTTAAAATGTGTTTTTTCACCCCTTTTGTAAAAGCTAAATGTCCAAGGGTATATTTCTCATTGTATCCAAGCTGTTGTGTAAATTGTGTTCAACTTTTTTTTTCTTAGAATGAACATCCATTACTTACTATATTAGATTGTCCATCACTCATACAAGAATAAAATTGACTGTGGACATAAAAGAGTGTAAAAAAGAAACAGACGGAGAAAATAGTACTGCGCCGACCCAATAAAATTTCGCCTCGGAGAACATTTTTCACATCCGTAATTCTCGAGAGTATACAATTGGCTGGACGTTAACATTGCAATGCTCCACTGCGATTCTCCCGATTCAGTGTGTCAATAAGTCAATTTTTCTATCGTATACCATCTCTCGATATTTATGGCATTGTAATTTAATAATTTAAACATTTTATTGCACGGTTATAAAAAAATATACGAAAATATCCATAAATCTAATAATAATCATTGTTTTGATACGTACAATATAATTTAAAGTTCTGATAATAAAACAAAAAGAATATATTTTTTTATCTAAAAAAGTTTATATTTTTCATACATTTTTTTGTGAAAGTTGTAACAGAAGGAAAATAAAAGTGGGGGCAGAGTCAACATAGTTACAAGTTCTTCTTTGTTTGACCGTCACTCTGTCTTATCTCGAGAAGAAGCATGCACGGCCCCAGTGACGTCTGATAACTCAAGAAGTTGTTACCAAACTGGCACGCTCAAATTCTGAGTGAAGCTTCATCAGACATGCTTGCCCTTGGCTGTTCACTGCAAAATAGGAGCTCTAGTTTGTTACAAAGGTCAGAGGTCAATGTTGACAAATAGTAGTAGTGCAAAGTTTTGCTTATAAACAAGAAAAAAAAAGTTACATGTACATTTCATTGAAAATTTAGCTAGCAATGCTTTTAGCGGCACTAGATAAGGGACTGCAATAAGGGTAATCCTTTGATCTATAAAGAAACTCTAAGTAGAACTTTAGATGCTTGAGCACGTTTCTAATTGGTTAAAAAGAAGTCACGTGGTACATTGACGAATCAAAATGTTGCTTTTTCATAACATTTTGACGATTTTGTGTACGTGAGAAATAGTGTGAATTCTAAATAAGTTTTTATAATGTTTCAAAAGTCGAGTGTTATTGGTTGAAATTCTGTGACGTCTTTTCTGATTGGTCTAGCCAAATACTCACAACCATAGTATAAGGTTAGCAGCTGACACCATATAGTTATTTCGTGTATAGTACCCTATATACGTGCCGAAACGTATGTAGTATATATACGTAAAATTATACGTTTATTATATGTTTTACTTATTCATACAAAATATTTTTAAAATCTTTAGATGCGCTACGTCATGAATTAAATTTATTTTTTAAAAAACTATTTGTTGTGATCAATAATCGAGCATGCAATCTTTAATATAAGACAAATTTTAATATAAAGTTAAGATTGTCATAATGTCGCCAAGAAAATAAGAACTTGCAGATTTATGAAGTTAAGAAAAATATCTCAATCTTTAATAATATAAACGTTGAATTTTTCAATACTTTATCAAATTCTAACAATCTGTGACTTTCATTTTCTTCAAGAAAAAAAATATATAATATGGTGGCATTTGAACGGAAATTACATTGCCTTTTCAAAGCATTTCCATATAAAACATCGCCTCTCTTATCTTTATTTTTTTTCATTGTGAATCGATCTGATGATTGACAGTCGTCTCCAAAGAGTATAATCAAAATTCCTCTCAATCCGACATATGTCACCAACTCCGCGGTGTCTTGAATATTCAACACCATTTCGAAATCTTTGATCTTTTTTTGAAAAATCTTGTTCACAGAGCATACCAGGTGTTTTTCTTCTTTGTGTTAGCCTCTGTTTGAGATATCTTTCAGATATTAACCTTAATAAAAGATGAAACGACATTTTTAAGATAATATCGTGCAGCAAAAAATAAAGTTAATCTGGAATTATAAGTGTTTATTTAAACTTAAAAAATCATATTCGTAACTGGTGCAAATTCATTTGGTTATAATTACTAAAATGAATAAAAATGAATATGTGACTCTTTTAATGAAGTTTTGTATTTACTTAAACAGCAAGTTGAAAGTTTACAAGAAATTAATATTTCTTTTAGAAACTTGCCATCGAATTTCAGTTAATTTTTTTTATTAGTATTAATAAAATAAAAAAATTGTTCTTATTACTATGTAAGGTTGGGTCATAAATGGACAGTGTTTTTAGTATACTGTGTGTAACAGAGAATCTTTACAACTATGTTTTTCTTATTTTAGTATAACCACTTTAAAATGTGTCCTCTTAATGCAGAAAACAGAATTAAACAGCAGTAATTTATCAAGGGCAAGTAAGATAAACTTAAGAATACATTAAGTTTATGTTTTACATTTTTTTTTTAAATAAATATTTTACCAGACCAAAAGACAAGGTCTACTGTATTTTGATATTCATAGAATTTTGTTTGCAAACGTTCTATATTAAACAAGCCATAGTATATTCTACACATTTTTTCTCTATTTAGATTTTTAATGCGAGAAGCTGTGTTATTACATTCAAACACATTGGTGTAAACATTAGGAGGTGCTTTAAATTTTGTCTTAACGCTCTCCTGTGTATATTTCAGAACATTATTATGATTAATTTTATTGCTACCACATAAAGAGAAGGTTACAGTATAACTTCTTGATGTCTGGAGGGAAAAAACATATACCTTTATAATAACGAGTCTTGTTATTTAAATCTAAAATTAAATCGAACTTTTATTCGTATAACATAGCAACTATATGTTAATAAAATCTATATAAAAAAAAACATGCTGGTTAGGTAAACAAAATCTTCCGATGTTCCCATTCATAAGTTTTTTCTTTTGTAAATATCAAAGCTACCTAAAATAAACTACTATTATATTTGAAAAGTCTTCGTCGTATCTTTTTATTGTTATTATTATTATTATTTGAAATTCTGAAAATGGATCACGGAAGCAAACAAATTAAATTATAGAAAACAAAATCATTAATTCTCTTATGTTATCTTTAGAATTTGACATTTTAAACAGTTATAAATAATATATATTGTCATAATACAACGCAGAAATATAAAATTAGTTATGTAATTTATTGAAAGTATTTGAAACACAACGGCTGTGTTTGTAATCTTTAATATATTTGTCAAATTGATTTTTTTATTAATAATGACAATGGTTGTTTCCGTCATAGCTACAAAAATAGAAAAGTTAAATTTTGTTATCGATGTCTGAAAATTCACATTGACATCTTGTACGAAAAATAAAATTATTTTAAACGAATATTCAACAAATTTACTTATGAATAAAAATACATATATTATGTATAATTGTATTAATTAATCAATTTTATCTATTCCCTAGAACATTATGCTCTCTCTCTCTCTCTCTCTCTCTCTCTCTCTCTCTCTCTCTCTCTCTCTCTCTGCTTATTTAAAAAGTTAAAAAGATGTAATTATAATTTGAATATTAGATTTTAACAAAGATAATTTTACCACAAAGTATAACTTATGGTTATAATAATGCTCTCTCTTGTTACATTAAATCATAGATAAAGCAATGTAAACAACATATAAAACTAAAATATTTTTAACTGTAAAATATATTATCGTAGTAACGGCAGGAAATTTTACAGGTGAGAAAACGGTAGGCAAGGTTTTAAATTCACGGTAACGCTCGTTGCTATACGTGACGCTACATGCACACACGATAACAAGTCCAACGTACGATACATTTGGTAATAACGTGCGAAATTCATGTCCACGTGTTATCGTAAAATTTATTAAATATTGAAATAAGGAATTTTTATTTCTTTATTGGAAAACATAACTTTTTAGTATTTTAGGAAATGGTTTTCTCTCTTATCGTACGTAAGAATTTCATGTGTGCCATTCTAGGTCGTATAACTACTATTGATTTTTCCATGTTGTTGATCGAAGCAACGTGCTACTGATATCATTGATTGAAAATAAAAATTCTTAAGTTTGCTCTTTGACTTTTTCTTTGCAACTTTTGCTTGATAAAAATAAAAAACTTCCTATCGATGTTAAATAAAAGAATCTCAAAGACAGGAAGCAATGAAGATATGGAGCATTCAAAGAAGATTTGCTCTTTAAATTTTTTTTTACTTATATAGATTTAAGGATGCTGTACTTTCAATAATTAATAATATACTGTAAAACATCCATTAAATATAAAGTTAATGAGAGTAGCTGTTAATACGTTAACATGACAGATCTAACTCATTTACGAAGCCTCATAAAAGTATAGTTGAGCTGCTTAATAATATAAATGCTTATTGAGCAAAATAACATAATACAGTAATATACAATTTTTACAACAGAATGCTCAAGTCAAAGGGCATGAGTCTGACGGTAAGCCGTTGTCAAAATCATGCAGTGATTGTTTCATGTACCGATTTGCTGAGGGTTGAATTGACAGATTTCTCCCCCCCCCCCCCAAAGTATGTAAACAATATATTCGAACAATACTCCGACACTGCTGCGATCTGTTCGGAAGAGAAATTTTTCAAGGAAAGGACTGTTAATTAAAGTTCCCTACTTGCTCCATCAATTTTGACAATTTATTAAGGTTTGACATAAGACATGAATACCGATGTCATTAAACCTATTGGTTTTACAAGGGGGTGTAAAATAAGCCACTGCAGCAGTCTAATTTGTTCGGGGCATTGTTCTTCCTCGTGCAACCACGTCAATATCCCGACTGCCACAGGCGTTTGGAGTTGTAATGGTTGTAAGCACGCGACTTACTTCTCTTTAACTTCAATACATCGATTGTTTTTGTAAATTTAGCTTAATAAGTCGTAGGAAAATGAACCTTCTGTCATGGTAAAGTTATCGTAGAAAGCCTAGAGCCTCCTGAGTTATGTGTGCAGCTGCACAAGGTCCCACGTGACCTGATGTGATTGCTGCCACGCCCCCCTCGTGTTGTGACGTCATTAAAGTTAATGCGCAAACATGGAATAATGAGGCTGCTATGCAAATTGACGCCTCTAGCGATGCATCTATAATAACAATAATTTTTAGATTTATCTTATTAGTAATTTTGTATTATTGATTTTTATTTTCAAATATATTATATATTTTTTTATAAAAAATTTAAAGAGTTAGTAAAAATGTTTTTTATCATCATGATAATATATAAAAATCTTTATTTAATAATATATAATTTTATTACAGCTTGTAAATATAGTTCGTAAAAGTGTTATTTATTACAAAAGGTTTATGTTTGTATCAAATAATAGATGTGACTATTAACCCTATCGTATTATTTCCTTGAGTTTATATACTTATATAATATATTTGGAGTATATAACTTTATATTATTCGTGGAAAAAGTCAAGTCCTACTTTTGTTTTATATAATTCTCCATTTTGCGTGTTGATTTTTATGTTACTATTTTATTGTGAATGCAATATTCCTCTTTTCATATAAGTATACAGCCATCGCGTTTTTAGATAGGGTTATGGTGTACGTTAAAACTTATCATAGACGTATATATAAAATTACGAATAGTTATGTGTTGAAAAAAATAGAGTCTGTATAAAAGTATATTACGTTGAAAATATACTGGAAAACTTTTTTATTACACTTTTTAGTCTCTTAAAAAATACATTAAAACAAATAAAAATATATTAAATTATCACTAAAACTGGTGATAAGTAAATTTTCCATTATATAATATTTTTAAAGCATGCATAAGATATATTACAATATTGTTTTCACAAAACATTTATGAATATAATTATAACCATTATTGGAAATATATTAGTTAATATTTAAAATTTAATTATTTCCTCATTTTACCTGGAAGCTAATGAAATCAACAATTTCAACATCAGCTATAAATAAAACATACAAATATCAAAATTATATACAAACATGTACGTATGTATTTCTATTTTTTTTTTTTTTTTTTTTACATTTTTCCCTGTAGATTACTTATTTGCTTTGAAGTGTAAAATATAAAGATAAAATTTGTAAGCTACCATAATATTATACACGCTTTTTTAAACATCAAAATCCATTTTCATCACCAAAAAAAGGGGAAAAATGTTTACAACATTTTCAAAATGACGTTCGTAATCCTTGGCTTAAAATTGTCTGTACAGACAATGCAGTATTATGATTTATATGATCATGCGAGCAAACTTGTTATCTTAAAGTGCAAATCTGGCTAGAGCGTGTACTACAACAACAAAAAAGTTTGTTTTACCTTGCGTGTTGCCTTAAAACTTCAAGTAAGATTATGTCACCTATAGCAAGTTGAGGTGTAAGCAGGTAATTTTAGGTATAAATTATTTAAATTAGACATGAGAAAACTATTTATTATAAAATTTTATACTTGAAAAAACAAAAAGTTTGTTACTAAAAACATCTTTCGTTATATTCATTATGTTGTAAACACTATAACTATTACAAACAACAAACTTTGTAACATATTACATTGTAATGTTTTGACGATGCCCCCTAAAAAAGGTAACGCTATAAAATACAGCTATAAAAATCTTCTTTTTTTTTCTATCTGCTGGCTAGTTCTATAGAGGAACGTATAAGCTACGTAAGCAAGCTACTGACTAATAATGTAAAAACCACATCACGAAATTCTTTTAAGCCACTAACCTAGCTTAAAGGTTAAAGTTTGTGTAAAGCAAGCATTTTATTATCTGTGACTTACAAAATATTTCAGCAGGAGAAAAATGTAAATACTTAAAAAGTAGCTGATATTACAGTAAATAGGTAGTAGATAGATACCAGGAGCTTTCATAAGATAAAAATTTTGTTGGTGGAGGCATGCGTGAAAGAAACTCGCAACTTGATTCCCTTTCTAAAAAAAAATGAAATATTGTAGAAAAGATTATTATAACTATTGACACAAAAGGTTTTCTTGGCAGCAACATTTTTTTTATATGATTAAAATGCAATTTTATTTGACATGTTTCAGAAAAATATTACTTTCTCTACGAAGTATATTTTGTACTTCAATTTTTTCTTTTCAATATTTTCTACGTAAAAGTTTATATTATGATTTTTTTTATAAAAATATTAGCATTTAAATTAGCTGAGATTATATGATTATATTCTTATTTCTTTTTTTGAAAGGGTGCATTCTATTAAGTTAAATATTCTGAAAGCCTCATTTTTTATTATAACCTTAAAGTATTTCGGACTATATTCACATCCAGTGACTTATGAAATGCACCCCTATATGCTAAATTGTGGACCATACAAAAAATTTAGTACCTTATTTTTACACCTCACCAGTCATAGTTCTATGCTTTACATAATAATAAAAAATAAATCAGAAAATGTTTTCTCATGGTCGACTTTAAAGAGAAAATAAAATAATCATAAATTATTCGAGAAAAATTATTTACAACTGGTTGACCTATAATAATATACAACAAAATGAATTAATTCCAAGCCCTATCGACGCTTGGCATCGTTATTATTGTAAATAATCTGATTAAAAAGCACAATTAACTTGACTAAAATATGTCAACATCATTAATTCGCGTGTGTATAAATTTATACTTTATAACTCGTGCGTTTAATACAAACCAGAGTACTATAAAAATAGCGTGATATTTTTAAGTAAAAAAAATATTTATCTTTAATATTATTTTGCTTTGTAATTATCATACTATTAATTTTTACGATTTATACTTGTTGTTGGTATATAAATTATAAAAAATAGTTTCACGATATATACTCTGTATAAATAGCCTTCGGTTAAAAAATTTATACGGAATTTTGACAATTAATTTATATCTTAAAAGTTTATTATTATTGTCATGTGTAATGAAAAGGCTTTTTTTTTAATTGACGTCATAAAGCAAAGTATAAGAACCTAGTGGTAAAAATATGAACTAAGTCGTAACATGGTAATATTCTAATGCTCTCAGTCACAGTGTAAATTTACAAGATTGACAACACAAAATACTAGTTATAATATAGCTTTGTAATGTTAGGGATACGGGATACAGGCCTCATATTACAAATTAGGCAGACAACAAGTGTTGCTCGAGTTTATAATCAACATTGGCATTATTTTTATCCGACCATGTGAAGTTTCGCTGCAAAAAAGGTCCTTGTTTACTTTGCACCACAACTTCGCACGCCTGCACCGCGCGTGAAGAAAAATTATACAAATGTTGATTATATACTTTAATAATACTTGGTGACTCTCTAATTTGTAATTTGAGACCTGTAAGTATCCCTTTAAATGTATAATACATGCAATGGTTCGATTCGTTATTGAATTGTCCTGAGTTCGATCCCAGGTACCACTAAATTTTACCTGATAGCATAAGAACACCCACTGGTGTATCCGGGAGTTAACTAATGGCATCGTTCATAAATCACAGACCGATTTGATGAAGGTTTTCATAATTTCCTCAGTCACAACCAGTCAAATTATAGGATGGATTACATGTCCACTCCGTTTTGGAAGGGAATCACAAAATTCTAAGTTATACATCTGGTTCTACAGTCAGATCTTAATTCACTAGCTTTCAGGAAAAAAAATGTACATCGAGATTGACCAGCACGTCTCCGAGTAATGTAAAAGTCTGACTGTTTTTTCTTGCCGGAAGAGGCGTGTCATGCGTGCGCAGCTGATTCATCTAACAATCCCCGTCTCGTATATAACTTAACTGATGTTCTGTCATGAGGGTCATTTTAGCATCATTTAGCATTTAGAATAATGAAAAAAGTGGGTCACTGTTATTGTATTTAACTTTAATGCCTATAAGCTAAAATTACGTTATCTTTCCGTGTAATAAAGACCCTACCACTATTTAACTTTACGGTAATCATTGTTAGATAATGCATGCTGATAATGCTATGACTCAGCAAAAATTACATTTAGAATCTTGTATATATGCTACGAATTTCATTCTTCTTTTTTAACTCAGTCACGCAATTTTTTCGTAAAACTTTTTGCAGTGCTTTTTAAAGTAGAGTCTCTTTTTTTTTCATGAAGCCTTGATGTTCAGTGGCTCCTTAAAATGAAAGTTATTATATTTATTCTTATTTCTTCTTCTGTATAATTCAGAAATTTAATAACTGTACCACCTTTCTGTATTATTTTAAGAATAATAAAAAGAATCCCTAAACTCTCTGGTGAATTAATTATCCATTAAATTTTATGTCCGATTAATTTTCATTGAAAGAAACACTTTTTTTTTTTAATATTTTAGCCATATTTTATGAAGTTGAGTCAATTTAAATTCGAGCTTAGGTGATGAACGACCTCCCAAACTAAATGATGATAACGAGACCAATAAACGAGACATGTTTAAGTTTTATGTATTTTTTTAAAACTTACTATATCTTGTATATATTTGATGTAAGTATGTATTAAATAAAAATACTAAATGACATTTTGTTAGATGATAAAATTGGTAAATTTATTTGATATCATCCATAAAGAATAAATGGTAAAAAAAGTATTATTTTTTTTATTATTGAATATTATTTTTATATATGTGTATATATAATATTATACGCTTTTTTATGGACATAAAAAAAAGTGTTGATAGTGAAATATATAAAAAAAAATTGCCTCACTTCTTATATGTAATATGTGATCGATATAATATATAAAAAATTGGTATTATATGTCTTCGATACTTCTCGGACAGTATCGACTCCTAATACCAATCGATTTCTCATTTTCCTCTTTCTGTGTTCGTTTCCCGTCTAAAGGTTTTTTAACCCTTTTACTTTATCCCGAACATTTATCAAGACCTATATGGTCTCGGTTCAGTACACCACCATACACTTCCGTTAAAGTTCACTTAAAGAATACTTTATCTTTTGATATAGATTTTTGGTCTCATCTAAAACAGTTACATGTAGGAAATATATACTTATATATATACAATGTACGTATAAAAGCATTTTACAAGAAAAAATCACTTGAAAGTAATTTCGTTCCTTTGTGTGAATTTTTTTGTA
Source organism: Siphlonurus alternatus (assembly GCA_949825025.1). Taxonomy (NCBI): domain Eukaryota; kingdom Metazoa; phylum Arthropoda; class Insecta; order Ephemeroptera; family Siphlonuridae; genus Siphlonurus; species Siphlonurus alternatus. Next base: position 11,621,579 of record OX463782.1, on the reverse strand, counting down.
CAATCCATTTTTATCGCAATCTCATAACCTCTTTTCTCCATTTTCAAAAACGTGTTTTCCTGTAGCCAGCTTAAAAACGTTTTGTGTTTTCTCCCTCCCATCTTTCGACATTTGAGAAAATTATGCGATAAGTAAGTTTTTGCAATGAACAAAAATTCATGGCTTACAAAAGCTGCATAGTTGAATTATAAAAATTCAAATGACATTTTAAATCTTTTATTACATTATATGAAAGAGAGAGAAAAAAAAGAACGATTTTAAACCGAATCCAATGAGTTTATTTTATTTCTGTATAAAGCTTGAGTTTGTGGGTTTTAAAATTGAATTTAGTCGCCTTTACAATGGAGAGGGTATACAGGATTAATTCGATGAATATGAGAACTAATTCAGTCAGCCAACTAAATAGGTTCGTGGAATCGCTCTTGGAAATGAAAATCTCTTCGTTCGGGGACTTTGCCCCTGTGTAAATCAGAGGTATGCAATTTCACATACATAGCTTTGCAACTGGTGGTATAACTATCAGGGGTGATGCAAAATTAACGACGCAATTATAGAAAACGCACTTTTGATAATGATCCACAGTAAAATTTTAATTAAAGTAATTTAAAAACATACATTTTTATTATTATTTCAGATTAAAGATTTTATATTTTAACATATAATACGTACCTTATCACCAAATTTCAGTGAAATACAACTTGCTCTATATGTAAACAAAACAAAAATATCAGTAACTTTTTTTTTATGACTTGGGGTACATATTATTAACATAAAACATAAGCTATGTGAGAACATAAAGTTTATGTTGTACGTGCTACAGGAGATTTGCATGTAAACGTAAAATATGAAGGACGTTGAAGAGGCGGAAATCACTCAACCTAGGGAGTTAGAATTTCACATGCAAATCCAATTCATGGCCAATATTGAATCAATACTATCTTTTATATCAATTCGCAGCAGCAGGTCACACTGTCGCTAGAAAGTGAAGAGTTGAAAAGAATAGAAAAGGGCACAAGTAGATCGTTAATCGTGCTTTTTCATGTTTGAGGTATGGTTCTCCACTTGTGTCCGCTAAAATATACTATCATGATATGTAATGAACTGAAAAGCTTTTTTATAGCTACGGATATCAATTATGCTATCTGACTAAAAGTTATAATGTGCTGCTTAAAAATATATACAGTCTTTCAGACCGTGAATCCTCCAAACAGATGTGTGTGGTCCAGATGGTTCCATGCACACTAATAAGCAATGAAACAGCCCTTTAGGCATTCAAAATATACATAATTAAAAATACATACATGTATTTTTTTTTATTATTTTTGAAAAAAGAAAGTGTGTGATATAAAATAAAAATTTATCATAATGCAATTGAATTAAAAAACAATTTTAAAACAACAAAGTTATAATCATCTACTGAACAAAACAATAAATTACTGTCATACATTGTTATAGTATTATAAAATTAATGATGTAAAAAAATTGTATTGTGCAATATACGGTTGCATAACAATAAAAAAATACAATGACGTTATTATAATATAATTATTACATAATAATATTATCTCAATAAAATTTTTAGATCTAAAATAATAATATGTTACTGTAATAATTTCATATAAAAATGTTATTACTTTGTCTCCATTTGTCACATATAGCATGTGACAGACATCATGCATGTTATTGTTTTTATGATATATATGACATAGAAAAAGTAGCATATATACCTAACTGCTGGTATATTATAACATGGAGTATATAGTAACAAATGACGTCGTCGTGCGTGCTTCACAAAAAGTTATATACCCACAGTACATGACGTGCATGTGGTATATACATATATGACATACAGTACATGCATGACTAAGTTGAATCACCTCTTTTGTTAGGCATAGCAAAAAAAAAAAAAAAAAAAACTTTTCTTCTTGTAAAAGATACAATGTATATTTATATGCGTGTAAAGAGACAGTTTCATTTTTATTTGTTCTATTTTTAACTTTATTTTTTATTAAATAATGTAAATATTTTTTATCATAATAAATATTATTTATATTTAATATATGACATAAAAAATGTTTTGGTATACACAAGCTTTACAAAATTCAAAGTTTTTTTTTTTTTTTTTTTTTTTTTTTTTTTTAAATGCACATTAATATTAAAAAGTTGGTATTTTATCAAATTTACATTTACGATATAAATTAATAGTATTACATGTCGTTATTCATAGAAGAACATGTTTTAAAAAAGTGTATGGTAAGTTGTCTTGTAGCTTGTCACGATGATGTATAGCGTCACGCACAAAACTTTGGTGCAAATAAATCTGGAGACGTGAATAAACCGTCGCATTTCGTGTATCGAAAACAATATTACTTACTAACAATACCAATATATTTTATTATATGAAACAACTACAACATTGTTTTTATGCTACATATAACACGTTTTATCCTTCGCTAATTAAATTATATTTTTTTATTTAATACTTCATTTTGTTATTAATTTAAAAAAAATCGGAAGTGCTTGTATAATTTTAACAAGCTTACATTGTTTATTTATTAATTTAATAATCGCTTCCTCTCCTTTATTTTTATTTAGTATTATAATTTGCAAGCTTTACTTAATTATGTACTTAGTATTAAATATACAAAAATTTATTAGAACTCCTTTATGTAAACAAAATTAAAGCTGCTATATAGGACCTTATGGATTTCTCTTTATATTTTTTATTGTCTTACCTGCTGAGTTAGCTCGATACCAAACTTGAATATTACACAAGTGGGAACACAAAATGTTATATCTGAGTCCAGGCACCTTACACTCCATAGTCATTATTATCTCCATAAGATTAACATTAGATTTCATACCTAGGGGGTTCTCATAAGCATGAGCAACACTATACTGTGTGAGGCAAGCCGCGTGTTTTGAAACCTAGCTCAATAAATGCAGACCAGAGGTTGTAAAACGCTCGGAAAGCAAAAAAAAATAAATTGCAATTCTTTTGTGTTTCAATGTGTATAGATGACATAAGAGATTTGAAAATTTTTGGGATTGAGAACATTTTTTTTATGTCATTCAATATTTAGTAAAATATACAGCATGATAAAAAAATATTTCATGTATGTTTGACGAAATGGATTAAATATGAAAATGGTACAGCTAGTGAAATTGCATGAGTTTTGCAATGCAGCTGTATTATTATTTTACGTTATGGCGATGCTGGTTTTTCGAAATGTATATGAAAACAGAAAATGCTAGCCACAGTGAACATTTCCGGACAAATTTTGGACTTGTACAAAGAAATAAAAATATGTATTTTCATCTCTATAGAACGCGGTAAAAAGACGATGTTCCCAATTCTCCGAAATTAGATTCTAAAAACAACGTACCTTTTTCTCATATCGATCTGATAAAGTCCAAAATATTCGCAACGTTTCCTATATCATTAAATCTGACAATTTCTGAAACGTTAACTTATATAATAATATAATTTCATTCTAGACACGTTATATATAACTGTTTTATATAAAGTAGTATATTACTAAGAATTGCTTGAATTTACTTTAATAAACTTATTACAAGCTACGTCGTGTATTATGAAAGTTTCCCACTAACTCAACAGTTAGAGAAACTTTTGTAGATGCGAGTACACTGATCATGCCATGTCTTGCATGCACTTAACTCTAATCTCATTATTATTATTTTTTTTTTGGTCTTGCAGCGGACGTGACCACATTTACCCGGTATTTGCATTTTCCCCTTCGTTCATTTCTCATGCAATTCCCAGCACCAATTACATTAGTGTCCTAACTTTGTACTGAAATTAATTAGCATGGTCGTGATTCTCTTACTATATTAATATACATTTCGATATAGAGGTATACCTTTAGTTGCCAATTAATTATCACAAACCACTACCATATATATAGAAGATGAAACCTTATGATTCACAAATGCAAATTCATTGGAGTGATCAAATTATAGTTCTATAACATTGAGGCTCAAAACAGCCTCAGTGCCATTCAGTTAGAAGGTCGTTATCTATAATAAAAAGATAAGAAACTGAACTTTAAGGAAGCTTGTTTAATCCCCAGCAACTTAAAGTATTATTATGCAATACATTGCTACGCATGTAGAACCATTAAAATGTTTCTTTGTACATAAATTTCTGTGTAGCTAATTGGCATATAGAGATAATAATCTTTTGACATTTCTATTTATGATATTTCCTGCTTCCATTTCTGTAGAAATTGCTGAGAATTATATTTATTTATATTCCTTATATTGTTGATTCAAATTGTGTATTTAGATAAATTATAATTATTATCATAACCTTGAATCAAATTGTATATTTAGATTAGTTTATTTGTAAATATATTATAATTATATTTATCATACACTGTTGAATCAAAATTGTATATTTAGATCAGTCTATTTTTTTGGTCGCGGTTTATGTGCGGTTTCTGGTACAATGCAAGGCATGTCAGAATATCCCATATGGAATGTCAACCCATGTCTCTGTTTCCAAATACCAGACATATTTGCATCGCTCTACCGCAGCTTTATAATGCACAAGAGACGAGAGATTTCTGTCTTATATTCCGACCGTAGGAATTACTTTTTTTACGACGGCTCACGTAAATAATTACTTACCCTCTTCTACATTTTTAAATTATAATCTCTATAATCCTTACAACATAAATAAATGTTCTATATAGAGATATTTTTTAAATTTTAAATTGCATGCTGTTAAAGTAAATGATTCGTTTTGCTCGATATACGATTCCATTTAAAAAAAATATAATCGATCAGTCAATCGAGTTAATGTCACTCAATGAAAATATATGCTTCAAAAATGTTCAATAATGTAAATGTGTGAATTTTATTTTTCTCACACATGAGTAGTGGGGACACAGCTGTCAGCATTTTGGTGAAATATGATGATGACTTGTGCGATTGTTCGCCTGTAATAACTTTTCAATGTGTTAATATCAACTGAGAGAGTTTATATACTTACCGCATCAGTAAGTTTACATAGAATTTTATTTTCAACTTTTTTGTGGTAAAAAAAAATTATGTTCATCATGTGTGTGTGTCATAATAGGGAAGTGTGAGGTAGATGAGAGGGATCAAAATCTTAGCTTATTAATTATTAAAAAAAGAACAAGCTGTTATGTAGCTACATGAAAACAAAAAGTTATTATAAAAAGTTAATTATTAATTTTAATATGATTATAATTACAAACATCAACAAAATATTGTATACTTTTTTTATATTTCCAAATTAAAAGTTGTTCTTTTTGGTATTCATTATAATGGAAGTAAGTTTGTAAATGTTTCTACATGCAAGCAAGTTTCAAGCAAAGCATGTATAGAACCCTGCTGGGGTTGAAGTGAGGCCGACGAGGGGGTGTAAAATTAATGAAGCGAGCAGCATGCTTTCTCCAAGGGGTTGGACTCGCAAGGTGCGACGAGATTCTGTTCTCCTGAGCGACAGCCACAAAATAGCCTCCAGATAAACCTGTCGTTTGGACCTATTGCAATTGTATACAAGCTTAGTGAAATCTAAATACAGCATTTTGATATAAAGTGTAAAAGCTATTCTGGTATACTGAAGTTTAAATTTAAACTGGGAGGGTTGTCTCACACAGAATCGCATGATTTTGCAGCGTATGATACCAAAATGTAAGAACCTATGCAATCAGGTGTACCCGCGCACCCAGCTTCGTTTCATATCGCATCACAATACATGCGATCGTACGTTTCTCATTTAGAACTGGTTCTAAATTTACATCATACGATACCATGCGACATGATACAAAGGCAGTATGCGACCCCCCTAAATTATTTTTTTTAAACTATCAAGTGTTTTCATTTGAATGTAAATGTTTTTGTTGTCCTCTTTTTTCCGTATATAATGATTATTCATGATGACAATAGCTTTGAGCATTCATTGCTCTATGATAATAGTTTACTGAGCATGCAAATGCTGATCTTTGGAATTATATTTTTTTTTATTTTTTTTTCATATATATTTTCTATTCTTGGTGTAGTATGAAAAAACGAGACATGTACAGTATAAAGTACTTTAAATTTTATATACAGTTACTAAATTTTATTATACGTCTTTCGTGTGTTTAAAACTTAAAGGCCGTTTATTAAAGACTATCACAGGAGCCAATATTCCTTTAAGAGTTTTTCAATATACTCTCTTAGTCCACAATACATGTTATACTTAGTGTTTTTTTTTCTCTCTCGTTCAAAGAGTACTCAAGAATTGCTGTATCAGAGTGCTCCATATCCCGCGATATTAAACCACTACTGCTACAAACCAGCAGTATATACAAAATACAAACAGCTGATCGGAGTGCAAAAAAGCTCAATAATCGAACTCAATATAACTTAACATATAAAAGCAATTTTTCAAACGTGTCTAATACGATATTTTTATATTATTGATGTTTAGGGTATGTTGGAATATGGAAATGAGTTTGATTTAACGCCTGAACAAAAATTTACATATTAAAATTTTTAACAAAGAAGGTTGATTTTTTTATATTTTATACGATCAAATATTGTAATCATAAGCTTATAATAATATATCACCATACAAAAAAATATAGTTAGATTTTTAAATTATTCATGTGACGTAACAAGTTATTTACTTAATTTTTTATTTTTAATTCTCCAGTTAAACCAATTATTTATTAAAAAATTACGTTCGGTAGAGCCTATCTACATAGACCTTAATAATAATTATTTTCACTATAGTACTATGTAAAATATTAATTTCCAATTGGTGTTATTGTCATGACCCATTGTATAACATCTAAAAGTTCGTTGAATATATTATCCTCTTTTCGTCAAACGCACAATGCAGATCCAGGTCGGTTCTAGGAGGAGGGAGGGGGGGGGTATCATACAATATTAAGGTTTTGGGTTTTAGCGAGAGTGACGACTATAACCTGTCATGTAGTTCAGGACCTTACTTGCCGCAAATGTCAAAATTTATTTGTATGAATTCGAGCGTCGTGGCGTGCTTAGCGTCGCTACTGATACGTCGTAATCAATAGCACCGTGATAATGATGATGTATTTGATGTGCCTGCAGCCTCGCTCAAGATTTTAATCAATCTTGTTATCAAAGCTTAACTTCTCAAGCAGAAAATTATCACCCTTACCTCTCACACTTAACTGTCTAATAACATGACTTATGGTATGTTGTACACAAGAGTACCCAAAACACGAGATTTTCTTCTTAACGATTAATCTCAGTTACTGCTGGAGTCAAAAAGAATATTTTTCTGCAAAGGAATCGAATGAAATAAATTTTAAAATCTAAAACTTAATCGCTTATGGTTTGAGCAAATTCAGTCTCGCATTTTTCTTACAACAGCTTTATTTCCGGTTTCCGTCCATAAGGCCAATGTTAAACTTTTACCTCAGTTTCACAAAACTGATAAGACAGATTCGCTTCAAAATTTGTATGCCACCTATTGATGGTGAGTTCTAAGTCTCCTACAATTCTTGTTGCATTCAGGCGCAAAGATTGAAGATTGCGAGATATCAATCTACTGAGATTCATCCTTAAAAGCAAATATTAGAAATTATAGCTGGTGATAAAGTTAGAACGTTTTTTTTTTTTTTTTTTTTTTTTTTTTTTTTTTTTTTGTAATTATATCTTTTTGTAATAATAAAACTTGTTACTGCAACTTTGGGTTTATAACGCTGATGGTCTAAAGTTTATTAGCAATAAACTGTTAATATCTTTATTATTGAGTGTTTGTTCAGGGAGATAATGTTGTCTTAGGTCTCCTGCGGTTTCCGTTCTTCCTCCTACGAATATTAACGTTAGGACGCTGTGTCTAATTTGAAGCAAGTTTAGCCGCAGCTCATTTTAGCAAACTTTACTTGATTGTGTATTTCAACAAGGAAAGTTGAAATCTCTCTCTTTTTCTTCACATTAATATAATAGTACGTATATAGCGTTCCTTTTTTTAAATACAAAGATAGAAAGCCGCAATCTCAATGATCTTCTTCTTGAAGTGAATCAAGATAAATTTGCTGAGACTTGGGGAAAAATAACGGAAAAAACTTTTTGTTTTGTTCATAACAGAAAGTTAACTTCTAATTTCAATAATGATCAACTTATCAAGAAAAAAAATCAATAAATTTTTAAGATATTATTATCAAAAAATGTGTATTAATAATTAAACTTTAAAAAAAAGTTAGTAGAAAACAAATCTTAAATTAACAAATAATAATAATAATAAATAAATAAAAATAAAATACGGATAAAAACTTTTTCTTATAAAAAATTGCTAAATTTAACTTGATTTAAAAATTCATGACAAATGAAGATGGATAAAGAAACTGAAGAATAAATTGTGCTTAGCGTGCGCACATTTTTTTATTTATTTTTTTTTTTATCCTTATAACAAAAGTTTGGTCGTGCGATTTAATTGTTGAGGACGCCTGGTTCTTCATGCCACGAAGAGGGGGGGGGGAAGGCTCGACGGGGGGTCCCACTTCTCACACCTCCTTCTAATTAAGATGACGCTACAACAGAATATTTTTAATCCCCCCCCCTCCCTTTCCAAGTTCTGATGAATTCCGTGCAGCTAACAATCATATGAAGAAGAAAAAAATACATGATAATATACATTTTTATTACTTTAGTTTACATTATATTATTTTTTATTATAATTATTATACTTCTTCTTATTAAAAGAATTTTTTATAATAGTTTTCATTTTAATAATAAACTTTTTAATATAATATTTTTTTATATATAAAAAATATATATATATATAAAAAAGTTCTATTTTAATTGGATTTTTAAAATGATGCATATTATTCAAATGAATGCATGAATAAGTCCAATAAAAAATAAATTTAATGCATGCTTCAAAAATTCAATAAAGTGACGTTAAGTGGCAGTTTTGATTGCTGCATAACAAGTACCATAATAGTCCAATTACCTATCGTTTCATTTATGTTAACAACTTTTGTAAATGACAATCGGAAATTACGTTAAATTATTGTTCATATAAAAAGTTGATTATGGATCCCTCCTATCAGAAAAAATAATGTATATTTTTTATATATAATAAGTGACATGAACATGCTACAGACTCAACGTACTGTCTTAATTTTATTACAATATTTTAAATCGTTTAAAAGTAATTTACTTTTTTTTTACAACGATTTAAACATGACATTTTTTATTTAATAAAGTTATGAAAATATTTTTATGTAAAATTATTATATTAAGAAGTATTTTACATATTTACAACATTTTACTTAAATAACAAAAGAAAAATGTAATTTCAAAGTCAATTTAACATCGTAATTTGTATAAATTTGTAACGTAAGTTATATTTATGTTCTTCATAAATAATAGAAAGAAAATTATTCATTGTAAGAGTTCTTTTTCTTTTTAAAACACATAAAGCAGCACATTTTTCTTGTAAGATTTACATGGCAGACTGCATGCTTTTGATTTAAGACTGGACAGCCAGATTGAAATATGTGGTCACCGTGACTCGATATGACCTTTGACCCCCCCCCTTCTCTTCTCCAGCTGTGAGTGTGGTTCACATCTGTCTAAAAAAAATGATACGATCGCAAAAACATCAAACTTGAGTGATTTTTTATGGTTGATGTTCTTTCATTTTTTTTTTTTTTTTTTATTTCGCTATCTACTGATGTAGCCTTCATGTTTTTTAAATTAAATTTGATTTAAAAATATTTTTACTTGTTTGTTTCGTATATACAATATAGATGTATTGGAAGGTTTATTGCTATATATTGATAAAATTATTTTGAGTTCATATCAAATTTCGTTATTCATTTTTTATTTCAATATTATATATTTTTCGTTATATATTTACATTTCGTGTTATTTTAAAAAAGAGGTTCTTTTGTGTTTTATATATAGTATTTTGTTCCGGTATATTTATATTGAAGTAGGTAGGTATATTATAAATGTGTATTGTTTAGCAATACGACATGCATGCTTAATATATTTTTATGAGGGTAATAATAATATATGTATGTTAAATAATTTATTAATTTTTTAATTGTATTATTTTTATGTATTATAATAATGGAAATGAGGTTTTTATTAAAGCAGATAATTGTTTTTTCTATCTAAATTTATTATTTACTACATTATTTCAATAATGTACAAGTTTATCCTATGTAGTGCTATTATACTATTATAGTTTTATTTAATTCTCTATGCAATAAAAACATAAATTTTAACTAGAAGAGTATTATATTAATTGAGTTACAAGACAAAAAACTAATTTAATTAAAATACGATATTGTTATATAATGTATTACTATCACATTGAAAGCATTGAATAGCGTATTACACCATTAAGAAAATACATGTTCAAAGTTCATTATTTAAATGAAATCAATGCAATTTATCAATTTAATGGATCGTGTTATTTCCCGTACAAACAAATACTTCTCTTACCTGCCGCCACTATCAAGATTTATATTTACCTGCGGGGTTAAATGTTACTGACCGGCGCTTCGATCCCTTTTCTAATTAAATCCCTCTATAGGTCAGGTTACATGAGCGAAGCTTAGCCAATATTTGCCCACAGCAAGCCACTTGGTTGAAGATGGAGTATCGACCTCAAAATTTTTTATTACAGAAATGGATAGAAGGTGCAAAATTATGCTACTCTGATGATTTTTATCAGATTTTTTAGAGTTCGGGAACTATTTAAAAAAAAAATATTGAACGTACAGAGAGAGTGGCGCCTCTGGATGCCTCTCTTAATAAAAGGGATAGGAACAAGAAGCGTGGGTTCAAATCCAACCTCGGCAAAACTTTTTAGAGATACTTCCCGGCCTTTAAAAAAAACAAAAAAAATCAGAGTGACATAAATTTGTACACTCTATTTATTTTTGCAATAAAAATTTTTGAGGTCGATCCTCTTCTATCATAAAGCGGTGAATGTGCTTTGAAACATGAATTTCAAAGCCAAATGTGCACCGAAATTACTTCGTATCGCCCACACCGCTCTGTGTAAATGCACCTTTAGAATATTAACAATAAAGGAGCATAGGAGGGTTCATTTTGTTCTTGTATTTTCGGAACTTCATTCTGCCAAGTCCAGAGGAGAAACTTTTGGCATACGAAGTGATTTTCAAACTCTAAGAGATGAAGGTTCATAGATATATACGTATTTAATTATGTAGGAATGATGTTGAGACAATCATATTGTGTAAATAGACCTATTGTGTGTACAGAAAGGAGGCTGTGTTTTGTGCAAGCACTTAAATCTATCTCATTACATAGCGATTCCAAGTACTATTAGTAGGTATGTCCTTTCTTGTGTGCATGATCATATTACTTACTTGACGTACACTAGGGTTCATATTTAACTTAATTTTCGTCGGAAATGCTCGAGTTTCCTTCGCTTCGGCTCGGCCATTGAAATTCTTCGTTGCAAACAAAACACATCACTGACTGAAAACGTTATAAACACGACAAAAACCAAGTTTAATGTGAACCAGAGTACAGCGTTTATAGTGTTTATCAGAGCTGCTTACCTGCTAGGTAACTTCACTTATTAAAATGTTTGTGTAATCCGAGAAGTTTAAGTATCGCACTTAGAATATGATTTTCCATTATTATCAATAGACAAAACATACCCAAAAGTCTTACCATAAAAAAAAAGGACACACTCACTCTTAATGTATTTATGCTGAGATGAGGAAGTCATATAACCCTGAAACCACCCCCTGAAACAAGTGCATGATAAGAAATTGGCTTTAAAATTGATACTACTTTCACCAAAGTAGGGCACTCCAATGACGTCATTGCTATGCCAAGTGGAACGTCCTTTAACCTTATTTGCCTTTTCTGTCCTGGCTGCATGCTAGCGCACGTTTTATTTAAATTTTCATACCAAAAAAGACCAACATATAGTATTATCAGCAGCACATTTCTTTCTCTTTACTGGAGTCTACTAAATGTCAAATGAAAAAAACTCGTAAATTAATTTTTACAGACTCTTAAGTTTTTCACTTTTTTTTTTTTTTTTTTTTTTAAAAGAAAACTTTTATTTTTTCATTATTCAGAGTGCTTTAATTATTTGTATTTGGTTGTACTGCACGCTTCATTCCGTGCTCAAACTTTTCATGAATACATTTTAATTCAATAATAATTTCATGCACGTTTTTATGTATGTTCAGCTTAATATAATTAACATTTAATTAATTATATATCCTGAAAATTACCACACAATATTTCCATTTTCTTTTTATTGTTATAACTGCTACTTCAGCATTATCAACGATATGGTATACATTTATAATATATAGTATATGTAACTTATTTATATTATAGAGAGCTTATATAACAATTCTAATTTTAAGTAAATAATAAAATTTAATTAAACTAACAAATTCGTATCATTAAAGGATAATAAAATTAATTTAATTCTGGATTCGTTGAATATTCAAGCTCCCAGAGTTTGTTAGCTCGCAAACAGGGCAATGATCCTTCCTCCTCGTAGTCTTATTAGGTATACACTCCAATCTAATTTAACCTGAAAATTCTGCAGCTGAATTCGCACAAACTTCATTCAATTTAACTTAAATTTTGTGAAATCAGCACACACTTCAGTGTGTATTAAAAAAAAATCTACTTATTTTTTAAAAATTCCTTTCATTTTTTCTCACTATAACTTATATACTATAAAATAATATATATAGTATACATTTTCTGTAAGAAGTTTTCTAATAATTTTCTACTGCTGTCTATACTACCCAAATAAAATTTTTATAGTAATTTTTGAAAAAAATTTACAAAAAATTATTACTTAATTTAAAAGAAGAGTCATGCATGTTTAAAAATGTATATTATATTATATATTAAATGAAATTACAGTAGACTATGCATACATCCCTCAATATCCTCTCTTGTTTACTAGAATTGGACGTGTTCCTTACAGTATATAATTTAAGCGTCGTAAAGCGTCGACCATATACAAGCGGCAACAACGGCCGATGGAGCTGTACATTAATTCACCGGAGAAACTAAATTATACCTTCCCTGTCCACTACACTATGCAAACCTGGTCTGGACAGAGGCGAAGAAACTACATACGATCTACTTGTAATCTTGTTAAAGGGAGAGAGAGAGAGAGAGCTCGGAAAGTTTAGTGCAATTTAGAGAGAGGGTGGAGAAAATAGACTGTTGCACTGTGCAATATATTTTATATATTGCATAATACAGACTATAGAGGTATATCCTGTTTCGAGAGTTAGAATATGCATGCATCAATGTAAATAAGACGGAAAGTCGGTTGGTTAAGAGAAATATCAGGTCTCTAGTGGCCAACATAGACTGTCCACTAACCTAACTCCTTCATGTTGCAGGTGCAACAACAGCAACAACAAGAACAGCAGGTGTGCGGGGGCGTGGCGCTGGTGGCTGCGGGCAGTCCGGCGGGCGCCGCTGAGGGCTCCCCGGGAATGACCCCTCCCTCGTCTGAGAAACGTAAAGCCGAGGAGGAGACCAGCAACGACCTCAAGAAGGTACGTAAACCACCTGGGACGCAATATGTTCATCAAGCTTACAGTTATATAACCAAACACGTTCCATGACCAATTTGTCGTCTTATATAAACCTTACATCTCTGCTTGCGTAGGCCGATTTTGTATCGACTCAATTTCAGCAGTAAGACACATTATATACCTTCTCAGTTCTGAGCGGAATGCTAATTAGTGACGGTGGTTTTCCTTAATAGGCTTCATCAAATTTTGTTTTCTATAAAGCTGGAACGGATTAGTTCGTTCGATTTTGAATGTATAATTTAAATTCATTGATAAATTTTCTTGTGATATTATTGAAGAATGAAAACTGATTGTTCAAAACAAGTATTGACTAATTTGTTTTGTTGATGCTGAAGTACGATTGTTTGAATCATTGAATGTTACACTGCTAATTCGTACATATTTCACATGTCATTCTAACAATGAAAAAAACTCGTTGTACGTAAAAAAAATCTCAGAGTAAAACATGACATTTTTTAAATGCACACTCCCTTCACTTCTGTATTGATTTAGCAAGGAAGCACTGACTAGACAATCAATGAAGGAAGATTATCTTACTATTGACAGCAGTTTTATAATTAGTGTGCACGTGTTGTTTTTATATACCACTGCAGAAAGCAGTATTTGCAGTTAGCTTATAATCATATCACAACCATGAGTTTAGAGACAACTTCAAACAGTTAGCATAAATATTTATTTAATAATTCGTCGTGTTTAACAGACGGGAAAATGTTTACCGGCAAGTCGTGAACTAGAGAGAAAAAATATCGTGAAGTAAACTTATTAATTGAGTAATGACGCAAGTTCGTAAAAAAAAAAAAAAAAGAAAGAGAAAGTATTTGAACTTAAAGTAAACCTCCAGTTTTTAATGATGGTGTTCAGAAAAAAATTAAATATCAAAACTTGTTAAATGTTCATTGATTTATAGTTTTGAATCATAAAATACATTAATTATTAGTACGTTTCTTGTAATCTATATTATATGTATTACATCATAAATTCTAATTATAATAAAGTTAATAAACTACTTGATAAACTTTAATATCCATAAACAAGAAACTTTCTCGTTATAATTCCATCTTTACGATAATTGTAATTCTGCAGGTAAACGTACTGTTTACGTACGAACGTAACTTTTCTTTAGCAAGCGACAACTTCCCCTACAGATACATTGCCAGCTGTTCAACCGGCTGGCTACGAGACCTTATAGATTACGGCTGAAGCAATTGGAATTTAATCTCAGCAGATAACCTGGCTGTAATTCCATTAAAAAAGTAATATCGGAGTGAACAAAAGACCACAACACAGATAGTGATTTCCATCCACGGCAGGCAAATTCGAGCCTGGAGATTACATGTCAGTGAGGTCGAGAGGTTGCATACTTACCAGAGAGGTAAGAAGATTGAATTTGGGATTACATTCACTCTAAGCTGCAATCGGTAAAAGCAGGATTTTCCTAGAATTTTCTAATCCGAGATTAATCTTGGGTTTAACGTTTACACAAACCATATCAAAAGCTTTTTATATATATGTCCTTAAAACTACACTATCTGTTATGGAATTGTCTATTTTGATGCCTTTATGCCCTTTATGGTAGTGTACGTTTCTCGTTAGGAAATTTTCATAAATCACAAACGTTTTTCACTTTTAATTCTTTCCATGTATACGGAGGTGTTGTTTATCTATGACTGTATCTTCTGTTTAAAAACATGCATTTTCAGAACAAGCTCTCTGAAACGAAAATCAAATAATACACGTGCGTCTGACTTAGACATAAAAAGACAACACGACGTTGTAAAAGGGAAATAATTTTCTTTTTGCAGGTTTTAATACTTTTTCACGTCGCCTATTTAGACACTTCTGTGAATAGGATTTCCTTTTTCACGTTACCCACTGGGTTGCAACTTTCTTTTTTCAAGTACTGATACTCAATAAGTAGCTATTGTTAATAAATATATTTTGCTTTTATATCGGTAAAACTCATCTTAATTTGATATTTCAATAAATTGCAAAATGATTCAATTTCTTTCATTGAATACTGAAAGTATTATTTATATCTGAATTTCGTCTCTTTTCTATGTAAGAAAATGTGAATTTTACGGACGTTTGAATGTGTGCAGCGAAGATGTAGGTTGGAAAATAGGGGAAGTTAGAGCGGCGACGGAAGGAAGTGGTTACTTAATTCCATTTGGTGGAGTTATTAACCAGGACCGCCGTTTGCCTCTTGTCTTTGAGCATCGTCCTAATGACTGGATGAAACAAAGACCGTAAACTTACATTTTCATTTATAATCAAAGTGTATTTAATTAAATATGTGGTATGAGATTCATAAAAGGTATGTATTGCTGGAAATTTGATAATGAGATCACAAGTTAATTATAACTGTTAATGTTTCAGGAAAAATTTCATATAATAAATGTTGCTTATTTAACTAAGATTTATTAAGTATGCCAGTGCTTGTATAACGCTAATTTCTGATGATTCTATGACATCGGGTTGTTCAATATTTGTGTGTATTAATTATTTGGAGTTAATGAGACCGAAAATACGTATTTTCTTTTGCAAATTTAAAGCCAAAAGTTAGTAATACGACGCGTGTTGTTTTTTTTTTGGTAACAAAGTACCATACATTTTTTTATAATTTACTCATCGCGTGCATTTTATACTTTATAAAAAAGATTGCGTTCTCCTTCCAACAACAAAAAAATGTATTAATTACATCTTGCCTTGAGGTTATGCAACTTGTTTAGCATCCCAGTGGAGCTGGTTGCATACACAGCAGGGGCAAGGTGGTGATTTCAAGGAGACACGATAGGCAAGGGATTTCACTTGCCTCGAAAATTTTTCCTTGCTGTGTTAATCACCATACCCCTTAAAACAAGGACATGGTTGATTGACAAGGCTTCAAGTGGGAATTTGACAAGTAGTATACAGGATTACGCTCACTTTCTGTGTCTCTAATCATTGTTCTAAAACTAGAAAAATCAGGAACTCTGCTTCATTCATAAACAAATGCAATGTAATATTTATAAGCTTCATATATGAGACAGTCACCTTTGACAATCAATAGTTTGTCGAGTCTGCTGATTACCTTCCATGGAAATATTTGCACTTTCTTTTGTGATTTAGATATTCGTACAAAGCAAATGAAGTATTGATTTTTTCATTGAAACAACAAGGATATCTACTTTAGGATACGTATCCTATCCAAACATCGCCTAATAAAGAAATTTCTATTCTATTCTATTCTATGTGTTCTTTACAAAGAACTTTTTCATTTGTTACCATATATTTTTTGCCTTTATTCTTATGTGGTTTCATTTTTAAAAAACAAGAGGTAATTATTGCCATTTTTTTACTTCTAAAAAATACTGCATTATTGTCATAAGGTATTGTTAACTTTAAAGTGCACTTTAATTTAGTAAATTGAAATATGGGAGTTATCAACTTTACTTTTATATATAATATAATTTAAGAATACTCTTACAAGTTTTTCATTCAAATAAAATTATGATGAATTGTTACTTTTCTTCCATGAAGTTTAAAAACACTCTTGAGTAGAAAGAAGTAAAATAAAATTGCCCTAAGCATTGTTTATTTTAAGCTTTACCCTTTTTTATATTCAGGTATATATATATATAAAAGTGTTCTTTTGAGCAAGGTATAAGAGGAACGATAAAGTGTAATTACTAAGTCGAGAAAATGTTCTAAAGTAGCAATAGAGAGCAATCAGGGATGTCTCTTAAACAAGATTGATACTAGAGAGGTCTTGCTAGACATTCGCGCTATTTCTAAACACCGACAATGCCACGAGCAAGCTGGCAAGCAACTTCTACCCAGACAACACTAAAAAAAATGTGTTGTGACCCATATTTTTTAACTTTTTTTTGTTCCTTTTTGGTTGGTGGCCAAGATCTATGAAATACTGAGGTCGACGAGGCAGTCTTTGAGAAAACATTGATATTATAATCATGGTGAAATTTTTATGTTTAAATTACTATTATTGGCATTGTGCAGTCAAGATTGATTTATTTTCTGTTAATTTGTTAACTAGATTAACGACTAGGATATATTTCATTGTCAATTAAAAAATTTTAAAGGAGATAATCTCAAGTGATTTTTTATTTCCTAATACCTCATTGCAAGTTTATATTTAACTTTTACTTATTATGTAACTTTTAGTACTTAAATAACAATGTATTGTGAAATATATACTCCGAGACTATTATTAACAAAAATAATTAGTCACAAAATCTTAAACAGGTTCCATTTATTAATGAGGGTGACATTTTCAAATGGAACTTTTACTTTCGTATCTTGTCATTCATCATTGTTGTCGCTCGCTCGCTTGCTGGTGGTACACACACGGTGTCCATTTGCTTTGTATCCCGCACTTCTGCTAAATACAGACTCTCTCTTCCGTCTCACGTATCTCTCGGTTTCTCATGACAAGCAGTTGTTTCATCCCCTCTCCTACCTGCTTGAATCTTTAGACGCACGAATAAAAAAAAAAAAATGCGAGACAAAAACATTCTATGGTTACTATGGTAAAAGAAGAAGATTACATCCTCAAAGCAACAACTTCTTTTGTTTTAGGTTGTAAATCAAGTGTTATAGATTTTTGTTTCTGCCCCCTTTTTTTCCCCTCTTTTTTATTTTATTTGAGTTTAAAAAAATAAAATATAAATTTAGAGTGTTTTCTCTTGTTTTTGTCTACTTTGTGAGCATTTTTTTTTCTTGCTCAATACATTTTTTTTAAAAAAACATAAATATTGCGTCTACAACATATCCTGGCAGCTTTCTTCAAAGAAATCGCTTAACTTGCTTGGTGTCTTAACATAATAAATTGACATTTAATATTACCGCTTGTCCAGTATCTTTGATTATTCTATAATCGGATTTCTTGTGAGCAAAGTTGGCCATTAGTTTGGCAGAGTGCGTGCGGCTTACAATAATTAGCTCCACCTATACAGGACGTGTACGACCCCTGGGACAATTTACCAGGGGATTATAGGTGGACTTTAATCTATCGCCTCCGTGTAATGGTGTAATGGTAACCTATCTACCTAAACTAGCTGTATATACACTATCACCATATATAATAGTTGCATCCAATTTTTGCTAAAGCTTTGACATTTCGAAATTAAAGCCTTAATACAATGTTAAAGTAGTTAATTTTAATTTGAAATTAAATTTGATATTTTGATAATAAATTTAAAAAATATTTTTATTTATTTTTTTAATTTTTTGACATTATAGGTATCTATACTACATTAGAGTTGGTGTAAGTTTCGTATTTCAATCAAAATAATATTAATTATTATGCTGCAAATATCAATAATGGTATAAAAAGTGTCATCAATTTATATAAAATCACCCTTTCATATTTTATATATTATGTAATTATATTATTTTTAAATGAAATGAAAAAAAAATTGTACATAAAAATATGTAACATTACTGTTAAAATACATTTCAAATTTAGATTTTGTGTATTTTTTTTCTTTTTTTAGTTAATCTAATAGTACGAAAGACTATATATTTTCATTGTTTGAAAACTTTTGTTTGTTGTTGTTTGCCATGGCGTGAAGCGCTTAATCCTATATAACACGCGTTTGTTCACACATAATGTATAAAGACATTCTTTGCGTGGGATAAAAAGTTGACCGTACTTTTGTTGTGATTTTTTTGTTATATTCCTCCGGCTATTTATTTCATTTTACTGCAATTAACTTAAGACTCTTGTACCATTTCAATTATACTTTATCGTGATGTGCTTGCCTTATACGAGATTTTTCCATGTCAAAGTATAAGTTCTAACGTCAGAACTTATATACCCAGTCCGTTATGGTTTTTCTTTCTTCTTTTTCAACGAAATGGTTTGAAACGTTTGTTTAAAATACGTTGAATTTATAGCGAAAAATACATAAAAATCGAATAGTTCTTAATTGTATTAATATATAGACACCGATGTAAGCATAGAGTATATATTTTAATGTTCATGTTTGTAGTTTCTGCAGTATAAAACTTTTGCCATTTCCATTAATTTAGAATTTACATGGTGGAGTAAAACTGGTGTCATGCATTTTCTATGAATAAATATTCAATTGTGCATTGAAATTTGTGTTTTTACTGCACGTTGGGGTCTCTGTGAAACCTCTCTATATATATAGAAACCTGCCCTACTCTGTGTTTTATACACTTTTATACCTCTCTTTGTCTCTAAATATAGTGGAGCCTTCAGTTCGCATCCGAAGTACCATTAATTTTATTCTTTAACACCTTTATATCTTTTTGTAACTACTTTTATTTGAATACGAAAATTTAAATTGCTAATTACTATCTTATGTTGTTTTTTCTTTATTTTATACGTTTCCTTTGTTTTTTATAAGTTTAGCTTCTTGGTATTTTAGATTTATTTATTCTTTGATGTGAGGTGATGTTAACAGAAGATTTGTGACTTGCTTGATGATCACACAGCCTGCTAAATGCTTGGTTTATTGGCAATAAAGCTTGTTCCATCAACACCTATAGCCCAGCTTTCTTGCATACATTTGCGTTTCCTGGACACAGTCAAACATGTAAAACAAGCATTGTTTCCTTAGCAGTACAAAACTATGAAGGTACACTTCTCGCCCCTTGAAAATTTCCCTATGTGATGGCTTAGCAATTATCTCTTGGTGATTGAAAATTTTCTAAGCCATGACCTTACATTTTGGGTTGATCTTGGAATCATCATCATCTTGGGAGTTATGGACTTTGACTTATTGAAAAAAAGGTACAATTACTCTCTCATAGCACCAAAAGTTGAAGTATTTTATATTAATTCTCAACACAAATATCGAATTCCTATCTGCTTTCTTCAAATTTTTAACAAGGTTTCATATAAATTAAAACCTGCTTAAAATTATAAAATTATCTTATTATAAATCATTGTTATATAATTATATATAGACACAGAAAAGTTTAGAATTGCAAGGCACATATTATAATATTTACTCTTACCGTCTAGTGTGCATAAAAAGAAACTTAAATTGGTTCCAAACAGTAGCCCCTTGTAATTTCAGCTCTGACGATGTTGTTTTATGAGGACGAGGATATTTTTAAGAATTTGCAAACGTGGAAGAACAAAGAAATTTTGTGAATACTTTACAAAGACGGCTGCACGTCTCGTCAGCGAAAATGTTACATAAATATTAACACTACGTCGTCGTTTAATCCATTGCTCACAAAAGTTTCTAGCGAAACTGCAAATAATGGAGCAAGCGTTTGGCCCACGATTTAAATAACATTGGTCTAAAACTGAATTTCCAATTTTGTTGATGAAAGTTCAAATTGATTTAGCCCTTTGATTTAGTCCCCAATTTTTTTTTAATAAGATGTGTATCCTTGCAAAATTGCCACTTTTATTTAAAATTTGAAAATTCCTTTAAATCTTTTCTTTTTAACTAAATTAAATTACAATTAACATAAAGTTTTAACTAATTTACTATAATTTATCCATCGTATGGGCACTCCTACAACTCTTAAAGAAAATAAAAGTGTGAAACACAAAGTTAAATTACCGAAAAACAAAGAATGTTATATAATCAACTTAAATTGCAATTATTTTAATTCTACCTTATTTGAAATGATCTTGGACTATGTATATAAAGAGAGTACAGCGAGTCTCTCTCTCTCTCTCTCGACCTGCAGCAGATTACATTGTTACTTAGGCTAAGAGCAACAAACGCTTAGCCCCGCTCCCTTCCACCCCCGAGTTCTCTGCTGTTGCTGCAGTAACTCCCCACCCCCCCACCCGGACGACGAGGAAAGTGCGAGAAAGAGAGTGCGTGCGTCCGGTCCTGCCGGTCCTGCCTAATGCTTTTTACGTGCCAAATATACACTAACAAAGTAAGTATCAGTGAATTTACCAACCCCCTTTTATCTAGATGTGCAATTTATTGCTTACAATTTTTGTTTTATTTAAAAGAAACTCCCAATTTAGTTTTCACATTTAATTATCTCAATTAAAATGTAAAGATTTATTTTTACCGATATATTTTATTTTAAATTTTAATTCCATTTAATTTAATTTATTTTGAAAAAAAAAAACATCTTATGTTTCCAAAGTTTATAATAGTATATACATTTTTCTTGTCTTTTACTACTTTTTTATGTAGTGAGAAGAATTCAAGTATCATTGTATTTCTGCCTAGCATTTTATAAGTGAAGTTTATTTTGCTTACTTGTTTTATTTTGATCCTCTTTAAACGGTCCTCCTCTACTGTGGAAAATCCAACTTTGAAGGAATTTAAAGGTCACTAACCCTACAGTGTTACGAGGTGCTAATTAAAATTAATGTAAACCTCTTTGAATTCCTCAACGACACAACAAAGCCGCTATAAACACATCTACACACTATACGTACTTTATATGTTGTGAAGAGAGAATCGTTTCAAATTTAAGTAAAGATTATGTAAAACACATTAAAAATATTCCAGAGTATTCTTTGTCTTCTTTTTTACTGTATCCAAGTGTAAATGTATACTTGTCTGGATGATTATATTAGCTTCCATATTAGAAGACTAATATATCAGCCAGACAGGTTCTCCTTTTCTGGTAACGTGGTCACATGATGAATCGTTTTTAAATATAATGCATCGTCACGAACATTCGACCGTAGTCACACGTAACCTTTAAACTTGATGACATGTGTCGCTGTATTCATTGTCGTAACGTGCTCTTGACGCCTTTAATTTAATTAATTATTGTATAAATTTCTTAGACTTGAGTTTATGATGTAAATTTTATATTTAAAAAAAAATCATTAACTGGTGCTTGTAATTAAATGATCAAAGTGTTTTTGCAGAGAAAATTCCGCTTGAATTATTATGAAATATAATTTTAGTAATAATTTTATCTTCATTACTTAATATTAAATAATTTCCCATATATATTAATTTTGAGACACAAGAAATATTACTCAATAAGCATTAGTTTGATGAAACTTCCCACTCTTGTTTCAAAATGAAAGCACTATGTAAAAAAAAAAAGGCTGTGTTTCTCTCTTTGATAACAAGGCTTATAATTATCTGCAATGATTTCTTCGTTATAAGCTCGTGATGTTCTAGCTCTGTGTTGCATATTTTCTCTCTCTGCTACACTCAAAGTGCCATATGACCCACTTCTCATCTGTGTAGGTGTCATGTATGCACTTTTTTTTTTTTTTTCACAGTCACAAGATCTAGCTTTGTTCCAGCACGGTATTATTATTCCCTGTGGCGGAGGTAATAAAGCTTGATCCAATATTGATGAGCTGCATACGTACATAAATCCTAACACCCTGAGGACTTCGATATATATTTTTTTTTATCCTTTTTCAGTTATTACATTACCACAGGTGGACAGAAAGAAAGTTTCTCTATTTAAAGTGAAAACTCTCTCTTTGTTCCAGCTGTAATGACAAAACAGCTGTAGTGTAAGGGCGCAATTTCCGGCTTGTTAGTGTAGACCCTTGTAAATATTTTAGCAGCGCCACACTCGGATGTCTCTGGTACTTACTTGTTCAACTTCTTGGAAAAAGAAGAGTAAAAAAAATCTCCCCAGACTTCCCTAGACTGTAGTTTTATTATACAAACTAATATAAAAAAAAAATCAGCTGATGTGTATGATATTGTAATAAAATATAGTAAATTTATAGCTCTCTTTACGTGGGATTTTTTTTTTACCCTGCATTGTGTATGGCGTGACCTCGGCTAACTTTCTGCAGTAAATGGAGGCCACGTCTTTGAACAAAGAGTTTTTGTGATGTCTTCCTTGGGCTTATAATGGACAAACTCCATGTACTTTTTTATTGTATATTTGATACAGAATCTCGAGATATGTCTTGTCAATTTTTTTTTTTAACTCTAACACCTTCAAAATTTAGAGGAAAGATGCTGTGACGTCATAGTCATGCAAATATTTAACATGCAAGTATAGAGAAAAACATTGTATATGACTATGATTATGAGGGAAAAGAGGTTGTGACGTAATAGTCATGCAATGCCTTTCCCTATGCTTGCACGTTAAATATTTGCATGACTATGACATCACAGCGTCTTTCCTCTTGATTCTGAGGGTTTTAAAAGGGTCGAGAAAAATCTTAGAATAATTGGCAATCAGAGGTCTTCTATCCAAATATGAAATGATAATACGTGGGGAAAAAAAAAAAAAAAAAACACGAAGGAAGGTTATCCCTTTTATAACTGACATATGGCGAAATGAAAGTGTAAATCGTGTAAATCTACATTTATTTTATTTTTTTTTTCTGTAGTGAAAAATACTACGATTTGATTTGCCCTGTATATTTTTAACGCTATTTATATATAGACACATACAAAAATGTATAACCGTCCTAGGATATTTTAGTGCGCAGTTATTTATTGTCGCGTAACTTTCTGGCTTCTTTACAATCGTAATGGATAATTTTAGCAAACGACAGCCTTTTCTCTCGGGAACCAGCTCGCGAACTTTGCGCAAATTTTATTCTCAATGGAATATCTTTTATTTTCTTAAGAGCTATTCTTTCTTTTTTTTTTCTCTCTCTCTCTCTCTTTGCATAAATATTCAAAAGAAAAAAAAAAGAAAAATTTTCCTTTTTTTTTAATTCCATTTAATTAAAGATAAAAATTAGGAGACAATTTTTTATATATATAAAAAAAATGAGCTACAATATTTTTTATTTTACCAAATACAATCGTGAAAGGAAAGAGTTGATCGGAAAATGTTTCTCAATCATCGCGCAAGATTGTAGCCGAGTGACGTGCATGAAGTTGTTCTAAAAATAAATTTCGCGCAGACTTGGCCTGCCTCGTATTATAATTTCAAATTCATACAGTCGATAACCCTAGCACATTCTCTCACACTTCACTACACTCAAATTAATACAAACCTCTACCGGAAGTGTATACATTTCGCTTAAATACCAAATGAAATTAGAAATTACTCAATTTAGTCCACTGTATGTTAAGAATTTACTCGTATAATTGAACGTAAAATAATAAACACATGCACTTTGCGATGCTTTTATAAAAAAACAGTACACTCCTAAAAATAATTTATGAAGATAAAATTTTGCCAAACTATATATCAAGATTTTTGGCAAACTTGATTAGAAGGACCAATAAAATTACTGTCTTTTTTCTGAACAGTTACGTACACATGTAAATAGGCAATTTTGTAATAAAAATGTACTAAAAATTATTTGTATCACATTTTGACATTCCATTTAACTTCAAACCTTCATGATTTTTTTATTTGCATATTTGGATAGAGGACTACAAGTTACGTATTGTCAATTTCTTTCAGATTTTTTTTAACCCTCAAAATCGCAAAAAAAAAGACACTGTGACGTCATAGTCATGCAACGTCTTTCCCTATATTTGCGTGCTAAAAATTTGTATGAATATGACATCACAGCGTTTTGCAGCATGATTTTGAGGGTTAAAAAAATTCTGTAAACACTTGACGATAATAACTTGAGGTTTTCTATCCAAATTTGCAATAAAAATATTTCACACAAGTTTTGTCCATTTTTACCGAAGTTCACTCAAGGGAATCTTGAGTTGCTCCGACTATAGCTCTTCTGGATTATCTCACCGCGTACCGAGTTTCATTTTATGACTTCACATAAACCCTCGAGTCCAATACTTGATGCACCTGCTTCATTTTTAGTGCACTGGTAAAACGACGAGATATCACGTGGTGGCATATTAACATTTTCATTCATTAATTCAGTCATGAATGTAAATAAAAAAAAGGAAAATTTATTGCTTGGTATACGATAACACTGTGAGCTATAAAATAATGATATTTCTTTATTATTCATTCTTATCTATGTCTATAACAAATGAGACTTATGAGTCTGTTTGCTTAAATTTACTACAAGTCTAGTCTATATGTTTTTCTAATCGTAAATCTTTCATTTTAAAATGTGTTCAACTCACTTTTTTTTTATAACAAGAAATCATGCCGTGAGTTATGATTCTACTTCTACTATATCTGAAGATATGAATGTAAAATTCACTGTGTGTATGATCGTAAAAAATAGCCAGTTTATATATACAATTTAAAAATGCAGTACTACATGTACACGGAATAGTCAAAAGTGCATGCTGTTTAATTGTACTGAAATCTGAAAATATTAAAACTTATATGTGTTCAACCATTAAGAAGTTTAATTTCCTCTTTTTAAAATGTTGTTTCTAGGCTTAAAAAAAATATGCATATATTTGTTATCAGTAATTTAACGAAACATAAAATGAACATCTTACACGATTTTTTTTATTGACGAATGGAGTAAAAAGAACAGGAAAATCATCAAATTATGTTATACTTTTATTGCAGATTTTTCTTTAGAGGCAAGAAAGTATTGCTAAAAAGCTATTCCTTAAAATAATTTTCCAGACTCTAAAAACCTGACAAAAAATCAGAGTACCCCTTAATTTGGTACTCTCTTTGCATCTTTGTAATTTAAAATTTTTATACCGATTCTTAATTCTTACAATAAAGAATAATATGCAAACCCCTTAACTAACAATAAGATGAAGTGGTAATAATTTTTAGATATTTGCAACATACCTTCGGTTTTATATTTACTGAATTTCAACTTTCTCATCTGTCCGAACATTCATAGCAAAAATTTTTACACATTATTTCGAACCTGAGGTCTGCGAACCTTGTCTGAAAAATATTAAAGGGCCACATAGAATTCTTGAAGTTAGTTATTTCTGAGAATAATATTAAATTGTAATGAATTAATTATATTTTTAACTATAATTACACAAACAAAAGCAAAGTCTCTAATAAATATTATAAATTCTTCAACATGAGCATGCAAGTTTATGAAGTTGACTTACGTAGTATTATGACAGATGATAAACAGTTAAAGTCTTAAATATGTATATTATTTTTCTACCCTTACTGAACGTGTCAGAACTTTTGAAAGCAATTTTTTACTGTCTTTAATTTTTTTTTTATATTTGTATAAGCATGAACTCTTGGGGATTGTAGTGTAAGATTGGGAGAAATATGAGTGCAATATAAAAGAATATACAACTACACGGAAGAAAAGAACCGCGGTTCGTACAATTAAGATAATTAATTAATGTTGTTATGACAGACGCAATATTAGAACATTGTGAGTTTTCAATATCAGTAATTAAGTAGTTACTTTAAAACGTGATATTAAAAAGATACTATATTGTCATCTATTCTATACCATTATATTTAAGGTTAATCACAATTTATGTTGAAAAACTTCAAACTGGTAAAATATAATATTGGTAGGAGGTTAATTCAAAATGAGGTACCAACGTAACTCAGTCATTCACAAATATGAATGGACAACCTTCATAATTTTATTGCATACTATATGTGGATAGAGGACTTTGAGTGATGTATTGTCAACCTTTTTAAATTATTTTGAACCCTGTAACACCCTTAAAATCGTACTGCAAAACACTGTGACGTCATAGTCATGCAACTATTTTACACGGAAGGTTGCAAGACTATGACGTCACAGTGTCTTTTCCCTCAATTTCGAAGGCAAAAAAAAAAAAAAAAAAAAAAAAAAAAAAAAAAATGACAATACAAAATTCTAGGTGCTCTATCTATATATTCAATAAAAATTGCAATAAATTATGTTTATTTTTTTTTAGCGTGATGTACGAAATTCACTCGCACCAAGAAATCTGTGAGCACCTTTGCAGTGATCACGTTTGATATTCTGAATAATCGGCGTTTTATTTTGTTCTTTTAACTCAAATTTCTTACTTTATTGTTGTGGTGCTCCGCCATTCTGTCAATATAATTAGCACCATCGATGGAACCAAAATTTAGCATTGAACTAGAGAGTAATTTGTTTTTTTCCGTGTTAGAGAAACGCAAACCACGCTCATTCTTATGCAAGAGGTGAAATCAACCAAGGGCAAAACCAGTAGTGACACAGTGGCGTGCCGGCGTATCTTTAACCATGCAAATAACCATGTCGCATCTAATGCATTTTCTAATATATCATACTTGTGTACGAGCAGCAATAATATAAGAACGCTATGAAAATTTACCCATGTCAACTTTAATTTTTATGTTATGTCATACAAGAAATATTTGTAATGATATTCATTAAATTTTAAATTGCTGTTAAAGATGAAATATTTTCTGTTAAAGAAATAAAGTAAATTTTAAATAATATGTTTTCTACGAGCAATATATTTTTGGTAAATATAAGCAATTATATATACTGCATTGTGGTATTTATCATTCTTATCATTCTGAAAGTAAATAAATTTTCAACCCTGCTCTTATTAACTAGTAGTGATTTATTCTTGCACAATTTTAATGGAAAATATTGTATAATATATTCGGAACCACATTTCTCTTCGTTAACTGAGAGTACGATAAATTAGCTGCTTGTATTTTAAATATAAAACATGTACATGAATGTATTTGAGTGTTCTCTCAAGGGCTTTTAATTTTAATGCTTTTTTAATACTATATATTTATAGCACACTGCATGTACAAAACATTGCTAGCTAAAATTGAATCTTATAAAAGCTGCAGCAGTTTCATACAGAGACATGAGCTATTGTTGACGTCATCATTGTTGGCAGTCAGGTGCGCATACAACAACTTTCTCCATAAGGAATTTATTGTAGTAGTTGCCTGTTTAACACACTGCACTATATTATCATGTGAAGTTTACATTTTTAACACACTTTTATCTATACACTTTTTTAAAGTAATATCCACATCATAATATATATAAATATAGTATTAAGCCTGCAATGTACTACACAATACAATTTTTCCTTACAATAATTTTTATCTCCATACAAACAAATGAAGTTGAAGTTTTCTTGAAAGGAAAATTGTATCTATATATGATATGCAATAATTAGACAAAAAAATACTGTTATTCTGGTTTAAGAGTTGTACTTGTCAACCCTAAAAATTTCTATTTTTCTATCTCTATCTATCTCCTATCTTAATTTCTATCTCCCGTAATGGTAATATTTGCGATGTATTGATATCGACACTAGTGCCATCTATTGTCAAAGGAAATTTTTCAAGTCGTGGTTATGCATTCGTCCATATTACCAGAATATTCGTGGTATAGAATTTAAAGTGAGTAAATTGTTGTTAATTAAAGCTATATAATAACAGCATAGAACCTATATAACAGAGTATTACACAGCATTCAAGAAGCACCCTGCACACTTTTTTTTTATAATGAAATGTTTACGATTGTCACTGCACCAGATTTACTTTAACAGTGATTATGATTAAGTTTTTACTCAACCAAATCTTTCATTACTGGAGCTGATTGCACTCAAAATGAAGCCAAAGTTTTTATGCATGGTGTAATTTGAGAATTGTAGATTTTCTCGTATTAAGAGAGGCTGTGGGGTGGACAAGTGGGCTTACGAAGGAATTTTAAACAGCGCTGGATATGCGTGACAGCTGGTCGTGCTGCCTTTCGCATAAACTATATAAAGGGAAAACTACGTAGACATGTAAAAAAATAATCTCGTATTGTATCACAAAAAGAAGAAAAAGATCTAAGCCGTTATGCACTAGAGTAATATTAAGCGTGAGATGATTGTTTAGTGATCTTTTTCCTTTCTTTCGAATTTTCATTTCCGAGATGAAACTGTCATATCCTCACTTCTCATGTTTGTTTAGTCGAGTTGAAAATTTCACGATTAGCATTGCATGCATGTGAAATATAACAAAACAACATCGATCCTTCGTAATTTAGCGAAACGATAAAAAAGAAAACAATAAAAACACAGATTGCTAAGCGTTTAATTTACCGTACTTATGTTTGATTATTTTTAATGAATAAACTATTCACGTCAACAGTTAATATAGATTGTAGCAATTAAAATTATTAGTCAGGAAATTATTTTGTTATTGTATTATTTATTGGTTTACAAGTTATTACTTGTTATGCAAATTGTGATGTTTTTATGTAAAAACGATTAATTTAATAATCGTTATTCAAAACCATGTAAAAATTAAAAGAATCAAATCATCATTAAGATACGATGTACACAAAATAGTTATGTCGTGTACAATGAAAGATGTATTTTCAACAACATTAAAAAAATTTGACGTCTCAAATTAAAATTAGAATTTTGTTTTGTTGCATTTACAATTTTTTTTAAAAATAATATTTTGGTACATAAAAAATAAAAAAAGAGCATTAATTCTATTTGAAGAAGATTTGAATTGCTAATTATTATTAAATATTATAAACCTGATCGAAAATGATATCAAAATCAGTTGCTTCGTTATTTTAAATTATGTAATAACCTGCAAATTTTTAATTGAAATTACTAATTTAATTAATTTTCTCTCATAATATTACTTTCATTTACAACATTCTATAATCCCGCATATATTTTTTAAATGGTTTCGCTTTCATATTTCAGTCTGGTATATTTGCTACATTAATAGTAAAGCTATCTGAATGTGGTCGAGTAAAAAACTAAGCTAGCTAACACACAACTACAGGTTGCCTGGAAGAACTCTTAACGTCTTTTCCCCTTGTCAGACAGCAGAAATATAAGGCGATTTTTGGTAAAGAGCGGCTTAAATTAAATCCTTTCTGTGCTGTAGGACACTTGTGCTAGACTTGTGTGTGTGGTTAAGGCCATTTCTGTATGTACGAGGCAAAGAGATAAAGCGCTTCACGCTGACTGCCTCAAATGACCCGAGAGAAACGCTTACACTCCCGTTTACGTCCTTTTGTGCTACATATGCAACAATAAACCCACTGTTGCACAGCTGCCCATGTATACTTTTGTCTAAATGTACGTGTAATTTCTTTGTTATTTTAACATTATGAGAAACCTCATCACTACAAAAATTATCATAATTATTCTTTTATGTGCTTTCTGTTTTGTTATGTATTTGAGAATATCATGTGTGTTTTCATGAAAATTGTATAATTAGGAGATTAAAAGTTTCAATTGTTCATTCACTCAATATAGAGAAACATTATTTTTTTTTATTAGTAAGCTGTTTTAATATATTTCGATTTATAGATAAAATATAAAATATATTTAAATTATCATGATTATAAGCAAAAAATGGAAGAATATCAAATTTTTATTTCTTTAAACAAGCCTTGTTTGTAAATATAGTATCCTCACCTCATTGCCAATTTAACCAAATGATGATTATAATAATGATTTTCAACTCGCAATTCGTTCACATGATGGTTTTGATGCGAATTAGTTGACTACATGTCATAGAACAACATTATCCATCGTCAACTGATCCGTATTAAAGTAAATTATTATTAGTGAACTGGTATTCAAAGTGTATTTACCTTTAAATTTGATACGTTTTGAAGCAGGATAAAAAATTCCAATCCCGACATGTTTAAGTGTCGTAAATTTTGCAGAGTGGTTTATTATTGGCACTAAACATGTCTCGGTAAGGCCCAGCACATTCTTTATGTTAAATCTGGTGGAGTTATCAGTGGCCTAATTACCGGACCATCTGCCTCGCCTTCCCTCCCCTGATGTAGATAAACACGCAGAGTCAGCTCTGGCGACGAATTAATTCACGCGAGATTGTGCATTTGCGACATCAGCGAGAATTAAAAAAATGAAGCTATATATATACTTTCTGAAACCACAACTTGAAAATGCAGAATCGTTATTTGGCACGTGTAATATATTTTTTAAGTAATAATTCTTATAACAATATTGCAACTAAATTTTATTTTTATATATTTTTTTTTTCCATACGAAGGTTCTATTATTAAACTGAATACATTATTTTCCATATTTCATTTAACTTCAATTTTTACATCTTGTTGTCTTTATTAAAAATATTTCTATCTAAAAATTAAATATGTAAATTATTATAACATAAAATTTTAATAAAATCTACAAAATGAAGCTTTTTATAACATTACAATAAAGTATTATGTTTATTTTTATTTCCATACAGTTTTTATTATGATAATTATTTTTTATATATAGTTTTAAGTTATGTACAAAACGTTTTCACAGTTGAATATTTATAAACTTTGTTTATTATAAAAAGTATTTATAAAACGTACAAACAAAAAAACTCTTTCTCGTCTGGCTCTTCAGTGACAGCTGTGGCGATAGCGCCTGCCAGCAAGGCAACTTTTTGTACCGCCGTGTCGGGCGGGTGGCGTGCGATCAGGGGCTTGCCACAGTCGCATCAACCAAACGTCCCGGAAATAACCGTGGCTTAGTCTTAATGAGGGTGTGCTGATAAAAAATGGACATAAATTATGAGAAATAGGGTCGTTCACCAAAGATAAGAAACTGACCTTTACTCAGGATGGTTTATGTACATTTTTGATCGCCATCTTCTCAAATATAAGTCTTGGAAAACAGCTTAAGTCCAAGTAAAGATACCAAGTAGTTGGTACTTAGAAGTGTTGGATTATATGCAATTGGATTTATGTATTTTTTTAGTTTTAAATTAAATCATTAAGATGCACAGTATATAAATTCACATATTCACTACGTTCACATGATGGTGTTAATTAAATACGGATCATAAGAATAACATTATCCGTCATCAACGAATCCATATTAAACACCGATATGTATACATAGTGATATTGTGTATATAGAAATAATTTGAATTTTGCATTTTTATAACTTTCTCTTGACAAAAGTTTTGGGTCAATATAAACTGTATTATAATACTATTAAGGAATCTAAATTTAAAACTGTATATATGATGACAAAATCTCATAATATAAAATGTAATTTAAATTTATGTGTGTAAACCCATGTGTCATAAAAAATATCACTTTTTTCTACATGTATTTTTTTGTAACTTTTATTTATTTGACTTAAAAAATAATAGAAGTGTCACTAGGTTTGACATGTACTATATAAGCTGTCATATTATTGCTCATTGTTATGGAAATGTACGTTAAATTTAGTTACGATATAATATGAATTAATTTTATAAATAAAAATAAACGTAAAAATATTGCATTATATAATAATGTAAAAACATTAAAAAATACTAAAGTAAATTATATAATATTACGGTATATTTTTTATACATATATTTTTTTACGCATATATACGTGTTATGACTGTTATTTGGAATATTTCCATGAAAAATAATTTTTTTTACTAACTCTTTACGATCCGTCAAATTAACGCGGTGCTACCATCACATTATTCCTTTTGTACCTCTCTCAGACAGTCTTTGTGTGTAGTGTTCATATTAATAGCATTAATTTTTGTTTTAGTTATTTATAGCTATACTAGTTCTGAGGTATATTCAGCATGCCGCCGCCGCGGTAGGCGACGAGAGACGACAGAGAGAGGGAGATTGTGGTGGCAGTGTGCCGCATGATATTTGTCTCTAACGCCAACGCGATATTCGTATACCTGCAACAATCATTCTTCATGAGCACAATTATCGAACATATGGTACCTGTAATTCTGTCAGTACATAGAGAATAATTATGTAATACAATTGGGATTTCTGCCAGAAAATATACTTCTCACCAAAGCTATACATATTTTTGAACGAGTAATTTGTACGGATTGATATTATGTATATTAAAAAAAAAAAAAAAATGTAAAATAATTTCA
Organism: Siphlonurus alternatus; assembly: GCA_949825025.1. NCBI lineage: Eukaryota > Metazoa > Arthropoda > Insecta > Ephemeroptera > Siphlonuridae > Siphlonurus > Siphlonurus alternatus. The sequence goes on along the minus strand of OX463782.1, from coordinate 11,588,365 downwards.
GCAATCTGTTACTTGTTTATTTTATAGAGTTTAAAATTAAATTGACTTGAATATTTTATGAATATGTGATTTTAAATTATAATTGCTACTTATATATTCTCTTTATAATTTTTATGTTTAAATTTGCATATAATATAATCTACATAATTATGTAAATGCATAAAATCTGACAACATATTAAACATTATTTTTTTTTTTATATAATTTTTGCGATTTTTACAAAGTGATCACTGACATTTTAATTAATAATAAAATAAATATTTAAATAATTAACTTGTTTTTTTAATGTTTTAAAAGGAAGGGGTAAGCTAAAATAAACAAATCATCTTCCTAAATACACAGTTTTTTTCATTAAAATTGAACTGAATTTTGCTTAGAACTCCAACATTCTCATAAACAAAGCACGTCATTATTTTGCCTCCTTTGGTTTCCTTCATCCTATTACGTCGATAACAATACAACAATTATTACAAAAGATCAGAGAAGCCTCTGAAAGGACAAACAGATTTGATTAAAAGCGCAGTGGTCTGACAACGAGCTCAAAATTTCTTGTTGAATAAACCAAATTATATTCTCATCCAAGACTTTGCAAAGGATTTTCTAAGAACATTTTTTTATTATGAAATTTTATAAAAAAAAAGAGCAAAAATAAGAGCCATTAAGTTTGTTTTAACAGAGTTTTGCAGTGAGAACAAAAACAAAAATCACATCATGGAAACGTTCCAGCAGCTGCATTTATAGAAGTGTTAAAATGCGAGACACCTGCTTGCGTGGTTAAATGAATTATGGTGCTACATGCTCATGTATCAACTTGCCGCGGAATGCAGTATTAGATTATATTACGAATTTTTAAAGTTAATAAATTATGACGTTTTAATATTTTTAATTCACAACAAAAGGGGGAAATTTTGACAGCTGTTGTTGGGAAAGAAGAAGTTTCTCATAATATTGCTTCAATAAAGTGTTTTCTAACAATGCGACGTCAACACTCTGTGTTTAATATTAAAAGTTTATATTTAGCCGTAAATTTAATTTGATTAACTCGCAGGCACAGAAAAGTTAAAACTTCGTCTAAAAAAATATAACATTATGTTACAATACATTATAAAAACCTGGTTGCAAATAAAAAGAGAAGAAATTTTGATGGAATTTAACCAATTAGTTATTTGAATTTCTTATACATTAAAGTAATACAATGAAACTAAAGTATTTGGTATTTCAATAGGGTTAAATCTAATTTGAAACTATGCCAATTTTTTTTTTATTTAAAACAATTAACTTTCCATTTTATTCTTAATCTGCAGTAAAATAATAACAATAAAAAAATGAGATAGCTGTTACGCAATAAATCGTTTAGTTTTATACTAAAAAAAAATAGTGACGTATTATTTAGTTTTACTCGTTTATGTAATAATGTTCTCATTTAACATATTGTCTGGTAGGTAAGTGAGCCAACATTCGGTTCAAGGTAAACAGACAGAGGCAGCAGGCGGTCTTCTATTTCTGTGCATTATCTCTGTCTCTCTGTTCTAGAGGTCACGTGACTCTAGCACATAAGAAGATGTTGTTGGCTATAAACCGAACTCATTTGAAAATGCTCCAGAAATATTTCTATAAGCTGAACACAAACTAAAATGCTATAGAAATTTGTAATAATTTATTAATTTTTAATATATCTGATTAATTTTTTTATTAAGTATTTGACAATGTATTGGTTTTTTAACAGGTTGTTATAATCTTATATAAAAAATTCCAATACATAGTTTAGTTATAGTATCCTTTGCACCCTTCTAATATATGGATAGCGATGATATACTGCCTATACAGTTATATTAAGTTGATAGTTCCTTAGAAAAACACTGCAAGTAAAATTTTAGAAGTGATATTTCACAATAGATGTGGATATTGTCAAAAAATAAGCAAATACTGTCTGCAAAGGTTCAAATTCGAGGAGCAAAGCCAGAAACACTTCACTTTTGAAGGGAATTTAAAATTGATTCGACTTTACATGATTGTGACCTTCACTCTAATCTTTCAAAAAAATATTCGTTGATAATTTGTGAGTTTTATATGATCTTCATAATAATGTAATTGCGGAAAGAAAACAATCAGAAAAGAATTACATTTCTAACAATTTTTATTTTAGGTAAACAGAGATGCAATTACAAGTACAAATTAATATTAAAATTGCAGTAAAAACCGAGTTAGAAACATTATAGCTTAAAGTGCAACTATCTTGTTTTGCAATATGGTTTAGGATTTTATTTATTTTGTACGTTTTTTTTTTTTGTTGTTGTTGTACGGCACAAAAATGTGTATTAGTTAAATCAATATTGCACTGAATCCAATCAGTCTATTTATGCTTTGTAACGCTTATCACCACAAAAGACGTGTTACAGCCAATCAAAGGATCGTTTCTTGAAAAAAACAAAAAATCAGCCAATCAGCTGACGAAATTATTTCTATCAAAATGTACTTTTAATCACAAGAGTTCAATTTGTCTTGCAGGTGATATTGATCGAGCAATTAAGTCATTATCTCCCGCCTGCGTGTAAGACGATTGATTTTCGCGGCGTTACTTGCAGTCTTTGTTATCGTGTGGTAGCAATTGTTATTACCAAGGTTCCTTTATACCAGGTTGAGCCACCGATTTGACCAATGTTCAAGGGTTTAGCCAATCAGATTCAAATATTTCAGGACCTATCGTGCCGCAAAACTTTGAATGCGCCCATCATGCAATGCTATTTTTGAAATTTCGCGGTGCAGCGGGTCCTGAACAAATGACGCACCAAATTCACGCGTGTTTTAACCTGGTATAAAGGAACGTTGGTTATTACAGGAGTAGTGGCAGGTGTAGATTACGTCTCATATAATCTGACTGTCATGCAACATTATGAAAATTCTCATCAACAATTTTATGTAAAATATTTCGTGCGTTTATATTATTTATTGATATTACAAAAAAATATAACGTAGTAATTTTGTTTATAGTGTTTTTAAATCCAAATTGAAAGATTATAAGTTTTCATAAATTAAAATTATATACTGACATTTATTAAAGATAAGCTTATTTGATTATAAACATTACTCATTTTTATAGTTTTCATTATTTGTCGTACCAAATTTAAGGTATAATATTTTGATAGTAAACCCATCTAGTTTACATCTTTCTTGCTGTAATATATTCATGTTTACGTCTGCTATAATAACTCTATAAACATCAACTGGGTCGATTTTGACAGTTGGAATGCATATTGATAAGACGGGACCACAGTCACAAAACTTTGCAAGCTGCCATCTCTAACGTAGACTGTATATAACAGCAGATGTGGAAAGACTCGGAGGTGTATCCCTCCCCTACTCCTCATCTGATATTGCTGCAGATGTGATCTTATGGCAGAAGCAATATCATGCAGTATATGATGGTATACACCCCCCTCGTAAGAAGGGTACAAGTATAACAAGTATTCTCCTCTTATAACAAAATCTGTTTTGTCAATAACATACTATATAGTAAAATTTCATTCTTCTGTATAAAATTGTTTTTATTTTTAATAATGTTATAATCTGTCAAAAGGAATTAAGTGTTATTTCAACACAGATATTTACTACTGTAACCAGCTCATTGTCTATATTTTAATGTCATATATAACTGTTGATATTCTGAATGGTGTATCGGAATAATATTTGGTGCAGTATGCCAACCCATAAATTTAATTACTAATATATGCATCAGTGTTTGCTTTTATTGAAATACTGTTGAAGAATTGTAACCTATTTAATGAATGTACAGAAAACTGCGGTTGATCTGAGTAAGTCAGTATTCGTTTTAAATAATTTCTGTGGTAAAAAACAAAAGTTTGCATGATTAAGTAAGAAATTAATTTAATTATTTCACATGTTAATGTCTACATTTTTTTAGTCAGAGTTGTTTTAATTAATAAATCGTAACAACGGGTGAATAAAGCCCAGCTTAAACGTTAGTGAATATATTATGCAAATTATCAATAAAAATACTTTTCCAACTTAATGTTAAAATCTCGTATAGAGAAGAAATTATTTTTGAGTTTGGATAACTCTTTTCAAGGGTTTGAAATCCAAAATTTGGAGTTTTCTCGGCTGTCAGGGTAAAAAATTTCAAAGTTCCACTAACAAACTTTTTAATGCGAAATTCATTTCCAAAGATGTGACACGAATTTTGACTGCCTATTTATATTACATAGAGTTTTTATTGCATTCTTAAATTACAACCCTTCCTTATTTATTCATATATTTTGTATTAAAATTTTGAACTAATTAAATTAATCAACAATTTATAAAGCACCCTTGAAGTATAATGAATAAAATATTTTAAATTACTGAATATATTGCATTTAAAGTATGTATTTGGAATGTTCATTCCACCGAATGGTCATCAAGTGATGAGATGGACGGCAATGCAGATCAGCTGATCGATCAGCCACGCCCCCTCACGAGATCAAGGAATGACGTCCAGATGGCCTCTCTTCCCTCTGCTGTGTGGCCGGAGTCGATCGTAAAATATGGAACTAGGGCAGTACACCTCGTGGCAGCCCGAGCGTCAGCTTTGAGAGACAATTAAGGATTTGCAAGAAGTCTAAAAATATTTATTGACATCACACTCATCATTCTCAACAGATTATACATGACAACGTTTGAATAAGATCAGTTTGTGTCCTAACGTGTTGTAAACCGTTATGTATTTGTTTTAATTATTATATGTGCTTTAATTTATATAAACTTAACTAAATCACGGAGCTAAGTCAACTCTTCAAAGATTCTTTATACATGGGGGCGAACTTATTGTAAACATTCGAGAAACCAGTAAACATATTTTTTTAACTTTTAATAATGTGATGATATAATTATTATTTTTAAATATTTAATAATATATATTTATAAAAAGTTTAAACAGACATTTTTTTTTTACTTACGTCGTTTAAGAAACACCCGTTCAGTTAAAAGTTCTGCAGTATACTCCATACTCCTAACAGCTGGTATGACGTCACAAGTTGGCACAACTGATTGAGATGTGACGTGATTAGATGACGATATAGATTATTTTTAAATAAGTTTTAAATATTTATAAATTGCCAAGAATCAGGTGGTAATTAGGGCGAAGATTTGAACGTGCTGAAGGGGAGGTAAGAGTGCATGAGGATTTGCCTGCTGGATTATGTTTGGGAAATGGACTGGAAAGATAGTATAGAGGATAGAGAATGAGAGAGAGAGAGAAGTTCGATGTCACCCATGCTGCTCTATACCAGAGCTAGCAGCTTTTCATCATCCACACAGAGAGAAGAAAAAAAAAATACACACATTTCTGTGTCTGCCTATCGTCTTTCATCCAATCCATTCAATCTTTTCAGATCACGGCTTATAACCCTGGAAATACTTTTTCGTCTCAGTTTCCAGAAACTTTCCTACCTCTTTTATCGTAAACATTGGTCTGTGCACACCCAATATTCCGGAGGCATTAAAACCAAATAAATGCTGCAGCAAAAGAAAATGTAACCTTATATATTTTTATTACATCTGACACTTACAATGTAATGTAGGGTTTTCTTTTGTGAAACTTTTTATCAAAGTTTATTTTTTTTTTCATTTTTATTTTTTATTATCCCTTGATTATAGTGACAGATTATTACATGAAATTAACTTTTAATTGCTTCATATAGAAAAATAAGTTTATGGCATTAGTTTATACTTTTTTGTTTATAAAAAAAAAAAGCTCTTCTTATTTTTTTATAAAGAACATGAAAGTTTATATAAAAACGACGTGGTGCTAAAAATAAAGAAAAGATATTAAGATGGCCTGATTGATAATTGAAACTGGCAATTTTTTATTACATTAAAGACACTTTATTTTCTCCCCTCAAGTGTAAACAGTTTTACCCCAAAAAGCCGCACAACGAGAGACGTATTTATAACAGAGCTGTGTCTTTGTTAATTTCACGCACTTTCTTCGCTATTTGTGCAGGCCATTCGTTAACACCATCAATACATTTTCTAACTAATTAGAATTCCTTAACTATTTCCCACGATTCTAAAGACAAAGGAATGATATGCATATATATAAAAGAAGTTACCCCTCTTGAGCCATATGGCTAGTTCTCAATTATTTGAACCACGTTCGGACACATGCACGAATTTTAGTTTTGGCCCATATAGAAAGTTCAAGGCATACCAAACTATAAAGTTTTAACAGTCACTGTCGTAGTGAAAGCACCTCTAAAATTCTATTACTTTTAAGTTTAGTCTACATGTAGCTATAACTCTGTCTGGATACCAACATACTAAATTTTCATGCATACACCTTTAGTTTTTCTTCTTTTTTTTACGTATGGAATTTGCGTAGGTCCATTTCCAACATACTGGAGAAATCCAGAATATATGACGAGAAAATTGATTTAATAATGTATAACTAATAGTACGTACGCTATACTTATATAACTTTGATACTATAAACACTGTAACCATGTTATTAATTATTGTATATGATATCATAATAAGTGTAATTTTGAAAGGGTACTGGTACTTATTTATAAGTTATCAAAGATCAGATTAAACTCTCTCGTTAATTAGATCTTAAGTTTAAAGGGCTAACACTCCGAAGGGCAGTCAAACTTGCCTCGTTATTTTAACACTCTGGGGTTACTTTGTCGCTCACTTATGTTGACAGGTTACGTATACAACTTGCAGTTTGCTGGAGTAGCAGGCAAAAACCTCATTATACACACAGTAAAAAAATATGTGTAGTGTTATATAATCAATATTTACCGAGACACTTTGATTTTAAAGTTAAAATTTGTTTTATCACTGCAAAGTGTACTTGCCTAGGGGGGAATTCAAAATTTTCTTCTTGATATTTTCAAAATTAAGCAAAATTCGTATCATAATTAAAATTTTCTAAATCTCAGCCCTTTAAAATCCTTAAAAGAAATGAATTTTTCTTAAATTATCATAGAAAATATGTAGAATATTAACAAGATTACAGATGTAATTAACCTTAGGCCTTTAAGGTTACAATATAAGTTACTTAAGAATTAATACTACCTGAGAGTTTTACCATGTAGTGATAAAGAAATATGTCGTAGATTTGTCAAGAAGCGTGTCATATCAATGGCTAACGTCTTACTTACCCCTAGTGTTGCTTTGTGCTGCGTCAACCCCTCCCCGTGGCTTCTTCATCCCTTATAGATCAATAAAATCCTCCTCCAACTAACCGCCTGGCCTCGTGACTACCTTGCAACACCTGCAACCGACGTAGCATGCAAGAAGAGAGTTTCATATAACAGATTGGAGGGATAAAAAGTTAAAGATTTAATATTTAAGACTTAACTTTAAAACAATGGCACAAAATATTCATAGCTTTTTAAAAAAAAAAAAAATGAAACTATAAAAGCTTCTTTTGTCACCCTTACAAAAATGAAAATAATAAAAAAAAAATTAGTTTTTGGCTGGTAATAGTTATGAATTGTTAATTTTTGCTTTAGTTTTCAAGTTCAATCAAACGTTTTTAATATTTTCACATTTTTAGATACCTCCATCCATATTACTTTCAGTTCATGTCTTTATAATTCAACGAGTTTTATTACTTTAAAAAAGTTGGTTAAAGTTTGCATCACATGTACTGGAAAGTCACAAAAAAAATGCAATTCACTCACTTGATGGCAGACAACTTTTACGACGCTAGCTGCTAGCGTACAAACTCAATTCATTGCAATTGATGGAACATATGGGGAGAGGTAAAAACCTCTTATCGGAATGGCTCGTAGAATTGTCGCCGCCTGGAAGGATATGCAACTGTGCGCACGTTCATGACTAACAGGTTGCATACACTGCACTTTCCCAGGCAAACATGGCGGCCGCTGACCATGCAAGCCAATTTCCTCTTCCGTAAAAAAATCATATAAAAATAACTTCAAACTGTTTGTGGAAATGACTATCTGGATTTTCATTTTTTTATGTATCTTTATTCATATATTACGATCACTTTTATAAATTTATTTTTTTTATTAAAAGATGTGCACGAGTGCATTTTCCGTATTATAATACCAAAAGATAATCGAAAATCTAATAATATTTAAAAAAACATAGGAATAAAAGCTAAAATTCCATAATTACATTAATGTAATTGCTTTTAATTCCTTTGACTGTAAAAGCTCTAATATATAAAAAAAACTTACAAGCAGATAAACATGTAAAATAAATTAAAGTTAGCAAAAAAATGTCAAGCTAGGAGGTTGAAAATTGCGAGATTACTTTTTACTAAAATGGTTCATAGTACTTATATGTGTAATGGTGAAATATTTAGATAGAAGTTTGTAAACAGCCGTGGGTTTGCTGTGAGGTTGACGACGAAGGTTTACCGCTAAGCCACGGGCTACATGTCACCGGAGGGGGAGTGTCACCACCGGGGCATTAGCAGTCCCATGTCCCCACGCCGCAGCAAGATCTCAGACGAAATCTGGACCACAATGATGTACATCAAAGTACTAGGCGATTACTTCTAAATCGAATATACCTTTGCTTGAGAGTTCATTTTTTTTAAAACCGTATTTTTGTACACTCTCTTTAATGTGTGTACCTTAGAGTAATGGCTTTGAACTTCAAAACCTTGAGTTTAACCTCTTATCCTTAAGTATTAATGTATGTTCTAATTATTAAAAATTTAATTATTATTTATGTTAAAATCTTCTTCTAAATTTTATAATGAACTTTCAAGCCTTAATGTAAATTATTAAAAAAAAAAAAAACAGAAAAAAAACAGCATGTTAAGTTTTTTATGCATACGTACATTAGCTATATAAAATTGTATTGCTAATTTTAATTCCAAATATATTATTATAATTAGTATAATATAAATATTCATTACTTAATTTAATACACAAACATGTATAATTTATGCCTCCGGAAAGACAAAATTCGATATAATTATACTTGTTAACTTTAATTTGTTATTCAGTTAGTTTGATGTTTCATTTAATTAAATGTATGTTTGACATGTTTAGTAATTGCTCTTGTTTACACTTTACCATAAAATTTCATGTCATAACCAAAAAATGAAAATATACACACAAAAAAGTGTTGAAAATTTTATCCTTAAATATTCTCTTTTTCCTCTTGCATGTGTATTTACATGTCATGGTTTTTTCCCAGTTGATATTCACCTCGACTAGCGATGCGTTATTAGCAGGGTTACTATGCATATATTTATATGGAGGCGTAGCATATATACATGGCTCATGTAATGCTAGGGGGTAAAACCTCTCAAAAAGGATTCTCCGGCCGTCTATTGTTAAGTCAGTGTGCGTGTGTGAGAGAGAGCGAGAGAGAGAGAGAGAGAGAGAGAGAGAGAGAGAGAGAGAGAGAGAGAGAGAGAGAGAGAGAGAGAGAGAGAGAGAGAGAGAGAGAGAGAGAGATGTATACCCGCCACGGGGCAGACAGTTGGAATATTGCGCGCCATGGCCTCCATCATGTATATAGGCAGCAGCAGCCACCAAGCCATGATGATTATATGAGGAACTGTTCACACGTGATTCAATGGGAATGGTTGAAAACTCCTCCTCCATCAGTTTGTTTCCACCCGCGAGCCATTTGAAATTCTATGACTCTTTTCACGTTATATACTCATTGCTTGAGCGCGAATTGCAATTTTCCAGCCCTGCTTGGTGTCTACCCTAACAACCCCCCCCCCCCCCCCTAGCTAGACCGACATTTTAACTCTTTTATTGGATTTTTTTTTTCTATTGAAATAAATGCATTGAAGCAAGGGATGGAGCAAAAAAATATAATATATAATATTAATAACACATTGTGAATTTTACTCAGAAATAAATTATTTTATTTCAAATATTATATTAAATTTATAAATATGAATTCATATATTATATAATTTTTATACAGTATTATTGTGAGCACAATAATGAAATTTAATATTATTATAACACAATGGAGCTTAGAAGAAAGGGGGAAAAATATTAACATTTATATAATAAAAATATAAATATCAATATACAAAAGACTAAAAATAATTCTTCAATTTTATAATTATGTTTTTATATTTTAAACAATATTTTTTATATAAAACACTATGTATACGACTGCAACAATGAAGCATATGACACTATATGTAATAATTATATGTATATAATTCTCTCATAAAATGTACAATTTTTGGTCTATTCTTGCATATCTATTGTTAAATTATGTTCTAAGCAAACACGTTTTTAAAGGGACTATTAAGACGATTTTCCTCGTCGATTGCCCACAATAATTTTCTCGCGGTGCATATTCCCCCCAGATTTTGGTAAGCTGGCGGCGCAGATTCCCCCCAGATTGGAGTAAGCCTGAGGCGTCTCCCGCGAGGATTTAAAGTCAGGTGGTGGTGAAATTGACTTCGGTATAAATGTGGTCTCTGCACGCGGCTATCAATATCAAGAAGTATATTCACTGCAGAAACACATTAGCCGAGCAGTAATTGATTGTCCTTTATAAATAATGTTCTACACAACTTTTTTATTGTAAAAACAATGAGAATTTATATCATCATACGATAAGGTGGTATATAAGACAATAACCGTTGGATGTTGCTGCCAAGTATAATAAATTTAGAAAATTTACGTAGTTTGCGAAAGTTTGGTTTACGGAAAAACAAACAAACGGAGATTGATGGCGATTTTCTCAAAGTTTCGTCCAAAACTTCTGCAGTGCTCTTACTTTCATTCTGTAATACTAAAGTGTCCGTCCATTATTTAATTTAATCTCAATTTATTATGTGTATATATTATTATGCAACTAAAATGTATTATATATATATTAATATCAATTGATTAATATTAATCAATTGACTGAAAGTGTATTTAATGCACTTAATTTACTAATGTACATTTGCTGCATTTAATAAAATTATGTAAATATTTTATGATTTATCATGAAAATATTAATAATTATTCACTATTAATTTATTTATGATAATTTTATAAATATATATTGAAACTGAATAAATTTTAATTAGAACGAGCAAATATAACAATAATTTTTGCACGAATAAAATTATTATGCTCAGCAAATATATATAGAAGTCAAACAGATATTAAATAGACTTATAGATACAGTATAATAAATATGATATTTATGAGTATTTGTACAATTTACACTGAACAAATCAATTGTACGTACAATACAGTCTTATAGACAAAAATGCTGGATATACTGTGAAATGATACTTGAGCGGTAGACACGACATATTTCAAGTGTTATTTTTTTATCACATACGTACTTCAAACACTACTTCAAACACTATAGGAATTCAACACTACTTAAACGCTTTAATTGTTATTTTTTTATCAGATAATTAAAGTGTTGCAAAAGTTTAAATTTTAAAAATATTAATGAACATTGACTAATTTAACATGGAGAAATGGAACTTTCATGCTAAATTAGTCAACTTTAAAAATTAATAACTAAAAAACTAGATCGAATTTGTATACCTGATAATTTTAGATCCTGATAGAGGATGTAGAGGAGAACATTTTAAGATATGTTTCATAATTTTCAAGTGTGGGAATTTGTTTAACATTGGCTGACCCTTAGTGTCTGATGAAAACTTATGACCTGAAATTTGGTCAACATTTCTGTAGTTCACCAAGTCTGCTGTCGAGAAATCACCCGATTGATCAACATTGATGACGTCATTAATGATTACCAACCACGTCATCTGAGTCAGCCAATCGGTGATTTGCGACCCAGAACGTTCCCAGACCTCGTGAACTATGATATACTAAAATGTTGATCATATTTCCATAGACACGGAAGTTTCTGAGACTGCATGTACCTTATCATTTCTTTGTATTCTGATTTCTACGGTTCTCTGAACCAAGTAAAATTTTATCGATATAAAGGTTATTTTGCCAGTGTACAATTATTTTGCTAGCAGTAATGTCCCCGATTTATCTTTGTTTGTGGCATTTAATCCTTTCGAATTAAAACTACAACTGTTCATTGAATGGCTCAACTTTCTCTTAATTGCCTTCGATTTCATTGCAAAAATTGGTGCTCCTCTAGGTATATCTCAATTTCAATGGATCGATCTCCAATATCCAATACAGCTCTGAAAATAATAGTTCAATTTATTGTTGTAAAATGAAATTCAAGTTGTATTGTACAGATTATTATTTTACGCTGACAATGTAGATTTATTTACAAAGAAAAAAAAGCAATTACATCGAAAAAAGACATATTTTCATTACATTTCTATTAGAATTTTATTATATCTTTTACTATTATATAAATATTGTAAATGTAATTAATAGCAAAATCAAAGAAAGAAAAAAAAAAAAAAACAAAAAAAACAAAACAACTACAAGTTTTACGATTCTAGCATTTTTGTTTTTAATATAATTCCACGTCGTTTCTTTGTCCTATTTTTATCAATCGGATTCGAAAAGATCTTTTCATGCTGGCAGATGAAGCTAATTGTTAAACACCCTCCTCTGCGCAGATATAACTACATGACCTTTTAAAGTCCGCGTCCTTAAAACCTTTTTTTTTTTTTTTTTCTCCTCTCTCCTCATGAAATAGAGCGAGCGAATGCTGCGAGGGTTTTTTTGTTCTTCTTTCTCGCGAGCGGTTCCTGTTTTCATCCAATTCGCTGCTGCGAGAGTTGCTCTCCCTAACCAAATGACGAGACTATTTTTCAACACACATATTAAAATCCAATTTTTTTATGTCCACTCTGGTTTTTACATTTTTTTAACAAATATTTTTTTCCATTACTTTTGTTCATTTTGTATGCATCGTTTACATCTTAACTAAAAAACATACATAATAATTTTGTTGCACTTTTTTTTTTAATATACTTATACGAAAAAAGTTATACGTCCATTTCTATAACTTGTTGGTTACTTTTTTTTTTACACAATTTTATTCTTCCTGGAGTTGAAAGTCTTTGTTTCTGTTTATGCTCCACGCTAATGAGGATTAAAACTCGCATCCCACTCACTTTTTTTAATGTAAACCAAAGTTTTATTATACAGAATAAGCTAAAAAAAAAATAATAAGTATAAAAATCTCATTTAATCTTTGATATTATAATAAATATACCACTTGAAGTGAATTTTTAATTTTCTTCTTCCATGTCGACTTTTACACTTAAGTACATTAAAAAAGAAAATTAGGGGGAAGATAACATTTTTAATTGAAACACCAATTAAAATAATAATAATTTAAATTACTGTCGTTCCAAATTTAATATAGAAGTTAAAAAAGTTGTTTTATTTTTAACTGTGTTGTAAACTAATATTATGTTCACCATTAACAGTAAAATTATTACAGAGTTTTTTTTATTATTATTTTTAAGAACTTTTTTAAATTTGTTATAATCTTTTTAAATAGCAAACCTTGATTTATAAACTTAATATTCACCTGTTAATGGTGATGATTTTATTCCGAAAATTACAAAAAACTTACTCACAAGTAATTGATTTTATATTAACTGGCAATGCTAAATTATTTGTAATTGCCCTCATTATATTTTGTAACATGAATCTTAGTTTGTTACAATTTACAAACTCATCAATTTTATATTCAACATATAAAAATACCGTGAACATGCTGCTGCCTTTAATTATTAAAATTGTTTAATTAAATGTGCTACAGTTGAGAATGTAAAACAGAACATGCAAGCTTTAATGAGTAGATTGTATAAAACAGCACGCTACACTGATATTGTTGCGAAGTGATGATTGTACACAATAGTAAGCAAACAAAATATAGTGCATTTTTTTAATTAATTGGAAACTATAGCAAAACTTTTTCATTTCAGTTTTAAAAACAAAGAAATATCAATCGAGTTAAGTGGAATATGCATATTACTTAGGAAATTTCTCCCCAGAGATATTTTCAGTCTTAATAAACATGAAGCAATTAAAATTGCATGCTTGAAATCTCTACACTTTTTCACTATCCGTGCAGCTGTATAATAATGAGACATGTTGTGATAAAACCGTTGCTAGTAAAGGTTAGTTTCTTATCTTATCTTACTTCACTGATAATGACCTTTAGTGAACACACGTCGGGACAACATGAAGTTTACTCCTGTCTCATTTGCAGCTTCAAGTGACAAAAATGTGGCACGTTTGTAAGAAGAGTTTGGCCAAATAATTTTAAACTCTCCTCGCCGTTATAGAGCGGTTCTGTGTACTCTTTGGAGAACATTTAAGGGGAGGGTACTTGAAAAAAAGCAGAGCTGTAATTATTCTTTAGCAGTATGATTTTTTTTATAAAATCTATCGAGTATTTATCCTTATTCTCTTATTATTACAAGTTTTTGGCGCAAAAAATGTATTATTATGTTTATATTAAAGACAGAGAGAAAAATCACATTATTTTTATAACAAGTTAGTGCTATTTAAAACCACCATTAGCACAGTCTACTTGCAGGGTTATGACGTCAGCGTGTTTTGCTCTACAGACCGCGTGGTGAGGTCCACAAACAAAGCATGCAGAATGGAAACATGTATGACATTTTTTTATTGCAAAAATGAATAGAGGGTATCAAATTATGTTACTTCGAATTTTTTTCAGATTTTTTTTTTTAGTCCAGAACTATTTTTAAATAATTACTAAAACTGCGGCCACGCCCCTTAAAGGCGTCTAGACCCTATTAAAGATTCAGGGGTGCCAACTTAACTTACAGAACTTTCAATAATTACTTAAAAATAGTTCCATGCAGGATTTAAAAAAAAAAAAAAAAATCTGAAAATTTTCAAAACAGCATAATTTGGTACCCTCTATATATATTCATTTCTGCAATAAAATTTTTCATGCATGTTATCCATTACAGTTCTTAAGATGTTTTTGACAGGAAAAGATATAAAAGAAGCTAGTTAACTTTGAACAATCTAGTATCTTCAAGATACACTGAACGTACATATTTCACAAGTGCAGATGAACTAACAAGGTTTTCTCCCCCTTTTGTTGCAGGCGAAGCTGGAGACCAAGGCGCTGAAAGCCAAGCGGCCAGGATTCACGGATGACCGCTATAACGAGACATCCTATTACATTGAGAACGGTAAGTCTCCATACCTAACAACATATTATCCTCCCGTCGTAACTGATACTCGTCATGGTATACACATGGTAAACTCGGGGACAAAAGACCCCTGCAGAAACTAGGATAATAATTGGCAACAAAACTCAACTTGTAGAAAATAGCAAGTATAATGTCCATTTTGCTTTAGTTCATACGTGTAAATGTTAACTGGAATGTAACAAATAATTTACGTGCCCGTCACATAAATTTCATCATGGATATTCTGGAGTATTCGGTCCGCCAATCAGGAAGATCGTTACAAAAATTCTACCATTAACTGAAGACGTTACAAACAACTATCATCTCAACATTACCATGGTTTCATTAATAATAAAATTGTAATATTCTAGTGTCACATTTTTCTATATGACTTGTGCAGATAAATAAGACGTTGATATTTTTGCCCATGGCTGTAATCTGACTACACAATGCAGCATGTCTGAGCTTGTTAGAACCATTGTCAACTTCGAGTGATTTTTTTTTTTCATAGAGAAATGAATGCCCGTCTAATGATCGATAATCTGTTTATACAATTACCCTGGACTGAATATTAATGCCCTCACAGCTTTTTACTAAAAAGGGTTCATTAGAGATAAAAAATTAGTCTATATTTTATAGGGAGGGAGATCAGCTTTTTAAAAAAACTAACACATGGAGTATAATAATATACTATATTTTTTTTAACTCTCAATACTCGTGCCTTCTCGCATGAATTTCGCTTCTCTGGAGGATGAAAAGCTCAAAAACATTAATTTATAAAAGTCGAGATATACCTCTATAATGTATGTTTATGTACTTTATGTTGTTTTTTTACCTGCTAATAAGATTACAATATTACATAATGTCTACTCGAATATATCGACAAGTCGAGTTCATACTGAAGGTTCACACTGTATTTCCATTACAAAATAATTACGTTGTGCAATGAAAACTATATGCGAGTACTTACCATTTAATTACTTGACGTAAAAATAGAGCGTACCAATTAAGTACTATACGAGCGAGGTGTCTTTTAATTGGCAGCAGCGTGTTCGCACATAGAAATAAAACAAAAATTAATGAAGCAAATGACGCTGACGAGAATGTACTTACAAATCTTATACCACTCTTCGAAAATGCGTTTTTGTAATATCAGCTTTTGTTTTTTGTCCCATCTTTTAACACGTACCCGAAATCCATCATAATCGCATATTCTTGATACTCTTATACAATCTACATTATTATGAATTATGTACTTGAAGGTTTCAATTGCAACTCTTACTTGCCTTTGAGAAACCAATACCTATACTGTATACTAGTTCAGTGACTGTATGTATAATATATACATTACGTACTTATTATATTGATATACAACATATTACATGCACATAACACTGATATGAAATCAATTACTTCATTTATTTCTTATTTCATACAGTTACATGGCATACAGCAAATTTGGTTCCTTATTTAAATGAATCGCTGTACACTGAGAAAAAAGTACAGTCCCAAAACAAACCTTCTAACGAATCTTGCCGTTTATGGCCCGAACAACTGGCGAGTTTTCTCAGTGCTATATAATTAATAATCTTTCGTTGATTTGAGCGCTCCGCCGCAGCATTGCAAGGTTTGAGCATTTCATCAAATTGCCAGAGATATATAATATTCTGAGTATTAGCTGGTATATAATGAGTTAGAAATTCTGTCAGTGAGGATTTCTGAGCTTCGGGATTACTGTTAGCTTCTTCTCCCGTGGAAATGATAAATTAAAACAGGCAATATATTATAAAATACCGCCTGTAGCTACTTGTAAACAACATACAGTAAAATATTCAGCAATTTCAGTAATGTCATTGTGCATAAGGAATAAATATTTTTAATTATGTATAAAATAGCTACAGCTATTATAAAAAAGGTCGCTTAGACTGGAATTTATGCAAAATTAACACGAGAGCCATATGAAAATGGGGGAAAAAAATTCGAGAGAAAAAGAGATTAATTTTTTTCTCCTCTTCCAAAATTTATTCATTTATGTGATCCTTTAAAATTAAATTCATTTTTATTTACATGCATATCCTTTTTTAACGTAATTAAAAATATTTGTTATGTAAATTACTTCCTCTATTTAAATTTACATACTTACATTTACCTACATGTTTACTGTGCGTTAGTGCACCGTCGCCTTATAACGATAAAACTGCTGGGGAAGTATCTGAAGTTACTTTTTACTGTGGAAAAGGCTCATAAAAAATTAATTGAAGTGAATTTCTACGAGTTTTGTGGAAATCTGGTTTAATAGTATCTTTTTATTGTAGTTACACAACAGCAACTTCTCCAATTATTTTCAATGTGGCAAACTTGGGAACTAAAAACTCGTTCGAGTGCAGTTTCAATTGCTATTTGGAATTGTTAGGAGGGGACGATTTACTACCTACATACTTTGAGAGCTTCGACTAACTTGTAAGCAAAGCCTTAGTGAGGTTGCTAATGGGGAACTTGAGGCAGTCAAAGTAATTTGTAATGGAATTTTATCGTACCCATCAGTACGTATATCTCCGCGGACGTTAATTACACCTGCAATGTTTGAAGGTGAAGGTGTGGATTTTTTCTTTATGGAAATGGCAAAATATATTAATGGAGTATCGACCTCAAAAATTTTTATTGCAGAAATTGATGGAGAGCGCAAAGTTATGCCACTCTGATTTTTTTCTCTTTTTTTTTTTTCAGATTTTTTGGAGTCCGGGAACAATTTTTAAAAAATTATTGAAAGTACAGAGAAAGTGACGCCTCTAGATGCCTCTCTTAACAAAAGGATAGGACCTAAAAGGGGCATGGGTTCAAACCCGACCTCGGCAAAAATTTTTAGCAATACTTTCCGGGCTCTAAAAAATCTGAAAATAATCAGAGTGGCATAACTTTGCATCCTCTATCCATTTTTGCAATAAAAATTTTTGAGGTCGATACTCCATTAGTAAATACATTGACATTATTTGAATTCATTAGAATCAAATTAGCTTATTTCCAAAGCAAACTGGAATTGTTTTTTTGAGCCTCAGCTACATCAACAATATTTTTTTCACATCATGACTTTTGATTCTTTTGAATCTGGTTTGCAAAAGATATGTACTTATCTTTCTGAATCCAAGTTTAAAATTGCTGTGAAAAAAATTATTGTTGATGTAGCTGGAGCTCAAAATTTCAATCCCAGTTTGGCTTGGAAATAAGCTATTTTGATCCTAACAAATTAATTTAATTTGCTTATATACTCTTCTTGCCTCTCACAGAAAATTACAAATCTGTAACCTTCAGTCTCTTGAGTCAAATCAAACAAAAGGTAAAATCTGTCTCGATATCATGTACTTCTTGTAGATTTGCTTCACTTGAAATAAATACGAAAATAATTTTAAAATTCTTGTGATAATAATGAACTTCAACTTTTAGTTTAAATTTCAACACATTTGACACCTCAAACTTTTGTAATTAGAAAATATCAACAAGGAAATATCACGTGACATCCACTTAATTCCAATTAACTTTTTGAAACGTGAATATAATTCATCGAATATTTACAGCATTCACTCGGCTGTTTCGTCCAGATGGTTTTTTATAAATTCTTCTCTTATTTTGGCATTTTAAATAAATATCCACCCATATACTATATACAATTTAATATATCAATTTTTGCCATTTTTTTAAAACTTATTTAGAAGAAAAAACAGCATTTTTATATTTTTTAAACTGGAGAAGTCTTGGGATATAAAGAAGTAATAATAATATTATTATGTATTTTTTTCAGAAAAACAGACAAAATACAAGAAATGCTACCCACGAGAATATAGAGAAAGGCAAATGTTCCGTATATTGTTCAATGTTTGTTATAACGTGTGCTTTTTTTCTTTCTAGAGTCATTATATTTTTTTGTAAATGTGTAATTTTGGCGGTCATAAAAAAAGCACTTACTTTGATCATTTAAAAGTTAAGTTCGCCACGTTTCCACATGACCCACGTGACATCACCCGCTAACAGAGCAGGAGTAACGTTCGTGGTGCCCGAGTTGTATATAAATGATTGACAATTCCCTATACTTAACTGAAGCACGTGACTGAAAGTACCGGCGTTCTGTCCGCAGGTCTCCGGAAGGTCTACCCCTACTACTTCACGTTTACCACGTTTACCAAGGGCCGGTGGGTTGGTGAGAAGATCCTCGACGTGTTCGCGCGTGAGTTCCGTGCACATCCCGCCGAGGAATACGTGAGTAACGTGACAACACGTTCTTAAACAATCAATCGTTCTCAGATCTAAAATTACTCAATTAAAATTGTTGGCAGCTTCAAAACTGCAGTTTGTTATTTGCTTTAAATGGTCCGCAATGTATCCCACAAAGATGTCACGTTTGTTATCTGATGATGTCATTAAATCAGTTCTATTTGTTATTTACTGTAAATTACCCGTGTCCACTCAAGAAGGTATGGTCTCTCCTGTCTCCTGTGTCACCGCCATGATGACGTCATCAAGTCGTAAATTTAATATAAACATCACTATCGTGACGTCATGAAATAGGTAACGTCTCTTACCTTGTCTCCATTATCTTAGTGTCCACTACAGTCTTAAAATTGCACATTTGCGATTTTCTGACTGCTTTTGTTTCTTGTCCAATAAACGGAAGCGGAAGTGACGTAACTTCCGGTCATGAAAGACTGACGTGCGGTGTTCCTCAGGAGCGGTGCATCAAGGCGGGCACCCTGACGGTGAACTACGAGGCCGTGGACACTGACTACCGGCTCAAACACAACGACCTGCTGGCCAACATCGTGCACAGGTACGTCTTGCGTTGTCACCTGGGGGTGCAGTGAGATGGGTGTCAAGCAAAGAGATAAGTCAGGATTCATTGTTGCAGTCAAAAAGCTTGATTATAATGAGAAATGCACACTTTTTTGCATCTGATAGTAGCTCAGGGTTTTTATTTTCAATGTTTTTTTTTTTAAAATAAAATTGTTGATCTTAAACGTTTTGACCTAAATACTGACTTATCACTTCTTATAATATAATTTTGATTACAAAATTTCCACTTTTTTACACCCA
Organism: Siphlonurus alternatus; assembly: GCA_949825025.1. NCBI lineage: Eukaryota > Metazoa > Arthropoda > Insecta > Ephemeroptera > Siphlonuridae > Siphlonurus > Siphlonurus alternatus. Next base: position 11,568,189 of record OX463782.1, on the reverse strand, counting down.
TATCTTTGTATTTTCCTTACAATTAAAATTTTCACAGTGGTCTTTGTTTTAGAAATTCCAGAACACTTATGTATTTAAGTTGAGTCGGCTCTCTAATACCCCTAACTTATCAGGAGAGTGTTAGTGTCAAATTTAAAATTTTAAAATACCGGTTGAAATCTCTCCCGTTCAATCACGATACCCCCAGCTCACGAAACTTTATATACCCAGAGTAAATAACCAGCCAGAAGGTCACAAATCTGAAGTGGTTAAAATTTTGCACACATTACATGCAATACTAAAGACATGCACACACAAATTGTTGTAAATTATCATTATCTAACTACTTTGTCAACCCAAAATAAATTTAAAATTAATCTCCAAGTGTGTGCCCCCCCCCCTCTTTGATACAAATCCCCCCCCCCCTTCCTTTGTAATAATTTAGCCCGGTCTGCGATTGGATCTTTGCTAATACGGTCAGCCTTGGCAATGCCCCTGTACTAAAATATATATAACAGCCTCCCTACTATCTTAAAACAATGCATTGAATTAGCACTTGACCCCTTTTGCTCGCGCCAAGTGTGCATGCTGACTCGCTTGGTCAGAGCAACGTGCTGGGATCTACATCCCCTCCCCCCCTCCCTCACATACGTCAGCAATCTGTTCTGGTGTCATTAATTCAGCCCTTGAATTGATTAAATCTCCACCAAATTGGGCTGGCTAACACTTAAACTCGTTTTAATATTTATACTTTTTGTTACGCAAGACTTGATTTAAAAAGATTTAATACATTTATCACTTGAAATGGAAAAATTAAGTCAAGAGCTGAATTTATACAATCTGGAGATTTAAACAAACTTTTTTTTTATTCATGAAATATTTCGTAAATTTGGAGTAATATACATGACATAATAATCAATATTCTATTTAAAATTGTAATATATACACGTACGTATATTTTTATTTGCTTAACTCTCCAATACAAAAATATTAACATTTATTCCATCTCTATTTCAGGTAATTGAAAGTGTATAGTTTTTTTTTATTTTTTATTATTTACAATGTTTTTTTATTTTGGTATATGTTTGCTTGACAATAATAATATAATGGGACAAACTTTATCCATATATTTGTTTACATCAACAAGACATGGCATACAAAATGCTTTTATGTTACATTAAAATTACGCTATACATATTTATATACCACATTATTTCATAGTATGCAGCATAATATATTATATAGCGGATAAAAATATTATTTTTTTTTAGCTCTAAAACAATTCTAATTGTCTAATTTTTCAAGTACATAAAGCTGAATTTATATCGAGCAACGTCCAGGGAAAAATCAATCCAATCAGGCCCTTTAAATTATCTTAAGCTACAGATAATCACCAACATGGCCGTCATACACTTTTATAGCATTACAAAGGAAGGGGGGGGGGGGGCAAAACGATTCACAACTCTTTTAAAGCAAAAAAATAAAATAAAAAAATAAAAAAAATAAAAAAAATCAATAAAATCTAAAATCAAAGTGCTAGGTAAAACGCAAATAAAAAAAAATAATGATAATAATAATAAAATAGTGAGAAAATACCTTTAAAATTGTACAGTATAGGGCTTTAATTATAGTGGTTCGTTTAAACCCCCTCCCTTTCCTTGGTAATGCTTGGGACAAAAAAATACCTTGGTAATGCTAGGGTTAAAGTAAGTGCGCCTCGACATTGCTCCTTGGAAATTCACCTTTAAAAGTTTCCATGTAAAAAGTTACCGAGTGCTAACGTACGGCTTTGATCCAGTACGTTGGCTGGTATGTAGTTTACTGTAGTTATTGCAACATCACGTAAATAGAGAGTGCTGCCAGCAGTGCAGTTTCACCTGTTAGCCACAGGCTGACACCTCTTGTAGCTTTCAAGCTTTTTGCCAGCACAGCTTTATTGCTGTCAGAACGGTGACGAAACAAGTGCATGCAATGCATCTGCAGTAGAAAACACAACAATTTCTATATTTATTGCAATTTAATAATAGCTGGTATTTTGAATTAATAATTTATATCATTTTAAATGTAAATTAAATTGTAAATAGAATTCTGATAGGTTTGGCTTAATTCCAAATATGTTAACATCCACTTTTATGTAAAGATCATTATCTAAACTTGTTTACCCAGAATTTGACTCTTATCTCCAAGTGGAGATCATTGCTTTTGGAAGTAAGCCAGTCCTGTAATTTCGACGACAAACTATAATCAAATATTTAATTTATTTGCAAGCCGGACAATTTATTTATATATTGTATTCATCCATTTAATTTTTTAATTTTAATCAATTATTTTTGTAATAGAGATGTTGTTTACATTAATATTAATCAAGTAATTAATTTAAAGTACAGTCATCATCCTATAGAAAATTTCTTTTGCCAAGGGATAAAATTACATGTAGTTAAATGAAATTTTCCAAGGTGAAACGTATACATTGTAATGTAAACTACTTTAAATTTAATGTTTCATATGATAGAATATTACCCGACATTACTAGCCCATTAATTGCAATAATTAAGAAATTAGATCCTAGTTTATTTATATACATTATGAGGGTTAACGAGAAACAATACAAATCTGCAACATGATCCTCGCACATCACACATGATAATATAATGTCGTATAATATTTCTATTTTCCGCTTGCTAACCCGTGTGTAATTGCGTGTAGTGTGATAGATATAAAGCTAACAATATTAACAAGTAATTTGCCATTATATCATCAAAATAAAGCCATATATTTTCCAAGGTATAACATTAATTATACCGTGTCATATGACACCAACAATGGTGACTACATTATTATAACAGGGAGATTTATTATTATTACATAAGCTAGAGTTAGATAATATTATCATATATCATGAAACTGTAAAATAAAGTAATGGAAAATGTTTTTTTATTTTATTTAAATTATTATTATTTTGCAAGATTACTCTTAACTATAAATTAAATCTAACTATTAATAATAATAATGACTTTTATTAAACATAAACAATAAGATTTCATTTATGTACGATGTCATACTAGATATAAAAAAATATATATATATATATATATATATATATATATATATATATATATATATATTTTTTTTTACAACTTTTTTATGGAAAAATAGAATGAAAAGAAAGCATCATCCATTTTATATTATTAAAGTTGTTAATCTGGATATACTCGTCATAAATTTTATTATTATATAGGCCACCATCGTTTATATACAGTAGTACTGACGGATATATATAGTGCTATGAGAGGCAACACATCAGTGTTTTAGTATCTACCCATATTATAGTATACACTTGGATAATCCTGTTTATTAATACAAGTCGCGTCCGAGTCATTCTAAGGGTCCTTTGTTTATAACTCTTCTAGATTTATTAGAGCGTAACATACCAGATATTTTCCATTCTTGTACTTTGCACGCGGGTGTATGTACATGGTGAAATACTGCTACCAACTTTACAAGAAGTAATTTCCTATGTTTTTATTTTGTTACATAAAAAAAGTGAGGAGTTACAACATTTATTATCAAACCACAAAAAAAATTTTGTGTTTGTTGGATTATTATTTTTGTTTCTTTTTCTATCTGAATTTATATTATAACATTTTTGCTTTGTAGCGTTTTGAATAACATGAAAATTTTGTGTAAAAAATTTAACTATTCTACGTGTTATAAAATATAGTTTTATTTAAAAAAAAAAGAGGTAGTTAATTAAAAGTGTGGATGCTGTATGCGAAATTAAACTACAAAGCAATACATAGAAGCGTCTATTAATGTATAATATACTAGTAGTAATCCATGTTTCTATATAGAAAAACATTTGTTTTGAGTTTTACAGTAACTTGTAAAAAAATATGCTCTAGATATCTCTATATTATATTTAATAGAAGATAATAAAGTCGCGTTGAAAGTTTCGCTCAAGTTAATTAATTGGAAGTTTAATTTTTTTGCAGTATTTTTTATTCATCTGCACACATTTGTATACATTCACATAAATATCAAATCAACTCACATCACTGAAGAGCTTTCTTTTGAAACGTTATGACTAGGGGAGGAATTTGTATTTTTTTTTTTAAATCATAAAATATTCTTTGATAAAATATCCATTAACTTATTAAAACACGTTCATTTAACAAAGTAACCATGTCAACCGCTAAAATTAGAATATAAAAAAAAAATACTGTTTTTACAATATGCGCGTACTTGTAAATGCAGTATATATGTATAATATGATATGCTATTAGCAAATCCGAGTAATAAACATGGCTGACATGTTACGAGTCCGTCACGTATAGTTCACATGTGTTCGCTAGTGCAATGTAGAGGGACGTGAGCGCAGATCAAATGCTTGTTGGTCCCCTCTCTCTGTCCCCACACATTTCATCACGTCGTAGCTAGGTCTCTTCTCTCTCTTATTCTAATCCCCTCCGCTGCCGCATTTCTCTCTCCGTGGTAGTTCTATATAGCTCAGCCACTATGTTCATTACAAACTACTCTCTTACATCTCCCAATGCTGGACTACCACACACATACAGAAAGATTTCAGTAGGCCAGGCAGACTGCTGCGGTGGTAGCATACAAACAAACGAGCAGCAAGCCAGATAGATCTCTTCTTTCTGGCTTTTCATCTGAGCGCAGTTAATCTTCGGTCCAACCAGCCACACACGTGATGTCCTAATTACGGTGCTTGTTCTCATATATGTAAAGCTTATTTACTTTCTTCATCCTGTTTATTTAAAAAAAAAATGTCGTTGGGTTTTTAAGTTTATCACTTTCCTCCGGTTAATTTGATTATTTTTTCAACGTTACCATGTATAAAGGTTTCTTTGACTATATACTAAAGAAATTAACTAACTTTATTATTATTTTTTTTTTCATTTTTTTATGAGCACTTTAGATTTTAAGTAATCAGTAAAATAATATAGCGTGGTTGAACCAAGTTTAAGTAATGTTTGTATCTTTTGACATTTCAAAAAGATTTTAAGATAAATTTTGATATTTAAAAGCAAAAATGTTTTGTTTGCATTGTTATTTTTGACAAAAGCTTTAGAATATCGTTTTTTAAGATATACTCTTTGACTCTCGTCCTAAAACAACACTACATTTGGATAAAAGGGCTGAAATTCCAGTGTGGTGTAGCGGAATGTGCGGGTATGTGAAGCTTCTTGTAAAATAAAAAGCCACGATTGAACTTGCACAAAACATTGTTTAGTAATTTCTATATCTGAGAGGGAATAATAACCTGGGGGCTCCAACCTTTGATAATAATAATATCAGTGAGTGCATGAAATCATGTGTTATAGTTGGAGTTATGCGTTGATCTTTATTATTATACCACGTAATATTTTAATACGATTTTATAAGCTAGTTTAAGCTTTATTTCAAACAACTCTATATATAATAAAAAGTTAGAACTTTATTTAATATAGTTAATTAATCTTTAGATTATTTTAAGCCTGTCACATATCATATGAAGTTAATCAAATTAAAATTTATTATTTAGTAGTAATGTTGTAGATCGTTAAATTAGCCAGATGACATTATTATTTTGCCTCAGGTGGTATGCGATAGTTTTTGTTTCACGCATTTTATAATCAAATCAAAATAAAACGTTCGTAATTATTCCACCATGTGTTGTAAATTTGTTTCAATGAATTATTCATTCAGTTCATTATTCTATTCTACTTTAATGCTAAATATTTTTAACATTGATTTTTTAGTATTACTATAGCCTTTTGTAGTTTTTAACTGGTTGGGACCAAGTGTATACGAGGGGAAATGGAATAGCGCCTGGAATATACTCAACTGTTTCAACACCTGTGCTCGCATCGTTGCATACGTTGTCAGGAGAGTTGCAGATTTCTCTCTCTCTCTCCATATATAATACGGTTTTATTAACTATGGCTATATTTATGTAAAATCGATTTATATATTTACAGTTTATATTAAAGCAATAGCATCAAAGCACTTCAATTTTATTATAATTTATGTTAATTTTATTTGCAATTTAATAGACTAATTTATATAAATTATTTCAATATTTTATTTATTAATTCAATGAAGCACATAAGAACATAATTAATATTAAACTTCGATTTAATTCTAAAACAATTTATACTGAATGGTCCATTGAGACGATATATTTGATAAAATGAATTATTGGACCCGGAAATTGAATTGGTGCCGTCTATTTTAACCTTAAGCCTATATTACACGATACAATTTTTCTAGTCATTGTATACAATTTTGCATACAATTTTTCCTTACAAGAAAATATCGTCTCAATACAAACAAACGGAGTTTAAGTTTTCTTAATGTAAGGAAAAATTGTATCGTGTAATACAGGCTGTAGTTTAATGGTTTTACATTGGAAAACTTCATTTTATTTCGAATGCAATTTTATGAAAAGTACGTTGTTATTTATAATAAATTGGGAAATTATTAACAAAATTTATTTGTATGAGTAGCTGTGATAAACACAAATTATTTGTTTTGTAAAAAAAAATCGTTTTCTTTATAATATATTATTTTTAATTTATTTTGACAATATTTTTACATTATAATATATTATTTTTAATTTATTTTGACAATATTTTTATGTTTCATTAATGAAAAAAAACTATTGTGTTGTATTGAATATTTCAATGGAAGGACTCTACTGTAATTTTATCAGTGATAAGACGAGGCTAAAATAATCCTCTTTTGAGTAATCTTGCTAATAACACTAAAAAAGTACGCCTCTTGAACTTTTTACTTGGCCGTCATGTTTGGTGCTCGCGCTAGATTGATGGTGTTTTGTTAACAAATTTGCGCCTCCTAGCGAAGAAAGTCTCTGCCATTAAGTAACGAGAACAAGTAGCTCGTAGTAACCTTAAGAAATGAAAATGTGACACTTCAATTACCTGCATGAAAATACATAATTTATTTATTACATTTGAATTGCAATATGGCACACTAAACAGAATCTTAATGTAAAAAAATAATAATAATTCTTTTACAACCCTTTAGTAATATAGCTTTAATTGTTTTCTAATTAACTTTAATGTCTAAAATTTTTACTTGATGTGTATATAATATTTGTAAATAAGACCTCCCACGCTGCTTTAACCGGCTGCCATTACTGCTTTGATATGTGAGGAGAAATTTCAAGCAAATATTTATGTTTTTTTTTTGTGAAAGTCATCAACTTCAAAGTTAACATTTTTAGATGACCTCAAGCAAACTTTGTAAAAAAAATATTTTGAATTTTGATGTTATCAATGTTGTAAATATTGCTTTCAATTATTGTTATTTAAACTTTGCCATATGTTGCACTGACTGTCTAAGTCCTGCGTCATGCCGGACATATTTTTTTTGTTTATCTCTTTCAATTGGATAGTTTCGTGGATAGTAATTGGTGGATAAAATTATTTTAATTTAAAAAGGGTGTCTAAAAAATAGCAGAGATAAAAATATTATTCTTCAAATTTTACGAATTTAAATATAAACAGCACATTTTTGTTTGTGCTTGTTATAGTTTACACACTTAAAAAGGTAAAATAGAGCCCGTCTTACCTGGTCATCTCACCTAAGAGGTTAAGCAACTTTTTTAACATCAAAAAAAGACTTCAACGTCTTTGCTCTGTTAAATACACAACCCAATCCATTTTAATGTTTTCAAGTTGCGTAATCACAAAAGGAAGATTTTATGACAAGATGGACAGTTATCGTTTTAGTACCTTAAATTAAGTACAATTGCTCAAAATTTCATTAAAAAATAGTTTTTATTTTATAGACATCCTTACTTTTTCCACTCATCACTGTCATATTTTCTCTCATTAAATAAATTGTGTTGAATTTTCTCGCCGCGTGGTTGGTTGTGCCGTGTTTGCTAGCGTGTGTGATGGTTGCAGGCATGAGGTGCCCGTGACAGCACACCACATCGCCGTGGTGCACATGGACCCTGAACTGGTGGTAGTTGACAAGCCCGCCTCCATCCCCGTAAGTGGCTATGAGACGTCCACTCTCAAGGGGGGAACTTACATGGATGGATATCACGACAACTCTTGCCATCTTATACAATACAGAACTCTTAAATTAGAGACAAAATACCATGCAAATAAAATTAGTTTTAGATGAAATGACGTTTCAACATGGCCGATATATAATTTTACGGCAAGTGCGCATCGTCTCGTTAATCGCCGTCCATGTAAGCCCCCCTTAAACTCTGTGTTCTCCTTCTCTCTATCTCCTTCTCTTATTTTTGTGTCCCTTCTATACTTTCTCTATTTAACAGCAAGATACACTATAGCACCATTCGCAACTCCAGAAAAAACAGGTAACATGTTTATTTTTTTATTGAAATTATAATTATATATTTAAATACAGTATAATTATCTAAAAAGTAAATTTTTAAAATTTAAAAAAGTAATTATTTTAAAATTAGTTGAACAACTAAAAACAACTGCGGAAGGTTAATATTGTTTTTTAATTGCAGGAAACTAATTATAAAATTGAGTTTTATTCGATTGCGTGTATAGTTAATTACAAATATTATAATAAATCTAAATAATATTTAAATAAATTTTATTGCAAAGTTACAGGTAGGTCTGTGTTGTTCTAATTGAATCTCATTAAAACAAAAATGTAACATTTAAAAAGGTCCTAAATTAAAATTTAATTTTGTTTCCTTTACGCTCGGTTAGCTCCAGTTCTTGGCGTAAATCATTTAACCAGTTTATGACCCCCACTCCCCCTGACCGTGTCCCTCTGGAGCTAAAAACCTCGCGGAGTTCCTAAGACGTAGCGAGAGATTTTTAAAAGCCCCTGAGAGTTTGTATTATCGTCAGCAATAATGAATTGCTCTTATTAAAAAATATATATATATTATATATGAAGAGCAGCCGAGAGAGCTTTTCATTTTGATCTGTCAGTCATTTTTGTGTAGCTTTATATAATGAAGATTTTTAATTAAGATATTTTAATGAAGGAGAGTATAATAATAATAAAAATACAGCAGCATATACTCTCTTACAAGAGAAGAAATGTTTTATTTGAAAAATGTTTATGTTTTACGTATTTTTAATTATCGTTTAATTTTCTTCCGTTTTTCTTGCATGCTCAACTTCTTTCAAACGTCAAAAAGACGCGAAGACAAGCGCATGTTTTATTTTTCTTTACTTTTTCTCTGTTTTTTTTAAATACAATTATAAACAATGGGAGGTTTAGTAAAAGTTGTTGGACGACATGACCTCCCTAAAAACTGAGGAGGATTCATTCAATCAAGCAACGCAATCCTTTACTCATAAAGCAGGACACACAACTGAGAAAACCCTCGCATTAAGAATATAGAGAAACTCTTTACTTCGTTAACTTTATAATCTTATTAAAACATAAATTTTAATTGGCAATTAATCAAATAAATTTTAAAACTGATAAGTTATTTATAACTTATAAATATAAAATATTGCATTTTTATTTTTCACTTTTTTGACGTTAAAAGTTTGTAATATACTTCTTATAATTACATTTTCTTCAAGGTTTTAAATCATCATTGTTTTGATATGATTGCCTTTATTTATAGATGGTTATAAATTACTTTAGTGGTGTAAAAAAAACAGATTGAAAAAAAGGAGAGTTTTTTTAAACAGTTTTGCCTTGCTTGATGTTGGGTTGGCCGAAGGGGACAGTTATATTATTATTACGTGAAAAACGCTATCAGCTACTAGAGCTTGGTTGTATATATATACTTTAGTGTAGCCACAGCCCCCTCTCTCATGGGCTTACGATTAATGATCTCAAAGCTATTTCACCAACGGACATACTATCAGAATAGCAACAAATAATGTAGCTGGCTTCATAAATTGTATACTTTGATAGCCTTTTTTTTTATATGACACAAACACAAAGCGGTCAATGTATAATAACTCTTATAGGGGAACACACAATTTATAAGAAGTGATGACATTTTAAAATAACCTACAGAAAGGTTTGTGTTTTGTATGTCGCGTTTACAGACATGAGACCCCGATATTGTCCAAACGTATTCAACTTGTTCATGTTGATGATGAGTTGGTGGCCCTGGACAAACCCTGTTCACTACCGGTAAGTGGTGCCCTCTAACACCCTCTGACGTCATGCAAGTGGGTGGAGAACCTCTCAATGTAATGTCGATTAGATAAGACAGAAGAAGCACAGTGTGAGGAGAAACACTTGTCATTAAGAACCGAATTTCAACCATTCAATACCCACTTTACTTTCTTCTTATGGTTTAATATTCCATTCTTCTGACATAAATAATTTTTCACAGTAACATCTAACGTTAAAATTATGTTATACAAACAACCTCCCTTCCCTCTTTTTTCTCCTTCAAAAAATCCAGTTTAAGATTTGCACGAGTTGTTTTTATGACCTTTTCCTGCTACCATATTGATGAGTTTTATAAAATAATAAATTTTTCAGCATTACATTTTGAGGGGGCAATTCATTTCATTAATAATAAAAAAAAAAACGAACTATCCCTGAAGGAACTCTAAGGACAAGAGCCTTTTTTTTTTAATTTATTGCTAATTTTATTTTAATTTGCACAACCATTAAAAAAAATCAATCATGACATGATTTTTAAATCTCCTAAATTTCGGATAACTTTTATTCGTTTTGAATTTGTATGATTCATGCTTTAAGATGTAATTTATGTTTGCATTTTAAGTCTTGAAGCATTCACAAAGTAATGTAAGTTGAATTATAATAAATACGTTAACATTATTCCATAAGTACTGCACTCTACTTAGGGTCTAGCAATACAAATAACACAAATAAACACACAATTTCTTTTTATATATAAAACTTTATTATTAATTTAACAATTAAAAAATTAATTATTGACTTAAAAAGTTATTTGATGAAAACTTTTTTAATATCACATAAAAATCCACTCTGTGTTAATTAAATTTTACGTCGTAAAGTAGCTCACTAAAATTAACTCGTACATACACGTTTGTAACACGTTTGTTGGTTGTAATTTGCTCACCGGCTGAAAGGCACGTGTGATAACGCCGCTCACGTTTTCCCTCACAGTCACGAAATGATTATTACACGCCCACCACCCCTCCGACTGCTAATGGAGTGGTTTTTGTATGAATCGAATCAAACTGGACAGATAATATTATAGACCTGGGAAAACCCTAATACCAATGTTTAAACACAGAAAATATCATGATACAATTTAAACATATGATAAAATTGTGTAACAAATGAATAAAAATTCTGTTTTATAAAAACTGTAATAGATTTGAAAATAATAATAACTAGAGAACATTCAAAATATTTACAATAATATCAATGTTTAATTAGTTCGCATTCCTTGCTTAATTAAATAAAAGCAGTTTAATATTAATAATATTAGTTTAATTCTGACCGCTCTGTTGGAAGTAAATCTATTTCGCTCCAAGGGTCATAATCAGATGATAAACTGATAAAAATAGCTCTTAAGTCGAAATGGATCTACTTCATTTTAAAAACAACTAACATCTAGCCCTCAGGTTAGCCAACTTTGTATGCACCAAAACAAAATTCATTAATTATCATAGTGCTGCATAACTCGTTCTGTTTTAACTTTGAAGAAAATGCTCCATAACCTCAGATTAAAGTCATAGCACGACAGACAAGTTTCAAACTGTTTGATTCTATACAGTTAAATAAATCCTTGCTCCGGCTTAAGTGACCAACCAATTCTTGTTTTCCATTTAAATTACTGTACTGTACAATTTTCCCGGACAGACGCCAATTATCGAGGGAAACTGTCCAGTAGACACCACAACACACACATTTACATTTTCGACACCCCTAGGGACAAGCAGCTCACCCCTGCTCCAGTGACATACCTTACCAAGGGGTTATACCCCGGGGGTGGGTGAAGCGACACACATGCCAGCCAATCTGACAGGGGTGGTGCGTGACTGGAATATTTCGTCCTCTCAGGCACGCTTCGTCAATATTACACTCGTAATAAAATGATTGATTTTTGACATTAAACTATACTGGTTTTTCTTAATCAAACTTTTTCTTAAGATTCTCCAAATGGGATTGTTTTTGTTGTTCTTTCTTATCTATCTTTTTTTAATTATGTATTTTTTATCAACAAATTTTATTTTATATATTTAAAAAAATTTCTCTTTAATAATACCACTATTTTTCAATTTCTAGTAACTTATTTTTATCTAAAACAATAAAACATTGATTGTTCGATAGCCACACAGTCGCTTGTTTAATATTGGCCAAGTTTTCAGTAACTTGCAATAGTAAAAAAATATTTTTTTATGAAGAAAGTTAAGTAAAAAAGTTTCAGATTCGGAGAAGTGCTGACTCTTGTAATTCGGACCACGTCGCCGTCATATTTCCCCGCCTCTATAAGACGACAACAATGCGATTATCTGACCCTTTGTTGTCGCCGTGACCACTTGGGTCTTTCAGATGAGGAAAAGTCGGTCAATCTATTGCCTCACACTATAGTGGGGGGGGGGGGGGGCGGGGGGGTATTCACATATATATATATATATATATATATATATATATATATATATATATATATATATATATATATATATATATATATATATATGTATTAAATATTAAAATTTTCAAGTGTCTTTAAATTTAATTCATATAGTTCAATTAATGAAAAACATTCTAGCCTGAATTGCAAGGACAGTCCATATAACTAACATTTTTAAGCAACTGAGAGGTGTACACAGAAAATATATGACAAATGCCGAACATCAATAATTTAATAAAAATAACCAACATACGGACAGAATCCCAGCCACATACGCATACCTAGGAACAGCACAAACGTTATCCTTGCCTGATTTGTTAAAGTTTCAACCTCAGGAGACAAAGATATGGAGATGTTCAGTTTTGGAGGTAACAAATGCACTCAATCAACAGGAAATCCCAAACAATTAAACGCTGACTGGCGTAACGTTCGTTGTGTCCCGAGGTGTAAATATTTTCTGTGTTCGATCGTAGGAAGTTTAGTGGGAATTTAAAGACTTTTCCAGACTTTAAAACGCCCCAGAAAGTTGCAAATTATGAGAAGGCAATCTTAGCGAACATTTCAATTAAATAAGATAGAATCTGAGACAAATTTGGTGGTGGTTAGTTTCGTCATTTTGCTCCAACATTTTATACAGGGTAATATTATTAATTATAGTAGCAGCTCTATATGAACAAAGTTTTATTAAATAATTACTTGTAATTAAATTAGTTTCATGAAGCAAAATTATTAAGTAAGTTAAACTCCCGGTAAAACGTCTATGGGTAGTAAAACTTGGTAACAATAATTAACAGTGACGATGTCTGTCGCTAATTTATTTATTACTTTCTGCAGTCCTCAAAAAAGCTTTATAGATCGTTCTGATACGATGTTTTACTGTGACGAATGCTTTTATTCCCTTTATATTTTATGTATCACGCTATTTTGATACTTTATAAGTTTTCTTGGTGTTTGATAATATCTTCGGCGTATGTTAATACACATGCAGGCTATACAGCATACAAAATTTTAAAATTTATATAAAATCAGATAATTATTATAATATGAAAAGAATTAAAAATGGTGGTATTATTTAGATTTTTTTCGTCAAACAAAGCGTTCGGTTCTAAGTCTTAAAAAAATCACTGGAATATTTGTTTTTTAATAGAATTGAAGGGGAGTCACATTTTTTAGCAAATTTTCCTAATTTTATCTACGATTAATGTTTTTCTCTACGAGTTTTCGTTAACCTTGTATACTACAAGTTCTCCAGCCGTTTTATGGAAGAATACGTATTTCAGATTTTGAATCAGAAATTTTTGCTTTAAAAAAAAATATGACTCTTTAAACATAGCTGCCAGTCAACGTGAACGCCTATTATTGACTGTGATATCGGGCGCAGGTTCACCCTTGCGGTCGGTACCGCCACAACACGGTGGTGTTCATCCTGGCCAAGGAGTACAACCTGAGGAATCTTCGCACCATCCACCGACTGGACCGACTGACCAGTGGACTTCTTCTGTTCGGACGTTCTCCACGCAAGGCTCGTCAGATGGAGCAGCAGATCCGCAACCGGCAGGTCCAGAAGGAGTACGTGTGTCGCGTCGAGGGCCTCTTCCCAGAGTGAGTAGCCTGCATGATGAGATAATTAACCCTAGCATTACCAAGAGATTTTTTTGTCATACCGCTATACCAAGGGGGGGGGGGTCGAAAAGATACACTATTTAAATCACATGTTAAAAAAAAAAGTCACAAGTTTTTTTCTATCCAATTTTTTTTGCGGAAATACATATTATTCGGTGCCTATAAACTAACAGTAAAAATTACAAAAAAATTCAGATTTTTTGCAGAAGTATTTCACATTTTTTTCTTCACTTTAAGAAAGTTGTGGGTCGTCTCGACCCCTCCGCCCCTCTTGGTAATGCTAGAGTTAATGAATTAATAGATTTTCAGTCACGGGGAAAGAAAAGGTGGTGGTACCTGTTAACCGAGTTTTATTTTGATTACAAGTAATTTATTTGTTTACCACCATGCACTGGTATATGCTAAAAACACAATAAATATATTATTCCGTATTTTTAATATTGTATATTTTGGCTTCAAAAAATAATTACTATATTTAAACCTCATCAGTAATTAACCCAGTACTACATCCCAGCTTTTAGCGTCACTGTTTTTCACCCATGACTGTATTCAGTTTATTTTTTTTATACAAATAGCATAGAACAATATTCACAATAATAATGAAAAAACATGCGTACATTTATAATAACAACAATTAGCCAAATTCTTTAATACCATAATATAAATTAAATAATTATTTATTTATTAAAACAATAATCCAGTATTTTTATATAACCAGGTAAATCATTGTATATATTATATTTTAATAATATCTGATCATATCTGATTATATATCTGTAATATGGCCATGATCACATAAAGAAAACTTTCAGGTTTGAAATTTGTACATTACCGTGTCTCATAATTATATACAGTACATTAACAGTTAAAAAGTTTTTGATTATTTTTTGGCAAATTTAGCACACTCGTAAAACACATGAATGAGACAAAATATAAATTTTTCAAAAGGGCTTACACATGACGTGGATGATTGTATATTACATGTAGGTGTGTCCGTGTCTCTTCCCAAAATTACCTGCTGGATAATTGTGCGGCAATTAAAATTTAAATTACGTCTGGAGTAGAATCTCATTACAAGTTTTACGATTTCCCTAAAGGAATTTTGTAAATATAATTTTTAGTTAAATTTCTATATTATGTAATTTAGAAATTTAATTATAAAATTTAATTATATTATTAAAATATAAATTTAAGTTTTATCTTTGTTTTAATTGCTACATCATGATGGTATTTTATTAATTTATTATAGTTTACGGTGCATGCGACAGTTTTTGTCACTACGGACGGAAGAATACCTTGCTGCAAGTTGAGTGTATTGTTCTCATACATACTTGGAAATCCAGGCCAATTAGAACAACTGTGGTGGTTCTCATTCAATTATACGGACTGAAAACGTCATAAATATTCGTGCAAATAACTTTGCATTTAATTTATGTGAATGCTTGAATTAATATCAAGGACTTTGCTTTTAAATTATTTATTTTTATTTACAAAAAATAAAATAAAGTTACTTAAAAAATATTTATATAATAAAAATACACTAGAGATGGGATTCAATATAAATAATAAAAATACAAGGGAGTAATTTCTATTTAATAATTACGTATTTTAACGTTTTGTTGATGTTTTAATGAAAATTATATTTTTTAATGCACCAGTGACTTTGCAAACTCTTTGCATTCAAGAGTTTACCGTTAATAATTTACTTATTGCAAAAAAAAAAAAAAAAAAAAAAAAAAAAAAAAAAAATCAGATGATATCACAACAAAAAGTATTATAGTATGATAAATAAAATAATGTACTTTTTAAATTAATTAGTATTGAAGCAAAAAACTTTGAAATAATACTTTAGAAAAGTAGAAAAACAATAATTTATATAATATACTCGTAACTCCATTTATTCTAAAATCATTATATGAATATAATATAATTATATTCTTGCCTTTTCAGTGCATATAAAATGTTTACCGTGAAAAGTTTTTTGCTCTTCTGACAATAACATTGCTTCATCATGCAGTTTCATCATAATATCATATAATAATAATAATATAATATTAATAAATATTCATAATATGATGATATTGCTATTTCATCATCATATTATAATAAATATTTCAAAGCTGATTTTTTTTTATTTGTAAAATATATGAGAACGCGTGATCAATAAATATTGTTTTTTTTTTTTTTTTTTTTTATTTCATGTAAGTTTCTCAACAATATCTCAATATAGC
Organism: Siphlonurus alternatus; assembly: GCA_949825025.1. NCBI lineage: Eukaryota > Metazoa > Arthropoda > Insecta > Ephemeroptera > Siphlonuridae > Siphlonurus > Siphlonurus alternatus. The sequence continues at coordinate 11,551,785 of OX463782.1, read as the reverse complement.
GATATTAGCGATCTAGTAATAATAATTATAATAATTTTTTAATAAATTAAAAAAAATATTTATTTTTTTATTTATATTTTTAAAAAATTAAAATATAAAACAATAACTTTATTTAGAACTATTTCTCGGTAAATAAGGTTTTGGAATTGAGAAATCTAGCTGCTGCATTGTTCCAAAAGCTTTATTATGATCGTTTTGATAAGATTCGTTGTTATCACGAGAACTATGAGATAACGAACTTCTCTGGACATGAAAGAAGTTTGGATGAACGACTTCGCGAGAAATACATGATCCATTTTTATTTTTTTTTTTAATTTCCCTTAAACATTCTTAAGGGTAAGATAACACGAACAATCGATTGTTGTTAGTCCCATTTGATTAACATGTAAACCTTAGCAACCTCATAATGATTCTGAATTTTTTTTTAGAGACAGTTCTTAGCATTAAAAAAATATGGAGAAAATTTCAAAACAATCGGACGATCCAATTTTTTTAAATGAATTTTTTAAATTTTCAGTATAGGGCTTTCCCATGGAGACCAAAACTAAAAAAATTAATTTAAAAAAATTGGATCGTCCGATTGTTTTGAAATTTTCTCCATATTTTTTTAATGCCAAGAACTGTCTCTCAAAAAAAATTCAGAATTATTATGAGGTTGCTAAGGTTTACATGTTAATCAAATGGGACTACAACAATCGATTGTTCGTGTTACCTTACCCTTAAAATAGTTAAAATTATACTCTAAAAAGTTGTGGCGTCATATATTATAGTCATGCGCCACCATTCCCACCAATGTTACTATATAATGCTCTTTTCTCATTTACTATAATAAACGTGTGTTTTTTAAATCCATTTGCATCAATTTATGTATTTATTTTAAATTGGATTTAAAATTAAATTTTACAGCATGATTTTAAGAGTGTTAAAGTGTAAAAAGAAAATCAGAAAAAAATTAAATTATTTAACTCAAAATCCTTTTATGCAGTAAAAAAAAAAAAAAAATCATGCAGGTTGTCTATTGGACAACTCAATTAAAAACGGTGCAGCACCAAACCTGTTCGCCACTAATCGCGTTGTGTTTCAGTGAGGAGATCAAGTGTGTGGAGCCGATCGAGGTGGTGAGCTACAAGATCGGGGTGTGCAAGGTGTCGCCCAAGGGCAAGGACTGCAGCACCACCTTCGTCAAGCTCGGCTACAACGGGCGCACCAGCGTGGTGCTGTGCAAGCCGCACACCGGACGCATGCACCAGATCAGGGTGCACCTGCAGTACCTGGGTGAGAGTGGTGCTCAATTAACATTCAGTTAATGATGTTTTAAATTGGTGTAAATTTGGACAGTGAGTGTTTAAAGTTATTAAAAAAAAAAGTAAAGAATATAAAGTTAATAAATATAATGTTAAAAAAATGTACTCCAAAAATCTGAAAAAAAAAACAAAAAAAAAAAAAAACCATAATATGATATATAGTACCACATTATAAATTTTAATAATACTATTTTTAGTTTTTGCTCATTTCTCATTTACTAAATATGCATTTTTTTTTATCCATTTGCATCAATTTATGTGTTTTTTTAAAAATTGGATTTAAAATTAAATAAAGAATATTAATATTTATACTTATTTAGTAAACCAACCACTTAAAAAAGTAAAGTTATAGTAATGCATTTAATTATATATATATAAGATTTATTTTATAATTAAATTAAAAAAATAAGGAATATAAGTACACTAGTATTACAGAATAACAATGAATGCTGAAAAAAACCCTAAAAACAGAAATTAATGCTTGACAAGTGCACCATTTTACAGTCATAAAAATATACCAACTAAATTAATGACTTCTGAATATGCTTGCCGGTAATGACTATTTCAAGCAAACACATCGTTTTTGTCGGTGACAGCTGTTTCGTGTCCGCAGGCTTCCCGGTGGTGAACGACCCTCTGTACAACCACACGGTGTTCGGTCCGGAGAAAGGCAAGGGCGGAGTCATCGGCAAGTGTGACGAAGACCTCATCAGGGACCTCATCAACATCCACAACGCCGAGAACTGGCTGGGCATGGACGGAGACTCGGACCTCATGCTGAGTCCCGCCATGGCCCTCCCCCTGCCCCCCGCGGACTCCTCGGACTCCCAAGGTACAGACAATCCACACAGACTAGTGGAAAAAAGACTATCAGTTCATTTAAATATTTAATGGGAGCCTCAAGTCCAACTGCTTTCCTATTTATGGATTTGAGACTTTTTTTTTTAGAAATATTGGATTTCATTTTTTTTATTATTATTATTCGCTAGCCCATTGATATACCATTCATACCATTCCATTCATATATGATATGTTCCAACTCTCAACTAAAATAAATGTGTGCTCAAATATAGCACTTTTTATATTTTTTTTATATGCCATGTTAAACTTTTGCTGCAATAAAAATTTTGGAAAATATGATAATGTATAATATAATTTTTTAAGATTTTTTTATAGTTCAAAAAAAGCAAATGTTCTGAAAGTTATAAAATGAAAAAATTTGTTTTGCCCTGATCAAATGATATTTTTTTGGTTCAGTCCCCCCCCCCCCAAAATGTAATTTAAATTCTGCATCACAATCCTCAATGTGACCTCTGACGTTGCAGAGTCGAGCCCCGGAGACTCGCCCAACGACGAGGCGGCGGCCAGCAAGGTGACGGTGGCCACGCAGACGGGCCACGAGGCGCCCGACATGTGCTTCGAGGTGGCCAAGATGAGCCGAGACCCGCACTGCTACGAGTGCAAGGTCCGCTACCGAGACCCCAAGCCCAAGGACCTGGTCATGTACCTGCATGCCTGGAAGTACCGGGTGAGTGGCTTCAAGTTGACCTTTTTTACATTTCAACTGATCTGTTCGAAAATATATACTTCAATCTGCTAGTAAATTGTTAAATAAGCATGTATTCAGAAAAAAAAATAACTTATTACATGTATTGTTTTATTAATTCATATGTTTACTTTACAACCAGATGACCTATAACAAGTAGTCTGTTTATGAATAAATATAATAAATAAATGAATTATGTGAATTCACATTAACAATAAAAATCTACCAACATAGATACTGTCACTTTTGTAAGACATTAGAATAGATATAATAATTAGTGTGCAATAAGATATATAGTTCAAGCAATTAGACTTAAATACAAGACTAATAGGACCAAGTCCTAACGTTCTAATATTTCCTCACAATATAAAGTCTTGTTTTTCTTCCTCAGGGTCCTGGTTGGGAGTATGAAACGCAGCTTCCCGATTGGGCGAAGGAAGAGTGGGAGGAGCCTGCAGAGTAATGTGATTGTCTGAAAGAAAATCTGTTGAAGTGACTACTCGACTGTGCGTGCACAAGTGTTGGTTATTCATAGAGTGGCGCATATCAAGCTTGGGTGCCTATCATTAAATACCCACAATATATTTAAATAAATAAAAAAGACACTGTTGTGGCTATTCATAATTTTATATTTTTATTTATGATAGAATCTTTTAAAGAGTGCAATCTTTAGACAGTTATTTCATAATTAAAAATACATAATATAAAATATAAAGGCCTATACGAGCTTCCTAGGTAATTTTTCATTGAACTCTTTTACTGTATTCTGGTTAAACAAATATATTATGAACTAGAAAAACAAACACTTTGTTGATAAAAGTATATTATATAATAGCATTTTTTGTTTTAATTATAAATATATAATTATTATATTAAATATCCGCTCTTGGAACTTAATTTAATTTTTCCAAATTATGCATTTGTCTCCATCATTCAAATTATACAGTATATATGTCTCATGAATTTTTGGTTATTTAACAATTAATGGTGAAAAAAAACAGCTATTGCCTAATATTAAAAAAATATGTGTATTTTATTTTAGTAATATCGCGATTTTTGTTGAATTTTAAATCACTCTCTGCATTTTCATAATAGAGGGACCAAAATCGCGTTCATTACAATCTAATTATTGTTTTCCGTATTTAAATTAAGTTCTAAGAGTCTACCAATTATAAGACATGTTCAGATATGAGTGTGAATGACGTGAGACGAAAGAGGGGAGTGCAAGCTTATGTGGAATTATATCACTGTGGTATTAAAGCAAAAAGTATTATTTGCTGTTTTTATATACTGAGTAGAGCTCTCCGCCAACGGAAGAAAAGTTATGTGGACATATGTGACAGTGAGCTTCCCCACAATGAAGCCCAGAAGATAAGATTTCCTCTAACCAGGCTCGCTCGAATCCTAATTAATTTTTTTTAATTATTAAGTTTTGGGATTGTGAAATTAATTTTGAATTTTTAAGATAATATGTTTTGTCCTTTCTTCATCATCCAAGATTTTTATCTTCAACGTGTTATAAATATTATCTATGTTGGAAAAAAATATATCAATGGCGTGTCGTGCAAGCCTTGTTATAAAAAGGGAGAGCATTTGGGCTTTTAGCCTTTAATTTTTTAAAAAAAAAGTAAAAACATTTTGTAAAAAAAATTATATTACATTTAAAAAAAATTACCAACGTAATAGAAAAAAAAGACAAGAGTGTGCCTTGTTGATCGTTGTTTTCTACGTGCTTGTGAGGGCACAACAAGAAAGTTGCCCAGGGTATTTCATTAATTTCTACAGACAATCAAGTGATACAAGCAAGTTGTACCGTTCGTAATCTGTCGTCAAAAATGTTGTTGTTTTCTTTCTTAAAAAGGCTCCGTGACAATCTGTTCACTACTTATTTTCAGCTGTGTAAAAAAAAAAATATATATATTTTTAGGCATAAATTTAAGTTTATAATTTTAAAAGGTATGGCTAAAAGAAGAAGAAGAAATATTTAAATATATATTATAAGAATGCCACATTATGTAATTTAGGCTCTGACAGTACACTGAGTGGTGTATGTAATAACAATATAATAATAATAAATAATTATATCAATAGAATAGTCCACTGTACCAATTTCAGGTCATAAATAATTAAACATAATTTAATAAATATAATAATGCCAATATTTTTACTCACAGTGTACAATCAGAGTTTTCACAATTTTTCTTTCATAGTGTGTTAAATAAATTATTTATATATAATAAAATTAAGTTGTTTGAAAAGAAAAAAAATATATATATTAATTAAAATTTTAATACTTGAATAATCTTTTGAAGCATGTTATGAATATCATATATAAATTTTAGCCTGGGACCTAATTAAAAAAAAAAAAAAAAAAAAAAAGAGTAATTAAATATTGAGCCTGCTAACACACTTCTATTCATATATGAAATGAGCTTAAAATTAAGTTTGTTTTTAAAGCTAGGAAATTGTAATAAATGGTAAATATACAAATCACACCCGTTTTATTTCACTTCCAATTCAAGTCTCGGATAGAAATATAATATTCTTTTGTGAATAGCTTGCATGGAATATGTACACATTCATACTGTCACATTCTATCAATACACCTATTAAAAATTTAAAATTAAAACTATTTCAGGCACAAAATATAATATAATAACAAATTGTCACATTCACCAAAGAACATAGTTTCATCAGTAACCTAATAGAATAAGTTAAAATATTATAATTATATTTCATCTTTGGAAAGCTACCATAATCAATTGCACTTTGATTTGTAAACAAGTTAACTCAACAATCACTTTTTTTTTTTTTTTTTTTTTTTTTTTTGCATTGTTGCCTCTTTTTAAGTTTTTAATTATAAAATTTCAGTTGATAATAAGACTATTATATGATATTTATATATAATATAATTATATTATTATATGATGGAAAATTATCCGAATTCAATTAAATTTAGTCAATCAGTATTAAATTCTATAGACGATTGTTTAAAATATTCAAATATATTTAAAAAGTCAAATGAAAAAGACTCTAAATATTATAATAATGATTATTTTTTATCATTTTTAGAATCAGATATAAATCACGTACAACAAATAATTGATAAGAAAAGAAGAACATATCTTGGTGATGATATTTTAGTTTACGTTCTTGACCCAGGCTTGGTTGAGCCGGAGTATTGCTGCTTAGACGAGAAGCCCGAGGACCCAGAGCGCTTGCTGCTGCAACAACGCAGACAGAGGCTGGAGGCGAGTCTGCACGCCCGGGCAGAGCACCAGCACACCACTGAGAAGTCCCAGGCAGCGGCGAGACAAAGGAAGCTCTGGCGTCCATTCGTGCCAAACGAACAGGAGGTGCTGGCGGCTAAAGGAAATGAGGCTTTCATCGAACCTTTGAGACGAGAAAGAGAAGAACTGAGGAGAGCAAAAGAAGAAGAAGAGAAAAATAAAATAGAGTGGGAAAATCGTGAAGCTCAAGTAGAACCATATTTAAATGAAGTAAAAGAACATGGTGAACCTAGACATAAAATTCAATCACGATTTTGGATTAATTTACTTGGAGCTGATATTTGTGAACAAAATATTTTAGTATTTGAAAAATCACCTAAGAATTCAAACAGTAATAATATAAAAATAATTGATGAAGAAATTGATACAATATATTTTGATAAATTAACACACAAAGAAAATATGAGACATGAAATAAGAGATTTCAAACACCAGGAAGCGGAAAAGAAGCGTCGGCAGAAGATTCTAGTGGCGATGAGTGACAAGGAGAGGCTGTGCACCCAAGCAGCGTGGCAAAGACAGTTGGAGAGGGGGCAGGTGGAGGAGAGACACAAGAGGCAGTGGTGGCCGAGAAAGGCGGACCCGAGGAAAAAAATGAGAAAACGTTTCAACGAGCCACCCAAGAAAGAACCAGTGAAGATTATTAAACAAGCACCTAGAGAACTAACAGATTTAGAGAAAAAACAACTTCACGCTAAACAAAGACATAAATATGAAATGAAGCAAATGCAGGAGCTTAAAGAGAAATTTTACCGACCGGGTAAATTGAATGACATAAGTCAGTTGAAAGTAAGGAAACCAAAGATTCCCGTCCCAAATGACTGCGAGGACAAAGAATTTCGACTCTTTGCGACACGTTTTATAGCCAGACGTCACAAGGAGTTGGTGCAGAAATTTAAATGGAGGAACATAGTTTATCCAAAGCCGTACACATTTGGACTGGGCTTGAAGATTTTTCCAGGATTTACTCCAGCTCCAGAAATGGTGATCAAGACCATGATTCAGGAACAGAGTCTATGTTCAGAACAGAGACTAATGTTGTACTGTGACAAATTTTTGTCACTGTATGTACCACTTCTGGTCGAATAAATTATTCTATTCTATTCTATTGGAGTAACAAAATTGAAGAAATTGCTCAAAATTTTGTTTTGAATCTATTCTTTTTATTTCAAATAAAAATGTTGTGCCACTTCTGTATCTATTTTATCATAGTCCTATGTATAAGATAACGGGAAAAAAATAAATAAATAAATAAATAAATAAATAAATAAATAAATAAATAAATAAATAAATAAATAAATAAATAAATAAATAACCCAAGCTTGATTCCTAAACTGAATGCTAAAAGATTAACAGTAAAATAATGCACCTTTTTTTTTTTATAAATTAATCATAGTATTTTATTATATACCACTACAATTTATCAAAAATTACAGCTGAAACTTAAGACAATGTTCTAGTTTATAAAATATAAAGTTTAATCTTGTGAATGTTCATAACATTAAGTAAACAATTTAACTTTAGTAATTAGAGTACAAGAAAAAAAAGGAATTAATGTTTAAATCAACGACTTTTTTATGATATATTTACAGCATTATGTTGTTAATATGAACATCGTGTTAGACACGGCATCAGTTTGTGGCACAGCAGCAACTTCAGAAAAGTGACACCAGGGGGCAGGCAATATTGCAAATGTTAAAAATCATATCAAAATACAGCTTCTGTAATATTTAAGTTTTGCTGTGTTCAATTTTAAAAAAATAATCATTACAATTAGAAGTCAATTAGAATTTTCCTTATTGAAATTTTAAAACAAAATTTGGATAGTTAAATTTAACCAGCGTATTAAATCTTACATCAAACGCTTCTCCCGTCTGATTTATCTCGTAGTCACCTGCAGTACTGCCCCCACTTGTCCCCTCTCTAGCTCATCCGCATCATCAGCTGCACCAGCTTTGAGTTAGTATCCCCGGGCATGTTGTACGGCAGAGTGGCGGAGAACGCCGTGATGGCTTGGCCGCGACGTCGCAGGACCTCCAGTGCCTGCAAGGAGAGCTCGTCAAAGACATCACCAAATTTATATTTATTGATGGACCGATTCAATTTTGGAACAGTGGACAACTTGCTTGATTTTTTTTTATTGCAAATTTGGATAGAGAACATTTTCATTTTTTTTTTTTTTTTCATAATTATTTTTTATCTCTTAAAATTGTGCTGCAAATTACTGTGACGTCATAGTCATGCAAATATTTAGCACGCAAGCATAGGGAAAGACATTGCATGACTGTGACGTCACAGCTTCTTTCCCTTCGATTTTGAGAGTATTAGAGGATAAAAAAAAAAAAAAAAAAAATGACAATACATAACTCAAGGTACAGTACAAATATGCAATAAAACAGCATTGTAAAAACATTTCATGAAGGTAACTTTTTATTGGTCGTACTGTTTTGTTACTGCTCTTTTCCCATACAGAATTTTCAGAAATGCTTTGTTGTATTTTTGTTTTATTGATTCATTAATTTATAAATTGTGTGTAATTTTAATAATAAAATAAGAGAGCAAAATAATATGACGTTATTTAAGAGCAACTAAAATATTTACAAATGTTTTATAAATTTAGAGAAATTAAAGAAAATTATTACATTGTATATACATTGACTCTTTTTTCCACAATGAGGATGAGATATTAGAATGTGAAAATTTTAGTGACTTAATCGAAAGAAGGGGTAAAAATATGGTACAGTGAATTTTTTCAGAATTTTCTGAGACCGGAAACTATTTTTAAAAAATTATTGAAAGTCTATTTTATGACGTCACGGGCGGCACTTCTTAAGAAAAAGGATAGGGCAGTGCCGCCCGTGACGTCATCAAAAAAGACTTTCAATAATTTTTTAAAAATAGTTCCCGGTCTCAGAAAAATCTGAAAAAAATCACAGTACTATATTTTTACCCCTTCTTTCGATTAAGCCACTAAAATTTTCACATTCTAATATCTCATTAATGTCAGAATAAAAAAACTATCAGCTCACCTGGTCTCTCACTCCAGAGCTGGCCAAGTTGATGGTCCTGAAACAACATTGAGAAAGGTCAGTCATAAGAGAGGCAAATTTAACATAATATAAGAATGGAGCAAACCAGAGCATATTTGGAGGTCTTGCCACACAAAGTTTAATTATAAAAACCATTCCAGCAGTAACATGAACTGCAGTTATTGAAAATACAGCAGAAAAAACAAATTTAATATTATTTTTAAGACAAGAGTTTTTGTTCCTTAGCACATTGTGAATTGCACTCCCTTACTGAAATGATGCAGATACCAACCCAAAAATTAAGAAGGACTTAACAGACATCAACAGAGAGATTGTCGACGAGAAGTACTCACTTCTGTTGAGTGTACTCGGCACTCAGCATGTTCATGGTGGCCAGCAGGATGTCGGGGAAGTTCCTCATAACACTGTCATCGAGGTGACGGAACGACTTGGTGTACTTGTCAACGTCTGCCTCCTTCGAGGGCAGCAGCTCTGTCTGCCAGATCAGCTGTGGGGCAAGTCCGTACTTGTAGCAAAAATTATCACAACTCAAAACAACCAAATATTCAATACTAACTCTGAATAATTATAAAAATATGTATAGCAAAAATTATAAGCCAACATTTCATAATATTTTATTGCTTTTCGATCTTATGTTACAGTATAAGCACATCATATCAGTATTATTAGCAATCTCATGGTGTTAGTCAAATATATTAACATAACTAATAGAATAAGAAACTTAACAACTCAGGGAAACTCTAAAATTTTAAGTAACATCCATTTTACTATTATTTTTACTCTGCCATTGCAATGCTGCTAAATTCTGTTAGAACTCACAGAGGGGGCTAGTCACAAGAGATCTTAGACAAACTTCAGTTTAGAGATTTATCCTGGGTTAAACCAAGTTGAGTGCTTAACACAGTAGTAAAAAAAAATCTGTGTGTAAGATATGTCACATTTTTTTTTTTTTTTTTTTTTTTTTTAGTGCTGTCATTATTTTTATTTGTGTTATTGGTGAAGGCCCCTACAATGTTTTAATTTTACCGGTACAGTACATAACCTAACACAACCAGAGCTATATCTAATCTACACAAAGAACCTGAGACTCACATCCATCGCTGCCGCCACGTCCTGCATGTGGTAGAGGTCAAAGAACAGCAGCAGTTGACACAGCAGGTTGAAGTTGTTGGCGGTGGCTGCAGGGCAGTTGAGGTGGCGACCCTTGTAGCGCCGCGAGATCCTCGAGGCCACGCCGGCCAGACGGTCCCTCACCGAACCAGGGATGCCCTCCAGGGGAAGCACCTGACCCAGCATCGAGCCCAGGATGCGCAGAGCCCCTTCATGGTCCTGGGACACACGAAGGACATTACTTCAGGTCTAAAGTACCTGTCTCTAATATTAATGGACAACATAAATGATTTTTTAATTGTAGAAATGAATAGAGGGTACTGATTCTTTTTTAGATTTTTAGAGAATGTGAATTAAAAAAAAAAAAAAAAAAAAGGGGGGAAGTACAGAGAGAAGTGTTATGTCTTAATAAAAGGATAGGACTAAAAGGGGAATGGGTTCAAAGTGTTCAAACCTGTTTTGAATAACTTTTTAGCAATACTTCCTCTAACAAAGAATAAAAAAAAAAAAAAAAAAAAATACAAACACAATTTTGTGCTCTCTATTACTTTCTGCATTAAACAATAGTCTGTCACTTTGTCACCATAAATCCCACGGATTGTTGTGACTCACCCCACACAGCTCGTAGATGGAGATGGCGTCCTCCAGAAGACTCTTCTTCTCACACTCCTCCGCCACCATTCGGATCACCCCCTTGCACTCATCCTGCAACAAACATGATGTCACTACATGGAGACTATCATCATTGCATTCAAATGTAACAAAACAATATTTTATTCTACTTTTTAGACCCTAAAAAAAATCTGTAGTACTTCTTACTTGCATAATTATTGTACATAAAATATGAACATTTACATTTACATCACCTTCATAACCATGTGGTACACATACACTTTATATCAAGAGTGGAAAAAACAAAACAATTTAAGTACAGTGATTAATTTATTTATTTGTAATTTATATCCATGTTTTTGTTTAAAATTTAGTATTTTAATTTGGATTACGGCTTTATTATTTGACATAAATTATTTGCCACTGACAGACCAGGGGACTCACCATGGATGGGAAGAAGGTGTCGATAAGTCCACTCAGTCTCGTGCCGTCGTCAGCCAGGTCCCCTAGGATGGCACTGAAGGCCGAGGTCTCCATGGCCAGGTCACAGCAGCACAGCTTGAACAAGCTCACCCCCTCCGGACCCTTCAGCTCCCTGTGGGCAATGACATTTCAATTTACAGCACAAACTTAAAACAACCTGGAGTAAACAGATTAGACATAAGAGAGCACTAATCAAAAGTCACTAAGAAAAAAATTAATTTTTAGTTTGCAATTAAAGAATTATTCACAGAGGCTTTGCCAAGTCAGACGATTAACTCAATTGCACATAAAATTCTGAAAAAGAAAAAAATAAATAAAAAGGTTTTAGTTTTAGGGGGAAGAGAAAAGATAATTATTCAAAATCAGATCACCCCTAAATAGAAAGGTAGAGGATATTTTATCGAAGTAACCTCTTCAACAACCAAATTGTGTACTGACAATGATCGTCAAGATACTGACCTGAGGAAGTAGTAGTAGTGCAACACCTCCCTCAGGTTGCTCTGCTCGAACTTGCGACAGTAGGTCATGACGAGCCGTGCCAGGTTCAGCCGCTTGCTTGGAGACGGGTCGTTCTCTTCACTTGACACTACAGAAGATAAGTTTAGTGTCAATGACATACACTAGTTACTTTGGACACAAGCATTTTCTTTTAATTAGTTTAGCATTATCTGCATATTACTGTGCAGTATTCAGCATGTTGAAGTACTATGGTTTGAAATTGCTTGCTTCTGGAGATTTCTTAAGCCAAAATTTTTTATAGTTTCTTTTTAAAAGATAAATTTTTAAAATTCCAAATCAATCAAGAGAAGAAGCAAGAGCACTTCTGAATTCCCTCACAAGCTCCAACCCTAGGGTACTCACAGAGGGGTGACTGCACGGTGGCGGGCGTCCCCAGCAGACCTCCCTCGGCGAGGGCTAGAGCCATGTGCACCGCGTGGGGGCGGAGGGTTGAGGAGCGAGAGAGGAACTCGATGGCTGCCTCGAACTGGCCGGTAAGCACCAGAAGTTGGGTGTACAGGTAGGGCTGCTCGGATGCGTGGTAGTGGGTCTCTCCTGCAAGGGGACATGTCCGTTAGTGTTTGTCAACGTGTTGAATTGTCAGAAGAACTAGGAAAAATATTAAATAAATGAATTTATAAATAAATAAATAAATAAATCAGAATGTTATTATGATGCTATCCTGAATAAAGAACTATATTATATTAATTAAAAATGACACACTCCACATTAGCCTGCTGCTGATTCCTGTTATAAAATACCCTCGACTCACCATATTCCTGGACGATGAGGCTCTGCAGGTGGTTGTACGACAACATGTCCACTGGCGACTCTGGCTCAGGCCTATCTTCTTTGGGGATCCTGATTTGTCCGAGCTTGAACCACAAGTAGTCCTCGGCGGTGCGCACAACCTCAGGGTACTCCTCACGCACGTCACACGCAGCCAGAAGGCAGAACACCACCCTGCGCACACCAGCGTTAGAATGGGCTCTTTGCTTTAATAACTTCAGTTAATAAAGAGGTTGGTTGCCGTTACGGTCATTAAAACTTGCATGAAAGTTACACTAACCGTTTGAAGAGGTCGGTGCAGTTTGCAATGCCACGGCGGTACTGGAAGCGAAGAGTGTCCACCGTCCTGTCTCCTAGCTGGCCATCGGGACTGGCCACAAGCTCTTCGAGGATTGGGCAGAAGTTGGCCAGCTGAAGTCTGCAAAAACAAGAGTCAAGGTCAAACAACAAGGTCATACATCTTTCATTACACAAGGCAATAACACAATTTTCATGAATGTAACAGAGGGAATGTAATTTTAGTGTGGTTTTTAAAAAGGATTTAAAAGGTAAATATATATATATATATATATATATATATATATATATATATATATATATATATATAATTCATATTCAACTAAAAATTAACATGAGAGACTTCATCAACAAGACAGTGCTTAATGTATTTTATTTGAACTTCTTTATTTAAATTCCAACATAAATTACTGACATAATCACAGTATCAAATGATAATTATACTAGATTAAACAATCACAAAACAAAAGAATTAAACAAGAACTAGACATTATTGGGAATAGACTGGGGGAGACTGACCCGACTTGTTGCGCAGCGTAGAGGGCTGCCTTGGAGTCCCCGCAGCGCAGGCAGTAGTACACGAGGGCCCACACCGGCTGCCCCTCCACCTGTCCGTCCTCACAGCCAAGCACAGAGGTAGACTCCTGTACTGCGGCGTAGCTACGCACCAGAGGGAAGGTCCCGGGCACACCTCCCTGCCTGGCTCGCTGCATGTTGCCAGCCACCGTGCTCTGCATGTACGTCTTGTACCTGCAAAATTCACCATCAGTTGCAAACAAATTTGTAAGTGTTTAATTCATATGAAAAGATTTAATTACTTTATTACTGAAATAAAGAATAAATTTAATTTACAGTCAATGAATGAATGAGAAAAAAAGAAGAAATAATTCATGAATTTTATAATACTTTTGCTATAAAAATGTAATGCCTCAGTCACGTAACTATAACCTAACAGACGTAATTACTTCATGCTAACTATTGTTTACTTAATTTAAATTTATGTTTTGAATGGCTTAAAAAGCTAATAATACCAGTTTGAGGACAGAGTTGAATATAACTGTGATGACAGGTGAAATTATCCTCCTTATGACTCACCGCTCCTGCAGGAAGGCACGGGCCTGCTTGATGAGGGCCGCCTGCACTGCCGGGGAGTTGCGGCACTTGATGGTGTCCCCCGAGAGCAAGGCCAGCTGTACCGGCATGTGCATCATGGTGCCGAGGCAGTCCCACAGGTCAGGAGCTTTCTGTGGAAGCAGAGAGGGTAAGAAACCACATAGTTTTAGAACTAACAATTTCTATCTTTCAGTAGTTTTTTTGAGAAAGAACAGGGTTATGTACTTAATGTCAGTAAAGCTTGTATTACACTAAACAAATTTGCTTAAAAATTTTCCTTGCATTAAAAATTTTATCCTCCAAGTACTTGTACAACCATAAATATCTTAAAATTAATTAAGAAATTGTGACTATCTACCGTACATCACAGTATCTTTTAAACTACAGTAAATAATAGTACAGAAATTATCATACACAACATGCTTCTCCTCATATCAGTTACCTTGTCTGAGAAGAGCACAGACACCTCCCTGAAGATCTGCACCAGAGTCTCGCTGTGGGTGCCGGCCAGGTGGGCCTTGTTGTACTGCATGACTCGCAGGGCGTACGACGTCTCAGTGCTTGACATGAGGCTGCGGGCGGACGAGGGGGCCTCGCTCATCACCGTCGACTGAAACAAGATGTAGCTGAGTCACGACGTACTGGAGACTGTGCCAGAAGATATGATCTACCAATGGTTGTTCTGAATAAAGAATGCATTTTACTATCTAATTAGTTCCATGAATATTGAAGCAGCCATTTAAGTTAATACACATTGGTTTATTTTACTTTATTAATTTCTACTGCAAATACGAACATAATCATTTCAGAGTTGCTCACATAGTTCAATAATCTAAATTCTAAAATGTATTTGTAAGAATACACCATCTCTGTTTATATATACAGTACTGTAGTTTCATTGCAATCTATCAACATACAGTAAAAATTTACGTAAAATCAAGGGACTGAGGAAATTAGGTTTATCTTATATCAAGTTTTTCCTATACCTGCAATGCTATTTATTTTTTATGGGACCTTGATCTCCTTTACTCAAAATCAAGTTTTACCTAACGACAAGTTGTGTAATAATGAGTTCTCACTGTATTACTTTTACTACCGGTACTGTATTTGCCCACTTGCTATCAACAAAATACTTGAGGTTTCAACGCCCACTAAAATCAGACAAGAAAGTTGTCCCACCTTCTAAAGGACAACGTACCTCCATCTCCTGCACGGAGAAGTCGATGGAGGGGTCTGCGGACTCCTCGACCAGCAAGTGCAGACAGTCCTCCTTCTCCTTGAGCCAGCTGTCGTCGAGTGCAGAGGCCTCCTCTTCTTCCACCTTGTAGAAGTTCTGACAACATCAAACAAACATTGAGATATTAGAGTGTGAAAATTTTAGTGGCTTAATCGAAAGAAGGGGTAAAAATATGGTACTGTGAATTTTTTCAGATTTTTCTGAGACTGGGAACCATTTTTAAAAAATTATTGAAAGTCTATTTAATGACGTCAAGGGCGGCACTGCCCTATCCTTTTTCTTAAGAAGTGCCGCCCGTGACGTCATCAAAATAGACAATCAATATTTTTTTAAAAATAGTTCCCGGTCTCAGAAAAATCTGAAAAAATTCACAGTACCATATTTTTACCCCTTCTTTCGATTAAGCCACTAAAATTTTCACATTCTAATATCTCACTACAGAATCTTACTAAATATGTCGTGTATAACAAAAATAATTATGTATACAGTAGTACATAAAAAACTTGTTATTATGTAAAGTCAAGGGACTCAAGAAATTAGGTTTCCCTGATATTGAGTTCTTCCTACCATGCAATGCTAATTATTTTTTACTCTAAACCTACACATAAAATATAAACCTTATCTCACTAGACATAGCCCTATAATTTTTTTTTGTAGTTACGTGATTTGCATTCTGAGTTGATGATTTATGCTTTTACTATGAAATTAAAAGCAACAATATAAGGATAAAATTTTTTTTCATATTTTCTGCAGAGCCAAATCTGTGTCCCAATGTTACCGAGTATGTTACTTACGTCTGAACGACTTTCCTCGATGATGCTTAGCAAAGCATTCTGTGTTTCATTCATCAAGAAGCTGTCAATGTCAGTATCAGGAGTAGGCTCTAAAGGTGCGAGCATGTCTCGGGAACTCAGGGTTTCCAGTTTCTGTGATAACTGAGAGAGGTCAACTCCTTTTGATCCAAGGAGCAAGTGCCTGCAACAAACACAATACTTTAACATCACTTTATTAACTTGATCAAGATAAAAATTAATAGTATGTATTCTGGGATGATCGAGAGCTAATGTTTTGAAATTGCAGAAGAGAGATGAACGAGATTACCCTTCTCTAGCTTACAGGAAAAAATAAAAATTATAAAAATTGTCCCCCAACTTACATACTACATATCCTAATTAATGGCTACTAGTCTCCTATATTCCATCATCCACAAGAGAAGAGGCTTCAAGTGTTTCCCGGCGGGAAATTGTTCTCCATAATGCACCATGATAAAAAAAAATTGCTTTTTTTCCTCAGTACTAATAACTATTAAAGCTATTAATTTGAAACCATCTCCTACCTCCTCATTTAGGGATCTTCTGACCTTATTATCCTCTAAAAAATTCCAAAAAAGCAATTTTGAGGGTTTTTTACATAGGTTTGGATAGGACGGTGGAATCACTGCTAAATCAGCTAACTTGAATCATTTCTACTTACGCCTCTGTGCCCTGGGATGGAACTGTCTGTGAAAGTCGGGTCCATAGATCGCGGGAGGCCTCACAAACTTGACGTAAGTTGCGATCAAGTCGAGGTAACGCCGCGGCTCCCATGCTTGATATTTCTGCCGACTGCTGCTCGGCATCCAGCATGAGTTGCCGCAGGTCCATGTCCGCCATTGTTGAGACTATAAAGACAACAGGAATTAGCATAGTGGCGGCCATAACCTCTTCCATTTAGCAGTATGATATTGAATAGGTCTAAAATATTGGATAATGATGGAAATAGTGAGAAATAAGCTGGATGTAGTAAAGAACTGAGGCGTTTTAAATGTACGCACACAGTACAGTATGCATATATAATATATTATATCATACTGTACTGTAGTACCGTACTGTAACTACTGTATGCATATTATTAAATTAGAATAATGATAATTATTAATTTTATTATTATTAATTATACACTTTTGTCTATTAGAAACATGGACTAGTATATTTCATAATGTTTCCAGCACATATCAATGCATGGTGGTAAACAAATAGATTACTTGTGATCAAAATAAAGTTCAGAAAACCAGTCATATCTCATATTATGTCATATGCATACTGCAGCCCTCATCCTATCTTCCCCCATGAATACAGTATGATACTGTACAGTATGCATATCATATGCATACATGAGTGTTGTATGCACCTCTTAATGCTCTAGTATGAGCCTCTTGAATTTTAGAAATCACTGTAGTATGCATATATTAAGTGTACAATTAAATCGTATACATTTATCAAGAAAAGTAGCTATATGCAATATCATATCATACGGAAAGGTTTAACAAAAATGTGACAAGACATCAAAAAGGCATGGGAGCTAGACGGGACTGCAAAAACATAAATTTTAGAAAGTGCCTTGGATTTGAAACCTAAATGTTGTATTATTATGAAAAAACAACATTCTTAATTACCTGAAAAAGCGTCAAATAGAGATTAAATTAGGCTATTAAGCTCAATAAATCTCCAAATTGGCTAAAATGCACCACCCGGCATGTTTTTCCGCGCAAAGCTGTTGAAGTGAATTTCGGTGAATTTTGATCTTCATTTTTCATAAATGAGCGGGATTTTAAAATAAAGGTTTATATTTTTCTTTGTATTTCTGTATTTTGACAACATGAAAGATGAAACAGTTGTCTGGAAACTGTGAACACTAAAGAACTAGGTAACTTTAATAAATTAACACAAATTTAGAAAATAAATGCTTTAGAATTTCAAGAAACATAATTTGTTATTTTAACATTATGAACTCAAAACAAAGCAATCACAGCTGATCCATATAATGCCTAGTAGACTTATGTCATGGGTGAGTTTATCTATTAATTAAGTAAATATACTCATTCTAATGTCCATGATTGTGTCACTTAGGGTGCTAACCAGTATGGGCAGCTCGCTCACATGGGGTGGCCCATCTGCGATCAGTGTGAGACCCCCCAGCCCTGTGACATGACCGGTCTGCCAGAGAGGCTAGCTGACAACCTTCTTCAAGTATGTGGCGGAGGAGGCCATACCCTGCTGCTGGACCGTGACGGGAGGGTTTGGGCCTGTGGCCTCACAAACAAGGGGCAGTGTGGCCAGTCCACAACAGCACCTGGAAATGTCTTGAGACCATGGCATCAGGTACATAAACACCACAACAACAAGCTTGCCATTTATTGGCTGGCATATGGAAGTGGTAAGCTTGAGGCAACAGCATATATATATATATATATATATATATATCGATGATGTTCCGTCAAAAACGACTATCTCATTTTATAGCGTCCTCTCAAAAACGACTAACTTGTTTTATCACGAGCCGAGATGGTCGCTTTTGCACTATGGGTTTCCAGGTAAACATTTTTTTATACCTGGAAACCCATAGTGCAAAAACGACCATCTCGGCTTGCGATAAAACGAGTTAGTCATTTTTGATGGAACATCATCGATATATATTATATATATATATACAAAATATAATGTTGCGAATGCAAACTTTTACTATACGTAACTGTCAGTTGCTTCCTTCAATGCTAATTATTTTTTAAGCATAATATGAATAATTAGCATTGAAGGAAGCAACTGACAGTTACGTATAGTAAAAGTTTGCATTCGCAACATTATATTTTGTGTTTTCCGTAGTGCTAGGCAATTAATAATAATCACGAAATAAACAACAATTTTTAATTAATTTAATTTATTACTGTTAAACAAGAAACAATCAACATGTTTTTGTAACAATTGAGCAAATTGCAAGAGAACAAACACATTAACAATTATATTCTAAAATTACTAATTTATAAAATTATGCTTTTTTAGCTACATTCAGGCTAATTTAAGAGTCAGTTTAATAAGTATAATCAATATATTGAATGGCAAGCATACATGATTCATTTTATTTATTATGTAACTATCATAATTTATAATGTTAAAAGTGTCAATACAGAAAATCAGGGTTGATATATTTGGTAATTTTCCACAACAGTGAAACCAATATAAAACTAAATTAAACTCTGATAGAACTTGTTGCCATCCTTACTTACAGAAGACCTTTCATCTGTCACAGGTTTTGACGGGGTCCTCGAGGGTGGTGCTCGTCGCTGCTGGCTGGGAGCACACGTTGGCCTTGACTGCAGAGGGAGTCTTGCTGGGCTGGGGCAGCAACAGTCACGGACAACTGGGAGACGGGGTAAGTGAAATCTGAAGGTACACTGTGAGAAAATCACAGAGACTAAGTATTGCAATAGAGACTTCAAAGTCTGGCTACTTTGTGGTGTCCTATCCAAACCTATATATTATACAAAAAGAATTTGAAATTACATATTTGGCATTAAAGAAATTTTTTAGAGGAAAATAAGTTCTTGATTCACTATCAGAAGATCCTTAAATGGAAGGGGAGGAGATGGTTTTAAATTAATGGTTACAGAGAAAAAAATTCAAAGTTCCTAACATGGTCTCTTATGGTGAAAATTTTTCTGCCGAGGAAAACTTGAAGCCCCTATTATGCATCTTGTAGAGAAAAACAACAACAGTCACTTGACTGAGGTCCTCTGTGGTTCCAGCTGCAGCAAGGGGGATGGACTCACGTGCCGGTGGAGGTGTCCCAGGACGTCCGACACGTGTCCGCAGGTCTGAGGCACTCGGCGTGGGTCACCAAGGACGACAGACTGAGGACGTGCGGTTCTCTGGGGAACAAGCAAATAGGTGAGAAACACAGCAATAGAAATGTGGACTTCTTGTAATTAAAATTTGGTCACTTAAATGCAATATACACAACCTTGTTGTTTTTAAAAAAATTAAACGACATCAAATACACTTTTCTGGGTAATCGTCTAAGGGAGGAAAAAAAATGCTCTATTTTAAGATTTAAATCATGAAATGAAATGAAACTTTATTGATAGCTTTCGCTAATAAGATTACATCATGAGTATTTGTATTACATTCAAATCATACAACATTACATACTCATATTACATACAAATTACTAAATTATAAAAATGTTATGATCATAGAAGAAAAGAGATAATCTTAAAAAAAAAAAAAAAAAAAATATTGCTGTCTGGTTAATTTTTATAATTTTAACAAATTTAAACCATTAGGTTGAATACTGTATATATGCCTAAAAGGAAACAATGGAAAAGAAAGGTTAAATTTGTTAGAAAAAAAATTGATGACAAAAGCTTGTGTATATATTGTTTCTGTTGTTTTCTTAATTCGTTGTTTGAAACAAAAAATTTTATTACAGTACTGCCGGAATTCCTTCAGGCCCAGAAGGTTGCATGTGGACAGCGACACCTTCTGGCTCTGGTGGGGGAGGATGAGTCATTATGTCAGACGTGGGGTGTGGGAGACAACAGGCACGGGCAGCTGGGCTGTGACCCTGCCACTCTGGGGTCCTCCCCCCACCTAGCCGTGGCCCAGCGCCTCACAGACTTCAGGTTCACTGACCTCAGCTCGGGCTGGTCCCACGCTGCGGCCATCACAGGTGGGCCTCCATCCTACTCTCTTATCACGTTGTCTAAATTGTTACCCTTGTCTTTGTTACAATACAGAGGTAGGGTTGAAAAAAATATATAATATGTATTTTTTTAAATACTGTATTCTGGCTATTTTTCAAAGTCTGGTATTGTTTAGCTTTGATACAATTGCTAAGAAATTGTTAGCTGCAGTGATTAAAGTAAAATATGTTTTCATTACCGGTAATGATTTAATGAATTGCAATGTCAATTAATTATCGCACACTGACTTTGATTGACAGGTGACAGACAAGTGGTGTGCTGGGGCAGAGGAACATACGGACAGCTCGGAGCACCCCCCTCGGACCAGCAGAGCCAGCCTGTCTGCTGGCCAGATGTCCACAATGAGCAAGGAGCAAAACTCAAGCCCTCACAGCTGGCGTTGGGGTCAGAACACACCCTCGTGTTGCTGGGTATGTTGAATTTTTTCAATTTTCTTAGCCTGGATCTTGATTTTGATTGGTTTTAGATTCTGGAGGAGTTCTTTCGTGTGGCTGGAACGAACATGGGAACTGCGGGACTGGAGACCTCAAGGACATTCACTCCCCTCAACTGATTCTACAAGGAGCGTCTGTCATTGGCTGTGGAGCTGCACACTGCTTTGCTGTTGTTTCTGATACAGTAGCAACTTAGCAACTATAGTATTTCTTTAAATGAGATACTGACTAGACCCTTCTGAAACTACCGGTATGACACCCTCCTCTCAACTCGTCTGAAGAGCACATCAACTCACCATGGTCCTCCGTACTGCAGACCTCGTCCAGCAGGTCAAACGCATTCCCGTCCAGCCGGTGAAGTGTGACCAGAGGACGCCACAGTGCAGCGGACTTAAACGGATCTGGAGTTCGGACATCCAAAGTCTCAAGAGGGTTCGGCAGGATCAGCCTGGACAAGAGACAAGAATAAATTATTATTCAAGGTGAATAGTAATCTGAATAGTAATCCGTTCATTTCATTCAAAACTATTTGGCATGTATAGAGAATAACAAAGCATACAGTACAGAATATGACTACAGTTTAATATAAATATACAGTACGAACAAGTAAGTTGGATCACAGTATATTATCAGTAATTAATTAATTATATTAATAATAAATTAAAAGAGAAAAATGTAAAGCAACTTAAAGGAAATGGGAAAAAATATAATATATATGTATGTGTATAAAAAAAAAGAAGAAACTTTTTTTGTGATTGAATGTTTAATTAAAATTTTATTTATAAATTAAAACAGTTGTTTTTCTGTTGTTTTTCCTTAAAAAAAAACAGCAAAACCTCTAAAAATAGCACACAACATATATACCTAATATTTAAAGTATTTTAAACAAATTCATAAATATTGTGATTTGTCAGTTCACACTTTCACCAAAAGTACCCACCTGAGAGAGTGCAGGAAGGTGCGGGGGGGCTTGACGTCCTTGCGGTGGCTGTAAGTGTAGTCCCCCACGATGGTGTGGCCGAGATGCGACAGGTGGACCCTCAGCTGGTGCCGCCGGCCCGTCAGTGGACGCAGCAGCACCTGCACCAGCGAGACTATCATAACTCTGAATTAACGAGGTTCCAGCGTAGATTAGAATATTATGAGATCTCACTAAAAGCACTGGTACATACATAAGCTAATTGAAGTATGCACTCATCAGGAAAATAGAATATATCAGGAAAAAATATCTGATAAATTTAGAATAGAAGTGTAGTATATGATTATGAAAAACTTTTTTGGACAAGCTAAAAAAAATTTAATGACTACCGTGCTTCTATTTTTATTTCTTACAAATGAAACATGAAATCTCTAGCTAAAAAATTAAGGCAGGTGTGTATACTTTAGTTGCTGGGTAACCGTCATAGAGGCCTCTTTGGAGAACAAGCAGTCTTGTCTGTGCATTCCTCGGCCGAATGCAGTATGGGTGTGTCTCGACACACATACGTTTGGACTCGGTCAACTCCTGCGAGTCTTCACCTAGGGGATACAAAAGCCATAAATAACACCTAAGTAAGAGGAAAAGAAGAGCATCTTACCAATAGCCCAATGAATACTGAGACGGTCGCCCTGAATCCATCCTCGAGCGAGGGCCACATAGTACTTCTTGGCCCCTCTGCTCATAAACGAATCACCGGCTGCCTTAGCAGCTTTTCGATTCAAAGCAATACATACAACTCCACTGGTCACATAATCCAGACGATGGACAAAATGAAATTGGTGGGTCAGCTGAGCATTGGCATTCGATGGGCAATATTTTAGCAGCTGAGTCTGCAGGGTTTCCTGTAATAAAATGAAGATTTAGTAAAATTAATAAATATTTTTATTAATTTTTACTTTATGTAGCAATGTTTTTCATACCTTTATGCTTTGGTTATTCGTATTTATCAGCAGATCTTGCCTCTTGCTGACTACTAAAAAATTGGCACTGTGATGCAAGACACATAATTTCTCCTTTTTACTCTTGGAAATAATTTTACGAGCAGATCTACAAAGCTTAATAGATAATACAATTATTAAGTTATACGTTATGTCAACTTCCATTTAAATTGCAAAAAAACTATACACATTATATAAAACTCTTTGAGCAACGCCGAACCTCATCTTTTTGCACTGCAAATTTTTAAAGTTGCCTCTGAATCTGAATTTTTTACAGCTGTTTTAAAATCAAGGCGATGTATCTTCTTTATGTAACGAAATACTTACAAAACGTGTGAAAAACCTTCCTGAAATAGCCACCAGTAGCGCGTCGATCGTTATTCTGTGCCGTGACGGGTGCTGCATTGCCGGTTCTTACCGCGCTAGACCGCGCCGTGCCGATTAACAATGGTCACATGAGTTTTTTCACCAAAGCTCATAAAATATTACGCACAGTTTTATGATAACTTCCTGAAACTACCGCTTGGGGGCCAAAAATACAAATATTTGGGCCGCCGGCAAAGCTACATCCCCATGTTTAAAATTTTCGCATCGTAACTCTCAGCTCAGGGCTATTACTCTATTGAACCGGGTATAGTCACTCCCTTCCGGCTTATGGAGGCCCAATTCTGAATTCTGATTGGCTTAGAAATAACCCGTTTTGCTGAAACGCCTTCCTATTGGTTAAAAAGGGGTTATTTTCTTGTTGTTTACAAATTTCAACAATCCAATTTTTTTTTGTAACGGTCGTGAGTGACTTTACCCGATTCAATAGAGTAATAGCCCTGTCTCAGCTGTTCGGCGAAAAGTTCGGTTCGATTCCTTCAATTCCTTGGAAATCAAACATGTGCTGCAGAAATTATGCCCTTGACTAAAGTTGCAAAAGTAGGAATTGGTTGGTAAGTTAATCAACTATTCTTGAGTATGTTATGCATCTAAAGTGTTTGTTTCTATGGTGATAATTATGCAACAACTTAGACTAAACCCCACAGACAAAAGTCGGCTACTGGTGCCCGCCGGCCCGCGGTGCTTGTAGTTCTACCGGTATGCATATACATACTGTGTATGCATACAATAGTCTCACACACTCACTGTCTTGCTCACTGTGACTGCTGTATGCTTCTTTTGCTTTGCCCTGTAATCTCAATATGTGCAAAAATTGCTTTGTAACTGTTTTCCGGACATTATGCATTATGCATAATTATATATATGATATAATACGTCCTTTCAGTGCGAGATCTAGAGTTTATTGCTAGAGCTAGAAATATATTATACAGTTCGTTTCCTGAATATGAGTGATATGTGCATAATAGTGTTAACATGTAACATTGTAATTCAATTTACATGGAAATTTAAGCGTACAAATTGCCAGCGAATTACCCTGCGAATTAAACTCTTGCTTGTACTGTATGTAAGACTTTATGAATTAGCGGTATGATAGACAAGACTGGAGAGTCTTCCAAAATTAATTGCACTGCATGAAATTATGAATGAATGTACAGTAAAAATGTATGTAATTTTTTGTTTCAGGGCTGTGATAACCTTTGCAGGCATCTCCGGGTTTATTCTCTCAAAACGAACTATCGATCAGCGTCGTTATGACCACATGCAAGTGAGAGATCGCATGAGGAAGTCGAACTACGGAGAATACGAAGCAAGTGATCGCAAGTTTTAACTCCACAGACTCTTCTATAAAAATATAAGGTACGGTAATGTGTCATCTTTACACACTTACCGGTAGCGTGAAGAAAATTGCACTGTTAAAGTTACTGTTTGGATTATAAAAGTGCTTTAATTACAGCTGGAATGTTTACAAGGAAGTTTCGTTAAATCAATAACTGTGGCCAATTCAATGCTGTTCTTAGTATTATAATACAGTATTATAGTAATTACCAGTACAGTACTTGGATTACAGTACATGTATTAATAAATGGCTGCTGTGGAATTGTAGTCATTTTTATTGTAGTGTACACATACGGGTATTGAATAGGTTACTGTACACGTATACATATATATGTACATATATTCAAACCTTAACAGTATCACTTGGCTTTGAAAAATGCTCAAAATTAAACCTATTCGAATAAATTAACAAAATACATAATATATAAATATTATAAATATATTGCATTTAACAAACAAAAAACAGAAAAAAATAGGTAATATAATGCAGTTTTATAATTTCTTGTACTATCTTCTAATCACCATAATGCTATGGAAAAAAAAAAAAAAAAAAGAAAAAGAGATATAGCTACACTGATTTTATTCAAATTCGTTGCCTTAAAATATAAGTGTCATATAACCACGAGAGGTTTTGATGCAATTTTAGATCTTATTTACATGTAGCTTAAGGTCTATAATTGCATCAAAACCTCATGGTTTATACAACACTTATATTCTGTGGCGACAATATATTTAGGAGCTAAAAAACAAATTACTGTGACATCCTGACGAGTGTCTCTCTGCCACAGACGATGACGGCCGCCCCCGGTGGAGGTCTGCCGCAGCTCGACGAGGCTAAGATGCAGCTGGTCCAGGAGCTCGAGATCGAGATGATGTCCGACATGTACTCCCGCATGACCAGCGCCTGCCACAAGAAGTGCATCCCGCCCAAGTACCGCGAGTCCGAGCTGGCCAAGGGAGAGGCCGTGTGTCTGGACCGCTGCGTGGCAAAGTACCTCGACGTGCACGAGAGAATCGGCAAGAAGCTGACGAGCCTATCCATGCAAGATGAGGACTTTGCTAAGAAAATGACCACAGACCCAAAACCAAAATAATGTAATTGTTATCTCATGTAGGATTTTTAATATTTTTTTAATTATCATTAGTTGGTTTTGTTGCTTAAATTTTTTTTATTATCGAGATGTGTTGATCTTTCTATTTGCAAGGCGAATATTGCTGGCTAAGTATACCTCTGTCAAATTTAACATGGTTTTCATCTTGTAAGGACTTCAGTCATTGGTAGATAGTTTGTAACAACCTCTCTCATTGGTGGAACACGAGACCAAGTTCTTCCAAACAACGAAGACCACGTCAAATGTGTCAGACCCAGCAGAAACAACCATTTAAAAATTCACAGTTGTAAATCAGAGGTAAAACACATTGTGTATTCTTTCTAAGGAATCAAAAGGCTAAGTGGTTTCATTTTTATGATTTTATCGGAAATTTAAATATATATATTTGTTCATATTTTTATTATTCTATTGCTGGTAAGAAATGCCAATAGTCTAAATAATTTTATCAAATTTTCCATAGCAATCTCACATGGTTTTAACTTGTGATGTGCTTTAAAGTCATCTTGTTCATTTTTCTGTTTGCTAATATGCAAACATTGTGCAATTTAATCTCCTTGCAAAAGTTTGCAAATTTGCAGTATAGAAAATTGATTTTGCACAATGCAAAGACTGGTGACCGTCAATAGTTGTTTGGATGGTAGTGTATGTAGGGCAAGGTGCACACATGCACCTGTGAAATGCATTTTGTGTACTCCTGTTGATGCGTTCTTGTTGAATCTGTAATGACAATAAATTATTTATGTCATTAAAAATGAATTGTTTTTGCCCCTTTGAATTTTGATTATAAAATGTTAAGTTAAAAGACTTAAAAGTAATAAGATATGCTGTAGAGTCGTAGATAATGAGTTAAATAACCATAAAAAATATGCATAAGGTACACTGTTTAGTAAAAAATATATATACAGTATGTTAGTAAATATACACAATAATATAAAATATTGTTTTTTTATTATTCAATGATCAAATTTAATGATAGCAGTCAAAAGTAATTAACTACAAAATAAAAATTATTACAGTTATCAGGTAATTTAAAATTTTACTTATTATACTTACTAAAATGCTAATAATTATGTACCATAGTGTACCAATTATATACACAGTACATCATGTGTAAACATGTGATTATACAGATTACATGTATCATGTACAGACAGGGCCAGAAATGGTGTTCAGATCATACGCTAAATTTTCGGCGGGAGGACTTTCAGCTAGAAAGTTGAAATTTGGCATACATAAAGCCAAGGGTTGTAAGTTTTTTTGACATGTGTTAGATTTTTTTTAAAATCACTCTTTCATGACTTTTTAGGGGTGGATTCATGATTTGCATTACTTCCTTATGGGATTTCCATGTTAAATTAAGTTGATAGAAAGATTGTGTCCGATCAACACCAAATTTTAATTCTGGGGGGTTCAAAACACGCTGAATCTAATGGTGTAATTTAAAATGTGATAAAAACAACCCCTAATGAGATATTGACCCTTACTATGTTAAAAAATGATTGTATCCTAATTTTGACATTATACCATTGAAACGAGCTCATTTTTTTACCCCAGAAAACACCTTTAAACTTTTTAAATCGGAGTTGGTTAAGGATTTAATTTTTAGGGGTTGGTATTTTCACCCCTAATGATGAAATCCTTAAATATCTCCGATTTAAAAAATTCAAAGATGTTTTCTGAAGCAAAAAAATGAGCTCGTTTCAATGGTAGTGTCA
Source organism: Siphlonurus alternatus (assembly GCA_949825025.1). Taxonomy (NCBI): domain Eukaryota; kingdom Metazoa; phylum Arthropoda; class Insecta; order Ephemeroptera; family Siphlonuridae; genus Siphlonurus; species Siphlonurus alternatus. The sequence continues at coordinate 11,524,038 of OX463782.1, read as the reverse complement.
AAATTAGGATACAATCATTTTTTAACATAGTAAGGGTCAATATCTCGTTAGGGGTTGTTTTTATCACATTTTAAATTACACCATTAGATTTAACGTGTTTTGAACCCCCCAGAAAAAAAATTTGGCGCTGATCGGACAAACTTTTTCTATCAACTTAATTTAACATGGAAATCCCATAAGGAAGTAATGCAAATCATGAATCCACCCCTAAAAAGTCATGAAATGGTGATTTTAAAAAAATTCTAACATATGTAAAAAAAACTTACAACCCTTGGCTTTATGTATGCCAAATTTCAACTTTCTAGCTGAAAGTCCTCCCGCCGAAAATTTAGCGTACGATCGGAACACCATTTCTGGCCCAGTCTGTATATAGAAGTAGCAATATAAGATGGTCGTAGATAATTAGTTGATTAACCAAAAGTATTATGATTTATAAAAAAAAGACATTAATACATAATATAAATATAGCCTTATATAGTTTAATAATCAAGGAAATTAAAATGTAATTAGTGTAATTACATACATATATATAAGTTATGTTAATCAGATATTTTAAAATTTACCTTTATTATACAAGTTGCTAAACGCTAAAATTATTTTTACTAATTTAATTGATTATGATAGTAACGGGTAGTATAATAATATTATGTATTTATAATGTGTTGATTACCTTAAGGGTAAGGTAACGCCACCAATGTTAAAAAAAATCCCTCACACAAAAATTCTGAAAAAAAAATAAAATGTTCTCCTCTACACCCCCTATCAGTAGCTAAAATATCAGGTATACAAATTCGATCTAGTTTTTGAGTTATAAATTTTTAAATTTGACTAATTTAACATGGAAGTTTCATTTCTCCATGTTAAAGTAGTCAACTTTAAAAATTTATAACTCAAAAACTAGATCGAATTTGTATACCTGATATTTTAGCTACTGATAGAGGGTGTAGATCGAGGAGAACATTTTAAATTTTTTCAGAATTTTTGTGCGAGGGATTTTTTTTTAACATTGGTGGCGTTACCTTACCCTTAAACTACAATCACTTATATTTTAATTATGATAGTAAAAGTATAATTAGCAGGTAAAATAATTTTTTTTTATATAGGAGCTGATTTTATGATTTCAAGTGTAAATGAAAATTTATTTACGTCGCCAGTCACTTAAATTAAAATTATTGATGCACAGAAGATGCAATCAGCAAGCTTGGTCCTCTGTCAAATGAAAGTGACGATTATCCCAAATATCCGGCCGGCCGTCAGCCCGCACAAATCTCGTGATTTATTGCGTTGGCTTTATTGCGAGCGAAATTAAGACGCTGATCGAGGCGTTTGTAAACATGCAATTTAAATCATGCATGCAGTCACATGAATTTTTCATTTTTAATGCAGAATTCTTTAGGACATAACTTTATATGGAGCATTCAATCCTGCATGGATGCATTTTAATTCCCCAGGCTTTGGACATCGCTTTGGTCCATTGAGAAAAAGTAGAGGTGTCCGTCCTGACTGAGGTTTTCCACGGTTTCCTCAGTTTCACCTCAGCGAATGCTGGGACGCGTAAGCATGCAGGCCGTGGCCATTATCCGTTCCCTACCTTAATTATCCTCACCCAGTACCCCGCCGCGAGCTGTAAGCTCTTAGGGGTGTATCCTTGTAAAAAAAATAAAAAAAAAATAAATAAATAAATAAATAAATAAATAAATAAATAAATAAATAAATAAATAAATAAATAAATAAATAAATAAATAAATAAATTTACGATTTTTTACGCTTATAATTATATAAAATTGTAGGATATATTACACATGGAAATTAGAAATTGTGTTTTTGAAGCATCTTTGAATAAATAATAATCCTTATATACTAACTATTAATAACAATGCAATTTACGCCATCACTCTCCAGTTCGGGACTCGCATTGAAATTACGAACGTTGATTTGTTCGAATGTTAAAAAAGTTGCATACCATACAGGCGTTGGTGAGAGTGCCGGGCGCTACGTGATTTAGACCGAGGATCAATTTTCAAGAAAAAAAATCCCATTAAATAATTTTTTAAATTCAATTTCGCGATAAAAAAATTTTGATCCCTCTATTTTTAATTCAATTTATCTTTGGGGGGATCTCTAAAATTTTAATAAACTATTTAAATATACATAACAATAATATTTATACATATATATTGTAGTATGTGTAGATAATATATAATATTATAACAAGTTGTTGAGGGATTTGTTAGAAACATTATTGAAATCTTTAATCTGCTTGATGCATTGGTGACAATAAAAATACTTTATCTTAATTGAACAAATTAAGCTACATTTATATTTTATAATATATATTAAACATATTATGTAACCATTTATTTTTAATAGAAAAATTAATACATTTTTTGGTAAATTCTACATAGCTAATATTTTATTTATATATGCGTCGATCCTCGTGGAGATTTGATTTCAGCTGGATTGAGCTAGAAAAGTTGCATACATAATTCCATCAGGGGTACTAGATTACTGCATAGTTACACGTGTGGGGTGTGGTTTTATAAATATTACTATAACAACGATAATTTAATATAATTAAGCTCTCCCAAATACATCCCCTAATTTGCCCTAAGTTTAACATTAACGATGATAAATAATTAATTATTATATGAGGTTCACGGGATTTTTATCCCTAAATTTTTAAATAAAAAAGTTAACATATTTAAGGTAAGACATTAATTGCTTTACTACCAATGTCTGTGTAAAAAATTATGTAACCATTATTTTACATGTTTTTTTACGGAGGTCCATATAATGCATGCAGGTAGGACGAGAGCTCGACACGTACGAGGGGAGAATTTGTGATGGATGGAGGAACCGAGCGAGCATGACTCACCTCAGGGAGTCGCCACGATAAATGATGTTAAAATCTGTGACAGTGTATAAACAAGATAAGACGGTCCCCGAGCTGTCGCGTGTTCTGCCGAGCGTTGTCAAGAGTCAGTCATAGCAGACACTTCGTTAGATATTTTTAACATACTTCGAGATTAAATTTACGTGAAATAAATTTAAAAAGTCCCTTTCTCTATCTGTTCAAGTTCAACTTTTATTTATTTGTTTTTTACGTTTTTACATCTTTTGCTTAGCTTAATATTATATTATTATACTGTTATTATTATAGCTTTTTAATTTTTAAAAATGTTAACCATTATTTAGTTCAGTTTGATCAAACAAAAGTACTCTGAACTAAATAAAAAAAATTATATGTGAATACATAATCAATAGTCATTATAATGGAGAACAAAGCACACATTTGATAACATATTATAATGCGAATAAGATATTTATAATTTTTATTAATAATATATATTATACGCACGCGCGTTTAATGCGTTCTAATATACAATTTTCATATCTAGATGCATGGACACAAATGCACAAATTTGCATGCAGCATTAAAATATTCTCTGTGCCTGATAATTTTTTTTATTTTATTACAGTATTATTATTAAATCTGTCAAACAGGCTGAAAAAAAAATCAAATTAGTATTTATTCAGCAACAGTTACAGAACCAATGTACCAAATATAAAAAAGTCAACACAAAAACACTCTTGAAAGAAAAATGTAATAAAAATAGTAAAACCTAATTATATCATAATTTAAAAAAAAAAATAGTAGAAACAGAAAACATGAGAGCCTATATGGAGGAAAATAGAAACGTCTGCAGAAACAACCTAATAATCACTATATTATATAGATGATCTAAAGATGATACAATTTTGCATACAATATTTCCTTACAAGAAAATTTTTATAGTTAGAAAAATTGTATTATTTACTAAAGGCTTCATGGCAGGTTCATCATAATGTACAATGATAAAAGTCATTGTTCGTGTTATTGTAATTGACTCTTTACTTTCATTTTGCTAATTTTTTACTTCCATATATCACAATATATGTCAGAAGGCCCACAAAGTTATTCCCCCTCACTGTTCAGATGTTCAGATAATTGAACAAGCAAAAAACAATTAACAGCTGGAGAAATTATGTCTCTGTCTGGGTCCTAAGGTATATATAGAAGAAACCAAAGAAGCATTCTATGAACGAAACATGCAATCGACCTAAAAAAAAAAAAAAAAAAATGCAGAAATGGATAGAAGGTGCAAAGTTATGGTAATCTGATTTTTTTAGAGTTCGGGAATTATTTTTTTAAAAAAATATTGAAAATACAGAAAAATTGACGTACGCTTCTTGATACCTCTCTTGATAATAAGATGGGACCTAAAAAAGGCTTGGTTTTTCAAATCCGACCTCAGCAAAAATTTTAACAATACTTCCCGGCCTCTAAAATATCTAAAATAAAAAAAAAAATAATAAAAAAAAAAAAAAGAATGGCACAGCTTTGAACCCTCTATTCATTTTCCACTTTAAAAAATTTTGAGTTCGATTCTCTATTAAATTAAAGAAGAAAACAAAATAATATACAAAAGTTATATTTGTCGAATCGTTGAATAATAAATAACCAGCTTAATTTTCTTCTTTCTAATTGATGATGTTCTCTGGGACTGATGGGAGTTTCACCTTACAACTACGCCTAGTATGACGGAACGAAAATTTTAGAGTAGCTTCGAAATTGTTCGGTTTGTTTCAATGAAATTCAGCAAATTTTAATGAATTTATCGACAACTATGTACATAAAGTATCCACATATCCACATTTTCTCAGAAACATTGAATAATTATACTTTCTCTTTTGTAAACAAAAAATATTTTATACTAGAGCCTGTAAAACAAATAATCCATTCTGAATCAATCCCCACACTTATTGTCAAAACTCCTTATTTCATTTCTAATTACATTATTTGGATGTTATATATTTTCATACTGCTCCCCCCTCGATAATGACTGTGGCACTTAATCAAAGGCCAGGCGGGTCAGAAAGCTTACTGCATTATTAACGAATCCCGGGAGAGATGGCTGTAATGAGTTTACTATGACACATTAATTATTCAGAAATTGCTATTTATATTCTAGTGCTTATACTGCACTTTGTAAGATTTGCGTTACTAGTGCATCAAATATTTACTGTGACAAAGTATAACGTCATGGAGGAAACTATAAATGTAAATTGTTTTTGTTACAAAATTTATCTTATTGCTATTTTGATACGTGAAATTAAATTCAAATTTATACAAAAACCTAACTGTGTCCAACTGATGCATTTTATAGTTTTGATTGAAAAAAACAGTTCTTAAATTAATTTTTAGTTAAATTTAAGTATAATAAATAATTTTTATTTTGTTAAAATTTTAGAAGAGAAATCAAAATTATTTTAATTTCCATTAAACTTACTTTAATTAAACATATTTAAACTTAAATAAATAAATAAATAAAAATAAATAAATAATTAAATTCTTATAGGATTACCTTTTTTTCTGGCAACAATACATCAATACCAATTAGATAAAAATTAATTACTGTTCGTTTAATATAAAAAGAGCTCAGTCAGCAGCTTTCATCATGTGTGCCCAACTAGTTGCGTAACTCTGAGGGGGGTCTAAACATTTTAGTTTCTTCAGGTAAAGGTCAATAAAACTCTAAAAGAAGAGTTTGGGATGTAGCCTTTGCTTTCATCTAAAAAGAAGTAAAAGAGAAGAAGAAAGATTTTTTTGTTCTCGATGACCGAAGGCAAAGACACAGCTCTCGATAAAATTACCTTTTCTTTCTCCCTTTACCTTTTCTCAATTTCCTTCTCTCTGCCAATTAGATCGCGCCCGAGGAGGAGCGGACGTGCTGGGAGTGGACATGAGCACGTGACCAGAAATAAGCCGGCAGGCTTTCATAATAAATACGACGGACACTGAGGCAAAAGGGGGAATGAAATAAGTACGGGTTGAGGAGTAACTCTTTACAAAGTACTTGGATCGAAATAATTGTATTTATAAAAACGTATAAAATATAAATACGAAAACGAATGAAAAGAAAGAGTACTTTTGAGTGAAAGTATAAAAAATACAACAGACACAGGTTTTCTACGCTTCTTTCAATTTTAATATAATTGTGTATTTAAAACTGTTATATAATAATTTTCAAAATCTTTAAATTTTTTTCATGCCTCTTACTTTATGTAACGAGCAAAATATAATAAAAATAAAAAAAATCAGCATTTTTTGCTTGATAATTTAAGACAATCGACTATAATAAAGCATTGTTGAACTCGACTATGTCATTCTCCCGTGTGAACGAGCGACAAAAGTCTTGTGTCATGCCCGCAACGACGACGAGTATTAATTCCGTTAAAATGTTTCCGAGGGTGGGCGCTCGAGTGGAGTCGAAGGTGGCAAGACAAAAGACGTAAGAAAAGCGCCATTTGGTCCCCCCGTCCAATCAGCGGAGAAGCCGCCGGACATCAACAGAAATTGTCCACCTCTGATCTCCCTTATCTTGTGAGAGAAGATAATCGTAACTTTCTTTGCAGAATATCGCCACAAAAAGCTTTTTATAGTACTCTGTTCACTGAGGTCTAACGTATAAAATAACAATAATACCATGTGTTTGATTATTTTAAAGAAATACCTTTGATGATATCAAGTTTTTATTTTTTACAACATATAAAGATGAAGTGTAAATTAATTAAATTAAGAAAAAAGTCAGATGTGCATTATTGCTGATTTAAAAATATAATTTTAGGTGCGCGAGAAGACGAGTTTTTTTTAATTATGCATACTAAAAAATAAAAAGCATTAATTATTACAGGCAAAGAAAATAATACTAGGAAATATATAATTTTTATTTCGTATTGGGAATATTTTTTTTCATTATATTATACATAATACAATTGAAGTCATATATTGTATACATTTTGGCCTCTATATATATATGAGCTTTGAGCTCGAGCAGAGGAAAAACTGAAGTTTGGTTGCTGTTGATAAAAAAAAATTAAGATATTGAAACAATTAGATATTATGCAACATATAAGAATTATAAGATTAAAATTATTTCTTCAAATGATCAACCCTTATAATTAACAAATATTGTTTTATTTTTTTTTATTTAAATAATATAAAAAAATTATCACTTTCTTTTGTGTGTAAAAATTTCTCCCGAATATATATAATATATAAATATGTATATATATTTCAAATGCAACAGGCGCCGATGCAGATGCACAGCTGGATGAGGTCTGTTCGTAAATACATAATAATAAATTATTCTAGGGGGGGGGGGAGGATTAAGAGAACTCTAGCTGGGCACACAAATTTAAAAAAAAAATTAATTGATGCCAAATTTGTGGCGAGGAAGCTTCTTTACTGCTTGTTTAAAATGTTTTAATATTTTTGAGAAATTTTAGGTTTTTCAGTCTATCTCTTACCTGCCCTTTGAGATTTTTGAGAAACCTAATTTAAGGCAACAGTCGAGTGAAGTGCACTTGACAAGTCATAGATGGCAGCATCAGTCACGAAGTCAAGCACTTGACGGGAAATCATAACTCATAACTACGATATAACTTTTGCTAAATAATACAGTTAATTGACAGAGAGGATTTTTAAATTTAGGAAAGAATATAATTTTGAATTAATGTTACTTATAGTAAAGTATAAAGTGTAAATTAATATTATTAATATCCTCTAAATATTTTTCAAGAATAATAATTTATAAAATTAATATATATATATATATATATATATATATAGTGATAGATTTTAATTCATTTTGTTAATACTTTTTTAAAAAAATTGTTTTCTTATAAATTTGACTTTTAATGTAAAAAAAAAGCAATAGCAATAAAAATTAATATAATATATATTGAACGGAAGAAAATTTTCTTAATATTTTACTTAAACAATGCAGTTTTTGTACATTATTTCATGAACATCAGAATTTATGAAAACATATTTTCAATTATGATTTGAACTTAAATTAAGTTAAACACACATTTCATGTTTTAATTCTATATTACATAGAAGTACAAATTGCATTATATAGTCTAACTGCAGCAGCAGGTATATGCTGCACATAACTATGAACATCGCTATAGTGGCATGCTCGTATCGATTAACTACTGGAGCGGTCGTCGGCAGCTCTGTTAATACAATTATCCGAGCTGAATGTTTAATTGTTGCGCACCAACCCTCCTGGCTCTGCAGGGAAGGGAGGGGTGGGGGATCGAGATGATGAGCAAAGCCACAAGACGCATGACGTCACAGAAGATCAAGTTTTCGTCAACTCTGCTTCTCAAATTTCATACAAGGCAGAGATCCAGTTTCGTGGTGAATAGTAATTTCTTTTCTTAAATATTTATTTAAGATTATTTCTATATTTATCATTATATTAATTATTTTATAACACACGCAATTCTCTTGAATTGTGACTTTTATGAATCTTGTTTCATAAACAGCTCTCAACATTTAAGTATAACGGTAATGTATTAGGAGTTTTGTCTATCCGATAAAGAGCACATTTGAATAAAAAAGTTAATTTGACTTCTCGTCTGAAGATATTATGTTAAAATATTATTTTTTTAAGCAAAAATTTCACTTATTTTGTTATTTTATTTTTAAGCTTTGATTATCTTTGATCATTAATAAAGATTAGAAAATAGATATCTGTAACAAATAAAATAATAATATATAAAGAAATTAATTAATGTAATTCTTGATTCTTATTTGATGAAATCATAATGGAGTATCGACCTCAAAATTTTTTATAGCAGAAATGGATAGAGGATGAAAAGTTATGTTACTCTAGGGTGACCAGACGTACCGTTTTGACCGGTACAGTACCGTTTTAGAGTACCATGTCCCGGTGTCCCCAAAGAGGCTCTCGGGACGCCTAAATGTACCGCTTTCGGACAAAATTTATAAAAGGGACATTTTTTAAAATTTTTATCATTAAAAAAATAAAAAATTCATAGGAATGTGGTTTTGAATATTTACGAAAATGTACGGACGCAAATGATTTTGCAACTCCATGCCCCTTTTTTGTCGATCGCATTCGCAAAACAGCATATTTCTTCCAAAATTGCGGAATACACATATTTTGCATATACGCGCAAGTATGCATATACTACGTGAAATGAAGTCACTACTTTTCGATTAAATTTTGAATAAAAAATAAGTAAAAAACTTTGCACAAAAATATCATCTCCTTTAATATTGATGATATTCACTTGATGGAAATTTCCAATAATATATGAAATTGAAAAAATCATTCTTATGCATTGTGACGAGGCTGAGACAAAAATTTCTTTGTCTTTCTTTTTTTTTTTTTTTTTTTCACAATAATCGTGCATGGATATTACGTAATTAAATAAATGGAAAATAATATGAGGGAAAAACGCCACAAATATTATTCATACAATCAAGTAATTTTAGCTGTTATTAAGCCCTGTTTGAATGCTATAAATTAATTCAGCTATTTCACTCTATAACAAGAGTTCACACTATTTGCAAAATGAACTGCAGTTCGATTAAAAGTATTAATTCAAATTAATTTTTTGCTTTATTATACTCCATTTTTTTTTGTATAATTTATCTCGTGACATTATATTAAGTTTTATTTATTTATAAACAAATATATATTGCATTATTTAAGTAACACGTACATTTAGAAATATTGTGAATGGAGACGGAAAATTTGATAACGAAATTAAAAAAAAAAAAAAAAAAAAAATCAATTTAAAGTATTTAAATACAATTTTTGTATTGGGAAAGTATCCTTCGAAGGTATGCTTTTTGAGTATAATAAATTTCTTGTATTGCTTTTGTTTCTTTTTATTTTACATGTAACTTTACAACATGAATAGAATCGTGGCCAGGCCAAGAAAAAAGGTTAATTTTAGGAAATCAACTCACTGGCACAGTTTTCTTGCATGGTGACAATAATATATCTCTTTTTTTCTAATTCTATGAAAAATGTATACATAAAAAAATGCAATTATATATATTATTTAAAGTAGAGTGAGCGATTGCATAATTTATTATTTTATTTCCTTAAAATATTTTAACCTGCCCTGCTTTATTGAGAAATGAAAACCAAAAAATTTCATCTCAAATAGCTTCATCGCAAAAAAATCCCAAAGTTTGTTTTCCTGAGCCCTTTAACATGCAGCCTTATGGATTATGGAACAGAAAACAGCGTTTTACTCAAACTTCGTCCGAACTATGGTATCAAGTAATTAAAAAATACTTACGTATAATCTATGACGAAAATTCTTTAATGGATTTACAAATAAAATAAATTTTTTCGGAAAAAACGGCTTCATAAAAAAAAACCCATTAATAAACCCATTATTATTTTCATAATAAAAATTTGAAAATCCATTAAGAAAAAAAAAGTAAAAAAGGGGGCGTGGCACCCAAAAAAATCACGCCTCCGGCAGGGGTTTTGGCCCTTCAGGCCTCTATCTTGGGGGCATGTACCGTTTTGGACATCAAGATATCTGGTCACCCTATGTTACTCTGATTTTTTCAGATTTTTTAGGGACCGAGAAGTATTGCTAAAAAGTTTTGGCGAGGTCGGGTTCGAATCCACGTCTCTTTTGAGTCCTATCTTTTATTAAAAAAGAGAGGCGGCAAGAGGCGGCATTTTTTCTGTACTTTCAATAATTTTTTAAAAATAATTGCCGGGCTCTAAAAAATCTGAAAAAAAAAATCAGAGTTGCATAACTTTGCACCCTCTATCCATTTCTGCAATAAAAAAAAATGAGGTCGGTACTCCATTGTTAAACGTGTAAAACTAATAAAACTAATATTTTTAAGTTTAGGTAAATGTCATTACATTAAATTAGCGTCTGTAATTATAACTGTTAAAAAAGCGAAAAGAAAATTCAGCTGTGTTAAAAAATCTAAAAATATCACAGAAAAAAATATCCGTGGAATAATTCTATGATAAAACTATAATAAACATTGTTTTTATTGCGTTACCTGAAAAGACCACCTAACGTAATAGACCCTGGTTTTGCTTGTAAAAAATTTAAATTTATTACTACACGATTTTCCATAAAAAATCAATCACACATTACAAAATGAATTAATGAAAGTCTTGTTTCTTTTAACGGGCTTAAAATGCCAGATTGAAAGTGAATTAACTCTGAGATACGTTCTACATTGATGTATTGAATTATGTAAAACCGAGACAATATCGGTGCTCATGCCACAGTGTTGGGAAGCCCAAGTCATGCCCGGGGGAAAGGGCGGGGGGAGAGAATCACGACGGGGGTCCGCCCGGAAATTATCTGTTTGCAGCAGTGACACTAATGAAATCTATTGCCGGAGAATCCTTAAAAAAACACTCCACTCGCATGTAGCAACAAATATATTTTTTGTACAATCTTCATTACGTTTGCGTGTTTATTGAATTCTAATCTAAACTAAATTACGTATATACCTGATGTAAAATGTGTAAGAAATCAATTACAAATTCTCTTCTAATTAATGTGTTTTTATACAAACAATGGTTTTGAATTACTAATGAAACTAGAGAGTTCAATATATTATTATTGTATATTAATTTTCATTGTTATATAGACTCTTAATGATATAATTGTTGCACATTAAAAAAAAAATCCTAATATAAATCAATTAAAATTATAAATTTCTCATATATCTGAGTATCTTCATTCTATATAACACGTTTATACAGAAATTTAAACTTTTTTTTTAAAGGTTTAGAAAAAAGCGTTTTTTTTTTTTTTTTTTTCAATAGTAGGTAAAATTAGGTAAAATTTTATATAGCGAGGATTAATAATAGAAGCTCTATTTTTTTAATGAATTTCTCCTTTTGAATATCTAAATACACATATTAATATTATATAGCTCTGTTTGTGAAACTTAAAATTATCTTTACTCCTCTCAAAGTTTTACACTAATATTTTTTATGATAAAACTAAAACTAAACCAAACCTACAATGTTTATAATGAAATAATGAATAACAGCAATTAAAGATTATAAGATTACAAAAATACACATGTTATAATTATTTTTTATAAAAATTATTAAACAAAGCTACAACTAGCTTCAAAATAAATTTCATTATCACAGGGATATAAAAATAAATTTACCATATTTCTTATCAAATCTTTTAGTTAATAACCGTAAACAACAAAACATTTAATAATTCAGACTATGTGAAAAGTAATGTAATCTTGCTTGTCTCAAACACCGAGAACAATAATTTACGAACATAGAAACCTGATCAAGCATTTTTTTTTTACTATCCCTTTATTTTTCCTCATATTGAAGAGAGAGAGAACGTAGGTTCACGCCGTGAGGCGATCAGCCGTTCTATAGTAACGATCGCATATATCTCTCGGGAGAGTTAAGAGCATGGGGTGGGTTAGATTGGGAGGCCATCTCGTGGTAATGAGCCGAAGCTACATTACTGCTGTTGCTAGCCTGACCAGCAGTAGGAAATATTGAGAACCTTTCAGAGGGAGCCACTAATCTCCTCCTCTGCTAGTGTATGTGAGAGAACGAACATTTGTTTTCATGTTACATACAGACCATCACAATAAAATTGGATCTTTTTTTATTTATATATTTTATACTAAAACGACAAGATTCATCATTAAATTTATATATAAAAACAAAAAGTAATAAAAATAAAAAATAAAACATAAAATTTAATTAGATTTTTCTTAATTAATGAAAATAAAAGAATATTTTAATTAATTTTTATTGAGGAAAAAGCAATGATATATAGTATCAGTATTACAGTATTTTATTGTTATTATATAGTAACGCACCAGTTGTATCTTTTATTGTTGTCCGAATATTTATAAAATAATAAATACATCTTCGTTACTGCAGTAGCCCATTTATAAATCAATAGTTACATAAAGATTCAAATAAAGTGAAATAAACTGTTTTGAATACATAATTTGTAATTTATCTATTAAATTTGTTATGTCAATCGAATGTTTTAAATTAGAGGATAATTATAGAATACGTTGTTCAGCCTTCAAAATTATAAATTTATCAGCATGAAACAATTTAATTATTGAATTAAAGACGATTTGCATTATAGTTACTGAAGTATCCTGAAAGTATGCAACTGTTTGAACAAATGTGTAATGCGGGTTGCTGGCGTAAAGGAGGTTACTAAAAATCGTGTTTTTCTGTTTTTTGTTTCTTGTTTTTTTCATTTTGTTGTCGTATAAACAAACAATTATTATTGTTCTCCAGCTTCTCTCTCTGAGGTGCAACGTTGTAGCCTCACAATATAAATAAAGATTTTTGTCATGAAAAGCAAAAGTTTTTATTAAAACCTTATATTACGTTATATTTGCTTACCAAAGTACACTCCTCGCTTCTGAAAAGTTCCTTTCTGCAGTATTGTTAATCACCATGTCCCATAAGGATAACAAGGATAGGATTAAAAAGGCTGCAAAAGGGAACTTTTCAGACGCGAGGAGTGTACATATTCTAAGACATTGAACGCATTCAGCACTGAAAATTTTACCTTGCTGCTTATAAATAAATAAGTCTTTCCATTTTGGTGTTGAAAAAGTTGTCTAATTTCAAGGCTAAGATTTTTCAGCAAGTGGTCATTTCTTAATATTGTAGCCTAAACTTTATGTATAACTAATATTGAAGCATTTTTTAATTTTATTTTTGTTTCTGACTGACTCGTAATCATCATTAACACTCTAGAGAGAATTTATAAAATGCAAATCCTCACAGTATAGTGGTAAAAATGAAATTCACTACAATTTCCACTGTTACTGTTTATCTACATGCACATTATATTATATAACTATTTATATATTATTACATATACTACATATATTGTAATGTAATATATTTTTATAATTGTTTCCATAAAAGAGATCAGATAGTAAAATAAATGCAATAAGTAATTTTCAAGGTAAAGATTACAGAAACCCCTAAACAAGCATTATAATTTGATTACTTTGCAAGTAAGAAATTTCTCACTACCTTTTCATAACTAACTTAACTCCCACAGTCCATCTTAGAAACGTAATTTGCTGGCATCGATTTTGTCAGCGGTGATGAGAAGTCCTTCCTTGTGGTGCAATAATCATATTCGCTCTCTACCGGAATGAGTCCGGAGGGGCAAGCAGGCAGACTCATCAACGCATAATGGCCAGTCGGGCGCGGAGGGAGCAGAGAAATAACTAACCAGTGAAGGGGAAATGACGAGTGACCACTGTCCAGAAACTCAATAGCATTATTGCCAGCAGCTACCCTCAGATAGAACAGTTCTGAACAAAATATACGGCTCTCTCTCTGGCAAGCAAAATTTATTATAGAAGCACAAGCGTAAACCATTATAAGAAAAAGAAAGTCACTTGCTCAGAACATACCATTAATTTTACTTGTTTACGCTAGAGAAAATTTCTCATTTTCAAAATAGAAAATTCATTATTTACTTCTTTTTAATAAAATAAAAACAAGCTTAAATTTAATCAAAAAAGTATTTTGTTTTCATTTTTTTTATTATAAATAATTTAGAATTTGTAACAAAATTATATAAGCTACTTTATAGTAATATAGTATAGTTTTAAAAAAATAATATGAAATGGATTATTTTAAATTTGCATTAACTTTAATGGAAATCATTTTTAAATGTATACAAAAGAAGAGTAATTTTACTTGCCATCTGTACAGAAAATGCGACTAAATTTTGTAATAATGCAATTAGGAAGTAGCCGAGCATCATAAATTTTCCGGTCAGCTGTCTTGTTGTTAATTGCGTTTGTCTCATATTTCACCCCGCTCGCACGCGTCACTCCGCGCGATCAGCCGGCATATTCGAGCGGGTAAGTGACAGTTAGCATTCCGTCAGCTGGCCAATTTGTTCAGATTTACCAACTGAATTTTATATAGAATATTTGATTTGTAATCTTTATTTATTAATACAATTATAAAAGATGTCACACAGATGCAAAGATTTATTTTATTACAATTACATGGATTTTAACACAGTAAGTGCTGTATGAAGCTGCGTAATGAACAAATTTTTTCACTTGAAATGTCGTTTAATTGTACGAATTATTTTATACTCAGGACTGTAAGAATATAAAAATTCTGAAAAAAAAACAACAACAACAATATACGTTGTTCTTTACGTTTGAAAAACATATGAGAAGCAATTTTATACACGAAATATTCTTTCAGGCTTATTATTTTTCAATGACAACAAAATTAAATCCAAAGAGATAATTTTACTTTTTTAACAAATAAAGACGATTATTTAATGTAACTTTATATTTTGAAATTTTTTAACTCAGAAAATAAAACAACCTTAAAGACTACTGATTTTATTTTTTTAAAGACGATATTTAAGGTCCATTGATCAAAACTTATTCAAAAAGAGACTTGTATATATTTATTTTTTTCTTCTCTGATTCTGTTTTATCGATTACTGCTCCTCAGTAGTATGTTAATGTGTCTCTCTTTGTCCCCACAGTAGAGCTGCTACTTCTACATTCAGCGTTAGAGGGGGAGTAGTCAGTGAGCAACCAGCCCAATGAGGGAAAGAGATCCTACCAGCTTGCTTGCTTGCTCTAACACACATCCAGTCAGGCCTAGTAAGCCCGCAGCAAACGCCGCACACGCTGCTACTTTCTTCTCTAAAAAAAATATACACACACGTGGTAAGTTAACGAAAATTTTTGTTATTATTTATATTTAATTTTCCAATATGGCGTAGAAGCGAATTCATAACAATACAACATGGACGACACCTGTAGGGAGTAAGGTGAAATTATTATATGGAGGGAGAAAATGTTTGGAGGGGAAGTATTTTGGAGGGTTGATGTTGGAAAGAGAGTTAAAACGAAAACCGCACACACAGCGTGTAATATTGAAGAATAAGCAACAAAAAAAAAAAAACGTACAGCAGGGAAGTAGAAGGGGGTGTACCAGCCAGGGGTCGGTGAGAGGGGTAGGAAACCTTACTGCTTGCTTGCTGCTGTTGTATTGATCCGTTTAAAGCTATACACCAATCAGGAAGCGTTATGATATAATATTAGTATACTTCCCATTATACCATTGGTAGTTACAAAATAACCAATGAAAATACAGTTATGAAATTATTACTTTATGATTGGAAGATATAATAATGAATAAAAAATATATTTTACATGTATGTAAGTATGTTATTGTCTTAAAGTGATTCTGCGCATATGCCTTTACTTTATGACTGTTATGAACGCTGTCAAGTTCCTGTATGGCTTTTGTTTTCATTGAAAATGAACTTTTATTTAGATTTTAATAAAAGAGTTACAAATCTGTCACATTAAAGTATATATTATTATATAAATTACAATATCCTAGCAAAACTAATTAAGACAAAAAATCCCGTACGCCTGCTAGAAAGTGAAGATGCAACCCACTGCGCAGAAGTGCCCAACTAGTTGCATACATTTCAGGCGGATAGTATTTTTTTTTTATCAACATTCCTTTGTTTTTACACATAATGTTATATTCCAAGGTCTGATTCGTTTGTGACCACAAAGTAACGCATCAATATTTGAGAAAAACGCTCAATATACTAATATTCTTGAATGCACTCTCGCTTCGTGCAAACAAACACAGTAAGCTTTTAAAATCGGATCTATCTTAGATTGTAAAGCTTTTTTTTTGTGTGTGTGCCTGTGTATTGGAATTGTGCGAGTGTATGGCCAAAGACGAGGGGGTAGGGGGTAGAAAAAGGCAGGTGGACATCGTGGAGAAAAAGGAATCTTGGAGTCTTTGCACACACAAGGGGGAGGGGAGATGGTCAAAGTTGGAGACGAATGTGTGTATGTGTGCGGCACAAAAAAAAAGTGAAGATCGAATAGAGAGAAAAAAAAAATAGAAAGAAGCTTTCAACTTTTTTTTCCTTCTACTCTCTCTCTCTCTCTCTCTCTCTCGTACTTGGAGCAAATACTAATCCTAACTGACCCTTGCCCATTTCCCAGCGGTCCTCCGACTTTTCTTTTTCTTCTTTTTCCATTTTCCACATCTCTCTCTCTCTCTCCCTCTCTCAGGAATACCAACATTCCAATAATACTTACCTTTTACGACCCAGTAACGGTATTATTCTTTATTCAGTACTATACTCTTCCTTTACTCTCACTATAACGCAAGGGAGCTATGAAAAATTTAATACTTTTTACAATTTGAGATCCCAAAAGAATTTATTAATAATTCCTTTACATTTGATGCAAATTTGTAATGCTTCCACTTCCCTTCTAGTGTCTACTCAACATAATAGCATTGCTTTTATTAAGAATTATCAACGACAAGTAAAAAAAATATACATATAAATATAATATTTATTATATGAAAATATATTATACGAAAAACATTTATTGTAATTTTTATAAATACTTTAATAATTTGAATAAAAAATATAGCAGAAGAATGTTTTAGCTTGAAAAGAACTTTCCAAATCTTTAGCAACATTCATATTTCATCCTCCAAACTTATTGTTTTTAATGATTAAAAAAATTGATACATAAAAAAATAAGTACGTTGCTTTACTATTTGAGCTCATAAAAATTATAAAATTACTTTGGTAATGATGTTTTACAAAAATAGAGTACTGCATAATTATGTAAGGTAAATTTTATCATATAATTTTTAATAATTAACTTTTATTGTAAAAATTAATATAAATATTAATTATCATTATTATATTTCAAAAGCTGGTAGTGTTATATTTTTTAAGTTTTAATAGTTCTAGTATTATCCGTCAGGGCGGCGCTGGCTTCAGTGCGGGGGTGTAAAAGAGGAACCTCCGAGGAAGGAAGATATGGAGGGTGGTAGGGATATTAATATCGGAGGAGGTGGAGTTGGCTCAGAGAGGGAGCAAGTGTATGGCTCAAGTCCGCAATGCGCCAGTCACGATCTCCTCGCGAACCAACCAATAGTAAACCCTCTTACAAGCCACCTTGGACTCGAGAGATGATGATGAATTTATGGTGCTCATAAAACGCGCCTTTGCTATTGGCCCTTGCGAACTTTACTTTATAGAACCGAGATATATATATAATATAATATAAAAGAAAAAAAAGTATAGCCTATATATGTATATAAAAAGTAATACAATACATGTTACATTTTATCATGTTATAGCTTACCAATAAAAAAAATCATTCACATTACTAAAGTACAATTAAAAAAAAATATTATACTTATAAATTATTAAAAAAACAATGTAAAAGATTATCGTTAAACTTTTTTTTTTATTACTACATTTTTTTGTATCAAATAAAAGTAAGGTTAAAAAAAAAGTTTTAAAATATTTACTTTAGTTTGTAACCTGTCAAATCAATCACCTGCCAATATTATTTGACTTTAGGGGAGAGGAGTATGAAACAAAGTATATAGAAAACACAGTAGGATCAATAATCCATAGAGCGGTGGTGTTTCGCCGTCAATTCCCCGCAACAGCGTTTCTTCAAGAAGAGAGAGATGTGGTCAGGAGAAGACGGCGCGTGACCAGCCAAGCAGAAAATGAACTATACTGGCTGCTGCCAGCAACTGAGCTAAAAGAGAAAGCATTCTCCTCTTGAGCCCGCTTTACTGAGCATCCCTCCAAACTGCCTTCTTCTTATCTTCAGCACGGTGGTGTATAAGCACACAAAACCTCAAATCTGCTCTATACTGAAAACAATTGTACCACAAAATTTCAAGTACCCTAGTATAGTAAAAAGAAGAAAATCTTATTAAGGTTGCCTAAATAAATATATATAAAAATAGGATTGTTTATTTTTTTAAAACATAAACACAAATGAAACCAGTATTGATTGTGAACCAAAAAAATACACAATATGAAATTTGTATCATATGAAAATATGAAAAAAATATATATATATATATATATATATATATATATATATATATATATATATATTATTTTAGAGGATTGTAACAGTGAAAAGAATTTACTATAAAAACTAACTTTTAGTACTTACATGAAACGTACATTTGGATTTTGAATGACGTCACAGGGTATTTAAATATTAAAATTCTGTGTAAACATAATCGAATATGGTCACCTGTGCACGTGACAATAAAACCCTTGTCATTTTATCACAAACAATAAACTTTATGATGTACTTTTTGTAGCTCTAATTACAATTTCAAGTCCTCTGATAATAAAACAAAATAAATTAACAATTATACCATCAGTCTCATCTTATTATTGTCTTTTTTTTTAAAAAAAAAAATCCAATCTATAAGACTACCTTGTACGGCATTTTCAGTTTATATATATATAGAATTGTACGTGCTTTTATCTGATGGTAGGATTTTGTGATGTCCAAGCAGGTTTTCGAATCCTTTAGTCAATACAATGGTGGGACAGTGTCCACTGTTAGCCACGTACTTCCCCGGAGGGAAAGATGCGCTCTGGATTATTTAGAAAGCTCGTGATAGGGAACACCAAATCTTAGCAACATCCTTCGATACTTTTTCTCTCTTATTCTTTTTTTTTTCTATAAGACGCTTTTTCTGTTGGTCACTCGGTATATATATAGAGAGAGAGAAAAACTCACTCTGCTCTTCCATCACAAAAGTACAACACAATACATGACAGCTCTAGAGATTTATCGTGCGCCGTCTCTTCAATAATGCACTATCATCTATCAATAAAACACAACCGGAAAACTTTTTAACATCCATCTATACTACAAGATAAGAAAGAATATAAAAAAAAATATACGAAGAGAAGAAGAAGATGTATATATATATATGTTTTACCGTACACTATCTAAATATTTAAATTCAAACATGTAGTATTACATTTATTACTTTTGTAAAATATTTTATAAAAAAAAATTGAATGAAAATTATAATTATAAAAATAAAAATGTAGTTTTATGATAATATTAGAAAAAATAACAAACAACAAAATACCAAATTAATTAATACTGAAAAAAAATCAGTTCAAAATTAAGTTTTATCAGAAAAAAATAATAACAATTAATAAAAGTTTGGGTTTGGATACAGTTAATAAGAGTGTTAAGATCTAACCAAATCAGCCATACATGTTTAAAAATTGGAAACATAAAATTTAATTTAATTTAATTTAATATGTATAAATATAGTATATGATTGTATGTTAAAAAGTGTTGCGCCTGCAAGAAGTGGTTGTTATGCAACCTGTCGGGTTTGTCTGCACGAAAGGTTGCCTACCCTCCAGGCGCTCAGCGAGGGTCACGTGATGGCACGTGCTGTCTCTCACGAGGATTACCGCCACCGTGGCGAGAGTGCCCCCCCTCCCCCTCCCCTTTGGTCCAAGTGACAACATTATGAGATTAAATCGGCTTGTTCAAAAATCTATAAAATTTCACTAGATGGTCAAGTAATGTTATTGGATTAACTTAATGTATGATAATACTCAAAAGTTCTTATTATCATGCTTTAGTTAAACTCTTGTCATCTTGTTTGGTTGAAATGTCTGTGTTAATTCTCTATAATGACGTCATTGTATTTTATTTTAGACGGAATTTATTAAATATTAATATTTTGTTATGATTTTTGGCCTTTTTTTGATATAATTATTGATTATTAAATAAATTAAATTAAATATATATGTTTATAAATATAAACGAAGACTTAGCATTTTTATTACAATATAAAATAGGAATTACAATAATTATGTACTACTTTATTAATTAGAATAAATAGAAAATATTATTACTTTCATTCACATTTAATAAATTTATATGAAATAAACAATGTAAAAATGTCAGTTAATACTAAATAAATAAAATTATTTTATTTATAAATAAACTTACGACTTTGAGATTTATAACACTTCAATTTTGATTGATTTTTTTTTACAGCAAAGAATTTTTAAAATTGAATTGGAAAAAAAAGGTTCTCTTGAGAGAGAATGTATTTTTTTGAATTTTATTTTTCTTTCTCTTTTTTTCATGGACGTTGTATTTCTATGGATTTATATTTATTTCCCCGGGGAGGCTACGAAAAAAAAAAAGAAGACGCTTCACAAATGGACGTTATTGACGAAATGGTCAAACGTCGTCTCTCTTGTCCAGCACACAACAGGCGCCATCTTTGGAGTTAAGAAACACCGCAGGACAAACAAATGATAACTGTTATTGCTCAAACTTCTTTAAATATCCGCTATAAAGACATTCACAGTAAATAATATTTAAGATTATTTATCAGTCCTAAGTTCAGGTAAATTTTGTGATTGGACCTAAATTGATTGATCACGAATATTAAAATATGAAAGCATTTATTATAATATTGATTGATTTTTCTATAACTATATTTTTAGTACTTTTTCTGCAATGGGAACTATATAAAAAAATAACTATTTCGAAATGTTATAAATGTTATAATTGATTCATGAAATACAACAGATAAAATTTTACAATACTACTACTACTACTACTACTACGTGATTGTATACTTTATATTCAATTTATACTTATTTTTATCTTTTCTTTTCTTAAAGTAATCCCGATGTACAATATAACTTGTATCTTATATTGATCACATTACTTTATATAGTCGGGGGCATCAGGTGTCTTTTTGTTTCGATAAAAAGATTGACTCTTTGAAATGATCGTGGTCCACATTCATTATTAAATTTTAATATCACCGACCCTCGGAATAGACAATTTCACACCCGGAGGGAGAACCAGCTGAGGCTGACCGCTGAGCACCACTACAAGGACACCACCACCCTCTTAGAACCACTCTAATTCAATTAGAGAGAAGAGTTTTTATAACGTGATTAAAATTTATAATTTAAAAATGAAATTAATTTATACTTTTCTTTTATAAAAATAAATTATTTTATATATATTTATTTATATATATATTTTAATTTTTATTATTATATTTTTTATTTATGAAAATAATTGTTATTTGAAATTATTTAGAGTATGCCATACATTTATTGATATCTATTATTAATATTATTTTTGTATTTATTTATTTAGCAATTAAATTTGTAATTAACAATATCACATTTAAAAATTAAAACCTTGTTTTTCAAAAATCAGTAAATACATTCTGAATGATGTATTTAAGAATGATGAATTCTTAGATTTTGAGCGGAAAATTACAAATTTATTTTGATTGTATAATATAAAATGATTGTGTAGGTTGATGCTTATAAAATAAACCCGTGTTGATATATTCAACAAAGTATTTACAGCAGATCTATACCAACGTTAAGACTTTTTTGTTATATTATAGCTTCATTAATTCCTAGTTGAGGTATTTACTCGTATAAGATTTTACTTTTATCTATACTAATGGTTTAAATTTAATATTAAAACATTGATTAAGTATGAGTTTAAACATTTTCACCTGGTAGTTTATTTCAAAGGTAATTTACCATGGAATTACAATACTGTATACATATATATATAAGGATGAGATGAACTTTAAAGGTAGCATTTTAAGTTGTGAATTAGTCTGAGGTTAATTTAAACTAACATAGATAGATCTATTTAGATTAGCTTTAAGTTACTATACAGAAAATATAAATGCACATGTCTAAAGTAGAAACCTACAAATTTGTCCACGATAAAGTAATATAAACGAAAGTCCATCTACATATGTGGAAATGTTCTCAAGTAACCACGGGAGACGTGCGGCAAAATGCAGCTTGTAACTAACGATTTATAGAACAAGTTAACTCCAGGTCATTATAATGGAAGTGAACTTTAGATGAGTACCGTTAATAACTCCTCTCTCTCTCAAGGGACTTTAGACATTAATTCTAGCTACACAGAGAAGCCTGCTGGCTGAATTACAAGTTCTCTCTCTCTCTCTCTCTCTCTCTCTCTCTCTCTCTCTCTCTCTCTCTCTCTCTCTCTCTCTCTCTCTCTCTCTCTCTCTCTCTCTCTCTCTCTCTCTCTCTCTCTCTCTCTCTCTCTCTCTCTCTCTCTCTCTCTCTCTCTCTCTCTCTCTCTCTCTCTCTCTCTCTCTCTCTCTCCTACACTCCTTATATCATTCAACTTTATACATCCCATTAAATTTTGTTTCAGAATATATACGACATCTCATACATCATTGTAGTAAGTTAATTTAAAAAAATGTGATGTTTTACTACTATTTCTTAGCCATGATAAAATATTTACTTTAGTAAACTTGCATTAAATTTCTTAGTAAGTTTAAATTACTAAACATAAATCAAATTTCTTAACACTACAGTAAATATCAAATCACTTGAAAAAAACAAACAACATTTCATTAATAATATAAATGAGTTTACTTAATAGAAATAAAATATAAATTTTATTATTAGTTTTTCTGAAGCAATTAAATTGTAAAAACTGTTATATTATACAATAAATATTATTCTTTATTATTGCTAAATTTTATGGCAAAAATTCTAAATCTTGGTCCAAAAATAAGGGTTGATTTTTTCCTATTTTGCCATGCCATAATAACGCATTTGGAGCCCAAATCAGGGGTCCAATGTACAGTCGTCGCCTCGGTAAATTTCCCTTTGCGGCTTTTTTAATCACCATGCCCCGTAAGAATAACAAAGAACATGGTACAAACAAGGGAAATTTTCTAAGGCGACGAGTGTACGATACGTTATATAGTCATAAAGGGTTAAACTAAATGATTGGTGCAATGCAACTCTCTTTGACTAATTTAAGACTAGGCATGGTTATAGGAAAACATACATGGGCAGTGATGGGTTCACCTTTCCCCACTCACTTGTTTCCACCTCTCTAAATGATACAGAACTCAATCCGATTTTTTTTTCTTGGCAACTGCAGGAAGCCCATTTTTCACTTATATTCAGGGCTCTTTTAATGGGCAGTTTCGATTACAGGAGGAAAGAACATAAATAGAGAAAAGGGAAGTAATGACTTAACATTGGGGCTATTATAGGGGCTCCAATTTCTAGTCATGATATACACTCATAAAAATATCACATGCAGTGATATTATAAAAAAAAAAGTTTTAAAAGAAGTCAGCTGGAAAAAATCCGCAGTCAGACGTACTTATAGCTATTTTTTTTTAAAAGATAAGAAACAAAAAGGTAAAGGTGTAAAAACATATAAATAGTGTTGAGAGTAATCCTCGACGCGAAATATTTATTTCTTTTTTTAATGAGTTTCCGTCTCTGTATAAAAGATAAGAATTTAAAAGCATTTCTTTATAAGAAGACAACATTTTGGACGACATCCTTTAAGAGAAATGTTGGGAGGGGGGTACTGTGAGAAATTTATTTATATAAGAATTTTCACAAAAAGTAATCAAGATATAAGAATGAGCGAGATAATTTTCTTATACCCCCATCCTAGGAGGAACGTTGCTGGGAGGAGGGGGGGGGTCCGAACTACCGGAGAGGGAGGGGAGGGAGAGAGAGAGATGGAAAGGCTAGTTTTGAGACTTAATGGTTCTCTCCCGGAAATTGTGTGTGCGTATATCTTTGCTAGGGTTTGAGATTTATGAAACTGCTTTTCTTCGGCGAGAAGAAATGGAATATAGCACTACGAAAAAGAGAGAGAGGAGAAAAAAATATATAGAAATATACATACAATGTTTTATACTTTTTTTCTCACTTTTATACCATTCTTTACCTTTTATACTTCTCATATATTTCAGTAAGTTTCTGCCTTCTTCCTCACATTTTCAATGGTAACAACAGTGGATAGGCAAGTAATTTTGCTCTGGCTAGATTTATACCAGTAAGAAAAGCTGCAGGGTAGTTCCTTCTCGCTGCTGTATTTATAGGTATGAAATGCTTAGTTGGAATATACACATTTATCCCCCTACCATGCAAAAGGCTTGGAAAATTACAACGTACTTTCACAACAGTTGCGTACAATTTTGCTCATAAACAAACTAAAACTTAAGTACAAGTAAATTTTATTAGCTTGAAACATAAAACAAATTTCGTAGACGGTTAATATATATGTATTTTAACAAACTTGCTTATAAATTTAAGATTACATGGTAAAAGTGTTTCTATAGAAATAAATATTAGCTAATAAAATTTTCAACAGATGTAAAAGTAAAAACGTAGGAATGACTATATAATTTATTATTAAATGAATTAATGTTATAAATATTTGAGAAAAACTAAAATGTCAAAATTTCATTAACATTTATTTTCACTTTCTTGTAGTAAAATAAATGTAAAAATACACAAAAATATTGAAGCAGAAAACTAAGCACTATTTTGAATTTATATGTTATGTTCTTATAGTTCTCTGTTATTTCTTTTTCTAATTTTAAGTACAATTACAGAAAGAACAAAAGTTGGTTTCCACAGTTTGTAAATGTATGTAGTATTTTCATGCTGCTCATTTCACCAATCACATTCCAATCAACCTGACCAACAAAATTGCTTCGTTGTAAAATGAAAATATTTGTTTATTGAATCAATACAGTATAATAGTACAAGTACAATATTTCCATAAGTTTGATACGTGAAAAAGTACATTTCCAGCCTGTAAAAAACAATTTAATTTTCATCAATCAAATTTCCAAAATAACTCAAAAAATATTTTCAAAATTTTAATTCCATTAAAATTTCGTAAAAAAAATCACATTTATTATTTTATAACGTTTAAATCAAATACAAAAATCAATTTATGATTTTATGACGTTCATTAATATATGCAAAAACAAAAAAACGTAAAATCCAAAATTTAAAAACCAAGTATAATAAGATAAATGGAATATCTAGGATAATTGAAAACAAATCTTTAAAAGTATAAAATTTCTTTGTAATTATTTTTTTTTTCTACCAATAATTTGAAAAAAATTGGTAGTTACTTTACTTTCTTACTATGAATTATAATAATTAAAGCTTTAAATCCTCCGCAAAAAATTTAATACATTAAGTCATGAATCAATAATCATGAACCTTCTGTACATCATAGATTCTCTATTTATTATTTATACGAACAGACCTATTGATTATCTGAGAATCTTCTAGTTTTAAAATCAGCATTATGACTTCTCAGTAAAGGCTATTCTCCTGCTAATAAAGTAGAATAATGACCCTTGCTGGTTTTAAAACTAAATTATTATTATTCAATATAAAAATAATATTTGTCATTACTTAACAAAATTAAAATAATATATTTTTTTACTACTCACACCTAGCTGACTCTACCTCGACCAAATGCATTCCATTCCTGCTTCTTCCCAAGCCACAGCTGGGCTCCAATTAGCCGTATTGATCCGTGATAGCGAGCCACGCGGCAGTTAAAATTCTTATTATAAGCGCACGTGTCAGTCGCTGCAGCTAATTGCAATGTAAAACGTGTAGTTTTATTATAAAACTTTGTAATAACATTGCATAATTGTCAGTGTAAAATGTAATCGTGTTCCAGAGTTAAATTTACAATTAAAATTTAATTATGAAAGTTATTATTAAACCGTTGCAAACATTATATAGTATTTAATATTGTTTCAAATGATTTTATAAAGTAAAATAATTAATATGTGTATTTTATATTACTTAATAATTTAGATTTCCAATATTTGATAAAATAAAATTAATTGAATTAAATTTAGTTGTAACGAACGAGTTTCATGACAATAAAAAGGATAGACACTTTACATGTTCCAAAGAATGTATGCAAGAAATCAGTCATATTTAGTCAAAGGTATAATTCTTTTATTTTAAGTATATATTATTGTTCTTTCTACGAATATTATAGGCTTGTGTATATATTATTTTACGTTGTATATTTTTGATAAAATAATTTATATTTACTATTTTGATTGTTAATTTATGTGCTGATGATTATGTATGACTAAAACTGCCAAGTGATTTTTATTGAAAACTGAGAATTAACTTTCAAGCAGAGGCATGGATTCTATTATTATTATTATTCAATTCGTACTAAAAATAATAACATTAAAAGTCATTAAAACAAATATATAAAATGAGAGAAATATTTGATTAAAAATGTACATCATCAGATTGTTGTTGCAATTACCGTGCACATCACTGTACTGTCATGATAGTGATCTCTGGCTCGTGATAAATAAACAGGGGGGGGTAGCAATCAGAACGAACCCTCCCTATACTCGCCAGCCATATAGCTGGTCATGCTAATTCAATATGCACTTTTTGTTTACAGAAACTCATTAATGTTTTATGACTCTCTCTCATGACCTATTTAACCATGCGTGCGAGTTCTCTCTCTCTCTCTCTCTCTCTCTCTCTCTCTCTCTCTCTCTCTCTCTCTCTCTCTCTCTTCTCTCTCTCTCTCTCTCTCTCTCTCTCATATTATATATGACTATACTTACTATATGATGATAAAACGAACATGCCAGCAAATGTAAAAGTCATCAAGACGGAAGTCCTTACAATGAGATCCAAGACATAAACTTGTTGAACACAAATCTCGTCAATTTCAACTCTTTCTTTGCATTTTCAGCTTGCAACAAGCCGGAGTGGATAAAAACATTTTCCTTCCGGGAGAACGTTGCTTTGTTTCCACTGTAGCTTTATTGAATTGAATAAAAGCACTTATATAAAAGTTGGCGTGACTATCAAACGTTATTTGGATTTTGCATGTAAAGCCAATTATTAGAACTGGGGTAACCTTTCTCATATACAATCGGTGCTATGATAAATTATAAATCGACATGGAATTATACCAACGAATAGTGTGCAGCGGTTGTTTCTAAGAAACTTAAAGTGAAATATTTATATCGTTTTGTTATAAAAAAAAAGGGGGGATTCAGACTTTTTTTTTATAAAATTATAAGGTCTTTTATTAGCTGCGTGATTAACATTATATTATATTGATTTTAATAAAATTATATTCTATCATGCTTCTTTTATGTATTTATTTTTAAAGATAAATTTATAACTATAAATATAATTTTCTTATTTTTTTTTAATGTAAATTAAAAAAAAAAAAATCTACCGAAATCCCATGCAATGCGTTATTATAAAAATTGCCCAAGAATTGAATTATGACATAGTTTAACGTAACTCCAAGTGACAGTTACTAACATCTCGGTAATTTGTAGCTTCCCGCTTCTCGTGTTCAACACGATGGTTCTCAATCATATCTCCCGCCACTGCTGGGTGACCCCCCCCCCCTCCTCGGGCAACGAGCCAGCAACACACGACGTCCTGATTGCCTCTCTCTCTTCTGATATAACGACATAGCTGTGCTGGGATGAGCTAATTTTCTCAAGATTTTTTGCTCAAGATAATATTCTTGTAAAAGTAATTTTGTCATAAAAATGAATCTGTTTTTTTTTTTCCTTCAGCAATGAGATTTTCTCATTTTTTCTTATTAAATTAAAAAAAGAAGAAGCTAATTTTACTAGAACATTTTTACATGTTGTAAGAATTAACATTGAAGTGCCTGCTTATACAACATGCAGTCAACTTTTTTTTTTATAGGATTTTTCAAGTTTTTGTACGTTTTATAAATGTACATGTACGTAAGATACATATTAAGAGCACACAAAAAAGAAACCAAATTATAATATACTTAATTTTCTATATTTTTTATCATTTTAATACCATATCAACATAAAAAATACTCTAATTTCAGCTCACTCATATTATTACAAATTCCTATCTATGTATTCAAAATTAGAGGGTAATTATTTGTTAAAATAAGTTTTTGTAAAATAACATAAAATAATATGTTAGAAAATTCTCTTCAGTTAACAGTTATGTTATATATTATCTTATATTTTAATTTTATAATAAGTCTGTGCATAAATTCAAAATTCCAAAATCTATTTATCAATCAGATGAACCATCTACGTGTAGGAAAATCTTATAATTATCATCTATAATTTAAGAACAGTCTTATTGATGAAAATGCCATTTGCAGAGTAGCATACTTTTTGTCCCTGTAACTTACACCCTTCCCCCCCCCCCCCAATTACTTTACCAATGATTTGAAGCGTTTTCAAAACCATGTATAATTTTTAAAATTTTTATTTGTAAGATATAATTATTATTACATAAAACATGAAAGTTATTTCAAATTTTGTTAATCCAATTTATAACCCGACAGTCACAATTGATAAACCTGATGATAATTACACAGAACAGCGAGCTCTGAAGACGCTAGCCTGGAGAACTATACAAGTGATGGGTATTGTCAGCGTCAGACTGCAGATTACCGCTCGCAGCAGGCGGGGGCTTCTTGTCACCCCCCACCCCCCCGCAGCAGCCGCGCTAACCGCAAGTTGCTCGGGGGGAGCAAGCCGCAGACAACCCCCTCTCCACAAGCACAGATTAGATTTGGGTCACGACTAGCACATAACTTGGAAAATGTCTTACATAAATTCATTATACAAACATGTTATAATAATTACTAAACTTATCAAAAACTATAAAGTAAATCTAATGTATATGGTGTAAGTGTAAATTCACATTACGTCTTATATTTAATTTTATAATAAAGTTAATTTGAATTTAAATATATAGTACCTTTTTTAATATAATTTTTAATTTTAATTAATTAGGTATACAATAACAGCCATAAATATGTTATAATAGAGAATATAAAAGCATAAATTCAAGGCTCAAATATCACGTGATCCATTATAAGTTTCAATTGAGTATTTACAAAAAGAATTAAACTCGATTTATGAAATAAAGTTTAATGATTTGGACAGACTTTATGAATTTTTCATTGCATATTTGGATAGAGGACCTCGAGTTATGTATTGTAATTTTTTTAAGATTTTTTTTGGACCATCTAACACCCTCAAAATCGAGGTGAAAGACGCTGCATGTGACGTCATAATCATGCAACGTCATTCCGTACGTGTTAAATATTTGCATGACTCACAGCGTTTTGCAGCAAAATATTGATAATACATAACACGAGGTCCTATATTCAAATATGCAATTATCCATTTTGAGAAATGTTGCACCGTAGCTAATTCAAAGCAATCATTATGATGACTCAATTTCTGTCTGTGAAGCGACTGTCAAAGCAACTCTTATTACACTTGAAATGAAGAGCACAAAAATTTCATGAGAACCTTCCAAAATTAGTGACGAACTTTTGCACAGAGAAGCTGCGTAAGTGACAAGAGAGGAGAAAGCTTTTGAAATTTAGCAAGTAATTCATGTTCAACTTCAAAGAAGTCATTATCCGTATCTTCTCTGCTTTCTGGGATTACTAAAATGTAATTTTAATTTTAGTGACTTTTTTTTTTATACAGTTATACACAAGTTTGAAAATACTCTCATCAGAAAGTCAATATCAACGGTAGAAATTTTCTCTCTCTCTCTCTCTCTCTCTCTCTCTCTCTCTCTCTCTCTCTCTCTCTCTCTCTCTCTCTCTCTCTCTCTCTCTCTCTCTCTCTCTCTCTCTTCCTTTGTTCGCGTGACAGCCCAAATTTCCATCTCTCTCCGCCAAGTCATGAATTAATTCTCGCCAATATTCCATCAAGACGGAGGCTGCTGCAGTGATTGAAATGACTAGAGCCCACAAACTCGCACACAACTCTCCCCCTCCTTCCTTTAATAAGACCTTGTGCCTTTATACCAGCCGCCTGCTACCCGGGCTTACGAGAATTAACATGAAGCAGCCTTTGTCACTTGGCCCTAGCTTTAGGGTGATTTGTAACTTATTCATAACTTTCACACTTGAGCCTGGGGATCTTAAAGAAGGAATTGCAAATTAGAGGAGGAGTAGCAAATTGTAAACAGTGTCTTTTATGACTTGTCTAATTTGACTTCATTTCAAACTTTTGCACTTTGAATTGATGAAATATTATACAGTAACATTAATATCTGGAGTGTTTACTCTAAGGAACGTACACTCCTTTTCCTCATTGTTTTTCCTCGCCCATAGATGGCAGTATAGGTGATGAATAATCGATGATATTGCCATTTCTCATTGATTGAAAATTTTCGAAACGACGACTTTACATTGCTTCTTTTCCTTGCTCATCTCAACTAAACTTTGCCCCTGGTGGCTATGCAACCCGCTTTATTTGTACGCTGAACAAGTTGCCTAACATCAAGGGGCAACATGTTGGCATAATAATGTTTTTTACGTTACCTAAGCTGAGCAAGAAGTATAATTTCCTTTATATAGTTTAATTCTGATGGACATTATATATTTACTATATATTTATTTATACTTTATTTTTCTGTTACTAAACATGCGTGCATGGTGTCACATATAAATAATTATTGTTATAATTCTGAGAATAAACAATAATTTGATTTGAAATAAATCATAAACACTGATGTAAATAAAACAAGTATAATATTGTATTACAAAAGGAATTACATAAAAAAAACAATTGGAATTTCTTAATTAAAAAAAACAAAAAACAAAAAAAACATTGATGATTTTATCCACTTAATATTTTTTTAATATGTTTGCAACATTTTATTAGTTTTTATTTGGCAACATGGTATCATATTACAATCGATCAATATATCGGCTGTGAAAAGCAATTTTGAGTCGAGTCAACATTGATGATGACTACAGTGACACAGCATGATCGTTATTCCGGCTGCTGCTGTATCTCACTCGTGAGTTGCTACAGCCCCAAATATTCCTCTCCCTTCGCTCCCCCGCGTAAAGGGGGAGGGGCAGCACTATATACACCAGGCTTACTAGTATGCAAATTCCCGCAGCTTTTGTACGGTAGGGACAGCTAAATGCCGGGGGAGAGAAGCTCTCTCTCTCTCTCTCTCTCTCTCTCTCTCTCTCTCTCTCTCTCTCTCTCTCTCTCTCTCGCTCTCTCTCTCGCTCAGATATAATACAACACGACGATAAAGTGTCGTGTCGTCATGCGACGCTGCTGCCCTCTGTCTTACCCGTGAGGAAAAAATAATATCATACAGCTGGGAAAATATTTAACTCTTTCATACTTGTATGAGGGTGTTATTTTAATACAATTTAATCTGTTATAGAATTATAAAAATATTGATATTTCTTAACTTCACAGTTGGTAACAATTATTTCTTTTTTGGAAATTGTTTTCTTTATGCTTTTTGTAATTTCTATCATATTAAAATATTGATACATTTAAAAAAAACTCATAAATTAATTTATTACATCTCCATATAGAAACAAATGGAGTTGAAATTTTATTCTAAATATAGCTAGTGTAATAACGCCGGCTTAAGAAGAAAGAATATAAATTATATATCTACGTATCATAATTTATTATGAAAAAAATGCATGACTATATAATTCCACCTTCATAATGAGTATGACTTTTTTAAAAAAATTATACAATATTAGTAAACTAAATTTTATAAATAGTAAGTTATAATTAAAAAGAACAATAATTGCTTACTATTTTTTCTATACAAGCTTACTGTACCATTAAAATACATTTTTATTATAATTGATCAAAAGCATTATTAGTTTACTAAATTATTAATACTTAAATAATCATTACCATAGAAGTACACAAAAATAATTATGAAACTTAATAATAATAATAAAAATTAATAACATTGAAACGTAATAACAATAAAAAATAATAAACTTGCATGATATTATGTATTTATGTTGTTTTGTATTGTTGGTATTTCTGATTATATTTTGATAGTGACGGTACATTTATGTTTTTTTGTGTTGCTGCACGGTTGGCATTTCTGATTAATATTTTGGTAATAACAACAAATATATATTATTTTTTTATTGCTGCACGGTTGGTATTTCTGATTAATATTTTGATAATAACAGTACATTTATGTTATTTTGTATTGTTGAATAGTTGGTAATTCTGAAAATTATTAATATTATTATAAAATATAATAGCAATAAATTTATATTATTTTTTATTGCGGCACGGTTGGTATTTGTGATTAATATTTTGATAATAACAATACATTTATGTTGTTTTGTATTGTTGTACAGTTGGTATTTCTGAATCGTGATGGCGGGCAGTGGTCATCCCTCCTCTCCTCTCCCTTTGTTCATCTCCAAGCCATCTTTCTTGTGTCGAGGGCGGGGCGCGGTATTGATCCGGCTTCAGATGACCACCAGAAACACACAACAAGGAGCGCGCGGCATGCCTCATAACGCACAGCAAAGTAACCTTGCATGTTAATGAAGTGAAGGAATTGCCATTTCATCTGATTGATATTAAATTTTAATTAATTTTATGCCAAATTATTAATTTTTAGTTTAATTTCATAAAATACTCTCAGCCTTATGGCTAGACAACCGGTCGGGCTCTGCTACTGAAAGAGTTGCATAATTTACAGGGGATAATATATATATATATTTTACGAGTCTTGACTAGAAAATTTAGACACTATTTCCATCTCACGTGACCAAGATGATCTATCAGAATGTTTTTTATGAATGGCATTGCATCTAAAATCTTAATGAGTACTTTTTCACTGTAGTCTAAACTTTTTAATATGTAATTCCCATCTTAAATAAGTTAATCTTATGAATATATCTTTTAGTTGACAATCCTACAAAATCTGCCATACATATATATATATATATATATATTTATATAATTTTGCCTACTAATTTTCTTTGAAGTTTTTATAAGAATTAGGGTAAAATTTCTGGAAATAATGCTGAATTAAACGACCATATTAATTTTTAGCTAATTAATATAATTATAACTCTTGATTCAAACTTTTTTTACGTTTCAATTAAATTTCCTCATATACATAATTATTCTATCATATATTCATTCCTTAAAATATAATTTATTTTTAAAATATAAGTAATTGTGCTGTGGAAAGAAATACTTTTAAAATACTTCCTCCAAACCCTTCCCCCAAAAATGTATAAAGGATGAAAAAATTAGCATAGTAAAATTTCACAACAAACCACGACTATGACTACCTGACATCATTTAACTAAAATAGAGTACTCAGGTTACGGCAATCTGGTGAATACTGGCTCAAGTTCCGACTGCCGGGTGAACTCCAGGAAGCTAGTATGTCTCCGGTTCAATCAGAATGACATTTTTATTTGTTGCAGCAGGCAAATCCTGGCAGCCTCAACAGGTGAGAGGTAACACGAGGCGAGCACTTTTCTACCTCCACTCTCGACTCAAGAACATGTGTGTAAATAAACAAAATAAAGAAATAAAAATTTAAACGTTTCAGTTTTTTAATTAATATTTCCTATCTTTACCTATGTTTAGCAAATTAACGTAATAATGGTATTTTCAAAATGTATTTTCTGATTATTACAGATGTATACACTGAGAAAAAGTTAGGGTAGCCTTTACTTTAGTAAGAGTAGTCTCAGAGCCTGCTCTTATGATAAACGTATAAATAAAATATTAGTCATATAAGCCACAACAATTAGAAAAAGATAAGAATACTTCTATATAGCAATGATTGCACTATGGATAAAAAAGAAACTAATTAAAGCAATGATTCTTTTCCAAATTTACAGTTCAATTATTGAAGAGTACATCATCGTTCTCAAAACAATTTAATACTGCGTGATGACTTCATTAAAATAAATTCTGAGGTGAGTTTCCTTGCTTTTTCTCATTGTAAATACGTTAAAGACTGATAATTGATTTTCTCAGTATAAATAGGTATGTTAAAGACTGATAATTGATTTAAATATTATAAAATTAATAACAAAAGAACCCTCTTTCAAAGTTAATAATTCTATTAGTATCAATCTTTAAAATTTATTGAACATTTTAGTATTTGGTTATAAATTCTATCGGTAAAATTTTCTTGTCGAAGACTGTACTCTAACATTAATGCTCTATCTCTGGTAATATCTCACAAAAAAGGAGGAGGAGACCTTATTTTCATATGCACGACAGTTAAAATTGCTTCCATAATATTTATGCCGCAATTAATAAAGATTACGTTTTCATCCAGAATTTTAACAATGGCTTTGCCACCATAGCTTTTCCCTCTCCTCTTTCTTTTTTTTTTTTTTTTTTTTTTGTTTTATCTCTGGAAAATGATGTTCGCAAAATTAAATCTCTCCCTCTCTTTTTTTTTTTTATCATCCGTCCAAGAAGACAAAAAGCGAGCGGGTCACTTTGGATGGCGAGCAAACAGAAGAGCGACGACGAAGCGAAATAAAGATGAGAAAAGCTTCATGTCTAAAAATTCTCTTCCCCTCTCTATACACCCATCATTCCTTACTTCTTTTATTTTTATAAAAAAACCTTTTGTAAAAAATAATGAGAAGGGTAAA
Organism: Siphlonurus alternatus; assembly: GCA_949825025.1. NCBI lineage: Eukaryota > Metazoa > Arthropoda > Insecta > Ephemeroptera > Siphlonuridae > Siphlonurus > Siphlonurus alternatus. The sequence goes on along the minus strand of OX463782.1, from coordinate 11,488,973 downwards.
TTCTTTCTGTTGGTACTCGTGCGAGTAAATTTTTGTCTTTTTTATTTTTTACTTCAACCCTCCGTGGATTTGACTCAAACAAAAGTTTTTTTTTTATTTATTCTACACAAAAATTTCCTCGGCCATTCTGTTTATATATATAAAAAAAGGGGATCGTATCTTTCGAAGAAGATGAAAATAAACCTCGAGGAAAAAGACAAGGGAAAAAATAAATTATAATTTTATGTTTTCAACAAAATCCTAATTAAAACATTCAAAACAACTTATCATGTTTTCAATTTTAATTTGTTTTTATACAAATTTATAAATTAAATTTTAATTCGGCGATGTAAGAATGCAAGTCAATATGGACCTTTTAAATTTTGTTTAGAAAAACACAAAGCTTTCACGATAGCTAGGTTGAGTTTGTATTCCTTAAGGTTTATTGGTATTGTATTTTAGCTAATGTAGATGAAGTTTTATATTATATATTATTTGAGTTTGTTAGCTGTAAAGACTTCCTTCCATTTTCAACAATATTTGTCTTTGACTTGCTTATAAACCTTATCAAAAATGGAAGAAAAGATTTTTGCAACCAATAGACTGATATATGACTATTGTACAACTAAATATTTAGGAAATTAATTCATTGCAGTAAAAAATTATCTCAATAGCAATTCTTGAAAAAATTTGTAAAGTACATTTACCATTCAAGCGAAATTAAAGATTTGCAGAAAGTTCACCCACGAATTTCATAGAAAATTTTTAACAAAATATACAATCTGACTTTGAAAACATTGAAGTAGCGAATCATGAACATGTTTTATTTGTAATTCTTTTGATTTTATGTACTCAGAACTAAGCTTTGTTGTTTTCAATTCGAGGAAATTCAAAATTAACAAAGTTTCTGTTTATATTTTGTATACAAGTAAATTTAAAATCAGCCTAAAAGGTATCAACAAAACATGTAGACAGACAACGTTAATTCAATTAAGCATTAAAAAAAATGTTAAAATTTAAACTATAAAAATTTTAAAAATTCTTTAGAAACAATATAGAGTATCGACCTCAAAAATTTTATTGCAGAAATGAATAGAGAGAGTGCAAAGTTATGCCACTCGGATTTTTCCCAGATTTTATTGAGCCCGGGAAGTATTGCTAAAAGTTTTGCCGTGGTTGGGTTCGAACCCACGCCGCTTTTATACTTTTATTAAAGAGAGGCGTCTTTCTCTGCATTTTCAATAATTTTTTAAAAATAGTTCCCGGACTCTAAAAATTGTGAAAAACAAAAAACAAAATCAAAGTAGCATAACTTTGCACCACCCTCTATCCATTTCTGTAATAAAAATTTTTGAGGTCGATACTCCATTAATAATTAATGTAAAATTTAATCTCCGTACTTTCAGCATATTAAAATTAACGCTAGATTTAAACAGATTCTTCTGAGACAGTCCATGGTAGCACCATTCGTCACGAACATGCGGTGCTGGAGGATCACAACGACGAAGATGGATGAGCCCCCCTGGACCACTCGCCACACCAGCTCATGATGCCTCGTCAGCGTCTCTCTCTCTCTCTCTCTCTCCTCTCTCTCTCTCTCTCTCTCTCTCTCTCTCTCTCTCTCTCTCTCTCTCTCTCTCTCTCTCTCTCTCTCTCTCTCTCTCTCTCTCTCTCTCCTCTCTCTCTCTCTCCTCTCTCTCTCTCTCTCTCTCTCTCTCTCTCTCTCTCTCTCTCTCTCTCTCTCTCTCTCTCCCAGCGCGTCAATTAATAACCTCAACGTCATCGCGAAGCTTTCTTGAAGAATAATTTCTCAGTCTCAATATGTTGTGGCTAAGAAAACTGGGGAGGGGAGAGCAATCCAATCCAAGTGCACCGAAATTATTATTCATATCAACCCCTGTATGTAAATATTGATTAGGTATGTGATATAAAGCCTTATTGAGTATTTTTTGCTTCTGTGGTACATCATTTTCTGGTACCGTCAAACATTCATGTAAATTTAAACTTTTCTGGGATATGGGGTTTAGACTGAAAGCTCTTCTAGCATAATATATCCCAAATTAGCATCTCTGGGAAACCAGCAAATTAAGGTAAAGTTCATGCTATCTAAGTGTGCATATCAAGAGATTGTATAAAATAATACCCAAAAAGTTTTACGTTTATTTTCTGAATGCATTAATCTTTTGCAATCAGGGTCGGTCTGGTCAAATAGACTCCTAAATTGGAAATACCCCCCCCCCGCTCTCTTCCTGAGTTGCACCTCCTCCCTCTTTCAAATTCAAAATTCAAATTTTCATCCAATTCTAAATACATTAATTTATGCATATTAATAACAGGTATAAGTAAAGCATTTGATGGGTAAGAAACCTACGGAGGAAAAAGGTGTATCTTCATTCCACACCACCCTGTTTTTTAGTATTAAGATTTCATTCGCAAGACGTAACTCATGCAGTAAGACGTATAGGAAATATTTCGTATTAAGGAATTTAAATTCTGAGAGTTCAAAATGAGCTGGAAATCGAAATATTTGAAATATTTTTATATTCATCTAGCGTCACACATTTTGCAAACAAATCAGATAAAAAACTATTTGATGATTGCGCTTATATTCAAAGTTACTTGATACAAATACTAGGTGTAAGTTACTTATATAGTTAATTGATTGACTAAGGTTTATATATAGGGCGTTGTTTACAAACACAAATGATGATGAGTTTTAATTTAATATTTTATCTTTATACATAAAATATAGTACTACTTAAATTTACAATGTGTAGAAACGACAGCCAATTTTCTTATCTCTTTGCATTGCAATGAAAAATATAGTACATAAAACAAATGAGATTTTTTTTAAAAAAAAGTTTCATTATTTTAACTGGACGTAGAGCAATGATGCTTCTACAATTTCTTTACTCCTCTTGTGTAATATATATATCAAAGATGGCGCTTCTGGTCACCACCTTTTTTTAAAAAAAAGAGATATAAAACTTTTTTTTCTTTTATTATGGTCAGCAGTTTGCAATAACGTGAGGCCGACGAGAGAGGGAGGGGGTTACATGCAGGGTGGTATAGGAAGCTGGAAGATGAAGGTGGAGGGTGGGGTGACATATAGACGTACGTGTAGCAGTATAGTTACTACGCTGAGTTATAACTTTTAGGGAGGAGGAGGAGGAGGAGGGTGAGGTTTTGAGGGTGGCTATAGCAAGGCAAGCTGCCTGCTGCTGGTGTATAGTATATATATATATATATATATATATATATATATATATATATATATATATATATATATATATATATATATATATAGAGGCAGTAGCCATTTCTGCTTGCCTGGCTGCTAGAGAAGGGAATGGCCAACCATTCAGAAAGCTTTGTAGCCTCCATAAATAAGATTAATGTTGGAGCTAGCTGTATAGCCTGTGCACGCTGCCTCGTTGTACTGTATATGAAGAGAGAGAGATACACTTGAAGTTATCTAGCATGCCACCACACACAATACCACTTTCCGAAGATTAGAAACGAGGGAGGAGATGATGGTGTATGGGGACAGTTTTATTATTGTTCATTTTCTACTATCATATAATAAATAAAAACGAAACATCATTTCAAATTAAATGATAAATTATTAATATTTTTTTTAAAGTAATTAGTACTTATGTTATTTAATACGTACTTTATTTATATTTTTATAAATTATTATGGTTCATAAAGATTTTATTGAATAAATTTTGTTATTATATGAATTAAATATGAAAATTTATTAACTGTGGAATATTATAGTGCAGATCAATATTAAAAAAATGTACACGTTCTCAACAAAGAAGTTTGAAAACATATATTAATTAAAAATTTTCAAGTTTAATTACAATATTGTATTATATTATATTTTATTTATGTATACGTCATATTTCATATATTTATATATTATATATTATAGTAAAATTAAAAACTTCAAATTGACAACATATAACTTCCAACAGCTCCTACTCCTGCAAGATTCCAATTCAGGCAACCAGTTGGCCAGATGTGCAAGAAAGGTTGCCAGCTTTCAGGGGCTACATAATAACAGTAGCGCGGTGGCGAGCGAAATTCTGCTGTCTTGCAAGAATAAAAAGAAGAAGAAAAGAGAAAAAAATAAAGTAAAAAAGAGATGGCTAGCCTATAAGGTGCGCAGAAAAAGTTGCGCCATGACTTAAGAAAGAGGAGTGGGGAAATATAGACTGACCACTCCCGTCGACTTTTTTTTAAGCACCGCCTCGTTATTGACTGCGAGCATTTCTTAAATTTTTTACAAAACTTTTACTCAAAAAGATCACCATGAGTTTTTAAAATTAATAACACAACAAATTATTAATTTTAATGTTTATTGTTAGTTTTCATGACTCTTGACCCCTAAAGGTTCCAGTAAATCACCTTACTTCCGCATCCTGTGTGATGTATATAAGTTAATGTATAATTTCCATCATTGTCAGTGTGAATACAAAATGTTTAACTTGGAAAGTAATGCTAATCTTGAGAGACTTGGGTTATTTATATTTCATGTGTATTTTTTTACTAACAATATCACTACTTAACAATAAAAATAGAAAATTAATTAAGTAAAATAGCATGATTAGTTTTCCAATCTTTTTACCATCCAAGTTTCAGCATATAATATTTTGTAAAGTTGAAAACATAAAATACAGAATATTACATTCAAGTAGTAATTAATGTCCACAAATTGCAAGTCGCTTCATCTTTATAGAAATTCAGATCCACTTGATGGTCTGGACACAAGTCAATCGCACGAACAGATCGCTGTGTGAAGGTTTCTTGCACGATGCCACAAGTGGTGCACTCTTCTTTCACCCTTGACCTTGGAAAAGGTCATTGGCAAGACTAAAAATAACCACCCACTTGGTAAAACTGAAGCTGTTCAATTTGCGTATTATAATTAGAAATATACTGATTACTTTAAACGTTTATTATATTTTATAAACTTATTTATAAAATATAACAAGTAAATTAGTTGAAAATATAGATTTGCCAAGATGAGCTAAATCTAAAGAATTCTGACACTAGTTGCCTTTTTGATCCAGTAGGTAGTTTTTAATAAAGTTGCATATATGTGGGAACTAGAAACTGGAATTTTAATTAGTGATCGTGGTTTCAATTAAAGAACTTCGGATTTCTTAAAAATATAGAAGTCATGTAATTGTACAATTTGTGAATCTATAATAGCTATATAAAATTATTACTACAAAGTATATGAGAATTAAAGTGATATTATGTCAATGAAATTCTGTTTATAAATTATTTAATAAAATAATTTAGGAAAATTAATGACTATATTTTTTAAATTAAATTGATTTTCAATAAAAAAAATAGCAAACAACTTGACGAACCAAAATACTGTATTTTTTTTTAAAAAAAAAGTAACAGATGCACGTCACTTAAACTGTTACAATATGTATGCAAATCTACAGAGTAGTTTCTTTTATGAAATTCTAATTTCAATTCCTATTTGTCACCCTTGGTGATACGAAGCAAACCTTGATCAAAGGTTTTAAGGCAGATCATCACCCCGATTAAAGTAAACAAAAAAGATGTTGGCGTTGACACACGCTACTCATAATTTAAACTAAAAAGAAAAAAAAAAAAGTGGGGGTGTAATTTTTTACGCTAAACATGTGTGTGCATGTGGTTACTTTATATATAAAGAAATAGGAGAGGGGAAGAGAATTTTGTATAGATAAGGGAGGGGGATGAAAGAAGATAGGGAGGAAAAAACATTAGATATATAAGGGAATGCTTGAGTGAATCTTTGTGTTAATTCATTTGAAAATTTTTACAGCACAGGACATCCCTTTTTTTCTATAATACAATAGTCTATATATGTATCATAAACGCTAGAGGGGGTGGTACAAGTATGTACACATATGTCACCCTTCCTTGTGACAGCGATACAGTGTCAATACACATACCATCTGTCACTATATTAATTTCATACTGTGACAACAAAAAAATTAATGTGCCACTTGATAACATTACAAGTTCTAGTAATAATTTCACGCATATTTGTCTAATGATCCGTACATCAATCTCATCAGCAAATAACAAGGGAGAATTTTTTGTTAATAATAAAAATTTATCGCTACGTTTCTTTAGTAATTTGATCCTGTTACAATATTAGAATTTCAATTACTCTCCATTTTATGGTGTTCAATTAAAATTTGATTATTATTAAATTTAGTACTGTTGAAGAGGTGATTTTCATCAGTATTTGATTATGAATTAAAATTATGTATAATTATTTATATAATTAATAATTATGTACACAAAAATACCGTTATCTGTATTTTCTATGAAGCTAAGCTTCCTCAAAATAAATGAACAAATGAAATTATTTACACTAAATGGCAAAATTTTAACAAAGTAAATTATACTGTTTACTGCAGCCTTACTATAAAAATATTAATGTGATTACAATTTTTATAAAAATGAAATATATAATACATTAATTTCACTTTAAGGTTTATATTCATTGCAGATAAGAAAACCATGACTTAGTTTTTGTTGCATCTACTTCATTTTGATAACAACTACCAACACAAAATCATTTTTCAATATTTAAATTTTAAGAAAAATTAAAAAAAATATTCATGTTACGTTTTTCTCTTAATTAACTAAAAAAATATTAATGGTGACAAAATTTTACTATGTTGCATGTAATACAATTTTTTCCTTACAAGAGAAAATTCCATCGCCATACAAACAAATGGAGTTTTTTCTTGCAAGGAAAAATTGTATGTAAAATTGTATCGTGTAATACAAGCTTCAGGTAATTTAACATTAGAATACAGCAGCCAAGTCTAAACTTGTGGCACCAGCGATCACATAGGACTGTATATAAACGAGGTAAATATTGCGGGACAGACGTGTAATCACGAGTGACGTCACGTGTCGGTCCTCACTAATTAGCCGGCCAGGTGAGCGAGGTGGGCACTAATTCCCCGCCTCTGTACGAACTAATTCACTTATCAATCAAGAGAGCCGCTGCAGCAGCGCCGCTCCGTGGCAGAAGCCGACATCACACCCACTAATTTGGGTACAGCAAATGATTGTTACTGACACTGTGTGAGTGCTTTGATCACATATAAATGACCAAAAGGTTTTATTTTGGTTTGTAATAAAAACTTTGCCAATGTTTATTATAGTGATTGTTAAACAAGCTCTTCTATTGATTTTATTTCTAATGTTTTTATTTTTAAAGTTTAACTATTAAAATTAAATTATTATTTATTTAACAGAAAATTATTTTTACGTTCATTTTTTATGTTCTCCATTGCAAGTTATTTATCAATTGAAATAGACGTACAGGTACCGAGAGAAATTAAATAATTAGTACAATTACCCTTGCACAAAGTCTTACGGAAAATAGATGTTAGCAACAATGGTTCTGATTGCTGATAACATGTAGTGATAACAATATTAATAAGCTAGCCAGATTATTGTTTTCATCTATATAAGCTGAAAGGCATATTTTGAATTCATTTCAAGCTTTATAATTTAATTAAGTAATTACACACTCTGTCCTCCTTCTAGCAGGCTGTGAAAACTAAAAAGAGCTATATACCAATTAAATATTGGAGCACAATAAATTTTTAACTCGATATGAGTAGAACTACCGAAGAAAATACCAAAATTATCACCAAACACGGTTATAGTATAAGCCTAACTCAAAGACACTAACCGTTGTTAATGTGAGAAACCCGGTTATATTCTGGTTATCTTTCTTAATTTTTTATCCCACTGCATTCTAAGCCTAGAATATTTTGCAGTAAAAATCAATATTCCGTCGGCAATATAAATTGAAATTTACATCATATTGTTATTATTTGAATAAATAAAAAGTACATGCGATATTTTAATTCGTTAAATGTAATTGTATTTGAACAATATAGAATAATGAAAACATTTAAATTTTTGACAGTAATATGCAATACACGTATATTTGTGATAGTCACTCTATGTATAGCCATACTTAACACAAAAGCAATTATTTTGTATTATGCTATATAAAAAATATAAAACGTACATCTATATTTGTTTTTGTATTGTAAATTTTATTACATTAAAATGCTGATGAACAAAAGTTTATATATATATAAATATATTTAGGTTTTAATTTCAAAATACACAAAAGTTAATTCATGCAAAAATAATTTAATTAGATCATGTTCCACTTTATACTTTTATTTATTCTGTTTTTTGTTGTTTTGATTTCAATGAAAAATAATCAAATTTCAAGCTAGTAAACATCACATGACGACAAGTATATATATTATGTACTAAAGTATATATAAATAAAGAGTATATTTTTAGAGTTGGTTAGCGTTAAAATCAATTAGTGGGGAACTGTATTTACTCTCTTGTAACCAGATCTATTGGTTAGTACTATTGCAGCAGTGGTATGATTAATGCTGCTAAAAAGATCACATACAACATTGGGGCATCATACACTGATACTGTATAATACCATCTGTCTGTAATCAGGGTCTCTCTCTCCCTCTCTCTCCCAGGCTGACTCATGACTGTCTTGTCATGCTAATCCCCTGGCTGGTTCGTCGCATGTTCTTGTCTATGGTGGTGGCTAACAATACTCATTGTTGCGGTTCATTAACACAACCAACCACCCGCACTCAATATATTTATGTCTGCTTTAACTAATATCATAGTATCATATAGTCTTCATGTAATAAAATCTTACGAGTTTAAGAAAATTCTCTTAATTGAAATTTTTATTAGAAAATTGTAATTTATGAATCAATATTTTTTATACTGCATGATTAATTTTTAATTAAAATATTTATTTACATTGTAATGTTATATTCAACAATTTTGTAAAATATCTCATAAAACTTTTTGAATTTCTGGATATCTATCTTCCAAATATAATATTAAGATTTTTTGCTCATTTGCTCATAAAGCACTAATGACAACACTTCAATGATCTTTGCTAAAAAAAAAAATACGAGTAATTCTCAAAACTACAAATATCCCCCCCCCCCCTTCAAGATACTATTTCCCTTAACAAAATTGCTGAAACTAAAAAAATTATTTTTGCATAAGTTGATATAAATTGGACTGACATCTAAAAATCAGCTGATCTCACTTGGAACGACTTCTCTTCCCCCCCCCTCCCCATGCAGGTGGAGCCTCCCTCGGCAAGCAGCCACAAGAAAGGAAATGCTAAACCTCGAAACGGTCTGCTGCGGTAAATTACGTTACTTTCATCATCGCAGTTTCCTCCAAGGAATGTCTTGCCCAGCACTATTTGCGAATGTTCTATCTCCTTCCCCAGCACTATATGCGAATGTTCTGTATTCTTGCCCAGCACTACATGCGTACACATAAAAAAGAAGAAGAAAGTAATTTCCATACAAACGTGAAATTTTCTCGACGCAGTTTTAATTAGTCGCGGTGCTGGGGACTTTACTAAAATTGCTTCTCAGTTTTTAATGGCACTTTGGGGTAATAAGAATAAAAATTAAAGCAACGTCGCGGTTTTACAACCCCCTTCTCTTCAGTGTGGACTGCAAGTACGTGCCCATAGTGCTGAGACAGAGAACATCCTCAAACCAAACAGGCCTCGTGGAGTTACTCAATCTGGACATTACAAATACGAAATTTAAATTAACATTAATCTCGGTCTGTTTGTATATTTTGTATTTTGTCTCTCTACAAATTTCATGTCATATATATAGAGTTAAATTGTAAATATATTGCCATGAAGTTCACTTTCTGCTCTTTTATTAATAGTTAAATTTTGATTCAGACATAAATTAAAACAATCACTGACCATTTAAAATTATTGTCAATTAATTTGTTGTAAAATTAATGTTAAGTTTTGAATGTCCCGCCTTTCCTGACCCTCTCGCCGTAAATTAGACAACTTTTCAGCTACAAAAAATTGACTGCATCGAGGCATGAAAACGTTATTATATCAGATATTTGCTTATGTAATATTATATCCATATATTATTATGTGCCACCCTGGAATAATAATTATGTGGGGAAGGGACTCACAGTATATCCTAATATAAGTTTAGCGAAGAGCTAGAAAGTTAAATTCAGTCACTTGTGACCACAGTATTCAGTTGAAGTAAAAAAACAAAACAAACACGTAATAACTTTAATTCTTATTGCAATATAAGCAGGTGCTGAACAAGGCGCAATTGTTCTGACAGTAAGAAGACTTCAACTCATTAAGAGTTTGAGTGTACCATTACACTTTTTACATGATAAAATTGTATGGGTACATTAAATATTGCATTTGTTGGAAGCGTTAACTACTTATATTAATCGATAACATGAATTCTAGTTTTACATTACCATTGAAATTAGAATGAAATGAGAAGATACTCAACATAAAAATAACATTAAGATTTAATCTTTCATATCTATAATTTATATATGAAACAAATTTTGTACCAATCATCACCATAATAAAACCACACATCACCAAATAAATCAAACCCCTGACAAGAGCTTTCACAACAGTGTTTAATTCCAAGTACTGAAATTATATACGTGTCATAAGGCCAAGTAATATATTAACAGTTTAATATTGCAATGTTCATATCTACCCCTCATATAAGACTTTTCTCTGAATGGTGTATAATTTTATACTTTATCAGAACGCACGCATCAAAAGTCCAATACGTGGTTTTATTGTTAGGGGATGTTATATATCCAGATTTTTCATGTTCTGTCCTTTTTTATTCTTCCCCCATAAAACCATTCACCCCTCTATGGTAATAATGAGGTAATTTTATGCATGAAAAATCTTGCCTGACGTTTCGCAATGTGAGAGAGTATAATATAGGGTGAACAGAAAGAATATATAAAAAAAAAGCACATTTTCATTCTCTCTCTCTCTCTCTATGTTTTGTATAATTCTGTTTCCAATATCAGATATTTTAGACAGGGAAAAATTTTGACAGAGAAAAGCCATGAAGGATGATGAAAACTGCTTCCTAACTCTCTAACTCGACTTCTGAAAATTTGAAATGTATGATAATATAAAAGATTTTCCTCTCCTTCCTACAATGGATTGAAAGCAGTTTGCCAAGATAAACGCTACCGAGTATTATACGATATCGGACGGGGGTAGGGGGAAATAAAAAAGTGGAGGAAAAAAAAAAGATTTAAAATAAAATGGTCGTTCTATAAATGTGACATAAGTTTGAAATAGCTTTTTAAAAAAAGGCGGGATTTTCATGTCATTTAAATCGTTACGTCAACGAAACGTGCTTGATTTTACATTAAACTTACCTGCCAGGTGAGATCATTGATTATACATTACTACATCAAGCAAATGATTAATTTTATATGTTTCAGTGGTAGTGTCAAGATAAAATTCTAAGGAAGTTCTTTCTCATACCACGATGATTTTGCACTAGGCAATGGGTGGGGTAAAAATTATCCCACCCACTGCCTTTGCATTTTACCCCTATAAGGGAATTTGATTAGGGTAACATAAGAGGAGATTGCGCTGACGTCATGCTTCTGGCAAGTAGGCAGCGTTGAGGTGCTGTGGGTCAAAATACACGTATCCTAGCATGTAAACAAAGTGTCTAATTATTTATTTATTTTAAATAACTTTAAAAATAAATCAGGTTTAAATATTATAAAAATATAGAACAATACACACAAAATAAAACTCGTAGAAAAAATCTCGCCATCAGTTAAAACTATTTATTTATTTTTTGTCATTGCTTTTATGTTTTTTAACATATAATCTTGCCCACCTTCTCCCTTCTGTCCTTCTGCAACGAGCAGGTAGTGACTTACGTATCACGTAAACGTAAACAGAAATCAACTCTAATACCTACTTAAGTTATACATAAGTACATTGAACTGAAAAAGTCACAAATACACAAGTTTTCAAATCGACTTATGCCCTTTTTGCTATCCTTATCAATCGATTTGCAACCTTGTGAGTCCTGCACAATTTACACTGCAATGTCTGCAATCTGTTAATCTCGCTCAGCCTTGATGTGTCTGCCCAGCAAACATGCTAAGTAGAACAACAAATATCCAATCAACCCTTAAGATCGTATCTCAAAGTCACAAATTTTTTTACACCACGCAACTACCTTGACCCGTTTTACGATATAAATTACATTTTCTTTTACTTTTTTTTTTAGTTCTAAATTTCACAGCCCTCTTTCTTCACCATTGTTTATATTTTTAACAATATTTATCATCATTAACATTTTTTTTAATAAAATTATATATTTTTTTTTCTTGTACAGATTTATTGAGGTAAGCAATGACTTGAAATTTTGCTGTAGAGGTTTATCTTGTAAGACCTAGAGGTTAATGTTTAAGACAGCCCTATATAATATACTTTTTGAAGGCCTATAAGGGGGGGTTGCTACTGATGGGAGAAGACTTGCTTTCGTTCATTTGTTTTCTTGTCTGAAGATGAGAGAAAAATAAATTGAAGACGTGGTGGCTGCTATAACTTGGTCATCAATCTTAAGCTCAATTTGTCAGCCGCAGTCTCTCTCTCTCTCTCTCTCTCTCTCTCTCTCTCTCTCTCTCTCTCTCTCTCTCTCTCTCTCTCTCTCTCTCTCCCAGCCATGTTGGGGGCGGAGGCAACCTTCTCCAAGTTTGCTTGCTAGTGACGTCACATAATCGTCGAGAACATTACCCCCCCCCCCCCCAACAAACCTCAAATGTCCAGCAAAGACGCTGAACCATTAACCGTCTTGCTTTTTTTTTTTTTTGTTTGCTTGTATTGTATACCACAGCTGAGTTTTCATTTCTCAGAGAATGTAATATCCTCGCCACGATATAATAGCCAGCAAGATAAAACTTTTATGTAGCCCAACTATTTTTACTATATTTATATTACAGCTACTTCCTTTATAACACAAAAGTGTATATGATTCCGCACGGTGAAATAAATATCTAGCTTGGTTATGAGCTTTTTTTCTGATGTAAACATCCATTCGAATAAAAATGTTATGTGTGTAATAAAAATGAAACGTTAAAGAGTATTGATTAAATTTTCATTAGTTACATAAAAGTTATAAAATGTTACTCTAATTTAAATATTTCATCAATTTTTCTTCATTTTAATTATAATTTTGAATTCAAAACACGAAACACTATGATAGGATTAAATTAAAAGTTAAAACCTTTAACGATTTAACATTAAAAAAAAAACTCTTTTGAAAATTTCACAACTTAAAAAAAAAAAAATCGTAACAGGGAATTCATTTCAAATAAAGCTTTCGATAAATCTAAGTTACACTCGGTATTAAAAAAAAAAAAAAAAAGAAAAAAAAAAAAAAAGTTTTTCCCCAGTACCTTTACTGCTGTGTTTTTAATTCAATCAAGTTTCTAACTAATACCCGTGGCGCTATTCGACAGTTTAATGATCGCGGATTAAACAGAGGTGAGAGTGCGTTCGCCAAGACCATGAATATTTAGAGGCTGATGCACAGCGGGAGGTGACGATATTAACAGACGACAGATTATCCACAAGATTAAAAAACTTACATACCATGCTGTGCAAGGATAGAAAAAATTAGCATATTCGTTCTTATGAGATCAAAGATTTTTCTAGGGTAATGGATATTTTTACTATACCTTTAGTGTTTTTTTCCTTACAAATTAAATTATGTTATTACTAATTTGTAATATAGAATGATGAGATTTCTTACGAGAATATAGTGTAACTTTAATTAAAGATTCTCTGCATTTTTTCTTTGCTTACAATATCGTGATTACAAAAAAAGGAATTCAGGAAAATTAATTATGTTGATTAAACAATCAACACAATTATTTTATTATGAGATTTGCTTCAATGAGGATAATTAAGCAGGAATAACAGTCAGTTTTTCTCTCCGCGAGAACGGACGGTCAAGGCTGACTATATTTACTCGCGGTCCTTTTTTTTATGCCAAGTCCCGCGAGCGGTTGCGTCATATTTCATCTCGAGAAGGGGGCGGGGCCTCGAGATAAAACTTGTTCATTGGTCCACACAATCATAACGCTGTATGGATCATAACTTGGAGAGGGGGGTTGACTCACGCCTACTGACGTAACATCGCAGCTATAATAGAAATATGTATCGCGATGAATACCGCCATTTTCATTCTTATCTTTTTTAGCATTAATATTTTGGCAATTCTTGAAGTTAATTTATTTTTAATTTTTGCTGCATTGAAAAAATCCTACTTATGGTTTTAGCAGTTTACTATTAGGTCGATTTTGGAAATGATTTTTTTAATATTATTTATATGTTTTAAAAAATATGAATCATGCAATTTTTCATACTCGTAAGTCATTTATGAGATAGTATAGGTCTGTTTGTAAAGGTAAATATATTCAAAAATAATAATGTGTCGAAAATTAAATTCTCAGTACTTACGTTTAGTAGGTATACCTGATTCTTGATTCGTAGTTTATTGTGACTAATTGAAATATATATATATAATATATATTATATAATAACGTATAATTTATTATGGTATTTTAGTGTTATAAGGTAGATACAAAGAAAGAATTAAGGATCATACATGCTCTCTTAAATATAATATAGTTGTTACATTAATAAATGATAAATTAATGAATTTCTACATTAAATAATTTTAAAAAGTAGATAAAATCTACATAACAATGTAATATATAAGAAGTTTGCAATAACAAAATGGAAAAAGTAATCAAATGTTATAAAAACTAACAAAAAAGTGTCTTTTTTAATCAAGTATAGAACGAAATAGAAAGTAACATACAATGATGGTCGTATAAAAAGTATAAAGTGATACAGATCCTCCCGCCTGTATTGCATGATCAGCATGCTAAAGCGATGATTGAGAGAGTGTGTGTAATTTTTCTGATGAATACCCCTGGCACATAGGCAGTCCGCCCCTCTCTGTTTTCTCCCCTCACCGACCCCTGTTAGACCCCTCCTGCTACCCGAACAATGCCAGCTGATCTAATCGCCAGACACGAGAAATATGTAACGGATTTCATGCATGTTATGTAATATCTCTTATGTAACTATCATTTAATATGTTTGCTCATTGTGTTATATATCTTATATCAGTTTACGTAGGATGAACGATGCAATAAAATGCATTTTATTTATACTTTCATCGGCATTCTCTGTATAATGTTTTATGCTTTTAGATTATTTAAATATTTTATATTAAGGCAAATTAACTTAATAAAATTATAATTTATGTTAATATTTTAATAGAAATATTAAACATCATGTCCTGATATCACTACTTTAAAAATAAAATTTATTGCATATATTTTACGTAAAATAGAAAGAAAATTTGCAGATATTTTTTCTTCAAATTCTCCACCCCCTCCCACACTGGCATTAATAATGCTATATTTTTATATAAATTATAAATTTAAATTTCTTTTTAGTATAATATATGTATAATACCTTCCTTGCACCGAGAAACGCCTATTGTTAAAACTGCATGTTTTTATAATGAAGACTTAAAAAAAAAAACATAAACGTGGATACTTTATTTTTACTATTTCAAAACTATGTATATTTTTATATAAGTATTTATAGTGTAAGATAAGAAAAGAGATGAAATAAAAATATTTATTCTTACTGCTAAAATATGTTAAACACAGCATTACTTATGATAAGAAAGGGTATTACTGCTCGGCGTGGTAGAAAGCCTGGTTGCTGATAACGTGTTAGATAACAACCCCACGCTAAGCTTCGCATGGAGATAGGGGGGGGGAGCGTGACGATAATCCTCGTATAATAACCGGTATTAGTGCAACAATGGCGAGTCATTACCGGGGTGTCATATTTCAGCTTCATTATTGTTGCAGATTAACATCAGAAAATGAACATCTCTGATTTATTTTTGATGGCCGTGTAATATTTCATATCTTTAAATGTTATATCTAAATTTATACTTTTGTACATCTCGAGTATAATTATAGTAGGAACTGCCTTGCTAATTTTCCTATAACGCTGCAGTTTCAAGAGACAAAAGAATGCAGATTTGAAAATTAGTAAAAAAAAAAAAAAAATCCCCACGACCCTATATAGACTGAATAATATATCAAAACATAGGTATTATAATGATTATTTTGTCCCCATGCAGGTATAAGGTTTCACTAAAATAATTGTACATTCTGAATTTTGCTGCCATAATAGTTACAATGTTACAATCATATTTCTTTACGTGACAAATACTGTGATAATCACTCAAAAATATTAGTAACAATATTTTTTACATTTCATATCGATATGTAAAATGTAAACTGAATGTGTGAAAGAATCAGAGTTACGATAATTTTTCACAGATTTCCCTTTTTAGTTCAGTAAACGTAGCTACAGTTAATTAAATGAACCTGCAGTTGAAGAAGCTGGGAGGGAACGACCCCTGCGAGACCCTAGCCGACCCTGCACACCCCGTGACACGCTAGCTTGCACGGAGATGCACGTCAAGCTAGCGTGGCACACACTCGAATGTCATCAGAGTTAAAGGGCGGAAAGCCGAGCGAGATTAACAAAACCTTGACCCGCACGTTTGGGCAAGCCATGATGACTTTAAATCGCTCTGGTCAAAGTGTTAACGCATTGTAGACTCCAACTTAATAGAATGAAATGTTCTCAAAGTAATGTATTTTATTCTACAGTCAAAAAAAGAACGAGTTCCTTATTTTACATATTAAAAGCACACAAAGATTAATTTGTTGTTGAATCAGATTGCAAAAAAAAAAAAAAAAAAAAAAAGGATCTTTTAAATTTTTATTACCCTAAAAAAATAGTGACAAAAGAATTTGTTATTTATAAAAATAAGAATAAGAAATTCACATTAAACTAAATATTTTTATTTTATTTTTCAACAACGTTTTTCTCTGTTAGCAATGGTTAAGAAGTATTTATTTGCCAAGAGACAATAATCTGTACTAAGTAGGGAGCTTTAAAAAGAGAAAGAAAAAAAAATTGTTAGTATAGTGTGTGACAATGCCAGAATTTTTAAGTAGCGCCCCACCATTGTTTTAGATCTCAGCAGCTGCTATAGCTGGGACCAAAAACTAAACATCCTCTAATCCCTCCTCGGTCTAAAGAGCACAAGATATCTGTGGTGTGTAGTGAGAGAGATTATATGGCCCGCGGTTCAATTCTTCCTCCTACATTCAGTTTACATAAACAGCGCGGGTGTTGGCGGTCCAAAATACAAAAGATGCAAATTCCGAACGTCGGACTAGGACAATCTTGGTTTCAAGCCATCACAAAAAAAAATAATAAAATAAAAACAAACCGCAGAAAACAAGCTCGACAGTGTGAGAAAAACAAGCCCACAAAAGATACTTAAAGCCGAGGAGCACTTTAGAGCGAAACTGTGTCTCTTCTGACGTGGTATAATAACACGTCAGACGAGCTGAAATCACACGATATTTATAAATTACGTTCTATCTACGTAATCTTTGTTATTTTTCACAAAGAATTCAAACTTAGAATTGTATTAAATCTTTCTTTGATATTCGCAGAGTTAACATCTATTTAATAATGATTAAGAATTAATTAATTCTTGCTACTGTTTCGTTCCATTCGTCACAGGTTAATAAGTTATGTACATTTAGGTCATGTGAATAATTTACATTACTGTAACCTGTTTATAATATACCCATCGCAATATTTTTAAATAAAAAAAAACATGGAAACTGCAATAACAATGATCAGTGAATTTCAAACACTCTTGAATGAATTGTGTAAGAGTGATTCAACTCCCATTATTAGAATCTCGACGTATGCCACGGTTCATGTTTCTCTGTATATCTATAAATAAGAACCAGCAGACTCTGTAATCTTAATTTTGTTAAGTTTATATGCTAGCAGTATTAAACAGAATTCGGTCTAACAATAACGCTTTCTGATGTTTGAGAGCAACTGTTTATTAATGAGATCCTATACTAGAGAGAAAGATCAAAACACTTTTTTTTATGCAATTTCTGATTTATAGCTAGACAGTTGTAAGCTGTTCTATATTTAAGAGATTCAATTTATTATAAACTAAATAAAAAAAAACAATGTAAATTATTGTTAACATTGATGAGTCCATTAGAAACCCCTCTCTCGTAGTATTGGTTCATCTAATTCTATATTTAATCATGAACAAAATAATTAATCATCGTGACGAACAATATAAAAAAAAAAAATTAAAAACAGAAGAGAGGCAATCTACTATGTTGAAAACCTATATTTATTATATTGTACATAACAAAAAAATAGTTATTTTTGTTATTTTATTTTAATGGATGAAAAGATTTTGTCTTTGTCTCGAAGGACAAAACATGTTAAAAATAAAATGAAGTGCTTTGCAAAATGATTCTGGCTAAGACGATGTCAACAAATTCAGAGCTTGCTCGCTAAGAGTTTTACTAATATTTATTATAATGAAAAAGTAAGAGGGTTTGTGTGATGTGATTTGTAACGGTGACAGTTTTACGTGGGACGTTGGAAATTTGTACCGATTCTATTGTAGTCCAACTCATTACGTTATATTGTACAACTATTTTTACATTCTCTCTCATTTGTAGAAAGCATGTCTGTACTTAACATTAGAACGTACCTTGTTGTTGCATATTATATAAGTAATTAAAAAGCTATTTAAACTGAACATATTGGAGTACACAAAATGTGACTCATCTTAACTAAAAGTGCACTTTATTTGAGTAAGTGAATTTAAACTTGTTTGACTAGATGTCTCTACAGTGTTTGTTGACATTTGGACTGACAACAAGCCCCCCATTTTTTTTTCATCCCCACAACTACCCCGCGGGTCTTGTCACAAGCTCGCGTGCACCCTCTGAAAGACTTACCACCCCCTGTGAGATTTCAACCCCTGCCCGTAACAGATTTAATAAAATTCAAGCAGAAATTGAATTTTTAAATAGAACTTTCTGCTAGAAAACATCAAAGCTTGTCTGTGGTTGAAATTCAATCAGCTTTTTCAAGAATACTTTTCTTATATACATTTTTTTTATCAATGTTAATATATTGCAATCGAGGTCAAAGTTCAACGTTTTCTCTGTAATATTGGAGATCCAATAAGCTTCTATCGAGAACGATCATTTTTTCTATTTTTTTAATAAATGCCTGTGGACATAATTCCTCTTTGGATACCTCCTTTTATACGTTTTTATATACTTCCTCGTTTTTCTTAGACTACATACAGAGTAAATAATCACAGACATTTTGAAGTTGGATCAACATGACATGAAATTAATTGAAACAACCATTGAAAAAATATATTTTATACATGACAATAATTTACAAATACTTAACTGAGAACTTGACCTAATAGGGTTGATGACTTCCAATTTCGAATTTCATTAATTAATTTTACATTTTATTTTTAATGTTTTTTGGAGGTATATTTAGTATATTATGTATACATACATGAGTATATACATAACATTTTAATTTCTTGAAAGTGAAAACAATATGGAGACTAAAATTCAAATAAATTACACTGTTCGATGCAAATAAATTTTGACTGCTAACGTGCCTGATTTTCAATTTTCAATACAATTTATCGATATGACCTCTCTCCAGTAATTTCTTCATACTCCACGAGCAGGTAAACATCACAAAACCTCGCATGTCGCCCGCAGATTTTGTTCCGCGCGAGCGACTGCGACATTGCAGTGACAGTCTGGCAATTTGTCGCGCTGGAAACATCTCTGGGTGACAACAATGCAACAATAACAATGAGCCACAGGTCTGCCAACTTGGCAGAGTTCGCTAATATCTCAGTGGATGGTCGAATTAAGCCGAGACCATGGTTCGAATCGCAATCTCACAATTTTATCGATGGAAAATGTCACGTACGTATAATAAATAATTATTTTAGCAATATTATTTTCTGTGCTATAAAATAAAATCAAACTGTCTAAAATATTTATTGTGTTCAGAAGAAATAAAACTCAAAATTGTTACTGTATGTTATGTAGTCATATATAATTTTTATCATCATTTCATTATAATATAATTTTTATATTTTAATTCATAAAATAAAACTAAATACAATATTGAATAAAACGACCCTCTTTATATAATGATGATAGTCTGTTTTCAATTATATAACAGTAATATTTTCCACATTTGGAAATAAACTGCCAAATTCATATTACATAAAAAATAATTTCATTTTGCTGGGAGGGTTTTTCGTTCTCCCCATGGGATTCTCTCTCTCTCTCTCTCTCTCTCTCTCTCTCTCTCTCTCTCTCTCTCTCTCTCTCTCTCTCTCTCTCTCTCTCTCTCTCTCTCTCTCTCTCTCTCTCTCTCTCTCTCTCTCTCTCTCTCTCTCTCTCTCTCTCTCTCTCTCTCTTTCTCTCTCTCTCTCTGTGCTTGCTCACTGGGCCGGAGGTAACTGCTGAGTGAATGCTGCATGCCCGCCTGTCACCAAGCTTGCTACTGAAAGGATACACAACCTCCACCCCTCCATTAGTATTAAAAAAGTATGTCCATATGTCTGTCGTATTGTAGTTGTCATTATTAACGGAGATTATATTCCATTCCGAGTCTTCAAAATTTCTGTTATCTCAGCGGGTTGTCACTGTTTCCTTCACAATCAAATATGGAGCATTATTTTTTTTATCGTTATATCTATATTATAGAAATGAAAATATAAGGGAATATATTTATTGTTGAAGTTTACTCAACATCAAAATATTCTTATTTAATCCCAAAGCTGCAGAAATATAAAATGTGAGGGAGATTTATTTGCAATGTTTTTTTTAATATTAAATTGTTGTGTTATAATAAAAAGTATTTATTTAAATGCAGCTTGTTCTCCCGTCATGCATTTTCTTCCTCGTTGTTTGTTTGTACCTCGTGACAATACAAACGCTACCCCTGTCTGATTGGCTGGAAGGAAAAATTTGTAGATTTTTCAACAAAGTAACATGACAAAACAAAACAATTAAAAAATTAACTCCAACAGACTGGGTGTAAGCGTCACCAAACACAGCGGGTAATGTACGTACTAAGGAGTACAGTGCAGTACCAAAATTTGGCCATCATTTATGTTAGTTAAAATCATAAAATATTCTGATGGATATATTAGCAGCTTTATAATCATGAAGCTCCGTGAATATTGAGCTGAAATTTTTGATAAGCTTTATAACAATTACATTTAAGGGAATGTGCAGGTTTTTTAAATCCTTTGAGAACAAAAAGAAAGGTAATAAAATTATTTGATGTCTTAAATATTATGAAAAATTATATTAAAAAACATATGAAATGGACTAAATCTTCTGTCACGTAAACGACGCAGCATGTTCATCACTCTCCAACACTTATTATAATTTTATTATCATACTTTTGTCTCTTTGTATTTCCTGCACAAAATAAATATCCTCATATATATTTTATATCGTCATATTTTGGCCTCTTTGTGTCGGACCACGCTCCAGTGACGAGGGCACAGACGGAGGTCGCACGTCGCTGTCACAACTGCGGCCGCCCTCGTCACGCTCCGAGACGTGGGGGGAGCTCGTCACGTGTGTGTCACGCTTGCAGAGAAAGGACCTAACTGCATCGGTAATCATGTCATAAATAGGCACAAGTAAAGTCAGAATCAATTTGGGACCTTTTCCTTTTACAATTAAGTTAAGCCGGTATTACACGATACAATTTTTCTAATTATTGCATACAATTTTTCCTTGCAAGAAAATTTCATCTCCATACAAACAAATGGAGTTGAAGTTTTCTTGAAAGGAAAAATTGTATGCAATAATTAGAAAAATTATATCGTGTAGTATCGGCTTTATATATCACTATATAAACTTATTTTATGATAAGTTTAATTTATTATTTTATTATAAGTTTAGTTAATTTATTTTCTATTTCACTGCAGCAAAGTTTTTTTTTAATATAAATAATTTTCAATTTTTTAGTTTGCGTTTGTTATTTTGCTGATTCAAGTATAATATGCAAGAATCAATGCTTTTTGTTTTTCCGATGTGTCTTTTCTGCGGCATTGTGTGAAGGTGCGAAATACAGCTGAACTATTAAGTAATGATACAATTTAAATACTGAAGTCCATTGAAACAAGAAAATGACAGCTCAATGTAAATTGGTGAAGTTACTTACGGAATAACATGAAATCGGTGCAAAAAATATCCCTTCAAAAGTGCATACACAAACCATTTCGTAACAATTCCCCACGCGTGATTGCACTAAAATTCCACCAACCTCGCCTGCATATTTTCTCACAGACAACTCCACCATTATGGATATAATCCTCAGCTTATAACCAACCCGGCTGGCTATTGTCACGAAGGATTATCTTGGGCGAGCGCCTTTGGCGACCGCCGACACCAACCATCACCCGCTGTAGAATTTGGAGCAGAAAATAGAATGGTCGTAATAATATGTCATCAATTTAATCAAATATTTAATATTATAATTGTTAATAAAAATTTAATTATTTCATGGATGATTAGATAAATATTGAACAGTCATCGCCCTGGAAAACTTTCCCTTTTCTCAACAGACAACATCGCGATGTTGTCTGTCACATCGGTGACAAGACATTGACACTACACATTGACGTTATTGCAAATATTTTTGTAAGAGAAATTTTCCAGTAAAAAGAGTATACTTTAACACCAGCCAATGCTAAAGGAAAATAGCAGATATATTTTACAAAATAAATATCTATCAATTTATTTACTTTCTGTTACATGGCTATTGCATTAAAAAAAACACGTCCCAATTTTAATAGAAATATTTTTGTATAAGAATGACTACTTATGATAATACAAGACACTCTTCTTGGCAAAATTTGTCAAGGTTGATATCTTCTGGTCGACTTGGTTATATCGACAGGTACACCAGGTGAGCTGACAATGTGATGTTATTATCGTGTGTGTCGGTGCATGTTCGCTCCTGTAAGGTCCTGCAGGTACGATGTGAGTGTCATTGTGAGCGTCTTCATGACAATAACAAGAAGATCATTTTCAGACGATGACAAACATCTGTCCACAAGAAATAAGCTCATATCAATAGCTTTGAATTGTGGTTATAATAGTGGCCTAACATCTTTTGTAAAAATAAGATCATTCAAAGAAAATGACAATATTTTTTTTTACCATATTAGTGTTAAGAATTTACTTGAAAGTTTTTATTTTTGTCATATAACAAAATACTTAATATTAAATGTAATTGGATATGTGGAATTTTTGAAATAGAATATATTTAAAACTTGTTTTTATTGTTATTATATATGTTTTGAAATTTCATGTTTTTAAATTATAGGATCAAATTCCAAAAAAATCTTTTATATTAAGGAGACATATTTTTCCATGTTGTCTTGCAAATATAGCAGTGTCAAGCTGGCATTTTTATACTGTATGGTGGGTGTGGCTTTTTATAATTTCTTTGCTATGCTTAAAAAATTAAGCATATACTTTATTTTTATATACCTTACCTTTACCTTCAAAATTGTTGTTTACATAATGATATAGGCTTATATATATATAGAAGCACTGCATGTAGCAATATATAGAAGGTAAGTATAAAGAATTACCATTAAATTTAAGTTGAAGCTTGTTTGTGCGGGGGTAATGTTTTCTTACGATAGTTAGGCTATAACGTTCTAACCACACTAGGCAAGACGGTGTAGTCTGTATCATTAGCAGCAGCAGCAGCAGCAGCACAGCACGGTATCGTACGTGTATACTAAAAGCTAACAATCGTGCCTCCTACCCCTCCTACTAGTCTGATTGCTTAAGACGAGATTTAGCCGGGCTAAAACTTGGCTAATTCTAATTATGAGAAGTTGGAAACTTGAAGCCCTTGTGCACGTTTTCTGCTAGACATTAGTTAACATCAACCCGCGTGCATGTTTCTTAAGTAAGTGTACTGTAAGCAAGAAACAGTTACTGTTTGTTTATGTTAACTATTTCTATATAATACTATACTGCAGTCTACCTTCATTTTCATGCATGAGATTCATCGAGAGAGTAAACATAATCCTTCTAAACTATTATTATACCAAAGTATATATAAACTTTCTACAAATTTGTATATAAACTTTATTTTATGTTGTTTGTTTTTATATTTAAAAATTTAATAATAAAAAAAATGTCAAATATTTACTGAAAGTTTATAATAGAATTTTTAAA
This sequence comes from Siphlonurus alternatus, assembly GCA_949825025.1. NCBI lineage: Eukaryota > Metazoa > Arthropoda > Insecta > Ephemeroptera > Siphlonuridae > Siphlonurus > Siphlonurus alternatus. The sequence continues at coordinate 11,464,811 of OX463782.1, read as the reverse complement.
CAATATTAAAAAACTTTTGGATGGGAGTTGTCTTTTTCAGTTATTGAATTTTTTTGGTGGAATGACATTAATACTTACGATGTATACGATTGACGTGTATTTTTTCAATTTGTTGTATAAATGTAAAAATATTATAATTCATAGAATGCAATTCCGCACATAGTTCAATTTATATGCAATTAAAAAGTCTAAATCGTAATTATTTCGATATAGTACTCTCTGAATAAATCTATTATATATATATATATATATATATATATATATATATATTTTTAATTTTAGGACAGTTTATTCATTATGTCTTTTGTATATATTATATACTATAAGAAATTTTAAACAAAAAAGTGTAAAACTGCTATATTTATAATATGTACTAACTTAATAATCTGACGTGAGCATATAAATGTATGCATTTCTATTGTACTTCAAAACACTTTGTAAAGTTTCAAAACTGAATTATAAACATGAAAGACTGTAAAGTTCACACTTCCGGCTACTTCCGGAAAGAATAACAAATTAATTAGACTGTACTTCTGACTGACGCCTGCAGTCAGCTGTCCGGCCCACACGCCCGCACGAGCAGTTGCATACCCACCAGGAGCGTCTGTTGCATGTGCAGCGGCGATGTTTATATGAAGTTTCTTAGTGTGCTTTTTACATCTGCAGACTAAAATAATTACATTAACTTTTATGTGTTTCCTTTTATTACTAAATTGACTTGGATAAAAATAATAGCCTTGTTGTTGAATCATGTTGCAATATTAGAGCAATGGCATTATCTACAATATTGCGTTGAAGTTTTACTAAATGTCAAATTATAACAAAAATAAAGGTTATTTTACAAAACATTCATTTGGAGGTGATACTGCATGATAATTGATCTCATAAAACACTAAGAGATGGCACTGAAAACCTCCTCAATAGACGACTCAACTACACGTGTACTTCAGCCAGTAGCAAAGCTCAGATATCAAAACAATGCCACTGTTAGAATCATTCAGATAAAAACCACCAGATATCTAAACCTGTCTTTATGATGTCAATATCAAAAGAATTTGGTATCTAAAAATGGGCTTAAATCAATAAGATATAAGGTCGTTATATGTTTTTTGAAAGATAAGAAATTGACCTTTAATAGTGAGCATGTCAATTTCTGATTGTCAAAGTTTCATATTATTAAACTAAATATTTTATTTATAAGCTTTTCGTACATGACATGGTACAACTTTGATGATGTAGTTTCCACTGAAAGGAGATATTATAGACATCAATATAGCCATATAGACTACCCCCCTACAGACAGAAGATATATACACAGCAAGCAAGGGGGGCACAGACAGAGTGTAATATCGATCTGTAGGGATGACCCTCGCTGTGTGTCCATCTCTCCCTCCTTCTGAGACCCTTTTGCTGGGGGTCTTAGCAGCCACAACCGACCAATAGAACGGTACTACTAGAATCAGTGTTATGCTAGCTTGCTATGGACACTCTTGTAAGACGTTACCCTATTGGTTCACAATCTTACTATACTCTTACTTCAAATGGTGGACACAAACCCTCAGGCTAGCTTGATATAACTTTTTTCTTTGGCTTCTTCTTTTTTTTTTCTGCTCACACGGAACTCTCGAACTGGCCGCTTGCTGTTACTCCCACTTGGCAGAAAGCGCTGGCGATTGCAATTTTTCTGTGTGCCTACTTCTTCAACCCCCCCCCTCTCTCTCTTTCTCGTAAAATAAACGCGGAGAAAAAGTGATAAAGAAAAGATACATCGAGCCTGTGCCCGATATAAATCAACCTTCTTGCTTCACTTTAATATACTTTTGTTTTATTAGAATTCTTTTACCATCAGCTGATTTTTATTGCTATTTTCTTCTTCTTCTCCAACTCCGAGGGGATTTTATATATAAAAAAATATTAAACAAGCTTAACTTGTTTTTATATATAAAATTCAACGTAAGGCGATCGGTCGAGATGACAGAATTTCATCCACGTGCGTAAACAAGTTGAAATAACAATAAAAAAAAAAAATCAAATCAAAGTGATTGATTGTTGAATATATTTTGCTACATACAAACTAAATATTGACTGTTATGGTATGAAAATGTCATTAAAAACTTGTCAACCACTGCTCTTTGATTGACAATATATAAAATAACATTAGTCTGGGAATACAGAAATATATATGGTTGGAAATTTTTATTAAAATTTTATTCACAATAAAAAAGGGAGACTGATTTTATTATACAATATACATAATATATAGATTTATTACAAATAAAATTTATTTAAATTTAAGTTGAAAATTATACTTAAAATATACTTATATATACAATTGCAATTTTATTACTGTGCATTTTATATACAATAATGTAATGACTTAAAATAAGAATTTCTTTAAACTTTCTTTCTCCCCTTATGTTTTTATTCACTTAAAATACCATGCACCCACTTTTCTTTAAAGTATATAATATAAATTTTTCAATGTTATTTTCAAAAGTAACTTTCTGTGTATATCATTTGTTTTGTAACACTTTGATAAATGTAGTTTAAATATTACTTTAAATTACTCCCTTCCCCTCTCTCATGCAGTAATTATTATTATTGGTATGGAAGAGATTGCTCGCGTGTGTTTTGAGAGGGAGAAATATTCACATTGCGGGGGAGATGTTATTAAAATTTGAATATAAAATTTAAATGGCTCTCCGGTCGAATGAGCACCCTTGTTTGAGCGGCCACTTTGCTCGCACGCAGAGGCAGGAAACAAACAACACGCCTACTTATGATGTTACCACCACATTCAATTTCATAAATTATGATAACAAGATAAAATGTAAAATATTATACATGTGGTTTTTATATATAAGTTGCAATTCAAACAAATAATTCAATTTTACTTTTCTTGAAATAAGTAGAAAAATACCAAGTCAACAATTACATAATTAATTATATTTATTTTCTTAAAAAATATTAAAAAAAAAATAATATAAATTTTGTGGTATAAAAATATGTGATAGCAACTATATAATATATTATAGCATAACATTATTAATATTTGTAGATAAATTGATTGCTGCAAACAAAATATTTAAATATAAATACCGCGCAAATAAGAAATTTCATCTTTGTGAAAAAATTTGTTAGCAGAGGTTCAGACATACCTTACTTGTTTTGTTGAACTTTTTCCTCCACTTCGTTGCGAAATTTCATATTAAAATATATTACTTAATTTGTAAAAACTATAGTAGCTTTGTTTTGTAAAATATATTTTCATATCTCTCTCTGCGTTCTTTTAATTGTATAATTTTATTTTGAAGAGAGAATAATTATATTTTTTAAGAATGATTTATTTAGCTCATTGATTAATGATAAAATGAAAACTGTAAATTATAACGGAGAGGCGTATAGTGCTTGTTGAATAATAGCCGACGAACATAATATATAATTGCCGCCGAAGTTAAAGAACACTCCAATTATTGCGTATATTACGAGGGAGGATTCTTGGAGTCAGCGAGAGAGAAACGAGAGAGAGAGAGAGAGAGAGAGAGAGAGAGAGAGAGAGAGAGAGAGAGAGAGAGAGAGAGAGAGAGAGAGAGAGAGAGAGAGAGAGAGAGAGAGAGAGAGAGAGAGAGAGAGAGAGAGAGAGAGAGAGAGAGAGAGAGAGAGAGAGAGAGAGCAAAATGACAAATGACGGGGATTGAGATGAAATATTTCCCGAGAGCTTTGTGAGAAATTGGAGGTTTCATTTGAGTTCTGACTTAGGCCAATAATGTCTAGTAATATCAATGTCAATGTGTGGCTATGCGAAGAAGAAGTGGAGTGGAGCAATTTATAATGTACCCCCTTATGCAAAAACTCCCTTATATAATACACAATAGAATTTCTATAACATAGAAAACTTATAGATATAAAGTTTGAATGTATTTTAGTAATTTAAAATTTACGTGCTTAACATGAAAATTCTGAATGATTTATTAGAGTATATAAGTATATGGGAAGGGAGGGGGGAATATAGTCTATCTATTAAATAAACCTCTGATGCATTTACCGAATTGTTATTCATACCGAGCGGTTTCCATGGTGACACTATAGAAAGGGGTATGCTGACAAACATTCTGCAAGCTATAGGATATTGTCGTTGAAACAGCTTGTATAACTTCCCGTGGTTATTTTAGTTCTGCGAAACACAACAAGTATTTTGAAATTATTGTTGTTAAAATTTCGATCAATTCTAACTTTTTTTGAAATTAATTCACTCATTTTTAATAGCAATGACTTTTACATACATTCATATTGGCACGCATGCAACTATTATAAGAAAATTAAGAAATAAATCAATCAAGTTTACTATAAGTACTCTGTAGATTTATTTATTAATAATTGTCAGTCTGGATTTTAATTGCAATGGGAATATTTTGCATTGATTTGGAAACGTCACGTCAAAAAATTAAATTAATATTAAAAACATAAAATTTTTTTTTTTTTTTTTTATGTACTTAATATTTATGCTAACCTCTAAATGGGAGTTGCTTTCATAATTCGTAATTCATAATCTTTATTGCTTTTCGATTGATTATACAATATAAGCAAGTCAATAATATTAAACTCAAGACATAACGTCGATCGTCCATAATTATACATAAATAACAACTTGTATCACTATGCACAACAAAGTATAAAATACATTAACAGATCACAAAATAGTTTGTAAATCCTGCCACTACAGATCAAATAAGATACCATATACCGTGAATTTCATGCTATTTATGTAAATAATTAAAATTTGAATGCTTATTGTACAGATGCAAGAACCAATCATGACAAAGAAAATTCGTAGCATAAATATATTCAAAACACCAAGTTGTGAATACATGATTTATAAGTCATTCAATTAACCAAAAATTACATAACTTTATGAACAATACATGAAAAGGATCAAAGTCGATACAAATATAATATATAATATAAGTTATATTATCACCCTAAAATTAACATAGTATACAAACTCAAGCCAATTTAATAAAATACAAATTATCCATATACATATATCCCTAATTCAAAATTATATAAAATTTAAACTGAAAGGAAGTCAAGAATCGTTACAAAATCATTACAAAGCAGTATACCATAGTACTAATTTACGTGATAAATCTTTCATTTCGATAATCTTTAACATTATAGTAGCATTTCTCAACAAGAAATTTTTTCAATAATTGTGTAAAATTACTCTGTTCAGATTTTTTCTTCAACGATCCTGGTAAATTATTGAACAGTGATGCACACATAAATCGCGGATCGCTATCAGCGAAAGAGTGATTATGTCTCACAATAGATATGTCATTCTTGTTTCTAAGGTTGTAATTATGATTATCATGATTCATAACAAAGAGATCCGGGTGCTTGCGAATGAATTTAATAGATTCGTAAATGTAAAGAGACGGCAAAGTTAATATATCTAATTTAGGGAACAAATGCGTAACAATTAATATCAATATATATATATATATATATATATATATATATATATATATATATATATATAGTATTATTTTTAATTAAGCTGGGAGAGGGAAAGGGTCTGTAATTTTGTTTTATAATTTCACCAAATCAAAATTCAAAACATTTTTTCCAATATTGTAATTCCTAATTTAAAAATTTTCCAATTTCAATTAAAGCAATATTTGCTATGATGTAAGTGATATAAGGAAGACGTTACCTGAAGGTAATGTTACGTACTTTATTGCGAGCAATTCCCCCAACTTACCTGTGGAGTGTTCAGATAAAAAAGTTTGCGCTGAAGAACGTCGCCATCTGGTGTCCATCGAGCGAATCTCAAAACCGGATCTGCCCACTCCCATCAGATCAACAGATTACATCTGACACCTCTCATAAACACTAGCATTTTTTTTATAGACGAATAATTTGCAAAATAGTACATACCTGTAAATATTTGTTTAAAATATATAAACCATAAATTTATCTACACCTCATTCATTTCCATATTTTATTAGATAAAAAAAACTTGAATGTCGTTAAAAAAATATATATATTCTAAACAGCAAGTATTTTATTTTATAATTTAATACTTTAATAATGACCAAATTTAGAAACAAGTTTGTATCAATATAATTTAAATATAGAACTTTATATATTAAATTTTCTTTGATAATTAGGAGTCCTAATTAATGAAATAATTCGTGCAAGCTCAATTCAAGTAAATGTTCTTTTTTATATAAATTATAATAAGAATTATTGTTATTACAAAATATAATGTGATAAAAAATAAGCGGTAATTGCAATTCCATGTATATGTTATCCGTTATTATCAGTAATATAATAATGCGATAACCGATTTCATTAATAAGTGACGAACATTGCCGGCTGCAGGAGGCACCAAATATGTCCTTCTTTATGTGTCGACACGGAAAAAGTAATGGTGTTAATAAAATGTTAATTGTTGTAGAATTACAAGAAGTACGAAGGCTATAAAAATTAGGCGAAGAAGGATACAGGGTGCAAATTTCCATAGGCCCCTATTTAATATACACAGCAGTAATAAAAAATGGTACTGTACACCTGTTCTAATATTACTCAATTACTCATGTACTCAATTATTATGTATAGCTCAAAAATTTATAATATCATATTATTATGATGTTATAAAAATATATGATACTGAACAAAAACTTATGTTTGTTTAATATTGTTGTGGTTATAAACTTATAATCATTAAATATTGTTATAAAAAGTAGGTGAAATTACATGTGATATGCACGTGCATTGATATGTATTAGCATGATTGGTTTAGATGCAATGTTATTAAAATCATTATAATACCAAAAATCGTTAGCATAATTTTCAGATTGTTGTTAGTTTATATTAAGGGGCATTCACAAAGCCCTAAGGCCACATTTAGGGCTCGATAATTTAAAGCCCGATTTTAGGCATGCTTTTTAGACCCAAAATTTCTGGTCTTAAATTATCGAGCCCTAAATGTGGCCTTAAGGCTTTGTGAATGACCCTTATTAAAAAGACAAAAGTAATTGAAACACGAATTTTTTAATGTAAAACTTGATGATATCACATGCCACCTGCAAATTGTTTTCTCCGTGTACCAATCGGTGCACGCTGAGGCAACCACGTTATCTTCTCATAATGCAACGCGATCGCATTTATATTATATAATATATCTTTCAGTTCCGGGAACTACAAATATCGCAATAAGAAATTTCACTTCACTGGAATACGCTCTTAAGCTTGCAATAAATTGTAAATATCATCTCAGTACTTCATGGCTTTTATTATAAATTATAATTGCATTTATATCGTTTTATTTTACTAATTGTTATAATATGATTCATTATTTATTATTTCATAATTTTACAATCATGAATTTTCGCTATAGATCTCTATATTTATTTCACTTTTAAACCTTCAGAATTATTATATATTAGTATATTTAGTAACATATTATACGTATAAACGCCATATAATTCAAAATTTCCCAAAAGTTTAAATTGTAAAATTCAGCAGATTATTTTATTAGTAAAGTAATATTTAGTATAGAAGAATCTAATGTTAAAGTTTAGACATTGATTTATGATATTCCATATTTCTAGAAATTTAATGCATGACACTGAGAAAATTCTATGAACAATTAACTGGTACACAATAACGTCAATCCCCCCCCCCCTCCCCATATTTGAAACGCAGTGGGTTTTCGTCTCTCCTCACGGAATCAAATAATGTAATCACTTCTTTCCTGTTCTATAAAGCAATGTTTATTGCTTGTGCTGTGTTTATGATTTCCACATGGTAAATACTGACAAAATTCTGTCCTCATTGTTTTCCCAGTGTAACAGCAATTTGAGAAAACTCATCTAACTACAAATTACACGATCATTACATGTTATAATGCTCTTGTATAATATTCCATATCCACAAATTGCGCTCATATATTTGCCGAGCAGAGTACATACAGCAATTTGTGCTAATGATGCAGCGAGGCTCGCAGGCCATAAGCGCTTATGATGGCGGTCTGGACCATTAGGGGGGTCATTATCGAGATGGTATGATCCTCTTCGCAAAGTGTGAAATATCGCACGTGTTTCACCAAATATAAAACATCGCCAGGTCATCCGGGAGGTGGGAGGGGGGGAGGGCAGCTGATCACCAACTTTTAATACACGATATATATTTACAGTTTATTACATCAAAAAGTTTAATCAGAAGAAGAATCAGCTATAGATAAATGAAGAATTTTATTGATTTTTTTTAGTGATAAAATTCGAAAAATGTAGTAATTAGTACCATAGCGTATAATTAATTCATTGAAATGTGTTTGATTTTCAGTACACTATGGACAATTTGCATGACATTTTTTTATTGCAGAAATGGATAGAGGGTGCAAAGTTATGCTACTCTGAATTTTTTCAGATTTTTTAGAGACCGGGAACTATTTTTAAAAAATTATTGAAAGTCGATTTTATGACGTCACGAAGAGTCTGTCCTTAAGAAAAGGATAGGCGCTAAACGCCCGTGACGTCATAAAACTGACTTTCAATAATTTTTTAAAAATAGTTCCCCATCTCAAAATAATCTGAAAAAATTCAGAGTAGCATAATTTGGTACCCTCTTTCCATTTCTGTACTAAAAAAAGTCATGCAAATTGTCCAATGTACGTCTTTCTGACAAAATAAGAGTGTATATAATTTTATATGTGTATATATTTGTTTGTTATTTTTAGATTTTTACTTGATCCCTGTTGTACAACAAATAAAATAAAAACTCTTTATTGTTGCTTCAATTTGCAATATTAATGTAAGAATGAAAGAAAAAATATTTACATGTCACATAATGAAGAAGGAATCAGTCAGTATATATTATATTTATCTCAGAACTGTTAAAAAGACAGACCAATTTTCTGTGCTAAAAGTAAAATTTAAAGTACAGTCGTCACCTCGGAAATTTTCCCTTTGTGGCCTTGTTAATCACCATGCTCCGTAAGAATAACACAGGGCATGGTGATTAACAAGCCTGCAATAGTGAGACATTTTCCAAGGCGACGACTGTATATCGTGACGAAGGGCAGGTCAGTATATATTTATGGTGAGCGACATGATCTTGTAGCTTCACATTGCTTGCTAAGAATGAAATTATAAAACGTCGTTTATATCTCGTATTTACAATAGGCCTCTTCGTCAACCCTGCTTGGAGTACTCTAAATAACAGGGTCTTCTTGAGTTTACGAACAAAAACTGTGACGTCATTTGCACCCACACCCTCTGATGTAGACAAGGTACACTCCAAGCAGGATTTACAAACAGACCTGATATCTCGTATATAGTGATGAGCATTTCAATGGTCATCTGGTGAAACAATTTAACTGTTTACATCGGGTACCTGGAAAATCACCTGATCACATTAATTAGCTGACATTTTCGGAGTGAATCATATTATTTTATCAAACAAGCAATGAATTATAAATTGAAGAGAAATCTTACGTAATTTTAGCTCTCTTGAAGCGTTGATAATTTGGTGTTGTTAATACTGTAGTTATAAATTTATAATAATAAAAAAAGGTATTCTCATTATAATTTAAAGTTTGTGCTGATGATAAATTGTTATAGTTTGCAACTCTCACCATTTTACTTGAATGATTTCAAGAGGGTTAATCAAAGAGCACTAATGAAACATTCTGTCCCATGTGTATATACGGTATATATTATATATGGATATAACAAAAGCAAGATAATTTATTTCCATATAACCGACTTTTTGCATGCAATGTGTGTGTGTGTGTGCAAGAGAAATTGGTGGGTTATTCTCATTAAAGTTACCTAATTGCTTTCACCCCCCACCCTCTTGATCGCAAATATAAACCAAGCAAAATGTTGCGTGCCAATAGAGGGAGCCACCTTATAGCAAGAAATTAACTTTCACCCTTATAATGCATGAGATTGCAAAAACTGGACATTACCATACTTAATTGAATATTTTCCTAGCCCCAATATGAAAGCATTAACAAAAAATTTAATCAAAGTTAATGTTTGGATAAGCTATAAAATAAATCAATGTTTAATACTAATAGTAATTATCGAGAAATTTATACAGAATTGTTGTTTATATTACGCCATCAATTGTTTAAATAAATTGAAGTAATAAATATTAGATTAAATTTCCAATCAAATCATACTTGATATGAACATTTTATATTGATATAGTAAAGGGAAGAGGAATTATATTTGCATAGAAAACAGTAAGAGAAAGGAATCTTTTTTTATATTCATCGGAATAACTAAACGATGAGAAATAAAAACACAAGCAGAACAAAATTGATAGCGAATAAATGGAAAAGCGCCAGGAGAGAGAGAGAAGATTTTATTTTACAGAAAATGGTTTCAAAATGAAGGTAAGCTATAGATCCAATAAAAACTCGGTATAAGCGTGCTGTGGGAGACTGCTGGTAAATTTCACATGTGCGGGGAATGCGCGAAGGGTGTGCAATTTTTAAAAAGGTGGTCGGGGATCTCTCGTAAGAGTGTTGGGCACCAAATATATATCGGTTTGATGCTGTATTTCTATTGGTTAAGATCATGACATTGAGTGTTTTTCTCTCGCTTTACGTTTGTTGTATAGACAGAGAAACATAGAGAAGAGAGAGAGAGAGAGAGAGAGAGAGAGAGAGAGAGAGAGAGAGAGAGAGAGAGAGAGAGAGAGAGAGAGAGAGAGAGAGAGAGAGAGAGAGAGAGAGAGAGAGAGAGAGAGAGAGAGAGAGATGGAAAAATGTGGAAGCTACTGGTGGGAGTTAGGCTATTGGAGAATTTATTCGTCCTAAAGCTCTCTGCCATAACGATCAACGCGCGTCATTGAATAGTAATAAGGTTTTTCTGCCACACACACACACCGCGAGGACGCAAACTATAACCCCCGCGAGTCGCCACTGCAAATAAAACGGAAATTTGATCTGCAGCTACCATGAGATACATTGCCAAGACGAAACAACAAAAAAGTCAAGCAATAAATTGTAAAATTGCAAGACTTAGATTCAAGACAAAAAAAGAAAAGCTTTTGTGTGTTATATTTTTGCCAGAGAACTATCGTAAAGTTTTATTATTATTATTTTTTTTTCATTTTATGATAAAAAAGAAGTAGGATTTGTTGATAGTCTAGTAATGTATAGGAATCTTCTTGTTTAATATTTCTTTAATATATTTTTTAAGATCCTTAATAACCGTATTGACTTTAGAGAAATTTTGGTAAACAATTAATAATCCAATCTGCATATTTATGCTGATATATCAGTACACAAAAAAGCAGTCTGAATCAGAAGTTACGGAATCCCATTTCTTTTTGTGTTTTTTTGGACAAGTTAAAAAGACTACTAAAACTGATGAAGAAATTGTGGATAATGATAATGTGGTTCTTTGTTTATCTCTTTTGAAAAATATTTGTATAATTTTATTATATTTTATTATATTTTATTGTGATTTTTTTTTAAATTATTAATATAATACAATAGAAACTTTGTTCTGGAAGTAAAAAAAATAGTGTATTTGAGAATTGGTATTTTTAATCGCCGATATAGAATATTGATGACATTGATGTGATAACACCATGCTGGAAATTAATAAGATTTTGATAAAATAAGGAAGGAGGGGGAAGGGGGGATAAGTTTCTTTAATTATGAATGTTTCTTAGTTGTTCCTATTTTTACATTGGCTTTAACAGTTTATATATAGAAGCCCCTGAATTACTATCGGAATCAAAAAGGTGTGTCTCTGAGCCCCTGAACAGCACATAACTCCCATAAGGAGAGGGGCACACCTTTTTGGTTCCGATAGTATTAAAGTAAAACCATTATTTACATAGAATTATAATTATATTATATTGTGTTAAATCGTTTTTACCTTCTCCAATGCAATTAGTGGTCAAATCATCAACTGTAAAGAAATGTATGGCAATGTTTTTTGATAAGTGACATTTAATTTATTTACTTCAAATAATCATACGAGATAATTTATTAACTAAGTGTCAGATGTCATTATTATGCATCAAGAGTAGTCTCGGTTGATACTTTATTGAAGTCAAAGAATGAAAGCCCCCACCTCGATACATCAAACAGAAGATACATCGTTGAGAGAAACAGTATTTTTCACGGAGCCGTTCTAAATTAAAAAAACGTTGAAGAGATAGAGAAAAAAAGTTAGGGCGAGGGTGGCAGGGGGGAAAAAAATAAGAAAGAACAGAGAGAGAAGGTTAGCTTTTGCCATTCTTTTTATATTGGAACACGAACGCTTTCTTTTCAATATGGCATGCAAGTATATTGTCAGCAACATATAGCAGCAAAAGCTATGGTAGCTTTCTTTGCATAGAAGCGGGTCAACTCATAAAACGCAAAACACACTCACAAAACGAAAGAAAGAATATTGTTTTTTATTTTACCCTATTTCTGCATCTTTGACTAAAAAAAAACTCAAATACACCCCTTATGTAGAATAGGAAAGTGAAAATGCATATTAAAATGAAGAGGGTGGTGTTATTTTCCTGGTTGATTTTCTTTTAATATCCCTAGTTATGGCTAACTTGATGCTACGCATACCAAAATATATAAAATACTTTTTTTATGTCTTTTCTGTGTTCAAAGTTTAATTTTTATCGTCGTAAACGGTGCTCACGTAAATACAAAAAGGCAATAAAAAAAAAGCAACATCGGGAAGCGCACCGTTAGTTTAACTTATTTTGTTTGTCGTGAATTACAAAGTAACAAAATACTAAATAAAAGTAAGGGTTGCGATCAACTTTAAATTGTTTCAAGATAATTCACGTGCAGGAACTAATTTGAAACGAAAGAGCGAGTGATAATTATTGATTAGATAACATTTTTATTCAGGGGACCAATTTTTAGTATTTGGATATGAAAATATTTGCTTTAATAAAATTCAATGATTTTTAATTTACCTAAGCCTTTATAAGCCTTAGAAGTATGTTGAGCAGTCATAAATTGTAACCCAACGCACCAAAGATTGTAGGTACCGAGGGTCGCAAGCTTAAAAGGTGTATTTTGACATAAACAATTGAACAAACATAATTAGAGAAATTTTTATTTATTTTTTTAAGCAAACAGTAAAAAATCCCGAAAATTGTAAAAACCCGCAGGTACAGATGATATAATACGACTTAATCGCTTTGAATCCTAACTTTATATGAATTTTAAATAAAGCTATTCTGAATCTGAACATAAATAATGTTTTAATTTCACCGTATGTAGCTACGCAGAGTCCGTTGAAAAATTACTTTTTGTATTATTTATGTTACTCGTATATGAGTGCGACATACTGGGGTTGTACCATAAAATCCATTTCTTATGTTATTTTACTGACATTAAAAAAAATATAGCTTTTTTTCAATTAATTATTATTTATATTTTTGTTGGTATATAGATGCAAGAATGGTTATATTTTTGTGTATAGTTATAATTATTGAATGTTGAACAACTTATAAAATAAATCCCCTCTCGTAGCTATATAACTAAAAAAATATGTATTTTCTGGGTGGAACAAGTAAAAGGAGTACATGTTTATGTACAAATTAATTTTTAATTTTATATCAGTCTCGATGGTGAACAAACAAAATTGAATTTCTTCCGAAATTTGGATCATAAAAATATTCCTGACAAAATTCTTGACAACTACTGTACCATATTATATTCCCTGTGAAAAAAGAAATTTCATTTCATTTTATCTGTCTCTCATCACCTATTTCTCTCTCCACTAGGGGGTGGAGCCACCGGTATGTGTATGAGATGTGGAGAAAGTGTGAATTTATTCATAGCAGCGCGGCCCATAATGAGAAACGCTGACGACTCACAGCTCCCTTTATTCTCCGCCCAGCCTTTATGTTTTGATAAGAGCGGTGGTAGCGCCATTTTTCACTTCTACACCACCCTACCTTTTCATTTTTATGTGAAAAAAAAGCACCATACCAGAGAAAAAAATGTAATTTAAAAATATTTCCATTTTACCCTCTTTTTTTCTGTATAAAAATGTAGGTATTGTACTCATATATGTAAAAATATAACATATTTTATCATACTGTATAAATATTAATAGGATAATATTATAGTATGTGAGTATATATTTTCAATTCTTCAATTTAATTTAAATAAAAATTTATAGTATCATAAATATTAATGGAAAAATGAGGTAAATTTAATTTTGTTTGCCAATCAACCGTAACAATAACAAAACACACGCGATAAGCAACATAAAGGTTGATGTTATGTATGGAAATAACAGAGATAATACAGAACGACGTTACAGCTCCATTCCAAGTCTCGCACGTTCAAGTCATAGGCGGCTATTTGCATGCACCGGTGATAAAACTGTATATGTTGTGGGGGAGGATCTCGCACATTGAGGGGGGGGGGGGGGGTGCTGCGCCGCACAATATGCACTCAAAATATATCTAACAGTTGTATTAAATAGGATAGAAAGTGATGTTTTTACACTAATATTGAAAATATTATTCAGAGCTAAGCAATTCTCGAGAATTTAATATAAAGAATTCGTTATGAAAGTTTTCAGAGGTGGTAATCCGTTAATATTTTGTAATAATTGGTAGTTTGTTTCAATATGTTCACATAATTTAAGGTAACTTTTTAACATCATTTTATGTGTTGATTTGTAAGTCATCATTTCTTTTTTAAATCTGAAGTTGAACTCTTGAAATTAAATTAATTTTAATTCGAAATGTTAATATATTATAGATTGACTTAAAACGGTTTCCTAATTTTAAACTTTACTTATGATCACTGATGATAAGAAAGTTAAAATTGTCTCAAAAAAGTTAGATTTAGAACAATAAACAACATATTGTAAATTAACTTTTTATTCAAATTTGATCAGAGAGACAAAACTCCTCCATTACCCTTCTGTTTAAATGATTCTGCCAGATGTTTATGAAACAACACATTGAGAAGAAGTCTTACAATTCATATATAAGAGAATTTTTTTTATAATAAATAATGGTTCAAAAGCATATTAAAGATTATGCAATACAAAAAGTGAGGGTGGATAAACAAAAAAAGAGAGACGGTCGATGTTTTTACCATATGAGTGACCTCCGCGTAACCTTTTCTGCTGTCACTCAAGAGTTTACACTTTAATAATCGTTTTATACAGAATAAATTATAGACTACCTTCGTAGTATGAGTTGAAAATCACAATATATATTTATATTTTTTTTATATTTATATTTAAAATAGTCCCGCCTTTATTATATACGTGTTGCAGCTTTGTTATTATTAAACTTTGATTTTCTTGATTTTTTTGACATTGCACGCAAACCAATTTTTATATATATAAAGCTGATTAAAGATGAAAATAATCCCACGATACGACTAAAGCTTATAAAGTTTAAACGAAGGAGAACACAACAACATAAAAATTTATATAAAAGTTGATGTGGCGTCTTCAATTATCATGTAAGCATATGACGTGAAAATCATATGAATTTATAAAACCATATCCTGACACGCAAGATATCCCACGCTAGATTATATAGACGAAATATTAACTAATTGTCCATAATTATTATATGTTTTGAGTGCAGCTTGACAGCTTTCATTTTTTTTTATATCAGTGTAATAATTTTGATACCTTTACGTTTATCACGTGCATAATTTAATATCGTTGTGGTTTATAATATTGATAATTCAATTTACAATGCATCCTTAAAAATAGCAGAAGTTGCCAAAATACAAAAGTTACAAAATACTTTATATTACAGCACACAAAATAAAAATACGCTAAATAGAAAATGTATTTTCTTTATAATTTTAAATTTATTCAAAATCAGATTCAAATATAAATTTTGATCATAGGCCGTACAGCATGGATCACATCAATGGAGTATCGACCTCAATTTTTTTTATTGCTGAAATGGATAGAAGGTAAAAAGTTGTGCTATACCCTGATTTTTTCAGATTTTTTAGAGTTTGGGAAGAATTTTTAAAAAATTATTGAAAGTCCTTTTTGTGACGTCACGCGGCGATAAGTCCTATCTTTTTCTTAAGGAGCGGCGTTTCGTGACGTCACAAAAAAAACTTTCAATCATTTTTTAAAAATAGTTCCCGGGCTCTAAAAAATCTGAAAAAAATCAGGGTAGCATAACTTTGCACCCTCTATCCATTTCTGCAATTAAAAAAATTGAGGCCGATACTCCATTGGTGATCTTAATATTAGCAATAAACATTATAAATGGGGGCTTACATGACCAAAATGTGTCAATTGCCCCAAAATACCAACCAACCAACCAAATATTATAAATTAGTAACTTAAAAAATCACAATCTTACAAAGATTCTCTAATAGCTGATGAAGTGTATAAAGCACAATACATATTATAAATTTTTAATGTTTGTGGTTAATTAATTAAGCTCCAATATATATAATAATTCTTCGTACAATGCATGCATATAAACAATTAAAAATTAAATTTCATCATAACTGTTATAAGTCCAGATGTGCTCTCGATCCAAATCCTTTTTCTAACACTTCTCGCGTATCATATCAACTCTGAAATCATCCAATAAATAAAATACTTTAAAAGTTAGAAGAACTCACACGAAGTTTTGTTTGCTAGAAACTTGCCAGGGATTTTCTCGTTCGCAAAGTACGGTGGATTTATATTGAGGTCACCACCGTCTTGCTGCTTGGATGATCAACAATTAAATTTTACTTGGAATCACGACAGTAATTATTTAAATTTAACTTTGATGGGAGTCACTACGCCGTGACGAGACAACCTCAAACCTCGTACATCATCTTCAGTAAAACTTTCATTGCAGTTTCTTTTTAGAGATGTGCATTTGAGTGCATTTTACTTGCAATTTATTAGCGTTGTTGTCTTCATGAGACTGTAATTTTTGCACTAAATATGACATAATTTAATCAATCATAATACAACCTGTATGAAAATTTAATTTCATAAGAGGACTTTGAGTTATTTATTGTTATTTTTAAAAAAAAACTATTGAACCCTCTAACACTCTCACAATAAAAAAAAGACTCTGTGACGTCATAGTCATGCAAATATTTAACACGCAAGCATAGCGAAAGACGTGGCATAACTATTGCGTCTTTCCCCCAAACTTTTATAGGATATTATATAGGGTTAACTGAGAAAAACTTGAAATATATAACTCTAGGTGCTCTATCCAATTAATGCAATAAAAAATTTAATGCAGGTTGTCCTGGTGAATCATTTTCGGTCACAAACGACTGAGAGGTAAGACTCGTTGTTTACGTTACATTTGCGAGGGTAAACAGCGACGGCGGCTGTGAGGACGAACAAAAACACTCAAGGTGAGCAGACGGATATAATTATCAGAGTCTGACCGTCCGACGAAAAAACAACAGTAAGAAGGTGATGAGAAAATTACACTATACCAACAACCCACCTTACATTCGATAAACAATATTGAAATTTAATTGAGTCGAGTATATTTTATAATATAATTTACCATCATCATAGTCTGTATAATAACAATAATATTATTTTATTACATAGATTTAAATTACATAACATTTTCATGTTTTAGATACATAAAACAGATTATAATCAAAGCTGTCACGCGATGGTTATTGAAATACGAATGAGAATTGAAGGAGGAAATATAACAAAAACTGCCCCTCTGAGTGTGTGGGGGGGGGAGGGGGGTAAAATTGAATTGTAGCGTGTGTCAATTGTTTCTCCTCCCTATGCATATTTGATAATACTGACTGTCTGGAATTAGAAGCAGGCCTCCAGGGAGGTTGGCATTACTTCACTGGTCGTCCATACAAGCATATTGACATTATTTAAATTACAAAAAAAAATGTCTTTGTTATATAAAAAAGTTATTTTAAATCGAAAAATAAAAGCAAATTACTTTATTAATATTATTTGCTAAGAGCTGGCAAGAGTGGCTCCCCATACCACGATGAATAATATTATATGACATTTTGAATTTCATACATATTTGTTTAAATTAATCATTATTATAGATTGAAGAAAAATTACACTTTTTATTTTAATTCTCTTGAAATTTAAATGCTATACCTTCCATTTTAATAAAATCAGTTAACTAATTGTAAGACAATTTATATATAATTCCAAACTAAGACAATTTATCAATTTTTTCTAACTATATCATGGAAACATTATAATATAATTATATTTAATGTAATTAAAAATATATTCTGAAGTAATAAAAAGCATTTAAAATGGAAATCATACATAACTGCATGATACTGTACTAAAAACGACATTGTCTTATATTTATTCATTTCCCCCATAAATATAATTTAATTTATCTTATTTCTAAAATGCTTGTTTATTGATTTATTTTTATATAATCCTCGTACTAAAATTGCAGTTATACATAAAATATATCTATACACCATGTATAGGATATATTACTGTAACATAAAAGGTACCACCTTGACATTTTATATACCAGTATGCTACAACAATGAGATATAAAACTGCAACAGGCAACACTGATGTACCAACAATATTGATCTGGTAACAATGGACGGTGTATAACGATCGGGCGATGAGCGACAGTTTATGCTGCGGAAGGAAGCCGGCTCTCTCCCTAGTATGTTATGTTTGGGGCGACTGTGATCATTAACGTTGGATATATAGCAGGCCGGTCCGATCAACTGAACAGCCTAATGTCTAAGGTCACGTGACCAATAAATCAATATGTACGTCATACATTACAATGACATTATAAGTGGCTTTTATTTGTAATTTTATTATTAATGATGTTAATTAATATTGAAAATATATGTTTAAATAGGATTGATAAATGAAATAAAATTTAGTATATATATGTGAGGAAAATATATTGTTATTGTATTGTTTGTAATGGGAAAAATAATTAAAAATAAGAGTGCAAATCGTTGTAATGTTTTCTCATCGTGTTTATTCTGACCTTTATTTTACATTTGATAAATGTATCCAGAGAGTAATTGATATATCAATACAAATAAAGCTTTTACACTAATTTTGAATATTGAAAAAACAGTCCTCGAATTATTTGGTGCTAAATTTATCAAGTTAATTTAAAAGGACTTTTTGTAAACAGCTATAAAATGTTCGTGTGTGCGCAATGATTCTTAGATTACAACTAATTTTATTTATTTTACAATGAACTGTACAGGTTTCAATGATATATAAACAGTTTGTCTGCCTGGCAGCTTCAGGAATAATTGAGAGAATAAATCAGTTTATTATGGAAACATTTTTGAAACTACAATAATGAATGAAAAAAATAATGCTTAGTGAAATCTAAGACTTGGGTTGTGTTGTTTTAAATTCGACCGTTCTAACTAAGGTTTCCTTGGTTCTCTTAGTTCCAAACATGCAATATTGAGATGGATTGTCTCGAGTTAGTGACAAACACATGCAGAAGCACATGAACAGTAAAATATGTACTAAAAGTAATTACATTATGTATTTTATATTGCACGACTTCACTCGACTGCACAATACATAAACATTTTTGGTGGAAAACGAATAAAACCGTGGAGTCCCCCTGGGAGTGTCGTGAGAACATGTAAAATTACGTACCATAAATATTCAATCATCCCTCGAGTTACACATAAGTAGATATAAAAAATTCCGTTTGGGGGGTCAGCACTTGATAATGTGGACATAAGAGCGCTCCATGTTTTATTGACACGTGTACACTCAGGTCCACATGGGGTGTCACAGATGGAAGTACTGACCTCACCTAATGTGGGAGGAACTGAAAACGTATATCTTTAGCCAGTATGTAATTTTTCTAATTATTACATACAATTTTCCTTTATCCTGTATTACACAATACAATTTTGCATATAATTTCTTCTTACAAGAAAATTTCATCTCCATATATACAAACTATACAAACAAATGGAGTTCAAGATTTCTCGTAAAAAAAGATTGCATGCAATAATTAGAAAATTTGTATCATGTATAATACAGACACAGTATGAATAAAAATTCAGTGCTATTAATAATTTTGAATACAACTTTTTTTTTTCTGTGTATTGATTCCAATTTAAATCCAGAGATTTTAAATAAATTAATATTATATTATATATGTGCATGTTAATGAGCATTGAATTTCAATATATTATAATTTTTACTTCATCGTTTGAAAAAAAAAATTGTTTAAAAATTTTTACTCAACATACTTCATATATCCAGTTCCATGATGTTTGTGTTCATTTTCATGATTTACACAAATCGCTGTGTATTTGCAGATGGAGCCTCATCGTATTCGGTCGAGCAGAAAGATGGGGGGCGGGGGGGATAATTCGGAAGTGAGATGGAAATATGGGCTAATCGGGGTTAAAACTGGCGTCAGGCGGCTGCCAGGAAGGAAGGCGCTGCTGAGCAAACGTCACAACGGCGTCTCAGGGGGGCAATATGACAAAGTGCGTCATATAAACTGGCTGTTTGTGCCGCTTTAGAAATGCTTCTATTATAACGAAATTCCATGTTTATATGAATTCTGAATAACAAGTGAAATAAGCCAGTAAAATGCAGAAGCAAGCGAATATAATCTAATATAAAATTCAACTTGAATCGTGAATTATACACTCAAAAAATAAACTAAGTTTTTTTTTTTAGAGTTTGCGGCAAAAAATTTAGTACCGATGATATAAATAATTAATCAATAGTGGCAGGATACTTAAACATTGCAATTGTTGTTTATTAAACTGCAGACTGAAACATTGAAAATATGGAAATGGTTATTTAATAAAAATTATTACGTTCTTCATCTTATTTATAATATAGATTGAAATTTCAAGACATTTAATAAATTTGTGAGATATTCAAGCTACTTATTTTCACTCGTGCGTATAGTTTTCTATTCTTATTAAATCAATACCAAAATAATTATACATGAAAAAATTTGACGTTTGTAATGAAATTTTGAACTTTTATTAAATAATAAACTCTTTATAGAACAACATAAATCAGGTATAAAATGAAAAGACAGAACGTGAAAGAGCCTCAAAATTAGTTTTAACAAAAGTCGTTATCAGAAAATGACGGACACGTCACGGTTGTGTCGGGACACGCTCGATGCGGATGAGCGGCTCCTCGCAGATGTCCTCGTGTCCCGGGACGCTCACCACGCTCACCAGCACGCGGTACGTCGACCCGTTGATGCCCCGCACGACCCCCAGCACCTGGGTACGCACCTCAGGTGTCTCCTGAAACCAGGTGAACCCTGATCGTCCTGAATTGCTGAACATTTCTGTGGATATATTCCAAATTGGAGAGGACATAACCTCAGCATCTAAAATTTAGAAATTATCTGGTGTGTACAGAGAAAACCATATAAAACTATAAAACTCAGTTTACAGTTAGATCGGTAAAGACTTAATTTGGAAATGCCTCCCTATCATATATATTTTTTTCTTTAATTATGCATATAAAAAACTTGGTTTTGAGCACCATTTCTTACCCTCCTGGGGGGGTCTTCAAATAACACCACTTAACCTAAACTTAACCTAAGACTGTCTTAGCGCAACAATAAAGAATACGCTAAGACTGTCCTAATTTTAAGATTGTTGTAATTTGTGTTATTTGAAGACCCCCCTGAAGACTATCCATAAAACCTGGTGTTGGGCACCAATTCTCACCCCTCTCAACTGCTCCTCCAAGTGGCACAACTCCACCCCGCGAGGCGCCTCCTCACCGACCTCCATCCGGAGGTCCTTCGCGCCCCACGTCTCCTCCACGCGTTGCTTCTTGCAGGGCGGTGGACACAGGCCAGAGCCGGAGGACGTCTGACCGCCGTGGTCCTCACCTGCACAAAACGTCATTCTGATCAATTGGAACAAATTATATAAACCAACTCGCGAAGAACTAAGACATTTCATCTGCAAAATTACACTCGTAGCAGAAACTGGACTTCTAGAACATTTCAAGAACTTGCCGAAGAAATCGAAGTTCTCCATGTCTGGTCGGTCAGCTGGATACGACCGGTGACCTTTGACCTCTGATTTCCCCTCACAACCTCTCAAATTAGCGTCCATCAGAGACAAAAACGAACGCGTCTGACACAAACAACACTCGCCAAAAGGCTTTTCTAACCTCCGAACGATTCAAATGCGAGAACGGTTTTGTTAAGTTTTAATTACAAATTTTTTCATTGTTGTGATGTGGCACCAAATTTGAGTAAAAAAATTACAGAAATAGTTTGCAATGAAGAAAATATGGAAATAATTCATAATTATTATGCATCTATATTTCACTTGATTATTAAATACTTTCCATTTTCAATTCTACATTAATAATTTACAGATTACTATACAGTTTTTGTTACAAATATTTAATGAAACATGCATAATTATAGGTACTATGTATGAATACAACATCTAATTTATTATACAGTAATATATCACCACTCTTATCAATTAGAATATTGAGTTAATTAACATAAACATTTGCTCATTATTATAAATAAACCAAAAAGCACATTAATAAAAGGAAATATTTAAACACAAAATGCATTATCAAAACGCGTTCCAATGGTGCCTCGTCAACCACGATTTTTCTTCGAGGTTTTCATCTGCAGGCAAAAAGTATTGAGTCTAGTTGAGGACTTTGGGGCTTTTTTCAGGTAGCAGGAGGCCTCGAGCTCCTCAGGAGAGTCCGGAGTTTGTATCTGGTAGCAGGAGGCTTCGAGTCCAACTGTAGACCCCGGGGTTTGTATCTGGTAGTAAGAGACCTCAGGAGAGTCCGGAGTTTGTATCTGGTAGCAGGAGGCTTCGAGTCCAACTGTAGACCCCGGGGTTTGTATCTGGTAGTAAGAGACCTCAGGAGAGTCCGGGGTTTGTATCTGGTAGCAGGAGGCTTCGAGTCCAACTGTAGACCCCGGGGTTTGTATCTGGTAGCAGGAGGCTTCGAGTCCAACTGTAGACCCCGGGGTTTGTATCTGGTAGTAAGAGACCTCAGGAGAGTCCGGGGTTTGTATCTGGTAGAAGGAGGCTTCGAGTCCAACTGTAGACCCCGGGGTTTGTATCTGGTAGTAAGAGACCTCAGGAGAGTCCGGAGTTTGTATCTGGTAGCAGGAGGCCTCGAGTCCTTCAGGGGACTCCGTGGTCTCAATCTGCCAAGCGTACGGTGACCTGCTGGGTGTTGAGGGCGTCTCAATGAGCTGACTGTCGCGGACTCCAGTCCTGTCACTTGGTGAGTCACCTGCAAGTCATGTGAATCCTCGTTATTTTATTTTTTAAATCATTATATATCAATCATACAGTATTCATAAGACTACACATTAAACCTTCTTTTTCTGAATCCTATATCCTACTGTCAACACAATTATGCATTTTTATAACTCATTCAATGAGTCAAATTCACATGACGACACAACCATCAGAAACTTACATTTCCTCAGCTCGCTCCAGAGGGCCTCGATGTAGTGGTCAATGTCCTCATGTAACTCTTCTACTTCCTCGCTGGTACTTTGCTCCTCCAGGTACTCGAGGTACCAGTCGGGGCTCAGCCATGAGTCATCGTCAGCGACCGCAGGGCTTGGCAGGGGGTTCCCCTCTACAAGCAAGCACCTCGGTATTAACATCTGCCGGTAAGAGAATTAAAACAACCTGTCTTTAATTATTGCACTGTGATTTTGTACGCACTATTATGATTGATTTTTTTTTTTTTTTAAATTCATGTTGGCTGTAGCAAAAAAAAAGTTGGAAATCATGGTCTTAAAAAAAAATATGTAAAAGGTGTTCTGTTTTCAGCCAGCAACGTACCTAGCAGGGACAGACTCTCGAGGACTCCTCTGCAGTCTTCACTAGGCAGGTCGGATGACCAGTGACCTTCGACCTTTGATCTCTCCTTGGACCAACTCGGACAAAATGGCTCCATCTTCTCTGGCAGTCATAAAAATCGGACACAAAATACGTTCAATACGACTGACAAAAAGTACGTCTAATTATTCAAAATACGTCTGCTATCAAAATACGCGCCTGATTTAAATAAAAGTGACCCGTGAATATTTCAAATAAAAGCAACAAAGAAAAAATACGATGATTTTTCTGTTGTTGACGTATAATATATAAGTTTAAATTGTTGAACCATCGCGTAAAAAATTCAATAAAAATAAATAAAAATAATTATAAGAAAATGATTAAATTTGACTCATGGAGCGCAATAATTATTCTTTCCATATCACACAAACAAAATATAGTACAGCACTGCCCTTACCTGCTATTTAAATTATATTGTGGCCAAATTTTGAACTTTCAAAATTTAATTCCAATTAATTTGAAGTAAGAAGCAATCCATACTTATGCTGATTTTATTATTTTTATATAGACTGTAAAAATTGTTTATTGAGAATTGCTTCGATAAATCGATCAAATATTATAATGTAAATATATAAAGGAAAGCGAACATTATGAATGTATTTATGTTAAACTAACATGTTATCAAGTCGATACACAGTGTACTGTACAATAATTTGATTCACTTCCCCAATATTCAGTCTGCACAATTGACCATTCTTGATATACATTATAAGGGAAGAAAAACTCATGTAATCATTTTTTTTTTCTACTACATAATATTGAATGCATCCCTTGAGTATTGAATATATCTAGATATTATTCCAGTAGCACTCCTTGACTATAATGGTCAAATTGATTGCATCAAAGCGAAATACGATTGTGCTAGAGTGATGACCAATCTTGCAATCAATCATGCATGCCGCCCCCCGCCGCTACTTCACAAGGGAGGGTTATGACCCCCACAACTTGCTCAAGGCTCCCTTCCGACCCCTCCACGGGGTGCTAGCGGGAAGCGTGCCGGCGACGACGTCACGCAAATATGCAACATTAATATTATTTATGTTTCTATAATAAGTTATTGGGAAATCTGTCAACAAGTCTATAAGTTGCCAGGGGAGGAGTTTTTTTTTTATGTTCTCTCTTTGTTGTCAATTTTGTGATAACTGTTTTATATTTACTGTAGAGCTGATTTTACTTTTTATTAATGTCAAGAAATAAATATTATTAAAAATTTAATAAATTTTTAAATAAAAGTATTGTTTATAATTATCATACTTTATTTCATGATGTTTAAATATTGTAGTTTGGAATAAAAAATAATTAATATTTTAACGTTTAAGTACATCATTTAATAAATTAGATTAGTTTTATATTAGTAAAGTTATATGCTGTTAGATGTTATATGTATAGTCAAAGTGGCGTGTCAATGAAGTTATCAAACATGAATTCATGTGCATCATCAGAAATATGTTGAATATAATGCAACAACAAAAATCTATAATAATAATAATCAAACTCGCTTTTGCTCTCCGCCCATACTAGCAAATGCAGTCGGTAATAATTCTGTGAATATTTTACGATTATTTTCATCATATTATCGCTATCTAAAAAGTAGTACTTATAAAATCACGTTACGTCTTTTGTAAATGTAAGGGTGTGTTGTTTTGACGGATACAGTAAGCAGCACCTCATGGAGTTATTTAGGGCAGTATATTCATGCAGAAACACGATGAATTATGTTTATAGTGCATGCCGGTGCATCGCGCGGCTCAACTGCAGTAAGAGAGCGGGGGGGGGGGGGGGGGTCACGTGATCTCGTGCGTGTTGATGCCCCCGACCTGCAGGATTAACTCACCGCAAATAGACTTACTAACCATACATCATATGAGTGTTATAATATTTAGATATTTTTAATTTATCTATAACGGTTGTGCTTTCTATATTTTAATTTTTTTAATGTCACTAAATCAAGTTTTTACTTGAAAAGGATTACTGCTTTTATATTATCATACAAAACAGTCTGGAAGCACTTCTTTATGTTTAATATTTATTATTATAATCATGAGAGACCACAGTTCCCATGGAAATATAATAATCTTTTTTGAAGACAAGTTATATTACTATATAGTGCATGAGGAATCCTCCGTAATTTCTTAATATTATAAATTCGATTTCCCCACAGCGAGGAAGTGACGTCACACACCTTGCGGACTTACTTCTCAGCTGTTCCGATGGAAACAACAGGATGTTAATCAAGTAAAAATTACGCTGCTCCCTCCCTGGGGTAAATTCATCTCGCTTTCCACCCAGTGCAGTAATGCACTTGAGTGTGGTTCCCCAGGCTTTGGACATCACTTTGGTCCATTGGTGACAAGTAGAGGTGTTCATCGTGACTGAGGTTTTCCACGGTTCCCTCAGCCTCATTTCAGTGAATGCTGGGATGCATAACTGGCCGTTGCCACCATCATTTCCCTACCTTATTATCCCATTACCCTGCCTCGAGCTGTAAGCTCTTAGAAGGTATATCCTTGTATAAAAAAATACATATAAATATTATAATTTATAATATTGCATGGATTACACCGTTGATTTTGACTCACAAGTGAGAAACACAACATGTCATGCTATTTTATCAGAAAATGTAGTAAAAATCTTATTAATTTCATATCACTCATTGCACCAGAAGCATTCACATGCACCAATTTGTTGTAATTTGATATGTCTCTAATGAGTCATGCAAGCAGTATGATTGGATAATATCAATAAATACAAACAATCTTTAAATCAATCAAATGCAATATAAAAGGAACTTTTAAATTTTTGAATTTTCTTAAAAAATAAAAATGACATGATTAAATCATGAGTGCGAATGACACTTAAATAATAGTAAATCAATAAAAAAGTTATAACTACAGACAATGGAGGGGAGATTTCTCGGTTGGGACATTATTTATAATTTCACTCTCATCTTCTATCTAACAACACGACGACACTTTTCAGGCAGAGGTTTGTTAATTTTGCCGGCCACTGTACAGTCCTGGCGGTGACAAGAACAGCCCCTAGCAATATTTGTGCGACCAAATTGATTTCAGCTGGAAGTGACTTTCTTTCTCGCTGTGTCGCATTTTTTTTTCTTGCCAGTCCACTCCCAGAGGCAATTAAATCCACCCCCACTTTCAAACTTTTAACATTTTTTTTTTAATCTCCGAGTTTTAACTTAAAATGTGTATTTTTTTAATTGTTTCTAATAAGATGAAACAGCAGGTTTAAAATTAAGTTTGTTGGACTCCAAGTTTTTAAGCTGGTTATATTTACAAGCTTTATCCTTGAGAGGAAATGTCCTCTGTGATTGTACTGAGAACTGCAGTATAAGCCAATTCTCTGGAATATCTTTCAAACTTTTGTAATCTTATTTTGTACATAATTGAGCTAATAGTGTAAAACTAGTATTAATAGTTAAAACATTGGAAACCCATATACATTAAATTTGATCCCTTATATATAAAACCTTCAATTGCTCTATTTGATTTATTGCAACAATACATCAAGTTACATAACACTTCGTACTGAAATACGCAATATAATAATCTGTTTTTATGTACATTGCAAATAACATGTATTTATTAAATAAATGAATTTGTATAAAATAGTGTAATTTCATTTTGACTTCTCTCTCCAACATAACTATATACGTGAAGGATCGATCTCAAACTTGTAACAATAATATTTTATATTTTAAGTTAATATCCATAAATATCCAAGCATACCAGAATGAATATGATTATATTAATTTGATTAATTATTTTAACTACTTTAAATTTTTTCCCCACAACAATTATATGAAAAGAAGGAGGCTAGCAGTCTAATACTACCCCTTGCTTTCAAATTTGAATTTTACATGAGAATTATTAAAATACCTCAATCCTCCAATTTTCTAATAATCTCTCGGCTCATCACGCCCGTCTCAAATTATTGTCCTGGTTAACTGACACCACGTGACTGCAGAGCGGTTCCCCATCCAGCCCTCGAGCCACCTTGATTTTCAGAGCGGTTCCCCATCCAGACCCAATGCACACTCCGACCATTATCGTCACACCACTGCAGTAGCAGACGCCGCTAAACAGAAACATCGCGTTGTGCGCACTGCATCATTAAATAGCTGGGTATAATCAACGCAATTTAATTAAGACATTAATTAACCTTAATTTCCATAAATTTGCTTAAACTTCTACGTTTTATACGCAAAAAAATGTACGTAACATTTCGCACATAAATTCTGTCCACGTTACCGAATTTAAAACTTGTAATCATAATGAAGCTGGAGAATTTTTTTTTATATCTCCCAGACCTCCTAAATTCTCTTTTTTTTTCTGTTCTCAGTAATTTTATTTCTCTTGTATATTTTATTCTTGTCTTTTCTCATTAATTAAAACAGACGCTCCTGTTCCCCTCCTTTTTTTTTCTTCTTCGCTCTTCCACAGTCTTTTTTTTTTAATATTGTAATTCCTTATTTTCTGAGTCTGCAAGCATCCATTATTTTTGTTCATGTAATAATTATTTTAATTTAAGAGCTAAAATAAATTATTTTTTTCACGCTAGTTAATTGTTGATGATAATAAAAGTTTTACTTTTATTAATTTACTGCAACATTGCGTATAATACACACAAAAGTAATTCAAGTTTGGTTATTTTTTTTAAACAAATTATCACGAAAGAGTGACTTATAGACAATCGACGAGCTTATTTCGTTAATATTTCATGTCAATCACCGATATGGTCGATCGATTGATCTGCAGTTAGTTGGGAGGTTCAGCCGCTAGGTGGCAGCAGCAGTGTCGCTCGCAGCATCCCTGGTCCATCTCGGACAACAATACGCTTGACGCAACAATCACTCGGCCGCAGACTGCCTTTGTCCGCACTAATGAATTGCAATATTGTCATAATCAATATTTTGTAATAAACTCAGACTAAAATTAAATTACTTTGAAAAGTAATAAAAATTGTAAATCCTTTTTTTTTTTATAATTAAAATAGTATGAAATAAATTGAAAATTGACATGTTGTGTATTTTATTCTGACATTTTATAAAACTTTGTCATGATTGTAAAATAATTTATTTTAAATGATTATTACATTACATAGATATATAGAAATTTCATGTAATATGTAACATTATTTTCTTTGTTAACACCATATATTTAAATATATAACGGCAAAATATTACTAAAACTAGTAAATTAATAATCATTATAGTATAACATAAATACAATTCGATACAAAGTGAACGCTAACATTCGCAAATTTGCTTTATCGTCATTATGTTTTATTTGTATGTATGAAGTATGAAACGATTAAGTAATTTAGATTTTTCGGGAGGTAAGAAAATTACTTTTTTTTATGCACAACCCACAAAAAAAGTCAACACCTTTCATTTCTATAACCTGCGAGAAATTACCTAAAGAAACGTTTCCGTTTATTCGAAGTGTACACATTTGTGTTTGGTGCAAAGAATAAAAGATACACATCAATAGAATTATTTTCCCTCTCATAAAATTCCCTGTCACAATATAAAATTACATAATACAAGTTTATCTTTATTTTAATTAAAATTATAATTAGTTATGCATTCTCATATGACACATAGAGGTGAGATATTGAGAAGTATAATATGATATTATAACATAAAGAGAGAGAGAGAGGTGTATGATATAAGGGTTGGAAGTAAGAGGGTTGACACAGGGATGAGGAGGGAGTACTAACTGATTTGACCCGTGGAGTGACATAGAGAGCAATTATACAGCCGGAGAGAAGTGCACATGTTGGGGGAGAAAAACCTCCCTATGGACTTCCACCCCCCCACCCCCATATGACACCTCCCTTTCTATGACTAAGGGATGAAATAATAAGGCAGACTTACAGTCTCAAGCGACTCGTGGAAAATTACATTGACATTGTAGACACAATTTCGAGTGCTTTTGAATGACTGCAGCTTTAAAAAGTGTTACATATAAAATTCATAATGTTTGCCAATCTCGTCAAGAAGATTTGGTGACTCATTAATAATGATATGGAAATTGATTTATTTTAAATATTAAGATGATCAAATGACTTAGAAGAGATTGTATTTGTTGAAGGTAAAAATTAAGGAGAATAATGAAGACCATATTTTTTTTTGTATATATATACTAATAAATGATGAAACATAATAATTGCTAAATTAAAAAAAAAATCATTATATTATATTTTTATTGATTTAATTTAAACAGAGCTTCAACTATTCCAATATTCAAATAAAACATCTTGCAATAAGTTGATTAGGTTACAATAACATTTTTTCAATTTTCATATATAAATATACACGTTTTGTTGGGTCCGCTTGATATACCTTGTCAAAAATAAAAGAAGATCGGCTTAAAACTCATCATATATTTATAATGAATTTCAAGTCCTCATTGCTGCATTTCAATTTACCTGGAGTATATTTTACTACATAGTAGTTTGGTAACTTAACATTATAATAATTTTTTTATTGAAAATAGTAAACAGTAAACATGCATTTTAACAATGCTATTTCTCATTGATGAAGCAACCCGAGTTGAAATAAATTTCATCTTTTATTCGCTTTTAAGCCGGTATTACACGATACAATTTTCCTAACTATTGCATACAATTTTTCCTTACAAGAAAACTTGAACTCCATTTGTTTGTGTGGAGATGAAATTTTCTTGCAAGGAAAACTGGTATGCCAAATTTTATGGTGTATGGTGGCTTTTATCTCTCTCCTAGTCTAATTCTCTCCTATTATCAGAGAAAAAAAAAGAGGTTACGTCATCTTTCCTTTTATTGAGCATAAAATATTAAAAATGTTGTCTCTATTTCATCCTCACTTTGAGCAATGAGAAAATAATATATATTTTGAGGTAAAAAGACGTTATAAGATTAGTTTTATAGATTTAGACGTGTAAAGGATGAGTTGAAGACGTAAATGTTCAACTAGGGAATATTCCGGATGTGACGTGATCTTCTGAGTAGTTGGCAACGTTAACCTGCGAGCACGAGCTTGTTAGTTCCTCGTCTAAGCTCGTCAGCGGGTCGTGGTTAATTGACGTGGGGTAATTGACACCAACACGACGGGGTCGTTACATGAAATAGAAAATTAATCTCACCACATGGAAGAACTTTCACTGCCAACAGCTAAGTGGAGGGTGCATGTACGCTAAATTGTTTATTAGCAAACGTCAATCAGTCGTAATAACAATCAACAAATTATGTCATAGACGTGAGAATTGATATGGATGATTTTAGTTTTGATACGGTCGTCAGGTTATATGTAGGGAAGGAGGTTATAAAATAACGGAATTGTATTTCTACAGCATGAACATTTTTATAATAAAATAAAATTGTTACACTTTTTTAATATAAATTTTCACATTACATTTAATTTGTTATAATACGGTTCATTTTCTTTCATAGTTTTTATTCTTTCAAAAAATAAAAAAATCATCTATTTTATGGATATTATATAAAAGCAAGTAAATGTGTGATTGTAAGGATTATAAAAGAAAAAAAAAGATAAGAGGAGGATAAAGTAAATGGTCGAGATGGAATCGTGCGACAATGTTGGAGAGAAAACGTGTCAAACAGTTTTCATGGTGGGAGCTTCTGCAAGGTAATTCTTATGGCCAGTCAGTCTACAGCACGTTTGAAGCATCTTCAAGGGGGGGGGGGGGCGATCTGGACGTAGCAATCGATTGTTTCAGGTCGAACTTAGTGAGGACAAAGATGTGTGGTGAAAGAAGAACACACCGAGCAACTATTTAATTAAAAGCTCATAAGAAGACCACGAGAAGCTACGGCAGAAAAGACTCTCTGAGTGAGAGGATATAGGAAAGATTTTCTACAAGTAAAAAAAGAAGAGAGAAAAAAAGAAGTCTCTCATTTCTTGCCAACAATACCTTTTTTTCCACTCTTGATCATGAGTGGCCACAAATAAAGAATTGTGATCTCTCATTCTCACTTCAATATATTGTATAATAATACATGGTTTTAATTAACAGATAAAAAAATAAATAAAAACGAATCGTAAATATAAAAAAAATATACAATTTAATTATTTCCCTTCGTGTATTTTTATAAATTATCTCGTAATGTTTTTCTCAATATAATTAATATTTAAAAAAAGCTATCACTTGTGATAATGTGTTATTTATTTTTTCTTAAAAGATCCTAAAGAAACAAATGAAAGCAATTAAAAGAGTATCAAGTTTCCGATACAAAGTTATTGTTAGTATTGCGGTTGAAACGAGAAGTATTTGATCTGACCAAGCCAGGCGTGTGACTGGGAGTTTCATCTCGCCAAGAATGCCTCTCTCCTTTCTCCCTTATCTTAACAGATACCTTCACAATAAGCTTTGAACTTTTGTCTCTAACCAGCGAAAAAAAAAAAAAGCTCTTCACAACACTCAAACTCGATCAGTTTTTTCTTCTCTGTTTGGGCTTTTTTTTTTGTGCAGAACTGTTCAGAGTTTTTCTGAGGAAATGAACGAACTTGAGCTTTGCTAGCCAATCAATCTCCTTGGGGCACACCTGGCCGAAATGTTTACAAAGTTTCGGGTCCAAATAAAAACAGAAGAAAAAAAATGCAGTGTTCCTTTTCTACAAATATTTATAATGCATAAAAAATGGCACAGTATAATTATAAATTGATTAAAAAAAAATTAAAATTACAATAATAGTACACTCATCGCCTTGGAAAATTCCTCACTTTCAGCCTTGTTAATCATCATATTCTGTTATTCTTTGAAGATATGGTGATTAAAAAGGCCGAAAAGGGAATTTTTTTGAGGCGACGACTGCATTAATATTTCCTCTAAAAATTAATAATTTATTATGAATTTTATTTTTAGAACTTCTTCATAGTACAGAAAATCAATTATACAAAAATTAATCCCATGGAAAAGAGTTTCTTAGCTTCTGCATTTATTAAGAAATTCATCAACCCTTTAAATAAATATAATGTTTTTTATATTCCATGTTTATTTATTCTGAAGTCTATAAGATTTTAATAATTTACTTTTGTGAAGCAATATATAGCATTAACAATATCCCAGGCTGGGAAGAGAATTCATTAATTTCAGCTGCAAATGAGAGAGCAGGCCTCATTGATATACGGGGGTTGTTTGTGTTTCTGCAATAACGGCGTGTTGCCAACAATGAGCGTGCGCGCGGTGGCCATCTTGTCTGTGTACTCTGTTGTGCATACACTCATATTGTTAGTCCAACCGGCTGCCCTTTCGATTGCAAATTGTCCATGCTGCATAATAATTTGTATTGGAACAGTAGCATTACCATGCAATTTGATGCTCAGCGTACACTATATATAGCTGCAGTAATTATCATACATTTTGTATAAATAGAATTTATTCTACAAAAATATAGTTTACAGTGAAAATATCTCCGGAACAAAATAATATCTTCCCTCATTTCTCATATTTAAATTTTACAATAGCTTATTATAATATATGGGTGTCAATTTTTAATAATTAATTATGAACAATAAATTAAGCATAAAAATGTCAAGTTAATTCTAAATTTTTAGAAAATAAATTACAAAACGCTACAATAGAAAATCTTTGCCATTTGAATTTTTTCAATAAATTCAAAGCTGAACATACACACAAAAATCAAGTAGTTTAAAAAGTGTCTTTCTGTAATCCAAGCTTGTAACTTCATCCTGCATAATTAAATATTGCAACCACTTCAAGTTGCATGCTGAACAAATTGCCTAACTTCAAGGAGAGATTATTTAAATGGACAATTATTATTAACTGTTGGAGTGTATAACAAAAAAATTATAATTTAATATGACTGCATGGTTTGAATATTTGATAAGAAATCTTCCATTTGAAATGAAACTTCTCTTCGTGAGAAATCTATAAAAAAAAGAATTCGTTTTTAGAACTCGTCTTTCATTTCATTTTGTATTCAAATAAAAGTACGTAAAAAAACTATCCAATTTTATATTAATAAAGTCTTATTAAAGAATTTAAATATTTTAATTTCTTTACACCTCTCCGTTCATTATAATAACATTAAATTCCTCGAGGAAGATGTTCTTGGTGTGTATTTCACATAATTGTTATCTGCTGAATATTTGCAAGGGTTGAGGGTTAATATCATCATCTTGTGACTCACCCCTTTCTCACGCACCCCCGCGGCGACACCACGCGTACAGACATAATATTATTAGAAGGGGACAATAGGTGTTATTGCAGCACTATATCAAGGCAATATGTAGTGTGCTCATAATATTTCGCATTGAATCTCATATAATTTTCATTTTCTCGTTAAATGTCATAATCATTAAATGCGACTATGTGCAACTCAAGATAATGTATGATATACTGTATAAGAATAACAATTAATATTCATCCCTGTTATGTTTTTATTTTATCTACATACGCTCTGCTTTAATTGTAATATAATATTAAATATATTATGCTTTCAACATTACATTTTCTGGAAGTTACATTGCGTTTTATGAAAGATTTATAAAAATAATTATTTAGTATAGGAAGTCTTAAATTTACATAAACACTGCAATAATATTCAGATTTATTGTAGATAAAAACTAAATAATGAAATTTCAAGTATACTGTACAGCTGCTACATTTATAATTATATAGAAATATAAGATTTTATATACTGTATAATATTTATACATAATATATTATGGGCACTATATAAAATGTGGTAATACTATTTTAATTTTTAATAAAATAAATAAAATTTATGTCACTTGTTCATTTTATAGGCAACATAATTATTAATCATGTTCATACTAATATAGTAAATATGTATAATTTTAAATAAAATAATTTAAGAAAAAAATTGTGATCAAAATATTTCAACTTACAAATATGAACAAGTAAAAAAACTGTGAAAACAAGAAAATAAATTTATTATTTGAGACACTAGACACGTTACAACACAGCATTAAAACTTCAAAGACAGATAATTTCTATTACTTCTTCGTATCCAAGCTCTGACAGAAAAAAATAAATAATA
Source organism: Siphlonurus alternatus (assembly GCA_949825025.1). NCBI lineage: Eukaryota > Metazoa > Arthropoda > Insecta > Ephemeroptera > Siphlonuridae > Siphlonurus > Siphlonurus alternatus. Next base: position 11,429,899 of record OX463782.1, on the reverse strand, counting down.
ATAAAAAAAGAGTCTGATTGAATTAGATTTAATTTAAAATGTCTAAAACACAGAAATGTCCGATGTATACAAACTCAGATTCATTGGAAATGCTAGTTAAAAAATGAGTTTGTCGCTTCAAATTAGCCCTCAAAATTCCACCCCTCAGCCTCCGCTAACGGCCGTCATCAGTCAGGGTGGCTGGCAAAGAAGGGTTGGGGGGGGACACTTTTTCTTCTCGTCGTGAAATTAATGAGGGCAAAACTTGGAGACGAAGATGAGAATTTATCGCGTCTACTTCTGGTGGCAAAATCACGATTTGTGAGGCTTTTCGCTGCGTGTGTCGCTACAGGCGAGTTGGTTTAACGTCCTCACCGGAAGTAGCCGGAAGTGCTCCTTACTCTAGCATTACCGAGGGAGAGGGGAAGACGAGACGACCCGAATGACTCACAGCTCTTTTAAAAATCGAAAAATGTTTAAAAGACTGCTTCAAAAAATCTAAAAAAATTGTTGTAATCCTTAATTTAGCCACCTAGCAATGAATCCGCAAAAATTAGTAAGGAAAAATAGTATAGAAATTTAAATGGTAGATCGTTTCACCCCCCCCCTCCCCTGGTATTGAGTAGGACAAAAAATACCTTGGTAATGCTAGGGTTGAATTTTAATATGGAACTTTGAAGTCAAATTTAATGAATATTCTTCAAGTTTCGATTCTAACAGACAAACCTAATATTGCTCACTTTTTCATCTTATTTAATCAATTTATTGTACATATTTTTGACGACGTAGCTATTTTTTACATGTTGGTGATTGTTCACTTTTTGTATGGGCATTTTCTTTTTTCAGACACCAATTTATTTATTTTCTTTCTGTTATAAAGCTTGTAATAATTAACCAAATAAACAATTACGTAAATTTCAAGAATTTGTTTAAATTAATCGTCTTGTATTTTTAAAGACCTTTCCTCCTACACTATACTTGAAAAATGACAAATTGTACTGTAAATTTTTATTTTTTCCCATGTATGAAATTTGATACTTTTACTGTTTTGATGTTTTCATAAAAATATGAAACTCTTAAGTCGCAAATATTAAAGATTAAAATTTAATGTTTGTTGAAATTTTATGACAAATTTTTGTCTTTATTTCTCAACACAAATTTACATAAGAAAGTAAATAACATAAAATTTAAAAAAATGTTTTGAATATTTAATGTTTATAATATGATGTTTTGAAGACACCTTTATAAAACTGTGAAACAAAATAATTGTAGATATTAAATTTCTTATATGTTTTTTTTTTTTTTTTTTTTTTTACTAGTGACGATTTTTTGTGTATATAATATTTCATGTTGACATTTATAAGCGTTAGAAAAAAAAAATGATATATTTCTTGAATGATTTTTAAAGTCTTTACTACCATATATATATTTTACTATATGGTTTTTCTACACATTGTAAACATAAAATGAATAGACGTATGAACGTATAGATTACATTTTTTGTATATATAAAAACTCCACCTTAACCTTCCCTATGTTAACTTCATCTTACTAAGAAGATATATTTAAACGATAAAAAAAGTTTTGTCGGGAGAAACATGTTTCGGAAATGCTAGCTCATCAAAAATATTCTTAAAAAAAAAAAAAAAGTTTATATATTTTTTAATCAGGGAGATCTGACTTGAGTAATATATTTATTGTCGTCACCCTTTCTTGGTTATCTGCAGATCGCTCAGTAATGACTCCACCGCGCCCTCCTGGGTCACGTGACTTCTCGTTCATAATAACCACAACTAAAGGAAAAACATTAAGACATGGTTTTCAATTTTTGATTTTATTGTATTTATTTTTCAAGTGAATTATATTTGTTACAAAATTTGTTTATGCTAAATTTCTATTAAATATGATTGATAGTTATGCATTAGTATTATAAGTACATCAAGTTATATATGATAACTATATATTTTTATGGGCATTCAATTTATAATTCATATTTCATAATTTTTATTGCTTTTAAATTGCATATACAACAATATAAGCACTTCAAATAATGTCATTTAATCACATGTTATATTGTCAGTGATTATTTTAATAACACAACAAAACAAAAAACACAAACAAACATGAATTAAAACAACGTGATACTAACATATATTTTATTATATACTTTTATTTTATTATTATAGTATGTATGATTAAATGTTTAATAAAAATGCCGTAAATCCACTGATCAAAATTTGGCTTTATTTTTAGAAATGAAAAAAAGAATAATAGAAAACTGTTATATTTGATAATTATATATTCAATGTTTTATTTTAAATGTTGTATTAACATTACAATATTCTATATTAGTAAATTATTTCACAGTACATGCAGAAACTAGACTCTCTTTCACACACACACATTTCTCAATAACACTCTTATAATTCCGCGATAATTTATTCCCCCCGCACTAGTTATAAGACGATATGTTATATCTTACAAAACATCTTCACGAGATAATTCCGAATTTGAATTTCCATCCACCTCGATCTGCATAAATACCGAAATGCTATACACATGAACAAGAAGCTCAAAATCATAAATAAATTGCTAAATTGTGAGGCACGTTCTTAAGAAAAACTCGTTTTTAATTAAATTCAATTAATTAAAAATACTACACTAAATATTTTGTACATCTTTGAGATCATGAAAATGTTGAAATAAAAGTAGAATAAAATATATAACATGTTTTTAAAATTGTTAATCATTAGATACATCTGCAGAGAAATATTTAATTAATGATCACCGTTTTCACTGTAAAATTAAACAAAATAAATAATTATAAATAAATTTGGTAATAGTAATGTACTTTTTTTTAAAATGTAACAATTTATAAAATATCTACACACTCCTAATGACTTTGCTGATTGTGAAATTAACATTGAATTTAGTATTTTAATTTAAAACTAATTTAATACAAATTTACTATGAATAGTGCATGATTAGCATAGAATTCATATCAAATACCATTATTTCCTGTATACTGGGCTGAAAATGATCTTTGATTTACTACCTGGTGCACTACGTTGAAAGCAGCTGAGAGGACATCAATATTACATCAAATTGTGTCGCTCTATAATCTAATATTTCGATCAAAATCAAATGTCAGTCCCAAACTTTAACTATTACAATTTACGAGCCTTAATAGTTAAAACTCCTACTTAAAAAAATATATAACTTTGACATAAATTGATATCCACAGGTATATATAATATATTCTTATACCTTTTATTTTTTTATTTATGTTTTTCTATAATTTTAATAATATATTATAAAAAAAATATATACGAAAAGCTACAAAAACAGTGTGACTAGATTTGTGTATAATTAAGGTGTCTGAAGGTAGGTTGGAGACTTGGAGTGACTGACTCCTCGATCATTTCAGTCACCTGGCAAAGGTTCAGGTAAACCCGCCCTTTTTGGAAGTTTTCATCGAGGTTTATTAAAATATTTAAAGATCGCCCCCCTTTTTTTTCTTTTCTGTCCTTTTTTAATAACCTGACATAATTCCCTCTCCATTATACTTTTATCAACATTAATTATTTTTAAATTTAAGAGACATTTCTTATATTTTAATGAACACAAAATTATTACTTCAACTTTTAGTTATGAATCAAATTATAATATTATATATATATATATATATATATATATATATATATATATATATATATATATATATATATATATATATATATATATTTAATTAATATAAAAAGTCTTTTTTTTTTACATAAAAATATTTTAATAATGTTTTAAGATGAAAATGTATTGATAACAAAATTAAGGTATGACGTTTATTTTGATATATGTTTGCGATCACAATGGCTCAGTAAATAAACTGCTCGACAGCATTCTTGAATTTTGTTCAACCTTATACAAGAAGAGGCTAAACGCATCATTACTACGAACATTTCTTATTTATAAACTGGCGACAAAAAGACGTCGCCTGAAATGCATCGTTTACTTCAAATCAAATTAATTTTAAAAAAGTTTTGAATTTATTTTCAAATACTTTTTCCCTCTATAATTGAGAATATATAAATAAATACAAAATTAGAATAATTTATAATGTGAGTCAAATATTTAATTGTTTTTCTAACCATTAAAGGCAAATTTGTATAGTATACGTAAATAAAGTTTAAACGTCAAAAATAATAAAAAAAAAAATGAAAAATGCAAATCCGGGTTCACAAAGTAAAATTAATTTAGTTTTTGTTGGAGAAATACACAAGCTGGACAAAGGGAGTATGTTACTACAATTATTTAACTAATTTATTACAATTCATGAATAATGTGTTAATTTATTATATATTTTTATTTTAAACCTTTTGTCTTGTTAATTTAATAAAAAAATTATTTACAATATATAAACATGCTATTATATGCTAAAACTAATAAAATATAAAACCATTTACCAAACAGAGATAGGCCACGTACTGTTTTAACATGCAGTACTACACAAAAATTCAGTTTTAATAAATTATTTTATGAACTTAAGAGGTCGTTACAACATAATTAAAATGTTCCAAAATATATAATTATAGAAATTAGAGACATTATACATCCACCGTCAAAGCAGGAAACATCGTTGCAAAATTAAGAAACCATTGTCAACTTCTTACCTCAATTCTTTCAAAAACTTGCATTGAATCTCAATTAATTAAAAATCTGGATTAAAAAAAAATGATGATGCTCGTATGTTGTGGTTTTATATAACTTTTCCGAAGTGCATCCCCCCTTTAATAAGATACAAAGAAATAAATATAATGGCTATGAGATACATTATTATTTTGTATATCTATACTTATAATTACTCAAATAGTCTCACAAGTTTGAAACCCCGAACCTTCCGAAACCCTAACTTGAGCATATCGCATGACATATATTCCGGAACGGGGTTGGCCTCAGCCTTGCAATCCATCCTATGCCATGCAGCATTTGCCTGGGACTGAGGGAAACGTGGAAACTTCAGCCAGGATGGACGCTATATACAAGTTTTGTCATTGAACCGGAAGTGTAATGGTCCATAGCCAGAGGAACCACATAGTGGAAAAGCGCAACGATTTACCCCTGGGTGTGCTTTTTTTTTTTTTTTTTTAAGTGGTAATCCATCCAACTACTAACTACGTTTGGCGTTGCCTGTCTGACTTCAGTGAGCTGACGAGACCAAGTCAAATGCATTGCGCTACATATTATTGCACAGTTAAATGACGTCATTCTTTGCGAAATTCCTCCCTAGACAATCAAGTACAGACCTATGCAAATATAATTATTCACCACGATTCTCTTTTTTGGTGGAGGAGCAACCTTTTGTGTTCCAGCGACGGTGCGCAGTGAGGTGCGCATTCGTCAGGAGGGCCGACAACAGGTGTGCTGGCGGTATTGTCCGAGCTAACAAATAGTCCAAGTGGCCCTTCTTACATGACCATAACAATGTACAACCATAATCACTAACCAATACAGAAAAACTTACACTTTAGCCATAGTACTTTTCAATAGCGATTAACTTCGCTTTCATGAGTCGACAAAATTTTATACTGTATAATAATATATATTTTTTATATTAAATTTATTTTTTTCGTTCTGCTATACTGAACTTTTATATATACTGAGAAATGTTGTATATATATATATATATTATACCCAAACTAGGATTTAATGTAAAAGTTTTTGATATGGAACTCTGTTAGGCGAGCAACCGTGGTAGACTGCATGGCTACTGTGCTAGCTGGGTGGTTCGCAACAAAAACCACAACAAAGCCAACCTCTCTGGGTCGTAAGATCCATTTTACTATAAAAATACATGAGAAAAAGAACTATCAGTCTTGATGGTCAATTGTTGCATGTAATTTGAATGTCCATGGGATTTTTCTTTTCTCCATCTATGACTGTTAAATACTATTATGTATAAATAAAAATAAAATTAACAAGAAATGTATAATATAATACTATATAATATTAACCTTGAAAAATAAATGTATAATACAAAAATCACACCTTTTTCTGATTTATTTAACAAAAAAAAATTACTGAAAAGAAGGAAGGAACAATACTTTAAGAATTTCAGTTAAGATTTTAGCAAAGCATTTTTTTGTATTATTATTTTTTAAAATTTCCGCTGGCTGGTTGCAAAGTTTTTGTTCTCAAAATTCATTCATTATTTTACATTAAAAGTGGAGGACATTGTTTTTGCGATCGTGATTTAATTCTCCTCGGCATCTCAATGGCTCTGTCGTGTAATTGATATTACTCATTAACAATTGATACAAATATGGGCAAAAACATTTTACACTTACTTGAATATCTGACAACCTTAAATTTTAGTTTTATTCCTGCAATATAATTAACAAAATTTCACAATTTCTGCTTTTTGAGGGACTTAGAATTTCTTAATTTAATACACCAGCGTAACAAATTAATTGTACCCTTCTTAAAATATATTGCTTGATATTATTACAATGTTACTGTATGCAAGGTTTGGAATGACAATAAAAATGTAATTTTCAAAATGCTTTGGCTGCTGCACTTACAATGCGACTTTGTAGAATTTTGAGGTAGCTTCATTCGATCAACAATTCAATACATAATAAAAAATCAGACTTTCTTGCGAAATGAAATATCTTAACCAATAATTAACATGAACAAATATTGTTACTTTATTAATTTTTTATCTTGCAGAGATACAGTTAGATAGCTTGATGTATTTTATATCGTATAAAGAAATATAATTATGTTAAAATGAGGAAGAAATATTTACATGGAAAATTAATTGCTTAATAATTTAAAATTACGCCCATTTCAAATACATGGCACACACAATCATTTATGGATATTTTACCAAATTTATTAATTTACAAGCTTGGAGAGTGAGAGCTATGTAAAACAGTTATTATTTATTAATATTTATTTTAGATCATACGAGAAAAAATGTTTATTTTGTTTGGTTGAAAAAAAATTAAAAATAATAAAATTAATTTTAAAATAGTTTGAAAAGTACAATTTGGCCGGGTCATAGAAGAATTAGCGAATTGACCTCACAATTCCAAGAGACTAGCAAAACGGGGGAGTATTCTTAGAGTTACGAGCATGATGGCACGACGGTGTTTTGTAGACGTTTGTCTGATCGATAAAATTATATTTTCCAGTCGGTGGGTCCGAGCTGATATCGCCCGTTGCTACGATCACGCCGAGACAGGCGGGGGGAGGGACGATTTATCTCATTGGCTTTCCCGCGAAGGTGCTGGCACCTTGGTCCGTACGAGCACGACATCTCATGGAATAAATATGAAACTGAATTATTTATTTACCTGTGGAACAATTAATTGGAGAACCGTGCAATGTATTATAATCTATCACGAATATATTTATAAATTGATCTTATCAAATTGAGAAGGTATAATTACAATACAGGTAATTAATAATGACGTAAAATACTGATGGTTCAATACGTTCATAATTATAAATTGTTTTTGAAGGTCATTGAAGGACGTCAGGATGAGTTTGTGGGTGCAGAAAAAAAAGGTATCGGTGAAGATTTTGTCCAATCATTTCCGTCCATTCTCCGCAGTCATGATGGAGCGAGAATCATAGCTGGCTGCCGATATTATATACTGCAGGTGAAATTATAGACATTCAATTTATTTTATAACTCAAATTATAAATTAATAATACAAAAATTTTAGATTTAATATATTGTAAAAATAATTACTAATTCAACTTTAGGAAATTAAAATCATAAAGAGTGTTGGCTTGCAGTTGTATTAAGTGTGTCTAATTTATAATTTAATGTAGCAGAGATTGATTTTTAAACTAGAAAATATCTTATCTTCACCACGTGTAACGTTTGCGTGAAGAAAAATTTCCAATTGAGAAAACTTTGCAGCATTAATATAATTTCACATTAGTTTGAATTAATTCTAAGAAATTTTGTCACTGTCAAGAATGTGCAGTCCTTTTTTATAATTTCAACAACTTATCTTATATAGTATAACCATATAATAAGTGTATTTTCATTGGGTTTGGTTTAAATCCCGCTTTCCTTTCCAATGTAGGTGATTTTATTAGTATTTTAAGTTGACACAACCAAGTCAATGAAGTAAACGAAAAGAGTCTAATCCATTTTATAATAGTTCACTTGCCTCCAAACAAATTTTTTTAAATATTTTTGTAGAAGACTCTCACTTTTGTTTTAATTCCTGTCAATTTATTCCAAAAAAATGTTTTATATATTACATATATGTGTGTATAATGTTAACAGTAATTAAGTATGAATAAATATTCATAGATGAAGTACATGTTTGTATATGATGCCATATCATACCCAGAGCCTCCTGAAAGATAATAGTTGAGAGAGAGAGAGAGAAACCGACTAATATATCTGTATTATATAACAAATCAAAGTGTCTAGTTACATTAAAAAAAGACGAAAACTCCCTGTTTGGCATACGATTTAAATTTGAGGAAAAAGGTACAAATTGACATTTTAGCTATGATCGATCATGATGTTATTTAAAAAAAATATTTTAAAAAATCTGAACTTCTTCTAATTTCTATCTCTCTACTCCCAAGTTTTCAAAAATAAAAAATACCTTTCTGTACGTAAACTAAAATACAATAAATAAATAAATAAATCCTAAAATAACTTTGGAACTAAAATACCAAAAAAAATATATATATTAAAAATACATTACCCACACTACATCATCATTATTATTATAACACAAATGTGACAAAAGTAAACTAAATAATAATTGCATCCAATTTCTTCCCACGAACTGTCATCACTTTCCCTCATTTAACACCCACACGTTAAGTTCGCATGAAAAACTTGTTTCCTTATTTCTTTTTTTCATAATTTAATTGCCTACAAGGAGAGGAGTAAGTCCTGCAGGTAAGAACCAGTCGTGTTATCATCGAAAGGTAAGTGCCTTGTTGACGCGCATCACACTTGCAATAAGTCCAACCTCAGAGAGAAGAAGGAGGATTTATCTGCCAATTTAAATGAAGTAACACAAACGTTAAACCAATGCTTCAAAAAAGTAGGTGGAGTTTGATAGTACTACGATAATGTTTCAGTATGAGACGACTCTGACAAGTTACTTGTTGTTGTTATATACCTTTCCCTCCCCCGACTACATTGCTACATATAAGAGCCATTGCAAGAAAATCAAGGACGAAAACTTTAATAATATTCACAATGTATTGTTCAACACAGACTGAAAAACTGTTAACTATCAAGTTTAATATTGTGTAAATCTTTTATGTGATAGTTTGAAATTGAGTATAAAGAGTTTACACGACTTATATTATAGGTTTGTTATATTATTTGTATAAAAAAAATATTGTAATTCGGAGACACGATTTAGATAACAAAAAAATAATGTTACCACAGTTTTGAATTGTTTAAAAATAGTGTAAAGATTTGAAATTTATAATAATGGTGCGCAATGTTTTAATTTTTATGTGTGTTGATTTTTGAAAAAAAAAAAAAAAAAAAAAAAAAAAGGAAGATTCCATTTTGCTCCAAGGGTCATATTTATTTTAATAATACACTGATGATGACAATAGCTCTTACGTCAAATTGTTAACTTGCATTTTAATCATGTTATTTATTTTGAAATGCCTAAAAAGGTAATACATTATAATATTTTCTTCTGGCCTTTCTTTAGCTTTTATATTTGTATATTTCATCGAGGCGATATATATATATATATATATAACGAAGTAGAATTAAAAGCATTTCTTTTCATATTATAATTAACTCTGTTACAATTTTATGATTAATGATTTTATTATTGTTATATTTTTTTAGTTAAATTTTCTCATATGAGCGACTGTCATCATGGACCTTTATAACCTTTCTATTATAACTTTCGTTATTATTTATTATTTCTCAACAATGACTTTTGTTCGTCTACCTCGAATTTCTATTTATTTCTTTACAACAATACAATTATATCTTATAATAATGATTTATATAAAATATAACAATCTGAATGTCGGACCATTTTTTTCGTAGTAAAATTCTTGGAAAATACTCATGATATTGGAAAGATTGGTGACAGGTGAATTTTTTTTATAATTATTTTTGATAAAAAAAAAAGTTTTGTGATGAAAAGTCCTTGACAGCTCAGGTGTGAAATGGCTTCACGCTCCTCCTCGCCAGACGAGCTCCCCCTCCCCTTCCTCCCATCCTCCCACACTGGCAGTAAAATACATGGAGATAACACTGAATATTTACTGACCATTCAATACATCGTCGTCACAATAATGTATTCAACACAAATTTTGATAGAGAATTTTATTGTTTAATAAATTATTTGTTCTCTCTGGCCACAGGCTTCCGATAAATTAAAAAAAATCACTTTTGTTTTTTCTTGTTTACTTGAAGCGTTAGAAAAGTAAGTAAATGTCATTTAAATGTAATTTTTTTTATTTTTGTATACTAAAACATAATATCATATAATAAAGAATAATATTTACAGAAAACTTTAACCATACATGTTTTTATAATTTATAAAATAGATCAGTTTCAGCAATTTTTTTACACTGTAGAAAAATATAACACAATTTATTAATTAAATAATCTGCTATATAAAGAAAAAAAAATCAAATGTTGTATAAATTGTATACAGATTTCACACACAACTGTAACATATTATAAGTAGTCTTGCGCTTTGCACTCTAAAGATGACATACTCGGACACACCCCTGACTAAAAACATAATATATCATTCTTATTTGAACTGTATGGTACCAGCTTATAGCTTTGTGTTTATATTCTTATTGATTTCACTATAGTTGTATACAAGTCAGCATGACTTATCAAAGTGACAAACAATATATTCACAAAGACATAATTTGACATAATTAATAGGCTACATTTATAAATTCTCAAATTAATACATCAGAAAAAATAAAAATGCATTTACGAATGAAGAAGTGTACAAAATTGATAATTTTTCTCAGGCTGGGTGATTTTGTTGTTTTTTAGTATGAGATTAATACATGGTAGTACTCGTGGACAAAGAAATTAGCACAGTTTATTACTTTCAGTCAACAAAATTTCCAGTATACTACATTAAGAGGTATACATCTAACTGTGCGTATAGTTGAGTATTATCTTATTATAGTAAATCTGTACTTTTGTGGAGTCTTCTTATTGCTGATTTATTGACTCATAATTCATAATATGCTTTTCGATTGTACACAATATATAATCTTGTCATGATTTATTTTTTAATCAAGACATAATGTCTATCGTAAACATATAAACAAACAATTAGCTCAGTCACAAAATTATAGGCAATATAGGCACAATCCTGAAAAAATTCATCCATCGCACCATGCTGCAAAAAACAAACAATAATCTGTTTTGAGTGATAAAATTTACAATATTATTTTATGGCAAACACTTTTTTGTACAATAATATCATATCATATCAGAATTAGTATAATAAACATGATGTTCAATAATAATTTATAATAATTAATATCAAATAAATATTAAAAAATCAATAAAAATTTCATAAAAAATAAATAAAATTAATGTCATAATGGTACATAATAAAACTACACATCAACGCACTTATATATGTAAAATTGTGATTTATTTAATTTCTCAAACATTACCCTGACAATTTTGAAGTAACTAGAACCTCTCACATATAATATCAAAACACATTTATTTTATATTCTGCAGCAATGTTAAACAAAAATTAAACCTGATTATAAATAAAAAAAAATTCTCTCAGTATGATATATATAAAAAAAAATCACAACATATCCATTAAGTTAATGAGTAGATGTGGTCATGAAGTAACGACATTTTAACGAAGCATAAATTATTCATTGATGATTTGCTCCAAGTGGCTTAATCTGGCTGGGCGTATACTTCAGTTCTGTCTGAGATCCGTGTCTATGTGTTGGTCCGGCCTTCGAATGCTGCATTGGAGGTGGAGCAAATATAATATAACCTTTCCCACACCCAGACCATTATAAATGTTGTAGATTATAAAGATGTGATATTATATTCTAAATTCAACTTATATGAGTTAAGGTGGGTTTATAATGCATATAAGAATATAAGGTATGGTCTATAAATTAATACAAGTAATAAGTATTAAATTTATTCTATTTTTATTACTTAGTGTTATATTGTTTCTTATTTCATCAAAATATTTTATTGTTTTTGTTTTTACTTGTTTTTGTTAGTTTGATTTGATTATTAATCAAAAGATATGTCTATATAAATTTAAGATGGTAATAAAATTATTTTAAGTACAGACGCAAAGTTTTACAACCAAATCGTGAGGTTTAAAAATTAAATCGGGCCTTTTTTAAGTTAAAATCCTTCAAATGAAGCGTGGTTCATTTTGCTGCAGCATTTTTTGTTGTGGCATGTAACTGACAAAGTTACTCATTTTGTTAATGCTAATATACTGTATTTTTTAAGCAAAATGAGACATGATTTTGGCTATAAAATTATATAATTTCTTTTTGTTCTCGTTTTCTATTAGTTTCTCAATGTTCATGTAGCATCATTGTATATACTATATTCAATATTATATTGGTGCAATGGATGGAAGCTATATAGTGCAATATTATACTCACACACTAAACTGATATCAGAGCTTATATATCGTCATGATAGCGTCTATAGTTCACCAATCTCAAAGAATTTACATGTCAGTCCATCTGTGATAATGTTTATTCTATTACCAAACTGAGATTGGTGAATTTGTTGCTACCATAACGATATAGAGTGCAGTCTATTTAACCAAACTGTGTTTTTTTATTTAAAAGAAGTTTTATCCCAACTTAACCCCAGCATGCATGTCCATTATGATGATCGAACAATAATTAATTCATATGTCTACTGATTTTCTGTTAATGCCACCTGCATTTAAAATATTTAATATATGTATATGTATGTATAACGTTTTTTTTTTAATGTAGTATTTATACCATAATTAATTTTATATATATTTGAGCTCTTATGTTGATTTTGGGTTAAATTTTTTCCCCGTAAATAAAACTATTTTATATAATTATATTTATTATTTATATACAGCTGAACCTGGATTTTATCCTTAAATGATGCAGTGATACACTTAAAAAACTATAACTTTACTGTTTACAAAAATATTACTGTATAAAAAAACACAACAAAATTACCTGAAATATAAGAAAAAGCTTCGGAGTAAAAAAACTTCAATCACTCTTTGAATGACCAGCAAAATTTTAAAAAGGAAGTGAAGGTGTTGGGTCAAGTTAGTGAATGAATGAGTCTAGTCTATTAACCTGGTCAGCTGGGGGCAAAAACGATGAGACGCCCCGGGCTAGAACCTCCTCCTCTCATTCACTGAGCCGCCACGCCCCTCTTTCTTACCTGAGCTAACTTCACGGTAATAATTTTAACCAGGTATATCATAATGAATGGCGCCTTTCATTTGACACCCTGGAAAACCTTTTTTTTTTTTTTTTTTTTTTTCTAAATAAAAAGTCAACGAGAAATGTCATTTAAAAATATAGGCTTATAAGTTGCATAAAAAACAAAGGGTGGTAACATTTTAATTCGATTTTTTTTAACTAGCTATTCTTTTCATAAATTATGTTGGTTCTATTAATTTTGATATTATGCATGGAAATAATGATTTTCGAACTAAATTGCGTCAGGAGGCAAGATTTTACAGAAAGACAATTGGATTTCTCATAGTCGTCATTCAGAACTGTCAGCGATGTTGTTTTTAAGAAAATTTAACAGGTTTTCAGACAATTTAGGCTGGGTAAAATTAAGCCTTAAAGCTATTTCTAGTCTCAAATTATAATAAATCTTGTCACAGGTGATCGTTAACTTGATCAATAATATAAATAAAATGTTTGTCTTATTTAAATGTTTTAAACATTTTTAGAAAATACAAAGTTTATATTATCATGAGACACGGTTTGACTATTTCAACGTGTTTTAAGCTAATTTTTATTTTCTTTTTTTAGATTATTTTTTTTAAGTATATAAAAACTAAGTTCTTGTTACAAAGAATGTTTCTGAAGAAGAAGAAAAGGAGATAGAGAAAACATCAAGAAACTGGATAAGTTAGAGCTTGAAATAAGAGGTAAACAAGCTTACTCTCCGTGGTGATGTACCCAGCCACCCGATTCTCAACTAATTCTCACTCATACAGAAGCAACATCACAATTCTAAATAGAATCTGGTAGCGAGAGAGAGAGAACATATCTGGCAGACATACAGAATGCAATCTCTCTCCCCCTCTCAGGTGCTACGCGACATACCAGCCTCAGTGAATACTCCAATCGTGTCACATTTAATTACATCGACATTACGTACTTTATTTTAGGATTTAGAGCAACGTGTGGTTTTTAAAACATGTAAAACATTTTCTAAAGAAATAAGATATTTTTGTATAATATAATTTAGTTAAACAAACACCCTGGAGTTGTTGGGGAATATGAAACTTTTCTTGATGTAATTTTTATTTCTTATACGATATAGAGCATTTTCTTACAATAATAGTGTCATATTATTTTCTTGGGAAATTTTTTATTGTATCATTACACCTTTGTGATGCTTGATACAGAGTGATATAAGAACATAAGAATATAGAGTTGTTTGCTGTTTATGTTTACGTGAAACTCAGAAGACGGGTACATTGTAGAGTCTCAACCGCGAGAGGTGGAGTGCGTGCGGTAGTCCAAATGCTGTTGACTACATGGGAGAAATGAATGAAAAAAAAAAACAAAAAAAAAAAGTTTTGATTGTTCTTGGGTGGTGTGAATTTTTTTTTTCGTGTACTGGTGTATTTTTAATATTTTTTAAACCCTTTTTTTTTAAATAAACTAAAAATACCATGTAGACGTATTTAAACGCTTATGAAAAACACATATTTGTTTAAACGCTATTATGTGCATTCTGGCTAATGCACCTAAGGGAAACTTACTTACAGGGACGTGAGGTCGGTGCAATCTACTCTATACATTTTATTTATTTATTTTTTATTTAGAACAACTGCAGTTGTACAGGTTGTACAGGCAACATGGTTCACGTCAAAAACTGAAATTAAGAAATTATTAAACAAAACATGCAATTATACATCACATTATAGTAGAATTGTAATTAAAAGAAAAAAAATTGTTCACCGTACAAAATATAAAAATATTCCTTGCATTTTTATAATCTTCTGCACCATGAATCCACTTTTTTTTTCACAATAAATATAAATGTAGTTTAGGTGTGTATATAATATTACTATACAGTGAAAAATAAACAATAAAATTATCAAATTGTCATGTAAGAGCAATTAAATTCAAATTCAAATTTTTTTTCGATCGTTGGCTTTCAAATTATAAAAAACAAAATATTGATAGACATTCAATATTAATGCCAAAAAATATACACAAAACTTCTATTAACGCATTATTTTGAAGTATCCTTCGAATCATAAAAACTAAATAAGTAGAAAAAATAATGATTAATTTCTTTAGGGAAAATTGCTTCAATTCAAAAAAAATTTTATGCATGCAGCATGGCTGTGGACTCAAATACATGATTATATTATTGTTAACTGCAAGTGACGCATCCTGCAGTCCTCGACCCCTGCAATGTATGCAACTTCTTCTACTTGTTTTTTTTTCTGGGGGATGATGTTCTTTGATAAAATTATATTTTGTGTCGTGTTAACTTATAACATACTACATTTTGTTTGTATGTTGTAGAAATCTAAGTTAACAATGGTCCTTTCTGTTTTCTAGAGTTTAAAAATAAAATTTTAAATGCTCCAAATTATCTGATCCGGTATGGTCTAGTGGCTAGGATACCTGGCTCTCACCCAGGAGGCTCGGGTTCGATTCCCGGTACCGGAATATTTTTTATTGCGTGTATAAGTGTATTTCTAGCAAAAAAAAAAAAAAGCTATAGTCATTTCTATAATCATGAAATATTCTTTTTTTCTTTCAAATATTATTGATTCCGTATAAAAATAATAGAAAGACCAATTTAAATCATTTTAAAACTTTTTTTCATACAAATTTACTCAAAAGTAATGAAAAAAGATTCCGGTACCGGGAATCGAACCCGAGCCTCCTGGGTGAGAGCCAGGTATCCTAGCCACTAGACCATACCGGATCTGATAACTAAGGGATGTTTAAAATTTATTTTTATACCTGGGTTGAAAACTTCTAGAAAACAGAAAAGATCGTAGTTAGCAGCTTGTTTATACCAGAAAGCTTTACTTGAACTTCCATAACAATATATTTATTTCCATAAATACATCAACCTAATCACTAAACATTGTCAACTTATTTAAAACATTATCCCCGACTGAGCGAGTAAAAGAAGTTGCATACATTGCAGGGGTCGAGCAGAGCCACTTCACTTGCAGCAGCAGTTATCTCCAAGTATTTATGACTTGAGATATAATTAAAAATAATTGTTACTGGGTTATTTCTATGTTAGAGACAGTCAAAATCATTAACCCCTAAACATTTCAATTACACGCTCACAAACACAGTCTGTGACAACCCTTAAAACAAATAGTTTTTCAGGGTTAAATTCTTTTAAATAAATAATCAATAAATTTTAACACATCTTATTTTTTTATATTGTAAAATTTTTTAGTGAAGATTTCTATTTATTTACTTTTATAAAATTCACCCTTCCAAATAAAAAAAGAAAACATTATTAATTCATAAAGTTATAAACCACTAAAATTGTCATTTTAAAATGAAAAAGACAAGCTTTTTTTTGGAAATATTTCTCCCATTTACTCAAACTTGATGGTGCAGTGCGAACGTTTTGAGTGCTTCTATTAAAATATTCAAAGGAGACATTAACCAGGAGAGGTATTTGAATTATGAAACGATATGAAGTGGTATGCTTAGTGTGGAATAAGTCGCGAGACTCCGAGCCTGCTGCATAATTTAGCGCAAGTAACGAGAAAATAGCGATACACTGGAGCTCACGAGACATTCCTGTGACGTCACACTCCATTTAATACCACGTTAACTCACGTTTGAGCAATGTAACATTTGTCTTCAAACTTAAAGAGCGTGTCCCAACATGTCCGGACGTTTCCTCGTTAGTAATCTGTACTTGATACCAAGTAGATGGGAACTCCCGGGGGTGGAAGTGTGGCATGCAGACAATTAGGATGTACGAAGAAGAGAGCCGCAGACAAAGCACAGAAATGACGAACTTCATTCAAATTTCATCCAGCAATAACGTCATTGAGGGGTACAAAAGGTGATGTTAAAATCAATGTTATTCTACAAGGTTTGATGTTCTCGGGTTATAATGATAAAAATAAATATAAACAATTAAATTTATTGTAATTGATTTATATATCAACAATAATAAGTTGAAAATTGCAGATAAAAAAATCAAAACATAATATCATGCAATATATATTTGGATAATATTTTCAGGATTATGATTTTTTAGGCTAAATTTGACATGTCATTCCTTTAACCCTATTGTTTGAATGGAAAAATTCAATTTTCCATAATGTTTTGTGAACTAAAGAGTATTTTAAATTTCATAATAATATACGTACATAATTATGGGCAAAAGTTTTTTTTTTTAACTTTATAAAACACCAAGAGAAGACAAGGGGACTGGTATTCCAAGAAATTGCATTTTTTATGTCCGTCACTGTACATCTGAGCAGTCAATACGCTTGTGTTATTTTTAATTGCTACTGTGTTGCACAAAGGATATAAACATTTTTATGATGGTAAATAATACTTTAACATTAAGTGCATTGAGTAATTTTATTAATATTTACTTGCACGCTGGCAGTGTTAAATTCTTCTCGTAAAGACCAGAACTTAGAAAAACTAGTAAATAAAATTTAAACTTGAGCCAATAATAATATCAATTGAACCCCTTATTTTCATATCCTTCTATTCCGAGTTTAACTTATATAAATACGCAGAAGTCGAAATGTTGTGTCTATGTATTCACTAATTAAGTTACCTCAAAACGTTTAGCTGGTTTAATTGTTTGAAAAATTACCCTCAAGCAAGCGTACTGAGTTCTCATTTTCCTGTCTCGCATCACTGTGTTTTAAATTTAAATGAAGAAACAATAGACTATTATTCATTTGTCAAAACTTTTCGTAATCCGCATTCTTCATATGAAATAGGCTTGTCATATTTGGAATGCAAAAAAAATATCAGAATTATAATATTATTTTTTTTTTAACTTGAGTTGACATTCATATTTAAGAATATATATTATAATAAAAATTATATTTTATATTTATACATGAATAGAATATTTAATAATATTTTTACTGTGGGAAAAAAAATAAACAATAAAAAAAAATATGAGTATATAGATTTGAGAAAATACAAAACGTTTTTTATTATTATTCTAAGTGCAACTTTCATGTAGGAAGGTTATGGGTCGATATATCACGCGCGGAGAGTTACACTTGCTTGCACATCGAGTATGCACTTTGTTTCATTGTTACTGCACATGCATGCAGCGCACGCTTTTAGTATGAAGGCAGATGTACTATAGCAAGATGAGATATGGTACTTGACCAATATCACAGTATCCAATCTTTTTCATGTATTTATTTATTATAATAAAACTTGCATGAATGTTAAAACACAATAAAATTACTTAGTACAAATAATATATACAAGGCCAATAAAAACCGTTATATATATTATAGCTGGCATGCATATTAGTTCAATGAATATAAATTTTCATACCGTATGAAATACGTCAACCTAAATACTTGTTTATTTTTTTTTATACATATGATATTATTTTAATGTATGCAAAATATATAATGTGTACACTAAATTCTATAATATTTGTCAGATATTTACATTACGTTGTATGTATAGTTATTGAAATAGAGTGTACATAATTTTATTAACAATTATTGCTAGCTTGTTCTTTCGAAAGATAGTGTGTGTAGAAATAGTCCACCTTATAAGTCTAAAATAATAATATAATGTTAACCACGTACCAAGTTATTATATTATTTTTCAAGACTTCCAAGAGCTCTTTACTAAAGAAACTTAATATTATTGAACAAAAAACAATCGAAATTCTTCTTGTTAATGAGACATGTCGTAGCAAACAAAAATTTTTATACTTTACAAAAAAATTGTTGTAGTCAACTATTTTTATTATTATGACGAGGCTTTTGAAATAAATATATATATATATATTTTTTTTTTACAATATTACAGTTCATTTTTAGCATTATAGCGATAGAAATCAGTGCCTGTTCTCTTTGTTATATAAAATACATGATTACCTTATAAGGTTTAAAAGGAAAAAATCATTTAATATGGTTCGCGATACTGTTTTGTTTTTATCATCTCGTTTGGGGGTCGTTCTAACCATGTGTGATATGAGACCTCCACGGGACGAAAGATGATGAATTTGAAGACACTTTAAGGAAACTTGCCGTCTCATAACTGATATCCAAACACAAATTCAGCTTACATCGAGTGACATTTTTTTTTAAAGTTAAAGTCGCGGTGTCTTTTGTTTTCTGTTGAAATAAAAAAAAATATATAAATAAAAAACAATCAAATAACTAAAAGAATTTTCTGTACAATAAACCTTGTCGTTTTCTTTATATATACATTGTTTTTATTTTTTTACATATACTTTTATAATAAAATTTATCTTTATGTTTTAAGAATAGATGGAACGAGTATGTTCCATTGTGCAAGAGGCGCCATCCATATATGCAAATTTTTCATACAATTAAAAAAATATTATGACCAGTTTTCTTCATTTATTATGTAAGCTAATTTCCATATACAACAATATAATTAGCATCTTGGTTCTAAACAATGTGGAGAATGTACACCAATGTTGTTATGCTACTTTTGATATCGAAATAAACGATGCAAAATCAGTTAATAATTATCCATAAAAGGAAATCAAGCTAATACCCCAGAGAGTTCAAATTTTGTGTCCATCGTGTTAGCAGTAAAGAGGTCTAAGTACATAAGCTGATATATGGAATTATTCCTTTTTAATCCATAAGTTGCCAAAATTGATTTAAACCCTTTTACCAAGATATCGTATCAAAACTTGTGTATCTGCATTGAAAACTGGTTCTAAATAATAAGAACATATGCTATGAAAAAAAAATATTACTTCGAAATGTTAGAAACTTAAAATAGAAATAGGATAAATTATTGAGAAGTTATTTATTCAAATATATAAAAATAATAAGATTAAAAAAACTAATCCAGTTCCATATTTTAATAAAAAAAAAAAGCTTAAGAAATTTTGAAATGTTTAGTATAGATAAAAATTCAACCGACTATTATTTGGTATAGCAGCAGCTTCGCCAAACACATATAGAGGATAAAAGAGATAGTGTTGAAGCTATATATCACATTGGTAACAATTTAAATTGATGGCATTTCGAACTGTGTTCATATTGATAGGTTTGCGGTCCGCCAAAACAATGGCCTCTGCGCGGGATAAGGCTGACAGGTTCCAGACCACAGCACCGACGCCGCGGATAAAAGAAAAAAAAAAGACACGAGAATAAATAATAAAACAAAACACATTCGCCAGCCGCCAATTATTAACAATGGTACTCCTGAGGAGAATTTTAACGTAGTGGGGCGGCAGTTTTGGCGTGTGGCGACCCACAGAGGCTGCCTCAGTGCAACGTCAGCCGGGGGATGTCCTGGAGGCACCAGTGACGTCATGATCACCGTGTGACTTCACAGGGAGAACATAAGTCTGCGTTCTTAGCTTTCTTGTGGAGAACTCATGCCGGGAAGTTTCCTGGAGGCAACAATGACGTCATAATCACCATGTGACGTCACAGGGAGAACATGAGGCTGCGTTCTTAGCTTTCTTGTGAAGACCTCAGCCGCGGGGGTGTTACAGGGATGTAAAAAAATGGAAAATTTTATGTAATATATTTTTTTTATCTTTATAATATATCAATAAGTATTCTAATTGTAAATCAATGCAGTTACCATTATAATTAAAATAATATCAGAATCCATGATAGGAAAATACTTAAAGTCTCGAAAATAGATTACATTGGTACGATTCATGGAGTCGTTTTCCTAGCAATGCGAGTAACAATCGTTGTAAACAGTTAAACACTCAATCCTGTTCAATAAATTTGTCTAATGAAAACTCAAGATTTAAGATTCAATTAGGGAGCATTTGAACGTCAGTAAAGAATTGTGTCTTCTTTTAAATACGAAAGAGTTTGAGAAGATTTGATCATCTTAAATCGTAAGCCAGCTTGCAGATATTAAACACAAACGACAATAAATCATAGCTGTAATATAATTTCCATATACAGAGATTGCCATGTATTTTAAGTGGAAGTCTAAGCATGATAATGTCTTGCAATTTACCTCAACTTTTACTTATTGCTTAAGAAAACCACCACAGTAAATACCCGTAAATAAAAAGTTGCCTGTAAATTTAGTTTAAATATCCATGAAAACTATAATATTTTTTATCAAAGAAAAATTCTCAAGAAAAAAAGTGACGATCGTGCTTGTAACTTACTATGACAATTTTTTGAAATAATAATTTTTTTAGTTATCATTTCATGGTTATAATTTTGATCAGAAAAATGTCCGTCACATCATTTTGGTCACGGTGGCGACGTCACGCGGCTGACAGATGAAATAAAAACACTCCGAGAGTGACGCTGCAAGTCAGCGGTGGGAAAACTACATCTAAGGTTAACAATGAACTTCACCATTGTTACCTGCATCAACACTGTGTATATATATTTATATATATATTTTTTTGTATTATACATACATTGTTAGACATTGCAATGTTATATAGTCAGTAGCAAGATCTTGAACATTGGGAAAAATATTCTAAGTGTGAGGTCGTTTTGTGTTTAAAAAAGATTTTTTTTTTTTTTTTTTTTTGGGAAGTGAGACGAGTTTTATTGAAGTCATCAGACGGATGAAGTTTCGTTGTTAGAGAAGAGAGGCTGCTGCTTTGATAATTACAAGCGTAGTCAATAAAAGGATTGAAACTCCCGTGGAGCTAGCTACTGACTTACACCTGTTTATAACAAAGGTGAGATGAAATAACAGGTAATATCAACTTACATTGATTATCAATCAGTCAACTTACATGACCTGATGCTACGTTCTAAAGAGCTTGCGAATAGGGAGGGAGTTTTCTGAGACACGGAAAAGGGACAATTTTTGCAAATTTCTCGAATTTTAATGACAACCACCCTCTCACAAGCGACTCAAAAGTGACAATTTCTTATCCAACTCCTCGATTTAAAACGTCTTGATGGCTGCATAGAACAAAATTCAGATTTAAAAATAAATGTTTTTAAATTTCCTGACGCTCACAATATCTCCGTGCAGCCTCCCAACCTCCGGCCGTGGTCCAGATCTTGGTTTGGTACCGGAGATTACCGCCGTCCTTGATTCTCACCGCAAAATTATGATTTAAGAGATGCAAGCAGTAACCAAATTGTGTGCCTGGGGCTATCATGTGTTTACTTATATGCTGGTGTTCCGTAATTGAGCATTAAATGTGTATTAAATATTTTAGAATTACCATAAAATAAAACATTTTCTGATAGTTTACTTTTGTTTCGTAATATTAATGATACACATTTTAGTTCAAAAATTCTATAAAACTTGTGTTTATTAGTTATTACTATCTAAAATTATTTCCAATTTTTTTTTTTTAAACATTGAAATTTTCAACAATAGTAAAAATGAATACAGTAAAAATACAATTGAATAAATTTCATCCTTTTTCCATCAAATCAACAAATCAAATTTTGCCTTCGATTCTCTTCAGAAATATATTGCTATATCAAATCTACACGTTGATACGAGAATGTCAGTCCTTGCATTGAGAGAGAGAGAGAGAGAGAGAGAGAGAGAGAGAGAGAGAGAGAGAGAGAGAGAGAGAAAGAAGGGTCTCATCTGGTCGTTCAGAATAGTTGCATGTCAAATTTCACGGGCTGATGTCAGTGCTGGGCGACTATTGGATTCCTCGACGTCAGATCTGCGAGGGTTTGGTGTCAGAGGGGCGGAGGGGTCACCTCAAACGGTCGACACTTCGGTCAGGCGGTGTCACGGCGCCTGTAGTGTGGTGGCGCCTCCAGATAGCTACTGTCACAGGAATGTGGCGTATTGTCTCGGGTCCTTATGTAGCATTAAGTGACGTCATTCGCTGCTGTATGTGTGTCAGGTTCAGGTGGGAGATCGCTAATAATAGCAGGTAATTAATTCAAGAATTTACCTGAATCTTACTTTTGGAAATTAAATTAAAACTATATTAATTAGCAAAATTTAAGTTGATTAATGTTATGTTCTTCTTCCATTTAATGTAAATATTTCCCTGTCATAATTTGGATTCATATGCAAAGATTAAGTAAGTACACACATATTATATTTATATAGTATAAGTCATTTATAATTCTACAGTAGTATATAATGAGGGATAGTAAAATATATATATATATATATATATATATATATATATATATATATATATATATTTAGTTATTGGAACAACTGGTTGTACAGACAACATGGTTCAGGTCAGAACTAAATCTATAACCAAAAAAAAAAAAAAAAAACATCAAGCAACGCAAATTTAAACAATATTTAAAAAGTCACTTGAGAAGAAGAAACCCATTATTAACATTATTAAATTGTAATCATAACGTCATATAGTTTCCGATAATTTTATTACTAAAATAATATTTCACTGAATAGAACTCTTTGTCAACCAATAACTTTTTAAAGTATGTTTTTAAAAACATTGTTACTCAATATTTCTGATACAATTTGGTAAAAAGAAATCGTAAATTTTTAGTCTGATAAAGTTAAATTTAAAAATCATGGATGATTTATACAATGAATAATAAAGAGTGCAAAGTATATAATTAAGATTTAAAACAAAAGTTATTGAACATAATATATATCTAAGTTCTATGTTATGCTTACGAGGCATGGTGATTAACAAGGTTGCAGAGAAGGGAACTTTTCAGAAACGAGGAGTGTATATACTGTACGTGCAATATGTATTTGAGTGAAATATTTATAATTATTAAATAATATATTAGAAACCTCCCAAATTGCAAAGTAAATTTGTAATATCAGTTCTTTTTTAATATACAATAATATACAACGAGTTAACTGAAATAAAAATCAAGAAACCCCAAGAAAACACACAATTCTCTGGGATCTAACTTGGTTTTCCAGTCTTAAAGTCTGTACTTATAATTATGCCGACGATAAATTGTAATGTTTTAATTAAAAAAAAAAAAAGAAAATGTTTTAGTGACATTTTAAATTGCAATGATTTAATTTTGTACAAGTACAAGTATTACGTTAAACATCGCGACCTTCACAAATCGAATTTAATTTGCACTCTTGCTTTGTCGACTTGCATATAACCTTGCTAATTAATTTTTCAAAGGTCATTATTTAAATTACAATTCAACTTTTTATTTGTTATTTTTTTTTATAAGTCACCTTGAAGATTTTTGTAATAAGATTTATTTGAATTTTTATTAAATACCAACCACATTTCCGTGAGTACCAATAGATTGTAATTAGATAACCATGAAATTTATAATCTAATTTAAAAAGGAAGCACGGTACTTATACTCTATTTAACTTTAAAATACCTGAAAATTTTTGGTGAAAGAAAAACTACCTTGAAACTTCAAAATGTCAACAAATAAACAACAAAACTTTATTATATAATAATATTTTTAGTTTATTAAAGATTGTATGAGACCCCAAAGATTGTATACATGGGACGGTCCAAATAAATTACAATCGTGAGTCAGCATACCCTAGTGTTAATTATAAGTTAGTCAATAGATACATACCTTCATATATGACGATGTATTGAAAAAATAAACTACATAACAACAAATGGACATATATATCAGTTTCATATATAATATTAACAATGAATAAATAACGATTCATTTCTCACGCTTATATCATACCCGGATTTTATTTTTTTAACCTTGATAAAATTAAAAAATAAATAATAATAATAAAAAAAAACTAACGATTATTCACGCAAGTCAATGCCAAAATGTTCTTTACTGTTGTAGCAAGGACATATGGTTGATAAATTAATTGTATATGTTTTTCAAAAGTTACCATTTTTTTTTTTATTAAATGTAAAGAAAGATTTAAAACTTTTTGTTGTTTCCACCCACGGTTGAGAGCTCTCCTGAAAACATAACAACACGTGTTTCTTGAGAACCATTTCTCACTTCAATAATTTTGTTAATCTTTAAATTAAAACTTGTGCGCTCAGTCCCTTGTGTGGAGGCGAGCAACAAAATTAGCGAGAGAACAATTCCCAAAATCAGCAAAGCGGCAACAAAATGGGTAACTAAAAACATATTAAAAATCCAATTAAGGTTGTTATTGCTTTATTACGAATGTATTTCATGTAGGAAAATTTTATAAAAAGCTGTTATATAAATTGACATTAATTAGTAATTAAAATTTAATAAACTTTTCAATAAGGTATATGAATAATTAAAACAATTTAATGTTTTAATCATAGATTTTAAATAGTAAAGTAAACAATCAATTTAAAATTTCATTAAAAATTAATTAATTATTTAATAATTCATCAGAAATTCAATTGATAAAATCTTATGTAAATAAATATTAATTCAAACTACCCGTAAGTAAAAGCAAGTGATTTTACATTAATAGAGACGTAAGTTTATAAAATGATTAAAGCCTTTTTCATTTTCTGGTCTCTTTATTTCTCGCTTATGAAGAGCAGCTGTGTCGTGTTACCAGCAAAAGGGTGGGAGTAATCAACCCTTTTAATGTTCTACCCTCTAAGGAATCCAGCACACCACCCCTTAGTACAAATTTTTTAATTTCATTCTATTGATGGGCATAATTCAATAGAAACTTTTTAATGAACCACGTGTTCGATATATTAAAATGATTGATTTGACGTGTTTCACTTGGGACTTTAAATTTAAATATTTTAAAAAATATATTACACTAAGTTAATAGGAATAATTTCATAAAGTTAACCCCCCTTCACCCTCTGTTGATTTTATTAAGACAATATTCTAGCACCCCCTAACATGATAATACTTGTTAATATTAATAGAAAGAGGGTTATAAAAAAATATTCAAATTTTAAATTAATTTGTTTTAAGTGTGACAAATTGTTGTTAGTTTCTCACTGTTTATTTTTTGTCAAGTTCGCACGTGCATCTGCATGACATTGAGATGACCAATTTTTAACGTCATAAGCTGTGATTATTCACGCTATGTTATTTGTTTAAAATTAGCTACGATTTGATTCATAACTGATGTCATGTTGCCCCATGCAGGACGGGAAGTATCATGTATCATAACGTATTTAAATAATAAAGTATCGATCTCAAAATTTTGTATTGCAGAAATAGAGGGTGCAAAGTTAATACTACTCTGATTTTTTTCAGATTTTGTAGAGTCCGGGAAAAATGTCAAAAAAATTATTGAAATTACAGACGCCTCTCTAATTAAATAGATATAAGGACCTGAAAGAGGCATGGGTTCAAACCCAACCTCAGCAAAACTTTTTAGCAATACTTCCCGGGCTTTAAAAAAATCTGAAAAAAATCAGAGTGGCATAACTTTGCACCCTCTATCCATTTTTGCAATAAAAAATTTCGAGGTCGATACTTTATTTCTATAAGAACGAAGTCTAAACTTAAATTATGATTGTCTTAAGATGTGTGCTTTTAATTGTTCTTCTATATAATCTGTTTCCAATTGGACTTGCAGCTTATTACCAATGTATCAACTCATCGAAACACAAATTAGTATAAATAGGAATTTAGTTTTTTCTATACTGAAAATATTATTTAATGGCAATCGAACGATTCACGCTACATTTACTACATTGATCGTGGTTTCTGCAAAGAGGCTGGTAGATTTGTGCCTTGGTGTACTGTACAATAATTCATACACAACACTGATATTTGTGAAAGGTTGAACCACTTTGCAGAGTTCATAGACATTATATTTTTAGATACTTTAGAAGAATAATTTTTGTGCTTAAATTGATTCCGTTACTAATAAAATTGTACTTAAAAGTGCAAAAGTACTGAAAATAAGGTTCAATTAGCCCATTTATTGTACTGAATCCTAAAGTGTCCTTACTATAAAAGTAAGGTGAAAAAAAAGTACCAAAAAATACATTCAGTATCTATAAGAGTGATGATATCGATAGACTTACTACTGTTTATGTTAGGATAAGAATTATTATTAGCTAATAGGACTCAAAATGTGTTTCAACATTGAACCAATTAAATTTATCGAGTTAAATATTAATTCGGTATATCACACGATGTAATTTTCTATTTATTACATACAATTTTTCCTTACAAGGTTTTCTAGAAAAATTCAAATCCATTTGTTTGTATTGGAGATGAAATTTTCTTGTCAGGAAGAATATTATGCAATAAAAAATTATCGAGCAAATAAAAAATTAAACTAAATTACGAGTTCGATGTATCAACAATATGACATAGTTCACGGTATATTATATCAGTCAGTTTTACGCTGTTTAAACTACTCTTGTGTAATATTATTATTGTATTTCTGTGAGAAGCGAGACAGATGCGACAGAATTATCATAACATCATAATCGTCCCCTTCTTTGTGTAACGATTTGCATATTAACTCGCGGAATTATTTCTCGATTTAAATTGAGCGGGGAGAATTCCTTGCTTCGTATTGGAGGATGGAGAATTTAAATACACGACAACAAATATATATATAACTTGGCTCCCTCTCTCAGTATTGTTACATAAGCAGCTATAGAAATAAAATAAAAAATATCGCACTGTTATATAATTTAGTTGTACATCATGTTGATTTCAATTAAACTAAAAGCATACTTTAATTAATATTGGTAATATATAGAACTAAAAACTAATAAACCATTATTTTAATCAGGGTGGGACTGGGATAAAATGTCCCGGTTCAAGTTGTCATTCAGGGGTCCAGTTTGTTTGTTCTTAGGGACCCCAGGAGGGATGGGACTGGTCCAAAGCATCAGATTTAATGACCAGTCCGACCCTGATTTTCATAGATTCAATGACATGTCATGACAAGCCTATAAAGGTAAAAGTGTCAACACAATTTGTTAAATAAATTCAAAGTCATGTGAAGTCCAAAGAAAATTTTTACGACCTGAGGTCACAAGGTTTTTATTGTGATATGCGATACGATTGAGCGTGCAAATAATTATGTGAGCCTGCTGACAGACTGTCTTTTTATGGCACGGGCCGGGCCAATTATTTTTATATACTTGTTAATCCTCTTTTGGACCAGCACAAATAATTTTATTTCTTTTTATTACTTCATTTTCTTTTCTAGGATATATATTGTGATATTTTTATGTCTGGGATCAGTAATAAAATACTAGACAAAATTACTTGAACAATATGATTAATATCATGAAGAAATGATATGTTAAATTTGATCGTAAAACTCCTCATTTGCAATTTAAATTATTTTAAAATTAAATGCTTACAATCAAAGAATGAAAAAGTCTTGGATTTCTTGTTAAGGGTAAGGTAACGCCACCAATGTTAAAAAAAATCCCTCTCACAAAAATTCTGAAAAAAATTTAAAATGTTCTCCTCTACACCCCCTATCAGTAGCTAAAATATCAGGTATACAAATACGATCTAGTTTTTGAGTTATGAATTTTTAAAGTTGACCAATTTAACATGGGAGTTTCATTTCTCCATGTTAAATTGGTCAACTTTAAAAATTCATAACTCAAAAACTAGATCGTATTTGTATACCTGATATTTTAGCTACTGATAGGGGGTGTAGAGGAGAACATTTTAAATTTTTTTCAGAATTTTTGTGAGAGGGATTTTTTTTAACATTGGTGGCGTTACCTTACCCTTAAAGCGAATTGTTTAATCATTTCTAAAACTTGCAAATTAAATATTTGTATAATTATAATATACTGCATCAATGTGTATAGCCAATGCATTAAAACAGTTGTTTTGTAATTATTATTATCATTTATCAGATATCGAAATGTTTTTTTTTTTAAATAATTGACAGTATTTAATGATTGAAGCAAAATAGTGATTAATATTATATATTATGTTATTCCTTAAATTTATTTTTCATTTACCTGAGTAATATTTATTTATAATAATTTTGACTTTAAATTTCACTAATCAATTTCATTAACATATTTATAACAGAAACCATTTATACCATACCAACACCAACCATATATCTATACCAATGCTAATCATACCCCTGTTTTGCATTGATATGAGCTAAATGCCGCTATATGAATGAAATTGTTCCTTTTTTAATTAATTAATAGTTAATTGACAATGGTCCCATGAATAAATGTATTCAGCATTACAATAAATTGTAAATATCTTTAAAAAAAATAAAAATTAAAATCAAGATTTCAGAAAACTGGTTAAATTGTTTCTCCTTGAAATTGTTTTTAAAAGACTTTTTGCAATGAAATTTGTATTTATGTTGTATTGTATCTAGCCCTTTAGAACTACAACCGTCACATTTAACTAACTCATGGTCGTATTTGTAACGCTCTCAGCCATTGGTAGCCGGTTTGTAACGAAGGACATCACTGGCCGAGCCAAGCCGAATGACTCCCGAGCGCTTCCGACCATGAGCCAGTTAAATATGACGGCTACTGTACTTGGTCTTACCCATGCATAAGCTTTATTTATACTCGATATTAAAACTTTCATAAATTCATGGAATTTGATGAAAAAAAATTCTTATTTAAATTTTCATTTTTCTGCATCTGATTAAAGAAATATTGGTGACGACTATTAATTACACCACCATGTGTTTTATCCGCGACAGTTGCTCGCGCCTGATGATGGGGAGATTGAGACGTCGTGTTGGTCCATGAAGAACAGCTGTTGCCCTCCCCCCTCCCTCCCCCAGGCTGCAGCTGAGCGCTTTGTTCGCAGCCCGGTGCATCAGCAGGCCGTGTGAACAATCGATTAGCGATCACTACGGCAAGTGTGGCGAATGAACGTGTCTATACCCGCCCTTACATGTATATGTAGTAACAATGTAATGTTTATTGTATCTTATTTAGTTTTAGAAAATTGACAACTTGTATAGAAACAGCAGCAGTTTTAACATCAAAAAAAATAAAAATAGTGATATTTGTAATTTTAAACAATGTAATTTAATAAATAATTTAATTCAGATAAAAGAGAGAGGGTAATGTTATTAATTAAATTTATGTCCAATGAGTCAAGATATTACAGTTTAAAATTAAAACACGTATCTGTATCAAACTTTTTATTAACTACATAATTAAAAATAAACGATGTTCAATATATAAACAAGATACCAGTATAATATATAATTAAATAAGTATAAAATTTACCGTAAAATTCAAGTTTTTAATAAACCTTGTTTTATAGTGACATTTTGTGATGGATGCGTTCTCCATATTATCACAAAAGTTCAATGTGCGGTATGATCAACACTGTTAGGAGTTATGACAAGTACCTTTATTCTATCATCTTGCCGCAGCGTAAACCGGAAGTAAAGATGCATTAACATCCTTGTCAAACTTCTCTTATGGAATATTTATCCCAAGAATTATGTTTACCTTTTATGTCTCGCCTTCTTATAATACAAACAAAAACAAATGACAGACGTAATTCCAAGAAGTAAACAACGGGATATTAAGTAAAGGAAGGAACCGTTGGAAAATGTCATCGCTCATTCTTGACCTTCTCGTCAGATTTATTGGACCCAATTAAATAATCATGAGCAGGCTGTGTGTTATGAAAATTTAACTCAATTAACTTTCATATTATTTACGGTTTGTTGTAAAAAGTGACGTAGTTTTTATGAAGTTCATTCAGTACAATTTTTCTGGAGGCTGGCCAAATATTTAATAATAACATCGCAAATCATAACAAAGAGTGAAGTCTAACGTTTATGTATAATGGCAGCTATTTTCATATCCTTTTCACCTGACCTTTCCCAAGCTACTTTCTTTACAAGTATTTGATTGAAGTGTGTCTCGTAATTTAATTAAGAAAATGCACACCATGTTCTTATACGTACTCTCTACCGCAATACAATTAGTTCGTAAAAAAGAGCATGTTTATAAGATAGAAATCTTATAGCATTGGGACAGAAAATGTATACTATTTGAATTGAAAAAAAAACAACGTATTTTTAAAAATAGATCAAGCATTTTATTATTTGATTTAATGCCAATTTAATTAAAATAAAATAATAGATAAAAAAAAATAGATTCCGGTACCGGGAATCGAACCCGAGCCTCCTGGGTGAGAGCCAGGTATCCTAGCCACTAGACCATACCGGATCTGATGGCAATGGATTGTAAAAAAAATATAGCTAATTTTAGGTTTCTTGGAACTAAATGAACTTTTCTTCAAACATAATACGAAAGCATACAGATTGATAACATAAAAAATGTAATTTGACAAAATCAATGTACAAATCTTTAACTTATTGTCAGCTAAGACAAATGAGGCAGAGGAAAAAACATACAACGTCCCGGGGATTACACTTATATTTTACACCTTACACTTTTACCTATACGCTGGGAGTATATTTATTATATTGAAGAAATTTTCAAATTCCAAGATTGTACCATCAGAATTGATTTTCAATAAAATATATAAACTCATGTTTAAAATCAGTAAATTCCATCAACAATACGCACTTACTGTTGGTGCATTAAACAGAATGAGCCAAGTTTGCTGTGCATAATTAAACATGAATGGACATGACCTGAAGATTATAAAAGATTTGTTGTAAGCACTTAACATTCAGTAGCAGTCTGAATATTACAATCAATAATTTCACGAGTTGACGTCATTTTAACGTTATAAAACAAAACAACAACGACGAAAAAAAAGACAATAAGTAGCCAAGCCGGTTCTAATAATACTGCTTACATATTATTCTCTTTTGTCATTGCCATAACCCGCTATACTACACATATTATATGAGTCAAGTATTATATAGTGATGAAAATATTATAACAATTTCCGCATACTACTTTGTTTACACCTAAATTTATCGTTGGTATATAGAAAACTTGATGTCAAAGAGCTGGCACCGAGAATTGGTTTGTTCTTTGTTGTTGCGATCCCAGGCGGAACCAAATTTCTAAAAGTTATTTTTGAAGCAAAAATCTTCTTCATGACAGATCTCACTCACACAAAAAAAAGTTGTCGCATCAATCTAAAAATAATTCCAGCTGATTCATTGCTGAGGTTAAGTTAATTAGTGCGTGCTATCTTAACAATAATGTTAGAGCTTGTCTTCCAAGCAGCATGAACTTACAGCTGCAAGTGCACCAACTATTTATAGAAAACAAGCACTAGTTTTTCAAGTTAAAACAAATGTCTATACTTTTTTTATATTCACCTTGCAATTAAAACCCTTTGTTTTAATTTAAAACGTTATTATTTTTCACTGATACAATTGAATACCATCAGTATTACTTGAATTTGAAATTTTAAGTATTATCATAATTTTAAAAAGATCAAAAATCAAAATAAATATAAAGTGATTTAAAAGACGTAGAAAAAGTTGCATACATTTAGGGGTTTATTTTGTAATCTGCATGTGATCTTCAAATCACACTTCTATAGTACAGTCGTCGCCTTGAAAAATTTCTCTCTTGCAGCCTTGTTAATCACCATGCTCAGTGTTATTTTTACGGGGCATGACAAGGCCGCAAAGAAAACTTTTCCAAGGTGACGACTGTACATTAAAATAAACAACAAAGTTTGTTACAAAAAGATCAAGTAGAAAGATTCTAATGTAAGGATATTGACAAGTGCCTTAACTTGGCACTTAATTCTCCCCCAGGTGTTCACCTCCGACCAACGAGGGTCACTGACGTCACACCAAGGGTTGCAACCCTCCCCAAGGACTGCTCCCCTTCTCAAGACAGCGATGCCTTCTATCCACGTGACTGGGGGGCAATCAGCTGACTGAGTGACGTCACAGGCCTGACCATCACAATTATCTGATGGCAAGTTTTTATTAGCATCAAGATTGTTTTTATTACTTTAATAATTATATTTTCCTTCTATTTGTTACTAGTTTTTATATAGCTTTGTAGCCCCAAATTCTCCTGAATAAGTATTAATTTCAAATCAAACAAATCCTCAGTAAAATATATGGGTTGGATGGAAGAGTGGGCCTGATGGCCTGAATCCCGCCCTCAATAAAGATGATTTTATTTATTTATTTATTTAAAGCCGGTATTACACTATACAATTTTTCTAACCATTGAATACAATTTTTCCTTACAAAAAAACTTGAACTCCGTTTGTTTGAATGGAGATGAAATTTTCTTGTAAGGAAAAATTGCATCGTGTATATAATACCGGCTTAATATATAAATATAATTTATTGTACAGAGAGGTACGATTAGAGTGACAGTATTTTTGGCCAGTCTGCCTTTGTATAACAGTCAAATTCCAGTCAAAACTTGCTAATTTTGATGCTGTGTCTATTGTTGTTTCAAATAGTACGAGGAATTTACCAAGATACACATTAAGTTCAATTAAAGCGGGATGTCGTACACTAATCAATGAGTTTACACCATTGAATTTTCATTCATGATTTTTTATGTCCGTTTTTTTGTTTAATTTGTAAATGACCAATTCTCTTAATTCTCCCTTCCAGTTCCGGGTTTGTATCCTTATAACGAGACAACACGTCACTTTTATGCCTCAACGAGTAATTTTTTATGTCAGTGAATTACTTAACTGTTTGACTTAAATGTTTTCTCATGCAAAATGAAATTATTCGATACAAAATGAAACATTACCACCCACAATAATCCAGAATTATCTTCACGTACATTTAGAATAATAAATAGCTAAAACGTGTGAACAAGAATGTATATTGGCAATCATCCTATCGTGTGTGTGTGTACTGTATTTACAACATGTAACCTTTCTGTATGATATTATAGAGTATAATAATAATAAAAAATGAATATAACATTTTTTTTATTGAATTATCATACGTGATGGTATGTTATATTAAATATTAAACAAGTACATAATGTATTTGAATGTTATAATAGTTTTGGTTGGTCAAACATGGAAAATCAAATATTGTAAATATAATCTTTTTGATGTCTCTTTTACCAAACTGATCAGTAAGTCTCTTTATATATATATTGCTCTATATTGATTTATATATTGCTCCTTGAGGAAGCTGGGGATGATATTGTACACCTCGGAACATTACAAACGTTACCCCTCACTGATTTTCTCCCTACATTTTTAAATGACAATGAGATAAAAGTTTGCAATTTTACATTAGTTGAATTGAGCACTCACTCTATAATCAATCTCTTTAAGTTTAAGTTCACAACGCCCTCATGTACTACACGTATAGTAACGTTCCTGCTGTCCGGAAGTGTATCGAAACTGCAGTAGTGATGCATGTGTTGCGTTGCTTCTTCGTTCAATCCGAAC
Source organism: Siphlonurus alternatus (assembly GCA_949825025.1). Classification (NCBI taxonomy): domain Eukaryota; kingdom Metazoa; phylum Arthropoda; class Insecta; order Ephemeroptera; family Siphlonuridae; genus Siphlonurus; species Siphlonurus alternatus. The sequence goes on along the minus strand of OX463782.1, from coordinate 11,395,340 downwards.
CGCGTGAATAATTTATTGCCCCTCTCTCGACGGGCCAGCAGCGCAGGACGGACGCTCTGTGAATACTGACTAGCCTCCTTCAGGTTCACTGAATGTACTTAGACAACACAAATATGAAGTGAGTACAGGTTGTTGTCCTCTCAATGGATCAGTCCATAAACTTCATAAAAGTCTTTATTTCATTCTTAGTTTGGAAACTTGTCAATTTTTTATTATTATTCCGCTTAAGATTTATTGAGTTATAAAAATCAAAAGAAAATTATGTAAAATAATATGTTAATAATTTTTTTTTTCATTTTATGCACTATAATGCATAATAAATATTTATTCACAAATATATAAAATGATGATAACAAAATATTTAATTTTTTTTTTTTTTTTCAGAATAAAGTTGAATATAAAATTAAACGTATGACTCATTTTAAATTTATATAAAATATTGATTATAATTTAGAGTAATTAATGTCATTTAAAATAATTACATTTTTGCTTGACTAAAGATTTAAGATAGAATATTCCAAGAGTACTTCCTCCTATCATATTCGAGTATTAATGCGAGGAAGGGTGGATGCGAAGGGGCTCTAAACATTGATTGCTGTCCCCCTCCGTCGCACTCAGCAAAGCATCTCGGAAATGACCCCTTTAACCCTCGGCTGCTGACCCTAAAATGTGAAACAAATGACTCGCGCGGTCCGGCAGCTGCGACTGTCACGGCGAGACGAGCGAATTAGCAACAATACTCACAGATTGGGACTGATAATTGCAGAACAGTAATTATATAAATTGTTCATTACTGTTAATGCTCGTGACTTCATTTTACTTTACATTGTGGGTTATTAAATTGAATCTTATCGTACACTACTTGCATTGTAAATTTTATGTCACCCATTTGTGTCAATTTATAATTATATATTATGTACTGTTAAATTAAAACAACGATATTAAGGTGGATTCAGATGGCGGCAACGGCGACGCGGCGCGATTTTAACTTAAAAGCTGCGAAATCCTATGCGGCGGCGAATTCGCAGGTAATCGCGTTAATTACGATGCTCTTTTTCTTTTAATCGCCCAATATGGCCGCCAATGGATGTTACAGCAAGTGCGCATTATTCGCGTCGCGTCGCATGGTAAAAATCGCCATGTGACTCCACCTTTAGTGCCATCTATTGACGAGGGAGTTTTCCAAAGTTTCATAAAGGTGGAGTCACATGGCGATTTTTACCATGCGACGCGACGCGAATAATGCGCACTTGCTGTAACATCCATTGGCGGCCATATTGGGCGATTAAAAGAAAAAGAGCATCGTAATTAACGCGATTACCTGCGAATTCGCCGCCGCATAGGATTTCACAGCTTTTAAGTTAAAATCGCGCCGCGTCGCCGTTGCCGCCCATGAATATCCACCTTAACTCTGATCAAAAATATATATCATAAAAATTTTATCAATTTCATGATCCCATAAAAAACAAGTATCTTCAGTAATGCTTTTAATTTAAATTATTAATTAAGTGGTACATTTATATTTTTATCTGTAATTTAAATTATTAAATACATTAAGCTCCCCTCTCTCTCTCTCTCTCTCTCTCTCTCTCTCTCTCTCTCTCTCTCTCTCTCTCTCTCTCTCTCTCTCTCTCTCTCTCTCTCTCTCTCTCTCTCTCTCTCTCTCTCTCCCTCTCTCTTATGCATGTTAAAAAGTTATACATTGTATAAAAACATACACTCCAGCAGAGTCGCGATGATCTAAAGTTACTACATTTCTTTTTATAAAGATTTATTTCGATATGGTTTGTTTTCTAATAACATTCTTTGTTTCTTAAAATGACTAATTAATTTCAGAAGTAAAAAAGAACTAATAAAAATTAATGTGTCTCATTTTTACGTTGTTATATATTCAATACAAAAATAGAATTAACAAAAAAAGTATTTTTTGTTTTTTTTATTTATGAAAAACATTTTTATTTTTGTTATGCTTTGTGAGAGACAATAGATAGTGTGTCTGGTAGCTTAGAGTCATATTATGAGGAGGAACACAATCTGTGGTATAGTCAACTGAATTGCTTTCTGCAGGTATAAATAGATACGACATTCAAATAAAAATAAATAAAAAATACAACGCAACGGGTGTTTTAATTTTGCTTTTGTCTCTTTGAATAGTCTGGCAGTAGCTATAGTAGCATCTTCAGCATTGCCTAAAGGAATTTAAACTCGTAAAAAAATCGAGAAACACTCACAAGTAGGGGGGTGATTTGTGTGAAACATCATTGTGAGGCTTTTTGGTAGGGTTTGAAGACTTTTTGAGTGAAATGCTACAAATTAGATAGACAGGCGCAGACGACGTTATAGACGTAAAACAAAAAAAATATATATAAAAATAAAAAAATAAATATTTTTGTCTTGTTTCGGTTGATTGTCACCAAAAGTTGGAAGCATGTGTTTTTGAGTGTTCCCAAAGATGTGATTAAAGTTCAGTACTTTGCTTTAAAAAAAAATAAACCGAGCTGAGATGATTTCTACGTTTTCAATTACGTTTTAATAAATAACCTTTAGCTTTTTATATAACACTCTCCTCCATGATTTTGTTTTTATTAATTGACATATTATAACAAAGCATTTATCTCGGTCACGTGACCTCTTCCTCGGGTTGTGATTGGTCGTTACGCCTGACTAGAGACTCACGGGTATTCACCCAAGCATCGAGTCGTGACACCTCGATCTTTAAATTGAAACGATTTAACTAACTGCTCTCTCTCCTTTACATCGCACTCAATTTTGTTCAGTCTGTAATCAGACACTTTAGAGAAAAAAAAAAACTTTCAACTCTGACTTCTGCATTCATTTTCGTTTAGTTAAATGTTTTGCCAAAACATCGTAATTTTCATTGCACAAATTACCTTTATAATATGTTACGATAATAAAAATTTAGCATGACAATTCAATATTTGTAAAAGAAAAACACTATTATAATTATTAATTATATATAATTAATTTTGGCGCCTTATAATAATTAATACATTAATGCTACACTATTATTTGAACGTATTAGCCAATAATTAACATTAATATTTTCCATAAAGTACCATCAAAATTATAAATAAAAATTCACGATTCTTTCATACCCGTACGAGAATTTAACTGCTTAAAAATTTGCATAAATTTCAGGGGTAAAATGTTCCTCACAACAACGAATTATTCAACTCATAATTAACCTCTAATTCTTCAGGTTGATAATTAAGTATAAAATATTAGTCTACTAAAGTTTGTTTTTAAAATAATTAAATATATATATTTAAATTAAAAAGTTGTTGGATATCTTTAGAAAATTAAACATCAAAGATATATATTTTTTTTAAATATAAAAATAAAACAAAAGTTTGGTTCCGCTATGCTGAAGCTATAGTATATAATAGTCCTCCGCGGTTTTCTTGTTTTGAAGAATGTTGGATGTCGCGCTATTTCTGGTGACGAAGCCACTACACATATAATATAATAATAGGCAGCCGCGGGCTATAGTTTCCGTCTACTTACTATACCAAGGGAGTGTCCTATTCTTATCATACTCCATTGTGTCGTGCTGTTCAACATCGTCTCAACATCATTATACAGATCATCCATATACCTAACTAATTGCCAACTTTTTGTCCCCACTTTTATTTAGATAGATGTATATTTCAGATACTATTGCCAAAAACAAATTAAAATAATGTGTTGTTGTTTAAATTTAACTTATTAAAAAATTACACACTTTAATAAAAAAATAATAATAAATTATACAAAAAAATATATATATTAATGACTTACATAAGCACTAAAGAACTTAATTGTCTTATAATCTGAGTTTCAAATTATTCACCTGAACTTACTTTCTAATTTAACTTTGAGATATTAAATTATTCTGACTTCTACAATTTTTTTTAATGTCAGTATATTTAATTACTCGATTTGTCTTTTACGAAGTAATGAGTACAAATTGGCAATTGATTTAAATTGAAAGTACGATTTGCAGATTAATCGATTGAAATAATCATTACATTTAATTATAATATAAAATATATTAAAAAAAGGGATTTTATAAATTTTACTGCATGGATAGCTTATATAGAATTAGGGATACGATTTTAAAATCAAGTACATTAATTTAGAGCGTATATTTTATTCTAAAACATTTAACTTTAATTACAGTTGTATACAGAATTATATATTTTAAAATTATGTCAATTACATGAAAATATTTATAATTACTATTGTACTATTACATTAATTATATCAAGTTCATTATGAAAAAAAAAAATACTATTCATCTTAACAATGGTGATATTATGTATTGTATTTAAAATGAAATATCATCATAAAATATAAATAATACAGGGTTAAAAGCTGAGTCAAACATTTATAAATAGAGAATAATTTAAATTAGAGTGAAAAGGGGGGAATAAAATTGCTTTGAATATATAGTTAATGGTAGGAAGTGTCGGTTGGTCCGAGCTTACTACTGCTGTATGTACCGTATATGTTCGCTTGCTGATGCTCATTTGCAAATGAGTTCATCTCTACCCAGCCCCAGCACCGTTGACGCAACATTGCTATTCATCATCAATAGATAGCAATTTTCATATTAAACTTTACTACTGCTGCTGATGCATAGTAGAATTTAAGCTTATACATCTCTCTCTCTCTTATATTGTACTATGTCGTTGTATAATCTTCATCATCATCCCCATCACTTCTTCCAACAAATTTAACAATCAGAACTTCCGATATCAAACTTGTCCCCCCCCCTCCCCCCCTCGCATATAATCATACCAACAATGGTATATAGCTGGTACTGTGTTGTGAAAAATCTTCTTCCCCTTTGGTAGTAAAATTAAAATATCTCCAACCTCGACGATATTTGCCTACAAGCATTAAATTGTTGTATAAGCTCTCTCATAAAATAGAATATTATTATTGCATATATTTTTAAATTAAAGTAATTGTTATCTATAATATTATTATAGTCATAAAAATAAATTAGTTTATGCTATTAAAATATGTTTTTTTAATTAATTGTATGCATCAATAGATTTATTTAATATAAATTTTTTATAAAAGATGAAAGTCAATCTTAAATTTAAATACCATTCATGACTTGAAAAAGAAATATATTTAAATGCGTTTTTTAATAAAATAATCTTTAAATCTCCAAATAAAAGCCAGACCATGTATTTATTTTGATATTGAATTGAATATTACATAATAATGTTTAATAATATCGATGGTGGTCGCTACTACACTGATCTCGTTTAAGCGATGGAACTGCGACGACTTTATTGTTATGTAATTGATAGTTTTTTACTCGCAAATATGTACACCTCTGGACTCTACAAACTTTACTCCTGCTTTGTTTGTTATAATCAAAAACAAAAACATAGGTGTGGTGAATCAAAACTCTTTTGACATGAATAGACTGGGTGCTCTTCTTACATCTCCCAAAATTGTATATCTGCATATCTCTCTCTATTAGAGCTGCATGCCGCTCTAGTAAGTGTGAGGCAGGAGTAAATTTCATGTTATCCGGAAGTGTACAGTTAGCTAGATCTTCAATATAAAGCTACTGTGTTTGACATTTCCTACGCATCTCAGTGTACAAGTAAAATCAATGGCTGTAGTGTCAGGAATGATAAATCCCCGGTCCGACGGTCAATATCCTAAAGATTTCTTCCTTCCAAACGAGTGCGCTCAAGTTTGCGAGCGATGGGCTATGAAATAAGCGGCGGTCTGAAGATAACGCTGAAAAGTGAGTAGTGGCCAGCCTCGGTAATGGTCCTCCTCACGCCACATTGGTGCTCTAAAACATCGAGTCTGCAAGCACCACGTCAGTTTATCATGTGGTATTATGGACGTGTCAAATCTTGGAAGAGTCCAGACAGTTGAGGTACTTTGATCGTATCTGAAGTCAGAAAATTGTGAAACTCAGTGATTGGTGAATTAAAAATATTTGTGAAACGTAACTAACAAAATGTCTTTAGCACCATTTTTTTAGCACAAGGTTTAGCACAAACTCCTGATGTTGGTGCTGAAAATAAATTGATGCTAATTAAATTTTCTAGTGAATGTCCCCTATAATTTCAAAGGTTTTAAAACATACCATTTGTTTGATTTGACTTATATAAATATTTAGTACACATTTTCTGTTTATATTCTGCCGTTCTGTCAATGTCATAATAAAATTAATAACTGGATGAAAAAAATACGATCTTGTCATTAAACTGTAAAAAAACTATTATTTCAGTATCTCGACATTTTTATACATAAAAAAAATAACGACTCTTATAAATTTCTATCTAAACTTATTATTTTAATATCTTTATCTTGACAATGGATATCAAGAAGCTATTATTATATGGTCCTCGCTGAAAGGGAGACAAATGTCATAGTGCTGCGTGCAGGCCGTAATATCTGTCAGTGGCCGCAGTCCCATGGGGCGGGGAATAAAACACAAAACCAAAGTAAAAAGAACAAAAAATCTTTTCTGCAGTGATACATCACACAATATCACCTGTCACAAGGTATACTGGCGCGCAAAAAATACTGAGAACACCTTTTTACTGAACCTATCATCACGCTCAGAAAGACATCGATGAGTTGATGAAACTTTGCTCATTCTCATCAGAGAATGTAAATGCTACATTTCAGACCGTATGCTACATGTACACAAAGCCCATATTCGCATGCAAACCTCGTGGTGCTTAGGACATTTTAATTCTGTTATGCACCTGTGTTCTTCCTCTATTCGTTAAACCAAAATTATATTATATAACTATGGGCAAAATGTTTTGGATGTTATATATTTCAGTGGATAAAAGAGATTCAATATAAGTAAACCAATAAAATGATTGACATGTGAATTTAATTTGAAAAAAAAAAGAAGGAAATGCGAGACGGTGAATTTTATGTTTTTTCTTAACATATTTTTTTCCATTCTTATGTTTTTTTTTTTTTTTAAAAAAGTTAATCAATGCAGACCAATATATTCAAGAGTGTGTGTATCTCATGGGGCCTCAACATAAGCCCAAGTTGTATACAGCAAGGTTGTATATAGTACCAAGAGTTCTATATCAAAGTGTCCCCGTTTGTATATGTGGTCAAAAAGAATAGGAAAAAAATAAAGATAGGGAGAGAGTAAAAAAAAAAAAAAAAAGGAGCGGATTGAAGGGGCTGGAGGGGGTAGGAATATGTGAGTGAGAGCCTCCATACATGGGCTCTTGGTATTTTTTATCCCAGGGTCCAGTCAGGGGGTGGGAAGGACAGTGCAGAACTGATGTGACCCCCGAGACCCCGCGTTCCACAGCTTGACTGCCCCTGACCGTGGCTGCAACCACCATACATTTCAATCTCACTGACGTACGAAATGGGCTGCAGAGATGGAAAAGAGAAAAAGTCATATACTTCTTATACGTTCTGAAAGAAGGGAAAAATAAAATACCTTGAAGAAAATGTGTTCCAACAATTTTTAGGCTTTGATTGAAAAAAGTAAAAGAAAAAAAAAACGTGCTTTGAAAAATTCTATATAGTGCATTAAACAGATGACATTTCAAATGCATATATATATATATATATATATATATATATATATATATATATATATATATATATATATATATATATATATATATATATATATATATATATATATATATATATATATATATATATATATATATATATAGAAACTGTCCTTGAATCTACATGGATGGTATATATTATATATTATACGATAGTTCACATAGCGTTAGTATAATACAATATTTTGTCTGAGGATAGTTATAAGGCAGATTTTAGAAATGCAATGAAAATTACTAAAAAGTTATAATGAGCGAAATATTAATTTTCAATAATATAGCCAAGTGCAAGTTGAAGGAAACTATGCTCATTTTTAAATTATCTACGTTATTTATTTTATTAATTATATTTCCCTCGTTTTACATAACATTATTATAATAACAGTTGGCATGCATGTGATGCTAAAACAGTCCTATATATTGAACAATGAACAACGACATACGTCGCATAGTACATATGTCTGTTGACAATTAGAAAAAGAAGGAAAACACAACAATGGAATTAAATAAAAAAAAAACGCATGAATAAATTAATATACCGTCGATACTTCATTATCATTTTACTTAATCATGGGAGTATACATGACCAAAGTGTGTCAATTGCTCCAAAATACCAACCAACCAACTTACTTAATCATAATCATAAAAGAATGATTTGGTAACAAAGAAATGCTCTCACGCTCACACAATTAAAGTTTGATTGATATTTAATGTATTTTCGCCTTATCTGCATGAAAGTAAAATGCTGGTTAAATTTAGTCGAATGAAAAGCAAATAAAAAAGTTTAACAGAATGCGAATCTTCATTCACACCAGTCGAAAGTGAAATTCCTGAAATATTATTTTGTTGGAATGCAGACACTTCTCACGTTACGTCATACTGGCGAGATGGGGGCTTACATTTCAGGGGTGGGGGAGGAAGATTATTGTGGACCAAGGGAGGATGCAGTGATTCCTCCTCCCTTGCTTTCTATAAAGAAGAAGACTTATACTTTTATCTCTTCTTTCGAACTTAGTGCTGCTGGGGTATATTGATGTTGTCCTGTGGGGAAAGATATACACAGAGAGAAGATGGGCACAAGAGACTCGCTGCATATTCCTGAAGTCTGTAGTCCCTAGAGTACAGAATGTCCAGCGTACAGTATATATATATATATCGACGTATGGCGAGACACTTTGTAGATCTGCTGCTGCACGGTTGTCACATAAAAACTTGTTACTTGCAGTTTTAACGCTCTCACATTATCTTTATAGAGCGTCGTGACTGTAGAGTGTGCGTGCATTCTGATCTGCACGCTCGCTGCAACACTGTCGTACAATGCTGTGACGTCATCATTATCTGTTATAAGATCATATGTAAGACTTGTTTACTTACAAGTTTTACATTACATTTTTATAATAACTTCTGCACGTCTATAGAAAGTCTATACTTATTTTGCATATGTTCAAGGTATTAGGGTACGTAATACGTATAATTAAGTGATATATTATATGCTCCATAAAAATAAAAATTACAAAATTTAGAAGTCTGTTGGCAAAGCCTAAATTACGTGATAAAATTTGGCATATACATTTTTTTTATATAAAAATTTTAACTCCATACAAACAAATAATGGAGTTGAGGGCCGTAAAGCAAACGATCGAAATAAAAATTTGAATTTGAAGTTTTCTTGAGAAGACAAAATTCTATGCAATAATTAGAAAAATTGTATCGTGTAATACCAGCTTAATTCAAACTTGCCCTCGCTAAATGTTTCAAATGATATGCACGAAGCGTGTTGTCACCTGCTGTGTCGCGGGCCAGTTATGAGGCGGTAGGCATACATGGCGTGGCGGGCGGAGCGTTTGATCATTGGTATGCAATATGGTTTGCATCGGCGGCACCGAGCTGTGTAACGAGGTAGCAGAGTACAGTCTCCAGCAAAGATAGCATGGCTGCAACAGAAAAAAAAATCGAAGCAGATCTGTGTAATTATATTCCATTGTGATGGTCAAAAAATGATAGTGTGATGAATAAATGAAAATGCCAGCACAGCTGCAAAGAAATAATGCGTACGATGAAAGTTCTCTTTATAGCAAAAATGTGATAGATGTACGGCTTTGTAACTCCTGGTATTATGTGTTTTATATTACATTACAATTATATCGTCATATAATAAGGTTGTATTTTCCAAGAAAATGTTACCAGAGGACGATATTTGTTGCTCATTTAGTTGATTAAAAATTTTAACTTCTAAATTCTAACAAAATTAATTTTTTAATAATTAGAGCATAATAAAAGATATTGAATAACTCAACAACGGTAGAATAATTTAATATCATGTTTAATGCGCTAATAAACAAAAAATCTATGTGTAATGTATAATGTATATCTGTGTAATTAATTATGATTATGTTTACTTAATTGTGTGTTATGTTCTTTGAGGCTGGAGATGTACTACAATTATGTATCCTAAATATGGGAAAACTGTATTGGATTCAATAAATTAAATGAAATGAAATTAGATACAATTTTTAGTACACTGAACATATATTTTGTTTTTAACCAACACCAAGTATTTTCTTTTTAAATATTTTTATTTAGGGAGCAAATCATTAAAATATCATATTACTATGATCGACTTTGTTTACCAATAATTCCATCACCTTTCTATGATCTTACATCAATACACCCAGGTGGTGACGTCATCATCTCTCCTCAAGGGCTCCAGATTACATGGCGTACCTCCCCTTTTCCCAATACCACCACATAATAATAATAGTTGAAACTTTATATAAAAAGTTGCTGCGTCGATCTGCAGAAACAGAATAACTGATGAGTTTATTATTTAGTGATGAGGAGCTATACAAGATCTGCTCACATAACCTATATTGCCCTGAATAACTACTACTTTCAAGTCGGAGCGACGCTTTGTTAATCTTTGTATGTATATTCAAGATTGAAAGAGAGTTATAGCCATAAATAAATAAACAAACACACCATGTACACGGGTACTTTCAATTGAAGAAATCGTATCCATAAGAGAGCATGTATAGAAATTTCCATACAAAGTATATATAATAATATATAAAAAGAGAAAAGGATACTTGGAATGTCTTTTTGTTCATAACATCACACAAACAATGACATACCAAAATACGTGGAATATATTTGAACTTAGCAAACATATTCAATAACTTCAATTAAATCAATAATATTTTATTTTTTAACATCAATAAAATATCTTATGCTATTTTTGTATACTTATTTATTTTTTTATATAAAAACTTGATGCATAATATATGAAAAGTGCTCTATAGATTTTAAAATCCATCATAAAATGACATGTTATATCATACATGACTCTTATACTTTTTAGTAAAAGTGCTAAAATATTTACGTCCCCCCTAGGTCAATGCATCACAACCATTAACCAGTTTACAGGAACGTCGATTTTTTGTGATCGATCAAATATTAAAATTTGTGTGACGGTCAGTGTTGAGGGGAAAGTCTACAGGGACCTTTTTGAGAGCCTTAGGGGACTCCCAGACGACGAAATAGGATTGATTTGAGGGGCGGGAGGGCTGGTCAGGGTTCGAGTCTGCGTGAACATCTCGTTTCTCTTCTTTGATTTTCTGGCACTTCAAGGTGAAAATTTACTAACTTTGAGGGAGACAGTTCAGACATCCCAAAATATTTTATGTACACGACTCCGTTATAAATTGATGATTCAAACAAGGGTAACGGTTGGACTGTCGCGAGGTGTACACTTGAAAGTTATGACAGAGTTGTTAGCATTGAATCCTTCAAATTTGCAGACTTTCCAAAATTATAAAACACACCTTTATGAGCTAATTCAACTGTGCAATAAATATCAATAAATAAAAAAAGGAAGCAGCTCATAAAAAAACATGGCAAGCAGGGCTATACTGATATACTGTATACATACATGAATATTATATTGATTCAAGTTGTTTTAATTTTAAAGTTTAATTAAATTTGATGTATATTTTATTAATTTGTGATTTTAAGTTTCAGCTTTTACATAAAATTTTCAATAATATTTACAGTACAATAATTTATTAAGTAAGGAAAATAACTTTATTTTTTATTTATGTGATTGGAAATCAACTCACGTACGTACAAGTAAAAGATGCTACGTATAATGATTATAATGAACCTTTTGTTATCTAATGATGTTAATCGAACAAAAAAGTAGACAAATCAATTTTGCTCATTTGATATTTTCCTAGCTTCCCTTTTCACTCTCAGTAGATCAGTGGTACAAATATCATTTTTGTTGCAGGTCCCCGGGGAGGCACATGATCGACGAGAAGTGAAAAGTGCCTCCCAAGTAACTTCAGCTCGTCAGGGGAGAACATCGTCATCTTTCATCTTCGAGATAATGTACACTTTGGGACACCACGAACGTCACTTGATTTGTTTGTGGAAGCTCTAATTACGTCTTCAACTCATCCTTTACACGTCTAAATCTAATTTATAACATATTTTTATCTAAAAAAAAAACACACCTTATTTCTTCCTCGTTCAAAGTAAGGATGAAATGGAGACAATACTTCTAACATTTTATGCTCAATAAGAGAAAAAATGACGTAATCTCGTCTTTTTCCCACTAAAATGGTGCAGAATGGAAGGAAATTATATTATAGGAGAGAGTTTAATAGCGAATAAAAGATGAAATTTATTTCAACTCGGGGGTTGTATATGAAGACGGCGTGAAGTCCAGGGATTGAGTGGGTGTCTTTCTGACCTCTCCCAAAATTGCTCCAAATCTCCGTCTGTAAATCTGCAAATCCAGCAAGTCAAGCGTTGGCAACATTACAGCTGCCCCGAGTTGTACGCTCTGTAATGACATGTGAAATTCTGACTAGATTACCAGGATTAATCTTTAACTTTAAAGGACTTTAATTCAAATGACCATTGTTCTTATGACTATGAAAATTTCAGGGTGTTCTTTTTCATTTTATTCTTCAATTTTTTTATATTGAGGGTAAGTGGGTGAAATCTTTCCCTCACCCCACTACCCATGAACTAGTACTTATCAGTTAATTCTTGAAATAATCTAAAAATGAATCATGCTTACATCACTGATACTCTAAAAAATCTTGTAATTGATGAGAGCGGATACAAAACAAAATACCTAACATCTGAAAATAATCATCTTCACAAAAAAATATTTTGTCTGACTAATTTTGAGGTGACTGTCTCCATTGTTTGATCTCACATTGGAATTTCAGAATGAAAATATTTTACGATCCACATTTGAAGCACCAACTTTATGTTAACAGTAACCAAAGTTATCGACACTCGGGCTCAAGTAAAAAAGGTAAAACACACTCTTATTTTATATACCACTCTGGAGTGCAATTGCATTGAGAGTAGACTAAACAAAATTAATTTTAGAAAAAAAAAACATAAAAAAAACATACTTTCTTCACCCTATTTAGAATTTTACAAATTTTATAATATATCAAATAACAAATTTACTCAACTAAATTTATTTATTTGAGTGTTTGACATAATATTTTAGCTGATACATCAGGAGGATAATGTTGTAGTATTGATATGACATACATGGTTCTCTCGTGGGATAGATACCACCATCCTCTCTCTCTCTCTCTCTCTCTCTCTCTCTCTCTCTCTCTCTCTCTCTCTCTCTCTCTCTCTCTCTCTCTCTCTCTCTCTCTCTCTCTCTCTCTCTCTCTCTCTCTCTCTCTCTCTCTCTCTCTCTCTCTCTCCTCCATGCGTATGTTGTCTATATACTCCCGAGCGAGTAGAGTTATGGCTCGGCTTTGCGAATATAGATGGATGACGTGGTATGGGGTGAGACGAGGAGGGGTGGATATCTAGCTTCTGTTATAGTGCTGTGCCAGCAATCCTATATGTCTACTGCCTATACAAATACTATATAGTTTGTTGCTATATATGACATTATATTATCGAACATATTCCTCTCACGAGAAAAGAGAGAGAGAAAATATACATATACACATAAAATCTATAAAGCTGCTAGCATTCAGTGACATCGCTGTGTATCGAATTTTCACTGAACATGACGATTTTGTATATATATATAACTGCCATATGTGAGACAGAGAGAAATATATATATTATATATAAAGTTAAAACAAATAAAAAGTTGCCCGCATAATATAAATCATGGAAGCAGGATATACAGATTGGAATTACGTTTAGTTGGTATTTTTGTGACAGAGATGCAGAAAAATGTTTCAATTATTGGAAAACGATCAGCAAACTATTTTATTGAGCTTAAAAAAAAAAAAGAAAAACTAAATAAAAGACAGAAACAATAAATTGCATACGTGCATGTTATTACAAATGCATTGAATCTCAATTAACATTTATATTTATTGGCTGCAGCTTGTCAGCGTGTATGCATTTGTGTATAGTGGAAAATATATTATTCAATTTCAATTTAAATATTTCAATACAAAATTTTTATTACAATATAAAATCTTGATAAAAAAAAATTAACAGCGTCATAATTTGAATTGCGTTAACTGAGAACGTTAGTTAGAAATATATGTAATTATAGTTTAACATTCGTTTATACCATTCATGTATTTACTTGGAGTGAGAAGCGCTGTTTCGTATTTTTATTTATTTATTTATTTATTTATTTATTTATTTATTTATTTATTTATTTATTTATTTATTTATTTATTTATTTATTTATTTATTTATTTATTTATTTATTTATTTATTTATTTATTTATTTTTTTATTTATTTTTTTCCAAGAATTCACCCCTATGAGATTGAAGTTCAAGGCAGGGTAATGGGTAGGGATCAGGGAGGGGGGGGGGGAGGAAGAACGGTGGCCACGGCCTGTTCCTCGTCGCAGCATTCACTGAGGTGAGACTGAGGGAACAGAAAAACTTCATTCAGGACGGACACTTCTGCTTTTTATCAATGGATCAAAGTGATGTCTAAAGCCTGGAAATCCACACACAAAAGTGCATCACTGCACTGCATGAGTGAAAAGCGACATGAATTTACCCCAGGGATCGAAATTTTAATTTTTACTTGAACGGTCACCCATCCAAGTCTTCACCACGCTCAACGTAGCTTGACTTTGGTGATCTAACGAGAATCGGTCAATGCCCTGCGCCATGCTTAACCTCACCTTAATAACCAAGGTTAAGAATGATTGATTTTAGTAGATTACAATTGTGAAACTGAATAATTTTCTTATATTATATACTGTTATTATATATTAATCCACAAGAGAGTGACCTGTGTAATAAAAGATGAGTCAATCTGGAGAGACAAAATCCAGTCGAGAACATTGACTTTGTCACATAAATGACATAAAAAGGTTAATTGTTGGTTCGCGGTTTATTGTTGCGCCGGTAAAAGCCAAGTCGTGTCTCTCCGACTTCCGCCCCCTCCCCACCTTGGTAGCGGAGCGTGACATCACAGGTGCGTACAGCCAGATTATCTCAAGTCAGGTGGGAGCTAATTATACCCTAATATGGTGACCTGCCCATCAAATTATGCAGGATATGTTTGCAGTAATAATTTATTATTTCAATATAAATTATGTAATATACATGCACAGGTCTGTCTGTATTCATATTTTTAATATTTTGTTGTAAATGTATTATTTCCTCAATAAAGGTTTTTATAATAAAATTAATTGCTCATTGCTAGAATTCCTTTCCCGAACTGTCAATAAGCCTAAAGTAGTTTTTATTTTTTGCCTTCAAAAAATTTAATTAAAAATAAAAATCGCATAATCGTCGATCAGAAATAAATTGTTTACAATTAAAAAAAAAATGATAAAACAAATTTTGTATTTAGTTCATGTTTTTCTTGAGGCATATATTTTTTGTGCAAAATAATGTTGTGTCATACAATATAGGAATGGACCAAATTTATATATCTAAAGAAATTTTAAAGAATAAAAAATGAATACATTGAGAATACATAAATACAATACATAATATTTATATACGAAAGCAAATATAAAATTCAGTCTTTTCACAAAATTTTAACATATTATAAAATTCATCTTTATATACAAAATAATAATTTTATTTTTATTAATAAAAAGAGATTCCGGTACCGGGAATCGAACCCGAGCCTCCTGGGTGAGAGCCAGGTATCCTAGCCACTAGACCATACCGGATCATAATATATACTTAATTTTGGATAAAATTTTTACAAGAATGCTCGGTCTTCAACTTTTAATATGGAATTTAATATTTAATAACATAATTTTCAATTTGATATATTACCCAAGCCTCAAGGACTATAAGATACAATTATATCACTTAATTTTATTTTACACGCACTACAAAGTTGTGATGTATCACTCTATCACTTTTTTCTTCATCTCCACAAGCAAACCACAGCTGAGATAAAAATAGAAGGCGCTGTGAGTTCAAGGCAATCAAACTCTTCGCTCAACGTCCCAAACTTAAAAATCAGCCAGCACCAAATTTTCTTATGTGCCTTCAAATTTCAATCGTCTTTGTTTTACACATGCTAAGTATGTTACAAAAAATGACATTTGCACCTGTTTCTGCAAAAAAAAAAAATACAAAAATACAAAAAAATCATAACGTTACAAAATAATGAATGAGCGTGACGCATGCTTATTAAATTAAACTGATCCTATCAACATAAACTACTCTTAATTTAACAAAAAATGTCAATATTTGATGAGAACAAAATATTTTCACCTGCTGGATTTGTCACATTTACCAGGTATTATAATATAACATAGCGGGTTCACGGACCGTCGCATTATCATTATAATGTACATAACCGGGAACATAATATTCCTATCGCAGTAGAGTGCATAATGAAGTTACCGGAAGTGCGTCATCATAGCTGCTAAAATGTTTTATATATATTTACATCACGTGTAATGTAATTGAAAAGTCTGGTACCGCTTCAACCTAAAAAATAAAAAAAATAAAAACATGATGTTGATTATTATTTTAGATTTAATGTTTTTTGTTATAAAAATGTTGCTTAATTGTAAATTTTGTTTACGATTATACCAGATAGGTGAGCTTGTTGCTGTGCTTTACATTATTTTAGAGGATATCCTTGTTCTAATTGTTATTTTATGTGATGGGGAGAGAAATTATATTATAATTAGCATAAAGAGAAAATGACATTAATAACCACGCTATAAAATAGATGCACACTTTGTGTTGTGTAAACTAAATATAATTATAATTCAGTGTATAAAACAAGTGCATTAATGCGCATTTTGTAAGCTGCTTTTAACAGTTGAAAATTGTATTATATACTATATCAGTCTGAAATGCAAAAATTAATTATATAAAAAATTATAATAACTTTATAACACGATCTTCAATTGCTCTACATTTTTATAATATGTGTTGAGATTGCAAATTGTAAAAGGGAGGGGGAGGAGGAAAAAAAACTGCAATTTATAACACTGAAATATATAAAAAGGATTAATATATATTATATTCTGCAATTTACAACAATCAAAATTATCAGTCTATGCGATAGAATGTGCAGTATATTCAAAATTTTACACATAATCGCCCCTATATTATAATTAAACAAGTTTCAATATATAAGCAGCATTAAAAACCATCTGTCTCAATTAAGCTACACATTGGAATCTTTGGGGGTCAAAGTATTTTTAGTACGGGTCAGTTTTAAAGTGATCTAGAAAACACAGCATATTTAATCTAAAATTGTAATTTTTAATATTATAAAATTTCAGAGTTTGGATTGAACAATTTCAAATTTGTTTTCTTTGCTTACATAAAAAACAAAGAAGAAGTAATTTGAATGAAGTTAATCTCCAAATATACCAAAGATGACAGCTGGCCCAGCACCTTGGCTAATTTTCATAAAAATTATCTTCATGCAGTGAGCGTTGAAGTCGATGTATTGAGTATGAAATAAGGAGTTAAATTTTCTCTTCGTAAAGAAAAACAACAATCCATGTAAGGATAATCATAAAAATAATTAATTTATAAACAAGGCAGGTGTTCTTTTATATAATAAATGACAAAAAATGATTTTAATCTTTTACTTATATGAAAAATAAGTATAACCGCACGTTTTATTAAAACAATACTTGGATAAAAACGTCCAAATATGGATGTAAAGTTATGGAGGACAGGAAGTGCATATGCACCACTGCTGCAGGTGTGTATACACCGCTCCAGTTTTTGTACATGCACACGTTCGCCTCCTCGTATGGCAGGTAGTTGTCACCGCTAGTCTACCCGGTTATCGCCAGACGAGCCAAATACCGCGGAGAGAAGTGTGCGGGTTATGATAGTAAGACCTCCCTCCAAGTATCACATAAAATGTATTAATATAAAAAAAAAATATACATCACGTTGTTGTAGCATGACCTACCGCAGCATTGTGTTTATAGCAAGAAATCATTTGTTTAGTAAAATAACAATACTGAATTTTAATTTTACTTAGCTATGAAATTCGTTTTGAATACTAAAATAATACAAAAGTATATAGACTGTACTTGGTGGTACTCATTGCATAATAATCCTCTCTGATGTCCCATATACACTTTGTTCATCATACAAATTTAATAAAAAAATACATTTGAGAACAAAAAATTAAAATTGTCACACTTTTTTATTATAATCTTATCAGCTTTGACCTTCGTGATTTCTGAGGTCAAGTGTTAGCTGAGATTGGTGATCATGTCAGCTGATCACGAGACCGTGACGTCACGTTTGTGACAGGTGGAGCATGAAAGAGGTATGTTCGTAAACTCTGCCTTGAGTACACCTTGTTTACACCAGCTCAGAGGGTGGGGGTGCAAATGACGTCACAGTTTTTGTTTGTAAACCCAAGAAGACCCTGTTTAGAGTACTCCAAGCAGGGTTGACGAAGAGAGAGGGAAGGAGAGAACTGAATAAAAGCGTTCCCCACCTCGTGGTAAGTGCACGCGACTGCAGCTCGCCGCCCCGGGCTGTCCGGACCTGTCAGGCTGAGGTGCGAGGACTGTCAAGTGTCCACGTTATGTCCTTGTTAACCAGCCGATATCGACCGTTAAACCTCGCTGTGGTACTACAATTAGAGGAGCTGTACCCATGTTGCAAGACACTTTAATGTATGTTTTATTAAGAAATATGCGTGATAAAATTCAATACATGTGCTGTATATAAATTGTAACATTACTATTATAATTAAATGTGTACAGTGATTGCAATGATTGTAATAAAGTTAGTTTTACAAATTATTAAAAACAAATTGAAATAAATTTGGAATACATAATTATACAGTATATTATATACTTTGTTGATGTAGGAAATATGTACAGTTACGTACTGTAGACTATATTTAAAACAGAGTATGCATCAGTATTTAAACGACCAATGTAACATAATAAGTATTTAATAACACAAATAAACGTTCACCATATAATAATTTAATTCCTCGAACTTCTATAATAATAGTACAAACCATTGCGAAAATTTAATGCAAGTCCATGCACCACTAGGTTTAAGAGCTCATCAACATAAAACAAGTTGCACGTTTCAGATTTTGTCATTTGATTTGACAAATTTGGCAACAAAGATTCGACAAGATACTGATCGACGTAAAAAAATCATGCTAATATATTCAGGTATTGGAGTTAAAATTTGAATGTTGATCTGGACGGAGCCTGACCTGTTGCGCTCGCCATATATTGACTCGGTGAAAAAGTGCAGCAGGCGGCGGGATGATTAAAGTTGCGTCCCGCGTCGCACCGGCCACCACTACACTGTCCAAAAATGTCAGCGATCAACCGGAGATTAAAAAAAAATTAGGATCACCCTCCGGCCACCGCTACACTGGCAGAAAAAGTCTGCGATCAACCAGAGTTTCATGTAAATTTAGTTCACAATCCCCCCGATGTATGTGTAATTGAAATCATGGTAGCTTTTATATTTTACTATGGTACTGACACGGACTTGAATTTAAAATTTGATGTGTAAATGGTTCCAATTTTCATCCAATAAACAATCAAAATATACTTTCAATTCAATTACAGTGATGTCACATGCAGTAATCGCGCAATATAATTGTTTAATTGCTTTATACATTAGTCATATTCGTGTCACTATATACCTATTCACAGTTACCTTGGTAATTTAAAAGGTCAGGATGCCCTCTCGGTACCATTCGAGGTTAATCTGAAGATTGCCAAAAATCAACATAAGATGTTTATACCCTTTGTATAATATACGATATTTGGTTCTCAAACTCACATGCAATTACAGTTATATAAAAGAAAATAAAAATACATAGATTTATAATAAATATATTTGACTGAAACGTTAGTACAGCAACAATGAATGATATGATTGTTCAATGGTTGCCAGTGAAATGCGTCTAAATTTCTTTAGATGCACTGAATATTTTTGACAGTGTACCGGCTCAACACCCTTGCAATGACCTCCCAGTTGCACACACAGAGGGTTAATAGCCCAATATCAACGCATGACAAACCTGATCAGAACAAAAACTGGAATCTATAATAACAAAGACAAATAATTCCATATAGGTTTAAACTGTCGTTTATCTGCAAGCACTGTAATAAACATTTACAAATAAAAAATTGTAATGCGTTTAAATTTATATTACAACATAGAAATTTATTTTTCTACAGTTCTATAAATGAAATAAAATAATGAAAACTTTTCGTAAATTTATTATAATTATTATATTCTTGTAAATTATAATTATAATAAACTTAAGTCATGCGATATAATTACTTAAAATCTTGTATATAATGGAATTTTATAATTATATAATAATTATATTAACTATAATATAAAGTATTAATCATTTTGTAAAATTAATTTAATTTTATAAAGAAAGTTGAATAGCGAAATTTGATGAGAGTTTCTCCCTCTTGCAAACGATTCATTTGGCTGCCATTGGATTTCATCATCGTCAGAAGTGGGGGGAGGTGTTGATGAATGAGAAATGAATAGGGACAGAAAATGTATGAAGTTCGTAAATGAAGGGCAAAAGATAAATTGAAGTTTGAGAGAGAAGAAAGAGAAAATTTTGTTGGTGCGTATATTGAGAGAAAGGAAAGAAAGAGAGAGAGAGAGAGAGAGAGAGAGAGAGAGAGAGAGAGAGAGAGAGAGAGAGAGAGAGAGAGAGAGAGAGAGAGAGAGATGGGTGGTAAAGAATATAACATGTTAAAATGTGCTATACTATAATATAGCAGCAGCTTATATAATCCTTTCTCTTGATATAAAAGGAATGGCAAGCTTTTCTCAAGTTGGTAATGACTATTTCACGTTAATCTTGTTAGGTACTACCTTGCCTCACTTTGATCATGATGATAAATATGTCTCTATATATATAAAGCAATATCCCAACTTGGTTCTCACTAAAGTATAATTGAATTTTACACTTTACAGATTTTCTAATATCAGTTGTAATTGTTCATAATATAATTATGTAAGCTAAAATTAATCAAATAATTAATAAAACATTTTATATTCATTTGAATATATATTAATTATTCCTTTGAAAACGTTTGAAAATAAAATTTAATTATCGTTAAAAAAAGTTTACATTAAATTGATACGATGAACAGGTAAGAACGGTGTGACAATCAGCAAGTAAGATTTTGTGTCCGTCATGTGTCCCCCGTCCCACGAGTCCAGCCTCCCTGGAGAGACGAGAGATGCTAATCCTCTGGCGCGACAGAAACAGCAGCTTTTGTTTGCTAAGCTGCGAGCCCCCACTGCTTTTTATTATTAATACATTACCATCGGCTCAGGGGGTCTACTCGCTTATATAATCTAAACCAGGAGGCCAACAGCGGGTGATGAATATAAAAAGTGTTAAAATCTTTTCGATTACATGCTTATCAACACTATATATAACATACATATATATAAAAAAAATATATTATTTATTAAATAAAACAGAAGTTTTATATATAAATAAATGATGATATTCTCTCTAGAGGATTACTTATTGAATATATTGCTCTTAGTTCTAAAAATGACCATATAAAAGATTTTTCAAGTCGACATTTCATCTTCTCCCCTCTGATATCATGACTGGTGTGTCGGTAAATCTGCTGGCCGGACATCAATTTGTGAGACACAAGGACCCCTGATGCTTGATACGGGGGATCAACGTCGACAAATGAAAAATATCGGCGAGACAAAAAGTGAACACTCTATTACGTTCGGGAGTCGATCCAAAGACTTGGCACGTCCTCAATCAAGCAGGTGGCAAACTATTCTGATTAAAACGAAATACGAGCCGAAATATTGCGGAAAAACACGACAAGGTTTATTGAGTTATGTAGTTATTTTGTAAACAGCTGTTCTTGTAATACTTCAAGACTTTTTTTTTTTTAGAGTGAAGAAATTGAGAATACCATGTAAAAGCAAAATAGATCCGAGTTGAAATAAATTTTATCTTCTATTCGCATTTGCTCGTGTAATTTACTCCTATTTTGCACAATTTTCAAAGAAAGACGAGGAAAAAAATACAAGATTAACGTCCTCTTTCCTTTTATTAAGCATGAAATGTTAGAAAAATTATCTCTTTTTCATCCTTACTAATTTAGCGAGGAAGAAATAAGATATGTTTTTCAGATAAAATTACGTGGTTTAGACGTGTAAAGGATGAGTTGAAGACGTACTTTTTCTACTAGGGGATGTATTTTGCAATAAGAACTATTTTCCTGCATGGTCTTCGGACATTGAATGTAAACTTTATCGCAAATTTTATTTGAATTATTCCAAATTTCGTCATCTCAAATATGTCGAGCAAAAATGAAAATTCTATTTCATCCCAGCGAACACCATTGTTTTTAATTACACTTTTTGTGATATTGCATTCTCATATCATTCAATACGATATGTTATAAAAGAGGATGAAATTTTCATTGCTGACAGGTTTTATATGTCTGAAGTTCTATTTTAAAAGACACAGCATACTCATGATGTTTGAATGACGACTATGTAAGAATGGATAAAAAAAATATTAGAGCATTGATCTATTTATAAGTTTTACAACTCAAAGCTTGTACAAATTCCAAGCAATCACAATAAGTCACATAAGTTTTTTTTTTTCTAACAGACAAAAATACTAAATATTTTAGTTCACAAATTTATGTCTGGGTCTGTACCCTCTCTGTCACTAAGTAACAATTTTTCAAAAGCTTTTTTCTCTCAATGATATCCCCCTTCGCTTATATGATATTCTCCAGTATATCTACATAAGATGTTGTGCAAATATCCGCACGTTTGTCGGCTTAACATGCAATTAATATGACGCCTTCTCTGCAGTCAACATATGCAGTAGTCGCTTTGATGATGATTCATTTTTATATCAACGTTTTAATATTGAGTGAAAATTATCACGTGTTCAATTTTAAGTCAAATATATTAAGCTGTACTAATATCAACGTAGTCCCCCTTCTTAAATGTTACAGCATATTTTATAGTAGCGAGTAAATATTTACAATGGTTTTCATATCAAGTGTTATATATGGAAAATTAATATCAATAGGTCATTTGCATGACTCTGTTTTGTACCTTAATACGTAGTAAATTTGTGTATTAAATAACTTTATTGTACTAATTGATCTTATAAAATAACACAATTATAATAATACGTTAATAATTAATTAATTTTAAATTTTGTTTTTTGGTATATGTGCATGTTTAAAATTAATTTAGAATAGCTAATGTTATAGAATTAAGTCAATTATGTATATATTATATTGCATGTTATGTATTTTATATTCTATAATATATTATTATATTTTGTATTTTATTTTGATATTTTTTAATTAAAAGAACTATATGTGCATGTTTTTGCTGATTGTTATTTTTTTTTTGTATTTTTTCTGTATTTAATTTTCTGCAAAGCTCACTATAATGTAAGATAATTTGTACACCAGCACCTACCCATAAGGCTTCCGTCCTTGGTAGGACTGTATTCTTTTTTTCGCTAATAAAACTATTTAAAAAAAAATACATAACATGTATGTTATTGACGTGATCCATTCTATATTAGCCTATGATTGAAATAAAATTTGAATTTTAAGTAAAAAATGTAATACTTGCAGTATCGATTACTAAATTTGATTTTAAAATAAATCTATAAAATTTGTCTGTTCTCTCTTGATAGTAATAGGAGTCTAAAATTGCCTTGCCGGCTAAAATTGGATGATATTATTTTAAGTAACTTGGGGTGTGCAATAATAAACATCACACCTTCATCGCTCACTAATCTCCTCCATTATCTGCTGGGCGGTGGTACTGACACGAGAGAATGCGGGACAGGAATCCGGTGGGGGATCGAGTCATTTTTGTGACGGATTGGCGCGTACTTAACCTAATGGCTTATATTCCCGCCCTTACATTCCGGGGATTAATGATCGAGCTTCCTTAAAAAATATGAACTTTATCTATTTATATATTAGAATGAGCTTTTTGTAAGACAAGTCTTAAAAACCAAAAGCAATTTTCCAACCATTTCACAGCAATAGGGAATTATATTATGATTCTGAAAAGAGGAGGGTGTTAAAATCATTAAATTTTTATTCCATTTAAAAAAATATATATATATAAAGTAGATAGAAAGTGGGGTGTTATAAACTTGGCTTATCATGCAACAGAATTATAAAAGGGAGATTATATTTCGTTTGACGCGATTAAATTGAAAGGAGGTGCCACGTTATTAAGTGTATAACATGAAAATCAGATTATATTATGAATGAGGGGGTAAGTTTTAAGGGATGATGATGATGATGTCTGTACTTCACTATTGCACCTGAACCTCCTACCCCTTGATATAGGGGGTGAAATAGTCATCTCTAGATGAATATTGCCCCTAGATACAAACACACGTAGTAACTTAGTGTATAGCACTCTGAAGAGTAGTTAGGAGGGCCTTTGATTTGTCAACCATATATAACTCATCAAACCATACACACACAGAGTTGCTTGCTGCTACAGAAATATACAAAGTTATATATCATGAATTCAATTCCATCTCATGTAAACATACGAATTAAATATATATATTTAATTAACAATTTCTAAGTAAATAACTCGTGTTCAAAGTGTGAAAATACTCATATATAACATCAATATGTATTTGCATTCAGACAGAATAAAGGGTAATATATTAAATATTTAATCATAGAATATACACTTCGCGACAGCTCAAATGTTTTCCCTGCCTGCTTTTCTGAGCTATAGTATTTATATATATAAATATATATACATAGCATTTATATATATGAAATGTATAGAATATAATATAACATAGAGAGAAAAATATGTACAATTTTGGGTGGTATGATTTTTTTAAATATTTTTTTTAATTAAAAATAGCATTCAGTCTAGCCATCCCAAAAAAATTTCAAAGCGCTTTCCTTTCAAATATATACCGTGCTGAGGAACTTAGCAAGGTGTATTTTTGATAAAAATATATTTAATTCATACGTTATTATAAGGATATAGAAATCAGCGCATATGTATTTAGGATTAAAAATTATTATTTATATTATTAAAATATTAAACATTTAAAAAAAAAAACAGAAACCATTTTACAAAATTGGTAATAAGTTACAAGACTATAAATCAATAGCATTTATGACAATAATTATCGAGGCTAGTACGGTAAGTGCTGGCTCTGGGCAGAGTTATTGGTCATATCTGAGGTACGTGAGACGCCTGTATAAGCGCCAGGCGCCCGGGGGAGCTAGATCAAATTGATATTTGCACCATCATATGAGCCTGGAGCCATCAATTCACACTAAAACATCATCCATTTCCAAACTCAAACTCAATGAAATATTCAACTCTATATCACTTTTTTTTTTTCATATCAAAAAAAGTTTATATACCCCCATCATGTTTATCGAAAAACTTTTTTTATTCTCCTTTTCTCTCTCTCTCTCTCTCTCTCTCTCTCTCTCTCTCTCTCTCTCTCTTTTTTTTTTTTTTTTTTTACAATTTCTCCCGTCTTGAAAGTGTAGGTTATTTTTGAAACCATTCAAATGAAAATAATTTTATGTACAAGTTCATTCTTTTCACCATCTTTTGTTCTTTCATTTTTGTAAAATTATATTACAATATTTATACTGCTATATTATTTTCAATGAAAATATATACAATTTTACACATTTGAGTGCCAAATTGTTAGTGAATTACAGATGATATGAGCTGCAAGTTGGAACAAGGCCATATATTGTGTCATTAGGAAACACCTGAAATCTAAATACTAAATATAACAAAAAACTAAACTGTAACAAACCAAATGATCTCTATATATTCAAAAAAGCATTACGTAAATTTCAATCGAATGTTATTTTATTTAACTTTCAATCGTAAAAAAAAACAGACTCTTGTTTTTTACATTTTTCAAACATTTCCTGACACGAAAGTTTTTTTGGCCTAAAACTGAGGAGAGAATTCCCAGCAGCCCCAAAGTATTATAAAGTCATCACATCAATAATATCTCTCACTAGCGTGTGTTTGACTTCCCGCGAATATCCGAGGAATTGAGAGCAGCACATAAATCATGTAGCCTCGCTGATCTGCCTATATTTCACATCGCATATCGTGGATGTACAGTTTATCACCACAAAATGTGCACCAAATGAAGAATTGTTCATGTTAACAGTTCTATTTAAATTCGAACTTTTTATGTGGTAAATTGTACAGCTTCTTCATCATAAGTTAACTTAGTTTTTGTGATTACACGGGCAAAAAATTAATCGCCATTATTTTTCCCTATACATTTTTTTTTTCTTTTTATATTTAAAATTAAATTCAAGTTATGTTATCACGTGCATATATAGAACAATATATATAATATATATATATATATATATATATATATTGTTATTAAATAAACTAACAGTGCTCATTGTTAATGATTAAATTGGATTATTGTTTGACTTACTTCTGTTGAGATTATCATTATACTTATTATTAGTACACCAAATAAAACTAAAATAATTTTTTTTGCAGCAAATGCAAAGTAAAAAATACAATAATTATTATTTTTTCATCCATATATTTACTGTGCGTCACATTTAAGTTGACTTTTTGCAAATGAAACGAAGAATCTAACTGGCCCAACACGAGCCCGCGAATACTTCTGAGCATCTCCAAACATAACCTAAAAAGAATATGATGACCAGTGTATAGGTATTGGAGGTTCTTTGCTGTGCTAATTAAGTTAGTTGTTTGGAGTGATTGGTGCTTTATTCCAGTTTTGATTACCTGCAAAGAAGACCTAAGAAGGGACCTTCACAAAGCCTTAAGGCAACATTTAGGGCACCCTATTTCGAGTCTTAAAATTATGTCTGAAATTGAGGCTAAAATCGGGCCTTAAAAAATTTGGCATTAAATCAAGCCTTTGCATTTTCCAATACATTGAAAGTTTTGATTTAATGCCAAATTTTTTTAAGGACCGATTTTAGGCTCAGTTTCAGACACAATTTTAAGACTCGAAATAAAGCACCCTAAATGTTGCCTTAAAGCTTTGTGAATGCCCCCTAAATGTGTCTTTTAAAGGTTAACACCATACCAAAAAGAATCCTATTTTCTCCGTGTAGTTCAGACGGGCGTTATGATGAAATGCTGCGCGGGTTGCAGCCAATGAGTCCCCAGGGACCGAAGGGGCATCGTAAAAATATAGACTGATCTCTCGCAGACAGTGGGGGAAGGAAATGGTTTTACTGGCTACTTCTTAATAAAATATAATTCTCACATTCGACCTTACATGAGAGGGTGTAATGGAAAAAAAATAAGTAGAAGTGCAAGCAGTGTGTTGGGCCAGCGGGGAAATATGTAACTAGAAACAATTAAATTATAAAAAATAACTTTATTGTTTTGATATATTTTCTTTACATTTGTCTCCTAGCTATTAGATTTAATTCACATTTTACTGATTGAACGATAGTTGTAATTATATATAAAAAAAACACATAAATATTAAGTATCTGATATTAATAAGCATGCATTGAGTCCTTTTACTGTGTTTAAAAATTAAAAATATTTTGAAATTTATTTTATTTTTTTCCCAAAATCATTCTTTTGCTGGCAGTTTTCCAATGTAAATCTAATTATATATTCATTAGGGGCATCAAGTTTCATTAATTTTAAATTAAATTCAGTGATAACATCACCCCTGATCATGCACTTACATTGCTGTAAACTTTTTCCTGTCAACATCAAGAACTGTGTTGACATTTATTTTACTTATAATATAATAATACATGTCTATTGTGAGATGCGGAAAAGTTGACACATTTTGTGCAGAGTATATTTCTGTGTATGTTAGCTAGGACAGCTTTTGTATCATGAATATCCCCCTAGAGGGGGTTCTAGACAGCTCGGGGATTTATGTGACATCCATCACGTTTGCTACTGCATGCAGTAGATCCGCGCATACAAATATTTTCAAGACGACGGCTTTATTCTCTGTCATCGAAAATATATTATTATATCTCAGAGAGAAGTTTTTGATAAGTCAAAACTATAGGGAGGTTTTAAATCTTTTGTTCGTTCAACTTGACATAAATAATCTCAGAATGTCTTCAATGCAGAGAAAACTTTGTTTTAATATAGATAATTTTGAATGCGATTCACGAAGAAGTTAGCCAGGTTTCTAACCACGTTTAGCTTAACCACGTTTAACTAAGGTGATTTAACATGTAAAACAGGTATACTTAAACGTGGTTAAGCTAAACGTGGTTAGAAACCTGGCTAACTTCTTCGTGAATCGCACCCATTTAGATAAACTTTTTATAATGATGCATAAATTGCGAGATAAGTTGATATAACAATATATTTCCATAAAATCGTTATGCCGAATGAAATTATAAAACACCCTCTGAATGTTGTTATGAGAAGAAATACATCGATAACATTTAAAACGAAAAAGACTTAACTCAATGCGACTGCTTTGTCCTAAATAGATTTTTAGGGGCATTTTAGCATGAGATACTTTTCCGATACCATGCACTTTTCACTTTAACATTTTAGCAAGAACTTTTCAAGCTAAATTATGTAACTTTTTTGTTAATTATTTCATTATCATTTGCTGTAATCTCATATATGATATGAAAATTATAAATATACAGTAATTCTTATTGAATTCTAATTGTTATATTTTTTAGTTTCCGACCGTTAATTAATTATTATTTATCCTAATAGAGTCAGCAAAACCACAAATTTTATGATGCTTGCAATATCAAATGCATAAATAAGCTGAATTTGAACTTAATTAGCTAATATTTTTCGCAAATAACTATTTTAAGTTAGTTGTATTTTTTATTCAATATCCTTGTTATTACGTTAAAACTGATACATTCTA
The DNA here is from genome assembly GCA_949825025.1 of Siphlonurus alternatus. NCBI lineage: Eukaryota > Metazoa > Arthropoda > Insecta > Ephemeroptera > Siphlonuridae > Siphlonurus > Siphlonurus alternatus. The sequence continues at coordinate 11,366,384 of OX463782.1, read as the reverse complement.
TCCAAGCAATAGCAATGGTTCATGCTGGAATATTCAAAGATGGAGAAAAAATACATGCATGAACAAATCTAGCTCAAAAGTTCAACTATAAGAAAGATGAATGGATTTATTTTTTTAAATAGAGAAAAGCTGACATGACATTTTTTTACTCCGGTACATTTTTTTGTAAAAAACTTTTGAAAATATATATTTTATTACATCTACGTCAGATGAATTTTTTTATATCTACTTAATATTATTGGATTTCTTCTTTTTTTTTATTCGTTTTATATCCATCAATAATTCAATTACTTTAGATGCATAACATTATTATAATAAAAAAAAAACTTTTTGAACTGACAAAAAAAGAAACGTGCAATATAAAACTTTGACAAGAGATATAAAAATGTTACAATAGTCGGGGTGGTATACAGAAGCATTTTTTTCTTTATTGAATTAAAAAAGAAACAAATTAATACAGAAATTTACATTATTGTCTTTTGGTTTTTGTATATTTTTCTGATGAATATTCAAAATAATGGACCTTTGTGTACGCTAGCGAAACATTTTTGCCTGACTGATATTGTTGTTATTTTTTCCATGGTGTTCATGAAATTTCAAATCTTGGTCACAGAAAAGTTTTCATCATTCAATATTTTTGTGCTTAATGGCAGCATTGAATCTAAAATTTATACAATATAAAAAAATGTACTGTAATTATATACATAGTCATTTTGTATTTAAATCGATACAAATATATTAAGTTTAAATAATAAGTACGTAATTGTATTGCAAGTTCGGAGTAAACTTGAACGTTTTACACTATTTATAAAAATTAGACATAATTTTATCAATTCTGAGGAAAAATTTATGATTTGAAGTGTACATCTAAAAGGTATACTTTAAGACATTTAAAATGTACACATAAGCTTTATTTTCCAATTGAAGTTTTTTTTTTCTTTTTTGTTAAAGGAAAATATGATGAGATTTTTGTGTTGATAATGAAAAGCAATTCAATTTTCAATGTTGGTATACTTTCACCCCCAGTCAGAGAGGGTAGTAAGAGATATTCCACCCTCCCTCTTCTTTTGCTTCTTTATATCTTGCTTTTTTTTGTAGTGGGGGGAAGAAGGATCAGTGATTTATCGACAGTCAAACTATCGATATGTGCTTACCAGGAAAAAAGTAAATAATAAGAAAAGAAGAAAGCCTACAGGTCATTGCATAAATAGTATTGAATGTGTTTATGTTAAAAAATAATCATACTTGTTTTTTTTTTTTTTTTTCCGATCTGATTAAAATTCAAGGTTTCTTGGAGTGAGAACTGAGCAGGCGAGCATTGTGTTAGCATATACAGGTAATTAACAAGCTGCTACTTTCTTCATTAACCGAGCGAATTCTTGTGGGATCTTCATAACAAACTTTTTTAAATAAATGGCGAGAATCGTGATACTAACATTAACGCTAAGAAATAAATCTTGAGAGGTGGTGTGGTATCACCGACCTTTCTGAATGTAGTTTCCATAGTTTCCCTATTCTCCAAATATATACAATGCTGCAGTCTGAAAGATTATGTATTAAAAAATTTAATAAAACGAAGAAAAATAGTGTGATAATAGGCATTGCATAACATTATTAGTCCATTATAACAGGAAAACTGCAAGTAAATTTTTAATGCTCAAATGTTAACTTTTATTTTATGACAAAGAACTTATACAAATACATTGCATTTAATCCTAGATATAAAAATATTAGATAAAAAAACATGGTCTTATGAGCTCAATGCATCATTCCCAATAAAGACATTATTACTTTGGAGGGTCTGTGCGGCAACTTGTGGCGATCTAGACGGGCTTTGAGGGGATCTCGGCGGTTTGTGGCCCTCCAAATATCGACTTCTTGGTGGCGTGTGTGGGTCAGTGGAGGAGTGGCCGTGTGCAGCACGAACGTCGGATCTCGTCCCGGGGAATTAACATGGAATTAAATTAATAATATAATAATATTTGGTGTCAAGGGTCATTCAAGATGACCCAAGTTGAAATAAATGTCATAAATGTCATTTTATTCGCTATTAAACTCTCAGACCTTGTCTATAATAATTTACTCTTATTTTGCATCATTTTTTAGGGAAAAAAAGAAGTAAAAAAGACGAGATTACGTCTTCTTTCCTCTTGAGTATAAAATATTAAAATTTTTGTCTCATCTTCACTTTGAACGAGGAAGAAATAAGCCATGTTTTTGAGGTAAAACGATTAGGTTTAGACGTGTAAAGGATGAGTTGAAGAAGTAATTTTTCAACTATAGGGTGTATACTTCTTCACGATTAAACTTAAAAAAAGGTATTCAACTGTTGCTACAATAGCATGAACAGGGATTTCTGGTCCATATCCGTATTGAATATTTAAGACAAGCTATAAAATTAGTATTTTTTCTTTTAAATTGCCTTAATTATATTAACATGCATATAAGTATTAAACAATTCTATGACATCACAACCTGTAATAGAATCAAAAGTTGAGTTTAAATTTTATACATATTTTGTTTAATTAGTTAGAATGTGGGAACAACAAACAATTTTAAATCATCAAATACAACAAGTTACAAAGATAAAAAATGTTTCACTATTGTGAAAACTTTTAATTGATATCTGCAATGTACTAGCAAAAAATTTATTTCCAACGAAGCCAAAAAAATCGTTCTGATTACAACGTTAAAAAACGTACAAGAAGAAAACGAGACTCTGGAGGAGGTTATAATAAACAAAGCGAGGTGGGGGCTGACAGATAAATAAAATAGTATCGGTGAGATTTTTGAGCCCTCTTTAATTGGCTGAGGGGGAATTATGCTAAACAGTGTCGTGGAAAAACATGCAGAAGATCGAAATGAAACACAGGCTAATAATACAAAAACCTCACTGAATAAAAATAAAGAAATTGCATTAATTGCCTTTTGGTTAAATATAAAAAGTGAAAAACCTATTGAGCATGTTAAGAAATCTTTTGGTCATACTACAAGACCCCATCTTTTTTTTTAATCTTTTTTTTTTTGTCATGTTCTATTGCCGTATTGGTTGAAATAAAAAAAAAATATATAAAGATAAAACTATATACATAGCTTATAATGAGTTAGTATATGTTTTTAACCAGTAAATGATAACTAATGTCTTTTTTGTTTTTAATCAATACACTTTTAACTTTAATTGGCTTGAATTTTTTTAGCAAAGACTTCAATTATGTATACTTTTATATTATAAATATATTTTTTAAACTAAAAAACAAGTTATCATAAATTTAAGTATATCAAATAAGAGTCACATATATATTATATATAGATATGATAGTGCAACATGAAATTAGTGAAGCTTACCTTGCTAAATTTGCGATCAACATAAAACAGAACATTTTTTTTACGAGTTTGATTTTTTTTTTAATTTTTTTTAATTCTTAATTACCTTTTGTAGGGACTATTTTTTTTTAGTATTGCATCCTATAAATATATTATAATTTCTAATTAATTTCTTCTTTGTGCTCAAAGAGATATTTACAGAATTCTGTACAATGTTTTATTGTTTGACGAGCCGTATGGCTATTTAATATTGTAACTTCATGTAGCCACTTATGTGGTATATGGTGCCACTTTGGTGCTACTATATTGGTCCTCACCCTCAAAATTATTTTACTGATTTATATGTTAATTTTATCACTATTTTTTTTCTTTAATATTATATTGTATGATTGCTGTATTAATTGGGTGAAATCAATAACTATCCGTTGTAGACTTCCAATATCACATATATATAAAAGCGTTATTAATTTTTTCATTAAAATTTATTATCCACCCACACCTAGCTTACACAGAATTTGAATTTGCTTCGTATAGACGGCCTCAAATTTTGAATATTGCCATTAAAAAAATGGTAAGTCGTCTCATATACCCTCAAAAATTACTTGAAATACTGTTACGTCATAGTCACGCATGTAAAGTACACTTAAATGAATTTTACATTCCCACCGGAAGTAACCGGAAGTGTGAGTTTTCTGTCCTTCCAATTCGTATTTGAAATCTAAAATTTTGCAGAAAGATTTGTTATTAAAGTACTGACTTATTTTATAAAAAAAAAAAAAAAAAAAAAAAAAATCAAAATTCAGACATGAATAGCAAGACCAGAAACCTCTCAATTTTGGCTACTTCCCATGGGAATATCAAATTACAAATTTGACTGTATTTATCCAGGGAATACCATATGGCTTTAGCGTTAAAATTTATATGACTCCGGAGTTATTGTTTGTTTTTTTGTGGGATGGAAAAAAATGATAGTATGTACATAACTCTTCTATCTATATTTTCAATAAAAATTAACTTCATATATTTTATATTATATTGTACATTAAAGATTCATGTAACTGATTTGAAACCCTTACATTATTTAAAGATTTGGCACCGATTTCCGCAGTATAATTCATTTGTAAGATAAGGGACCACCTGAATGGGCCCCCCGTTGCCCGGGGTCACGATGGTGCCCACCCATTAGACCGCCATTCATAATGTTGCGGGGGGACCCCCAGCAGAGCGCTACCGGTGTCTGCTACAATCAACAACCTACCTGATGGCAATTCCCGTGCTTTTGTTGCATGCAAGTATGTTGCATAAATAAGAAACGTAACTTGAAAATTAAGCACTCGTATTCTCAGCTATTATGCTATAGTAGCATGTGTTATATTAAATATTAATAAAACACCTATGATTATACATAACATGATGACATACATAGATTACAAAGTAGTTTTTTGTATGTGGTGAATGTTCGTTATCTCCTTAGCTTTTAAAATTACCAATTTTCATGGTAATTATGTTGGTTGCTATTTATTTTTACATTATTTTTCCCTATTCTCTACAGTGAAATTTATCACAAATAAACAAATATTATTAATTAGCATTATTACCTCAATTATGATTAATTGATATATTTATATGAAATATAATAATTTTAAAATTAAAAATCTTATTTTAAGTTTTTCATTCATTACTCTATTTTAATATTAGAATAGTTATTGCATTTTATCAATTTATAGCCTATAAAAAAATCATCAATAATTAAACCAATTAACAGACAAATTATTGGCCTTCGAAAGATTTCACTTCACATGCATGCATACAATTTTTGTTCTTTAAAAAATTGACATCAAAATTAATTCGTTGTCAAAAATAATTGCTATAAAATTCTCTATGAATTCATAACCTTTTTTTTCTATTCCTTAAAAAAATAAAAAAAAAAAATGAAGAGAAAAAAATGTTGTTTAATTTTTACTAAAAATATTTGAAACTAAAAACATGACAACATATATATTCTTATTCTTATAATATATTTTTTAATTATCAATTGTCTTGTCAGTAGAAATATTCGAATGAAACAACACTTGGCGTACATAAATCAGTAAAAGCTTCAAGCTACATAAATATATATATAAAAAACACAAGCATACATACATTCATTAAAAAAAAGTTTTTTTACTGAATTAGCGTATCTGGTGAAAAGTATCTTACAAAAAGTTATTTTCAGTCTGAATATACTGGACATTCGTACATGTATCGTGTGTTGCGATGATATATTACATAAAGTCAAGTAGGGGGAGGGGAGGAGCACTTAGGCCATATCTCAGACTGCCAGCTACCGTGCTACCTATCATCTCCTGCTAACGAGCCGCGCACCAGGATCGACTCTGGATAACACTGGTCCATATTCCAAATCTCGCCGTATAACTCAAGGACAATTGTACCTTTTTTTTTTAATAAGATCACAACACCTTGATGTACCAGTGATTAACTTTATATACCTGAGAGTATTTTTTTTTTAAATTAAACTTTTTATCCATTGTCTTTTAAAATAGACATAAAAAATATTGTTTCTTGGTATCTTTATCGTGTTTTCTTCATCAATTTAACATGGAGGATTATTTCGATATTTTATTCTTAAAATTATGTACTTTTGAAAAGGGTATAAATACTTCATTTATAAAAAGACATAAGTCGAATTTCATAACAGAACTTGAACAAAGAAAAAAAAATAGAGCAAATCTTAGAGCCTACTCTAATAAATTTTAATTTAATTAATAGTAAACAAAAGTCTACATTAACCACGATGACAATTGAGCACTAAGGTAACCTTAACCCTATCCTTTTCCCCACGTAGCCAATAACTTAAAAACACGTAGCATCATTATTTATACTTTATTAACAACAACATTTTTCAATTCAAGTAGCACCTTGTATTTCATATCAAAACTATTTTTATTATATTCACCAATTGTATAGAAGAATCATTATTATAATAATGGCATATTGTAAAATTCATAACAATTTCTAAGCATGATTTTTCACATACAGTTATAGCCTATTGTTTTATATAAAGAAGAAAAAAAAGTATACATATATATATTTATGGGTATGTTTCATTATTTTAAAAATCTTTGACATGAGTTAGAAAAATGGCTAAACAATCTTCTACTACATACAATATAGAAACAGAGCGGCTTCAAACAACGCAATAGTATATAGAATAAAAATAATATATAAATAAAAAAAAAAGTTTCGGTATTTTATTGTCGGTATATTTGAAGATATTATATAGACAGTGTATGTGTGTGTGTGACTTTTTTGGATACTCGTCGTATGTATGAGAGCACCAACCGACGACGAAGAGCACCAAGCAAGCACCATCAGTGGTACACCAGCAGGTATATATAGTGTATAAACCTGTAGGGAGTTAGGCAGGTAGTAAGGTTTTAAACAAAATAGATTTATTGGTCTGTCCTGAAGGAGGTACACGTGAAAATCTCCTCCTCCTTCTTCCCTCATCTCTTCGAGCAGCACCCCATCCATAATGACACGAAAAGACAAAACATGCCTCCCTCCTCATCGCCTCCTACTTCAAAACTTATTCTCTCTCTCACTCTCTTGTGTTAAACATTACATAAAAAAATATATATAAAAATCGTGTTGAATTTTTCTGTTAAACCATTAGTGTCAAAATATACCACAAGGTGTCACCACTATTAATTTTCAAGGTCGTATCTCTCCCACGCTAAAATCATAAAATTAAATAAAATAATATTCTAATAAAAATTTATAATTTATATTCTTAATTATTTCTTACCTAGTCATTTTTTAACAAACTTCTTGACTTTAAATACTTTTTTTTTTCATGGACTCAAACTAACACGTTTTTTTTTTAGATGAAATTTACCCATGAGAACACGTCATAGTCCAAAATAAGATAAGCATATAATAATAAATGACGTCTTATTTCATTTTTATATAATTTAATCAGTTCATTTACCTTTTTAGAACCAAAATCATTACTGCTTTAAAATAATCCCCATCGTCAACTTGGATATATATATTTTTTCTGTTTTTGTAAAAAAAAAAAAAAAAAAAAAGTGGTTCTGATTTATATATTAAATTCACAAAAATAAAATATTATAAAAAATGTAGAATATAAAATATTTTGATTGGAATTATGTGTTAGTGTTTTAGACGGTCAGAAGCAAGTTTTAGAGAGGGGGGGAAAGAGATCGAGATTCGAGAAATGGAAATTCATGTCAGAAAAGACAAGTAGATGTAGTGTTGAGCAGAGAGAGAGAGAGAGAGAGAGAGAGAGAGAGAGAGAGAGAGAGAGAGAGAGAGAGAGAGAGAGAGAGAGAGAGAGAGAGAGAGAGAGAGAGAGAAGCGGGAGAGATGGGAATGAAACGAGCGTAATTGGAACATAAATTTCTGGGGAACTAAGACTTGTCGACCATGAATCGCTTTAATGGCGAACAGAGAAGAGAGGAGAGGGGGGAGGGGAGGGGGTGGTGGGTGACACAGTGGAGGGTAGCGCCGATTAACAAACTCGCGAATAAACAATAAAAAAGGTATAACAAAAAATGTATACGTTTAAAATATTGTTTACAAAAAAAAGCGTGCATGGTATAAAGTTGCCTATGTTTGGAATTCAGGGTAAGGTGTTAACGTTATAGTCTTTACTTTTTTTTTATTTTACTTCTCGATTTCTTTATGTGAGTTTGCAAAAAAAAAAAAAAAAAAAAAAAAAAAATCTCATAAAAGTGTCTTATTAACATTTTTGTTTTTACCTTTTATTATAAAATTGTTATATTAAACTCTGCATAGCATAAAGTAACAATTAAATTGTTGTTATTTACTTTATGGATATCATTGTACCTGCATACACTGTTTGATAATTAATGTAAGTATTTGCTCGTTGTATTGGAATCTCTATATACCGCCTGCACTAACCATATACAGATCAAAAGGACACTGTAGATGCACTTCATGCATGAATTTCATGAATTCAGTGCTACAATTCGCTGTCATGTACAGATGATTTCATACTAAACTGAACTCATGAGATTCCTAATATTGTGTTTAAATGCTCTGTTTCTCTCTTGATATTTAGATTAATTCGTCCTATCAGAGTTATGTTACAGTAATTTCAGATTAAGAGTTTGATCAAAGCAAAATCTTTCCTTTTAATCCTTTCCTCAGGTCACTTTAATTGACTCCAAGGACCTAACATAACTGTAAATTAAATTAATTGACAATCAAAATTTATTTCTTTTTGTTATGTGCTAAACTACATGCAAAAAAATATGACAAGTACACTTCTGTCATATTCAAATTATTTATTTAAAATCAAATTCCAGTTACAAGATATACACATTATATATTTTATACAACACATGGTACCATGCATGAGTAAAACACGTCATTAAAGAAACAAACAATAACCCTATGCTACAACAATTAAATATATTCATTTACACTAAAAAGCAATGCTTAATAAAAAAATAAGCAGATTTAAAATCCCTACATTTATGGATAACCTTTAGTGATACTGGCAGCTTATTATACAATTTGATATAAAATCACATAGATCCTTTATCCGTAAGTCTGCCTTTTTAGACTGACAAGTGAGTTCAATTAAAAATATAACATCACTGGATCTATTGCAGTCAACATTCGAAGGTCGCTTGCAGCAGGTCTAAAGAGAGGGCACGTATCGAAGCTCAAAGAAGTGACCAATGCAATGACGAGAAAAAGAAGGAACGACTTATCTTCGAACTTTTGACTATAATCAATCCAATAATGCTACATTTTTAGTTTATTGCAGACATCATCTTCATCAGCCCAGCATTGACTGATAAAGATTATAAAATCTCGAAGCCATGAACATAATTTCGTTGCAGTCTATCGAATTTAGCAACCGTGGAAACGAAAAGATCTCGGCGATTCACTTCAATAAAAATTAAGGCAACAGCTTGGTTTAGAAATATAAAAATGTAGACACGCCAATTTTTCGGATTAATGTTTTAATTATTACTTCTAAGTAAGCAATTGCAGAAAAATATATTCCCAAGTTGGCGGTAATGTTTCTGCGAATTGATCAGCTGTATACTTGGTCCCACGCTACGAAGACAGCTGACTTCCGGTCTCACGCCACTGGTCAGCTGACAGACACCTGAGGAAGGTGACCGAAATCTCATGGTCCGGCTCAGGCGTTGACAGTGGGTGAAAAATATCATTTATGTATAATTTGAGTCTTGGTGATAGACCTTTTCTAATATTATATTGATTTATTTCATTATAAATTTAATTTCATAAATATGTTGAACTATTGCTATCATATTTTTTTATCTTTAGATATTGTATGTACAGCATGCAGAGCTTTATCGAAATTGTCTTTTTATGATACAGTGTGGTATTCTGTAAAATCAAATTTGCCCCCAATTTGCTATTTTTTTTTAAGTTACAAAAAGTTTGAAAAAAGTTTAAAACAGCTCTATTGCAAGTCTATTGAATTTGGTCATGCATGGCATTTTGTTGATACTAGTTTAATAAATTTGAAAATTATCCTGTTGCTTGGAGTTAGTTCACACTGATACATGATTCCACCCCTTATAATCTTATGTGACTGACTGTAGACAGTCTCGAAGATATACCTTCAAAGGTTAAATGAATATGACCGTCATGCCTGACAGACTCTATGACGTCACATCGGTAAGACCTCGCAGATTTGCTCCATTAAACAGCTGATCGCTCGAAGCGGTGGAGTTCGCAAAAACGAGGAAAATGTTAGTGATGAAAAAATTAATTGAGAGAGAAGTAATTTTCATTACAATTTCTTATATTTTGTTCTTCATTTACGATTTTTTTTAATTAGCTAATATCGAAAAAAAAAATGCAAAAATATTTTTCACCTGTCCGAAATTAAGTGGTCTTGATTATTCAATAAATGTGATCCACACCTTTAAAATGTTCTCATCTATAGGTGGCAGCAGCATTGACTTAATTATATCGATGTATTAACCCAACAATAAATTATTTTAGTTATTAGTGCAAATAAATATATTTATATAAATATGCAAATAAATAAGAATTAAAAATTTATTAATCTTTATACATTCAAGACAAGTAATAAATATTCGATTCTTGGAATAAAGCATTGATAAAATTACGCCGATGCGACTGACGGTGGGAATATATTCAAGGTACGAACCACGCCCACTTTGACAGGTGAAATATTCTTGGACTTGTCTGTACTTGATTGTCCACGTGGCTAATTTGACTATTTATTATAAATACCGCTTATTATTAAAAAATAAAAGCTATAATTATCATATAAAATTATTTATCACCCATCTCAATGTCAGTTAGTCGCAAAACGTTGTTGTTGTTGTTGTTTTCTAATAGCTATTATAAAAAAACATGTCAGACAAAACACGTGCAGCATTCCATGCATGTGTGAGAGTTATTATTATTATTATGTTCTGATCAGGTGTGGTAGTATCACCGGAAGTGTTATAGTGCTACTATATCCGGTTTTGAATATGAGATACACCGGAACTTGGGTGTACACCCATCATTCTTTATTATAATATTGTTGTTATTATAATACGGGTGATGTCATTTCAATGAATTGAAAACCCATATCGAATTTTCAACACGATGAAAAGCTCTGATTTTAATTACAATAATAAATATTATATAATATAAAATATTTTATTGGTTTTTTAAGTTACAACATGTTTATATAATGGAGAGTCGGATTGGGAGAAAAAGGCCCAGTTTTCATTCGAACGGACCCATGCAGGAATCTACACATGGGGGCCCACAGGGAGTCTGTATATCAAGGTGCATGCATGGCATTTGCAGAAAACTATTTGGTCTATTTGGAAATATTTAAATAAATTGAGTTTTGCGTGATTTGTAAAGGATTTCAAGAATATTATAAATGTTTATAATGTTGCATTTTTTTTCTCAGAAAACAAACATAATTAAATATGTACCAATTTAGCCATACTCCATTACATACATAGTGTTTGATATCTTACAATAGTATAGTAGAAGCAAAGCAAATTGCAATATCTTGGACCAGAATACATTTTTAAGTATTTTCCCAATTCAAATAATCCATGTTTTAAATTTTTTACAATATATGAAGTAAAAAACATTTTTTTATAGTTTTAGTTAATTAATTAATTAAAACATGTAATTCTAATTATTTAGGGTACGGAGGTGTATTATAAAATTATATATATATATTTTTCAATTAGAACGTAAAAATATCAAACTTCCATATATAATTCCCAGCTTAAAATGTACGTAAACTAAAATATTTATTTGTTATCGATTTGTTGCGCAAGTCCGGTGACTATAAAGTGCCTATCACGTTGTATGGTCTAATTTAATGCAACAATGTCCCTTGTTAGCGGAGATAATGCAGAGCAAGTTACACACAGTGGATAAATCAGATTATAAATAGTTGTACGATACCATTAATGACTTTCCCGTGTTTCGTGCTCGCACACATTAGTGATAATTCGGCGCCAATTCGGCCGGACACAAACATGTAGAGAATTACAGGAAATATGAACCCTCACAATCGATTTTAGCAGCCCCCTCTTCTCTGTAAAAGTCCATCCTAGACAACTAGAGCACGTTCACCACTTTATGATCGAGTTACTGAACAAATCAACTAATTTAACAACAATTAATTGTTATATATATTGTTATAGTATAATTATAGCTATATTTTTATTATAGAAAATTATAGCAAATACATGGATTTCAAAATTTTATTAAAATGACATTTACAATTATACTCATTAAAATGAATGTAGAAATATGATTATTATATAATGCTTGTAGCTTAATTCATGTGACTATTGTTTTTATGTTTTAGTAATTAAATATTTTAAGCTAAAAAGACTAATGCTGTATTATGACAATTTATTTTGTCATTGTATGTACTGCCTGTGGTCAAATAAATCTATTCTATTCTAAATTCGTATTTATACTGTTTTATATTGATAAATAAAATCAATTTGGATTTTGTTGGATTTTTTGGTCACTTAATTAATATAAAAATGCATGGAGTGAATTATTGTATAAAAATTGAAAATTACTACCTCAAAATATAAAAAAATTAAAAATTGCTAAAATTAGATATACGTCATTATTTAATTTAATATAAAAACGGTAAAATAAATACAAAGTGATAAAAAAATTATATATTTGACAACAATAAAAAGTACTTTCTCCCCAAAAATCATTTACTTTCCTCAACTCTCATCTATAGTTCAACCTATACAGTACCAATATTATTATCTGCGACTATGAATTATTATCATACATTGCACAGGAAGCAAGTCTCGCCTGCTGATTATGGAGGGATGCAAAACTGATTGTTATGCTTTAATTTCCATCCTCATTTATAATTTCATCCGGATGTATGCTAATTATGGCGTGATGAAATATGTCATAAATATTCATAGGAAATAGATAACTCACCGTTATTATGTTGGAAAATTATAATATCGTCATGTTTTCAGTCAATTTTAAATATAAGTATTCATAAAAGTGCATGATAAATAATAATCATTATTTAGTTCATCTCTCTTACCCAAAACTTGAAATTACGGAATTAATTAAATATACTAGAAGAACCTCTTTTATAAAATAAAACACAGACATCTTATATACCAGCATGCTTTGTTAGTTATATCAACCTTTAACAGTAAATGTTAAATATATATATATGCAGTATTATTCTTATGAAGTCAAAATGTAACAAAGAATTGAAAAACTGTGAAAGCCAAGATACAACAATCAATAATTAAGAACAAGTAAATCTTTTCAATATATATTTATACAACATTATTTCGATTGTTTATAAACTTAATAATATAAGACAAAAATTTTTATAAAAAAGAGTACTATACACTCTTGTTCCTCATCGTATTACATAATAAAAGAAGAATGGTAACATAAGACTAATTAGCAAAGATTTTGTTAATTAAGCGATGGTATCGAATGACGCGATTGTTGACGTTTTCTGCAAAGTGTGTTTTGTAATCTTCTTCATAGCAAGATGATGACCCAGGGGGAGGGGAGGGGGCTAAGAAATGACGAGTAATTAACTGCCTACTATGTCTTAATCAACTTTATACACTTTTTTAAAAAGAGAAACATCGACTATAGAACCAACTCTTTTTTTTTAAAAAACTTTATTCTTTTATATAGTCTTTAAAAAAAACAAACGTTAATTACAGCAATTAGTCCGGTCGCCGACTCAACTTCTAATAATGTTTTGACAGTCCCCCATGACATCAAGATCAATCCACCATAAAGCCCCTTAATTAATTAACAACTAACAAGAATTATTGATTTTCTCGATTGTAAGAAGTAATAGTAATCTTAAAAATAAGTCTTACTTGCACCATGTTTGGTTGTAGTATATTTATATTAATTGCTATGATTACTTTACGTCTAAAGTGTAGTTAATGAATATTTATAATTTCAAAACAAACTGAGCTTTTAATATTTTATTATCAATTTAACATAATTGTTTTCAAAATAATATTCAGAACTACTTTTAGAAGTCAAATATAAAAAATTTCTAATGATTTTTTTTTTTAAATAAATATAGCATAATGCAGAATGAAAACGAGCTCTGATGATTTAAAAAAGAAAAAAATGCTATTGAAATGAAATGGAGCGTCATGGAAAAGGTTTAGATGAATTTAATAATATGTAAAAAAAAAAAGGATGAAAAGAAGTAAAAAAAGAAAGACCAAGTATCCTGTAAAACATTTTTGGATGAAAAGAGAATTTTAATAAAAATTAGAGACATAAAAATTAATTGAGCTTACAAACGAATATCCACACGGGCTTTTGAAAAGGATCAAATAAACCCCTTCTTTTTATACTGAATAAATTCATCCCTGCTATATAGTTTACAATTTAAAGCCAAGGTTTTGCTGTACATTGATGTATATACGGCTATATATACAGTCAGGTACCGCGCTGACCAGCGGAAAGTAAACACATTTGAAATCAAGATGAATTTTAAAATCCGGAAAATTGTTTGCTGTACCTATTTTCTTATTGCTGCGAATGTGACTCCAATTTTTACATTTTTTTTAAAAAGTCTATTATAGCTTGCTTGAAAATGTGACGTCAGAGTCATGCACTGACGGGAACGTGTAAAATTGATCCTGTGACGTCACATTGTCTTTCAACTTATGTATTTTGAGCTTAGAAGTATACGAAAATTACAACAAATTCATATTTTTGATAAAGAAAAAATCAGATTTTCCATTAATTCATAATTCTAACTCAAAAGTAAAAAATGTATAGAAAAATAAAAATTATGAAGTATGTTCTATTTATACTAAAAAAGCTAATTTTTTGCCAATGAAAATTCATATTGATAAACCATATTATATATCTGTAATTGAACGTTAATTTGTATTTTTAATCTTAAAATTTTTTAAGTAACATAATTAGAATTTGAAATTAACAAATTTATAAATTGGTTTGGTCCAATATAGCTGATTAAGAAATAATTTATAATTTATTTAACATTTCTTATGAATATTTGAATATTTATATGTAAATACCTTAAAATATAAAAAAATATAAGGGACGTATTTATCTTACATTTATTGCCCGTAACTTCTACAGGGCATTTTCTTTTTTCTTTATCGGTGTGCGAAGTTCACTTGTTTTTAGCTGAGAGAGCTCCATAGTGAAAGATATCTCGCTTTCTTGCTCGCTATAGACTTGAAACTGCATGCAGCCAAGGGAAAAGGAGTTTTTATTAAATGTTTAGTCGCTCAGAAAGGAGGGTATTTTTGAGTTTGCTTTAAAAAAGAAGTTTTTTATATTTTTATATATAAGCTGAGAGAAAGGGGTGATTCCTATACATACAGAACAGCAATATCTGAGCGAAAAGAGTGCAAATCACGGACCTTGGGGGTGACGTCATAATTTTGGTTATTCATATTTATGATATACTGTTGAGAAAAAAGCACTAAGTCAATTTTAACTTGAATTACGTTTGTTTAAGGTAGAGATAACGCCGAACAGCTGATCGACGTAATGCCCTTTGATTAACATGTAAACCTTAGCAAATTGACAAAAATTCTGAAATTTTTTTGAGAGGAAGATATTAGTGCCTGAAAGCCATAGAAAAAAATTCAAAACGATTTAACGAGCCGATTTTTTTTAATTATTTTTTTTTAATTTTCAGCATAGGGCTTTCCCATGGAGAGCCAAACTAAAAAATTAATTTAAAAAAATCGGCTAGTTAAATGTTTTTGAAACTTTTGCTATGGCTTTTAGGCACTAATATCTGCCTCTCAAAAAAATTTCAGAATTTTTGTCAATTTGCTAAGGTTTACATGTTAATCAAAGGGGATTACGTCGAACAGCTGTTCGACGTTATCTCTACCTTAACTTTTTTTGGCTTATTGATTATTTCAGGCGTCTGCTGAGTGTGATTTTTCAGACATGGAACGCACAGCACCCCCCCTTCCCCTTCCTTAAGACGTGCACAGTGCCATGCAGTAATTTTAAACAAAAGTTATCATTGCTGTCCGACTCCTGCAAAACCCACATATGTCCTGGACATCTAAATATGGTCTATATCATATGGTGCTTTATTTATTTTATTATATTTCACCCGATACACATACAGAATATAATAAGCACAATCGGATAAAATACTAAAATACAAAGCATCATAAGACACTATTTTACAATATATGGTAGTTATCCGTACTAAAATTAATTTTAACACAATATTTGAAAAAAAAAAAAAATATCAGCAATTTTCTCAAATGCGTGTATTTAGACTCATGCTCATCAAAAAATACAGAGTTAAGAATTTAAATGCAATGATAATTATCTACATATTTATATGCGTCATGTAATAAAAAATACTTGCTCATCCAAATTGATAACTCTATAATATCGATTGTAATAACCATGAACTACAGTATACACAATATGTGTGTAGTATTATATTGGTATGAGTAGAGGGAGCTAGGTGTAATCGAGTTAAATCTGCCACTGTTATATACCATTGCTTTACTGCTATAATATATATATGTATATATAGTTTGTGCATGGCATGAGCTAACTCGTTACATACATCAGTGGAGGCATGAGGGCCCAATCAAATTGCTTGGCATATTCCAGTACACAGAGAGGAGGAGGGAATATTGCAAGCACGAATATTTGTACCATGGTAGCAGCAGAGCGCACAACATGAAAAGCTTTTTGATTTGAATATCCATCCAGCCATGATATAGCTCTGCATGCACAAAACCAAACAACTATAGTAGCCTCAACGCTAAATTATAACATTTTCTTTTGATATTTTGTACTATAATTTTTTTGATCTGTTATGTGTAAATAATTTAATTAAAAAAATTTAAATATTTTATAAATAATATGAGATTATTACGCCATAAATTAACTCTGTTAATGAATTTAATATAATGTATAGAATGTCAAATTTTAACAAAAATAAAATTGAATCCTATAAATATAAAATTTTAATATTCAACCCTATATATATTTATTGAAATTTATTTATTAAGGGATGTTCTTGCACATATTACTAGGGTACCAAAGGCCGGAAGTATCGACGATGAATAGAGGAAGGGCTGACTGACCCCCCCCCCCCCTCAATCACCCCCGCATTGATTGGCGAGTATGGACGTCAAATGTTTGTATGCACAACACGCGCGCCATTCAAATTTCATGTCCTAACAATAAGTCTGTTGTTGTGTATGATTGATTGGTTGATTGTTTTTTTGTCAGAGCTGATTGATCAAACGACATGATTATGATCTGCAGCCCATCTTGCTGTCAATAAAAAGGGTACAAGTACACTGACAGTTATTTAGGAAAAACAGCAGATGTCTAATTTGACGTAAAAAATATATCGATGGATGAATGTAATATGTCATGAGTCATAATAAGTGTCGTTTACAAGGTCCACTTGTCTTAGTTGGCACGTTTTCGTTGCAGTCTTCAGATCTCTACTTTTCCTCTCGCGTCACTGGGTTACCTCCCACTAGGCTACCTCCTCACCATCAGTGTAGTCGGACGGTGGTCAGCCCGCGATAACGCCGTTAATCCGGCCTCTCTCAGCTGATCAGGCGCCTTATCGCGACCACCAGGAGCCGGCAATCAGCCGCGGGATTAACTCTGAGGAGAGGCTTTGTGTGTCTTACAAGCATTGTTCGCTGATAATAACCAACCAAATTATTAGGAGAAGTATGTGGGGGATTTACAGGATTTATACGTTCGTATTGCTATTTTTTGTCTCTCTTTGTTGTTTGTGTTTTTTTACCCAGTTTGAAAAACACAATTTATATCCTGACTTTTTTTCAATATTATTTATAGCGTAATTTACAAAATGATGAATTTGAATCAAAATATCACTATTAAAAGGTTTTTAAAAGCTGTTCATGTATATAAAAATGACGTTATTATAGTAACAAAATTATGGTAATTATGATCGACACCGGTTGAAAAAATAATTTTCAATTAATACAATGCTGACCATGAAGATTAAAGTTTTCAAAGTTTCCTTAACAAAAATTTTGTTCGAATTGAACAAGTTACTGTATTACATAAACAACTACATAAAAACAGTTCATTCACATCGCAGTGTAATTGCATGCATGCTAAAAAATCAACAAAATAAAAAAAAAAGGAGGTACTAAATTTCCTGTAAATGAAAATATTTTATACATTTGATATAAATAAAAATACAATGCGTGTCTATACAAAATTTAAATAAGTGAAATTTATACATTAAGGTCTAAAAGTTTAGTATCTGTTTCATGAATAATAACGTCCATGATGAGTACATAGAGAGTTTATTGATATGCAATACTAACGAGCGTGTTTCAACTGTAAATTTCAGGAGAGTGTCAGAGCCCGGCTGTGGCCAGTGGGAGGAGGAGGAGGTGTAACAACTCACTAATACAGCCATTAAATATTCAAAAGCCACGGCACACACACACACACTCTACTGGCTCTTTGTACTATATAGTAACTATAGGCAAATGAAGTAGATGCTGCAGTGTAGGCCTATCACACTCCATAACGCCATGACACATTATTGCTTGCGCACCGATGTGACTTTATTTGCAATACTAACACCATAGATATATACACTTGGCAGGCATACAACTATGTATATACATTGATTCAATATTGATTTACATTAACTATAAATATTGTTATAAATATATTTATTTGAAAATTATTTTGTTATACTGAAAATCATTATTGATTTAAATTGGATTGAAAAAGGCTTAAGTCCAACAGCCTGAATGATATTTTTTTAATATATGTACATACTTAATAGGACGCGTTTCACAAAGAAAATTGTTACTCAATGATTGTGGATTTTGAAGTGTTAGTTCTTATTTACAGTTTAAGTTTTAATATTATAGATTTTTATTTGACGTGTCTATATAACCTTCACATTCAAAGTGTTTGCATTATCAATGTTTGTATTTGTATATATATATATATATATATATATATATATATATATATATATATATATATATATATATGTTTGTAATTTGACGAATAAACCATTTGAATTTTGAATCTAGAACGGCGAGAAATTAAGAACCATATTATGTTGGATTAAGTTCAGCTGATTAACAGTGTTTAAAGTGATAAAACTGCAGGTTAACTTCTTGGTTAATGTGGAGAGAGGATTTAGAGTTACAAGTCATTAAAATATTCCAGAGTTTTTTTTAGTTTCCTCGAAATTGAGGTGCAACGTAAATTCATATTTATGAGCGTTTTTTTATATAATTATATATACAATCCTGTATGATTTTACTTAACTGTATCATGGCGTTTTTCAAATTTTAGTAGCTAATAATTGCCTTAAAAATTTAAATACATATCTTGAAGCCCTTTAATTAAAATCCTTCACGCATAATCCACTCGGACGATGTATTTTAATTAAGAAAACTTGCGATTTGATCGACGTAATTAATTTATAGCGCGGTGTGCTCGCGCTTGCAGCTGCTGCAATCACATAGCTGCCACTTCTCAACGCCGCGTATTTTATTTGCCTCAGTGTACCTGGCATAAATCCTGCACAATCTACTAGATTTATTGCAACGTAAATAGGCATTGTATGTTATTGGTGATACTTAAATTATAACTACATCGTAAGTATACAAATAAAACTGACTTGCCAATGTTTATTATATTACTTGAGCGAATTGAATGCACTTTGTTATTGTAAGCATCGATGCGGTAACAACTATGTTTGAAAAGAAGGCACTTTATAGAATACTATATTTCTGTATTATTATATATTACATTTTGTAATTATAGATTAGCAATAGTTATATCAATGAAGATACTGTTATATGACATGGCAGCAAGTTCTTTGCTCCAAAATATATAATTCTTGTATAAGGTCTGTTCGTAATTATGAATGATGTTATACGTGTATATCACTTTTTAATATTAACCTTATGTTGGAAATAAGGAAATAAAGAAATCAGGTACAAAAAGTTATAAATATACCGTGAAATTAAAAAATCGTGTTTATAATAATATTAAATTTAATGCAAAAAAAAAAAAAATCGGTGTACTATAATTTTGCTGTTAATTACAATATTGAATCTAAGTCAATTAATATAATTAAATTTTACGTATTGACACATTAAAAACATTATTCAATATAAATTTTTATGTAAATATTTCACATCAAAGTAATCAACAATCAACCCTCATTGTTAGTCAGTTGCAACAATACGTTCTCCAAACAGTGAGCACCACAGTGTGTGTGTTGGAGCGTTAAAGTTTACTTGGCTGAGGTGACTAATGAAGTGGTCGTCGCTCGTTCAACTTTCCGGCTTATGTAGATGTGGAATTGACATCGCCCTGTAATAACTGTGCGAGATGGGAGCATCGATCATAACCGTCATAAGCCACGCCCCCCTCATGGACCCTCGCCAACCGTAAGCCTCCGTCGTGGGTATGCAAATAAGCAGGATAACAACATGTAGTCACACGTGTCTCTCGTTTTTTACGGCGTGTGTAAACGATCAATAAATATGACTGCAGTCAGTGTTTATCACACTTCAAACTACTTCAATATTATGGTGTCAAAGTAAATAATAATACATGGCATTGAATTTATAAGGCAATGATATATTATGCCGGTTTTCAAAATTAAAAGTGCATCACTGAACTAGGTGGAAAGTGAGATGAAAGCATGGAGAAATGTAGTTTTTACTTGAAACGGTCACCCATCCATGTACTAACCATGCTTGACTCCGGTGATCTTAACGAAAACCGGACAATGAACTGCACTATATGATAATTATATAATAATATATCTACCTGCAATTCTTGAAAATTGTGTCCTCTCTCTCTCTCCCTACTGCATTTTCTAACACCCGTGCATCCCATTTTGGCACTATTTAGCCAAGATGTCTCACTTAATACTTGCCTCTTCCCCCCCCTGGTTACGTCATATCAGCATTTCCGCTGCCCCGGGGTTAAATTTTAGCTTATTATATTAGTAACCCGAGCCGTCCCAAAACATAGAGGCCTTATGTATAATGCAGCAAATGGGATATCATATTTGGTAATTCATCCCCAACATTTGCACCTTTGCATAACAAAATAGATGTGTTTCAATTGAAACTGCGGATATTACATGACTGGAGGCGGTTTTCAGGTTTCATCAGAGGGGAAGTGCTTCTCCATCATAAACGTATGTTAAATATTGCTGGCTGGCATAATTTGATATAGATATTAAATAACTTATCGATCTTAACCTGCAGGAGTGTCCATTACAAGCAACTCTGGATTTTAGTTGCTCGTTGCTATAGATATTGGTAAGTAAATATTGCATTATGACGTTATCACCACGTTCGAACCAGATCTTTGCACACCACTTTGGACTCAGAAATGTATTACATATTATCACCACTATTAACTGTCTGTCTTTTCACTCTTTTCAGGCTCCCTAACATTAAAATATTGCAGTTAATGATGTCAATTAATGATGCTAATGATGCTAACGATACAAATTTTCTGATTATTACATACATTGTTTCCTTATAAAAACGTCAAACTTCATTTATTTTGCTTTCATAGAGATGCAATTATAAGGAAAAAATTTTATACAAAATAAAATTTATCGTGTAATACAGTCTTGAGAATTTTCAGACTAACATTAATTTCTTCAGACTATTTATTTGGCATCAACAGTATTATTTATTTTATTAATTATTGAAACAAGTGCTCTTTTTCAACATGCATCGTGTAAATTTTAAAATTTCCCTCTGTCAAATTCAACCTCCTGAATTTTTGTTCCATTTGCTTGTCATTGCTACTTTTACTTGATTCCCCCTATATAATAATCCTCCGTGATGTGAACTCTGCGATTGTTTATACAGTTTACCGGAGATGCTGCATCATTTCTCGGTGAACGGAGCAGTCACTCGCCGCTATGCCGGTCTGACGTGTTCTCGTCGCTTATAAATAAATATATATACCACTTCCTTTGTCAATGAGATCCTAATAAGTCGACACTATACCGCTGTACTGCACGTCATATTATGTAACAAAAACGCAGAGTCATTCAACTTGCATCCTAAATATCTACACATGATGCACTTGATGCAGTGCATGTAACGGGTTCCAATATCCGGACAAAAGGCTTTATTCATGACATGTTCTTGTTCGTGGGTCACATTTTATGTCTCATCTTTATTTATCTAAATCAGCTGATTTGATATGATCGCAGGTACTGGGAGTCGTAATACATTTGTTGCTGAACAATATTGACGTGCATGTTGAAGTCCTGTATCCATAATTAAGATTGTTAAATGAATAAAGAAATAAAAATATACATGGATACCACAGAATTAACCACAGGCTCGGACTGGGAAGCTAGGGGCCAGTCAGGGCCATATAGGCATTACAGGCAGCAGGGGCTACTTTTCAGGGGGTCTGAGGCCACTTTCCCTATGCTTCTATGTTAAAATTCTGAGGGGCCAGTCAGGGATCCCTGACCCAGCCTTATGGCCAGTCCGAGCCTATTTAACCGTAAGTATATATACATTAAGTCTATGCACTGAACGTTACCATGCACGCTCTGTTTGTCTATGGAGGTGCGTGTATATAGTGAACTTGACATTTTGGGTTTTGCTATACACTGGGTGCTCTTCTTCTCTCAATTTTTTTAATCCACACATTTTTGTCTCTTGTATAGCTATTAACTGATTTGCTTAAAGTATAATAGGGATTATAATAAAACCATTCATAACATGCATTATTTGTTGGTATTTAATGACCGGAAACAATTCTCCTGTTATAGCCCCCCAAATTAAATTGTTATCTGTATTTAGAACACCCAATTTATAATTAAATATAATATTTCGGTGTGCATAATTGTTTCATTTATAATATTTTAAAATAAATAAACTTTTAAAATAAGAAAGAAGAATGCTGAATATATCATGCACAATATATTAAATATTATTTAATATTTCAATAAATAAAAATAATAAATAAAATTACTCTCAATCCTTTTGTTTATATCATCGTTATTAAAAAGAGTTGCTTCAAAATTTATGATCCAACTTACACAAACATTTTTTACGTAATAAATAAAGTGCGTTGCTCATTATTTTTTATTAATTCTCCTTTCATAACACAATTTATCGTTCTATCAAAAGTTATCTATTGTTTCAGAAACTTAGCAAAAAAAAAATTTAAAAATAATAAATTCCATAACTGGATGACAAAAAATATAATATAAAATATTTTCATGTTGGATTCTCGTCGTTATATGAAAACTATTTTCGCTTATGTTTCATATCTGATGTCTATATCGAATTTTTGTGTCTCTCTAACATCATAATCTATAAAGAAGTAGCCGCAACTTGGTCTCACGATTAGCATAGCGGTTTGGGAACGTCTCATATGACGCTGACGAATGGTTCAGCCTCGAGGAGGCTGTAGCAGTTGACAATCACGAGGTCAGCTGAGAGGCGTCAAATCAGCTGTTGGCTGCGTTCTCACACCGCAGATTTAATCGAAGTGAAAAAAAAAAAGGAAGTGCCATTTTTGTATACAAGCTGCATATATTGTTTTAGTTTTTTTTTTCTTCATTTGGAATTTTACATGGAGGAGGGGGGGGGTAAAGTTGGTATCAAATTGATAGTTGCAAATATAATTGGTAAAAAATTGTATATAATATTCTCTTGTTAGAAATATCAAAGACTCTTTGCATACTTACAATTTAAATTTACTTTTTTTTTTTTTCATCACAGATTTGAGAACACATCTCAAATGAATATTAAATCATAAGAAACTTACGGAGAAAGCATTGCAATGTGTTGACTGTTATTGATTGCATGATCTTCCTATAGATAAGTAAGGACTCTGGATTTATTCCATGCAATTTAGTAAATTTAACGTACATTGTTGTATTGTTTTTTAACAAGCTTTATATATCAATCCATATTCAAAATTTATATTACAAAAATTCATAACATTTTAGTTTTCAATTGGTCAATCTATTTTAAACTATATATGGTAATTTTACTTATTTATATAAAATAATTAAATTCCAAACACATAATTTTTTTATTTAATTACCCGTATATAAATAAAAAAAGTTCTAAAAAGTTTAATAGAATGATGTTACAGTTTTATATAAACTGGTTTTGGCTTCAATGTACCTCCTCACCCTAACAAAACGTACAGAAAAATGTCAAATAAAACAAACACGATATCATTAAAAATACTCCGGATTATAAGTCAAGATACAGTAAAGTAACTTCTAATAAATTTCAAACGTAAACTTCTTTTTGGTAAAAATTTGATGGTAAATTATTGATGACTATTAAAATAAAGTCTATTCTTTAAAAATAAAACTGGTTCTTACCCTGGATTATCTTATACTTTTTTAATTACTGAAAAAACACTACTTCAACTTGTTTTGTATGTTTTATATATATAAGGAGTGGAAGGTATAGTAGTTATATATTTTAGATAGGCTAGTAAAATATATATTTAACCCTCCCCAAAAAATATTTCTTTTTTACTATTTTAATTAGGTAATAATTTTCTTACGTCATGGTGTCGAATTTTTTTACTATAATATTCGCGCACGTGGTCGCACGTACTAAACATTCAAATCTCTGCTTGGTAATGGCTTTGTAAAACTCATACTCATTCTTTATTCAAAAACGTTCTCTTTTGAATATATGAAGCAAATAAAAGCATTGAATTGTCATTAAATAAAGTAACATAAATAAAAACTAATGTTCTGTTTATCTGTAAAACGTTGGATTCTTAAATGTATGTCTTCAATATAATATATTTAAAATCCAGTTTGAAATTCTTATAATTTTGCGACCTCCTTACGTCTTCGAAGAGGATTCAATTGAGAAGGCATGTTATGAACTGCTAACCAGCACACACACACAAGTATTTCGAGGATGAATTCCTGACAATAACTGGATGATGAAACTTGCTCACTGCCGCCGCCTTGCATTAAATCTATCCAGCTGTAGCACTACACGGGGAAATTTATTTACAAGAAGAATGAATGAAAACTCTCATTTCAAAATTGAAAACAGAAAACACATTCGCATTCGTCAAGAGTCGGCCATTACGTGGCGCCTGCAAGGTTGTAATGTATGCAACCCTTCGTACCTGGCTGTGCAGCAGTTTGCAGTGATAAGTAAAAAGAGGGAGAATTTGCCCCTTTTTAACAATACAGATAATTATTTGGAACGTAGGGTGTAAAGGACATAAGTCCATTTTATGAGGTTATCAAAATAATCTTAATGCAAAACAAGCATGCTATTTGTATATAAAAACATACTTGTGTGATTCTTGTAAAAATAGCAAACTATTCAGCATAATTATAATAATTATGATTTTAATTTTTAACAATGTGAAGAAATTTCTTGAATAAATTAAAATTCAATTCAAGAAGTTGATCGTATATTGTTATTCGGTTTGTGAGATCTGAGTAAACAAAATAACTAATTGTGATAAAATTAATTTTTTTTTCTCATCCCATAATTATCATAACACATATTTTTAGTTGTATCACAACCACTCCTCTACAACCTGTTCTCTCAGTGTAGCTGACATATCAACACAATGGTACACGCGCTCGCTCGACGATGTACTCTCTGACAATAACAATTGATTGTTATAACCATATTTTAACATCGTTAAATACAAAATTTGATTCTTCGCCATTTATAGGCATTATAATATATTAATCGCACTTCAGTGTCGTATTTAAAGAGACGATCGGTTCCAGCAAAGAGATGGGAGTTTCAACAGTCGGGAGCTCGTCTGTCCCACAAGGTACAGTGTTGCCGAACCAAAAGTTCCATTTCTCCTTGATCGTTGTTTAATTAATAACAATGAAATTTTAGAGAACAATATGTTTTATAATCATCACACACTTCCTGTATAATAAGTAAATTATATTAAGTTCGATTGGAAATTGAATTAAGGGGGGTTATGAGAATTTAAAATCTTCCTTGTCTTATTCTTGATGTAGCAAAGAAAATGTCAAGATTTCTCAATTAAGATGTGATGTTCTTAATTTGTATATTAAGATGTCACCAGAAATTAAAAATCTTAATAAAGAAATGAAGTTGTTAATTAAAAAGCACTTTTCACTATATTTCATCTTATAAAACTTTTATATCGTAATTAATAATTCATTCATAAAATTCACTTAAAGGTTTATAATTTTTAATCAAGTTTATAGGGTAAAAAAATCTCCCACTTTTCTTTTTTTTTTTTTAATGGGGACATTATGTGTTATTTGAGTACGTTTGGGAATTTTAAAAAAGCGTTTTACAATTAAAACGATGCGGGGCTTTTTTTTTAAATCTAAGGGGTTGGGGGTTAAGTCATACAGTGGGGGAGTTATGGAGGGTGGAGGGTGAAAGATTCCATTATGTGTCGTTGTGACCCTCCATGTACACTCGCATGCGAGATTTTCTGGCTGCAGGGCATCAATTAATCACATTTCAGCCTCCTAACTGAAAGGTCACCCTCGCTCGCGATAAGTCCCCCCCCCCTTCGTCAAATTGAAGGCAGCTTATGGTAAGCTTTTTACACGTCATATTTTAATCCTCACTCTCACGTGTGATTTTTTTGTTTTAACTTTTTTAGGTTTACTTATAAACCAAATCAAAATATTTTTATAAGTATTTATTTATAATTGAGAACAATATTATAGGAGAAAATTATTTCTATTTTTATTTTGAAAACCAAATTATATAAAAAAAAACTTGTTATTTTTTATTCAAATTCCAATTTTATCATTGACTTTACAGGATGAATCATTACATAAATTACAAAATATATACTTAATTTTACTTAAAATTGTTGTATAAAAAACACAAATATAGAGTTTAACAATTTCATTAATGCAATAATATTCATTATGCCCCATAAAAAGTGTCAACAACGTAACAAATTTTCCCCAAAAAATACATATAATATTACCACACAATTGTAGTAGTATATCCATGGCAGCGAGTATACCATAATAAACCTGAAGAGAATTCTATCATTACGTAACATAACTTCTAGGAAAACAATACAAGTAAAGTGAAAAAAAAAAAGAAGCAAAAAGAAGAAGCCCCCGGGTGGTAGGCAACTTTTTGTGCACGGTAGACGCGTGCGTTGCATATCTTTCACCCCTGTGTGGAAAAAATGTCGTTTGTGACTTTGTCAACAAGCCTCAGTTTTGAAACATATTACGGGCACCTGAAATGGAAAATGACCCAAGTAGGATCACCCCGCGATGGTGTGACGACGTAATGGGCAAGGCCGAGTCGAGGCCGCCGCCGCCGCGACAGTGTCTGGATGGGTGAGTAGTCGCCCGTGTGTCTAGCGCGTGTTGCTGGCAGCGCCTCCCCACGGCCGCGGCCCGCAAGCTCCGAGAGCAGCCCCACTCCTACACACACCACAGCCGCGGCGGCACTCCACAAAAATCTCTCCGTCAACGCCGAGATCTCCCGACTAACACCGACTTTACTTGTGGAAAAACTACATACAAGTGTTTAATTTTTTATATTTATTGAAATGTGGTGATTAATAAGTGATATGTGTGTGTGTGATAAGTGGCATTAGTGAAAAATTATGAAAAACAGTGACCAAAAAAAGTGACTTTTTTTTTTTAAAAAAAAGTGTAATGTAAATGATTAAGAGTGATAAAAATCTACCTAACACTTATTAAAAATCCTCACTCTCTGCTTCAATTTTCCACCCCTCCTCTTCTTTTAGATATCAACCCCCTCTGTTTATATATATATATATTTTATTCTTCTCAGAGTTGTGTTAAGAGACGATCGTACCGAGAGAGGGCAGTAGTGTATAGTGGGCAGGTCTACAGTTCCGAGCTTGTGTGTGCGCGCTTCTATCATATCCATATTTATGTGTTACCAACGTCCAATCAGAAACCGGCTCTTATACTCTCTCATTCTCTTCTCTCTCTCTCTCTCGTCGACTCGAATAAGATTATCATAAGCAGTCACCAATATTGATAATCATAGCGGAGTAGCAAGCAGTAAGCGCCGGTACAGCCCTGGACTGCAAGGGGGCGAAACAACTCAACAAAAGTGGAGGTGGAGAAGACGACTTGCGCAGTGCTGTGAGACTCAGTATTGGTGGTCAGAAGAATAAGAAAGGAAAGATGAGGAGCGAATGTTGTTAGGTAGCATTTGAACATTTACTAACTCAAGAGCAACACACAAAAAGCTATCATCATCCTTTTTAATCATAATTATTACTAATAATAATAAAAAAAATTATTAATATTTTTTTTTAATTGAGTGATTATTGTTATTAAATTATTAATAATAGTCGCCAATGTGTTGGTTTGAAGAGGAGTGAAGGACATTTGACGGTCAGAGATGTCTCGAAGGAAACAGCCTCATCCCAGCAGGCACCTTGAGGGCGAGGAAGGAGGACCTCCGGTCCCTGCCACCTCAACCTTACCTAACGGTGAGTAACAACCTCAGGGTGTGAAGTGCATGTCCTCTTTTGTATGTGTGCGTTTTGTCAAAATATGTCGGAATTAATTCTCGTGCGGTTATTACTGAATTTATTAATTTTTAGTAAAATTAATAAAAAATAATATTTTTTTGTATACCATTTTTATGAATTTGAAAGTGAAAATTTGAAATTGAAATATGACATCTACACTAAGTTATGAACTGTATATTGCTAAGTTAATTCTAATTCACACTTATCTTAATTAGTGGATAATCAGTCTAAAATGCGATATAGAGCGTCACGCGTGGACGAGTATACGAATAGATAGAGTCCGAGGAGAGAGGAAAACGCTTACCGGCGAGAGCGGGTGTGCCGGCCGGGAGCGAGTCTGGCCAGTCGTCGGACTTGGCACTCTCTAGTAGGCCTGATGTATGTTATAAGAACGTTAGTTATAAAATGTTATAATAGTTACTGAAAACATTAAATATCGTATTTGAAACAAAATTGAAACCATTTTATTTTATGTAGAAATTATGAGGACTTTATATAAAATTGTGATGCAATTTCTTGTTATGTTGCATATAGAAATAAATTGAAATATAATCCATTTATGTGTGATTTAATTAATAATTTGCCTTGTTTTTTAATTTTTATTCATAACGTTAATTTTATTTTGAAGTTATAACAAAATCTCGTTAATGGATGTAATTATTAAAAATGTTTATTAAATAATTATAGTAAATTTTATTTGTATATATTTGAAGATGCACAATCCTATATAAAATTTCAATGCTTACTTATACTATTAGTCTATACAATATATACATAGTTACAGGAATATAATATAAATATTTAAAATTAGTTTTTTTCAAATAAAAAGAGTAGCTATAAATCTTTTAAGTTATGTTTTCCACTTTACGTCAAATCTGGGACAATTAAGTAAACAAATTTATTATAGCCCATAATTTCCTATTCTGAAATCGTGCTATGATTCAAACAAAACTAATGTAAACATATCCTATAGGATAACAATACAATTTTTTTTTTTCAATTGTTTAAAGTTTACGTAAGTCAGATGTATATATATATATATAGGGAGGATATAGAGAGAGGGGTGGTGGGAGAAAAAAAAACTTTTTCTGTTCCTAAATCAAGGCTTGTAAAAATAAAACGATATTTTGTACTTGTGTAATGTAGAGAAGAAGATAATATGTGTGCAACAGAGTTCATTGTTATGACTCGCTTTTGCGATTGTTGTCAAAAGAGAGAGAGAGAGAGAGAGAGAGAGAGAGAGAGGGTGGGAGTTCGCTTGTTAGAGATACGAGTTAGAGTCTAAGAGAGAGAGAGAGAGAGAGAGAGAACGAGTGACGCATTGAAGTTAAAAATAGTGCAGACGCCGCTGCCGCCGCGGTATAACTTCCACCTTTTCTTCCCCGTGCCTCTACTGCTGGGTAACATCGTCTGTAATTATTAATATGATGGCATTTCCCCCGTCTCTACAATCATCACAAGACAGAATTTCTTGTGCTGATAGAGTTTGGGGCTACATTTGAATATGGGAAGCTTATGGTGCTCATGTTATAATAGCCATTGCACTCTAGGATGGGGTAGGTTGGAATCTTATAGTGCCTATGTAATGCTGCGAGTACATCTTAATTTCTTGAATATTTATTTCATAATTATTTAAAATTACTGTAATTAAAAAGGTAAAATGTGACATTTACAAGGTACTGTATTGAGCACCAGGACACATAAAGTGCAAGGTAAAATATTCTTTTACTAAATGAGGATAATTACTAAAAACATGTTATAATAACAATTTATTTAATTGAGTTATTTAGATTAAAAATATATTTATGGCATGTAGTTTACTTTTTCTAGGATTATATTATATTACGAGTAATAATACAAATTTAATAAAACTAAATGCATATTTTATAGTCATACACAGAATTGGCAATTGC
This sequence comes from Siphlonurus alternatus, assembly GCA_949825025.1. Classification (NCBI taxonomy): domain Eukaryota; kingdom Metazoa; phylum Arthropoda; class Insecta; order Ephemeroptera; family Siphlonuridae; genus Siphlonurus; species Siphlonurus alternatus. The sequence goes on along the minus strand of OX463782.1, from coordinate 11,336,043 downwards.
ATTTATTTATAAAAATAAAAATATAATTTTTGGTTGTTTTGGTAACACTTTTCTTCGTTTCATACATAATATGTTTATGTTTCATATACTGCGTATAAGTCAATATAGCAAAGTATTTAATTTAATTAAGAATAACAAAAATAGTGGTTTTCACGATCTCATGAATGCATTTTATTAACGTTGCATTTCTTCACCTGCAAATTTGATCATGTTTTACACCTGTAATAAATTTGTACGTTTATATCAGAATTGAATATTTTATAACGAGGTACTCTGATCGACTCTCAGAGAGACCTTTTACTTTTATAACGTCGTAGGTCTGTTATATTGCCAGTTTATATTGGAGGAAATTGTTAATTAATAAAATATCTGTCATCGATTAACTTTCTTATTGGCTGATGGTTTTTTTATAGTGTGTGGAAATTTTGGCTACAGTGCCATAATTAGCTTGGATGAAAATTTATATATAGTAATTATGTACAAATTTATTATAGGAAAATTAAAATTTCACCATGCCATTGCTAAAAGTGTAATCATAAGATATATAATTATTTAATTTATAATATACAGCTGTCTGTTGCGGTATGAGCTTGCTAAATCAAACTGTATGTTGTATGTAATTCTTTAAATTTATGATGTCACAATTTTATTTTAGCTATGTGAGTTAACTTGTTATTTCTCTATAATATACCTACAGCAGTTGGTAACAATTTAAATATTTTCAAGACATTATAAAAATATGAAACTGCTGGAAAATTATTATTTTTGCATGCATCAAATATATATAAAAGTATTTCAAATATTTTAATGTAAATTTTATTTTCATTGTATTATGCTTTATTACATGCACGAATAGTATATAATAATATCATAACGTAATAACAGTTAAATTAAAATTCTCTTGGAATATCTTTCTAATTGAATATAAAGTAAACAACATAAAGAAATATGTTTAAAAATAAATTATAATAAAATATAATAAATATTTATAATATTATAGTGGCACAGAGTACATAATATAATAATTTTTCATTTATGTATTTTCTGCATTAAGTTATATTTGCCGGTTATACTACACATATCACCACGGGAATGTGTCATTAAGCTGAGAGTGCCCCCCCCCCCCTCCTTCGCGCGAATTATGATGCTATTGCTTACCATGTGGGGTCTAGCTCGTAATACCACTTTTTGTACCATAATATGAGATCTCTTTTTATAATTATGAATTTCAACAATTTCTTATTAATTAAAATTTTTAATGTAGTTTTAATTATGTTTAATTTTAATTATCTCTTTGCTTCACACAAAAAGATGATTATAATTTACAAAATCAACAATGATGCGGGCTCAACCATTGTTGATCTTCTTTTTGTCATTGACACCTGATGGCAGGTGCATTGTGACGTCACAGCGACCAGACGCTAAAAATGTGGCTCACTAATAAGCTGACCTGCTCATTATATTTATAAAAAATTAAATATTTTTACGATATTTCTTTATATAAAAATATTTTTAGGAAATGACAAATAAAAAATATTAAATTATCATAACTCAAAAAATAACAGAAGGCTTTTTTTTTTAGTATTATTATTCCTATCATTAATTCCAAGAACATAATTTAATATTCATATGTATTTAATTTAAATAATAATTTAATTCAAACATCATTATGTAATGTAAATTATGACATTCCTTGTACAGTCTTGTACAAAATTAGAGAGACAACATAACTAACTCGGAAATTGTATTTTTTTTTTTATATTTTTTAACGCTCCGTCAATAACGTACACAAAGTTGGCCCAATATTTGAGGTTCCCCGACTGGTAAACCTCAACCTCAGCAGCTCTTGATGGTTCTTCCCCTTTCATCTTCAGAAGTTTGAAGAAGAAGTTGGCGGCTCGAGCATAATAATCCACCGCCAAAACCACCGCCCTCTTTCCCCAAATAACACTTCAATTTAGCAAGAAAAGCCTTAAAACACTTAAATATAACTTTAAAATGTTATCTTGTTATAAGCTTTTACTTTGTTGACGTTTTTTTTCTAAAGTAAAAAAATCAATAAGTACAGAATAATAGAGAGAAGGGTGCAATGTTATATAAAGCCTGTGTACAGGATTATAAAAGGGCACAAGTCAAGACAACTCTAACCAATGTATAATTTGCTATGTCATGTATAATATTATATAATATTTTTTTATTACAAAAAAACAGCTGCATTTCCAAGAAACAAGGCGATGAATTTGAAGTTTTGGGAAAGTTAAAAAAAAGCATTGTCTATCATAGCTGTCCCAAAAAGGTTCTAACTTCATCACATAGAAAGTTTGCATGAAAATTCCCACAAACAGAAACATTTGGTAACGATTATTCTTTCCCAAAGTGTGCATATATAATCACATTGCATGAAATAATTTATCTAATAATTATAACATTGTGTGTTTGTGTTCGAATTGTGTTCAGGTAGCGATTATTTGAGTTCTTTTCCAAGTTACCATGAATTATTAATTTTTGCCTTCAATTTTATGTATCGTGTATAATATAGATACAATGACAAAGGTATTTTAATTAATGTCAAAGTTTTTGGTACTGATTTACATACCCGGATATCCGCTCCGGATATTATAGTCCGAACTATATTATATATTGTCTCAATTCATATTATCAAAGTACGCTTTGATTATACACCATGTTACATTATAAAAAAAATGCAATCTGTTTTGAATGATAAAAAATAAATTTCACACATGTCACACATTTTTTTTTATTTTATCATCTTTTATTATAAACATGTCATAAAAAATGTTTATCATTACAGATCATCATATTTTGACAAGATATAAACGATTAAAACATACATTTAATTTATAAAAAATCATGTATATCTACTTGTAAATGTCATAATTTTATAACTCCACGTTAAAAAAAAACATATATAATATAATAAATCATAACTAACTACGATGTTTAAAATTATGATAGGTGGGAGGTAATCATAACAGTTATGAGAGGTTTTGGACGCTCGACAAGAAAAAGCTACTAAACGTGGTGTGACATTACAAATTAGCGCTCATAATCTGTCGACGATCAGCTAAGCGACGACGCGCGGGTTCACACGAGGGGGGGAGGGCATCGTTTATCATATTTTCCCTACCGTGGAGACGTTAGAAGAAGGGGGGGAGGGGGCTTGGCAGTCGCAACGGCGTGCGACACAAATATAACATTGCCACGAGGAAATGGTCTAATTTCATAACTTAATTAAAATATTTACTTAATTAAAATAATGTTATAATAAATCTTAACTATTCTACGTAATCCTTGAAATAATTTCTATAAATAATATCTCATGTATTGTAATTTCAATGCAATAATAAATTATTATTATTATTATAATAGAATTATTGTTTGAAAGAAAATGTTATATTTTATTATTTCATATTATGTGCTGAAGGTGTTTTCTATTTATGGTGCTGATCATTGAAGTGTGATGGAAATTAATTGATTATGTTTTAGCATTGATGTATTATTGATATTATAGAGGAAATAATAATAATATATATAGTGATGATATTGTGTGGGTTTGATTTGATGAGAGAGAGAGGAGAGAAGGCTCTCTCCCGCCCGCCCACCGCTCTAGACGTGATGGTACAGCGTCGCCAGATATGAAACACGTCTCTCTCTCTCTCTCTCTCTCTCTCTCTCTCTCTCTCTCTCTCTCTCTCTCTCTCTCTCTCTCTCTCAAGCAGGTGTGTCATAGCACGCGATTTATTGCCGCAGCCTGACAGGGATGAGCGAGGCAGAGGCAGCAGCAGAGGCTAAGATATTTTCCCGTCATAATCTCCCCCAAACCTCCTATATAGTCTAATGATAGCCTTGCAAATGAGCAAGAACACTCGCATATCTCTCATCAACAATCTTTAAAAACTCAGTCACAACTTTTAGAATCACCAAAATTTAAAAAAAAAAAAAATGTCGCCACATATTTCTTTTATAAATTTTAATAATACAAACTAATTAATTTTATTTTAATGATGACAGAAAAAGAACCTTTTATTTTTTTTTTTTAATACCAAATTTTTTTAAAAAGAATATGTTGTTTATAATATAACAAACTAATAAATTTGAAAATTTTTAAAAAATCTTAATAAAAAACAACTTTGAGTACATTCTTGGATTACATAAGTTTGATCTGATGACATCATGACCTCCATGTAATTTTAGCTCTTACTACTTCATATTGTTTCAAGCAAAGTAGTAAAACATTTGCAGATATTTTTTTTGTGTGTGTATGAAGGCTATCATCGCCGGCTTAATAGTCTTGGTGCAATAAAGCAACCCCCCAGTCAGGAATTTATGGCACGAGCTTTTGATCTGAATTTTTTTTTTATAATAGAAAATATCTTCATATGTTTGATCTGGATTTTTAGAATAATATCAACTTTGAAATATTCAATGTAACATGATGTGGTACAAATTAATAACCACACACTTTTTATACAATTTTTTACAATCTATTTTGGTAATGAATTATTCTTATGCATATCTTTATGAACTTAAAACATTAAAATAAAATTTACATGTAGACAAAAATAATAAAAAATTATTTTTAAAGATACACCCTCTTTTTTTATTATTAAAATCTGTTCATCAAAAAGTTTATTTTTTATTACTTTAAGTAAACTTTCAACCCACGTTAATAATATCAAAGTTACTCAAGCAAAAACACCAAGTTAATGTTGTACATAGTATATAATATAAAACTTGCTGATTCTTTATATGATAGAAATAAAAAGTAGCTTTGTGTAAGCGTCTTTAAAAATTGTTATCAGTTTGGAAAAAAAAATTAAGCAGAAACAAGTGTTATGATGTCATAAAATATTGCAAAGGAAAACATTATGATAAAAAAAAATGGATTATATAGCTCAATGTAATAAAAATTATAAACACATTTTCAATAGTTCTTCCTAGAAAGTTAAAGAAAATTAATTATAGTTTTAATATCACGGGGCCTGGTTATGAACACAAGATCCGCCGTATCATCCTGTCAGCAATGACAGACCGGCGTGACATGACTAGCGAGCCATCTAGCGGACATCTGCTGAAGCTGGGCAAGCACCGAGTCACTTTAAGGTAGAACCGTCGCTCAACCGGAGACCGAGCTAGATATAAAACTGTATATCAAGATTCTGTCCTGATTAATTTTAAAATGTGTTTTGAATTAACAGAGCGTGCCATCTAGCGGACATTTGCTGAAACTATGCAAGCACCCTCCATATATCTATAGGTTTGGTCCTGCAATGTTCATGCTAGTGTATGGTATTTGAGAGCATACATTTTTGACGGTGAGGTTGTATTAAAAGTATTCATATTCTAAATTAGAATTAACATAAGTTTATCTATTGTGAGTAGCAGCGACCGTGTTAATCTGCATAATAATAGGAAGAATAGCTGTCTTACTGGACATATATAAAAATATAAACAAAATTTATTACTGCTTTACACACCACGAGAAAAATTAGACTCCCAGGCGTTTAGTTGATAAGCAAAAATTAACTTTGGTGAGCCAGAAAAAAATACTCAACTATTAAAAATTTAATTGTAAAATTTTGGATGTATAAATTAACACACAATATAGCTTTTTAAATTTGTATTTTTATTATTCATATTAACCATTTAAATTTTGAAGGAAGAAAAACTATATATCGTAATTTTTATGTGGATTATTTATAGGAAAATTTTTAGTATCAATTCCAAAATGTAAGTAATAAAAACTTGTAAGTCAGAATCATTCATGGATACAAAATAGTGAATTTTATTAGCATTGGTACATGACTGATTCTGCACCTTAAAATTATGAGGCATTATTAAAAATCTTAAAAAATTTGACGACCCAACAACTTGTATAGCTTGCAACAAGAAGTACACTCATCGCCTTGGAAAATTTCCCACTTGCAGCCTTGTTAATCACCATGTCCTGTGTTATTCTTCCGGGGCATGGTGATTAATAAGCTTGCAAAGGGAAATTTTCCGAGGAAACGACTGAATCGGTTCTACCTCGCCAAAATGTACCTCCTTAGTTTTGCCCATGTCCGATCGATTGTTCCTCCAACTGTGGAGATGACTGTCATTTGTTTATCCTTGCAGTGACCAAGGCTGTGGCATTAGCGTACTTAGTGTGTACTTATGGTAATACAAAGTATTTATCATAGCAAATTAATTAAAATTGATGTATGTCAAATGCATATTAAAGTATTAAATTTTAATTATCTAAATAAGTTATGGTAAATTTATTAACATTAGGTATGAAATTTATGACGTTTACCAGTTTTATAATGAAGGTTTTTGTATATTATTTTGTTGTGCATTCAGAAATGTGTAAATAATATAAAGGTCTCATCTTTGCAGCAACTGCATGGTGTAAATTTCTTAACTATTTTCATCAAAGATCATTGATAAAAAGTACATATATATCTAATTATATTAATTAATTATCTGAGATTCCGACGGTAATATGAAAACATCGTCTTCAGAAATTGCATTATAAAAAACATCTATATTTATATATTATATTTTTATGCTGTTTTTTTTTTTTCCTTATTTATAGTTATAGTTACCTGTTTATAATTACAATCTAGGTACCTCGCAAAAATCAGAAGAAAAAAAAAATGTTGGTTACAAAACTGTGGTAAAAATTCCAGCACTACTTTTTGGTATGTAGTTTGAATAATCAGTGATCAAATAAGGAGCAACTTTTTTTTTATTTTTTTATTTCAAGGTTTTATTTATAATCAGTTTCCATATGCTTTAATTAGGGCGTCTGTAGCGTGCAAGTATCTATCTTTTATATTTTATACAAATAAAATATATGGTGAGAAAAATAAGTTTTGGAAGAAACCTATTCCTAAATCACTGACATAGAACATTACGTAAGCATAAAAATCTTTTCATGCGGCGTTTACCCAAAAATACAAAAATAAAAATGACACGCTGACTAGCATGTTCACATACTTTTGTAAAATAAAAAAATTATAACAAAAATATTTATTGTCAGACAAAATCCAGTAAAGAATAGTTTTATTTGTAACAGTCCAATTTTTTTTTTTTTTTTTTATTTATTTAGTCAAGCGGGGGATGGTACATCATCTTAAACGAAACTAATCAAAACGATCAAGAAAATCATATTTTTGTGTATCCTGTGTTAATATAAAAAAATATGACAAGTTATTTTCTATTATATTTTTTTATTTACCTTTCACGGCTTATCACTTAGAAGAAGCATTTCACGCGCAAGTTGAGAATATTGGGCAGACAATGTCGAGGAAATACGCTTCAAAATGCTCAGCCACCTTTTTATTATTTAATAGAAAAAAACTTTACCATATATTCATACACCGTGAAAATACTTCCATTTTTATATAAAATAAAAAATTAAAAGGATGTTTCCTGTTAATATGATATTGTTATAATATTTATAATCAATTGATAATTTTAATTAAATAAAATTATATACACTAATTAAATTAATAGAAAGAAGTAACCTAATTAAAAATATATATATATAAAGTCATCATCGTGATTGTGTAATTAATGTATATTTTTCACATTGACCCAGCTCGATTGTGATTGGTCGAGAGAAGGTCACGTGGTGTGGGGGAGGAGGTCAGGTATGCAGACAACTTTGATGACGCCTCATCATCTGCTATTATTAGGATCGCGGACCAGAACACCCGCTATATTCGCATTGTTTCTCGGCGGCTACGTCGATATTCTGTAGCGCTGATGATTCTAAACGTAAAATAAAATCTCAGTATAATAAAACCACATTACCACAGACTTTATACAGCTGCTGGGATCAAATTACAAAAAAAAAAGTATGACTCAAATATGATGGTTGATTTTTGAACCAATATTTGTTCTCATAATAAAATGTAATTACTTACCATATTCTTCTAATGTTATTGTTTTATATTTGAACTGCTGAAAGTTGAAATTAAAAAAATATTATAAAAATTTAGCTATACATTTTTTAAGGTGTTTAAAACTTTATTTAATTAATTGTGCCTTAATTTTAACTCACAGATCATAAAATTTAACAAAAGTTTCTCTCTTTATTCTCATATCACTGCATTGATTATTTACCCCACTTATATGAACAAGATTTATTTAAGGGTGGTCTCAAAGAAGATTAATGTATCATATTTTATACCAACTATTAAATATTAGTTAATGACATAACATGTGCATGTTGTGCGAGGGATTACCCTGATTATACACCCCATATAAATTTTCTTCATCCCGGGGGTGCTATTAATGTATCATATTATTATCAGTATAGGGTCGAGACTATAACAAAATCTAATAAGCAACCACGTATAGTCTGCGTCAAGTGTAGACGTCATGACGTCAGTTATAGTCTGAGTCAGGAACATTTTCATGAAGTCACGAGGGTCACGTGCTAAATTGTGTTTTTGTTACCGAGAGGAATGTGTCCTCCAAAACTAATGACTGGTGTCATCTTCACACACCTCTGATCGTCAGCTCCAGTTTGGACATCTCCATTTAATCGAAAACTTAACTGTGGTACTTAAAAACTATAAAAATTGTACATAAACTTTGAATATGTATTTTTAAGCCAAGAAAATGTCATATCAAATCATCACCTTATACTTCAAAGGATATTTTTTTTTTAATATTTAAGAAAAATTATAAAAAAAGTAATAAAAAAATTTAAAAGTCCTGTAAATTTTACAAATTGAGTCTCTGTATAAAAGAAAGATTATACGACAGTGTTTCAAAAACGTTGTTGACTGAAAAAAAAATATTTTTCTCCAGATCTTTTTTCCATGCCGACTTAAACATATTTTAATATAAAAAAGTGATATCTCTTAGATTTTTTTTAAAGAGACAGGTTGGTTTGTTATGAGTGGAGTGTGCATGAGAGATGCGGTGTTGATATCTGGCACCTCTTGTGACAGCTCTCTGACCCGGCTGCTCAAATGTTGAGATCAAGGGGGCGTGTCGGTGACATCAAACATGTTATGAGGAATGAGTGTCATGAGCTCACTATAATTAAACATATCTCACCCCTACAGTTATTAAATATTGTATGTTTATGTAATAATATATTAAAAAAAAACGGATGCATATCAATTTTTTGTTACTTATATAGACACAACACTTTTTTATATACTCTTAAGATTTCATTAGTTCTCCTTCTGTTATATCAAAATAAATAAACGTTGATTCTTTTGTTGAATGCAGCTAGTACAGATAAGTCATATTTATGATATAAATTATCATAAATATGAAAAATATATGTACAGTCAATACGGGAATTTCATTTTTACATTTTGGGTAGCACGGAGATGCCCGAAGCCGCCCGAAATCGGGATGTAGGCAGAAAACCCTATAAAATCCTATGTTGTACGTGTTAACGTAACTCACAACATCTCTATGCTATAAATAATAGTTTTGGTCGACAAATACTTTTTTTCACTTAGTATTGGTTCTTCTTGTCACCATTTATGAAAGAAAATTCTACGAAAAATGATGCGAATCTTCAGGAGAAATTAATTTCGAGAACAACTTTAACACGTATCTGTTATGCCTCTGACAATGTTTTGCCTATACACAATCGTGACGTCATATCGTTTTTGTGACGTATGGTGAAAGACCCGTATTATAGAGCAAATAAAATAAAGAAAAAAATTATTTTCTGTTGTTACGGTACAAAGTTTCAAATCCCTCCTTCTATTATAGCTTATCACATCAGCTCTCGATGCATTGTCGCTCTATCAATGATGCCCGCTCGATTATCTAGTGAGTGGGCGGGCATTGTTGAGAGTGCGAACATTCTTACAGAGATAAGCTATAACAGAGCAGTCTCCTATACTGTAAGAGACTACCCTGATGGCTATAAGTAGGGAATTTAAACTTTGTACCATAACAACAAAGAATCATTGTTGTTTTATTTTATTTGCTATTGACTGTACATACGATAAAAATGGAAAGATAATACTCGATTATTATTGACAAAAAAAATGTAGAACAAAATTCACTTGATATTGTAAATAATAATAAAGTTTATTATTTTTATTCGCGGGTTAATTACGGCGATATTTCTTAAGCAAACACGGTAACGTAATGAACATCTCTCAGCGATGATGTGATCTGCCCCACGCCGGGGAGGAAACTTGAGATGATACAGCGAGCAGTGAGATGGAAAATGTCCCCCCCACCCCTCCCTCTACACCCACATCCTAACTAACCTCTCCGCTCCAGGGATAAATTAATTGCTACACAAAGTTTTAGCGCTCATGTAAGATGGAGATGTATAAAATGAAACATAATATTCTTACATTCGTCACTATAATAAAATGCTGAGGTATTTAATTATGTTCTTCATAAGATATGGGATTCATTCATTGAATTATTCAAAGGTTTTTGAAATTTATTTGGAATGCAACTTTTCTTATTGATTGTATAAACGGTTGCATAGATTTCAGTAAACAATTGAGGGTAGTTGTACAGATATGAGCTTTTTCTCATCGGTATGAACTAGACCGGAAAATCTTACTGCTCCCTTTATTACTACGGCATCATAAGCATCTTCAGCATCAGTGCGATTCCCCCTCCCCCCTCGCGGCACAGGCAAAGAGCGCACTCCCTTTCCTGACCTCTTGGGTCATATTACATATGGCGGGCCGGGTCATATTCCACGCTGTTAACCCCTTCCTCTCTCAACCCTTCCCTCCCCCATCTCAACTCTGCTATCTGTATCAATCGTAGTATAACTTTGCCAGCAGGCTATGCAAATAAATAACACATGCAGAACATATGATATATTTATAATTAATGTATGTTTAGATAAAAACTCTTTGCAAAATCGTAAATTATATTCATGAAATTTAATTGATTTTAAATATATTCTTGAATTACAATTTTGGTAGCTTGATATTTTTACAATATTATTTTTTATTTTTTAAATGTCATGATAAAATTATTTTAAAACAAATTATACCTATTTTAAAACACCTGGTTAAAAAGAATACAATATAATATTTTTTTATTTAAATATAAAAAACTATAAAACATTCTTTCTCATATGATATACAGGGTGGAACATCACTTCTTTTTTTTTATATATATATATAGATTGTTACTAGATTATTTGTACAGCTTTTTAAGTTATAATATTGAATGATATTTTTTATACATATTATTACAATGACTACTATAAAATGTCCCTTACACATATAGGAATATTAGCGTATAACAGATGATAAGATACTCTTATAGCTTGTATATATATATAAAAAAGAAGGTGGCTTGCATTACAATGGGATGAGAGAGAGAGAGAGAGAGTGGGGGGAGTGATGTTTTTGCACTCGGCTCTCTTATCACACTGCTCATCACGACAGCTGGATAAACCGGCCAGGGGGCGATACCCACCCACGAGAGCACACCGGCCGGCTATACCTCGACCCAGACACTGAGAAACCCCAATTGTACGAAAAACTATGCTAAGATGATATTAAAGAAACTAGATCTAGTAGGTGAATAATCTATCTTAAGATATATGATAACAATCTTTATTATAATTAATTTTTTATATCAATATTTATTTTGACAGGTCATAAGCACACAAATTATTATTGCATGATTAGATATCATGTAAAGTATAAGGTTATTAATTTTTTTGACATGTATAATAAAAATATTGTAATTTAATATTTTAAAGGTCATGTAATAAATAGAAAATATAATTTATATCAGAATTTTATATTATATATATTTTTTTTCAAAGGCAATGATGAGATTGCAATATTTATAAATACAACTTTTAAAATTGTACGGTTTTTCTTGTTATATCGTTTTTTTTTTAAAGAAAAACAGCAAATTTCATAGTTCTATAGGTTTTTTAGAAAACATGAAACAATTTTACGCCTGTGATTATTCACTACCCATGAAACTATTTGCAATGAAGTGTAACAAAATATATTTTATTAATACATTTAAATAATAATAAAAAAAATATTAAAAAAATTGCAATATATTTTTTTATTCACTATAATAAATAAACACGTTTATATATTAATCCCTTATACAATATGCATATAACTGAACTTAATACATAAGGGTACGTTGGAAGATTATCCATTATTTTTTTATATATAAAAATTGATAGAAAAGATTTATCCGAGTGTAAAAGGTGGACAAAGAGGGACATGACAGATGACAGTGATGACACAGCCACCAATCGGCTCGGGCGACTGTCATTGTTGTCACCGCGGAGCATCTGCCTTCAAAAACTACTACACCTATCTACCGGTTTTTTTATAAAAAGACGGCCGCCATTGCTACTGCTGTTATATTTATTTATAGAAATGAAAAAGAGACCTTGTCAAAAAAGTATCAATCAATAATATTATTTTAGAATGATTTATTTAAATAAATATTTACTGACAGTTGTAATTAATTGATAAATGTAACAATTTTGTTTTACAGTTTTTAAGTATATGAAGTAGAAAATTTAATATCAATAATATGCGTCAAATTTTTAACTGAACAATGAAAATATTTTAATTGCAATAATACTTAATGTATTTTTACATAAACTTATAATATAATACATTTCAATTTTAAAATCAGAAATTCACGCTTGATTTTATACATTGACAAATAATAATTACTGTCTGGTTCAATTGTGATTATACTCTAATGATCATAATTAGACTTTAAAATTACATATAATTAGTGCATTTATATCAATATGTTTTATACAATATTCATGCAGTTCTAACCAACAATGAGTGAAATTTGTCTATATCTGAGAGAAAGACAAATTGGTCCCATTATGGACGGTAAATGGGGCTAGGCGGCTAATGCTTACATGCTTGCCTGCCCGGAAATACGTCATTTTTATACACTCCCCCCAAGCAGCTTATGATATAATATAATTCTGTAGATATTGAAGTGTAATCTAGGACGGTCTTAATGCGATACTCAAGCCACTTAGCAAATTAAAAACGTCTCAATAAGCTGGTGAAGCGTCGTTTTGCGTGTGCAGCCGTCATGAGAAAAAATTGCTTCTAACAAAGATTACAGAAATAGAAAATGTTAATAACCATAAAAAAATATTTAATCAGAATATATACCAAAGAAGTAATTTTCATAATGTATTTGAAAATGTTCTATTTATATAAAACATTGTAAAGTTTTATTATTATTTTTATCTTTTAAAAGAAAACAAAGTATAAGGTAGCATTGATTTGCAGTAAATTCAGCGGTAAACTTGTCCAAAGCTCGTCGGCTCCGATTACTATAACCCAGCTATATGTATATATAGGAGGCAATTACGGTTGATCGATCGGGCCAGTTACCGGCGAGCGAGGGCTTACTTGCCGACAACTTGGCCTTGCCGTTCGCCCCACTATAAATTTGATTCAAACACGATCACAAATTAAAACACTATAGAGTTACATTTATTTACGTATAAATTTAATATCAAAATAAAAAAATATTTAATATTTATTAACACACAAAGCCGTTTTCCTAATGGTATAACACGGGAAAGTGAGCCTTATGGTGAAGCTGGCCACACGGTTCTCACGCACTCCCACGGGTCACTCGTGGGGGCTGCCAAGAGAAGACGTGTCTGGCACCTCCGCGCTGTCAATCACGCGACAATGCCACCTGAGTAGCAAATTTCATTGTTGCAACTTGAATGAAATCGGAATTTCAGCCAGGAAGATCATTTATAATCGATACAATTAATTCGGAAATTAGTTTCGAACATTTTAAACACTTAAGGTCATGAATTTCTTATGTATTATTTAAATTATTTGTTTCAATTTTGGAAATTAAAAAAAAAAAAAAGTCATAGAGAAATTTTGTGATACTTTTATCATTGAAATCTTAATAAATTGATTTTGTATTTATTTTCCATTAAGAAAAAAGGACGTTAACATAATCCATTGTGATGTACTTTCATCTGCCATTAAAATTAATCCACCCAAAATCTTGAAAGTAAAAAAAAAAAAAAAAAAAAAAAAAAAAAGTTACTCGAGATTTTTATTGGAATATTTTGGTCCCGCGAGATTTCTCCCCCACATATATATAACGACGTATCATAGTCTATGATAACAAAATTTGCAATATTTACTCGTCGCTCCACTTTGGTACAAGAAAGGAATATTGTGTTGGGGAAACTCAATTCCAGATCACACCCCTGATGCTCTATAGCATTGACAATATATATATAAGGGGACGCGAGAATGTCAAATTTCATATTTGCTAAGCCGCCTCATATATACTTGCCGCCGTATTTACCCTAAGCTGCGGTGGTGAAAAAGGTCTTTATTCTTTCCAAGATCTAGTGAACTTGTCAAAAAGAATATATTTTTAGACACACTTTATTAAAGGTTCATATGTACCAAATTTTTTCAAGCGTATAATCCCTTACCATATATTTGTAGATTTGTATATCTTTAATATATAGTAGCAACCTTTGTCGGTGCCATGACAAAAATATCGCACTGTAATATCTCACCAGACATATTTTGATAATTTTTTGTATGGCTGTACATTGCTTTTAAATGTGCATACAAAATTATACTTAAATGATTTTAATGATTTGAAAATTTACTCCCAATTAATGGAAGAAATTGAATGCAAATTGAAATTATACTTTGAGCTTTTATTTCATTAGGCGCGACTCATGAAGAAGATAGCCATGATATATATTTTCTCATGCACTATAGCCACATATGAACTACAGGCTAATAGCCGTGGTAAGTGATAAACCCGGTTATCTAACTGCATGGTTATATTTCTAGTGAAAACCGCGTCAAATCATTTATTGTACTATTTTATTTCTGAAAGAGCAAACGTTCTCGTTGAAAACAAAGAAAGTGCGTTTTGATTGACAAGAGTTCATTCACAATCTTCTCACTCGTAAGTCACTCGGCGTGAATGAAAAACGCCGCTCCCTCGAGCTCTCAAGAGCAGATCGAGGGTTGCTAATCCATCCCCTCTCACCTCTGCTCACCTCTAGCGGGGGTGGCTGCGAACACGTGGGGAGCACGTGCTTGCAGGCAGCTGAACCATCAGTTCAAATATTGGGGCGTTTTCATGCTCAGAATCATTATTAATAAATATAAAATTATAATTCATTATTAATTTGTGTTTTACCGGCGAGTTATGATCTTGAATCCTACCATGATTAATCTTAGTGTATTGAAGATTTCTGTCAGACGGAATTGAATGAAATAAATTTTAAAAATTTGAGAATGTCCTGAATCGCTTATGGGTTGACCAAATTCAAGGGGGTGATTTTTTTTTTTTTTACAACTCCATTTCCGGTTTCTGTCCATGAGGACTCATCAGTATTTTAAACATTCTACCTCAATTGTTTATATACAATACTGATCAGAAGGATCCACTTCAAAATTTAAAAGCCATGGCACCTATTGATGGTAAATTCAAAGTCTTTTTGCATTCAAGGGGCCTATTCCAAGATCTCAATCAACTGAGATTCATCATTAAATACCTATAATTAATCTTCAATTATTAGCGACTAAATAATTATTTTTGTAAGTTGCTATTTCAATGTCTTTTCTTATAGGGAAATTTAAATTTGATTTTCATGCACTTAATTATTCAATTTTTTAAAGTAATTTCGTTTCATTGCTTGATAGTTTTTGTTTTCATAATTACAATAATGACAATCATACATGCATGAACCAAAAATATAAAAACTTGTGTTTGAACAAAGTTTTTGTCGTCAGTATTTTTCATCTCGATGTTTTGATATTGAACTTTATATTTTATCTACAACGTCTCTATATATCTATCTCTTTCATAATATTTCACTCTGTGGAGACAAAATATAAAAGCTAAAAGCAGCGTGCTTTGACTGTATGATATAAAATATCATAAGCCAAGGCACGAAGTATGAAGGGCCACTTGATGTTTGAGAACTTCATAATCGAGAGATATAATAAGTATTCCCTAGACGTCCGCCGGCGTGACACTTCACACCTCCCACGAAAACAACAAAAGATCTTTTTAAGGGGAGGGAAATATTCAATTTTTCAGGCGTTCGCCAAATACCTATTGTACATCTAAAATTTTGTCTTCATTTATTTTGTATGTACGTCGATAATATATATATTGACAATATGCCAATAATATTAAAATCCTTTTTATTTATTTTTTTTTTCATATATACATTTTTGGCATACAACATGAAGGTATTATATTTACCGTTTTTTTTTTTCTTAACATACAACGAACTTATATAGAATTACAAACATCACTTGAATGTATTAATACTGTGTGAAAATATGGTACTTTATTTTATAAAAGTAATAAATTTAATATGTCAATTTATATTTAAAAGTTCAATGTGATTAATTCTAAAAATATCAAATGAATTTTATATAATATATTTTTTTATTTTAATAGTTGTATAAATTTTTTTATCTTTGAATTCCCTACTCAATTAAAACTTGTGATCAGTATAGATTGCTATGTTAGCATTCTCCCTTGCTCATCAGAAATAAACTGATGTCACAGTTATGTGGTAGTAGTATAGCACATATAACATCGTTTGAAGGTATCGAAAAAGAGCAAAATGCTTTTGCCCCCACCTACTCTTCCTAAATGCTGAGTGTAAGCCAAGATTTTGGGCAGTTCTCTTTGGGGACATACGATGCCATTATAATACATATAAATAGAGCGCACAGTAGACAGGCAATTGTTTTCGTCGTCCGGGGCGCGAGCCAAAATATCTTTCTCCTCGCTTTTTATATATTTATATATATATTTTTTTATATATATTCCCTACTCATCTACTACTATTATACCTTTATATTCTCCTGCATGCTTACTCTTTCTGTTTTTACAGTAACTCTTGGTACTTCTTCTTATTATATTAAAAGAAGAAGAGTTACGCTAATTTGTGTGTGACTCTGTCGCCTTATGAAATTACGTCACAAAGAAAGTACTTGTCGTCACATGAAAATAAATTATAACTAAGAACATAATCTTCAGTACACCTTTCATCGTCATCACCTTGACGTAAAAAAAAAATATTCAGTTCCATAACATTAAATATTATTTCATGTGTGACATATTTTAATGAGTCTACTCTAAAGCTTTTTCAAAATATAAGTTATGATCTTTAAAAAAAAAAAATCTAAAAATATATATTTTTTAGAACATTGCTACAATGTGTTTTAAAATATATACAAACTGTTCTATTTGCAAATTATATACTATAAATAAATATTATATTAACTTAACTTTTTTTTTTTTTATTTCATAAATGTTTATTTTTAGTATAAATTAACCTTAAAATGAATTAAAAGGTAAATTATGAATACTAATTCATTCTATTATTATACATATAAACTGTGGCACGTATTGTTGATGGATACGTTTAGTTGAATATAGTATGTAATATTTTTTTTATATGACAATAATTCAATTTACATAATTTGCTAAGTCACGTAATTTCATACAAAAAAACTTTCAATTTGCGTGTTTATGAAAATTGAACGTGCAGATTTGTTGTCGACACGTCAGGTGTGACACGTCAGTTCGCGTGAGGGGGGGGGGGTAGGGATAGAGATGTGGTTTTTGCAGCACTGCCCTCAGGCCCCTCCTCTCCTGCTGGAGTGTGCCGGCAATTACCAGAGAACACGCCATTGAGCGCCATACAGTAACTTTTTGCGTCAATTTAAATACTCCAAGAAGAACAAATAGCAATAATTAAAATTTTATTACCTACAGTAAAGAATTTTCATACATGCGATATTATTCCAATCATAAGAGTAATAATATTATTTTCTTTTACCATATAGTAATTTTTTTTTGTGCTCGTAAAAGCTATAGAAAATAGCTTTGTGTTTTGTGATTCAACGGTTGGTTGTCATAAAATGTAGTTTGGGGGCGGCGGTCAGTAAAGGGGGGGGGTCTCTCGGGGGCGGGCAAGTTTGGTGTCCGGGGACCGATAAAACGATCGTGCAATATCCACCGAGATCATGCAGCAAGCAGTGATTGTGTATATACCCGAGGTACGGTATTGGCATATTGATGGCCAAACTTCGCAACCACAATATTTTCTCATAAAATATAATACCATTGTTAGCTCTTAAAAATAATAATATTTTTATATACATTTTAGATTGAAAAAAATGAGACATAGTTGTTCTTAGAACTTAGAAAAGAAAATTAGTTAATATTTTTACAAGAAGCTTATAGAAATATTATTTTTAAAACTTTATCTCATTAACTTTTGGTTATTAACAAGAAGAAGACAAGAAACATTTACCAAGCTTAAAAAGATTATTCTCATAATTCTGTTCTTTTCTCTCCCTCTCTCTTTATTCTCTAAATGGAGTGGAGCGGAGCGTTTCTTCAAGAAGTCGCGGGGGCAATTGGGCGCACTAACCCGGCACTGTAGCAAGGGAGACATATATGAAAAGTGACTCTTTTGATTGAAAAATATTTTTGATGAGAAAATTTTTTCATTAAGCACCATTAAACTTTACAGATTTTTTTTTGACATGTCTATTTTGAACAAACAAGAATGATAAATAGTAAGGACTATTTGGTAGGGAATTAAACTTTATGTGTCAACTTTATGAAATATTTTTATATTCTTATCAAATTCATTGACTTATAAAAAAAGTTTTCAATGAAATTTTATACATGATTAATAAAATGTTGTCTACAGTAAAATGTAAATTTTTAATATAAAATAGTTTTATGTCATACATAAAACATTGGAAAATTTTATATTATATACAACGTCAAGATGGTATTATAATATATTATAATTTACTATCGTAATTAATTCAACTTTTCAATCTTATCGGAATAAAGAGAAGCTTAAAGAGTTTAATGTTTATATGTTCTTGCAATATGGTATGCATTAATACTTGTTATATGTCGCCCACTTATTATATAGCAGTGGACTGTCTATAACAGCATCGGCTACTAAATCTCACGAAACTTGTCGTATGAAATATTCTGTTGCATTTAGTAATACATTACATCAATAACAAAAGTAGATATTCTCTCGATACTTTGGAATATGCAGTCTGCCACAACAAAATCAAGGCGTTGTCTAAAAAAACACATATCAGTCAGTCTGTGTCATTCTATAATGTTATATTTTATAATAATGTCGTGAATTGAAATTGCTTTGGTTTTATTAAATTGTAAGAAATGCATTGAAATGGAGGATTATTGAAATTTTATAATTTTTTTCGATTCTCAAAATTCTAAAGATATAAAATAGGCGTACATAAAACTACATATTATACACTTTATGTAAAAAAAAATTGAATAGAATGTAATATCTTTTATCTAAAACTATTAAAAGCAACTTCCATCATTGGTTAATAGACTTAAACGTTAAACTGTCCTCTCTATTCATGATATTGTTATGACGAGAAACCTTACTAAAAATATGCACACGAGTAGAAAATGTTATATGTATACCATATATGTTATTTGAGAAAATAAGTAATCCTATATAATATATAAAGCAGCTATAGTTATTTCTGCTTGAACAAAAAAGTTAAGCCTATTGCCCTTTTTTATAAATACATATAACAACATACATATATATGCATGCAGTTTACAGTATTTACCTATAACCACCCCCCTGCAATGTATGAAACACAAGCCAGTTACCATACATGCAATAGTATGGCCTCTAGGGGATGTCTCACAGTATTTAGGGGAGGAGGAGGAATATGTCGCCACTATATATGACATGATGATATGTTTACATGCATCGCTCCATTGACGTGAGCTGGATATTACATTGGTCATTCTATATATTGCTGCATGGGGAGAAGAAGACAACCGTTTATATATGACATATATTTTATTTGTCTAAGATGTAAGGAGGGAGAAAAAAATATATATTGAAGTTCACTAAATCGATACTCCTCATATCAGCTGATTGGGCTTGCAGCTGTAAAGATCGATACTTATTTACCGACCGACTTGACTCAGGTTTCCACGTTTCTTTTAGTTAAATAATTTAGCCGTTTACAGATATTTCAGGGTGAGAATGGACCTTTAGATCTAAACCTTGACACCTATACCTGTTGAGAGTCAATTATGCCATAAAAACATACAATTTCTATATATATTTTTACACAGGTAAAACTTTATGATTATAATTCTGTCTGTGATTTAAATATTGTATAATTTTTTTTATCAGAATGAATCTAAAATTCTCATCACAACTTGTTCATGGGTACAATAATTACATGATATAATTATATGTGTGTTACCATAAATATTAAAACAGTAAAGTGATGATTAATAATATATAATAATCTTGTTAGTTAATTATTTACATTTTTAATATGCTAATGACTTAAATGTTATTATAATGCTAATATTTTTTTACACTCTTATGAATGTGTATATTATATTATGGTGTTAAATTTTTTGATAATAATATATTTTTATTTAAAAAAAAAAACTTAAGATAATTATCTTACAGTGACCTAACATAAAAATGATAAATTATGATAAAAGTGGAGGCGTCAAAAACGCAGTTTGCTCGTTGTGCTGTCAGGTATATTTAATTTAGCGCTTCCTTCCTTGCAGGGCTAATTACACGGTGCGAGATTCCGAAGAGATAAAAAAGTTATGCTGGGAATATTATGTAAATCCACGCACAGCGGCAGCCTCAGGCAAACTTTTAACAATGGAGATGTAGGGGGTGGATGATGCAGGTGTTAGTATGCTAAGGGTAGTAAACCGTCTCCATGCAAAGAAGTATGCAGCTGGATCTAAACAGTATTGTAAAATATTTAACTTGGGCGCACCTTTCTTTATATTATTTTGAATGAATGTCGAGTGTAAGGAACTCAAATTATATAAGAATGAACTCATACAGACGTTTGTTATGTGAAACGTGTTTGAGTTAAATTATTTGCAGAAAAATTAATTAAAAAAGGTGATGAGAGTTCTGCAGGTATAATTAATTTCTATAATTTTCAACATTTTTGTTCATAAACAGTATAAAACTTGTTTTTCCTCTGTAATTATGATTTTAATTATACCTTTATAATTAATTCAATTTATACATTTTTGTGTATGTTGTACACATGCAGTAGTTTGTAAAAAGTCAAATCTAATTTTATTTTCATTACAAAATGAGCTTGGAACTTTTATTAATATAATTATATTCAATATGTGTCTTAAATAATCTAAGTCAGCATGAATCGGAAAAAAAAGCAGTACAATTTCCCTCGTGTAAGTTTGGAAATCTTCAGTTCAGATTGTTACAAAATTTCAACCAATGACAGAAGGAGTTACAAGACCACAGTATCTCAACAGCGCCTTGATGTATGCAACTTGTTCTACTCCACACTCTTATATAGTTCTCGTAGTTTAAATATGGTGTGACGTCACGCGACCCTTCCATTAGTTTTGTATTGAAGGGTCGTGACGTCAAACCAAAAGTAAGCTACGAGAAGTATATAAAGTAAAATCTCAGCACTCGGAAACTTAGCAGGATATTTCAGAAAACGTACTGAAACTCTCCATAATCAGCTGTATTATAATATCAAACGTTATGGCCAGATAACAAGGAGGTAATTAAATAAAGTTAGTGAGACGTCAGTTAGTCGTGATGTATAATTTCCTGCCCTGAGTGGGGGGGGGGGGTGCTTGCATATGTTTGCTGTGAATTAATTCGTCTGTTGTGTCAGCCCGACACCTTTACATCAGATAACCGCGAGCGACCAGGGACAATATTAAACACATTTTTACGACAACCTTTAAATCTTTTTATATATAACATTATACACGCAAACTTTGTTATATCAGTCATTCTGATCCATATATATACAAAAGTCATGTCAAAAAAATATATATATATAAAAAAAATCTTTGTTTTTATTATCTATTGTCACTGTTTAAGAAGAATGATAATTTTATGCAGTATATAATTTATAAACTTTAATTCATTGTTACTTTATTTTAAGAATTAGTTTTTATTTAAATTAAAATAATAATAAGAGTTTATAAATTATGTTAAAGAAGGAAGGAAGATATTTTAATTTTAATACTCTGTGAAAAATTTGCTTAAAATATTCATTTGTTTTCTTTGCATGGTGAATGATCTTAGTATACGTTACAAAACTTTACTTACATTTTTATAAAATATCATTAATTCAATTGCTTATAATACAATCAAGTTTATTCCAAAATAACTTAATTAGACCTTCCATATACATATTAATTAACATATAAAAATTAATTTTACTATTATATTTAATTATAGTTTGGTAGACGTATTACTCATGATTTGCGTTTAAATTTATGCTAACTCTGTGCTTCGGGGCATACGCATCTCTCTCTCTCTCTCTCTCTCTCTCTCTCTCTCTCTCTCTCTCTCTCTCTCTCTCTCTCTCTCTCTCTCTCTCTCTCTCTCTCTCTCTCTCTCTCTCTCTCTCTCTCTCTCTCTCTCTCTCTCTCTCTCTCTCTCTCTCTCTCTCTCTCTCTCTCCGCACCTGTTTAGTCTTGCCTACTCTAAGCCCCGTTGTCACATTATGACGTTGAATGAACTATGGACTGACTGGCCATTATTTATAAAAATATATAACTACTACTACTATGATACGGGTATATAATAAAATAGTAGCAGTAGTCGATCCATATAACCGATAATAACAAAACATACGTACAGGGGAGTATTATTTTTATTTATAAAATAATAAACAACGACTGTTTTAGCACACAATACGGAGATCGCGACTTCCTTCCCATTTTTCATTCTTATCTCGCTGCCGGTCTCCTGATGCCCCCCACCCCCTCATTCTAGGGGGGGTAAAGAGGTGACCAAGAGCACCCCAGCTTTATGGCTATCGTAAAAGTTGGTCTATACGCGCGAAAAATATTTTACGGCTTAGGGTAGCAAGTTGGGAATATAGGTAAAAATTTTATATATTTTTTGTTGTTATATTTTATTGTTATATATATGTTTGTATCTTGTATCTACAAAATATTTAAAGTTTTTGAGAGAAAGTATGAGAATGTCAAGAAGTATTCCAAATTTACAACTCTTTTGTTATACATTTTTTTTTTCTTGTTATTTTTACCTGTTACAATTTTTGCACCTGAATACAAATAGTTTAAGGTAATATACCTGTCTGTATATTTATCAACTTCTTAAATATATTTTTCTTAGAAAATTTTGTATTTAAGAAAAAAATGAATACCCTTTTTTTTATTATAACATATGAATTTGAATAACAATTATATCAAGTTTAATAATTGTAAAAGTTGACATGCAACAACAAATTTGAACTTTGTATTTTTGTCATGGGTTCTAAAAACATCTCTTTGAAAGTTTGTCCATTTCCTTAATTATGATCTCAAAATGATTTATCTGGATGGCATTTTTGGTAACGAGTTTATCTTCCGATGACATCCAACAGTTGCAAGACTCTGCTGGTTTACGAGGGTGCATCAGCCAGTGCAACATTGTTATTGTCTGAGCTATTTCTGGCTCGCTTGCCCCACAACCCCTATATATATGACTGCAGTCAGCTTGCATTCTAGATAGCCAAAGTTATATGTCAGGGGTTGTAAAAACCTCCCCCAACCCTCAGTCAAG
Organism: Siphlonurus alternatus; assembly: GCA_949825025.1. Taxonomy (NCBI): domain Eukaryota; kingdom Metazoa; phylum Arthropoda; class Insecta; order Ephemeroptera; family Siphlonuridae; genus Siphlonurus; species Siphlonurus alternatus. The sequence goes on along the minus strand of OX463782.1, from coordinate 11,312,390 downwards.
AAACCCCGAGTATTGTTGAGAGGGTGTTTATTGCATTTTTATAATATAAAAGGAAAAGTGCAAACTATCTACTCGCTAGACTCGTAAAAAATTTCAATATTTGACCAGTCAACTAAATAAGTGTCAAACTCAAACTTAGTTCAAGATTTTACCACTAATGGCGCTTCACTCTTTTACGCTTTTGAACAAGATTTTTGTTTTTTACTACATACCTTAAAATTTATTCTAATATTTTTATAAGAATCTAATTAAAAAATAAACGGACATTGCAGCCGTAGGGAAAGTGTATATAACCACACCTCATACTTTATGTGCTGCCCAGGCCATATAGTGTGAGATAGGTCGATATGGCCTATCTTTCAATCAAGTTACTTATGAAGAGCTCTTCTAATAATTCTCATAAATGCCCATCTGTCGGGGAGTGTCCTTTCTCTCTCTTCCGCTTCCCCTAAATGTAAGTTTCTGGTTGTTTAAATCAATTCCACAAAATGTTGTACTTAAGTTTTATGTAAAAAGATGATTATCACAAAATAATAATTATATTAAATACTGATGATATCTAAAGAATCTTAAACATCAATAAATAATTCATTATTATAATAATTAATTAAATATCATACAGACAGTTATTGATATACACCTGTAATATAAAGTTTTGAAAAAAAAAATCCCATCAACTAATGATTTTTTTTCTCCTCTCTTATATATACGTGGCATTATGAATTTATGAATGCTATCTTCTATCTGTGTATATATCTATACTGCGGCTATAAGACATATATTCACGGCGGGAGCTATAACACTCATTTCTCTGGGGTGTTGGTTACTGCAGTGTTGGGTTATGGCTACTGTTATGGACACTCGTATATTAACCAAACGTCATACATCCCCCGTGTAATTCTTATACAAGTCCATAACATGCCAATGTTTCTGATATATAACAACCTTAGCCTTACAAATGTGTGCCACGCACTCTGTATGCGGGTCTGATATATTAATTAAATAATAGATAATGTAATCGTATCTGAATTTTTTTAAAAGTTAGATAGTTAAGGTATATAATATAATTAAGCTAATTTTAAATATCATTTAAATAAATTTTATTTTAATATTAGTTAATTTTGAAGCAATATTACTTCAATTTAATTTTAGCTCATTGTTTCTATTGTTATTTTGATCTATGCTGTATAGCATAATATATTACAGAGCATAATATACAGAGCATAATTATGATTTTACATGATCGAATTAGGTTTTTAATTTTAATTATTTTCATATTCTTTAAACATATATTAATATTAATGATAAATATTTTTGTAATTGTATTTGTATTTATTACACATAAAGAACCGTGAGGTACATAGTGTTTACAAAATTGCTAATATCTGCGTAATAAGAAACATAAGAACTAAACATAATTATTATCATCAGATTTATAATAATATAATTATAATCACACATTTTCATATTTAATTACAATATAATATATAGTTGAGAAAAAATAAAATAAATAACATATTTTATAGTTATATATATTTTATTAATTAATAATAATTTAATTTCAATATCATTATTATTTATTATTAATTTACTATAAGGAAAGCATATTATTGAAAATTAGAAAATTCATTACGCATATCAACTGGGTCTAAAGCTTTGAATATAATTTGTTCAGGGAAAAGGGTATAATATTTTAAAACTGTTTTTCCTCAAATGATAAAAATTGAACAGTAAAAAAAAAATATATATATATATATCACAAAACATTTTTTATACAATAAGTTCAATGAACGAAAAAAAGAGGGCTTACATGAATAATTTTTTATTTGTATGAAAGACATGAAACTCATACATTGTCACCGCGTACATCGAAATTGATTATTTATTTTAGAACCTGGTACCAGCATATATAGGAAGTGCTATGATGAATACATCTATATCATTATATTATATAATAATATTAACCGTCGTATATATACATCTTAAGGAAGTTTCGTGTATATTTGTTGTAAGTTACCACGCGGGTGGTGGGAAATTAAAAAGCATTTTTGCTGTTGTATCTCCACATGCCTCCCCGTACCTCCCACCATGAGGCAAAAGGCATAACTCAAAAACGTTAAATCAATTAAAAAAAACAACAAAAATATCAAAAGAAAAAGAATAATGTGTTAATTTTTCTAAAAATATAAAATGTTTGTATATAATTTCTATTGAAATTCTATTGACTTTGTTAGTTTTTCCTCGTCTTCTGTTAAAATATACATAAAAAAAAGTTACAGTTGCAAAGTTTACTGTATGTATAATGTATAATAAGTTAATGTACTCAAAAGTCATGAAAGTTTCTTTAACTTGAGTTAAAAAAAAAAACACAGTAATTTATAGGAAATCCGATATAGGAAAAATCTTACTTTATATATACAAGTTACTGAATGGATAGATTTCCTGTATAAAATTCATTTTATAACACTTGCTATTCAGTAATAAATAATATCTAAAAGAACACTCCTTCAAAAGGTATGGTATATTACATCATCCAATAAACAATGTTTACGGTCCTAATTTGCCAGCGTAGCTCACGATCCACTATTGTAATATTATAAGTACATGTACTGTACATGATAGGGGAGTCCATCGTCCTTCACGATCGTTCGAATATTGTCAGAATTCCTCGAGTATGGACGAGTTATGGACATACCACTTTTGTGTTCAGTAGCGTGAGAGCGAATAGTAATTTTTTTTGTTTTATATTATTATGATGCCCTACCCACCACACTAGCATTGTTATGTATTACAGTCAGAGTATGAGCAGTAGTAATATCGTATTATTGATTTTTGTTCTTTGATGAAAACCGACTAGCCAACAAAGAAACCCGCTCCTTCTTCTCTGTTTCTTGTTCATAAACGAATACATCACAAAATAATATATTTTAACTTAAAAAAAAAAAAAATTCAAAAGAGTTTTTCTAAAATTAAAATTTTTAAGTATAACATTATTTTTCTTTGTCTTTCAAGCATCTTTTACAATTTTATTTTCATCTATTTTTGTAAAAAAGTTGTATGTGTATTCTATATAACACGTCATTAAAAATTTATATGTCAAGCTTTTTAAAAATAAAAATGTCACATTTAATCATCTGTAAAAATATTTTATTATCATAAACAGATTTTATTTTCTTGCGACATTTTTATAATTTTAAAATTTCCCGCTTATTTTAGATCAAATGTGACAGATGCTTGACCTTGCATCCACCCACACTCCATATGACAACAATACTGACCAAAATCCCTCCTCTTAACAATGACATATAATAGCAGAGTGCAATAAGAAAGGTGCAAAAGTTATAAGGGTCATTTCGAGTAATATTTTTTCACGGTTCATAAAACTATTGACGTTCTACAAGCCAATGTCATTGTGACCTTTACAATCAATGTGTATTTAAAACAATAATATTTCATTTAAAATTTTCATGAAAAGTATCATAAAAGTTAATGGAATTATTTTCAAATATTTTTTGACAGGACCCTTTCTATAATAATATGAGCCTGCTGTTATAGATCGGTAAAATGGGGTTAGTAGTTGTGGGAGGATGGAATAAAAATTTCGCAGCTGTCCGAGTGGACATGGGCTATTATTAGAGCGGCAGTCATAGCGTTTATCATTGACATTGCTGTAATATATAGATGTCTAGCGGGGGTGGGGCGGGATTTTGACAGTTGTATGCAACACCAAAATGTCAAACGTCGATGATTTCGAAACATTCATCAATTCTCTTGTTGCTAATTTTAAATAGTTTTCACTTGAAATAAAATTAGATATTAAAATTTCATAAGTACACAATTCAATTCAATTTATAATTCTTAATAGACAAGATTGGATGAGAAAATTCTTAATTAAACTTACATTGATGCATTTAATATTGCAGTATTGATTTAAAATCCATGCAGTTTATGTATCTAAATTGACAATGCCCAAATGTAAAAGAAAATCTCAATCGTGACGACCCTGAAAACACAATCCACTAAAATATTTTGTTGTGTTCAGTTTTAGATCACTAATAATCATTTAATGTAAATATTCAATGAATTATTTCCTGGTTGAAATAAAACATTATTTTATCTTTGGGTGAACAAATTTAAAAGCAGAAAAAGCAAATGTTTCAAGAAATTTTGGCAAGCCATCATCACGACATATATATAACACTGAAACGCATTTCAAAACTATGTTGTTTTGACTAGGAAATATATATATAAAAAAAAAATTTGAGCAATGTCGGTTATAACAGACAATGTGCGCTTGTTTATGCGATCAGCTGCCGTGAGTCACTACTTCTTCATATCAGCTGAGCTACTCGCGCGTCTAAAATTAGGTGGCACTAGGCAATAAACACTCTGGGGAAACGGACCCGCAGAAAGAATCACAGCCTATTATAACTGAAGAACAAAATTTATAAAAAAAAAAATCATGCATAATGTCTTGACTATGTTTTTTGTTGAAAAGTTTAGGGAGGCGAACATTATTATAATAGTGATGATCTAACAAGGATCAGAACATTAGATGAGAAGCTATCACCAAGCAACATTGTTAGAACAACAATGTGAACCATCTGCAACAATTAAAAACATACTTGGAATTATTTACAAAACTAAAGTTTTTATCAAATTAATATTCATTAACATTTTAATTTAAAATAAAGAATATAATCAATGTAAGGAATCTAATTTGCTAAGAAGAGATTGCTTGCCTTAGCAATAATATTACTAGTGACGTCACAGGCGACGAGGGTGGGGCTGTATCTGTACATTGTCTGCCTATTGCACTAGATGCGTTCTTCAATTCGTAGTCAACACGCGAGCCGATGATATTTTCTAGCGTCAAACCCTTTTATAACTCCATATCTTCAGCATGCACGCATGCCACTCAAATAATTCCATGTGGTGGTGATAAGCTTTTATTATTAAGATGTTATAATTCATGTCTTTTATCAAGGAGTATTAAAAATAATTATACGTCTTGAAATATTTCAAATGTGTTTTTATATTTTTTATTTCTGTGATTAAATTTAAAGGTGTTTTTTATTTTATTTGTTTTTGTTATTTATATTATTTTAAGGGGTGTTTAAAAAGTTGCATATATTTCAGGCGTCGACTAAAGTCATTATTTTAGCAGTGAGTTCTGTGGAAAAGTTTTCACAATAATCAACATTTATTTAAAGTTATAATCAAAATTGGATTAAATGGAAATTAAATGTAGTAATAATTACTGGTAATTAAGTTTTATTGAATCTAAAAATAATTACGGTCACTTTTTAATTTTCAAGCCTTTTCTTTTTTGATATTTTAGTACTAATATCTTCTTATAGTAAGCAATTTTACAACAAACCTTCATCAACCTAGAAGAACAGTCGTTTGAAATTACATAAAAACTAATGAATTAAATAAGTATTAAAAAAAATAATGAATTAATTAAATGGCTCTTAAATTTTCAAAAAAATCAGAGACCATATAACTGCAATTTCATTTTCATGTAAAATTCCTTTATTAAAATAAAACGATTGTGACTTTTTCTTGAATGTCTTCAGTCATTGGAAAATATTTTGTAACAAGCCTCCTGATTGGCGGACACATCTGAATTACTCCGAATATTTCCGACGGGCAGTAAAAGTTGCTAATTTTCTGCTCGGCCCACCCAGCAGTCCCACGACTGGAGGTGGTGGCCCGTGGGCCCCACTCAGGATGGACGTGAGGTCGCAATAAAGTGAACGATGATGATGGATTCACAAGCGTGGGCGACATCATGCAGCAACGATGGTATACACAGATATGGTAACGAATATTTATTATTATACGCCGCAAACAGCATATTGTTTTATGAGCCCACATCTAGTTCAAGTCATAAAACATCTGACTTTTTAAACAACAGAAAAAACAAATCTAAATATATATATTACGTTCTATATCCTAAATTATATTATATACACTATATCATCTATAAAAGATTATACATTCTGATTTCACAATTTTATACACCATAATAATAGAACCCACATGTGAGTACATTTTTTTATTATTATTATTTTTGCTATAATTGTTTATAAATTCAAGGATATTTAAAAGCTCATAAAAAAAAGATAACAATTGTTAAAACTAATATTTATGCACCTGCAATCATGTAATATATTGAAGTCCCGCATAAATAACTAATACATTACTATAATGTATTAATTGATTTCTATTACAAGTAATAAATTTATTTTTTTTTTTAATTATGTAATGGAGAAATTATGTTAACATATAGAAAATATTACAAATATTAATATTGAGGTTGATTTTTATCATTATTTACAATCTAAAGATATAATAATAAAAATAACATTATGCGGAGATATAATACCAGGATATACCATCTTCGTGACTCCTTTAAACTTTCTAGGAAACTCAAAGTGTGATATATCGGATCACGCTCTCTATGAATAATTATTTGTCCATATAAGGACAGAGTACTTCTCAACCACACGCGGGTAGCACATGATGGAAGTTCAATCAACGCTCTGTCTACCACACTTCACCCAAATATTATGACGATCTGTGATTGATGCTACATGGTCATAAACCAAGACTGTTTCCTCTATATGTAAACGTTTGCCAAGTGTTTGAGAATGAGGAAATTTTATAAAAAAAACTTTATTGTTCTTTATGTCGAGAAAAAGAGATTGTTTAAATTTAAAAAAAAAAAATACAATTTACATGATGATATATTTTATAAACAACACACATTTCTATCAATACTTAAAAAATTTTACAGCAAAAAAAATCTTTAATATTTGTATTTCATTTATTATGAACGTTATTTTCAATTATTATATATTTGAATATCCTACTCTTAAAATATTATCGTATAGTGATTCAGTTTTTCATGTGAGTTTTTCAAGCAGCAGTAGTAGAACCTGTTGTGTTGTATGAGGGGGAAGGAACATTAAAAACCATAGAGACAAAGAGAAACAGGGGCCATCTTTCCCCGTCTCGTATGAAAGCACAAATCTGAACCGAGAGAGCGCGGCTCGATGTCATTCAGACTATTTATAAGGTACAGTTGCACGCAGCACAAGTAGGATGGTAATGCATTTTTTAAAGGAAATACCCGCGGTTATCGGAACAATATTTAATAAAAAAACAATGGATAATAAAAATGGCGGGATGCAAATAAAATTGACAATCCTATAATTATTACAATTAAATAAACATCATTATAATTTACAAGTATTAACAATAATTCTCAACTATTGAAAAGGTGTTGATATTTTTCCCACGTGCTGTACCGTGCATGCAGTTCGCTTTTGTGGTTGTCGTTTTTTTATCATTTTAATATTCCATTTTTTTACCTTGCCGCGGCCGTCGAGTCGTGAGGGGGGGCGGGGGCAGTGGGCGGCGCGCTCTCAGGTGCTCGACCAATCACAAGCCACCATTTAGACAGGTACTTCGTCATAACCGCTGGCAATGGACCCAATTTAGTCGTCTAATTACTACGTGATTAATTTACACGTAACGTCTTATGACGAGCACGTCAGTGCTGCCTCCATCGGTCGTTACTTAAAACAATTTATTAGCATTTTAGTAACTTTGATTTATTACGATTAAAAATTATTAATATATTCTCATCCTAAAAAATCATTTAGCCGAACTATCTTTTATTAATTATATTTTGATAATAAAATATATCAAGTCCATATTTGGATACATTTATTACATAAATTATAATTTAACATGGTATAATTATTTATTGAATCTTTAATGACGTAATACATAATCTAATAATCAGATATTATCGAAGGATACCTGTAGATGAGAATTAAGGTTTCATTTTTCGTCAACACCAATTTCTATAATATTATACTTTAAGAATTTTATGACCATATCAACTTTTTAATTTTTTTTTTTCTTCGTGTCACGTGACCTTCAGATTTTTAATGATCTCTCCGGCATGCACCTGTGTATTTTAATTAGATCTGATATCAACAATTTTTTTAATACGTCAAAAAATAAAATTATTAAAAAGGGTAAAAATATATATATAACATTTTTATTATAGGGTTGGACCTGTGATAGATGAAAGTCGTAAAATTTCGTTATTAACCGTGAGAGGCTGCTGAGATTAATATAATAAGAACGGACAAAGCCAATAACAGATAGTATTTTATGTATTTTTCACTTTAGTTTGGTCATTAAAAATATTAAGGTACCATCGTTTTAGGGTTTCCAATAATTCTGATGACACATCAATTATTTTTATAAACGATGTGTGACACACCTTTAAAACTAAAAAAAAAAAAAAATGTGATCACTTTTTTTATATAGTTATAAAATAAATTATAATTGAAATTTTATATACATAAAAAGCTATATTACATAGCAATAAATTCTAGTTAAACAATACATGGTCATATGCAATAATTGTCTTGTGAACTTAAAGTTCAAAAACGTGATTTAACATTGAGTTAGATAAAACATATCCAATAATTTTATTGTCAACTTATTTGGTATAGGAAATAAAAGTCGACGCTGGCTAGACCAACAGTTGGAATATAGACGTAGACAAGGCTCCGTGGCCTTGCCTGATGCTGATAGGTGCATAAAGCGGCCATAAATTAAGAGAAACCTAACCAGAGGGCATCATTAGAGCACCAGGTGACAAGGAGTATCTCTTACCTTGCCGGGCCAACTTTTAATCTCGTGTGGTGGCGTGGTGGGAACTCAAAGAAACCATGAATGAAGTAAGGTTCTTGGCAAAATATTACACATTGGGTCGTGCAGAAAGAAATTCGTTTTAGCTAAGGGCCAGCAGTTTCTTATCTTTCCTAAAAATATAACGACCTTAAACCTAAATAATTTATAATGTCCATTTTTTAATGCTATATATTTTATTATTTTAATCAAAATGGTATTTTATAAAATATATGAGACGTAATTTTTGGTAATGTTAAAAATTATAATAATTAAAAATTTATTTAAAAAGAAAGAGGATTACTTCTTTTGGGTTAATGAAGTATAAAATAACGTTGTATTAAAAGGAGAGAAAAACTTATTTGGAGCAGACATAAATTTTGAGCTAATGTCTCGATAAACTTGGTATGAACGAGTTATGTATTGATCGTGAAGTAATATTTCTAGTACGTCAATATAAAAAAAAAAAAAAAAAGCTGTCGGGATTAAAATTTGGCTCACTTGAAAATTGCCTAACACTACATGCAATATTGAAATATTCTTTTAATAGGATTTATTATAACCTTCATTATTTTTTATAAAAAAAAAATAAACATAACTTATTATTAATTACCAACGTATATTTATTTAATGGTATTTTTTTTACTTGTTAATTTTTTTGTCTTGCATGGTCAGTTTTTTTAAATTTTAAAATATTTATCTTATATATAAGAAGTTTCGTGAGAAAATCTGCTAAGCAGTTCATAAGTTTTCTTCTTTATAGTTTATTTAATAGTTGCATGATAAGTGAGGACAGGTAACAAAATATTCCGCTACGACGAGAGAGGGCGGGCTGCAGAGAGAGTGTTATGTTATGTCACGTTAAAAATTTCCACGCACTATTTCATGGAAAGTGAGAGGAAACATGAGGACTCGAGACCAAGATCGGACCAAGATTAAAACTTTATGGAAAAAAAAAAAAAAAAAAAAGTATACACCATCATACTAGAAGGTACTGCTGTCTGATGCTATTATAACCAACCCTTCTTTTTATATCTAAACTTTTTTCTCTCATATTATGGTGCTTCCATATAAGAACTATAAACATATACATGTAACATAAAACAAAAAGAATTTGTCTAAAAACTCCCTCTCTTTTCTATCTGTCTAAATAAAAGTTTAAACAAAAGGTAAAATTATGGTTTGTCTTTTTTAACATGACTTAAAAATCATAAAAATACGTCGTGGGAAAGCTTTTTAGTGTTATTATGAGAAGAGGTAGATGACAAACTATGGCTAAGATTTGTTCCTTCAAAATATTACCTAATGAATTATACCTATCTTTATACCGATCACAACTTGGAAAACCTACTTTAAATTTTAACAAAGCATCAAATTTTTCAATAATTTTGTACCCATATATAAATTTAAATCAAAATTACGTCAATTTTATTATTTCACTGTGGAAGTTCGGGCGTTAAGGTCTCCAACAAAGCTCGGATATCTAATATATTTTTTTGATAGTAATTTATATAACTTAACTTTGACTTAGTTTAAATGTTATTTGATACAGAATTTCATACATCTATACTGCAAGTCCCAAGTGTAGCTATTTAACACACGAGTGTCTCGTCACTTGTACCACACGAGATCACGAAGAGACAAGAAATGGTAATTGCGCTTTAACTGCCTGGCAACAAATAAAATTGCTTGTAGTAATAACGACACGAAAAGGCGGCCATTTTTGATCGACTTGATGTCAGCGAAGAGGGGGGGGGGGTATTGAACATCGCTCGACATAAATCTAAAACTAATGTGGTCTAGGACAGGCCCCCCTTCCTCCCCCCTCTTGAGCACGAGGAGGAGAAATCTTGTCCGAAGTCCGATACAAGAGTCGTAAATCGGACAGTCGTGGAACAAACAAGCATCAGCGAATACCATTTTATTGTAGTCAAATATTATATTATTCAAACATTTTATATATCAAGAAACAATGTTCAACTTTTACATACAACAAAAGACGAATTAAAAAATTTACCATGGACAATATTTATTGCATTAACATTGATACTATAATATATAAGAAGGGATATATTATTATATGCATGTATGCTTACAGAGTGTTATCTTCAGTCAAATTCATGCTTTGTTTTCATTTTTGAACCAACTTTTTAAAACCCATTCTTTCAATAAGTGCCATGACCAATGATTTGAAAATGTTCTTTAAATTTACAATAATCCAACTTTAATTATAATAATTAAGAAAATATATGCAGGAGTTTAATTTTGGTAGGCAAGTTTTTTATAGTTGTTGATTCTCATCTTAAATGGAAAACTGCGCTTATTAGTGTGTGTATATGTGTGGGTATAAGAATTCATTAAGAAACATTTTATATAAAGGATTACTACTTTATTTATATATAAGTAAAGGAGAAAATATCTTAGTTAACTCGAAGTAACTTAATCTCTTCTTTGAAAAATTACTTACAATCATTTTAAATAAAATGAACACACAAAAAAAAGTACTTCAATTTATTATCTTAGTATTATTATTATATATGTTATCATTTTATTTTAATGTAGCATATATAAGACTGAGCATATTATATTATAGCAAGTACATAAAATATGTTTTTTTCGGTTTCCTATCTATAAAAGAGTGTAGGATGAAATTTGTCAATCGTTGTGTCTGTCTTTCTTATATACCTTCCATATTATATACTATATATACATGAGTCAAGGTATGAGATGAGGAGACTTATACATGTATAAGAGTGTACGTAGCGTAGTAAGGCATGTGTAAGCACTTATCACTAGTACACATATTGCAGTCTCGTTGTCGCACAGTGTGATTACTCTCTCTCTCTCTCTCTCTCTCTCTCTCTCTCTCTCTCTCTCTGGCGGATTCAGATGCAGTCATCTTTTTATACTACATTCATGTAAGCAGCAGATATAAAAATGCTCTTATCCTGCACACCACAGTACAGCCTGCATATCCCCCCTCAGCAGACCAAACTGGTTTAGTCACCTCCGCGGTCTCACTGGTACAGCACTCTGCATGCGGTCCTTTTTCTTATATTAATATCAACAACCTTTAACTAATATCGTCATGAGCACCATAATAAGAATATAACAATTGTATATAATATAAAATAATAATAAAAAAATTGTATCTATAGTTATGTTTTACAAATATGGTAAAACTTATTTTTTTTTTAAATAAAAACAAAAGGTAATGTGCACTTAGAGGAACAATGCGTCTCATGTTTGATTAATTAAACGTATATCTTAAAGTAGAAAATATATCTTATAGTTTTAATGTATAAAAATTATACTACAAAATAAGCATTCATTTTTGACACTTTTTCTTATACAAGTCTCGTTCAGATACAACCGGTTATTGCCAAATTACCAAATTACCAACTTTATTTTAAGAAGATATTTAAATTCCAGTTTAACTATATTATGAAGAAAAAAAAATAGTGTTAATAAAAATACTAAATCACGTCTTAAAAATTGTTCATTGCATTCACCCAAATTAAAATGTCCTACTTGAAAACAGTTTTGGTAAACAATTTAAAAATTGGGAATTTAATTAAAAAGTCGGACTGGAAAATCCGTTTCTGTTGCCGCGGACTGTACGCGCGTGTAGACATTCTCGGCATATTTGCTAAATTAGACTAATTTATTAAATCGCATTAAAGTCACACCTTTCGTCTAGGCCGTCGAGTTTTTTTTTTTAAATAAAAACAATCTCAACTTATTAAATTTTTATTAAATCTGGTCATTTTACTAATAAAGGTGCAGTAATGCAATGGATGCTTAAAACCTTGATCAATAATAGTGAAGATTTGAACGAATTCAGTGTTTCATAAGAAAAGTGATTACATCCAAATATTATTATATTTATGTTATAAAACCGTTAATAAAATAATCTAGTTAAGCTTATACAAAAAAAGGACCAGTTGTAAAGCTAATTAGATGAAGTGAGAGGCCTTCATTACACCCAACTAGGTAGTCTCTAGGACGCCATTTGTTATACTTGATAAGCCTATAAAACTAAATAAAAAATGTATAAAAAAATTTTACTTCAACAAGAAAATTATTTTGATCATAAAACTTTTGATAGTTACTATAGTTATATAATAGGTGGCAAGTATTATTATTATTTTTTATATATATTTTGTTACAAAAAAAAACGTCAAAGCACAAATTTGAGATAATATTATATCAGAAGCAAAAGTGATTTGGTGGTGTTGAGACAACCATGTTAAGTTCGTCCGATGTATTATTTTTTTTTTTTTTTTTATTCTCAAGTTGTCTACTAGAGGTGGCTAAGCACATAAACTTCGCTAACCTATTCCTCGTATGGCTCTCAAGATCTGATTAGTTTATATACCAAAGTTTCTATAAGCTAAACTTTAAGGTATATATAATATACAAGAAGGAGGAGAAGGAGGAAAAGATCTATGAAGGCTTTACGACGTGTATTTTTGACGATAGAGAGACTCACATTAACCTTGGAATTATTATAGCCGCCCTCTTTTTTATTTTTATTTATATTATATGATACCTTATTTTTTTATATTCATATCTCTCTCTCTCTCTCTCTCTCACTCTATACACAGGGCTGCTGCTTATGATAAATTCCCCCCCACCCACCCTCAGTTATAATATCTTGAACGAAGAGTGTCTAAGACAAAAAAAAAAAAATAAAATCTTTATGTATACCATAACCACTTAAAAAAGATTTTTTTTTTTCTTTCTTTCTTTAACTTAGGTAAATGGATAACATCAATTTTTATTACTCAAATAAATATACTCAAAACCTTTTTAACATAAAATTTTTCTACTTATAAATATATTATATATAAATGCTTTTTAAAAAAAAAAATATCTTTAATATTATATCTTGAATATTTAGATTGGATTTTTCTATGATGTAAGACTTACTACAATATTTATTCACATTTCCTTTAATATTTTACTAATAATAATAAAAAAAAACATACTAATATATTTTATGGAGTTAATGGTTTTTAAATCAGATAAAGTCAATAATATATATTATAATAAATAAAAGCAAAATTTATTCACATTCACTATTTAGTTTTAAAATTTAAAACTATTACTGTAAAATAAAATTTAATATATTTTAAATATTAAAATTAAAATAATTAACGGTATTAAAAAAAAATGTTACAAGGAATTGAAGAAATTTTAATAAAATCTTTGAAGTAGTTATATATAAACGTTACGAAAAAATTCATCAAGTAAAAAGAATCATTTGATATTATATAATATAAGTGTTGAAACATGAGAAAGATCAGAGAGAAATTTTCATTAATTCCTTTACTTATATTAATATACAAAAAGGGATGAAAATAAGGGATGAAAAGGAGGGGTGAAATTACAGAAATCATCATCATTTCGCGTGACTGAGCTTCTTTCGTGCGCCTCAGAGATGAGACGAATGATATAATTACAGCCTCCTGATGGACCCTTTAAAGATGTCTTATATATATATGTGTAGGTAGCAAGCTATAGCAGCTGGCCAATTTCTAATTATTATGTAAATGTACCAGTTCTAAGTACATCTGGAAATTGGAGGTGGGGGAAATAACACCATTTCCGTATTACTTATAGTATATATTTAAAATTAATAAATGCTTTTAAAATAATTACCATGTTATAATATTTAATGCAAAAAAAAATCTCATGAATACATAATGAATTTTTATAGGTCATGGTATAAATATTTAAAAAAAAAAGAGATTTAGTAATTTTATCTAGATTGTACATAATATGACCTCTATGATCATACATTGTGATGAGTTGTTTTATAAAACTAGACATTTATTTATTACCCATGTAATATCACAATCTGTGTGGGCTCTACTTAACAAAAATTAAGAAGTTTATTTTTTTTAACTTCTTGTGAGGTTCATTCACTTAACCGGATGCTTGACGTGTAAAAACTTTTTTTTTCCAACTTAAAATATAAAAAAAAAAATGTTTTTATTCTCTTTTGTGTATTCTATCAAACTGTTAATTACAGTAAACCGTATCATTTTTAAAGAAAAAACAATTCGTGTCTCTTTCATTTCGTGGTCACCAGAGGTCTCTATTGTGCATGTTAAGCGATCTGCAAATCCTTCCACGACTTTATAATAGTAAAAAAATGTTGTAAAATTTCATTGAATTAAAAAAACATACATTTTATATTAACGATTTTCTGTATCTAATTTATAAATTTATTTCAATGTATTTTTTTTTCTTTTCATTAAATTATAAGCTAAAATTTTTCCTTCTTGATTAATTTTTTTTATATTGTCAACCGTAACGCGATTTTCAATCGTTTATCCACAATATGGTGGTGTTAATAATTATTTTATTGTCCACAAGGGGGCAGATAGATCGATATATTCTGTCATCACTACTTGAAACTGAAGAAAAAGGAGGGTTTTTAAAGGCGGTCGGTGTGTTTGAGTTTATAGGCTGAATTTTTTATTGTCAAGCCTTAGACAATGTTAAAGAGGAAGGAACGACCAAGAGGGTTGCTTTTTTTTTTAGGTTGTCAATTGACAGAAAACTCTTTTCGTATGGACACCAAGAATAGGCAGTGGATAAAAAATATATGAGAGAATAAAAAGCAGGAATAAGAAGAGAGAGAGAGAGAGAGAGAGAGAGAGAGAGAGAGAGAGAGAGAGAGAGAGAGAGAGAGAGAGAGAGAGAGAGCACGCGGGTTTTAAGTTGTACAAGAGACAATAAGGAGAAGGAAAAAGAAGCAACAATTCAAGCGACATATCGAGACGTGTTTATAAATTTACCGCGCGTGTTTAAATTTTAATTAGGTACTATTTATGGACTATACAAAAACAAAATGTTAAAATTTTTACTACATGAAATATTTAAACAAATGATTTAAATAGTAATTAATAATAAGAAAAGATAAAAAAAATGTGTGGAAAATATTCTTTTTATGTTCCCGAGACATTATTTTTTAATTACATTACCTTTATTATATCTTAAATTATAATTAAATTTGTAACATTTTTGTATAGTAATTAATCATAATTTTTCAAGGTTTATCATAATTAAATTTTATAAAAATACCAAGATTTAATGCTAGAAAACATTCATTATTCAATTTTTACTACATTTTTACAACCTCGTATATAACTTTATGAATACTTCAAATATTTCAACAAAAAAAACTTTTTTTTTTTTAACAAAAATAATATTTACACAATGTTTTTATATGAGGCTTTTAAAAGATAAAATTTTTTGCCTCTTGGGCAAATAAAAGAGAAAACAACCCTTGCTGGATATGATAATATTTTGACCCTTCGGTTTTACAACTAAATATGACAGGAAAGGTGCAGCACCTCTGAAATTGTATGGCGGTGATGTTATCCCGACTTTATAGCTCTAAAATAATATCGCCCTCCCCCCTCTTCAATAAACCCTACACACATTCTTATTCGTAACTAAAATTTCTATACCACCATAAAAGAAGAAAAATATTTTCCTTTGTAAAAATATATATGAGAGGTATACATCTATAAGGTACCATAAAAATTTAAAAATTAGTCCTTGGGAAAATTTTTCATGCTTTAATAGGATATATATATATTGTGGGTGGAAGAAGTTATTGTATATAATAGGAAAATGTTATTCTTTACCTTTACAAGTATAATGTTTTATAAATGGTTATAAATTCTATAAGGCAATATATTTTTTTTGGAGTAATATACAATATAACTTTTACAATGTATAATATTTGTTTGTTGTAAATATTTATTTTATTATTATTATATTAAAATAACAAATGAAATTTTCTATTTATGTTGGAATTGAATTGAATTTGAAAATTCCAAAAATCAGGTTAAAATTTAAACTAAATTCAAACACCATTGGTTATGATAGGACAAAGGTTATAAATTCTAGATAGTGCTATATAAGTATACTTTATTTCATTAATCTGCGCTCATATGACGCCGGGAAGACCCACAACAGTGACCAGCAAGCATAATATTTGCCCCCTCCAGCACGCGAGGATCAGCACGCAACCGTGTGGAGATTAGAGCACGCGTAATGAGGGACCCCTGTGGGCAGATATTGTTAACAAATATAAGTAGATTATTATTTTGTCACGGGTTAAAGGATTAATGTTTTACATGTAGGTGAAAGGGTTGAGAACATATTGGAACTATGTTCATTTTATTATTATAAACAGACTAAAAAACAATAGCGTCAAAATCAGTGGGGGGTGGCTTACAAAGGAAGTTATCCAGGTTTCTCACTAATCACGTTTAATTAGGCTGCGCTAACCGTGGCAGATTACTGAGAAAGCTGGATAATTTTCTGCACAACTCTTTCGTAAATCGCCGCCATTATATTCAAATTTCAATATTTTATAAGTTCATTTGATCGCTGATATACTGTGATTATTAATGCATATACCTTGATATATAGTTTCTATAATAAAAGCAGTAATATAATTAAAATTTAATTAAGAATATTTCCACAGATGTGATTTTATATATTATATAATACAATTATTAATTTAGATACATAAATAAAATTATATTCAATCGAATAAATCCTTCAAAATTTCCTTTACAATTACATTTTCCTGTCATATACAATGTGTGAATTATTTGGTGCGGGTGGGAGAGATTGAGGGAAACATAACTATTGACCATATGTCACCCTTACTGACCACTTCAAAGAATTAACAATAGATTGTCAAATACTCCCCCTTCATTTATATCGATGGTCATTTTGAGTTTGAAAATCCCTGGTATATAAATTTATGAACATATGAGACGTTTAAAATAACACATTCATATTGTTGGTGTCATGTGAGTGCTATGAATAGAGACAAAGAAGAAGAGGATTTCAGAAATGAGGAAATGACGTGGGGGAGAGACAGACGACTTCCGTCATTACCAAGAGACACGCGTGCCATCTCCAGCATGTGTCTGCCCAATTTTACTCCCTTTAAAAGAGATTATTGTTTCACCCCTTAAATTGCTCATCACATAAGTCTAGACTTTTTTCATAACTTCTCTTTTTTTTTAAAAAAAATAACACATACTGAAATTTTTTTTCTATTTTCGGAACATTTGAAAGCATGTGACGTTTTTTTGATGTTTAATATGGTAGAACAAGAAAAAATAACAGAATGTTTGCACATTTTTTTTTGTTGTAAAATTTGTTAACTTTGATGTGACCTTTTTTTTTTCTAATAATAAACATTTTATATAAAATGTTATTTACTAAATGATGTTGATCAGATGATCACTTTTATTTTGGCAAAGAATCAGTATTTTTTCGTAGACTATTTTAAATAATGATTTTTCCTATTAGTAGTTTTAAATTCCACTAAGACAATAAAATTACTTTGGTTACACAATGTCATATTAAAACCTTGGCACAAAATTTAACATTATTTTAATCCAGGTCTGTAATATACAGATGACTTCTTTAGCTCCTCGGGGCTGTAAAAAGCACTTCAAACTGATCTCTATCTCTTGCACAAAAAGAGAGCATCCAAGAGAGATTTGTAATCTTATAGAATAGAATTTCATTTGGTTCCATCTGGTTGAATTAGTAAGTGTCTATAAAAGTGCATTTTCTACAATAAAGTGTCAGTGTGAAGTATTCTCGGACTTCAAGAGTCAAGATTATAAACTGTCATACAACCTGACTTGATAAAAGGACTTAAATCCATTCTAAATATAAACCAAAAAGGTGACAACAATAGAGTTTCTGTTGCCGTGTCATATGGCAAACTTTTAAAATCGAAAACTGCTGACAACTCATTCGGTATTAAATGCTACAATTTAATACGAGCTGCATATACGCCACCATCGAGTGTCGTGCAGACTGCACTGTCTGCACTGGTCATATTAATTTAGAGTATGGTCGGAAATGCTGGAAGTATTCGGCTCGTTTGGCCAGTTAGATCCTTCGTTGCAAACTGTTATCCAATGACCGAGGATATTATAAACATGACGAAAGCCTTAATTAAATGTTCAACTTTTTGCGTCTCTAACCAAACCTTGCCGCTCCTCACGCACCTTTAATTTAATCACGACTGCGTGTTGTTGGGGCGCGTGCCGGCTAACCACGGGGCTCCGCAGCGTGCCCCCCGCGGCTCCTTGAGCTTAGCAGAACCGCCGCTGGTGGCGTGCGCAGTCTAACGACTCCGGAGGGGGCGATTTAATTTGACACTTCTCATAAGTTTTATTGCCTGCGCATGGCAATCAGCTCCTTCCGTATTTGAGGAAATTTACCGTCAAGATTTATGTTGATCTCCAGCATGTGTCTATTTTTAGTATTAATAATTTATTAAAACAAATATAATCTCAGCTCATGTGTGTTAAATCTAGAGTATATTTATAATATACGTTTACAGATTGCAAAGCAAATAATTTTAGATTGCAAAATATTTGCATATATTATAATTATATTTGTGAATAATTTTAATATTAGTGAATATTACATATATTATATTTAAACAACCGTTTTTTATACAGTATCATATATTTAGCCAAAATGTAGGCTTTGGTTGCGGAGCATATCAAATCCATATGAATTACAAAATATTTGTGCCTTATAAAAAAATCAGATCTATAAGTTATATTATATGCCTCTCCTTGAAAATGCCTATGAAAAAAGCGTGTTGTTCTCCGGCATGTGAAATAAAATAAATGCATGCTAGCGGTATGAGTCGGGACGGACCACAAAATCAATATGGCGCCTTGTGGTGTCATCTGACGCCCTGTGGCGGCTGAGATATTCCCCTACCCCCCTCCTTCCAAGACGCTCTAATAACCCCCTCTAGACGACAGAGGAGGGAAAACCAAACACATATTTCACCCTCTCCACCCCTATGATTTATAAAATAGGATGCAAGGGGGATGTAAAAAAAAATGTCAAATAGCAGATTTTTATCCTCAAACTGAAATACGCTGCTCCCAGAATATTTTCTGTTATAACAATGGATTTTGTTTTTGTTTGAAATTTTACAGACTGCGTAGTTTTTATGGCCTATAAAAAAGTTTTTTATATTTCTTTTTTTAAACTTGACAAATTTTATTTGTGAAATTAAAAAAAAAAAAATGTGAAGATAACAAACTAGATTGCTGCATAAACAGAGAGGGGGTTGAAATTACTCCTAGCCATTCTCAAGAAACTAATAAAATTTGTCGAGTTTATTTTTTCGTTTCAGATTTTACAGATTTTTTTTTCTTAAATGAAGCTAAACTTTTATAATAATTTTCTGTATAAATTTTTGAGAAACAAGGTCTTATGAAATTAAACTATCTCAAATCTACAGTTAGCTTATAAATAATAACATAGTACTAGATTTGGTGCTCTTCACGATAATTAATTAAAGTGAATTTGAACTCAATTTCAATGAGATTTGAATTTATAAAACATTAAATTTCAAACAATATTTTACTTTATCGCTAATTCAAAGGGAAACAAAATTCAACAAGCCCCTGAAGGTATGCAACTTTTTCATCACTCAAGAAAAAAAAAGTGCTTTGTAGCTTTTTTTTTTTTCTCAGGGTTAAATCTGCTATGGTATTTAAAATTAAATAACACTGTTTTTTTTACAACTTATGTTAGAAAAAAACTTAAAATATGCTGAAAGTTAAAAATTACAAAAAATGTGCAGCAAAAAATGTTTTACGTAAAGATGTTCTTTTAAATGTAACTTTAGAGAACCTTTGCAAGGACCCTTAAATTTTTACTTCCGCGTGGCACGTGCGAGGGAAGGGGAGGGGGGTAAAATTAAGTCGTGAATTCATAACACGGAATATGACACATCAATTTTGCTGCAAGCTGTGCAATAACTAATATATATATATATATATATATAATTTTGACTGAAAGTTTCTGTATACTATTTATTATTATTATGTATTATATTTTTCTCTTTTTTTTTATGTGTGTGTAGTGTTGTCTGTTTTATCGTATTTAGTGCCTTGGTTCTGTAACTGTTGCTAAATAAATTACAATTTGAATTTGATTCATACACAGACATCAACAGCAATGCAGTTAATTTCAATATAATATTATCATTGAGATATTATACATCAAACTTTTGTTATTTTTTACAATCTTCGCACAAATTCAAATTCAAATTTTTATTTCGATCATAGGCTGTACAACTTCTCAACTTCAAGTAAGCTAAAAAAATTCTTGGCTTGTAAATATTATTGTTTGATTATACTTTTAAATTTGATTTTCTTCAAACAATAATAATAAAAAAATAATATTTATTTATAAAAAATATGGCTATTTTTCATATTGTGAATTTTGAAAGTTGTTTCATTTTTTATGATAAATAGCTTTTACCACATCAGATTTGTTTTGATAAAAAAAAAATAAAGGTAAAATAATAAAACAAATAGAAAAAGGTTTTAAAGATTTTTTTTCTCAGATATTTTTGTCAGTGTGAGGATTGTCATGGAGTGTGTCGACTATCATAAATATCAGCGGCGCGGTGGTCCTCTCTCTCTCTTTTCTGCTGCAGACGTCTAAGAAACCTTCTCCTCCTTCTTTCTTCTTATATATCTAAGCCCAGACGAGGAGGTTATATTCAATTCATTCATGCATAAGTCTAAGCTATAAAAATTGCCATGCAAATCTTCTTACTTATTTGTACCCATCCTCTGCGGCATAAAAACCATTCTACTACGAATATTGATCAATAAATTTAATATAAACAATACAACTGTTGTATCGGGGTGGACGTACATTAGTGCAGTTTTGTCGCTACAGATTCTAATCTATATATTATTATACATATACATTTGTATATTATGTATATATATATATAGTAATGCAGTAGTATTATTATAATAGGACGCGGGATATATTGACCGCACCCTAGATACATAATAAATTTATATTTTAAATAAAAATGATTAAAAACAATTGTAAATAAATTTTATTATAAATGATATAATAAATGTTTAATAATAAAATTTATTTTTAAAATTAATTCAAAAGACAGGAAATTATTCTTTCTCTCTTTTTTTTATAATTTCACGTCTAGAATTTCATCAAACAATTTCTTTATTCAATTAACAATTATATATGATTCGTGTACTGCAATAATACCCCTTATTGAATATGATTCGTGAGCGGCCATAAATTCATTAATATAATGGGGGTTGTACAATAAACAATAAGCATTATATAATAAATTCTATGATAATTATAATAATAAATAAAAATACAAACAAAGGGATTTTGCTTATTAGACGGAAATGCGTGTGATCATATACGTGTATGTATGACGAGTATATTATTAGAACCAGTCTGGAAAAAGTTGATTACTCTAAGCAGCTGCGTTTTGTCAAGACAATTAGGCATTAGTTTGCGCATATGCGGTCATGCGACAGCCCCAACTTTTGCTCCCCTAATAGCTAGAGGGTGGGGGTTGCACGCCGCAAATATGATCAATAGAGACGCCTGCGCTTGGCCACTGCCGCAATATGATTTACTTGGGAGAGAGGAGGGGAGAAAGATATGAAATTGATGACGCTCCTCCCCTATTTGATTCCTTTCCTCCAGTAAAAAAGCTTTAGTAAAAAGATCTATTATATAACTCAGAGTTATGACAGGCAGGGGAGGAGCTTATGATATTATTTGATATCAAAAACCGTCGCCGTCATCTGCCCAAGCGCAGTAAGTCGACGGAGATATGAGCCAATAATATCGTCGAGCGTTAGACAACCTAGACGCATTGCACCTTTTTTTATTCCTTTCGCGTTTTTTTATGAGATATAAATTTTTATATAAAAATATTTTTATCTGTTTTTACGTCAGAACATAAAATAATGTAATCATGACAGATATTGATTTTTATGCCAACATTTTTTTTTCTTTCAATTTTATACTTGACTTGAAAATACCTTAAAAAAATTCAATTATATATTTTTATTTATTTATTTAAAAATGTTTAATATATTATACACTATACTAATAGACTATACTAATAGAAAATGCAAAATAGAGAGAAAAGAAAAGAAATTTTTAAAGAAAAAAACAAACATTAAACATTAATTAATTGATTTTTATTTTACGCAATGAAAATAAATTGATTGCTGTCACTTCGCTATATTTTCAACTCATATATTATTAAATAAAAAGCCATCTTGTAAAGCAAAATGCTTAACTTTTTTTTTTGTGTTAGGGAACTTTGCCAAAATGTATCAAATGAGTTTTGTTAGATTTTGCGGTAAACAGTCTCACCTTGTAAGAATTTAGAAATGTCGAAAAAACATTTTGAGTGAAAACAACCACGTATTAAGATGCGCATGAGGGGCATTTTAACATTAACTTTCGAGGGGGGAGGGGGGGCTATAATTATTCGTCTTGAGGAGGGTTAAATTGAGCGACTCGAGCGTCCATCACGGCTATGTCGCGAAGTAATCAGCGATGTCCCCCCCTCCCAACTAGAGCGAAATTACAATTTACGACAATATATAGAAACAATGAGGTAAAAATATAAACTAGACTTTTTTAAAACTTTTATCGAAGAAGCGAAAAAGTTTTGAGAGAAATAAAGAAGAATAAACAAAATTTTCTTATAAATCAAGTGATATGTTTGTTTTCAAAGATATTTATTGCATATAGTTTTAGTTTTTTTTTTGTGATAATAAATACCAGTATATATTATTCTGTCAATAATCTTTGTTACTGTATATAGAAAACTAGTTCAAACAAAAAAATAAAATCTGGTATTTGTTGCAAAGTTAATCAACAATTTTCTATATTTTTTTTAAAAGATAGAAAAATCAATAACTGAAAAGTTATTTTAAAATTTTTGTCATAAAACTTTTAAAATGTTTAGAAGAGGAAAAAAAAAAAAAAAAAAAAAAAATCTGGGGAAAGAAATAGAAATCCGGCGAGGGAGAGATGAGATATCGCGATGTATAAGGGATGTTTGGGAAGCCAAGATACTTGCAACACTAAGGTGGTACCTTCTAATACCAAAGTGGATATACAAATATACTACTGACACGAAAGAAATAACTATAAGTATAATAAATAACTGATTACTAAATTAATATTTTACCGCATAAGTAAAAAAGTCTGAATTGTAGTCAAACTTTGATTATTATTTTAGATATTATATTTTTATTCTAAAAATTCTGGCTTATGTATTCCACGATACAAAATTTCAATTTAATGCATGAGACAGTTTTTTTGTTTTTTTCCTTATTTTTCGTTTAAAGAAAAATAATATTAAAAATTATTGCATATCATATAATAAATTCATAATAATCATAATATATGCTTTACTTTGTATATATTTGTATATATATAATAAAAATCTCACAATGCAATTTTAATAAATTCACATCATACTTTTTTTTTATTCCTCAACTTAATTTACCAAAAGTTGTATCGTAAAACAATATATTTTGGCAATGATGCCAAATTCGATAAATGATGCCACCTCTTCGCTACTTGTATCATACACTTGAGATGGCACATGAGAGGTAAAATCAGCCTGCTATTTTCAGAGCACACATAACAAAAGAGGTACAGGCAATCTCGTCTATACACAGGCATAAAGAAAACAAAGCAGCTAAACTAGAGCTTACGAGAATATGCGTTACTAAAACTTTTTCTTTTTTTTTACTATCTTACAGTTGTTTTTTAAAATAAGAAAATAAAAAAGTTTTTTTTTAAAATGTACATACCACGCATTACAAGATCAGAATAGAAAAGATTCTGTGTACTGTATCATCTGGTAAAGATCACCTCTCTCGCTAATGTTTGAGGTAAATTTAAACTTTAGCGCCATTCTTCATCAGATGCTTTTTCTCTGAGACATTCATGAGCTTTCTATTTAATTTTAACTTCATGCCAAATTATTTTAAATATAAATTAATATGTATTTTAGATAAATATAATTTAAATTATATTCTATTTAAAAAAAAATAATACTCATTTGCTAATTTGAAGTTTCTTTTTTTTAATACGTTGATAATTTAAATTAAAAAAATAATTTATAAATATTACTTACTATAATACGTTAAATTATTACTCATCGTGAAATAGAGCAAATCTTGTATAGTATAGAAAACTAGCTTGCTCTATTGATTTTTTACAAGAGTTAAAACGAAAATGTATTTATGCTTCGTATACTAACAAAAAGTCAAAAAGATTGCTTTTAAATCTTGAAAAATTGTTTGAAATTTCAGCAAGAAGAGTAAATTTGCTAGTGTTTTGTAAACATTTAAATGCTCTCTTGGTACAACATTGTTTCTTCTTCTTAAAATATATATCGTGTACTTTGCGCAACTTTTAGGACAAATAGCGTCCTTTAAACTTAAGCCATGTTTTACATAACTGTGCAAGCTCTGTCATCACCAACGTAAATAACAATTAGCCATGTAATTAATGGGAAGAACGTTATAATTGAGATAATCGAAGCCACAACGATGGTGTTTTATTGATTTAAATAGATTCCAGCTGTTCTCTCGATCAATGACGATAAAATAAAAAAAAATGAATGTCGATTATTGAGGTGCGAAGCTGCGGTGGAGGCGCCGGGAGGTGCACGGCAGGTGGCTCACCATTGTAAACACCTCCAGCACCTCCCTCGCAGCTGGCTTAGCTCATCGGGCACATGACAGCCGTAATAACAGCCGAGCGCTGGAGAGAAAGAATAATTTATCGATGTTTATTATTCAATCAAACTAAAACTATGGGTGCCAGCCTCCTTGTGTTTGGCTTCTCAAGTTAAACATTTTTTATTTTAAATAAAAAAAAATGTTCATATTTATATAGTTTCTACGAAATAGAACATTAATTTTTTTTTTAGTTGAACGAAAGAATACTTCAATACGTTACATATTGTATAAACATTTTACACTTGTTTAAAAATAATATTATAGAATCTCTGCTTCAGTTAGTTGGAGTTATTTTCCTAAAGTTAACGTTCATGTTCTGAAATTGAAAATATTGTAATAATATGAACGTTTGAATGTAAATTTGTAGTTGAATCGCATGAGTATGAAAGATGGAAAATATTGTGATGTTTATTGTTTGACGTGTGCCGTGTTTGTTTACCACGTCTGACCTTTTTGTTGGTTTGTTGCAGGCGAGAGTTCTTGCTCGGTGTCTGAAGACGAGGGGGGAGGGGCACAAGACATGTCAGACGTGGTGTCTGTGGAGGAGCGCGCGTGCGGCCGCTGCCGTGGCGAGTTCTCCAGCCTCGCCTCGTTCCTCGCCCACAAGCCGTCCTGCAAGGTCCTGCACGAGGATGAAGAAGATATGGTCACGTCAGACGAGGACGAGGAGCCCTCCAAGCGGGACGGAGAGGTGCTCAGACGACGGCGACTCCAGGACGCGGAGAATAACAACGGAGCTCTGCATGGTCCTCCGCAGGACAAGGACGAGTTCAGCGACTATGAGGAGACCGCAAAGAACATGGCGAGCGTGATGAACCTCGCCCCGCTCCTCAGTCTCTCCTCGGGACCACCAAACCCGGCAGCAGCTGCAGCGATGGCGGCAGCAGCGGCCGCGATACCCGGAGCGGCGGGTCTGTTCCCGGGTCTCGCTGGTTCAACAGTCACCCTGGAAGCCCTCCAGAATACCAAGGTGGCCGTAGCTCAGTTCGCAGCAACCGCACTAGCAAATAACGCTGATAATCCTGCAGCGTTACAAGAATTAGCTGTATTACAATCTACGTTATATACATTACAACATCAACAAATGTTACAATTAAATTTAATTCAACAATTACAACAACAATTACAAATAACAAGAGGTAGTAAAGAAGGCAGTCCTGTCTCTCCAGCGTCCATCCCCAGGATGCAGCACGATGATATTCTCACCCCTCCCTCACCCCCCATATCAATTCCCTCCAGTCTCCCGATTTCCTCAGCCAATATTCCTCTGCAGCACCTCCCCCACCAGCCACCCCAGCGCGAGGCCACGCACCCACAGCTCGAGCGCCATCTGGAGCGCCAGTTGGAGCGCCAGCTCGAGAGACAGTTGGAGAGACAGGCAGCGCAAGAGCGACAGGAGAGACACAACGAGCGACAGCAGGGTACTGCAGTGCCAGCGACCGTTCTAAAACAACCCCAAGTAACAACCAGTAATTCTATCCATGTCCCCCGCTTATCTTTAGGAGTTGAACCAATGCCCCCCTCCAAGCCTCCTCCCAGTAACACACCTCGGGCCCCCACGCCCCCATGTTCCACCCCCTCTTCCTCTGCCTCGACCCCGATCATTCCTCCGCACCCCCTGCACCACCAGACGGGTGGCGGGGTGACCGGGTGCTCCATCTCAGCCTCCCTCGCAGCAAGCATCATCACCAACACTGACCCGCTGCCCAACTCGGATGAGCCAAACTCGCTGGAGATGTTGCAGCGGCGCGCGCAGGAGGTGTTGGATAACGCCAGCCAGGGTCTGCTCGCGGGTAACCTGGCGGACGAGCTCGCCTTCAGGGGAGGAAGCAGGGGAGGAAGCGGCAAAGACGGCAAGCGAGGAAACGAACCGTTCTTCAAGCACCGCTGTCGCTACTGCGGCAAAGTTTTCGGCTCGGACTCAGCACTCCAGATCCATATCCGCTCGCACACAGGTGAGCGCCCGTTTAAATGCAATGTATGTGGTAGTCGATTTACCACAAAAGGTAATTTAAAAGTACATTTTCAAAGACATACAGCTAAGTTTCCTCATATTAAAATGAATTCAAATCCTATACCAGAACATTTAGATAAATATCATCCACCTTTATTAGCCCAATTACAACAATCACAATCTTCTTCTTCGACATCACCTCCTACAACAATACCCCCCCACCCTGCACAGAGTTTACCTACCTTACCTCCCTTTCCTCCCCCACCCTCTTCCCAGCAGTTCAGACCCACCAGTTTACCCCCCCACCCGTTGTTAAACAGTACGATATCGATTCCCTCTCCTCACCCCACCACCTTGTCGATACCAAGCGTAACATCTCAGCAGCGCCTTGTAGCGCCGGCGCCTCCACAGCTACAGTTCCTACCCGAGCAGGACGCACCTGAAAACCTGAGCAAACCCGCCCTTTCGAGCACGTGTTCATCACCAGCGCCACAAGTGGCCGACTGTGACACTAGCGTCAAAGCTGAGGAAATGTCTGACTTTGAAGACGAGGAGGAGGAGGAGGAGGAGGATTGTGATGAGATGGAGCTGGAGGGAGGGGGGGAGGTCAAGAGAGAGGTACCTGACACACCCCCACCCCAACACTACCCTGAGGAGGAGATGGAGAGCTTGGGGGGTAGCAGCCGGGCGGGGGACTTCTGCAGCGAGGAGGACGAAGAAGAGCTTCTTGGTCACTCCCCTGGCGACTTGGAGGACGCGGCACCACCCGAGGACGAGTCGCAAGATCAACCTGAAAACCTCAGTAAGACATCCCCTCCCGTCATCAGTAACTCACATACTAACACCCTTTTATCTAACAACTCTGCTAACCGTGACGGACAAAGGCTTCTTCCCGCTTCTTTTCCTTTCTCAGGGGCTATCTCACCTTATCATAGTAGTTCCTCATCTTCTTCTACCGGTGTTCCCGATGCAGACCCCTCTAAAAATCCTGCAATTTATACTTCCTTATTACCTAGGCCCGGCAGTAATGATAATTCATGGGAGAGTTTGATTGAAGTTACTAAAACATCAGAAACATCAAAATTACAGCAGTTAGTTGATAATATTGAAAATAAATTGTCAGATCCTAATCAATGTATCGTGTGTCATCGGGTGTTATCGTGTAAAAGCGCTTTGCAAATGCATTATAGAACGCACACTGGTGAACGGCCTTTTAGATGTAAAATTTGTGGTAGAGCATTTACTACAAAAGGAAATTTAAAAACACATATGGGAGTACATAGAGCTAAACCACCATTAAGAGTATTACATCAATGTCCGGTGTGTCATCGAAAATTTACCAATGCATTGGTTTTGCAACAACATATTCGTTTGCATACAGGAGAGCCGACTGATCTTACACCCGAGCAAATTCAAGCCGCAGAAATAAAAGATTTCCCAGCACCACCTACACTACCTTCTTCAGGATCCTCCTTTCCTTTCCTTTCTCAGCCCTCTCCCAACTACCCTTCCATGATGCATTTGGAGAAGAGGTGCAACGACGCTCCTTTCAGCCCTCCTCCTCCACTCCCCTCGTTCTCCACCTCTCTGGCGGCTCTGGAGAACCAGGTGCGCACTATCACCACCATGGCTGCGCAGCGTGGACCGGTCAACGGTCACCGTCACGGCGGTGGGTGCAGCGACTCTGATGAGGACGCGGTGCACATGAGGCGGCTGGCACACTCGCCCTCAATGTCACCCTCTGCAAGAGGTAGCTCTTGCGGTAGTCCCTCAGAGTCTAACTCCATGGGAGCCCTCGACCTCACTCCAAGGGGCTCCGCACCACCGTCCTCTTTGTTCGCCGCGTCTCCGGGGTTTGGCTTGCTGCCGCCTCCCCCGCCCCCACCCTCGCAGCAACAACAACCGTCTCTGAGTTTTGGGGCGGGGGGAGGGGGTGGCGGGGCCTTCTCCCCCGCGGCAGCCATGATGGGGTTCAACCCGGGCCCTCACCCCGCTCTCGGGCAGGCAGGTAGGCCGCCTCAGCGCTCCTAAGGCCGGCCCAGCCTTCCCACTCCCCACTCCCTGCAGGATTTGGCATTTTTGTGATGACAATTAGCTGTTTGTTTTTGAAAATAGAATAAGTTACCTTTCGATCTCATTACATGAATAAATTGTTAGTGGACATTTTTTTCATGACACAAAAAACACATTGACAGTATTACACTGAAGCATTTTTGTTCCTCTCTCTTTAGTATATCTCATAGGCCGAGAGGATTTTGTGGTGTATTCCAGTGTTTTGAATTTTGAAAAACAGTGTTTTTTATAATTGATAAATGTTTTTTAATTGTTTGACTTATTGAAGGACGCACTTAGCTTCAATGTAAAAATGATTAGTCCATAGTTACAGTGCACTTCCTTTAGCAGCTTTGTACAGAACAAAATAAGAAGAAGGAAAAAAAAAAAAAAACAAGGCTAATTTGATAAAAGAAAATCGAGGGGACATTTTCCCCTCTATATGAATGTTCATTTACTTGGTGAATGTTTTGTTCGGATGAAAAGATGCAGGGGAGCAAGGAATCTCAGGATCATTTTAAAAAAATATAAAGGATTGTTAGAGAGAGCATAAAAATGTAAGGAGAGTGGGAGGGACGAATATTATAAAAATGATCGCATAGTCAAATCCAAGCTATCAGTTTCAGTCCTATAACCATTGACCCGAAAATCCTTTAACGTCCAGAAAATATTCCTGGCTGGGCTGAGCTATATATCTTATATTGATGTTAAATAGCAGTCTGTAGATGCAATGTTGTGTCAGAAATGTTAGTTAGAACTTTGTGTATACTGTGAGAAGGAGTTTCCAGACTTATGTTTCATATCTTAATTACAATAAGTGAAATAAGATGGTGAAATAATTTAGTATCGAAATACCTTCTCTGAAGTGAGCGCTTGTTTTACAGAAATTGCATTTATAAATAAGAAAATATGTCGTGTTGGATAATTTCCAAATATCAAAATATATTACGTTCAAAATTATTTTCTAAAACACATGGTTTTCGTCGTGAAAGTTCGTGAGTCTTTCCACCAATGAGAAAGCTCGTTACAAACCATCTACTAATGACTGAAGACTTTACAAACACGACGAAGACCGTATAAGATATGACGGTGTAGATATAAGAATTATACAAAAATTGGGAACAAATTTCAATATTTTTTACTAATTTTTATTTTAGAGACCGAAATATTACGAGTTTCGTATTCTAATTAAATTAAATAAAAACAAACGCTCACTTGATAATTAAAATATAGATAAGAAAATACGATTATTGTGATTTAAAAAAATATTTAGTCAGATATTTGCCTGCTTTCAATTGATGTATACGTACTATTGTTAGATTTGTTCATTATTTAGGACAATGTGCATGCTTCTATCATTTCACCCAACCCCCCTTTAACAGTCTTCACTCAGCTAATATCAATATTAAGTCAAATATATTATGCTTTCTATTGTCATGTCTACGCAATAAAATTTTATATTATTTAATTTTTGGGTTTTTATATTTATAATTTATTTCTCCTTGTCCCATAAAAAAAAAAGAGAGGAACTCTCACAAACGAATTTATTTTTATCGATTTTTAAACATTACTTTAAAGAAGTAATTTATTAGGTATGGATAACAGTTTATAATATGTAAAGAAAATGAATCTATTTTGCATAAACATAATTATGCTGAATTTATGTTGAAGAAAAGGCCATTAAAATACTTTTTTTTTTCTTTATATATATATATATATTTTTTTTTTTACATATATAATAATATATAAGGTTATTTTATTTTTTTTTGTTTAAAGGTTGTACATCAGCAGAAATTCGATTTATCTACTGTTTGGTGTCCTTGCCTGGTCGTTCAAAAACGTGTTCCTTTCATTTGAATACGATTTCAGATAGATTAATTTATTGTGTAGGTAGTCAATCCTGCCGCTGTTGAAACATTTTTTTATGCTCACCTTGAAAGTTTATTTTATTTTTTCGATATTGTTGTTAGCAAGCAGATTCGCTCGTAGTTGCAACTCACACAAACACGTCACAGCTTGCTCAAAAAAATATATTTTTTTTTGCATGCTTTATTTATTTTATTTGTTAGTAATTTTATATGACTTTTATGTGATAATAATTAGATTATAATGAAAATTTACCCGCGCTTTTTTAATATTAATAATATTTTTTCTGCAATATAACGCCATCTTTTAACTAACTTTAAAACTACTACTATATAATATTAAAATGTATAATATATATATTTTTTTTAATATTTGCATTTTCTTAATTAATATTGGTTAAAGGCGGTTTAAAGAAAAGTATTTATTTTTTAAATTGATATTTAAAAGTATTGCTTTATTTTTTATATTATTAAATTTTTATTCATTATTATTCTAATTTATGCTTATCTTTAATGAATATACTTGCCTTTTCTACTAATTAATATGCAATATACTAATTACCATAAGAAGAATTAAAAAAAAAACATGATACAGAAGAAGCAAAATAATTAGAACGAAAAGGCAGGTATATTTCATTATTTTCTAAAACCGCGCGTCTTTGAATGCCCCTAAGGCGCGCGGGTGTTGTTATTATTGGTGTGTTGCGGGCCCGTGACCTTTTCTTGACCTCTGCAATGTGTTGCAGTGCGCGGCAACACCACGTGCAACATCTGCTTCAAGACGTTCGCCTGCAACTCGGCCCTAGAGATCCACTACCGCAGTCACACCAAGGAGCGGCCCTTCAAATGCAGCGTGTGCGACCGCGGGTTCTCCACTAAGGTGCGTGCCGGTCCAGTATTTAATGCACCGGAGTATTGTAGACGTGGTGGATTTGTATACAGCTTTTATTGTAAAAAGAGCTGTAATTAATTAAATTGCTTGGAAAGCAATTTCTCAAAGTGAGACATCGTCACCATCACTTGTAATTGCTAATTGGTAAAGTGTTGATTTTTGTGTAGTTCTCTGACGCCTTGTTGTTTTAGGCGCCGAGTGGCGAAACTTCTTCTTCTTCCCCGACCTCCTCTGGCGCTCCCCCCGCTCCTCCCTGCGTCTGTGACCAGTGGCGTATCCAGCAGCCCCCCAAAGCTGCCCCCCTCTCCCGTCCTGCCTCTTCCTCTTCCTCATCCTCACGTTCCCGCCCCTCGCGGCCCCCCGCTAAGCGCCCCAAGCGCCCCGCCCGGTCACAGGCCGCAGCCTCGGCGGGGGCGGCGCCTCAGGGGGGCGCTGGCGGTGCTGCGGCGGCGGGAAACAAGAAGTACTCCGCCAGATTTTCCCCCTCCCACTTCGATTCTGCTGCTGGATACGCCGCTGCCTGGAGCTTCCCTGCGCTCCTCCTGGTAAGGGGTAGATAGCGCCACCCCTCAAAATATTAATCAAACCTCAACCCCATCCTGCAAAAAACCCCGCATCTATCTTCTCTTCTGCAAAATATTACCTACCTTTACATCCTTGTATCCTGAAGTAATAAAAAAATGCGCTTTTTGACGTTGTAGATTTAAATTAGCAGAAAAATCAATCGATGGTCTTCAAAGTCTTCAAAGAAGAGAAAGGATGAATATTCTAAACCATTTGTAATGGAAGATATTCTTTCAAGACCATCGAAGTTATTACAGTTATAGTTTAGGAAGCTGAAAATTAAATTTGAGTAATAAAATATAAAATGTTGATTTGACCCCTTAATTAATCTATGCAACTTGTTCAGCACAAATAACAATCTAAGCCCTAAGCTGTGAAATTGGGTCTAGAGAGAAAAAAAAAATAGGACTGTTACACTAACAAAAAAACAAAGTCCGGCAAGTTAGTGAGGGACTCTCAGGTATAAATGGACTTTATTAATATTTAGATAATCAGGGGACCTGACTTGACGGACTTGTTTAAAGAAAATATAATATAATAATGAAAGCTTAATAATCTGTTAAACCTCCATATCAGTAACCTTGCGCTTCTTTCTCTGTCCCGCTCAATCAATTTACTCAAATCAATTTAAAATCCCGCCGGAAGTAGCCAGTTTTCTGTCCAGAGATTTGTGTCTCTCGGTAATAAAAACAAGGTAAGATCAACACTTCCGGCTACTTCCGGTAGACATTTTAAGTTGACTTGACTGAAGTTTTGATGACGTAGGTGGTGTTGTGACCACGCGCCCTTGTTGACTGTCCACAGGGCAACATGAAGCAACATATGTTGACTCACAAGATCCGGGACATGCCCCAGCACCTTTTTGACGCCCAACATCAACAGCAGCAGTTATCTCAAAGCTCCCAGGGGTCAAATCAAGGACATCCACCCCCGTCTCCGCAACCCCCGGGACCCAAGACATCACCCCTGCCCCTGCTGCCGCCTCCACTCCAGCACTGCAGTAACAGCAATTCTGAGGACGGGATGAGTAACGCGGGGGAGGACAAACCCCCAACAACTCCCACCCCCGAGCCTCGTAGTGGGGCGAGGACCCCAGAAATGGGACAGAAACGATCGCCTCCAGATGGAGATGGACTCTTACCGATCCCAAAACGACCCCCTGGTAAGTTGAAGTTCATTATATAAGCTTGTTTTCAAGTTTTGTTTGGGTGGTACTATTGATGATAACAATAACATTGTGTGTCATTTCGGTGGGTTTTTTACTACAGTATGAAATATTTTTATGCTTACGCGCTGCTTTTATGCTATCCTTAATTTTGATTTTAGTAATTATTTAAAATTAATTACAAATCATTTATATAAGGATGCTTTTTTTTTTAAATATTAACATTTTTAAATATTTAATTTTAAGTTACTGTTTTGAGCAATCTTGAAAATTCATTTATTTATTGCATGACACACTCCTGTATTACTTAGGTGAATGAACAAGTTCTCCTTAAAAAATAACTGTGCAAAAAATATCGATATTTCATGCACTGAAGATCTTCATTTAGGTTTTCAGAGCATAACACTATCAATATGCTGTTATTTAACAATTAAATTAATTATTTTGCGTTAATTGCAGATGAGATGAACAAATTATTGCAAATGAAAATTCTTATTTTCGTACTTGTTTGTCATTCAAGATATAATTATATTAGATTTTTTTTTTTTTAAGGAGACCTCAATTCTTGGACAATGCACTTTATTCATGCACTCCTGAAGGTTGATTCATATTATGAAGCTCAGTAACTCAAGATTGCTAATGATGGAAAAAATTAATTTAAATAAATATTATTTTATGTGACAAAGATTGTACAAGATCAAACTCACGAAACGCCCGTGTCTCATGATGAATTAATTTCTAAAAGAAGAAGCTCTCATATACTTTTTTATATGACGCTGGTGCTCTGTCCATGCTATGGCACTTAATTGCGATATGGTACATTTGTCGCGTTAGAAAATTTTCCTTTTGCAGTCTTGTTAATCATACCATGCTCTGTTATTATTCTTACGGGGCATGGTGATTAACAAGGCCGCAAAAGGGAAATTTTCCGAGGTGACGACTTTACATTTAGTATTTTGCTTTCTATATACCACCTTAATCTCATTATACTTGTGTGCCTGAAATAAATCAATTTAAATTTAAACGCCATCATCTGATGAAGTTAAGAACTAAATTTTGTTACTAAAATTCTCCATGAGACGGGAGCGTCTTTTGAAGTCTTTGGTACAAGATATTCATCTTGGAGCGGTCCTCGACTCTTGAAAGTTTTCCTCGACAATAGATGGCTCTTATAGTGGTGATCTATTATCGAAGTAAATAAGACGAGGACCTGCCGATGAGGGCAGCACCGTCTTGCACCATCTTTGTGGTAGTGTGACTAACCCCAGGTAGTGGCTGCTCTGCGAATGTGTGAGTGCGTGAGGCGACCGCCCGCTGCTGCTGCCGCTGCTGCTGTGCGAGGCGTGAAGTGTCTGAGCTTGCGCGTAATTCATTGCAGGCTTGCCCAAGCACTTGTGCCACGTATGCAATAAGAACTTCTCCTCTTCGTCCGCCCTGCAGATCCATATGCGCACGCACACCGGCGACAAGCCCTTCAAGTGCACCGTCTGCCAGAAGGCCTTTACCACAAAAGGAAACCTTAAGGTGCGTACCTCACTCTGTTCGGCAGTTACTCCATCATTTTAGTATAAAAATTACCTTATGAAAAGCCCCTTAGCCCAATTTTTTTCTGAGATGCCAATGGGTCTACCTTAATCAATACTTTCGTTGTCATTAGTTGGTTATAATGAAGTTTATTGCTAGGTATTCATAAATCATAAGATTATTATTTAGAGAATTTAATTGTTTAGAAATACAACCCACTTCTCACCCTCGTTGATTGGGCTGCACACCCCACAACAATCGGTGACGTTTGTTTGTCCGCAGGTGCACATGGGCACGCACATGTGGAACAACGGGGCCTCACGCAGGGGTCGCCGCATGTCGCTCGACCTGCCCCCCATCCCAATGACCCCCAAGGACTCGGAGTTCCTGCAGAGACGGCCAGACCTCTTCTACCCCTACCTGCCAGCGCCCTTCCTCAACGGAATGCAGCAGAAGGTACGTGCAGTAAAATATTAATATCATGGAAGAATTGGAGAACATTTCAAACAAAATTTACGACGTTCTGAAAAAAAAAAACTAGTTGATACTTTTATTTCAAGAAAGTAAGAATAAAAAATAAATAAATAAATAAATAAATAAATAAATAAATAAATAAATAAATAAATAAATAAATAAATAAATAAATAAATAAATAAATAAAAAATACATTTTTTATTATTTTTATCATATTTTTATTCGATTGATTGATTGATTTATATTTTGGGGCAATTGACACATTTTGGTCATGTATGCCCCCATATATATATATATATTTTTATTCGATTTATTTTTATTATTTTAATGTTCGATTTATTTTTATTATTTTAATGTACAGTCGTCGCCTCGAAAATTTTTCCTTGTTCCCAACCTTGTTAATTATGATACCATGTCCCGTAACATAGAGCATGGTAATTATTTTGATTAACAATTAAGGCTGATGCAAGAGGGAAATTTTCCAAGGTGACGAGTGTACTAAATAATATCGCGTGGCGTTTTGAGTGTACAATTTTTTTCTCACCGCATGATTATTTTTTTTCTTCTGTACACTGCAAATAACAAGTAGCACTGCGTATTTTGTGGCGATATTCATGTATAACATATCAAGTGATAATTATTTTAAATAATATAATAAAAAAATGTATTGAAATTAAAAACCACTATGATGTATTCACCAGGTCTGATATTCTTTCTGTTTCAGTTGAACGAAATCTCCGTGATTCAGTCCGCCAATTCCCAGGGAGGACTCCCGTCTCCGCCCAGTAAATACGGTCCTCATCTTGGCTTCGCGAGCCTCGGCCTGGGCTACGACAAGCCGCTGGGCCTCACCATGAGCGGCACGGATCTCTCACGCTCCGGGTCACCCTCGCCGGACAGCAAGGCCCCCTCGTCCCCCCTGTCCCTCGTGCGACACGCGTCACCCCCAAACTCAGCACCCCCGAACATGTGGGACATGCACTATCGAAGACTGTCACCCCCTGAGAGAAACGGGGCAGGCTCTCCGCCACACCCTCCTCAGGGTATGATGTCAATGACACCTTCACCCCCATCTAATCAAGCCCAACATCCACCTCCTGGATCTACCCCCCCTCAACAGCTGACGACACAAAGAGGGGAATCCTTAGTGGCGTAAAAATAAATGAGCGCTATAACGTACAGTTCTTTACATATCTTCAGTGTTTTTAAGTGTCAATAAAAAATAAAAGTGTATGAGCTGTAATTTTTTATATAAAAATTAAATTTAAAAAAAGTATGAGATTATGATAAATTTCAGGTAATGTGTTATTAAATGTGCAATCTTAGATTATTTATGTGTAAAAAAAAATGGATTTTCTTTATTTCAATTATTATTATATAATACTCTCATATTATCCTGAAATTTTGTATAATCTTTAAAAATAGGAGAAAAAAAAAATATCCACAAAAATGTCTTCAAAACTGAATGTGCAGCGGCAATGTTCCTATATTTCTTAACGACTAGTCTTGTTACTTGAAAAGAGAGAAGAAAAATATACGAAGTGATGCAAATTTTGTCTAAAATAAATTTTTAGTGCACAAAAAAATAAAAAAAAAAGTTAGATTTGAAGCCATCCTTTTTCTGTGCGTGTGTGTTTTTTTGAGTGTGTATAAAAAAAAAATCCACCGACCCTTAATGCAGCACAGAGCAGCAGCAGCAGCAGAGGAGCAAAAAGTCTCTGAGACAATTCTGTGATACTACAACTTTGACACACTTCATGGTTTTGAGAAAAAGAAAAATATCAAAAATGTTTATTCCAAACCATAAAGCCTTTTGTTTATAATTTTTTAAAAAAAACGGTGTGAATTTTCTTTTTAGTGATTTTTTTTTACCCAATGTTTTTTTTTAGAAATGCTAAAAAACAATCTAATTTCTTTTTCTTGACTGTATTAAATGTTAATAAATATAATAAATAATATGGTTGGAATGAGTGTCCATGTATGCTTGTCCATGTAAATAATGATTTAATGTCAATGGTAGTCGATGATATTTAAAAATAAAATAAAAAAATTGCTGTTGTCAAACATTAGATTAAAAAAAATTAGATAAAAAAATTGTACTGTCCCATATAATAATAAATATACTAAAAAGAATATGCAACACACACATATGGAATACAATCAATTTTATCAATGGATATTATAATAGCTGTTATCAATCTCTGATAGTCCCTCTACCTCTCTTTTAGTTCACGGCAGAGTACAAAACCCAAATCTAAAAAAAAAAAAAAAAAAAAAAAAAAAAAAAACATTTTTTGATCATTAGAAAATCAGCATCATAAATTGTTTATGTTAAATGCTGTTTAATAAATTTCTACTAATTTGTTTGTAACAATCATAGAAAATATTATCAGATCTCAAAAGTAAGCTACCTCATTTGGTTTTGCTTCAAAATTAAAAGCACTTCCCCCCCCCTTTTTTTAAGACCTTGTTCCCAAATTGTTCAACCATATAATATTACTGTGTTTGAAATTGTGCATTTTATTTTCATTTTTGTATGGTGCTTTGAAATTATTGCGGTAATTGTAAAATCTGTCCATGAAACATGATCTCTCTGCCAACACACACAAAAAAAAAAAAATCAAAATCGAATTTTAATCACCCAAAAATTACAAGGAGTATATCACTAAGCTATTTTTTTAATGGTCATAAAATTTTTAGGTGATATTAAAGATTCGATTTTTTTTTAAAAAAAAAAGTAAAATGAGAAAACTGATGCTGAATAATTTCTAATTCAATGTTGATTTTCTGTGTAAATAATTAGGAAAATGATTGTAATTATATTAATTATAAAAAAAAAAATGCTTGAAAGAAAACTAAGTGTCAGAACATTTGTTATTTATATACAATATAGCTTATATGGGTCCCTAAAAAAACAAAACAATTTTCCCCCCTTAAATAAATAAAATGAAAAAATAAATTGATGAAATTTTATTTCGTATATATACCACATAAATAATAACACACAATAATAATATATTTAATTCAGTATTCAACTAGCTTAATATAATTTATTTCATACAAATTTTCAATTAATTCCAAGGTAATGGAAGTAGTTAGTACAATATATACTTTTGTAAAAATTAGCAAGCAAATATATTTCACAACAATTAATTTTTACATAAGCTAAAAAATGTTTAAAATTTCATTCAGACAAACTTTTACAATTTTTCATATTTAAAAAAAATGGTTACGCTGGATGTTTAAAATTATATTAATATCATCATATCAAGCATTATTAGTGTACTTATCACAGAACAAATAGCACACCTTTGTTAGCTCAATTGTATCTACAAATTATCACGCACTTGCAAACTGTAGCTTTATGTACACAATATCTATCTAACGTCAACTCATTCTCTCATTTAGTGACAGTAATTGCATTTGGGGTGGCACTTGATGCCATTGATGCCGCACTTGCAGCCCCCGGTCGTGTCACCTTTACCCTGAAATACAAACAATTAGATAGAAATTAGATAGGGTGGCTAATATACACAAAATAGGACATATCAATTCAACAGAGAAAGTTCTCATAAATTTATTTATTTTTTTTTTAAGGAATAGAATCAGAGAAATAAGAAAATTACTATATATAGATAATACAGTGTACTGTACTGAAAATATGGTAGAAGTATGAGCATAAATTGTGACCAACATAAAAAATCAAGTTAGTAGAAAGAGAGGAAAAAAAAAAAAATTATATTAACAAAGAAATGTGCCCACTGTATTAGTATTTAAATTGTTTTTTTGGACTTCTTTTGTACATCAGGTCGTCTACTTTGAACCTATATATTATATAAAATAAAGTGCCTGACTTATCATATTGTCCTGAGGGTTAGGCCCCAGGGTTACCTTGTCCAGCCCCAGAATGGAATCACGTTAATCAGTATTAAATTATAGGTAGCGTTTGCCCCTGCTGTGTATGCAACCTGCTCTGTTTGGGTGCTGAACAAGTTGCCTAACTTCAGGGTAAATTGCAGACTTACCCCCGGTCCCCAGCGGTGGCCCCTGGTGACCCAGCAGATCTCGGTCTTGCACATTGAGCAGCGCAGCCAATCACAGCCCCACTTCTTCATGAGCACCACCTGGCAGGTCGGACAGCACAGTGCCTCCCCTCGCTCCACCATCTCCTGCAAACACATCAATTAATTAAATAATTAATAAACTTGAATGCTGTATACAAGAATTACAGGACAATTGACTGCATGCATGGAAATAAATCAATGTAATTTTTTTTATCTATATCATAAAAAACACAATAAGTCAGCATACCAATCGTCGCCTCAGAATGCAAAATGATTTGTAATTAATAAGTACAGCCGTCGCCTCGGAAAATTTTCATTTGTGGCCTTGTTAATCACCATGCCCCTTAAGAATAACACAAGACATGGTGATTAACAAGGCTGCAATTGGATTTTTTTTTTTTTTTTTTTTTTTTTTTTTGCGGCAACAAGTGTACTATTTTTCAGTTTTAAACAAGATAAAAACGTTATTTAATTAAATAAGAATACTGCAAATTTAATACAAGTATAATTTAATTATCTTTTTAATTTAATCTTGTCAAGTAAACGTTTTAGTTTAACAAAGTACAGGGTTAAAATCTCACCTCCAGCATCTCCTTGGTCCTACGAGCCTCCGCGTCCGTCTCTGAGGCTTGAGTCACTCGCTCTTGGTACTGACGGCAGTTCAGACCGTCGTGAATTGCCTGCAACCAATCAGTTACGATATGATGAGATTCAGTGTCGTTGTATCAACTGTGACAACTCAAAAGCCAGTTTTAAAATTAGTATAAAAAATCAATGATACATAGTAAACAAATAATAAAAATAGCACCTGACTCTTGAATATCTTGGTTTTAATTTAATTTTTCAATATTTTTGTGATGTCTCATTTATTTTTTATATTGACCAATTTAAAGTTACTTTTTGCCAGAGCTGGGAGCATATTAGAGACTTTCTCTATCCATATATTTATTATTTTCAGTGGAATATGAGACACTGTACTAGGAAGTTCAGTTGACTTCTGACAATGAGTTTGCCCCATTCTCCTGAACCTTTTACGACAATTCCTTCCACAGACAACATTTTGCTCCCCAGCTTCACGCCACTTCTCGTTGCTCACCTGGCAGGTGAGACAGTTGTGATGACCACACACGGGACATCCGAAGTCGTTGACATTGTCCTCGAAGATGCACCAGCCTCGGCAGTCTGGCGTTTTGCAGTGGAAAGCGTTCTGGATTTTGTTCTCCGCCTGTGCCACTGACTTGGCCTGCATGCGCTCGTAGATCTCGGGGGGTACCAGCTGGGGACAATCACGGGTCGTTTAAGTGGGTAGGAAGAGATACAAAACAGAAATCTGCATTTTTTTTTCTTGTATGCCCAGTCTGAAAATTTCCAGCATGAAAGTGATTCTATTATAATCTGGAAATTAATAATCTCAAGTTCATAGGGAGTAATTTTTTTATAACAATTTATTCTTTTATATTTTTTAAATTTATAGACACTGAACATTTTAACTTTGTTGTGTGGAATATTGGGCTGTACCCTTTTAAGTTCCAGTATTCTACAGAAAAACTCCTTAATTCTTATATCACAACCTAAACGGTTTATTTTCCTTAAATTGAATAATACTAAAGGA
This sequence comes from Siphlonurus alternatus, assembly GCA_949825025.1. Taxonomy (NCBI): domain Eukaryota; kingdom Metazoa; phylum Arthropoda; class Insecta; order Ephemeroptera; family Siphlonuridae; genus Siphlonurus; species Siphlonurus alternatus. Next base: position 11,270,851 of record OX463782.1, on the reverse strand, counting down.
AGAAAAAAAAAATTTAAAAAAAATTTAAAAAGTGCAATAAAAAAGTAATTTTTAAACATTAATTTATTTTCTACTTCTCTTATTTGTTATAAAATGATATAAACTGTGTGGCATTATACAATTTAAACATTTATTTTTAGCATTATTTACTATAGTTAAATATCAAGCACATTAAGATCTCATGGTGATTTTCTCACCTAAAAACCATCAGTTCTTACACCCCACAAACAACCTACAAACCACCCTGTAACTCACCGCTCGGACCTCCCGTTCCTGCAGGGTGGCGTCGCAGGCGTACTGCTGGTTTCGGAAGGGACAGCGCACCTCCACTTCCTCACTGAACTGCGCGGTGTGTGCCAGGCACGGACGACAGAAGGCGTGCAGACACTCCCGCAGCACGGCTCCATCGCCCGGGGCACAGGCAGCCAGGCAGACGGTGCACTCGAACACCTCCACGTTGGCCACAAGGTCCGTGTTGTCGAGCGCCAGCAGTGCCTGGTAGTTGTCTGCTCCTTCGACTGCGGCCTCGACTCCGGCATCCTCCGCAGCCTGGGAAACACCGGGGCTTGGTCAAAATAGAAACAAGAACTCTGATGAAGTGTTTATTATATACTCAAGAATGATTAGATTAATTAGACAAAATTAGCCATAAAAAGAAAAATGGTAAATATTTTGTCAATTCATCGCTCTAGAATACAAGTGTCATAAACGCTCCAATTTTTGTTGCAATTATAGACCTAATGATACATGAACATAAGGTCTATAATTGCATGAAAACCTAGTGATTTATACAACACTTATATTCTAAGGCGAAGATTATTATTGATTTTTCTTTAATTTTCATTTTTTATTTTACCCTTAAGTCTTTTGAAAAAAAAAAAAAAAAAAAGAATATTGTTCAATACATAAGACAAAAATCATTGCAATGATATGATCTAACATTTGTGACAAACATTTATATTAATTTACTTAAAGATTTTTAATTTTGGTGGAATCTAGAGGTCACTTAGAGGTCAACTGACCTGCTCTTGCTCCTGCTCCCTCCTGAGCCTCTGAGCTTCTTCGTCAGAGGCTTGGTAGTGCAGGGGCACGTGGTACTCCGTGGGGCGCTCAGTGGTGCATGCAGCGCACCCCGGACGTGTGGGCGAGTTGATGAGCGTGCACACCGGGCACCGCCAGCCTAGCAACATAAGCTCGTCACTTGGGGCAGATATTCAGCAAAGAGGTATGTTTAGATGCTGAACAAGCTGAATTATTTGACTAAGTGCTTCGTAACTTTGTTGGCTTACTAGAACTAAAATGCTTTAAATGCCAATGCATAGACATAATGAAAAACAAAAGTACAAGTTGGTGGATGCATTAAAAAATTAACAAAAATAAAAAGTAAAAAGAATAACATTAAAATATAATGGTTGGTACAGTACCTACTTCATTTTAAATAGTAAAAATGCTATTTTTAAACTAAGAGAATGTAAAGAGAAAGATTTTTTTTTTCGTTAATTCAAGCATACCAAGCATGAGGGTCCCCGTCTTCTTCTCGGGAGTGAGGGTGGCCGGAGGTGCGGAGGGGAAGAGCCCTCCAGCCGCCACGCCTCCCGGAACCTCCTCCTCCTCTTCCTCCGACGAGCTCTCACTCTGCTCGGGCTCTGCCAGCTGGATCACCGGGGCTGGGGCAGTGGGGGCGGGGGGAAGGGGGGCAGGCGGAAGCACCACAGCTGGCCTGCAAGAGAAGGGACTGTTAGGTGACATAAAGAAAATAAAAACAAATTGTAAGTGTGATAATTTCTTGCAGAGATTTAATGTGAATAAATTTTTAACTTTCAAAAATGACACATTTTTCTTTCTTATTCAAAATTTATAACATTCTGGCAAAAAAGTTGTTGCTCAGATTTGATATACTATGTTGATTTATATAATTTTAAGGTAAACTGGTACCAAGCTACATTTTCAACTTTGATATTTACTGGTTAAACCTTAATTACAGTATTATAATCAGTCAAGTACCTTTTTTGTAGAGGCTTCTGAATAGATGGGTTATTTTAATATTATTTGGTCAGCATTTCTAATTATACCTACACATATTATTTTTATTTTAAATATGTCTTAATGTGTGACATACATACATCATATAAAATTTTGACAATGAAATATCAGCTTCAGAACCTGCATGGCAATGACACTTTCCAATAACAAATAAATTCCACACATTTATAGTTATTAATACACAAAATTCTGTATTGTAAAAAGCATACTTTCATAAGTTAAACTGACGTCTGAGGACTTACTTTTGCGGTTCCTCCTCGGGCTCTGAAGGCTCCTCATCTTCATCAGAAGACTCACAGTAGCTGTAGCGGTCCTCCTCAAAGTTGTAGTACCAGCCGGGGCCCCGTGGGGGCTCCCTGGTGGGCACCATGCGAGTCTCCTCCACAGGGGGTGGCGTGGGGGCCGGGGCAGAGGGCTCTGTGGCCGGGCTCGAGCTCTCAGCACGATCTGTGGAGTTAGACACAGTTGGAGTGTTGAAGCTAGATACAAAATAGTTTATTCATAACTTCAATACATTGTTCTGTATGCGACAGGATGAAAACATTTCACATTATGTAGCTAAATTAGTTATGTCAATTTTTTAAATTCTAAGGTATTTTTTCTTCAATTTAATTTAATAAATATTTTGTTATGCATTTAATACTTTTTTATAAGAAGTTCAAGGCTTGTTTTGTCTAATTTAATGACAAATCTCAATATTTCAATGACACTCTATCTACTCCTTGTATTCAATTGTATTGAACTTATTCTTTTTCGGGATGGCTATGTACTAGAATACATTTCTTTTCAGTCTCTTAAACCTTAGTGAAAAATCATCAGCTCTTTGCAGACTTACAATTTCGGGGAAGATAAGAAGACCACCAAATCTAGCCACCCCAAAAAATTTCAAATTCAAAGCTTCTACAGGCTATGTGATAACAGATCAGGGTAAGTCCCAAGGTCTCACCAGGTGGGGCTACGAGGTACAGGAAGACGGTGCACCCGGCGGCAGCTACGCTGTGCTGCTGGAGGGTCTTGGAGTCATCCGAGGCAAGCTGCTTTCCGAGGATCCAGCGCTGCACGTTGGCAGGGATCTCAAACTCCTGCTGCACCTTCACCTTGAGCTCCCCCACCGTCATGGCCGCACAAACGCTCAGAGGGATGGGGCCCTGGTGGGACACTTTGTCCTCCACGTACATGTCAACCCTGTGAGGAAGGTCAAGATCAGTGCTTCATACTAGACATATCATTAACCATCATTGCCACGTGACTACGCAAAATATATTTTAATTTTGAAATAACCTAAACTTTCAAATTAAGGATCATAGAACATCAATATCTTTACAACTGGTTAATCTTCTCAATTTTTAAATCAGAACTTCTCACTGAGTATTAATTAATTTTTGTTTTATTTTGTAAATAATTTAAATTAAATTATTGCTCTGGATAATGAAAATTAGACAATCACTAAAAAAAATCAATAAAATAAATTTTATAAAAACAAAAATGGTAAAATAATTACTGTAATTCATTCATAACTGTATTTTCTTTAATTTTAAGATTAATTTTATCAACATACGTAGTGTACTTAAATTTCCAACTGTAGGTGAGACATTTGTTTCTTCCTCTCCTTAACAAGCCTGCAGATACCTCAATGAGTTGTTTCCCCTACTCTCCTTCCCCCGTGACAAAACCCAGAGACTCCAACTCCCTACTCACGTGAACAGCTCCGGCTCGAGGGCGCTCCTTCTCTGACGGATGACGGAACAGCTGACTTTGAGGCGTGCCAGGTCTCTCGCCAGTCCGGCTGCAATCCGATGCTGGCCGCTAGCGATGGCCGCCTCGAGTCTGCGCAGAAGTCGGTTCACCGCCAAAGTGTTGGACTGCTGCTGGGGAGGACTGGCGGCCAGGTCAGCTGTAACGAGTCGTTATCACATTGCAGAGGGGGGTCAATTTAAAGATAAGCACAATAAACCATACAAACCAAAAACATTATTAAAAAAAAAAGGAGAATTTTAGAAAATTAATTTTGAGTTGTACACTGGAAATTTTTGTTTTAGTTATAAGTTGTTTCTCAATATATTGAAAATTTGCATTTTAGTGTAGTGATGATTTTACAGTATTTCATTGGAATAATTCAAGGTATTTGCCCTAGAAAGTATACAATACATATTAACCAACATGATTTAATGTGTATAATTTTTTATTTATTTTTTATTCATCATTTGAGTACATAATACAGTTTAAGAAAAACACAATTTGTTGCATTTTATGAGCTCTATTGTATACTTGGAGGCTAAAAATATTCAAGTGTATGATAAGTTAATCACATAACATGAACACACAGAGACACGCAACAACTCTCACCCTTGAACTCGGCCAGTCCCTTGGGTCGGGTCAGCAGTCCTGCCAACTTCTCCACGTCAGAGTCCCCGAGGCTGCCCGAGGCGCTGATGGCAGAGTCTGCGGCCCCGCTACTGGAGAGGTCGTCTCGCATCAACTCGTCATCATAGTCATCATCGTCTCCCTCGATCTGGCAACGAGATTAGTTAGTTAGTTAGTTAGTTAGTTAGTTGTGTTTCTGAGGGCTCCATTCATGTGGGGAAATGGTGCAAAATGCTCAAATATTATCGAAAGACTGATTAAACATTTAAATTTTTTAATTATGATATAGACTTGGTGAATTTTTAATCTGCTATATTATATTCTTTATTATTACTAATTTTCTTCAATATGAGAAATAAATGTAAATATCATTACTGTACAAAATATTTGTTCTTTGCTAATGTGCATTAAAACGCTCAGAGGGTTTTGGGTTTTTTTACTAGAAAGAATGAAGTGTAAAACTTAATATATATTTTTTTTAACCATCTTAATTCAATTCATTAATTCTTTCTACTTTTATCTTAACTAAGAACTTAGGAATATTTTTTTAAAAATTCTATGCATTGGAAATCTAAATTATTGCCTCTCCCAAGCAACAGCTAGTTTGTAATTACAGTAATTATGCATATCTTTTCTCACCTGTGCATTAGTTTCCACTTTGACCACCACTTGGTTTGGAGGCGCCACTGCTGTAATGGGAGGACTGACCTCTGCAAGCTTGGCTGGAGGTGCAGGAGGTGCCACGACAGCGGTGGCTGCAGGAGCCGGCTCATTCTGAAACAAAAGCAGAGCAGTGTCAGTTTCAAGCTACAATCTGCGGCATGACTCAGCCCACCTTGGCCTGTCCGTCCTGAACGAGGCCAGGGCTCGGAACGTTGGCGTAAACATGCTGCAGAGGAGCAGGTGCTGTGGCTTTTTCAGTGGACTTGGTTGCCTCAATCGTCGCAAAGTCCTTCGCTCCCATCAGTTGGAATGTTCCTGTGCCTCGGAAAGACGGACTTTTGCTCAGCGATGTGTACAACTTGCCACCTTTGATGTTTCCTGTTGCTGGCTCTTCAACTTTTGGTTTACGAGCAACGATCGCGCCACTTGTCTGAACTGATGTCGAGACTTTGACTGCCCTGTTTAAAACTTTCTTAACCCTCACATTTTCATAAGAGGTCTCTGGCTTATTAACCTTCACATCAGCTACATTTGTTGCTCGAGTTGCTTTTTTAATTGCCCCCTGAGCTATTTCTTTCTCAGTTGTTTTTGTTACTTCCTTCTTCACTTCTGTTTCAAGCTTGACTTGTTTTGGAGCCTCCTCTCCTTCCTTTGCATGTTTGGGCAGGGAGTTCTTCATCTCCTTCAATTTCTCCCTCAGCTTCATCCTCTCCTCCCTGTCCGCAGCGGTGATGGCCGGAGTTGCGATGGCCGTCATCGTCAGTTTCTGCAGTAACTCCTGGGTGTCCGTGGACGTCTCTGCCGTCCTGGCCCGAACAAGTCGAGGACTGCTGGGAACGTCTGGGACGCCCACGGATTGCTTGGCTCTCGGAAGTCGAGGGCTTGCAGGAGGTAACGCATCAGTCACAGACTCGACGGAATCTTGGGGCTTGTTGAAGAATGCAAGACGTGCTTTTCTGACCTCATCAACATCCTCTTTGGTTAGCAGTTGTGGGGTAATTACCTCGGCTGATTTCGATTCTTCAGGTTTGGTTTCTGGCTTGGTGTCAGTTCCCTTCACCACCTTCTGTTCATCTGCCTTTGTGCGACCACCAATAAAATTTTCAGGAGCCTTCACAGCTTCTGCAACTTTAACTGGTGTTTTTTGTACAACATTTTTACCTCCAGCCTTCTTTTCCACCTTTTCCTCAGGTTTCAATTTAGCAGACAACTCAGGGGTCTTCACAATGACTGCAGATTTTTTCTCAACAGGCTTCTCCACTGGCTTTGTAACCTTAGTCACAACGTTCTTTGGCTCTGGAGATTTTGCAGCAGCGATGAAGTTAGTCTTCTTGTTGAGTGCCACAGCTGCATACTCAGGCTCTTTGTTTCCATTCACCATTGCTTTAGGAATATCTAGCTTAAGTTTAGACGGGCCAGGTTTTGGAGTTTCCACTACTTGTGTTTTACCTTCTAAAATCTTAATAGCCTCTTCTACTTTAGTACTGAGAACAACTTTAGCAGGAGGCTCTATTTTTTTCTCATCCTTCTTATCATTTGGTCCAAAGTAGCGTTTTAGCTCAGACTCCCAGTCGATGGCTCCGATTGGTTCTGGTGGTTTCAGCTCATCGTCAGTGTCATCCTTGGCCTCTACCTTGTCTGGCTCGGCATGCAGGTTGGTCATCAGGGGCAGAACGGTCTCCTCGTGGATGGAAGAGGGCCTCCACATGTCACACACGTCGCACGTCAGCCGCCAACGAGGGTTCTCGAGGGTACAGCGAGGGCACGACCAAACTATCCTCCGCTGCCTCGTCGGAGAGACACTGTCGGGAATTCCAGCAATGGAGAGAGGCAGGGGGGGAGGTTCTTTCATGGGCTCCTTGACTGGTTCAATGGTGGAGAGGCGAGGGTACAACGAACCTTTGTTTTTGTTTCTCGCTACCACGTTGTCCGTCTGACTAGAGTTCACTTTGTTTGGAGTGTCTTTTGAACTTTCATTTTGACTAGAAGGTTTGTTATCACTGGCAGTGTCTTTTTGTTTCACAACTTTGCTAACACTAGGTTTAATGTCTTCTTTAATTACATCTACAGCAGCAGCAGCAATGTTAGTAGTTTGACTAGTTGAGCTTTGCACTTGGGTAACTTTGACGTCCACTGTCGTTGAACTTTCTTCCTCGTCTTGTTCTTCTACGACAGTGAACGATTGAGAGATCCTGTTTCTTCGAGTCTCACCACTGAAAAATCCCGCAATAGCGGCAGTGGACGTGTTGACAGTCACCTTAGAAACGTTGGTGATGGCGTTAAACATGGAGATCAAACCTTTGGTGTGGGCTTTGGGAGTTGGTGATTCGGGAGTGGGTGGGGGCGAGGGGGTCTCAGGGGTGGTTACTACGGGGGGAGTATCTTGGACTGGGGGTGGGGTCTGTGGAGGGGGAGGGGGCAGGTAAAAGCTATTGTTACGAGCTGCAATCAATTCCTCTGCTCGCTTTCTATGATTCTGTACAATTTCAGCAGCTTCTCTATCTAGCTCGCTGATGCTTGCAAGCATGGTGGACTTTCTTTTGCCATCATCAGCTCCTGGGAGAACTCTTGCATAATTAACTTCTGGCATCTCTTCTTCGTCTTTCTTTGCACGTTTCTCTACCTTGCCAGCCTTGGTGCTGTTTCTCTTGTACCAAGGCTTGGGAGACAACGTTGCTTTATTGACAACCGACTCGGGTTTATCTTGTGGGAAGTCCCCTGCCTGAAGAAGCACAGCATTTGTAGTACAGCTCAGCACTATAGGAGGAGCAGTAATCAATGCCGGACCTTGCAATATTCTGTCAGAATTAACCGCTTGCTTGTCGTTCTTCCCAGCATGCAATTTTAACTTATTTAAATTAGATATCAGTCTTTGTTTTTCTGCATTACTTAATTTTGTTGCAGTCTCATCAGAAAGATCATTGGGAGGCGGAGGAGCTTGTCTTTTCTTACGACCAAAGCTTGGGAAGGGGTTTTTAAATCTGGTGGAGAGGACGCTGTTAGGACGGTTGTTTGCCGGGGGTTGGGGGGCTCTCCGCTTGCCCCTCACGTGGCAGTACGCCCCTGCACGTTTGTCCTTGGCCGACTCGCTGGCCGTCCTGCGATGGAGCTTCACCGCCCCGGGCTTGTCCATGTCCTCCATGTCCATCCGTCTGGCCCTTTGCTCGAGCGAGGCGGGCAGGCTGCAGTCCGTGTAGTGCTCACTCTTCTGTGTCGGTATGGGCGGAGCAGGACGCTTGCGACCTCTTCCGCCAGACCCTGTGGAAGGTTTTGGCGTTGGTTTCAAGGTCTCAGTAAATACAGTCTCTCGACTACATGCAAATTGTTTTAGTTTATATTTTCTTTTTAAAGTTAAATTTTTATCAAGATGTCTAGCATGATCTCTTTGTTTTAAACGATGTTTATAAGTCTCAGATTCTGTTGAACTTGGTGCGTAATGCAAACTGGCACGATTTTCAGGAACATGATATGCAGTAGGACAAACATAAGCAAAACTACTAGCTGCACTAACTACTGTTCCTATACTGTTAGTGCTACCTGCATGACTTAATTCATTTACCTTTTCTTCACTTGAATCACTTCCACCTTTTCGTAACCAACGTATAAAAGATAGAAAACCACCACCACTTTTACGATTTGAGGAAGAAGTTGAGCTTATACTGGAAGCAGAATCTACTGCCGAGAAATGTTTCTTGTAGCGTTCAGAATAAATAGCATCTGCGGCAGCGATGGCGTCTTCAAATGAAGAGGAAGAGGAGGAAGGAGAGAGAGACGGAGACTTATTATTATTGTTCATCGGAGGCTTTGCTCTGGTGTGTCTAGGGGGGGCCGTTGGGGGGTCTTGGCTGGCGTCAAACCACTGGTAAATCAACTCATCCGGAGAGGGAGGCTCCTCTGAGATCACCGAGTCGGTGCAGCGAGGACCGTTGAGACTGTTGTGCCGTCTCAGCGGAACTCTGGGCGGAGTCCCGTCGGCCACCAGAGGGCTCCATGCATGCTGCAAACAAGAACAAGCGTTCCTCATCCTCTTCACTCAGTTTTCTTGGGATTTCTGTGTTCTTGATTTTTTTTTTTTTGTTCATTTCATATCAGTCGAAATGTTTATAAAAATTTAATATTTAATAATTCCTTTTATTATAATGTTGCTGGGTTAATTGTCTAATTTATTCTAGGAATAATTTATTTTTCAATATGTACCCATTAATTACAGCATATTATATTAGTTTTAACAGCAAATGTCTACAGTTTTGTAGTCAAAATACACATTGTTGTGATTATTGGGATCATATAAATTTGTAGTATAATATAAATTAAAGAAGAAAAATCAAGTATTTAATACTAGCAGTGTTATTAAGCTTGTTTATGAGAAATAAAAATCTGGTTGGTACACAAATCACAGGCCAAGAGTATTTTAAGTATTGCAAAAGCACAACTTAAACAAAGTGAAAATCAATCAATCAATCAATCAATCAATCAATCAATCAATCAATCAATCAATCAATCAATCAATCAATCAATTGCAAACTGTACAAGTTCTCTCTGGCAGTGATTTCAGTAGCAGCCACACATGCTAAAGTAAACAGGCTCATCTTACCTCTTGGTTTTCCTTGGTTCCGTGGAGGGGAAGAGATGAAGGTTTCGCGGGCTTTTCAGGCTCGCTGGCAACTGGAGGCTGCGGGGCGGGGGGCTTGGGGCCTCTCAGATGTCTGTTTGGCCGCGCAGGGGCAGTGTGGAAGTAGCCAGACTTAGGGGGAGGGAGGGGGGCCTTGTGTCGGCGTTGGGCCTTGGGCTTGGCAGCCTCACTGGGCTCGTCTGGTGGTACCACGGGCTGTGTAGGGGGAGGAGCAGGTGGTTCTGACTGAGCTACAGATGGTTCTGTAGGTTCTGGCTGAACTACAGGAGGTTTTGTAGGTTCTGGCTGAACTACAGATGGTTCTGTAGGTGCTGACTGAACTACAGATGGTTCAGACTGTGGTGACTTTACTACAGGAGGTTCAGACTGTTTTTGCTGAATTGGGACGGGCTGAACAAGCTCAAGGGTGAGCTGTACAGCTTGTTTTACTTGTGGCAAAAGAGCGGACTGTAAAAGTTTATCTGTTTGTAAAGAAGTTTCAACAGGTTGTACAACTTTTTCTACATGGATTTGAGTTGTTTCAAGCTGTACAGTTTGTTTTACTTTATCCAAATCAAGTTCAGGCTTAACAGGTTGCTGAACTTCATCTGTGAGCTTAGCAGACGGTTTGACTTGAGTTGAAGTGAGTTCAGGCTCTACTGGTTGTTTAACTTTTACTTGTGATGGTTCAGGCTGTACAGAGTGTTTAATTTCATCTAATAGTGTAGGCTGTACAAGCTTTTCTAACTTTGGTTTAGGCTGCTCAGGTTGCTGTGCTTGTACAAGAGTTGTTTCAGTCGGTACAGGCTGTACATTTACATTAGAAAGAGGAAAGTTTTCAGTCTGTTCAATGGAAGATTTTGTCTCACTTTTAGAATCAGGAACTTGAGTTTGAGGCTCTGATTTTGTTAATTTCAGAGAAGCTGTTTTTCTAGGTTTTGGTTCAGGAGTTGCAGGAGGTGTTGCTTGAAGAAAGAATGGAGTAGAGGGAAGTGCTGGAGAATACGGGGGTATTTGGTTTGGCTTTGACACTTGTGGAGAAGATTTCAAGTATTCGGGGGCTGGTTTTGCTTGGTGTGCAAGTTTCGGGGTGAGAGGGGCGGACTGGGGTGGCTGGGGGGACGGTTTACGTCTGGACTGTTGCGAGGACGAGCGAGAGTCCCCCGACTGCTTGGTGCGCTTTGGCTTGGTCACCAGCTTCTGGGGGGACTTGGTCTCGGACTGTTGCGACGAGAGCTCAGAGGGGGGCTGCTGGAGGGGTGGCTTGTTGAGGATCACTGGAGATATTCCTGCAACACAGAGGAGATCACGGCAACATTAGCACACTGTAGCGTCAGAGGGAATTATATTTGTTACCTCAGAACTTAAGTAGAAAACGACATAAATTTTACAGAGGAATTTCAACGTTAAGAAATAAGATAAGACAGGCATTGTGGGGTCAAAATCCTATAAACTATTTTTAGAACGGGTTATCCAACTTCATTTTGAAGGGTTCAGATGTTATAACTATTACGTACGACGAAAAAGTAAGTTTCTTAATATATGCTGTGTATATTATAATCTAACACTAATCCTATAATAAAGAAATTTATAATTACAAAAAATTAGGTAATAAATACATATGATAGTAAAATTAATAAACATTATAAATATTGGAGCAAAATTATTCTTAACTAATTTCAAAAATTTAAAATACTTTAGCTAAATAATACTAAAATTTGTTTACCGTAAAATTAAAAGTACATGCTTTTAAATTACAGCAAGTGGAGCCGTAAATAAGCGCGGTCTTCTCTTTCAATGAGGCTCTGTTAACAGGTCATTAAAGAAGGTAGATGATTCATGCAGCCAGTTATTCTTGGATTAATTTTGTGCCACACGCTTACAGCAACGAAATTTTAAAATACTACAAAAATTTAACTCTTACACATAGAAGCAAACTTGATATTGTATTATAATTATAGTATGCTTCATTAAAAAAAAAAAAAAAAAATGTACCCCAAAAAAATTTCATCATCATCCTCCGTCTATTTGTTCCGGACAGTTCGGCGGTTGACGCTCAAAACGAGCGCCGCAGATTTTTGGGCTTTAAAACCTAAAATACGAGCTTTTTCTGGAAGTCGCAAAACCAGTAACGCCCTCTCTGATTGGCCGTGACGTCACTGCGCCAAACCCCCTCCACTTACATACTCTGCCAGGGTTAAAAGTTGCGACTTTGGAGTTGCGACTTCTGTTTAGGCGCAAAACAAAAAGCTCGTATTTTCAGCATAAGTCGTCACACGGCGCATGTGCAGAACGTGCAGAGCAGTTTTTAGAGTTATCTTTTCACCCTGAAGTTAGGTTACTTTTGTTCAAAACCCAAACAGAATGGTTGCATACTCATCAGGGGCGATCACAACGTGCAAGTTACCAGGATATAAAGACGAGTCCACTATCTGAATAAGGCGACCGCACACAGACTCGTATTTCTGCGATCGTAAATATGCGATCGTACATTTCTCAATTAGAACCGGTTCTAAATTTCTTATCATACGAAGGCATACGATACGAAGCTTTGTGCGGGGCTATAATATACACCTGATCGCATAGGTTTTTACTTTTTAAATCGTGCGTGGCGAAATCATGCGATCCTGTGTGAGACAGCCCTAATTTGCTAGCGCTGCAGCTCCAAGAGACAAAGAGATGCAGGTTTGTAATTTTGAGGTAGGTGCATGGCAAGGTCTTATAGTCATCCTAAAATATGTTCAAGTTCACCACGTCTTTCTAGACTGCGTGGCAATGTCTACAAACATCAGCAGGGGTAAAGTTCGCGGCAGTACATAAATTACTACAGTATTTAAATGGACTAACTTTATGAATTTTTTATTGCATATTTGAATAGAAGACTTCATGTTATATATTGTCATTATTTTTACAGATTTTTTTTAAGCCCTATAACACCCTTAAATTAGTACTATGAAAAACGCTGTGACGTCACAGTCATGCAGATATTTAACATGCAAACATATTATAGGGAAAAACATTGCATGATTTTTACGTCACAGTGTCTTTCTCCTCAATTTTAAGGATGCAGTTTAAAAAAAAATCTGAAAAATTTTGACAGCATACATGCATAACTGGTTTTCTATCCAAATACGCAATACAAATTTTTATGAGGGTTGTCCATGATAGAATTATAAGTCCATTTCTATAAAATCTGAGTCAATCTCAACTTACATTTCACATGAAAATATTTACGCTATAACTTTGTTCATTTGTACAACAGAAAGCTCGCTTGTTGCTGCGCTCGTGCGGCACAATGTACTGAGGCTTAGAGCCTGCCTCTCTTGCTTTTATAACCACGCCACAGCACGTGTTTGGGACAAACAATATATACCATGAAGAAAAAATAAACAAAATACCATACGATACTTGTCAAATTTATTTTGTTTGTAACATTTCTTACGTAAAAAAAATGTTATGAGCAATTTTATCAAATTGAAACAATGGAATTTTAAAAATGACAATATAAAAACAAATGGCACGCCAAGAAGCCAGCTGTTCTGTACGTATCGCGGTCTGCAATATAAATAAACTTCAGATGATTGGCCCGCGTCAAGACACGGACCAAACATGGACACAATCCTGGGTCTCGTAAATATTGAGGAGGACAGCAGATTGCAATGTTTACGTCAACGAGAGACAAATTAAAATAAATAAACGACAATTTAAATCATTCGCGACGTCTGGGGAATAACGGAGAGTTAAAACACACGCAATATTGTTTAGTGACAATCTGCATTTAAAACAACAACAATATGGAATACCATGCGCGTGGATAACAATTTCTTACTTCATATTCGAGTTTCTTTAGCGAGTTAAATTTCAGAGGAAGTATTTTATAAAATTTTAATGGACAGTAAAATTGACAATAATAGTTGTTAGAATGAGCACTATATCGTCCCTTGTCCGCAATAATGAGCTATCTGCTACCACGATCCCATATGTGATAATGAGCTATTTGCTATATCAGGTTAAGAGCAATTAAGAGTTGTAAAATATATAAAATAAAGTTAATTGTTGCTCACACCTGAAATAGCAGATAACTCATTATTATACACGAGATCATGATGTAAAATATAGCTTATTATTGCGGACGAGGGACTACAATGTATCGTAGAGTCCTTACCCTGCAAGTTTTCCAAACTTCAACAATTTTCATTGTGTGCGCAATTAATGATCAACACTCGACTGGCTCAAGTAAGACTCGATCACACTTGCCAAGTCAAATCACACGAGGTCATCCCTCGATTTAGAATGTAGTAGTAGACTTAAACAAATGCCGAGAAATTTAAACTGAGTTAAAATTTAACAAAAACTTAAACCCTCGTAAAAAAATTAATGGGATGTTTTACAGACTTAAACTATAAAAAGTAATTTTTGAATACGCTCCAAGTTCAACTATCAAACTTTATAAAAATATCTCTATATAAAAAAATGAAAACATCATACCTGTAAATACAATTCAAATTAAAAGAAAATAATTAAAGAAATATAATATATAATCATTTTGATTGAGTTATAATTCACCAGCTAATAACATCAAATTTATCAATTTTCAAACGTACACACACAAACTGAACAAACATCAATGTACTAGGTGTTTACCAAGTGATCTTTAAATATTTAAAAAAAAATAATAAATCATACACTGTAAATAAAATTCAAAACTGAAATTATAAATTGAAAAAAAAATGTAATTGAAATTTTAATAATTGAAAAAAGATTTAAATATATAATAATTTTGATAGAGTTATAACTCATCAGCTATAATAACATCAACGTACTAGAAGGTTACCAAATAGTGATCTTAATAAAAAAAAAATAAAAAATAAAAAATCATACCTGTAAATAAAATTCAAAACTTTAATTAAAAATTGAAACAAAAACTAAAATTTCAATTAAAAAAAATACAATAATTTTGATTGAGATTGACATCGTCACCAGGTGGTTGCCACGTCACTACTTGCCTGATTGTTACAAGTACAGCAGCAGCTAAGGTGCTAGCCACTCTCACGGCTGCTGGTGCAGTGAACACCACCGGTGCTACGACCGCTGCTTCTCGCCGCCGACTATTTTTAGAGAGAGACTGGCAACGCCCTCCCGCCAAGCAGTAATAGCGAGCAGAAAAAATGAGCAGCCGTGTCATTACAATTTTACTTATAGATTTTTAGAATAATAATAATAATAATATTAAAAATAAAACAAAATGTTAATGACGCTAAACGAGTCTTCGATGGATTTTTTTTGGTTTAAATAAAAAAGAATTTTCTAATTATAAATGTTCTCCAATTTTCTCTAAAAGTATAATTATGTTAGTTTTTCTTTTAAGTCAAAGTTTAAACTGTCATCACATTGTGAGTCAGTAAATTGTTGATCTAATTAGTATAATTAATTTTCTTTCACACATTTTTTGGGGACATTTCCAACTTCCAAAAAAAGAAAGAGCGACAAATTTATGGAACTTTCTGATATAAAAAAGTCCATACAGATCAAACGAATTGAAAAACTTTCGTATGAAAATTGCTACATTGTTACCTCTTTATAAAAACCGAGCCGACTTTCCCAAAACCAATAAAATCATGGTAAGAATTTAAATTCCCAAGTAAATGTAAATCAGATTCGTTGTTACTAAATGATGGAACGAAATGTCGACAATATTTTAATAGGAAATTCTGTCGACTGGGCAATATACTCAGATCGTTCCGCCGATTAAATGTACTTATTTCAGATTATACAGTCTCCAACAATGTAATGGACATAATTTCAACAATGTCAGCTGATCAACAATGAGTTGGTCTCTAGGCAGACCGCAGTGGAGTAGGTCTCGTTATATTAGGGCTGCATGCGAGACGAAAACATCGGCAGGCGGCGTCAAAACATCCGCGCCGACTGTCACATTTCTCTCTGAAATAACATTCACTCTGACTGGAGAACTAGTTAATGTTCTGGTAAGGCGATTTTACAGGCCAAAAGATGCTCTTTTTAGAATATCATCTGCCCAATTTTCTCACCGTTGATATGTCAATAATCTTGCCTGCATTAAACATTAAATTTTAGTGACAATATGTTCATTTCCTCCGCCAAGTATAAAATATACTTGCTTACAATTTATTTAGATTTCTCGTACGCAAATGGATTCTTGAATCTAAAGCCGGTATTACACGACACAATTTTTCTAACTATTGAATACAATTTTTCCTTACAAGAAAATTTCATCTCCATACAAACAAATGAAGTTCAAGTTTTCTTGTAAGGAAAAATTGCATTCAATAGTTAGAAAAATTGTATCGTGTCTTGCTTGACGACACAAACTTGTATTCTAATAAAAATTGTAAGCAAAACTGTATCACCGCACTGGCTATATTATACACATGGTATTTTTTTCTTTCTGGAGTAGCATCTGCCCCACGTGACATTAACTAAAGTTGTTATTTACTCAGTAAGCACAACACACGAGCCGTGGACTTTCTTGTAAGAAGAGTCTACAACACATCCGATAATAATAACTCGCCCTAAGATTTATTTGATGTAATTTTTTAACCAGTGGCAGCGGAGTGTATATAATTTCACAGTTTTCAATGCCACTTCTAAAGTCTATTTTTAACTTTTTATTTCGAACTTTAAATCGACAAAAGCAGGGATGGATGAAGTCAGCTGCTAAATTTAAAATCCACAACACGGGAAGACCCTAATTAGAATTACTTGAAACACTCACCACACGCCCTTTTTCGTGTGAGCAGAAAAATAATTGTCTTCACTAATACAAGTAATATTATGCAAAATCGCTGTATCAGAATACAACTTCGATAGCTGTAAGAAAATTTGTCAGGAATTTGATCTTTATTGTCTCAGTTGATAAGGCTGAAAGTTCTGTCCAAAATATGTTATTTCGAGACGGCAACGACATCTTTAGTAAATTAAATAACTTTTTCAAACTAAAGAGTAAAAATATTATGACTATAGCGCTCTCGGACTTTTGCCTGTGTTCGATGTAATCTTCATTACACCGATATGTAATATGCTGTAATATGTTTACTGTGATGATTATATATGATTATATACATTAAATCCCCCTCCCCCGCCAAAAATATACAAATTTTGGGTGATAATAATTAAATAAGACATAATTTTTATCTTCTAAAAAGTTGTGGCGTCCAGAAATTTCGTATTTATAGAATAAAAGTAAATTTTAGCATGACGATAACTGAAGGAGATAATTTTGAAATTTCAGTTTCCGTTGCTCTCAGGTTTTCATTTACACGTCAGCTAAAAAATGTAACATATTTGAAAGTTTTATCTTCATAAAGCATTAATCATTTCATGATTCAGCAAGTTTCCGGTAAACACAGACACATATTTGACGACTTAGCTCAGACTTTATCTCTATTCATGTCAAATGCCAATGACTAAACTTACAATAAACAGTGTTTCGAATGAAAATGTCATGCTGCTTCTTATTAAAAAAGGTATTTCTAGAAGCAATGATTTTCAATTAGAATCCCGTCCATTCTTTCGTTGATTAGTTTAACACACAATTAAGTTGAGAGTATTTCTATGCGATAGACACATTAGGAATCTCCATGAGCGGCGTGTCAAATGAGAGTCACAAATAAACGAGATCAAAATATAAAAATAAGAAGAAGGATGTATCCGGTGAGACGGTTTGACGTTCACGCCTGCCTAACTCTTCTAATCTTGAGAGGCAGCCGCCGCCTGCAACATAAGCAACTTTTTGTGCAGCTGTGTGTCGCGGTGCAGCATCCAGCCAGGTAGTAGGAGCAACCCTAATTTATCTTAAAAATAAACATTTACAATCTTCCTACCTCTTTTTTGACATAATGCATTGATTAAAAGTTATATCGTACGTAAGGGCTTTTCAAAAATTACTTAAATATTGGTCACAGTTTGTTAAAATGCATGCAAGGTTGGCAGACATTACTAGTAATATACAAAATTAAATTACACCAGAAATTATCTGAATTGTTGAACGCGATGCTGCTTACAAATACATTCGCTATTTTCGAGCCACGTTCCCTTGAATCATCTTCGGTATTTCCAAATTCATTCAAGAAGTTTTTAAAAGAAACGCATGTTCTAGAAAAATTGACAAATTCTCATTAGGGAATTTAATAAGTTATTTTTATTTTCTGACGTTTGAAATAAAAGTTCCTTAATTGTAACCTTTCAATTAAGAATATTTTCAAAAATCAACAACGCACGGATTCGTAAATTTATCCAAGCTTTGGAAGGACTATGGGGAAGTGTACTAGAAAAAAGAATAATAATTAAGCATAATGGATCTTATTGAACTGATAATACAACACCAGAACTGTTTATATTACGTTTCTACGACGATTTGTTAATTATTGGCAATTTATTGAAGATCAAAGCGGGAAATCTGGTTTTTAAACGCTCGATAAGACCATGCAGCTTGCGATAAAATGTCACTTTCCTGTATCAACAAACACACGTGGGTAGCCTGAGACTATATGGAATAAAGGCAACTGCTTTTTTACGTAAAGGAAAATGACATCATATATCGCTCATAAGGCAGGTTGCCTATGTAGCCTTTTCTTATCGGGCGTTTTAAAACCAGATTTCTAACTTTGATTATTAAAAAATTCCCCAAAATCAACAATTCATCGTTATGAACGTAAAACAAAAGACGTTTTGATCAGTTCAATAGACTTTACAAATGTAAGCGATGTTTGGAAATTAGCACACTTCCCCATTTAGACTCGAACGGAATTTGCAGACACACTACCTTTGTCACACAACTAGCAGGTCACCGGAACTATTGACGATGTTTGACCGCTGCCCGGAGAACGGTCTGAGTCACACGGTGCTCCGCGGTGCATTGGGAGATGGCGAGCAGGGATTTCCTCGGCTGTGACGTCTGCAGTATTTCGGACGGACACGTGCGAGCGCTCCAGTACAGACCGGCGCACAAGTACCGCACTCGCAAAATTACCTCCGCGCGCGTGTTGAGCACTTGTATATTTGACGGTAAAAGAAAAGAATTTTTAAACTTCAAACAAGAAAACACGCAATTAAAGAACGTAAATATTTTTTGTAAAAATCTATTTTTGAGGGGTTTAAACAAAAACATCCCAAACACAGTTGATAATAGACAACCTTCATGACTTTTTTTATACATAGGAGACCTCGAGTTGTGTTGTGTTAATATTTTTCAGATTTTTTTAAACTCTCGAAACCATTCAAATCGTGCTGCAAAACGCTGTGACTTCACAGTCATGCATTTATTAAACATGCAAGCATGAGGGAAAGACGATGCATGACTATAACGTCACAGCATCTTTCTTCTAGATTTTGAGAGTGATTAAAAAACTGTAAAAATTGACAATAATTGATTCATTACTCGAGGTGCACTCTATCCAAATTTGCAATAAAAAAAAATCATAAAGGTTGCCCATTCGTGTGCTGTTGGGTCACATGAAGTTAAAAATAATTTCCTAGAATATTTCATATTTGTTTGATCATAAAATTAGTTTTTTTTTTTTTTTTTTTATAAAAATAGAATTGATTAATTAAATGTTTAGTTAATGAGGACACAAACTTCGTCAGAACGCAAATGTAGGCGTTCTTTTGTTATCCTTTCGTTGCTTTTGTGTCCCAAGATACATGCAGACCAAAAGTCATTTAACATTTTGGCGGACAGATGTCGCTCGCGGTCGCATCTTGAACGAGAGCTCCTAAATTTTCAAAGTGCAGTCTGCACTAACTTGCACCGAGCTCTCGAGATTCATTTGCACTCATGTGGCCCCAGTGAGACGCTACAGATGATAAATATTCCCAATATTGGGTCATTTCCGTATGTTCTAGCTCAAGTCGGCCACCGAGCCAAAAATAAATCAGCGATTGAAGTTTGATGATGGATCTTCGCGGCAACACACCAGAAATTGGGCAGTTAAAATAACAGAAATAGTAGCGAGAAACTTGTAAGCACGTAGAGAAAAATGTTACCGGTAGTTCTATCCGCGTAAATTGATAAATATTCGTCTGAATTGAGTTAATATTAGAGTAGGATAAATTTATGTTTAATTTTAATTAGATATAGGATAAAAAATTTAAGTTGTTTTGGTATTTTATGTGACTATTTTTATGCACTAAATTATATTGTTCTATAATGTATAATATGTACAGAATGTAGATTGTCTATTTAATTCAATCAATTCACTATTTCTATATTATTCTAAAAGTAATTTGATTGCCTATATAATTTTAATAGTGTGTTTAGTTCTTAGCTCTTGCTCGGTCTACTCAAGTTGAAAAATATCCTTCTTATAACTTATCTTTAACACTTCTCCTATCTTCATCTCTTGACGTATTTTTACCTAAAAAACGAACATTTTTTTTTCAGCATATATCGCTAAAAGTGAGGAAGAAATTGAGCGTTACGTTCTTTATTCCCTTATTTTTCCCATTTATATATTATTTTACAGCTTATGCTATTTAGTCCTTAATGTTGACCTTATACTAAGGTGCATTGTTTGATGAAAATGTTAGATTTAACTCTCAAAAGGACGAGGAAAAAATTTTAAAAGTTGAAAATCTAAATTGAATAAAAATTTAGCTAAATTTGTGCCTTTTTCTAAGACCCCATGTAAATATTGGGTGTTTCGCACTGAATGGTTCACAAACGGTGGTGGTACAGCCGGCGGTGCCCAATATACACAGCCTTGGAATCCCCCGCCTGCATGGAGGAGGGACCCTCGGGTCTGTGGATGGATTCTTGGACGCAAGCCCAGTCCAACCGAGCCGGCGCCTGCAAAAAGTCGAGGAGGCGGCGTTGCCGGAGCTACGTGTTGGAACAAGTTCAAAAACCTCTCCCTTTCTATCTGCCCGAGATCTCACTTCAAATAATTGAGTATTCAGATTATGTATTACATGTACATCAGACAGTATGTGATGGAGGGGGATATTTTAAACCTAGCTGTACGTACCATCGTAAGCAGTAAAACTGGAGACTAGTTTCAGGAATATGCTCCAATTTAATTAATATAGAATGAAAAGAAATGTGAATTATTTTAATTAATTGTATGATTTTTAGAAGTACGCGGTAAACTGATGCAAGTGAGGTTGAGTCGGGGTTCAGAAATAACGGTGCAGTCTAGTAGACAGGAATTTGTCTAAAGAAAAGGTGCCAATTCTCCTCCCCTCCCACGACTTGTGAGACTTAGTTTCTGACCATACATTTAGAAAAATCTGATCCAGAAAAATAACTATCATCACTGACAAGGTGTGGATTATCAAAATAACATTTATTTTTTTCTATTTAAGAACAAAATATATTATGATATACAACAGATGAATTTTACTTCTCTCCTTTAATTTAATCTTGTATCTGCACTCTTAAAAAATATACATTTCAGTTATTTCCGTTCTAAAGTTGGCAAAAAAATTGTTATATTCCTGTACTTTATATGAGTTTATAATATATACTTATTGTAACGTATTTACTTATATACCATTGCGACTTTGCGAGAAAAAATACACAAAAACGTCGGACCATACAGTATACGGTATTTGACGGTACTGTTGAAATGTTTTAAGGGCCCGATCTAGTAGAGGGAAAACACCCCACGCGGCAAAATGTAGGCAACCACGCGGTTTTTCAGCTTAAAAGGAAAAACCAGCTTTATCTGCTCCTCACCACATTTCTTCATTTATATATTTGGAAAGAAAAGTCACAGAGACGTGGGAAAAAAATGACTTTGGCCTATTTTTTAATGAAAAATTCAATTTAATGCAGCTCTAAACAATTAGATTGGTACTTTTTGCGTATATGAGATGTTATTGATTGTGCGAATTTTGTATTCATAAACATGTCATTGTTGAGATGGGTAGCGTCCACTAAGCTGCTGGTATTGTTGTTTAGAGCACAATAGAGTGCTTCTGCACTTGCTGTTAGAGGAGGAGAAAGCCATAAAATGAACCGCTGTCAAACACGTTTATAATTTTGATTGTTTATTTCTCAATGCAAGAAAATACTATACCAGTGATCTGAGACTTTAGAGAATAATATTATTTATATATTTTTTATAGTTAGAAAAATGGAAATTTTCTCAATTGCGCTAAGGTTCTAAGACAGTAATTTTTTTGTGTATATGTATATTGAAAATTAAATAAAAAAATATATACGATTATTACATCTTGTAAAAGTATAGTAAATGTCACAAAATGTGTTATTAAATTAATATTTTCATTTAATTAACAATCAAACAATATAAATAAAGGAAAGGTAAATTGGTTATTTTAAAAAAAGTGCAAATTAACAAATACACATTTTCTCTCGATTTATTCATATTTACAAATTTCAGTGATAAATCACAAAAACAATTTTAATAAAATTTTAATTTTTTAAATTTTACATACAAGCATTGGATCCAACCAACCACCACATTGGGCAACAACCCTTCGCTTCTACAGCTGTATACATACGTCACTGATATCCATGTAGCCACCATACCATGGATACAGATTTGAAAGCTCAAAAAGTCATTTTATTTTTTTTTTATTCTAGGCAATAATGTACCTTCAGATGACCCTATACTGTATACTACAGCATAACAATATACTGAATTCTCTTCAAAGTCAAGCTAGAAGCAAAGATAGAGCTTAGGAGCGAGACAATGATGGTATTATAAAGCAAGATAAGGCTTGGGGAAGGGTTGACCGCGCGCAAGAGGACTGCAGGCTGGTGAATTCTTTTATTGTTCTCTTTCAGCTCTCTCTCCCTTTCTCTCTCTCTCTCTCTCTCGGCCGAGTCGGCCGCACTTGTATAATAGTTCAGTATTTCGCATATTTCCGCAATTCCGCACGGCGCTGCATTCAGCGGTTTTAGGAACTAGATATTGCAAAAAAGTAGCTTTAGTCTATCAGTTCCAGTACATTTAATTTTTTAAATTAACACATTCAGCACGCATCAAATGAAAGATGACAATTTTTTATAGGGGGCTGGACGATTTTCATTTATAAAATTCGTTTTTTTTAAAGTGTTATGATAAAGCAAAGTTGACACTCTTTTACCACTTTTAATTATTAATTAATAATTAATTGGTGGTACTTGTGTAAAAAAAAATCGACTGGCCCCCTACATACCAGTCTCTTCTCTTAAATAAAATTTTTTATTTTTTTTTTAAGCAAATATTGAACCTTACAGAACTGATGGAAAATGCTGTTTTTTCCTTATGGCCGTTTTTACTAGATCGGGCCCTTAAGTTTTAATATTGTAGAAAAACCTCTTTCACGCGACAAAAATAAATATAATATTAGAAATACAGTATAATATTCGCCATCGAAAAATAATTTTACCTCACCCAGCACGCGTCAAGAGTGTCCTGACAATTATTCTACACAAAAACAACAGCCGTGTCTCATGCTAACATGCAGGCATCAGTGACGTCACGCGGTACTCACCGAAGGTTCTCAGAAGTGCGTCCTCCTTGACCACCACGTTGGCGGGCACCAGAAGGCCGTGCTTTGTGCGACACTGGAACAACTGGCGGCCGCACCACGAGCCGTCGATACCGCCGTACGGCAGCGCTCGGTCCTGCAAACATGGGCACCAATGACGTCATACCGACCTGGCAGTGAACCCTGAATAATATCTGTAATATTTCCTCAGGATTGCTGATATTATGTATTTAATGTTTACGAGGGAATCTCCCACAAAAGACGTTATATGATACTATTCAGGGTTTACTTGGAGACGAATCACAATCCTGAAAAATGAGCTATGACGTCACGAATAATACGACAATAATGTGAGACACATATAATTATGGCAACGCGAGGTCTTGCACAAATTAATTTTTTATTCGACAATATTGCAAGGGTTGTATATATATATTTTTTTTTTAATCTGAAGGTAAGTAAACAGAACAACGTGTTGTTGAAAAGTTTCCTAATTATCATTTCTGTATTGGATCCAATAAACAAATCAAACAAATCAAGATATAAAATGCAATGACATAAATTTATGAAATGATGAGTTTTAACAAACATGAAAACTTTTCAATGAGGCAGATGAACGGGGAACAAGAAGTTAAAAAAATTATAAACTACACAACAAATAAAAGTTGTAAAATATCTGCAGACATTATGAAATTAAAATTTCTCAATGTGATATATATTAAGAGAGAATGTAATTTTGTAAATGTACTAGCAATAAACACCAAGGCAATCTCAATAACGCTAATGTAGCTTGTACAGAGACCACGGGTGTTTATCAGAGAACGCAGAGCTTACAAGACCAACATTATTGTGCAGTACGCGAATAGCCACACATTAGCACAGCTGCCTCAATATCTACTTGTTTACGGCCCGCTGATTTACGGCCGTCGATCGTGCAGCTGGAGCTTGGTACGCTTCAAACCATAAAACAAAATCGAGATATACGTGGTGTACTTGACGAGCAAAATCTTGGCTGACACAGAAGTTGGATACATGCCCCACCGAATTTTCAATTTTACGTCTCCCATTTCATTTTAATTTTGTGTGCATGATCCCCATAATTCCATCCTTCCCTGATCCCACAGAAAATGGATACATGCCCCACCGAATTTTCAATTTTACGTCTCCCATTTCATTTAAATTTTTTGTGCATGATCCAGTCCCTCGATCTCGATCATCCTTCCCTGATCACAACAACTCTTTTTGTATATAATATTATGTAAGTGATATAAATTTTACCATCTCAAATTTGAACGTAAGAGTTTTGTTTTTTCCCAAATTTAATTCGAATTTAAAATGTATATAAACAGGAGAGACAAATTGCTACTAATAACCGACTTCGTCCCACGGTGTAGCTTAAATTGCAGTAAGTCACCTACATATTATTTATATACGGTCTATAACTTTTCACTGGGATGTACTGTCATTGCTTTGATGCGGAAGATATGAACTCACGAGTCGTAATATTTGCAGCCTTGTGATTAATGAGAAGTTTCCTGTACTTGACGTACGTACGACAGATTTACAATGAGTAACAGTCTGTAAGTGTGAAAACTGAGTATATAAATTGCGTAGCCGTGCTGCAAGTGTTATTTTTAACGTCGCAACGTACAAAATAATGTTTCCCGTATAATCTACGAAGCAATGAATTCGTGACGCAAATTATTATATTTTTGTTACAAGTTATGTTGGGTTATGGGTATTTATTTATTATTATTTTCCTCTCCAAATTATGTATTTTTAACCCAATAAACAATTATTATTATTATTAAGTTAAATTTAAATGTCTTTTGATACCAAATATTTTATTAGAAGAGAAATTTTCATCAACAATCATGAATTTTATAATTCTATAAAGTACAGATAACACGTGCGTTTTATATTAATTACTGACGATGAAGCCAAATTATAATTAAAGTTTATCGATATATAATAATTATGACGATAAATAAATTCACGTAAAATTAACAGACTTGATCTCAAATACATGTTATTTATCAATGTTTTGAGAAAAAGTAAAAGATCGATCATCGAATGAAAATTAATGAAAACAAGCATGTAAAAAAAAAAATGAATAAAAATTCAACCGAAGTTTCACGTAACAATATATTATTATAAATATAAACAATCACGTACATACAGGTGACTTCTCACTATCAAAATTAATCAATTTACAGCGTCAACCTCGATAAGTGTCATTGGCTTAGACGGTATAGTTTAACATTACATAATGTGCCAACAGAGCGTGGTGCCAAGAAACAAAAAACGGTCATCGAGGAGGGTCTCAAATTCTGCACTCACCAGTTCCAGGCCCACGGTCCAGCCGGGCCCCATTCCTTGCAGCTTGCCCATCCAGCGCACCACTCCCCCCTGGGGTAGGCCACTGCCACTGCCCAGCCACACCGCCCGTTCACCCACCAGCAGCGGCGGCCGCGAAGTCTGCTGTTGCTGCCTACTGTCCAGCATTATGTCCATATTCCCTAACTGGTAACAATCTAGTAACTATATTGTCGGGAGTCGCGAATTAAAAACGACCTTAACTAGACATAATCTTAGCTCAATCGGAACCCTCATGTCTATTTATACTTCGCCAGGCGGTGACTGAATCTTGCTCTCGCCGACACTCTTCACTCAAACCAAACTCGAACCCCCTTATGTAAAATTAATCGTCGTATACTGCCCGCGAATTTACAACACTTTAGCTACTTTTAAATCAGACTTTTTATAAGATCCAAGCCGACACACACTGACCGCAACATTTTTTAAGGATTTCTGCTCTACGCGGTACACGATTGGCATTTGTTTTCGTCCTCTTTATACATTTTTTTAAAAAACACAAGGCTTACGTATTTTTTATTTTTACTTTTAAGGGTAAGGTAACGCCACCAATGTTAAAAAAAATCCCTCTCACAAAAATTCTGAAAAAAATTTAAAATGTTCTCCTCTATACCCCCTATCAGTAGCTAAAATATCAGGTATACAAATACGATCTAGTTTTTGAGTTATGAATTTTTAAAGTTGACCAATTTAACATGGGAGTTTCATTTCTCCATGTTAAAGTAGTCAACTTAAAAATTTTATAACTCAAAAACTAGATCGTATTTGTATACCTGATATTTTAGGTACTGATAGGGGGTATAGAGGAGAACATTTTAAATTTTTTTCAGAATTTTTGTGAGAGGGATTTTTTTTAACATTGGTGGCGTTACCTTACCCTTAATCCTGTAAAAACAATTTTAAAAATAGGTATTACGAATACAAATGAGGAATCCTATGCAATTTAATGAATTTATACGTCACAAAGATATAAAAAATTAAAATTTAGGCAATTATTTTTTTTTAAAGTATTTACATTTTTATTTTTTTTTCTTATTTGGCAACTGCTTACAAATTTATAACCATATTTTTACAATTTTTTGTTTCGATAATAATAATAATATATATTTAAATACATAATAAAATTATACTAAACTTGTTTATAAAGCGTATAGCGAAATAGATTATATAAATTATGAATTAATTAAAGTTATAAAAATTAAAACACATACTATTGTTGATTAAATGAATTACCCACTTAAAAAATTATATTTTAAGCTGCAGTGGACAGAATTGTTTCAGTAAGGCAGAAGGAAAGAGTTTATGACTCAAGTTAGCATTGGTTTGTATTGAAAATAGGCCCGTCAAATTAGAATTACTTTGTTATGGAAATAGGCCTATGCCTCTGCCTCTTAAATATATAACTAGCTTTTAAGCTTGGTAATATTAATATATATATGATAAAATAAATGGTTGAATATCTCTTATAAGGATAATGATTTGATTGTAGGGCATCGAACTGTATATTATTTTCCGTGGTCACGATCATTATAAAAGGTTCAGCTGACTCCTGACGACAAGTAGGTTCCATTGAACTGGCTGCTGAACCTTCTACGATGACTCGTTCTATGGAAAGCAATATGGGAGAAAGTCCTAAAACCAAACTACTGCCTGCAACTGTGTATGAGTGTAATATATTATATGTGACTTAACTTATTTCCGTAATAATTAAATTTGCACAATTAAATAAACCTCGACTAAAAGATCACAAGAAATTAACAAAAAAAATTATTGGTAAAAAAAATTAACAATTGCAATTTTTTTAAAACACCAAAAAACATTTCTACAAATCACACTAAAAGCTTAAATTTGTTTCACTACAAAAATTCTAAAACGAAATATTCATTATCATTTAAAAAGCTGCAACAAAATTGAAAATAATAATTTTTGGTACTAAGTATCTTGATAAAAAAAAACTAAAATACATTCGGAAATTATCTTAAAAAAGAAATTGTTAAAAATTAACATAATATGTGTGTGAGACTCAAAATATTGGTCCCATTTAGACAAACACTTTTCACTCACCCAGCCAAAATTCTCTGAGAGACAAAGAGGTACATTTTTTCAACTTCAAAGTCACATGGAACGAATATGTGATTGAAACCCCAATCAGCAGCCGTCTGGTATTGACGGTATTTGCTACCAGTATCATAACAGGTCTTTAAAACTACATGTAACATCGAAAATTCTGTATGCTAATCAACAAAATTAGCTTCCGTAGGTCTGAATCTGGCAATCAACTACAGCTAATTTACTAAGGAACAGTAATTTTTAATTTGACAATCAACTTTCATCATTAATTTTCATGAAAATTCTATTTGTAAAAATTTGAAAAACTAGTCAAAAGAAAGTGAGAAAAATGAATGAAGTTCTGTAATTTTCATTATTGTTGCTAATTTTTTTAAATAAAAATATACTATTATAACGATGCTTTATTTGACAGCTAGTTTATGAATTTAGGTGAAAATTATTAAATTTTAGTGCTGTGCTTCATGAGTGAAACGCTGACTCCATTTCAGGTTTTTCCTTACAACACTGCAGCCACCTAGCACTTCAACCCTGACATTTTTCCTGGTCATATAAAAATCATTTGTAGGGACCAGGAATCTACTTGGAGCCGCTCAAATTTCAAGCAGAGCTTGCTCATTAATAACATTTATTAGCTAAAGAATTTTCTGCTTAAATAAATGTAACTGAAAGCTTGAGTTGTGTTCTTTCAACCAAGAAAGTCAACAATTTTTAATTGAAAATTCATAAAATAACAATATAAATTTGCTGTAGAAGGTCCTAAACTGGGACAAAAAAAAAACTGTTATATAAAAACAACATAAAAAAATAAGGCATTTTCTGTAAGCCTGCTTGCTCTCTTTTTGAAGCTTTACAAAGTAAGATATTTAAGACTAGTCCACATGTTTTTTTTTAACACTTTTTGTGTCTTTAACAATATCTACAATTTTGTTTTTTCCTTCAAAAATCCCGACTAATAAAAAAAAAATATATAATTTTACTCCATGGAGAGGTAACGTCAAAATAAAATTGAAATACTACACAAAATTATAGAAACTTGCAAGGTTTGGACAGAGTTCTGGTAGGATAATTACAAGAAAACACCGTTGTGTATGCAAGCTCCAAGCATTAGGTGCCCACGTAATTACTGGTCAAGATATTTCTTCAAGTAGGAAGATAGAAATTGACGACTAGTGCTGTCAATCTGGGGGACCCTAGCATTAGAAAATTGTTCCATATGAACACCATTAACCTCAATGCAAAGAATCTAAGCAAGAGAATCCAATTTGCAATAATTCAAAGCTGGCAAGATTTACTAATGTTATTTCATGTTTGTAGATTTTGGAATACGTACTTTAAGCAAAAGTTTTTTTTTCAATATTTCCAACATTAAACACAATTTAGCAACTTTAGATCCTTGCTAAATCAGGTTTAGGCAGACATATTGCTAGTACAATAACACTGTACAAACGACCCCTTCCTGACAGCACTAGTCTCCGTGGTGATGTCTACACGACGACGTCTCTCGCGGCGACACTCCCCTCCACCTCGGGCTGACCTTGTCGTGGCAGGGTCGATGTTCCAGGCAGGGCCTCCTCAGCAGCAGGGGCCTCAACAGTCACCGGCTCCTCGTCCCCGGGTTCACTGTTGATCGAAAGTTCCGTAGATGACGACACAGCAACCTCCTCTGTGAAGCAGACAAACATTGCCGTCAGTTTTGTGTATATGACAGGCCTGCTTGAATATAACACACTGCACATATCAAGGCTTCAATCTAATGATTTAAAAATTCTTCAGCTTGTTACCTATACCTATTTTTTTTAAATTTTCTCAGTTATTAAACATTTTTCCTTTTCGTTCCCACTTGACATCTTATTTCTGCCTGTAATGATGCTTCTAGTTTGGCATTTCTGAAAGTTTGAATTAGCTTTCAGCATTTCCAAGCAATATTTAAATAAATAAAATAAAAGTATGAATTGTGGGTAAGTGTTAAGTTTACTTTCATGTAGCTATGCTTTGTTTGGATAGCAGATAATATTATTTGTGAATGATACAATGATTTACTAAATTTGCTCCCCCTCACCTGGTTCAATCTCCAGGCTCTCGTTGTCACGCGGCTGCTGCTCAGAGACCACCTCCACCGTCGCAGCTGCGCCCTCGGCTGACGACATTGACGAGCTGTCCTCGGAGGTACGGCTGGCTCGGTCGTTACGACGACGCATGGCCCGACGGAATGGGTTGTCCTGACAAACAACACAGTTATGATGAGTACTACATTAACTATATTTATGTAAAGGATCCAACTCAGAATGCAAATCATGTAACAAAAAAAAAAAAAAAATGAAGCAACTCTGAACCTTATCTCAATATAATAACTTAAAGTTGAAAGTTCCATCAAATTTAATAGTAGTTCTACATATCAATTTACTATTAATTAAATTAATACATCCAACCGCAATGGTTCACATTTCTTTATACAGTACATAATAATATTTACATAATAATAGAAGAAGTAAAAAATGAAGATTGAATTTAAGATTTTTTAAATTCTTAATAAAATTGTGTAACTTCAACTTTACTCAAAGCTGTGATTAACCCATACTAAATACAAAATATTTTAATAAAGAAGACATTGCTGCAAGACTCACCCTCTGTCTGGAGAAGGTGCCTCCTCCCCCTCCCCCGGTCACCCCCGGGGTGATGGGTCCTCGGACCAGTGGGGCCGTCTCGTCTTCCGTCTCGCTCTCCGTGTCCGAGGCCACTCTCTCGTCCCGGGCGAACACCTTGCGCTTACAGACCGGACACACACGCCGAGACCTCGTCAGCCAGGGGTCAATACACTTGCTGTGGTAAGCTGCAACAGGAAACAAAGGTCCGGAGGTTGCTGGCTTCGTTCAAGTAGAATACTTGATTGATTTTTTTTTAATCATTATATTCAGTTTACAAATATATATTTAAACAAACTATACATGATTATAACATCTTCCTAAACAAGCATAAAATTTTCATGTTCAGGATGAAGATATAATTATTATCCTTCACCTGATAATATCAATTTATAGCATGTGCTACCCCTGATTCTATCAAGATAGATATTTTAATTCGACTGTGACATTATGATGATGTCACTGAGTCAATCTTTGTTTTCTGTTGGTCAGATGAAGAATCGTCACATCACAGAATCAAATTCCAATATCTCGATAAAAACGGGGAAAAAATTAGCACACGCAAAAATGTATAGTAATGTATCAGGTGAAAGAGAGTAATTAATACCTTTATCTTATGTTTATCTTATGTTATCTTTATGTTTCTTTAAAGGAAAAGGGTTGTTTTTGTCCCTTTGTTTCTTATGATTAAGTTCTCGGTGCAGCTGAGGAAGCTCACCGTGAGCGCAGGGCAGGATGCGCAGTTTATCTCCCTCCAGGTAGTCTTCGAGACAGATGGCACATGTCTCGTAGGGGTCGCCCTTGGTGAACTTGGAGGTGGGGATCTGCCGCAGCGAGGACGAAGGCAAGCGGTGGCGACGCTGGCGACGGTAGTCCTTGACGCATTTCACCACCTGCAGGTACACATGCCGCTGTTTTAGAGCACTTTTTAGAAGACAACTGTTTTTTATACCAACATCTAGTAGCAACTTGTGGTGTCTAGTCAGAATGTAGGGAACATTAAAATTTATGTCTGAAATAAATTTGTCAAACTGAATAAAAAATAAATAAATAAAATCCCATAAAAATACAGAATAATGTGCCATACAGTAATGATGGTCTTACATTGTGTAAAGGGTACAAAATAAGTTGGCAACAATGGCAGGACCAAGAGCTCACCATGAACACCACGGTGATGAGGAAGCAAACTCCCACCACGATGGCAAACGGAAGCAGCAGGTGGGTGTTGATGTTGAAGGGAAGGTCCTCGTTGATCAGAATGTAGTAGCTGCAACAACAGTTTGTCAACTTTTCTTAGCAAGACTGCATCACATTTACATATCTAGAGCTGTGCTGACCTTGACGTCAGTAGGGGTAGTAGGGGTGATAAGAATAAGACTAAGGATAAATCGGCAAATATGTACTTTATTTGGAGGTGTATAGCCTCTTTCCTAATAAAGATGAATTTTTCTTGGATATTTTCACTAAAAAGCAACATGGCCCACCACACTCACCCATAATTCAACTACATTCAACATTCTAGGAACACCAACATAATACTGTAGTAATTTTTCTCAGTAAGAAAATTTTTTCACGAATCTCAATATTATAAAAATGGCAAAAAAATATAACTTTTCCTTTGTCGCTGGCCCTCTCGCCCCTGATTTTCTACAATTTTGCATACAATTTTTCCTTACAAGAAAACTTTATCTCGATACAAACAGAGTTCTACTTTTCTTGTAAGAAAAAATTGTATTCAATATTTAAAAAAATTGTATATTGTAATACTGGCTTTAAAGATTTTTAGGTGAAAAATATAAATAAATAAATAATTTCATAAAAAAAATAAGTTTTTTTTTCAACAACGGCTACAAAAGTTAGTTTTAGTAATATTTTGACTTCAGTTGGGGTTATTTTAGATTTAGGTGCACGGGTTATTTTAGATTTAGGTGCAGACTTTATTAATTCCTGCATTGTTTGGGTTGGTTGCCTCACACCTATGCTAATCAGGGGCGGACAAGACCAGCGACCTATTCTTGCCTTGTCACCGGCCGGTGAACCTCACCCTTCGCTCGGTCGTCCGTTGGAGAGTGAGTCAGATGATAGTTGCTCTTGTAGGCCTTGCGGTTACTGGCCCTCCCACCGTTGATATAATTTGATTTGGACTACAGTACTTAATATTTTTTCCTATACTTCCTAAATTGCTGTTAAGGGTAAGGTAACGCCACCAATGTTAAAAAAAATCCCTCACACAAAAATTCTGAAAAAAATTTAAAATGTTCTACTCTACATCCCCTATCAGTAGTTAAAACATCAGGTATACAAATACGATCTAGTTTTTGAGTTATGAATTTTTAAAGTTGACTAATTTAATATGGAGAAATGGAATTCCCATGTTAATTTAGTCAACTTTAAAAATTCATAACTCAAAAACTAGATCGTATTTGTATACCTGATATTTTAACTACTGATAGGGGATGTAGAGGAGAACATTTTAAATTTTTTTCAGAATTTTTGTGTGAGGGACTTTTTTTAACATTGGTGGCCAGGCACGGACTGGGCCGCAACGGCCCACCGAGCAAGAAGGAACGACGGCCCACAGAGGCGGAGGCTAGCACTCGAAAGGGGGGTGTGGGGGGCGTAGCCCCCCAGTAGCCCGCCGCAGGTGCGTTTTTTTTTTAGGATTTCACTAGAATTTTCACTAAATATCACTAAATTTTTATCAAATTACACTAAAAACTGAAATAAATTATTTAATGATACTTCATAGAAATCCTATGTACAATTATGTTTTTTAAGGAAAAAAATGAGACTACTAAATATTTTTTTTTTGTTGCAAATACAATTGGTTTTAAAAATATATTTAAAATTATGTGTCATTAAAAAAAATAATTTGGTACCCATTATAATCTACATTCATTCATTTATGCAAAAAAAAAAAAAAAAAAAAACTTAGCGCGTGTCCATTGGACAAAATATAAATCAAGACAAGACTAAAAATACTGTGTAACATGCAATATATTTAAGTATATTAATAATTACTTAATAAACCGAGTATTTAAATTAAATTAATTACGTACGAGTTTGAAAATGGAATTTTCTTAATATATTATACGTAATTTTGAGTACTTGTATGCAAGTTTAAATTTTAGTTAGTTTTTTAATTTCCTTCTGCGTTAATTAAAATTGAAATGCCCTTTTTTTAAGAATAAATGTTAATTACATTTTTTTTTTTTTTTTTTCATTTTGTAGTGAAATTTTATTTTTAATACCGTTTTCATCAAAGTATTCTAACCGAAATTCGTTAAAATAATTTAATCTCTTAATCTCTGAAATATTTTTCTGATGCATGTTAATTTCCACTTGATTGTAATGTAATATAATGATATAGCTATTTTTTATTATTCCAAATTTAGTGATTTAACTTTATTTGAAAGTACTAAAATTTCCTGGGTCGCATGTATATAGTCTGCCCTGGATAAAACTCCCATATTATAGTACTTAGAAAGACCTGATTTTTCATATAACATCACGAGCGCAGTATATCAGGCATACTGTATATAAATTCCTTGATTTATGTAAGACGTTATTACATGATACATTTTTTTTATCAATATTTTCTTACAAAAAAAAAAAAAAAAGTCTGTATAATACAAACAAATAGCGTGGAAATTTTCTTATAAAAAATGAAAAATTGAATGCAGTGTTCAATAATTTGAAATTTTGTACCGTGTAATTTCAGCTTAAAGTAGAGTTCCTATGAGGTTCCTATCAGTTGAGTTAGTATTTTTTTAAAATAATTCAAGTGGTCCTCCATATCAAATCGAAATAAAAAAAATTCTATCTCACATAGGTTTGCCAGAAAAAATTCCAAAGTTACAGCAAACGTGTCGTTTACAAAGACCCTCGAATATCTTAAAAATAAAAGAAAAAATACACCGTTAGGTGGTATGAAAAATATAACGATTTTCTATCATAGAAAAAATATTAATTCTTTGGTTCTATGACCAACCAAATTTTTTGGCTCCAATCCATTTTTCCGTACAAAAATAAAGAAAAACTCTTATGGGAATGAACATTGCTAGACTGTTATTTTTTACGGATAAATGGATTCGAGCGAAAAAAAAAAATTGGTTTTTGGTTAAAGCTCGTGTCACAGAACATCGCTATATTTTTTTCATATCACCTAAGACCTAGGGTTTATTTTTTCGAGATATTCGAGTGTCTTGGTTATATAGGTAAGGCCTTAATTAAAATGTTAAGCGACTCGTTTACTCTGACTTTGGATTTATTTTCTGGCAAACGTTTATGTGAGATAGATTTTTTTTTCGGTTCGATACGGTGGATCACTTGAACGATTTTTAGAAAATACTAACTCATTTTTTTTTCTGATAGGAGCTCTACATTAAGATAAAATGGTCCATTATATAATAATAATTATTCATTGTATAATATGCATCATGGGTTTAAAATCTCTTTAATTTCGCTAATAGTTGGTTGTTATCATTTTGTTCTTATTTTCCTTTTTCTCCTTCTCCTTCTCCCTCTTTCTTTTCTCTTTTTTACCCTCTTTTTTTCTTTGTGGCCGGCGGCCCACATTTGCCCCGGCGGCCCACTTTTGTCGCGGCCCACCGACCCACGCTCGGTGGATCGGTAGGCCAGTCCGTGCCTGTTGGTGGCGTTACCTTACCCTTAACATCCAAAGCTCCTGATGACTCACCCGCTGTCATACTGGTATTCCTCCTTGATCATCAGCCCCTCGTCCTCCCCTATGAACACGGAGGGGATGAAGATGCCCTCAGGGTCCTTGGCAGACATTGGTTCTGCAACAGAGCTCTCGTCAGTTTCCTAGATTGTCTCATGGGCAAGTGAG
This sequence comes from Siphlonurus alternatus, assembly GCA_949825025.1. Lineage (NCBI taxonomy): Eukaryota > Metazoa > Arthropoda > Insecta > Ephemeroptera > Siphlonuridae > Siphlonurus > Siphlonurus alternatus. The sequence continues at coordinate 11,235,753 of OX463782.1, read as the reverse complement.
TCCATTGAGGTTATGATTAAGATTTGGTAAAATTATATTCAACAAAGATTTATACAGATGCTTCCCTTTAGTACAGTGTGTATTAAATGTGATTAAATAAAAGAAAATACATAAAAATATCCTCCATTTATAAGTAATAAACTTTTGAGACCTATTCTACAGCAACAACCAACACATTATTGACCATGTACCCTTTCTTTTCTTTTTTTCCATCAGCTGTTTCAATTTCTCATAAGGGCAGATCTTGTTAGCAGAAGGAACATCGTACGAGATTAAAAGTTCTTTTCTTTACCTGTTATAAATATTCATAACTCTCTTTGCAATAGCTAATTAATATTTAATTGTAACTTAATCAAGTAAATTTGGAAGTGCGGTAGATACTCATATAAAATAATAGAAGATTCCACTCACGAAGCTTCCTAAACCAACTGATTTATATGATACTTGGACTGATTTAATAAGAAGACTCGTTTCTCACCCAGGTCACTGCCGTTGACATTGTGCACGATGGCAGCGTCATAGCCGTTCCTCTGGGCGCTGCGGATCTTCTCCTCGAAGTTGCAGTCGTAGCGTCTGATGAGCGCGATCCACTTGCCTGTATAACTGGTGTTGGAGGGCGGGGGCTTCATATCAGGGCAGCCGCTAGGGGGGGATGAGTACACCACCAGGCCCTGTGACAATCGTTAGAAAGTTGCATCAACAGCTGCCATGGTACACAAGTTGATTTTTTTTCTTTGTTTTTTAGGGAAATACTTTTTTATTGTTACTGTGACTAACAAGTAAGACATAACATTGCAACTTTTACTGTACTACAAATATAATCATGAATAAAGAGTAGCTCAAGCAAGAGTGTCAAAAGGATGCAATGTTTACTTGGATCATATAAGGATAAGATAAGAAGTGACACAATAAAGTACCTTGTGCAACTAATTATACAAGTTGCAGATTAGTTGCTATAAAAAAAAATGCAGAATTAAGTGGTTCAATAACAAATCTTTGGCTGAGCGGGAGAAGGAAAAAAAAATGTCTCATTGCTTACATAAACTGGCAACAGTATACATTGAATTTCACAGTTGACTGTGTTCCATAACAATTTATTGCACTATGCCATTGTTGAAAATAACCTCTCTCATTACACCAGTACAGTATAGAGACATATTTTCTAACAAGACTAGAAACTAGAAATTAGGCACATTTATTCAGTCAACATTCAATTACTGATTTGGCGACTGTCTGACTCAGGTAGACAACTCACCCTGACTCCCTCGAAGGGTATCCGTTCTCCGAACCTGGCTGGCAGGTCGTGGAAAACAAGGTCCTCGATGGGTCGGTGGGTCTTCTGTGAGAAGACGAGCACGTCCGCTCCAGTCAGGGCCACATGGCAGAGCACCACGAGGCTCACCACGGCCACCAGGTAGAGCGCCGTGATGTGGCGAGGCAGCGGGCACTGCGGGTACATTCTGCGGCCTCACCAGATCTGGAAACCACAGTCAGTCAGGGGTACCCAACACATGGGTCTCCCAAATAACTACCTTTCCAGTTTTAATTAACTATCCTATGAATTTTACATACTGTACACAATACAGCCAATGATTTGCATAATACATGTATGTATACCTAAGAACTATTGCCTCTGCACAAGGAAATTAATGAAGTGTCAAAAGTTACTTAGAAAAACGACATGATAAGCAAGGCCTCGTGACAACAGCTCGTTTAGCTGCTCAAAATCAATATTACTGTGTACTGTAATGTATGGTATTCATATGGAATGTTCACTGCAATAATGACTGTAAAGAAGCTGAGAAGTATCACCTTCCTATCTTAAAACAAAAAAAAATCATCCACCTGTCACTCACCCTGATACCGGTATATTTTTAACGTTGTAACATATATCATACTGTATACCAGTACGATAATTATGTCCCTTTGTTTGTTAGATTTTGGTTTGTCTTGGACCTGTTATATTCACACCATTAATGGCATGTATTAATTATTATTTTACATACTAATGTATGCATACGTAGAAAGAATGTCTTACTTATTTTTTCATAAGGGCAAAATCCGGCAAAATAGTGTATCACATTAGCGGGAAAATAGCAGGAACAAAAAAGTTATGTTCAGATTTAAAAAAATCAAGAATGGCAGTAGACTGCAAAAATTTTTGCACGACACACTGATGATAACAAGCACCTGCCTTTTACCTGCAACCTTGGCTCATTAATGGGAGAAAAGTTAATATCGCGACCTTAACAAATATGCATATGCATATCACCAATACGTATTGGTCAGCAGGTTATCATAAAATACGACTTCAAATTGGTGTCTCTTTATCAGGATATTCAAAACAAAAGCAGTTATATCTTTCTCTACACAAGGAAGTATGCATAATATTAAAAAAATAAAATTGGATTATTAGCTTTCAGAACTGCCAGAATAATCTGCTTAGAGCAGGCAGCTGATGCTTCAGTGCTTTCAAGGTCTTCATAAAAAAGAACAATACACAACATGCAAAATTACGAGGTATGCTTGCACTTTGCTAGTTTGTGCAAAACACGTTGATTTATGACGTACAATACGCAATAACATGTTAAATATTAAAAGGAAGTACTTTAGCAAATGAATCATAAATGTAATCACGAGTAAATACAATCTAACCGCAGGCTATTGTGAAATAAAAATCCATGGAGTGATCCGACTTACCAGTTATATGATGACATTTTTAGCTTCATATCAAACTGACGTCAATATCAAATGCCAAATTACGAAGCACATAAACTAATGGAATTACTTTTATGATCAATAATGTTCTTAAAGTCAGGTTAACATCGCAATTAACATGTTAAAGATTGTGACACAGATCTAATGACATGACTTCTCTCCATAAACACTCATTAATAGTTTATAATTTTACTCACCAGAGAGCAGTACTAGTCATGGCGATGCGTACTAGTCGAAAATGAAAAAAAGGCGCTAAATTGAAAAAAATTTAAAGAAATTTTCCAAATTTGGACAAAGAAATTTTGACACACACTGCATAAAGATATGAAATAATGTTATGCTAACAAGTGAAATTATTTTCAACTATCAAGAAAATATTTAAATTGGTTAGGTCAATAGCTATACTAGCTAGTAGTGCTAGTATTATACACGGTCTTCTAAACATTGAGTATATATTGCGGTAATTCAACCTGTATCAACCGGTTTTCATACCCTAAGCTGCTTTATCAGCTCCAGTTTATGCGCAGTAAAAAGTAGGAGATGAGGGGTCTGCAAATAATTCAACTTTAAACTAGCGGAAATGGCTTCCATGACAATGAAACTTAGTACATGCATCTCAATTTTAAGGTTGCAACTCAACTTGCAAGCAAATTTTTGGTGGGTGCTTTTTTTACGATCGTGTATATATATATATATATATATATATATATATATATATATATATATATATATATATATATATATATATATATATATATATATATATATATATATATATATAATATATATATATATATATATATATATATATTTCGTTTCAGCGGAGTACTGCAATATTGTATTTTATTCTTTTTTGATATTTATATATGATCATAACATATATCCACTATTTTTTACCATACAAATATACCATATGAGAGCTGAGCTCAATTAATTTTTATTTCATTTACAGAGAATATTAATCATTCTAAATTACATCTGTCCTAAAAGCTTATCGGGCATTTTATAATTAATATTATAATAATTATATACACGCAACTGTTGCGACGCAACAAAATACTTTTTATAAAAAATAAATATGTATATATTTCTATATTTTACGTATATAATTTTTTTTTTATTCTGATGCTGTGTATTGTAGGGTTTTGGAAAGGAAAATTGAATCAGAAGAGGTCACAATTTAGTAACGTAAGATATATGTTTGTTTTCAGCTTTTTAGTATTACTTTTTGTCTCCAAAATGTATAATACAATACAACATTAAATTATTCAAATATAATGATGATTTTATTTTATTTTTAATCTGATGCTTAAAATACTTATTGCAGGGTTCTACGCGTAAAAGTATATAACAGAGTGGTATGTCAATTTAGTAAAGCGATATGTTGTTTTCAGATTTTTAGGAATAGCATTTTCGCCAAAGTATAATATATAATATGTTATATTATACATATTGTAGATTCTTTTAATTTTTAGTCTAATGCATAGGGTACGTTCTAAATGTTGCAGAAACGTAAATTAGGTCAATTTAATAAGATATTTTAAGTTGTTTTTTCAGTTTTTCAGAAATACTTGAAATAGCTAATATTGTCTCCAATGTAAATTCAACGTTATTTTATATATTTTTTATACTAAGCAACGTCCTCATTTATTGTATTATCAATGAAGCTCGTGATAAAAAATCCAATAGACAGAAAAATGGAGGGGTTGAGATTCAACGAAGAAATTCAATGTCTTTGCATGGTAGGATATTACTGAAAAAGAATATTTTATTTTCTAATTATAATATTTAACTGCATTTAACAAACTTTAAGATTTAAAAATAATTATAAAATGAAATTAAACTTGACAACGCTCTTCCCCTGACTTTTTGAATTTATTTTTCTTATTGCATTTGCAGAGGTTCACCAAATTAAACTGTTCATAATATATACACAATTAAATTTTGTATTTTTTGACAATGTTATAATTGAGCCCTTAAATAACCTCAGAATCCAGAATCTTGTGTGATTAATATGATATAATTGCCATATTATTGATAGAAATAAAAAAATGTAAATAAACAACGACGACCTTGCAATTAAATTTGTGTCAGACAAAAGTGGGAGTTTATTTTCCGCATCAACGAACGTTTTGCCGTAGTGACGTTCACCATGGCACGATCATAACGACTGCAGCGTTTAAAGCTATAAAATTTACATTTGCATAACAGCTGAGTACAGAGCTACAGTCCCAAGATTTCTCCTTGTGTAGCTATAATATATATATATATATATATATATATATATATATATATATATATATATATATATATATATATATATATATATATATATTTATATAGTTGGAAGTACATCCATTCGAATAAAAATGTCCAATCCGGCCGATCGGACATCTTTTATTTGAATGTATTAGTGTACATGTCTCTCACCTCCCAAAATATCAAAACTTGGCTGCAGGGGGTTCATTATACACGTCTTTGCAAAACAACAGGTTTGAAGTACGAATAAAAGTACACGATTCAGCTATACGTTGGTAAAAATCTATCAGTAGCCATAAAAATGACTTATTTAGTCATTAATTTATACATTATACATTTTTGTAATACATTCGTGAGCTCCGTTACAAAATCAAGAAAGTCGAATGTCACTTGTTTTTAGACACTTGGTTCTATTTGCATGTTATTCTTTTTAATTCGTATAACGTTACTCCTCAATATTGGGAGCATGGAGCAATGATAGAATGATGCAAAGTGAATATATATAATTACATCAAATTATGCATTAAATATATTTACGTTTTTTATTCTGAGTGATAATTATAACAATAACATCATCTAACAATAAGGAGCAATGTAGATTTCTATTTATGCAAGTCGAGCTGAGAACGTCCCTTCGAGTCAAATTACAGGAATTATCTCAGCTCGTTTCCCTAGTAACTTCCTCTTTACTCACAAACTATAATAGTACTTACGTAATTTTATGCGCTAATGAAGGAGAATCCGTGCTGCGAGTGTATGTCATGTTTCCGCTTTTTATAAATTTCACCATTTTTTATTTACTCTATTAACTTCAAAGGGTCAGTATTTAAGAAGTAATGAAGAAAATCCTTAAACAAAGGATGGAACTCTCCTTCCAATAACTTCCAAGATGATCATAGCATGGCGCATGGCAACCTCTTACCATCCACCCCCTTTCTACATCCCGAACCCCAGAATAGACATTGAAAAATAATAATATGCATTTTATTTTTAGAGTTAAATCTTATTGCAATGTACTGTACAGAAAATATGAGCTGCGTAGACATTTTTCATTGTAAGAAATTGCAATAATATGTAAATAATTAAACTATATGATAAATTATAATTATATTAAAATGTAACTAAAGTTTTTAGATTAATGTGCATATATGTGCATGTGGTAATCGTTAATTATTTTATATAATAATTGATAGCATAAAAAATATGTATAAAAAATATACATATATTTATAAAACAAACGTGTTTATTCGAGCTTTTATATAATGTGTAAATGAGCTATAACCTAATCCGTAGCATAAGGAAATAAAACAAAGATAATACAAATTATGCCAGTGGAGGTTGGTTGGATTGTTTGAAGTGTTGGGGTATTCACCCAGGGTATTATTTTCCATGAAAGGATCGAAAGCAAGTTTCTATATATTTATTTAACCAGCTACTGACGACGAGCTGGTTCCATAACTGAATGGCTATAAAATACAATCACCTTCTAGGATGAAAATGTCTACATATCAAAACAATTAGGGTGACCCTAATACCATCCACATCCCCTACTTAATTTTTCCTGGCTTTGCAATTACAATTCTTATAGCATAGAATTAAAATTAATGTGTATAGTTTAGTCTGCTTTAATTAATTTGTAAAGAATAGCTTTAAATATTCTCATGGAGCAATATTATAGGGGTGACAAATATTAATTGGGGTATATAGCCTTCCTTTCCCCATGTTCTCTTTTATTATCTTACAATTAGTTAATAATTTAATTTATTATTTTATTACTTTTAATTTTTTGTTTTGTTCCCTACTCCATACAATACTGTGTAATTTATCCCAACTAAAAAATAACATTTTATTTACTATAAATTATTAATCATTTATATAAAAAAACATTATTTCCTATAAAATTTGAAAACTTAAGAATATACAGTACAGTATTTATAAAAAAATATATATCAGCCTTTCTTTTTGTACAGAAACGCCAATTTTGAGTTATAATGTGCCACAATAATAATAATAATAATAATGAACAGAACTGCTTCATCGAGAAACTGCAGTTTTCATATCATTTTACAGTTAGCAAATTAACGAGTTAATGAATGAGAAAATAACCTCCTACACGTGTGCAGTGAGAGGGAAAGCGAACACATGCAGTTATCAAGTACATACTGTACGTACGTATATATGCATGCAGCATGCAACTGCAGGTGTGCATGTAAGAGAGTGCTCAAAATCAATACATTGAACTCGTAAATCGTAGCTAACAAACAAAATTTAGGGCGTTTACTATCAGTTTGATCGTAATTTTATATAAGTTGTAACAACCTGACGTTTATAAAATAAAAATAAATCCTTCCACCCACTAAAGTGAATGTTGAACACGTGCTGTATTTGGTTAATTAGTTGCAATCAATAAATCAAAATATTCCAAATCGTATTTATATTATTTTCTAAAAATATTAATAGGTCTTCTAAAACGATCATTTTATAAAAACTTTTTTTAAAATTTTGGACTCTCTGTTTTAACCTTTGAATGACCTTGATGATATAGGTAAAATATTTCACTTTTTAACTTTTCTATCAGAAAGTGATCACTATATAGTAGATGATCCATCCTAGCTATAAGATCCTCACCTGAAAGGTCGCCTCGGCGGGAAGGAAAGGTGGCTTGAGAAGGCGGTGGAGGTGGAGGTATAAAGAAAGCGGCTTTGACCCACTGCGTCTCAGTCAGCGAGAGTTCAGTGGTGCTCATTCCGTCTCAGAGGACCACGCCATGAAGACCCTCCTAGCGTTGGCTGCAACAATTGCGGTGCTGTTGCACCCCATTCTCGCTCAGCAACAATTCAACTCCTTCCAGGTTGGTGCAGTGTTATACGTATTGATTTCAACCTGTTTTGAAGTTTTTTTTTTAATGTAGTACGTACCAAGGTGTTATAATATGATATGTTATTATAAAAAATCAGTACCCTCAGCAGTGAAGTGTGGTCTGCTCAATTTTTTTTTTTTAAGTTTAAAAAAAATACTTTTATTTTAAAAATAGTGTGTTTATAAAATAAAATAAATTAGTTTTAATTTCATTTTAATTTTCTTAGTCTAAGTTTCTTAAGCCGGTAACATGATACAATTTTTCTAACTATTGCATACAATTTTTCCTTACAAAGAAGGAGATGGAGATAAAATTTTCTTGCAAGGAAAAATTGTATACAAAATTGTATGTCGTAATATTTAGTGCGATAAATTACTAATAAATAATTTTATTGTATAATATATAAATTAAATAAATTTTAATGCACTATATAATTATGTTTAGTATTATAAATCAGAGTTATGCACATTTTACAGAATTTCATTTAATAATGATTTCAAAATAATATAGCTCTACATTAACGCTTAAGGATGAATCTCAGTAGATTGATATCTCGCAATCGTTGCACCTGAATGCAACAAGACTTGCAGGGGCCTTTGAACTCGCCATCAATAGGTGGCATACAAATTTTGAAGCAAATCTATCTTATCAGTTTTGTGAAAACTGAGGTATAAGTTTAACATTGACCTTATGGATAGAAACCGGAAATGGAGCTATTATGAGAAAACTGGCAGATTGAATTTGCTCAAACCATAAGCGATTAAGTTTAAAACATTCTTGATTTTTTAAAATTTATTTCATTTGATTCTGTCGTAGAAAAACATTCTCTGTGACTCCAGGACTCCAGCAGTAAGCATAACTGAGATTAATCGTTAAATTTATTAGAAAACTGAATTAAATTTCGCAATAAATATATACAAGGGGGTATTCACAAAGGACTTAGCATAGATTTTATCCGAGAAATTTTTAGTACCAAAAAGTGATATCAAATCTATCGAGTAATGAATGTAGCATACTAAACATGGTATTAAATTTTTTTGGGATAAAATCTATGCTAAGTCCTTTATGAATACCCCCTATACAGAATAATATTTGCATGTACTGTATTATAACTACAAAATTACTCTAAATTCCCTCAAAAGATGTAATGCTTTCTCGATCCTTATTTCGATAAGGTTTTTCTCCGCGGTTACAGTGCAAGTCTTATACACATTACTTGGTGCACATTGACAGTCGAGGATTGATGGTGCTTACGTTGGGTGTGGTGCTCCGGCGAGACCTTGACGCCCCCCCCCCCTCCTCTCGTGATTGCTCCGGTAACAAAGGAGAACCCACCACGACATCCGGCTCCAGTTCATGCAAATTCGCGGGGAACTTCTCAGGACCATTCGAGGGAAAGTGGGAACATATTCGTCTGTTTTTGTCACGAGTCTAAAACTTTCTTGCGTGTGAAATAAAAATAAATATTAACTTGTAATACAACTATTGTCACTGTAACTTTTTTTTTTTTTTTTTTTAGAATGGGCCAATAAATTATAATATTGGTGTTGTAAAAATCGATTACTTCTCTGCAAATGTCTTTTATCGTAACAACATGGTCTATTTAAACGTATGAAAGTAAAAATATGTACTACATATCCTGAATTATTTATATATTCAAGTACATATACTTTTATATATGTCTGGTAGTTATGGCATCACTTGAATTTTAAAAACATGACAAAACACATTAGTAATATATGTTCTTCTTTGAATGTTAACACTGTAACGTAGTGTAGTTTTTTTACTTCACAATTGACCCAAAAAGTGAAACGTTGTTGGTGATATATTACACAATACAAACACAACAATGAGATAGTTTTTTTATTCTTCTCGGCCTAGGGTGTTAGCGAGTGAATCGTCTCTTTCAGTGAAAGTCTCTTGGTAGCAGGGAGGCTGTGTGTGGAAATCTTCTTCTTTGCCTGAGGCACCACACGTATGTCTCACGGTAGCGGTCAATGACCTGTGTACTAGGGTGGTTTCACCCTTAATTATTTTCCATGGCAGGATTCATCGTAGAAGGTTCAGCAGCCAGTTTAATGGACTCCTGGTTCCATTTAACTGAACCTTCTACGATGATTATTTCAATGGAAAATAATTAAGGGTGAAACTACCCTAATTCTTAGGTCATTAGGTCACACGTTAACCGGATCAATCGAGTTTAATTAGCAATGTAATATGGAGAGTTTGTTGACTCTCCTTTCTAATTTGATAACCTTAAGTGAAGTAGTTATAAATGTCAGCTGCGATAATAAGTTACTTATAGCCGAGTGTTGCTAATTTTTAATGTCACACTTAATCATCATGTACTTAAAGTAAATGTTGTAATTTCAAATTACCTTGCATGGTTTTCCTTGTTGTAATTTTAAATTCGGCTTTCTCAGTGTCCTTGACTACTTTATATATTATAGCTACAAATTTGTAAGAAGATTAAGTTAATTTATTTTTTATGCTCAGTAATAAGTTAATAACATACAAGCATGCATATATTATATTCTCTTTTTTTTATACATATATATATCAAATGACAACGAATTTTCTTAGAACGTTTAGTCATTCCGATGATAAGGCTCGAAATTCCATTATTACAAAATCTTCTGTATACAAGGGAAAATATTCCTCTTTTGTTCCCAGATTTCGTTTCTTATACCCTTTTTTGTATTCACATTTCATAAAGATATATCTAACACGAAATCTCTATTCTTCCTTTTAATCATTATTAGAATGATTTGAAAATGAATCCACAATATTTAAGATTTCTCGTTGTAAAAGTTTCTATTACTGAAATTAAAAGATGATCAAATAAATCTGTAATAAATTTGGCATGACCCAAATCACAACACTTTATTGATTAGGTGATGATTATCATGCTTGAGACGTAACGAAAATGAGCCGTGAGATTTTCGACGTCAACTTTTACCATCACATTCTTACCATTGTCTCGTGTTGCATGAGAATTAATTAGAAATCAAAAAAATATTATAGATGTTCTCTTCATATAAAAAAATAATACACCCAGCATGGAAATTAAATTTCTCTTTCGTTCCTTCAATTAATAATTCCCATATATATATATTATTATTATAATAAAAGAAGAGTGTATTTAATTTGCATAATTATAACATTTATTTGTATCATCTCATAATAAAAAATTATAGTTTTATTTAAATTTGTAACTTTTACTTTCTTATTGTCGTGATGTTACCTGTAATTAATTCCATACAAAGGAGAGAAGGTGCAACAGAGAAGTGACTCTCTCGTAATAAACGTCTTCCGCTCTGACTTGAAATGTCACCTCGATATATCAACTTGTAGAATATTTTTTATTGTTTAATTTCCTTGCTACCGATGCACCGATGCATTTCAAGATTCAAGAATAATACAATCTTCAAGCAACGTAGACATATTATTTATCCCGAGTTGAAATAAATTTCATCTTTTCTTCGCTATTAAGCTCTCCTTTCATCTTTTGACCTCCTATTTTGCACCATTTTAGAGAAAAATATCTAGGGAAAAAGACAAAATTACGTATTTTTTCCTCTTCTTGAGCATGAAGTGTTAGAAATATTGTCTCCTTTTCATCTTCACTTTGAGTGAAGAAGAAATAATATGTGTTTTAGAGGTAAAAAGATTAGGTTTAGACGTGTAAAGGATAAGTTGAAGACGTAATTTTTCAAATATGGATTTCATTGCAATGTTTGAAATGTTGTATGAATATTTTTTATTTTTATTTATTTATTTATTTATTTATTTATTTATTTATTTATTTATTTATTTATTTATTTATTTATTTATTTATTTATTTATTTATTTATTTATTTATTTATTTATTTATTTATTTATTTATTTATTTATTTATTTATTTATTTATTTATTTTTTTTTGTTTTTTTTTGCAAATGCAATGGTGTACACTTATAAAGAAAATTAGATCTTGAATATTGACAAATTATCTTTTATAAAATAATTTAATTAGCATTACTGAACACATTTAGAATGCATAATTGAAATTTATAAAGAATTATAAGGCCGGATATCATGTGTATATACACGTTATAATTGATTTAAGTATTTAATGTCTCCATGTATTTAATAATTGATGGGAGACGATCAATAACAAACACCTAGCTTCCATAGAAATCCTGATGGAAACTATCACCCGAGGATCAAACAAGACAATTATAGATTACTTATTAATTGCTCTTCATATTAATGTACGTAAGCTAAGTACATGCAATCAATTGAAGTTTATCCACACATGTTGCATCCTTTGAGATAAAATGTATGTCAGGAGAACGAGATGAAAGTTGAGGAGGCTGCGTCAAGTACCAGAATAACATCGTCGTTTTTTACACAGCAATATAACACATTCTTATTATTTTCTTTTTTAAAAAAAACTTTCCAACTAATATATGACCCATAATAAATAAAGATTTTTATTTATAATTTAAATTTAGAAGGAAGCTTATATTATTATTATTATTAAGTTGATAGTGTACTTCTTTGATTACAAATGTATGTCACATGCATCCAAACGTATCGCACGCTCGTAACGTCGTAACTTTGGAGAAAGTAAATTAGGAGGAGGAGGCTGTGGATTTAGCCTAAATAATAAGCTGGCTCGTCTGCCTGTCACGGTAAAAATGGAAATTGTTTTTTGTTTGTTGTTCACATTATATAAGATACGACGACGTTTTCTGTTATACGGAGAATTTTTATTTAATAAAAAAATTAATTAAATATGTCACGCGAAACTTAGGAGGCGTGGAGACACGACAGTTTTTTAATTATTATTTTAAATAATTAAACAATACATTTTTTTAATTTCTTTTATTTTTCGTATATAGTATAATATAACAATTGGAATTGTAAATTTGAAGTTTTGAAAAGAAAATGAAATTTAGATCTTATTTTTTTCTCAAAGCTTTAGAAACATAATTAAATGAATGAACAATTAATATGCTCATAAATATCAATTAAAAAAAAGGTTTTTATATAAAAAAAATAATACTTTTTGTATAATTAAAAAATAATAATAATGACAGGCGAGCCCAAACATTCGAGAATTTCTCAAAGTAACGAGAAAATATTGATTGTATATTTTCAAAAATAAAGCGCATAAAAATAACTAAATAAATAAAAATTAGCATTATATGTATATTATTTATATTTATAATGTTAATTCAACAATGGAAAAGCCTGCACTTGGATTGTGTAATGATATTGACAGGTGTTTTGAAGTATAACGGTGCATTTTTTTTTTTTTTGCTCAAATTAAAAGTTAATAATTTAACAAATCAAAATAAGGTTAATGAGAAAAGAGAATATTTTTTTACTACTCATACTACAGCAATGTCCCTAGAGAGGACCTTAATTTTTTTTCAGATTTTTTTTTTTTTTTTTTTTAGTTAAAAATTTTTTCTTTGGATTTCTATTGAAACCTTCAACTCCAAAAAACTCACTAATGTGTATATAACTGTCATGTAATGCGTTTATAAAATATATCACTGTATTTTGCAGCATGATTTGAAGGGGATTAGATAGTTGAGAAATCTTGAAAATATTGTATGTATCTCAAGCTCTATAGATTCTCTATTACTCTATTCAAATATGCAATTAAAATTTATGCTTTTTCTCCATTGCATGTGACTTGAAAACCTATTACTGTGAATATTGTGAATAACCTACACTTTATGTACCCTGAAACCCTGAATCCCTAAAAATGTCATACACTCCACATTCTAACGCCCTCTGTCTCTGCCCACAGCCCCAACAGGCCCAGCAGCAACAGTCCAACAGCAACTTCCGGTTCACGGGCCAGGACTTCCCCGCGTTCAGCCAACAAGGCTCCCAACAAGTGTCCAACTTCTTCCGACCATCCCAGCAACAAATCCAGCAGTTCCAGTCCCCGCCACCGAGCGTGGCGCCAGCGCAGGCCATCCAGCCACCCCTGCCCACCTTCCAACAACCTCAACAAACCTTCCAAGGCTTCCAACAGACACCGTTCCCTCAGCAGAACTCGTTCAACCAGCAGCAGCCACAGCAGAACTTCAATTCAAACCAGCAAAACTTTAACAACCAGAACCAACAAACGTTCAGCCAACCTCAACAGAGCACCTTTAGCCAATCTCAACAGCAACAGAATACTTTCAACCAACCTCAACAGCAACAAAACACCTTCAACCAACCTCAACAACAACAAAATACGTTCTCACAACCTCAACAGAACACCTTCAGCCAACCTCAGCAAAACACGTTTAGCCAACCCCAACAGAACAGCTTCTCACAGCAGAACTCGTTCCAGCAGCAGCAAGGATTCAGCCAACCCCAACAACCCCAGACCAACTTCAAGCCCCAGCAGACGTTCCAGTTTAACAAGCCCCAGCAAAAACCCTCCTCGGCCCCCTCCTTCACCGCACAACAGACCCCAGTAAGGCCCCCGCAGATCCCCGTGCAGCCCCCCGTCCCCATCTCGAGCACCGCACAACCGCAGACCACACCATCACAGGTAACTTTGTTTAAATATTTCTGTAATATTGGATGTGAAGGAATATATTTTTTATCCTTAATTAATCATAATTGGTCATCAACTAATGAGATGGTTTGGGAAATAATTACACCATTGGCGGCTATTGCTCATTATTTTCCGATGGTAAGCCTAAAATATTTTTACACCTGAAAATAACGGACGATTTGATTATTAACCTAATAAAATAATTTTTTTTATTAGGATCAAATTAATTTGTTTCTATATGCTAATTTGATTAAAGTTACCGCAGTCCCAATGATATTCTTCCAAACTAGATCCTATAATATGTATCTCGAAACTTGAGCCAAAATTGTCTTTTTTTTTTCATAAATAATTATCTTATTTTTTTTGTGAAGGAGCATCAAAAATATGGAAATGGTGTACCTGATTCTAAGGATGGTGTCATTAATATTGGGTGACTTTAAATTTATGAAATTTCATATACAAGCACAAAATACAAGCACTAATAACTTTAGGATATTCAATATTTTTTTTAATTAGGGGTTGTATAGCTCGATTATCTCAGGTGTGCATGATAGAAAATTTTCATTTTCGCTTCGCAAAGTAATGTTAGAAGGTCCAGTTCCTCACACACAAAGGTGACATTGTGATGTTATCAGGAGCAGCTCCAGCGCCAGTACGCCCAACAGCTACGTCAGCGCCAAGAGCTCTTGCAGCAGCTGGACCTCTCGCTGGCCTCGACGCCCGCGCCTGCGCAGAGCAGCGCCAACTCGGTGTTCCTGGCGAACGGACAGAAACTGCAGGTGCTGACGGTGCCCCCCAAGGCCCCCGTGACCACCACGCCCAAGCCCGCACGAGAAGTGCAGGCCGTGAGGGCCCCCGGAAGTCTGCTGGACGCTGTGACTCAGGGAGTGGTGCCCTCAGGGGTCAACTACGAGGTCATCAGACAGAAGCAGGACGGAGACTTGGAGAACGTCAAGGGACTGCCCTCAGACCTGCCCAAGAAGGTGCGTCTACCATCTCATGTTTTCTTTTAAATGTCTGGATGTACTTCTAATGATATTAGACGTGTTTAAATAGAAAAATATCACATCTAAAAATTTGTTCAATTACTTGAAAATAAAAATAACTTTAATTATTATAATTATGGATGTAAAATTTTTAATTAAAAAATTATATGATCAGTTGTGCATAAAACGTTGTATAATCATACAAACCTATAAAATCAACTTTTGTCAAAATAAAAATAATATAAATATACACAGCATTAATTTATAAATCCCTCATTTTCATTTATTTTTATACAATATATTATTTCTAGTATGAACATTTAAATATTAAAAGCTATAAGTCCTTATTTTATGGGTTTATATATAATTGCATGTGTTGTAAAATGACTTCTCCACACGTCATAACTCCCTCTCTGATCACCAGGTTACGTTCGTGATTCTGGAGGAACAAGAGGACGGCTCGTACAAGGTTCAGGGTGTCCGCAAGGGCGCGGGGGTTCCCGAGGGTTCTGATGTTGAGGCCGAGGCTGCCAAAGCCGCTGCGGCCGGCGAAGACGAGTCTCAGG
This sequence comes from Siphlonurus alternatus, assembly GCA_949825025.1. Lineage (NCBI taxonomy): Eukaryota > Metazoa > Arthropoda > Insecta > Ephemeroptera > Siphlonuridae > Siphlonurus > Siphlonurus alternatus. Next base: position 11,219,813 of record OX463782.1, on the reverse strand, counting down.
AGGTCCAGTCGCTCATCAAGAAGCTGCAGGACGGGCGGCTGAGGCTGCCCTCGCAGGACAAACCCGTGGCTCGCACCACGGTCGCCCCTCGCACCACCCCGGCCCCGAGGACCACGCCCCGTCCAGTGAGCACCACGGCCCGCACCCGGCCCCCGACAACCACTACTGTGTACACCACCACCCCTGCCGCGACCTTCGCACCAACCTTCGCTCCCACTTTCTCCCCCACTTTCGCGACACCGAACCTTCGAGGCAGTGTGGCGTCCCAGAGTAACCAGGTCAACCTGCAAGTGCCCTCCCCCACTCCGGTGAGTGATGACCCTTGACCCCGTGCAAGAAAGTTAGTGACTCTATCTAGGTATTTTATTTTAAACGTTTTGAGAAAATATTAATTTAATATTAATATTAATTTATTTTAAATTTATTAATTTACTTTTTTTATTATTATTCATTCAATACTTTTTTTTTTTCAAACCAACCACATGCATGCGCAGCATTTGAGACGCTAACCACAAACAATCTCTCACCTTTTTTTAAGCATAAAAAGATTTGATATTAACTACTTCTAAATGCAAGGTTGATAGATTAACTTTTCGCCAAACCGGTCTAATTTAGACAAAATGTGTTTCCCACGCAGGCCCAGCTCAAGAAGAGCGGAACCACGTCGCTGGGAGACGCTCTGCGCACGCAGGGTCTTCGCTCCATGGCGCAGTTCCTCGAGCAAGTCGGCCTGGATCGCGCCCTCAACGAGTCAGGTACGTCAAGTTCCATTTTACCATCCTTATACGGTAAATTTCGGCGTTAATGACTGCGGTGATGACCTTTAAATTGGAGTCAAGTGACACTCGCACCCTTGACAAGAGAGCAGCAAATGTTGAGGGCTTGAAAGATTTTCAAATTACTTTATCTTAAAAGTTAACTGTCAGTTAACTATGTTAAGAATTAAAATTTTGAACTTCAATTAAATTATTTAAATCTTTGAATATTTTGCTAATTCCTTTTCTTGACAATTTTAATAATAATTGTATTAGTTTTAAATTAATAAACATTATTCGTTTCCCACGTTGATTTATGACAGTTCGCTTGCTAACCCCACCCTTCCCCTGGTCATCAAGCTGACATTGACCTCAATTGTTGCAGCTCCCTTCACGATGTTCGCACCCACCGACCTGGCATTCCGTGCGCTGCTGCTGGAGCTGGGAGGCACCGAGAGAGCGCAGGCCAAGTTCCGCGCCAGCCCCAGACTGCTCAGCGGGGTGAGTGACCCGTAACCTTGAGCACCAGTCTGGTGATATCATTTTGTCAAGTGCCAGATTTAAAACTGTGGGTCAACGTACGATGTACCCCCGTGACCTTGTGTGACCTTGTCCCCAGCTGCTCCTGCACCACGTGATTCCCGGCTCGTTCCGACTGTCGGACCTTCAGGACGAAATGACCGGCGTGAGTCTCGCGGGCACGCAGCTCCGAGTCAACGTGTACTCCACCACCGACCAGACCTTCAACGTGCGCAAGGTACGATCAGAGTTCAGGGAAAATACAAAGGTACGATCACTATGATCAGAGTTCAGGAAAAATACCGAGGTATGATCAGAGTTAAGGGAGAATACCGAGGTACGATACGATCAGATCAGAGCGTTAGGGTATAAAAGGAACCTTGCGTCAGTACAATAATGTTAGAATTCAATTCCTAATAATACTTTAAAGCCGGTATTACACCATACAAGTTTTCTAACTATTGCATACAATTTTTCCTTATAAGAAAACTTTATAACTCCATTTGTTTGTATGGAGAAGAAATTTTCTTGCAAGGAAAAATTGTGCTTTAAATTGTATGGAGTTAATTACAATTAAAGGCCATTCAGCATTTTTTATTTTTAGTATAGGTTATTCTTCTAAAACCATTGTTGTTCTTAAATCGTAATAGTAAGAAAAAAAAATGACAGCATTAATGTCCTAATAACGAAATTCAATTTTATCAGCCTGTGTCATTTTGACTTGGAAAACACTCTCGTATTATTGCCACTAACAGTACTCCCCCAGTAGCTGGATTCATTTTTTACACATTTTATATCACAATTGATCGACTCAACTACATTGGTACTTACATTTTCAGCTGACAACATCTTCCTAGCTGACGGTTCACACAGAATTAATCTGAAAAGCTGCCACTCTATTATACGTTATGTAAGAGCACATGACCAGTTTTTGTAACCCACGTATAAAAAATGTAACCACACTTTTATTTCGTAAATCCAAGGCTGTATCTCTCTTTCGATATTTTATCAAGAATGAGGAGGAGTTTTATTTGTTATTCCTAAACAATTCTCTAGTGGAGCGGTCAGCTGACTGACTATTGCTTACATATTGTGCCAGGCTCGGCATGTTATCATTATGTAATAAAATTCGTTAATAACGTTATACGAAATATAAAAATGATCCTTTAGAGTATTGCCTATGTTTTAAGAACTCAAATTGACTATAGAGAAATGTAACTACGTAAACTTAGAACAACATTTCCTAAATTTAAAATGACCTCTCTATGATGTATGTGACCTCATTGATGACCTGTGACCTCCCTAGGTGGTGACCATCAACGGCGGGGCAGTGACTGACCGCTCCTCGGATATTTCTCTTCCCGGTGGTAGCGTGGCCCATGCCGTGAATCGCGTGCTCTTCCCGCTACCGGTGGGTGACCTTCTGACCTCCCTCGAGGCCGACCCGGCCAGGAGGTTCAGCCGCTTCGTCCGCGCCGTCAAGGAGTCGGGCCTGGACGAGGTCCTCAAGGCACCGGTCGCAGACAGCCCAGGTCAGTGACCTTCTATATTAGGGATTTATTGGTTTATGAGAAGCACCAACGAATTTCCGCAAGGAAATGAGAAGAAAGTAAAATATTACTGGATGCAACTTATTAGCACTCATATACTTCCAATGATCTCATTTCCAACTTAAAATCCTCACTTTTTTTTATAAAGCTCTGATTTCAATGTGTAAAAAGTCTGCAAAAAAAAAAAAAAAAAAAAAAAAAAAAAAAAAAAAAAAAAACGAGCACCATGAAATTACTTTAATGGCTTAATGCAGATAATGCATGAATGTGTCGATATTATCCATCAAAAGTCAGAATGGCTCGGGGAAACAATACGGAGAGCCTCAGCCATTGTCGTCAATCGGGCTTTGTTTAGCAATTAACTCGTCGGGAAGTAAAAGAACCACAATCACTTTTTTATAGGAAAGGTAACATTAAAAAAAAATTACATTGTTTCCCGTGCAACAATGTAATATCAGATTGTAATCCAGATTTTATCAATGCATTGTTAACACTTTAAAACTACAACAGATAAGACAATATAGTTATTATATTATAGCATGGAAAGAGACCAAGTCAATTCAATTAGATAAAAAAAAACATAAGTCTGAGATCTTCTTTGCGTAAAGACACAAGTACATTGTTAGCCTAATTGTTAAAAGTATACCATTTATTACAATTTTAAAGATGAGACTACACAAAGGAAAGTATAAATAATTTACGTTCCATATTAAATGACGACTTGAATTTTTTATTATAACTGACCCATATACTAATGTCACTTGTGCCCTTTTATGACTACATCCCTTGAATGGAATACTGGCCACATTTCTTCACATGTTTACGGTCGATATTAGAGTCACATTGTCGCTAGAAAGTGGCCATACTGTCACGTTGGCGGTCCGTGATCAGCACGCAGAGCACGTTCGTAAAGTAATTCACACCACTCGACTCTAATTCTCGCTGTATTAGCGTAATTACATTTATGTGGGACACGTGCCATGATTAATTAGTGACCAAGACCAACAATTAGTTTCATATTTTAATTAATAAACACAGTGTAATGTATTCCTCACAGTATTTCCCCACGACCGTATATTTAAAATTAGTTTACGTCGTTTACACGTATGTCGCATCCCAAGAGTAAATTAATAACAATAGTGAGAAAGCAAAAGGAATATTGCAAGGCTGAATGAATATTGTTAATGATATATTTTTTGTTTATGAAAAGGATGTGCCTGAAGCGTCAATTAATATCAAATGATTGACGGGAAATAATAAAAGAAAAACGAGGTTTAAATATAAAAAAAGGGAAAATGTTTTACATGGTGATGTTGCAAATTATATATATAAAAAACACATCTTATCGTAATAAGCCTTGGTGTTGAAAGTAACATATCAAATAGTGCATTAATTTAGTTAATTAACACTGCCTGAATTTATTATATCTCCCGCAATTAATTTTGTTTGAAATAAATTTAATAATGAAGCAAGCTGAGATATTTAAAATAAAAGTCTCAAGTAAATTAAATTTTAATCAAATGCAATCGCATGGAGATGTCGTGTTCAATTTTTATTTTTGTAACAAACATTACTCTCATGACAATTTCAGATTCTTGACTTACTAAATTTTTATTTTATCCCGTGACGTCAATTTTTAGAAAAATAGTGAAAGTGGTGCCTTGGACATCCTGTAAAAATGTAATGTTAAATATAAGCTCACGACCATAAATTAACATTAGTTTTTATTTGAAACGTTCTCAGACGACGGCCGCACGTACACGGTGTTTGCGCCTACGGACGACGCTCTGACGTCAGCGGTGCCCGAGATCCTGGCCCTTTTGGACGGCGCGGAGTCTCCCGAGCGTCGGGCGGCGCTTCGCACGCTACTGGAGCGCCACATCGCGCCGGGCACGCTCTTCTCAGAGGGAGTGACGTACTACCAGGCTGCCTCCACCCTGGCACCCGACCAGCCACTCAGGCTCTTCAATGATAATGGTGAGAGATAAGGGAACTGTGGAAACTGCATGGACGTGGGACTCTTTTAAAATAAGAATGAATGAAAAATTATGCGACTTTGTCTCAACCTATATGTTTTCCTGTGATGAGAACCACCTAAAAAAACACACATGCATGATTATCAAGGAAGGAAATTGTTAAATTGAGTCATAAATATTATAAGAATACGATGTAGGTTACTAGACGTACCTCACATTAAATTTTTGTTGTCTTTATTGCACGAAAAGTGAAATATTTAATTTCCTCCTTTTTTTTAAATGTAACTTCTTGGAAATAAAAGTGAAACGACCACATTAATTGTTGATCCTCCGTACTGAGAAGCTCCGCGCGGATTCTGCACTCTCTCTCCTCTCATCTGTCGTGATCTACCTGCCTCTAATTACCTTCCTCCTCGACCTAACCTTGTCCCTGAAGCTTTCACGACCGCGACGACTTTCTCCAGACGTTTGACTTGCTAATATTTTATTTATTTTTTTCAGGAGTATTCAAAGTGAACTCTGCGCGAGTGATAACCCCAGACATACCGGCCACTAACGGGGTCATCCATGCAATAGATGGTTTATTATAAAAAAAAAAAAAAGTCATCGACCTTAATTTTACTTTCACCATGAATTGCCATCTGAGTCATTAAAAGAAGAAGATTTTTACATTAGTGAATATTATTGACCCAAGAAAAAAACGATAATATTTGCTAATTTGAAATTTCACCTTTTTTTTACATAGTTGTCTAGTTGTTTTTTTGTACATACTGTAGCTCATTGTCATGAGAAGTTATTATCTCTACTTCAAGAATTGTTATCGTTAGCAAACAAGAATAACTTTTTTGTCATAAAATATTTCACACTGAAACGGTATTTCGTTATCTTGACAAGCTAGTAAGTAAACTCTGTTGCTCATCGTCATTCATGTTTTTTACACCTACTGTAGTTTGTCTTCTAGGTAAAACTTGCTAACTATTCATTTTAGTTTATATGCGGGTAAAACGAACAACCTCATCAACCATTCTTGTAACATTATACCTTACAATGCTCGCTATTTTCAATGCTAATTTTCTCCCCATGTACTGATATACTTTTCTGAAAGTGGAGGAGTCGGAGAGATTGATTCATTCTAACCAGCTGTTCTATACCGTCTCTTTGACCCAACTGTATATATGGTTATTCTTATAAATCTTTAGTAAATTTTTGTGTTGAAATTTCAAAACCAGACAGATAAATTTTGTTGAAGTCACTGATTTTGCCGTGAGAATAAAATTGAATTATGTCTGGTTTTGAAACGTTATGATTAAATACGTATTTTTAGATTCTTATCTTCAAAATGTATCATGATCATGTTTGGATCACCATTTATGTATTATTATATGTTTGAGGAGTGGTGTTTATATTTATAAGAAAAACAACAGAATTTATTTTGATGTTTTTAATTCATTTTTATAACACAAAAGCTTCTTTTTCATATTTTTTTTATACATTAGATAGAAATATGTACAGAAATAATAAATTATTTATCCAATTTTTATAAAATAAAAATTATTTTGTGTTTTGATTATTTATTTTAAAGATATGCCAAAATTGACATAAAAATTATAGATAACAGAGAAGTGATGGAATTTAATTTAAAAAAAAATCACATAAAACTGTAACAAAAATAAATATAAGTAATAATTAATTGGAATTGCTAGATTATTTAAATTCTAATTTTAATGAATTCTATTACACAGCCCCTACTGCACATTTAATATGATGGTGATAAAATTGGGCTACAACCACCATTTAGTTAATATTTTTTGTTTACATTATAATGTGGGCTTTAATTTACTGTATATAATTATTTAACGTTCAGCCGTATCAGTCGTAGCAAGCAATTTTAAGTACTGCTTGAAATATACATCAATTTTTTATAGTAAATTATAATTATTATAGTTTTGAGCGTCAACCAAACAACATTTTTTTTCCTTAATGGGACTTTCATTTGCACTTAAATATCATACAAAAAAGAATGGCCTCTGATTTTGTTTTCTGATCTCTGCATAATAAAATATGATTTAATTTTAGTTTATGAAATTAGCTGGGAATGTTGGAAAAGTATAGGAACAGGCTTTTAAGGCCTAGTGAAAAAATTAATACACTGGAAAAAATAAATCCCTCCAAACTTAATTTGCTCATCGCTCAATGTGGTAAGATTAAGTCATTTTCTTGGGTTTTAAACATGCAGTTAAAACAACTCTCTGAATCAAGGGGTAAACAAAATTTGAATTAACCTTATATGATGGATATTTTTTAGTGTAATTTTTAAACAAAAATGCAGTACCACAGCCATACTTTTTATACCATTCATTGCAATAAATTTTATATATGATATGATGAATAATTTTGAAGTAATTAATATATTTATATGAATATCATAATAATCTATAGGCCCTATATTTACAAATATTATATTGACATATAAAAATCTAGCTAACACAGATTTTTTTTCCTCAAAACTATTATGAAAAATTTGCTATGAAGCAACAGAAATTATTTAGCCCAATATTACAATAGTCGCGATTACTTTGTTTTATTTTATTTTATTCGCTATATCTTTAAATACTTTGAAGCAGCGTATTGATAATTAGATTTTTTTCACAACCAAAATAAGTGATAAAATTAATCAAATTTGAGCTGTAAATATATAAATATTATAGAGATTGTTTCACACGAGTCTGTATCACATTCAAGGGAAAAGAATTTGGAAGCTGTGTCAATCTTATTATTGCCGATTATTATTAAAAAGTGACATAACTTTGTCGTCGCTTATTCAAGGATGGTAAAATTTAAATCTCTGAGGGATAGTTGCAAATAATCACACTGATGGCGCTAGAGTTATGATTTAAATTGAAATCTTCGTTGAGCTACGTCGAGCGTGGTTAGTACTTGGATGGGCGACCGTTTTAAGTAAAAATTACGTTGCTCGCTGGGGTAAATTCATCTTGCTTTCCAACCAGTGCAGTGATGCAATTGTGTGTGATTCCCCCAGGCTTTGGGCATCACTTTGGTCCATTGGTGTCCGTCCTGACTGAGGTTTTCAACGGTTTCTTTAGTATTATATTACCTCAGCGAATGCTGGGGCGCGTAACAGGCCGTGGGCACCATCCTTTCCCTCCCCATTATCTCCCCCATTACCCATTATCCCGTCTTGAGCTCCAAGCTCATAGGAGTGTAACCTTGTAAAAAAAGAAATTAATTAGGTAAAAGTAGTGCCAGGGGAGATATTTGTAACTACTTTTCAATAACTATTGTCGACGTTAAAAGAATGTACCCTATTTATTATGTTTTTTGTATGAAATTCCGGGGATGTTCCTTTTCAACCCCAGCAGTATTAGGACCTTTTCTCCGTAAGAGATTAAATCTTACTACTTCGCCTTATTTTCAATTGCTCCATAACACAGCTTCCATATTGTTTAATTAATTACTTGCAGATGTTGGTATACATGGTGTTTATAATATATATGGTCTTGGTTATTCAGATATTGATAATATTGTTTTATAGTTAGGTACAGGCGGCATGAGCTTATTTTATGCGTTTCAAATTTCAAAATTAATTCAATAGCACCTATTATAATATATTTTTTTTAATTTCTACCGTTGAGGTTATTTATACATTTAGGAATATTATTTGTATTTTTTTTATCTTCAATTGTTGTTTAATTTTATATTATTAATATTTAAAACCAGCGATAGAAAATTTGAATAAAATTGTTCTTTTTTTTTTAAAAAAAAATCTTTTACAGAGAAATTTTACATTTTAAATTACGTCCATGTTTTAACAAGTACGTTATTTATTTTTTTTTTCTTTTTCTAACTTATATAAAATTAAAAATATTATAAAATTTTGTTTGCAATGGACGTAATTTAAACAATTTAAAAACATTTAAGAGTTGAGAGGTATATTAATTATAACTTTATTGTTTTCTGGTCTTTTATTTAGCCCATTATATCGACATTGAAATTAAATGTTACTGTATACCCTGAAATGAGAACTTTGTTAGAAAAACGTGTGGAATGTTTACAAAACACCTGAGATGTAGATTTTGTGTTGTTAGTTTTGATTTCAGGTTATTCAGTATCCACTAAATTTCCACTCCACATCATGTGTAGTTAGGCCACTCCTAAATCAGTCCAAAACCTTAACTAGCCAAAGTCTTATTTACACAGCAGTATGTGTGGGTCCAGTTTGCGTCATTGCGCTTGGTGGGGTAGCTTGACATGGTGATTGGATAAAACTTGGTTCACATTTTTCTGACATGGCTGATAATACTTGTAAAAACTTAGCATGCCTATCATTAGAAGAAACATTTGCTCCACGACTTCCCCATAAGAACTTGAGATGAAATTCTGTACGAAAAGCATCTACAAGAAGATCATCTAGCTTTGCGTCAGCGAGTACGATTTCTGCATTGCGCCGGTACATCTGCTCGCTGTCTGCAAACTTGCGGGCCGTCTGGAGGTGTTCGAAGAGGGTGGCCAAGCCCATGTCGGGGGCCGAGGACTCCCAGGAGGTGGGCGAGGGGTACACGGTGTCGTCTTCACACGTGAGAGCCTCCACCCGCTCTTGTAGTAGCACGTACGGCAGAAGGTGCGGGATGGTGGTGTTGGGCGCCTGAGGGTTGGTGCACTCGTTCATGCTCTTGAGCACCGGTCGCAACTTGGCCTCGAAGCTGAAGGCGCTCTCCGTGAATCGTTGACGGAGGACGTGCCACGTCGAGGAGAGACGCTGGATCTGAGGAACCAATCATCGTCAGTCACGTGCATGTGCAAGTTTCATTAGCCCCTTGAAGATATGCAACCAACAGAACTTTGAAGTAATGCGGAACATCTTTCTAATAGCAAAAATTAAAAAAAAAAAAAAAATAATGATACTTTTGTCTAATCAATTTATATTTACAGTCTAAAGCCGATATTACACGATACAATTTTTCCTTACAAGAAAACTTTACTCCATTTGTTTGTATGGAGATGAAATTTTCTTGTAAGCCAAAATTGTACACAATAATTAAAAAAATTGTATCGTGTAATACCGGCTTTATTTACTAATGATTTTAGTAATGAACCATACACACATTTTACTTATTTCGTAATTGAGGAAATAAAACAATAGAAAAATTTAACATGTACAGTAATCATACCGTAAATTACCTTTTAAAAAAAAAATTAAAAACAAAGCTGACTTACGATTTTAGAAAAATGATTTTTTTTTTAAATTATGATTAATATGGTCTGCAAGAATCAACTGACGTTTCCCCACCAAAATGTAACAAGTAGTACCTGCGGCATGCACAGTCCCATCATGACAGCGCAGAAGCCGAAGAGGTTGCCGAGTGCCGTCTTGGTGTCCACCGCCACCTGAATCCAGCGGTGCAGAGTCTCGGCCCGCTCCGTGTCCGAGGTCCCGCTGAGCACCGTCACTGCCACGAACAGCTGTAGACACCGCGTCCTGCAAGCACGTACAAAGGTCATTCAAGGTCACAGACGTGCTACCTAATTATATTAATTTCCCTCCGTCATCGATCAAAATGACGCCTCATTAGAGACAAATATAATGAAGATAACGAGCTGTTATAAAGTATGATTTTACATGCCGATAAAAAATTGTACAAAACGTTATTTTTCTATTTTTATGAACTTTAACACGTCGGAATTTGACTAAAGTCGCGTGTGGTGAGAATCCCACCAAGTGCTGAAGGGGCTTGAGTATCACATTTCAACGATGTCACTACAGATTACCCTCGTAAAGCCTTTAATGACCGTCCAATAACATGTATGACTTTGCAACTTGTGCGTATACTATTTGTGCTGTTAATTATTGGTTAATAACTTTAATCATAGACTTAAATATAGAGTATAGAGTATAGAATATATAGAGTTTAGGTTACGATGCTCATAAAGTTAAATTTGAGAGTGTAAAAATACCGCAAAGCTTTTAATAATACCCTTCCTTATTAGGAGAAAATAATATGATATATAAAAATATAGATGCATGGATCAAAAAGAGCCGTATAAAATAGGCCAACACTACGGCAATGATAATAAATTTTCAGATTGTAATCTGCAGTGATAGGTTTACAGAATAATATAGGTCAATATGTCTCATGTTATTATATTGAAGCTATTAACTGCTATAGGTAATAAATTAAATTGCACATTAAAGGTAAAAGCTTTTAATAAATCGATTCTATCGAGTAAATTGAGTTGCAGTTTCTCTTTTCATTAAAATGTGAATTAAAAATTATCTTTCTAATATCAAACTTGCAGCAGTTAAATTAAATATTCTATAGTTAAAAAAAAAAAAAAAAACTTTTCATTCTAAAAATGACCGTCTGAAATAAACACTTCTTTCCAAAAATTGTCAAACCTCTGCCTTATAAATTTGCTCAGCTTACATTGCTAAACAGTGGTGTCATTTTGGCTTGAACTTTAATTATCTAGAAGATCAGTATACTATTATCCCTCCTGCAAAAAATTACCCCTGCATAAAGGAGGTCAAAGATTACTGAGAAATAACGCTTCAAAACATAGAGAGAGGCTTTATAAGTACCCACCACCCCTGCTCCCATCACGTACCTTTCGATGAGGTCAAGTCTCAGCTGGTGTCCATGTGGCAGGGCACACAGTTCGATGCCCGAGTTGACTCCGAGGCCAAGGTCAGGGGGTGACTGGGAGGACCCCGCGGCATGGGCAAGCTCGAGGTCCACCTTTGTGAGGTGGTTTGCGATGAGCCGCGGCCCGGTCTCAGCTAGCATCATCTTAACACCTTGCAGCGCCGTCGAGTCGAGTGGCTTGTTCTCCAGGGTAGGCAGCAGCAGGGTGCCAAAGTTTTCCAGGTCGAAGGCCGAGGCAGGCTCCAGCTCAGGCTCCACGGACTCCGGGGGAGAGTAGCTGCGGGAAGGATTCTTGATGACCACGCCCACCGAGCCCCTCATGGACACGGACATTGCGTCTGCAGTATCGGCAGAACTCTGCACGGAGTCTCCAGAGCCGTTGCCAGAGTCGCTACCGGAGGCATGGTACACTCCTCCCCTTGCCCCACTGCCTGAGGGTTCACCCACGAGGCTGGGGACCCTGCTGGGCTTGGGCGGAGGGCCCGTTCCCGGCTCAGGGTCATCAAGGTACTCGAAGCGTCGTCGCTCGACGCAGGGACTGAGGGTGGGGTCGCTGGTGACGCGCACGATTTTGGAGCGCGGGATGGTGGAGGTGCAGGGGGGCGTGGGCCGCGAGCTGCTGTGGTGCCGGGGAAGCGTCGAGAACTTGGAGGAGGTCGGGGTCGAGGGCTCCGTAACCGCAGTCACTATTCCGTCAGCGCTGCTTCCTCGCTCCTCCACAGGGGTGGCGGCGGCGCTGTGTGACGTCTGCAAGACGAGAAAATTAGAACGGTGAAGACCACCCGGGGTGAAGACAAGAAATTGTTATGAAAATATTTGTATGGCTTTTAAAATAAAGTTGTAAAAACAATGTTATTTTTGTTAATAAATGTCATTTTGTCTCTTTTCTGTAATTTTAACAACTCAATTATCACAATATTTCATTATGTCAATGTAAAAGTAGATGATTTCCAATAATTTTAATAATATAATATATAATATAAATAATAAATCTAAATTTAAAATTACTTTATCCTATGTAGTCAGTATCTGCGTGCTATTTCACATAATAATTTTTACAAAATTAAATTTATATCATGATGTTAAATATTAATTAATTAATGACATATTTGTAATCCTCACTTTTTATATAAAATAATTAACATGTACACCATGATCACATAATACACGGTAAAATAAAAAATTAATCAATCACCACACGTCACGTTACTCACCGCATCAGGGTTTGCTAACGACTGACTGCGGTATTGCTTCGTGGGTAGTCGAGGAGGTGGGGGTGGTTTGTTTCCTCTCATGGGCGGGGGTGGGGATTGGACTGGGGGCGGCGAGGCTACCACGGAGCTGTTGCTGTACAGGTTCAGTCTTGCAGGCGGGTGGGCTGCGGAGGGGGAGGTCATCGCGTGGTGCGAGGAAAACTGTTGGTACTGCTGGTGTTGCAAGGTGTACTTGGAGGCGTAGAACGACAGTGGGTACAGTCTGTTCCGCGGCGTGTGGATGCGCGCGCCGGACAGAACGGAGATGCTTTTGCCGTTCCCAACATAGTAAGTGATCAGATCGGGTACAGTGTCGAAGGCGTCGTCCTCAAACTGGTACTGTACCCGCTCGTACACCGTGTCTGGTTGGAGAACCACCTGGACACAAATAGAACACCCTTGAGTACAGACAACATCATTGCTACAATTAAATTTACAAGATATTCTCTCCGGGAATAGCCGGAAGTGTAAGGTTTCTGGTCTTCCTATTCATATTTTAGCGTTACATTTTTACACATAGTTCAGTACGTATATATTTATACGTTAAACTATTCTATAACATTTTAGATACACAGAAGAGCTGCAAACTTCAGACTTCCGGCTACTTCCGAAAGGAATATAAAATAAATTTGACTGTATTAAGTCCTAAACTGGTTTCAGGACTTCATTAATTACTAGTGTAATACAACTAAAAAAAAAAAAAAAAAAAAATACAAGCGTGGTATTGACATAAAATCTAAGCATTGATCGATAAACTGTATGTAAAACTGTAAGTTTCCGGATGTTAATTTTCTCATTAGAAGGTTCTAACCCTGAATCTAACCCCTTTCCTAAAATATACGTTACTTAATTTGACGGAGCGATGTGTTTGATTGCAGAAAACAATGTTGGTATTGACCAGAAATCAATATAAAATTATTCAGATTTTTTTTTATTATTAATTAGCACTTCAGAAGATTATTATAAAATCATAATCCATACTATACTATAGAATATGAAACAAATAATACGAACGCAATTTCAAATCCGTATGTATAATGTTGGCGGTATGGCAATAATAATATCATATTTTACTGGGCTATTAATACCTTTGTCTGCGGCAACAGTAAATGATGTATCAGTATTACAGACCAGGTCTGTGGTAATAGCGTTAAAATTTCCATCCTCGTGTATGAACGTGTTTAATAATGAGTTTTACATTTATACAATTGCGCATGAATTCTATACATGAAATAATGAAAATAGCTAGGCAATGTTGAAATGTTCAGACTATTTTCAGAGAGAGGCAAGAAATCAATAGACCATGTCGTACGCAGAAAAACTTTAGCGTCCCCTTTGTAAAATTTATGAAACGACGACGTAGTTGATATAACATTATTGAGTTGGCTGTTTGTGATGGATCAATGTAATATGAACAATTATTTTAGTTAATTATTTAAAAAAAATGTGTCAGCGGTCTGTTTATATTCTATAACAGTAATTATGAAAATTAATGAAGTGAAATTAAATAAAACTAGAGTCAATTATAAGTATTAAATTTATTAATTAAATATTGTACACTTACAAAATTATATTACAATTTTAATTACGTAAAATGAGAAGTTTTTTATAAAAGTATTAAATATTTATTAAAATATTCCAAATATTTTTTTTTGTAATATCTTAAGACGATTGTAAAAGAATTATGCAAATTAGACCTTTTAAAAATTTCGTATAATTTTTTTTATGGTAAAATAGTTTTTATTATATATTAAATTATTAACCCACTATACAAACATTGGGACGGTATTACACAACTTTAGCCAGCGATACTGCGTAGGTACCTGGCCTACCTACGTCCATTCTTTTAATTACTCAAGGGACGGCCAACATTTAAGCCGCTGACTAGTGCTTTCATTTCGCTTCCCTCTATTTTCAGAGGAGCCTACGCAACGTTTTTTTATTAAAACTTTTTATATTAATACAAAACTTGGTGTAGACATGCAATAAACTCATTTAGTTTTCTGTCGTCATTTCCAGCAAACTCATCTGGCCTGGCTGTAAAATAAATTACATGCTAGAGATTGTACGAGGTGATTGTGTTTTTGTTGTAGTTAGTCTGTTTGTCAATTTTAAAATATGACGTAATGCTCTCATTGAATCGTCACAGAAAAGTTTGAAATAACCACCCACATAATTTGAAGACTAGTGCTACGAAGTTTTATTTTCAATGTTATACTCTTTATTTTAACTTAAATGTTTCTCCTTTTGATTTACATGTAGTCATAAACTGATTTTTTTTTTATTCACAAGTATTTTGCTTTTTTAAATATTAAAATATACATTGCATGATGTCACTCTTTAAGAAAATAAGATGTGTCATCAAATTATATATAAATAATATACTACGACATCATACAACTAGTTTTAAATGGGTTTCCAAAATCAGAATTTAAAGAATAAACACATAATTAATATGATGATATAGAATAAAAAAATAACATTATAAATTGATTTCTTTTTGTGTGTACGAACTTCAAACAAAATTTAATTTAAAACCGTCATAGAAACTATAGTTTGTTTGCTTGTTTCTCATCAATTTTGTTTCAAACATTTGCTCATGCAGACTTAAGTTTGTACGCCTATCTCCGCGCTATGCAAACTTAGAGGTCGAACATCGCGAAGGTGATTAGAATATCAAATTAAACAAACAACGTAATTGATTGACTAGCTTTGATAAGACGCAGATTATTGGCGATAATTGATAACACCAATTAGGCCATATTAACTGATTAAATAAAATAGATGAAATATTGCTGAGATTTTATTATAAATATAAGTTGCATGAGAAAATTATTAATTCAAATATTATAATTATTTGAAACACATTTTTTCATTGTCACACCAGGATAAACTTCATAAAATTCAGAAACTTTATTAACAAAAAAAAAAAAAAAAAAAACTCAGCTCACGTAGCCTCAAGTCAATCCATTTGCTTTTGTTTAAAAAAATAACATATATATTTTTTTGTCTGTAGTTGTACATTATTTCTCGAATTTTGCCTCCGGTAGTCAGTAAGAAACTGTACTTGAACTATTTTTATACTACAACACGGCGAGTCACGAACGGTGCACATCCTACTGTAGTAAAACTCCATACTGAAAAACCACCATGAATCGAGCAGGCTATAATATACAGTTCAGTGGCGAACGCATGAAAAAGCGTTAATCCATAGTAGCACGGAGCAAGCTCTAGGGTATAAGACCAGCGATAAAAGTGCATTTTGTTACAACTACGTTCCAATGTGGTACACCTCTGGACCACCCGAACGTTACACCTTCTCCGTTTGCAGGCTTTCACGTATGGGGACGAGTCTTAACTCTATTGTGAGGTGACTAGTGTTCTGTTTGACATTTTTTGTTATTGCAAACATTACCGTGAGTTATAAAGAAAAAAGTTAACCCTTAACGTAAAGGTGAAACTGACTGTGACGTCATAGCCATTGCATGCAAAGATTTAACACGCAAGCATTATAGGCAATAATTTATATTAACATTACTATATTGACAAGTTCACCTCGATTTTAAGAATGTAAGAAGAATAAAAAGTTATATTACTAAATAAATCAAGATTTTTTATCAAAGTAATATATGTTGGTCGTTCACTGTCAATTCCACTGTAGTAATTTACTGACATGTAGAATCCTCCTACCTTGTTGATGACGAAGTGAAGGGGCTGGCCGCGGTACCGGCAACTCAGAACGTAGTCACCGGGCTGAGAGGTGCAGTCTCGGACCAGGAAGTGTCCGTCCTGCGCTGCGATCTCCTCGGCGCGGGGTCGCGGGATGGCTCCGTGGTACCACGCGTGCGAGCGCAGGTCCCGCGTGTCCAGACTCAGCTCCCACTCGAGGGCCTTGCGGAGAGCAGACGCCGCGGCCACCTCGTTGCTGTCCGGACCGTCCTGAAACACAGCGGCGTCACGTGTGAGACGGTGTCCGGAACTTGAGTGTGTCCGAGATGGGAGACAGTGTCTAGAAATTCTTCAAAGCAATCATGACCTTACTAGAGAATTTATTGAAATATCAGCCATATTGACGTCAATGTATTTATATAATATACAAAAACTCCTAATATCATATTGCTGTACGATGGCGGTGAACCACAGATTTTTTTTCTTCAAATTAAATATAATTTACCTATAATAATAAAAATAATTTTATTTTAATAATAATATGAGTATCAATATTAACTTTGAATCTTGATATGTGTTTTATCCCCTCTATTTTTTTATTATGTATAGTGGGGGCAATATGAGTAAGTAATTTTGAATGCATGAAATATCAATGAAAATACCTTGCGATAGGGCAAAAAAGCAAAATAATTTTTTTATAGAAGTTTATTTGCGAATTCAAGCGAATTAAAGCACACGAATTTAGTTTGTCACAGATAAATTCTAACTGCAAATTTTTGTGTAATTGCCTCTAACTCTACCCAAAATTCCTACAAAAACCTCACCAAACATGGAATCGAGATGAAGGCTTACAATATTTTGCACGTACGTAGCTTAATTTGAGCATTAACCTCGACCATTATAGCTGGCTGAAGTGCGTGCGTGGCTTTCTAGTTTCAGCAAATGTGCTGTCCTAGGCCACCCTTTCCCCCTGCAAGGTTCTGATAACGTAACCACCGTAGTGAGAATTTAATTAATCAAAAGCCTAAAATAACACACTATGGATCGAGGGTTATTTATATAGAGCGTGCCCAACGATTGGAATAATTCACTTATCGCTCTCAAACCATTCAGAATAGTCCAGTTTTAATAGCTTGAAATTTTAATTATTTTCTTCTTATTGTATGGCATATCTTTCTAATTAAAATACTCAAAAGACTTGAAAATCCAATATTTTTTAATAAAAAAAATGTAAGTAAAAATGTAAAAATTCATTCGTACAAAATTGAAAAGAGAGTTAAAGATGAAAGCACCGTCGTTGTGTAAATACAGTAAGAGCCTACTTCAAAAAAGATGCTCCATTTCGTTCTTATAAATTTAAAACTCCTATCTTATTCATGACCTCTGCATACATTAAATATTTCACTATCTCTCACATGAAAGAAAATACCTCAATTTTGGAACTTTTATTTGCTGTGGTGTGACGTTTAAAATTCTTGTTTAAGATGAAAGCAAATTCCTGGCTGTCTTTCATCGGTATTTTGAGTCACCGTGTTATCTGGTACGGTGCTTTTGCAGGGAGAAGATCTCTGGGAAGCTGCACAAATCGATATGGAGCCCGGCCACCAAGCGGGTGCACCAAGCCGGTACTATAAATTTTGGTAAAAGTGAAAGTCGATTGAGATAAAGAAGTCGTTTTGTGTCCAATACAAGAGGAGCGAGAAAAACACTTTTCTTGACACATATCATCGATTTATAAAGAGCTAGGGTGGTGGGGGAGTTTTGTAAATTCAATAAGAACAAAAAATACGATATTTTCTGATTTCTCAATCGTAAACCCATATATGTAAGAAAAGAATTTGTGTTTGTATTTTCCAGCATTTTAAACTTGTGTTTTATATTGTAGTAAAAAAAAAAGCAGGGACAAAAGTAGTTAGTCAATATACATAAAAATAAAACATCTGGTAACAAAACTATAAACTTAATGTATAGTGCCTTTTTAATAACATGCAAATTAGTTAATCAATGAAGCTTTTATAGTTAATTTTATCTGAATCGAATCATTATTATTGATAAAATAATTTTATTTACATTTAAATTCAATTACTGCAGTGTATTTGACCTTATTTTAAGAATGCTCTTTTAAGCTACACAAAAAACGAGGTTATTTTCCTCATAATGTAATTTATAAAGTTCTTACAGTACTAACTTTTTATGCAAATAACACAAGAGAGCTCTTTTCCCCAAGAACTCTGCTAGTCGCTTCAGCTCGTCTGTCGTCACTGTAATTTCAGATGAGTTATGAACTGCTGCGAGGGTGCTCTGGGAAAATGCAGGTGCATGGTTCTTTGTTAGGGAGAATCGCCATTATGTGTCACATTCTCAGGCGTCATAACAATAACCATAAATTAAACCTCAAAGTGTGAGTCTTACATTGGTTATAATAATTGATTTTAAAATATTTAAAGGTGTACTAAATTAGACTATTTAAACGTTTCAAAGAAAATGACTTTAAAAAAAATTGACTTATCGATTTTATGAATATGAAAGAGGTTATAATATAATGGAATTGTTAGGGCGTGGTTGACTGCTCAAGTCAATGACTCAAAGAATTATCAGAGCGCTTCTATTAAGAAATTGCATTTTGTGTACTTTTAATTAAATTTTGATAGTGAATTTATAAGATTTTCAGTTATAATTAATCAATTTTTATTTCAACGTATGTTAAATTTTATTTTTTGAACTGAACAAATGCCTCATTACACACATATGTAATATTTGCATTGAAATTCAGAGTTGAATATAAATCACCCCCGTGTACATGCATATTTATGTATTAATTAACTGCTAGTTATTCAGCATGCTCACTCACTTGATTGTCTCAGTCAATTGACTCGAGTAGTTTCCCTGTTGATGATACACTGATGTTGATGACTTGCAAATTAAGATGCAAATTTATCATCTTGATTTATTACTCCCATTGGAAATAATTACTCAGCACTCGTACTGAGTACAATATAGCACAAAATTACACATCATTCTATATAAAAACAAATTTACCTAGCCGAGAAGATATCAGAAAGAGCGTATTGTATAATCAAGATTTGGAAAATACTCTCAACTAACGTTTCTTTCGCGAAGCCACGCGATACAATTTTACAATTAAGTGCATTTTCCTTATAAAAAAATTTCATGGATAATTTGTATTTTATGTAATATCAGCTTAATAAGTTTTTCTTACAAAAGCGTTGCATTATATATTGTCCAAAGCTCTGTAAATTTAATGCAAAATTGTAAACCTTCAGAACTAATGGAGTATTGACCTCAAATTTTTTTATTGCAGAAATGAATAGAGCGTGCAAAGTTATGTTACGCTGATTTTTACCAGATTTTTTAGAACCCGGGAACCATTTTTAAACAATTATTGAAAGTCTTTTTTGTGACGTCATGAGGCGGCAAGTCCTATCTTTTTCTTAAGAAGCGGCGCCTCGTGACGTCACAAAAAGAACTTTCAATAATTTTTAAAAAATAGTTCCTGGACTTTCAAAAATCTGAAAAAAATTCAGGGTAGCATAACTTTGCACGCTCTATCCATTTCTGCAATAAAAAAAATTAGGTCGATACTCCATTGTATAAATCTTATCTCATCAATGAGCCTGCATGTTAAACTTGTCCATTGATGTTAATATCGTTTCGAAAGTATTGATTACTTCATTTTGAATTGGCTTCGGGTTATAACCAAGCAGCCACTAAACGATTTCTGCGAGAAAATACTGGTAAACAGAAGATAATGGCAAAGAGGTCTAGATTCTATTGTCACTCACCATGTTGAGGTTGTCTAGGCTCTTGCTCTGGGGCGTCTCATTCGCTCGCAGCAGATCCGCGCTGCAAAAAAAAAAACAAGTTGAAGCAGGTAAATAATGCACACAACACACGGACCAAACTTTGGCCATAACCAAGCGGTGCTACGTGCAAGAACTTTAATAACTTTTCTTTGCATAATTTCTGTAAGCAAAAGTTCTTGCTCTTAATAATAAATATTTATTTTAATGGTCTGTATGATATGAATACTTCCATTCTTTTCTTAGACATAAATTAAAAGAAGTTTTTTTTTTATCAAAAGTTTTCTAACTAAAAACTAAATTTATTTCGTTTAACGAATTATTTCATTTACAATGAAGAATTTCTGTGGCGAAATGTAATATTTAAACATTTTATTTTTATAAACGGACTCTAAGAAACGTTCTTGTGGTCCCTACACGACAAAGTTTTAACTACAAATGCAGCAAACACGCTATATCAGCAGTCCCGATGTATTTCGTGTTTAATTGCCAACAACCCCGTACATTTCACGTTCAGTAGTTAAAACGCACCCCAATATAACAAGCTGCAGAGGGCGTGAAATCTTCTATATCAGAAAACATACTGCATGTTGTATCATTGAATTACCATAAAATTTACATAATTAACATTATCATTAACATAAAGTTAAGCAATATTTATTTCTGTACAATCTTAATTGCTTTGTCAATACTTTACTGAAAAGTTGTAGCAAACGATTCTTCTAATTTTATTTTTGATAAAAAAGTACATTGCAATTTTGCAATGCAATACGAAAACATGCAAAATGTTCTGAAACTGCAACATAGAGTGATAATTCAGATAATGTTTGGTTCCAAATGTAGATATATAAACAATAAAATATAAGCCATGGTACAATTATATAGTTGAAAAATGTAATAAATATACCCTATATATAAACAAATGTTCAAAAGATTTGTCTTTTTTTATGTTTGTTTTCTGCCATGATTACAAATTTCAAAACGTAGAATATTATATGCAGAACTGGCCATCTGATGAGTATTTAATTATTAGTTATGAATGCACGATTAAAAAAATAATAAGAAAAAATGTGAGAAAACTAAAAGTGCGATATATTTGTACCAAAATTTAATTAATTATAATCAAACAAAATTTATACTAAATCAATACCCATGCTATTAAAATGTTTTAATAAGATTAAATTGAAATTTGCATACAAAAAAATGGTGCGGTTTTGAAAGCACGACGAATGAATAATATCCCTCATGGAATACACTCATCAAACAGTAATTGTTTTTGCTGATGGAAATCAATACCTGTTACCGTTCATTAGACTACAAAATATTTACCTTCCTGTAACTGACAATATTAGTCAATTGTTTTTTAACTCGCTTATATTGCGACGCTCGTTACTCTTTTGTTTATTGTTTCATTGACCTAACGTGCACGTGCTGTTTACTCCTCCCGTGGGGTTGGGGTCATCGCCCTCGTCACGGTGACCTGATGTGCTTCCATACTATGACTTATTTTAAGATGTAATTAAAAATCAGCAACACGAGTTCATTTTTAAAACCAGATTTTTTTTTATCAAATTCTTAACTTTTTCAATAACTTGAGTTGAGTTTCATTATTTGGGACGAACCTTGTTATCATACTGTCCAACTCATAGTTCATTAGATTTTAAATTCAAATTTTCCTCCATAATGTTCAATTAGGTTTGCATATTATAATAAAATTAGTTGCAGTTTTGTTGACCTCGCCACGTGCTGTTTACTCGTCCCTATACACGTGGGGTCATCGCCCTCGTGACCTGACGCTAACTTAACGTGCACGTGTTCGTCCCTGGACGCACGTCCTTGCATGCAACCCTCCAGCTAGTCAACCCGCGCCGCAGCAAGACACGGAGGGAAGTATAACCCTCAGGGGCTCGCACTATCGGAAATCGGTTCTTTTTTTGCGAGACTTGGCAAGCCAAAAATGTCTTTATTATGCATTCAATTTAGATACTCTTTTTATTTGTATAAATTTTAATATCATTTTCATATTTTGTATTATTTTCTATGGTTCTCATAATAATACAAATATCTTGATTTAAAAAAATAAAATGAAGAGGGAGAATTTTGAGTATTTTGAATTGAAATAAATAGTTTTCTTGCTATGCTCATTTTGATGATGGCATTGTTATGAGCTTTGCATTGTTGAACACAAAAGAACTGCATAAGCCAGACAAGAGAAAAAAAAAAAAAAAAAACGAGTATAAAATATATTTTTAAAGAGTACTGGTGAAATTGCAAGGAACGTTTTTGATGCCTGAGTATTATATCTTGCGTTTTATAAAAGGATTCTTATCATAAATAAAATATTCCGTTTGTCTGGCGCGCTTAGTCTATAAAATTCATAAGCATGAAAACTTCAAAAGCAACATTCCGGAGATAAAAGAGAATTCTGGGAGTGTTTACCAAAACAAATATCAACATGTCTTGAAATTAAATTTTAAATATCGCTCTTCAGTCAATCACCAAGTACTGATTGGGAGAAAATGACACGGTATATTTACTCAACGACTGATTTTGATTTGAACGTAACATCTAAAAGCTAAAATGTTGTTGATTTATGGAATATAAATGGAAACATATTGAAAAAAATATTGCGTCACAAAAAAAAATATATATTCTATACTTACTTGCAAAGATTTATAACTGAAACTACAAATTTTATTCAAAATTTTACTCGCTACATACGTACGCTTACAGCATAATTTTTAACAAAATAAAACATAAATCACTTTATCCCACATATTCAAATATTTTTTATATACTTAATTTATATAAATTAGAAAAAATTATACATTGACAAAAATATACAACCGAAACATAACAAAAATAAATATCATAATTTATTTAATGACAACAATTTATAACAAAATTACGTGATTTTTCAATACTATTTATGTAAAAATAATTTATTATTTTTTTAAAATTACCAAAGACAACATTACTAATTTCGACTGTAAAATTACGAATCCAAACACCCTGATGATGACACATGTCCTACCTGGGGGAGGTGATCCACCTGCCAGCTAGGGAGGGGCTCTGTCACTCTGCCCGCACAGCCGCCTCCTCTCTCACTACAGCGAGGAGCTTGCCGAGCCCTTGGTTGTGATTATTGATTTTTACCCCCTCACACATGCGCACTTAGCCGCCCTTGTAGCCACCCTCTTTTTTCGTAACGTACTCGCTCTTAGCTTCTATAACTAACAAAAAGAAAGAGAAAGTATGTATTCACCCCCTTCATAATATATTTTACCGGATATTAATTCAACATATGTATAAGACATTTTTTAAAACGTGATTTTTTTAACATATGTTGCCATACTCATTATGTTATCTCTGTATTTTTAATTTTATATCTTAAAAAACTTTGTTTTTATTTTATAATAATTTAATATTTTTTTAAAAAAGAAATGTTATAATTTAATATTATTTACTTTAACAGTCTAAAGTTATTTCAGGAAATTTCATTTTAAACTTTAAGAATAGTAATTTGTCATAAACGGAAGAGAAAAAAATAAAATAAAAAATTCTTAAGAAATTAAGTTACTGAGTTATAAATAAGAAATAATTTAAAAAGAACAACATGGTTTTTGCAAGCTGTTGAGCTCACGAGAGTAATTTATTAATATTTTATTTAACTGGCGCATTGTTAAGACCATTGTTAAAGAATCAATTGGCATGAGGAGTGTGCGGGGACTATTTTAATTAAGCTCGTTCAGTCTATTATACCGCGATGGTTTAACGATTGTATTATACAAATGTTGAGTAATATTTGATGTTATTATAAATTAATGTTAATTTTTTAATTTAAATTTTACATACATAAAAACAGTAGCTAAACTCTTACCAGTATTACTGTAAAAGTAATTAACTTTTTAATGATAGTGTTTATCATTATGTAACACTATAGTTATCATACATTATAGTATACAGATTTTATAATATTTATTTTTGCGATTCTCCTCTGCAAATGAGTCATTCTAAATAATTATCACGAACAGTTATGTATTAAAGAGCCCATGCGAAAACAGACAATAATTGTATTTTCTGACAAAAGTTATTTTCTTACCTCTAAACGTTGAAAAATGATCTTTATCGTAAAAATATTTACATCTCCTCTAATTTGTATTTTGTGTTAATTAATTTTATATCTTTTTTAAATTTCGCTGATTACGTTCCCTTTAATTAATAAACCTTACTGAATTTTTTATCTGATTCTGAGTATACTGTAATTAAATAAGATAAAAATACAAGAAATTTATTTATATAATAATTAAATATTAAACTTTATAATAAATTAGATTAATCTTAAAATAAAACTTAAATTGATTATACTTTAAGATGTTACTACAGTTTGTTGTATGTAAATATTTATGTAGCGGACAAATGCACACTACTTATGCATGCAGTGCACCCCTCGTCTGACGCACCCCTCCCCCCTCTCAATTGTTGTCTCTCCCCCCCACCGCAGACATGACATCATCACGCTAAGAGTTGTGTATTGATACACGCGGGATTATTATCAAAAGTAGCTTGCTATAGTGACAAAGCGTAGTAAACTTTTGTGCGTCATCATCCAGAGAAATATAAAACAAAAACGTCTATTGGTATTTACACTGCAAAAACTGTTTAGTAAATTATGAATTGCCGGATGAAAACATCTGTAAAGTTAGGAGTGATTTTTAGAACTTTTACTGACTTCAAGTGTATGAGATGTAAAGAATTAGAACAGTTAGAGATATTCTAGGGATATGTACTAGACATGTACTTGCCAATATAATTGGCCAACAGATGGTGATAGGCTTGATGCATTGGTCAAATAATACATCGACATTGTTGCATGGAATCCATTGTTGGTAAAGAAAATTTAAATAAAATGTGCTAACATAATCCATGCAAATTTTTTCTCACGCCCCATTGTTTATAAAAATCATGTTCCTAAAACGTTGCATATAGAGAGAGAGGTCAGTTATAGAATATTTTTGCATAAAATGACACATAAGATTGATTTGCAAGCCACATATGGTTTGACGGAGAATTTTTGAAATTTAATTTTTCATTTCGTTCTATTTATAGATTTGAAAGTAAGACATAAAATATTTTAAGTATCGTGAATATAGGTTAAAATTATTCTGTTTATGTTTTATGGTACAAATTAATATTATATTTGCATAAAATGTCAATCTGTCAATGATCTTATCTCATTGCACTTACTTTTTAGAAACATCTTCTTAAGGGTAAGGTAACGCCACCAATGTTAAAAAAAATCCCTTTCACAAAAATTCTGAAAAAAATTTAAAATGTTCTCCTCTATACCCCCTATCAGTACCTAAAATATCAGGTATACAAATACGATCTAGTTTTTGAGTTATAAAATTTTAAAGTTGACTACTTTAACATGGAGAAATGAAACTCCCATGTTAAATTGGTCAACTTTAAAAATTCATAACTCAAAAACTAGATCGTATTTGTATACCTGATATTTTAGCTACTGATAGGGGGTGTAGAGGAGAACATTTTAAATTTTTTTCAGAATTTTTGTGAGAGGGATTTTTTTTAACATTGGTGGCGTTACCTTACCCTTAATGTAAAAAAAAAAGTTGCAATAAACTTGCAAAATAAAAACAATATTACCAAACATGGAAAAATAAACTCATTGATGCATATGGTTGTCGTTTGTAAATATTATTTAAATCGTGTTTGATTGATGACCGAGCGATGTGTCAATGGACTTGATTTACTGGTGGCTACTACCTGCCGAGACTTGGCGAATTCGGCCGCGCACCATTCATCAAGGCCTGTTCCTGTGTGGTCACCAATTACCACAGGAAACTTTCAGGTGCCTCGGGCATGTACACGGAGAACGTTGCTTGGTAGTCGCTAATGAGCACCAGTTGTGTGTGGGGCTGGTTGATCCTTCGCATGGGAAAATTGACTCGCAACTAGATGGCAATACCGTCGATTTAATGAGGCAATTTCCCGAGATGACGATTGTACAGATCTGGTCAAAAAAACTGGAACATCCCTATGTTATACATCTTACCCATGTGCTATTTTTGAATATGTATTGTATTTTATTAGTAATTGTAAGTTTACAATTATGGTTTTAGTAGCGAGAAGAGGCTTGCAGTCTTAGTAATAAAGACACTGTTCTGTTATCATGTTAATAAATAATTAAATTAATTTTCAAAAGCAAATTAAATAATCAAATAAAAGTAATTTTCAAGATTATTTTGGCATTTTTTAATAAATTAAAGTATTATCACTTCTATGTATTTTTTTAAGTAAATAAAATATATTTTTGGTGTACAGGCTGGCAAAATGAATCGAATAACGCAGCTATATAATTATCTCTGTAAATAACATACCATATATGCTAACTCAAATGAAGAACTTGATAATATCGACTCCAAACCACCTGTCTATTATAAAACTAAAAGGTTGACATTCATTCATAGTGCCACTACGAAACTACGAGAGACTCATTCACAGCCCACGTGACTTCTCAGTGTATGGAGATGACGTCACATGATAAATTGATCCTGGCACGAATCAAGAAGTTGCTGCTTGCTCAGCAGCCTTGTTTCAAGACTCTTTATTTTATGCTTCCTTAATGCGTACATGTATATTATAAAATTGGTATAAAATTTGCATATGTTTTTATAATCTTGTCAATATTCCAAGAATATTCTATTATAATATCTCAAGTCTTGTCGTTAAACAATCGCTGACAATGCATGAATAACTTTATTTAAATTGTACTGCTCTTGTTACATAACAAAAAAGAGGTGGATCAATTTTATATTGTCGCTGCATGCAGCCAAATGTATAAGTAATATTTTATTTACGACTGTCACATGCTTCTCGTAGTTATAGAGCTTACGTAACAAACTTTGAAAATAAAATACTTTTGACATGTTCAGAAATCAGTGACATTCCAAACACTCAAGGAGTAATCTTTCATTTTTTATGATGTATTGTACAGTCAACTCAGTATAAAATATCTTCCACAAAAATGCTCCATAAAAGTTATGTATCTCTTTCATCAGATCACTGGGTAATGGAAAACATGCATGAATTTGTTATTCCATATTTGAATAAAGGACCTTGATCGAGTTATGTATTGTCAATTATTTATTCACATTTTTTTTAACACACCTCCAAAATCGAGGAGAAAGACGCTGTGACGTCATAGTCAAGCAACGTCTTTCCCTATGCTTGCATGTTAAATATTTGCATGACTGCAACGTCACAGCATTTTGCAGCACGATTTTAAAAATGTTTTAGGTTTTACACAAAATCTGAGGAAAAATATTGACGATACATAACTGGAGGTCCTCTATCCAAATATGCAATAAAAATTATCATGGCCGCTGCAGCTTCTTCCCACAAAGTGTCCAGTCCAGCTGGAAACCTCTCACTTCCCGCAGGAACTTTCTTTTGATCCGACTGTACTCCGAGACTTACCTGATGTTATGGTCCACGAGGCGTCCGCTGTCCACCGCCACGCTGTGACGCTGCAGCTTGTCTCCACCGCGACGTCGATTACCTGCGACAGAGAGGGGGGTCAGTGACGTCATAGGTACCCAAATAATGCAAGGTTCTAACAAGCTCGTCAAAATAATGCCACAGGGGGGTCTTCAGATAACACAAATTACAACAATCCTAAAATTAAGACAGTCTTAGCGTATTCTTTATTGTTGCGCTAAGACAGTCTTAGGCTAAGTTTAGGTTAAGTGGTGTTATTTGAAGACCCCCCAGGTTCTGATAATCATCAAAATAATGCAAGGTTCTGGCAATCCCGTCAACATCGAGTTTTTGTGGCAACAAGAATGGTTACAGTGGATCGAGAATGTATGACGTCATAGGTTCTCCATCTTAATTAAGTGTTCCAACAAGCCTTATAAGCTTGTGATAAGATCTATAATATATGGAGAGGAGTATTGGAAAAGACACAATATAGATTATTGCTGATAGTGATGAAAGATTAATTTAGAATGGTTATAAAGAGAAGATCCCGTTATAAAATACAGGACACCTGTGAATATTAAATATCACAATTAAAATAAATTATCTTTATATCCCGATAATCTAAAGTAATTGCAACAACTATGCAGATTATGCAGATTTGAAACACTACAAATAAATTTATTCGTTACGTTTTTATACAGAGTGTAATAAATTGACTCTCTTTTTAATTGCGAGGGACATGCAGTGACAATATATCTAAACAATACACATGTACGAACCACATCAATGGCATGATTTTGGTATTTGATGCAATAACGCTCGGATTTCAACCCCCCGGCTTAATGCTCTCCTCTCCCTGTCGTGGTCTGACCAATGGCCATCAGCAGTCTAATAACATGGAGCCCTCATGTAATAAAGTTGAGGAAGCAATATCATGGAAATAAGTGCTAGTCTGGCAGGAAATATTAGCGAACATGATGTAACTCAATAACGCTAGAAATTGAATTTCATGATGCCATCACAGACAATGTTTCTTTGTAAACTCAATAATTACATTGTTGAAACAATATTGTGGAACAAACTTTGCGCATGTTATTTTACAACGGAAATTAAAACTAAAAAGTTTTTATTATTTTCAAGTAACCTCCTTTATATTTGAGAAAACAGCTGTTTTTTATTTTATATCCAAGATTTTCCCTTAAAAAATATCTTCAAGTATTAAATGAATATAAATGCTTTCATTATTTATGGAGCATTTGACATAATATAAAATATATATATGCACGATTTTTTTTTATTGCATAGTTGTACAGATTTAGATACAATTGTGTTTCATATATATTTTTTAAATCTCCTAAATTCTAGTACCAGAGATCTTATAGTGAATGTAAGCTCTTTGCTGTATACTCCTCAAATTGAGTAAAAAAAATTGTGAGCACATACTGCTGCATTTAATGCACACAAAAATGAACGCCGCTTTTGAATCTGACGTTCAGCGTATTTTACATCAGTTTTGAAGACTTAATTTCAAAGAAATTATAAAAAAACAATTAATTAAGTTAATTAATTACTATCTATGTATTTACAATAACAATGGATAAGTTTAATAATAAAAAAAAAACAATATTGCATATTTGGATAGATGAGGACCCCGAGTTATGTACTGTCGATATATTTTCCAGATTTTTTAAACCATCTAACGCCCTTAAAATCGTTGCAAAAAAAGTCGGAAAAAAAATTAACAATGCACCTCGAAGTTAATTTAATTCTCTTTTCAAATATGCAATCCAAAATTTCATGAAGATTGTCCATTTTGTCCAAATTTGAAAGGCATTAGAACGATGACTACGAGTTAAAATTTTGATACTCACACCAAGCTGACACACTCAGTCACGTGGTGTTGCGAATTATTTGCACATCTGACTGCAAGCACCACTCGTCATGACGTACGAACCGCGACTGTGGTGGTGTTTTTGTTGGTTCCGGAACCGCAGGGAAATTATTTCAAGTATAGGACTCTAACCCCAGAGAAGATAAGAAAAGAAGAAAATAGACCGTCTTGATAAAAAGCGGCATCTGGTGTAAAACGTCGGAGGGGCGTGGTAGACGATCCCTAATATGGGCACATACCCATGTTTCTGCAGCAGTTATGTGATATATAAAAAAACAAAACAGTGTTGTCTTCTTTAATGCGGCTATAGGGGCGTAAGTGACGACATTGAATTAATTTAAAACAAATGATATCAAATATTGAATAGAGCCACTTTCCCCACAAGGGAATAACACAGTGATTTACAATTTTAAGTTATCTATTTATTTGTTATTATAATAACAATGAAATTTCATAATATTATATATATATAAGTGATGGTATTTTAGTGGGAGTATGAGAAATGGTGTTTGTTAGCTCAGAAATATTAACACTTTAACATAAATCGCCGTTTGTAAGTTGTAATTTTCGTTTACATATATATGAAAACAAATATATAAGTAAAGTCTTAAGTTTTTTTACGGTAAAAAACATTTATAAAATATATATAAACGTTTTCGCACAAAAAAATAACAATTTTAAATATTAAAAAAAAGGTGAATAGTCATTATATTAACATTTTTATGAGACAAAATTGCCATAGAAGTGTCAATAAATTATAAACATAGAAATATTATGTCCATTTAATTTGTCTATGTCTTGTAATAAAAGTGGGAGGTCTTTAAAGGTCATGCAAATAAGGAGAGTTAAGAAAATAAATTTTATACTTGCGACATGATACGAATTAGTGACAGCGTATAATTTGGAAATATTATTTACTATCTTTCCAATGCGGACTTTCGCTCTCTCTAAAGCTCGCAAACTTTTAAGCCTGACACATTGGGCGAGATTTTTTTTTTTTTCTGCTAGATAATGCGATGTAAAGCGCAGAATTCCGCTCGCTCGAAAATCCGGCTTAGAAACAAAGCCAAAAGATACATGAAGGTACACAAAAAAAGTGTAATTATGTTTTATATTTTGTGCGAACAATGAAACAATATCAGAAAATACGACTATATGACCCTTCTACTTCACTGTTCTACGTGGCATGTTAAAACATTATAAAAACGACGTTATCGTAGAATCTCCTTTGATATTTTCCTTGATATGACGGAGAGTTCTTTGAAATTTTCAAGTTTGAGAGACTCTCAAGTAACTCTCATTTCTCCGGCTTTGAGGAAGGTGGATCAAGTCAATTTCACGTAGCATGCCGGGGGCTGTAGACGACTCACCGGGGGTTGTTGGAGGGTCGTTAGTGCGTGAAACTTGGTAGCGAAAAAGAGGGAGTTACCAACTACACGAGGAGAAATTACAAAAGTAAATAATGAAATATTTAATTCTTATACATGCAAACGTACGTTCAATTTGCATATAAAACTTTTTATCCTTAGTAAATACAGCTGTACATTTCTAAAACTGATGAACAGAAATTTTAATATATGTATTGTACAGGTATGCAATTTAAAATCTATATAAAACTCCTCCTGTAATTTCCTTTTCGACCCTAGCTATATTATATAAGATCCAGGGGAAATAGGTTTCTGTAGGAGGAGTGAAGGATTTACGTGCTTCAATTTGCCTCAATTGGGTTACCAGGAGGACTTGAGATGATGTCAGATGATCGAGGGGGGTTAGTAAGAGACGGTGTTTGCTTGTACAACTCGAGATGTTGGGAATGTCACCAGCCCGGTGTCCTAGGACACCTTACAAAATATAAATAGATAAAATAAACAGAGATTTAATTTTCAGATCATAGAAGAATTTCCATAAGTACCTAATATATTTTACGTTCTCTGACTCATGAAAACGTCCATACACGAAGCAGTAAATGGAGGCACGTGTACTTCATCACTGTCGGGCATTTTAAATTTTTGTGAGGGAGCCATGGAAACCTCAGAATAATGGTCGGTGTAGATCGTACACACTAAGCAGGTTATCCCGAGGGTATGAGATGAACATGATATTAAGGGGTGATTGAGCGGTGATTCTTGAGGTTAGGCTTTCCAAAACCTCACTATGCTAAAAGGTACATCAGGGTACTCACCTCGCTCGTACTTGGTGCGTAGAGCCACGAGGCTGGACATGACACGTGCACGGTGGGCGGAGTTTCGGACACCGAGCTCCTTGATGTCCGCCTCCGAGAACCATAGCAGGTCCTGAAACAAAGCGTCAATTTTATAAACAAGATTTTTACTTCAGAGAAAAATAAAATGTTTAATTTTCAAAGTTAACCAATTTAACTAAACCAAGATTAATATTTTAATTCTGGTTAATTTATTAAATTTAATGAAACATTTTGTATTGTATGTTTTTAAATAACTAAAAAATATTTTCATACCCTTTTTATTCGTCCTATTCTATAGAGGTTATTATCATTATTATCGAATTTTCGTTATCAAGTTGTCAAATTTCTAACAATCAGTACAGTCAATTCAGTTGAAACATAACGCGACTACAGCGCCACGGCGGAAATCCTCCTGAACTAGAGATAACTGTCAGAGCGGTGTATTTGCTCAAAGCTGGGTGCAGATTACACAAAGTAATGCGATCCTGCTGTCGAGCCTGCGGTGCCGAGATATGTGGCTAGCCGTGTGCAGGCCGTAAAACGTAAAATTAAGATGTTACATGCAAATTATTGTACGTTATTTATTATCATTTTAAGAGCAGCAATTAAATTTTCATCACTACTTCAATTTTTTTAATTACCTACCGGCTTTTTTATAGAAGACTAAGCAATGAATATTTATTTACCAGGCTTATATAAAATATATTCCTCTTCATAAAAAAGTATATAACTTTATACCATATTATTTATTCCATGTTATTTATTATACGCATGCAGTATATTATGCAAAATGGTTAAAATAATATTTTATGTACATATTTTTTATTATGAATTATGGGGTTCGTATAAAAAAGAGCATTATGTTTCCGGGGCATTATGCGGTCAATATATTTATCGCATCTAAAATTCACGGTGGCATGCAGATTCCGCTGGTGTATGATGGATGGATGAGGGGGGGGGGGGATCGATCGGGCGGGGGCGAGAAACCCTACACCCCTCCAGGCATTAACTCTCAGATTGCTGACTTACCGAATGTATCACGTTACCCCTTGACGTTATATGGAACATATTTGATTGACATACGTTTTTATATTTGAATATTGAGTATTTGAACAAGTAGAGAGATCATCTTTCATATATAAAATGATATAGCAGGATTTACAGACTAAATTCAAGAACTTTTCAGATCTTGTATAAAAAAAATGGGGTGTCAAGGTGCGAATCCAATTTAAAAGTGTTTTTACCTTGGTTTGGGTATGGGAATTGTCCGCATACATAATGTAAC
Source organism: Siphlonurus alternatus (assembly GCA_949825025.1). Classification (NCBI taxonomy): domain Eukaryota; kingdom Metazoa; phylum Arthropoda; class Insecta; order Ephemeroptera; family Siphlonuridae; genus Siphlonurus; species Siphlonurus alternatus. The sequence continues at coordinate 11,186,726 of OX463782.1, read as the reverse complement.
ATGCAGTGAGTGACATGTGGTTGAAATCCCCCCTCCCCCCCCCCCCCTTCAGATTCTGCCGTAGTTCCACCCCTGCTCACATTGGTCAATGTAGCGCCCCTTCAGTTTTGTATCTTACATCCCCCTCATTTATTATGAATATTCCATGCAGAGCTCTGGTCATTTTCCAGAGTGCATGCTGACAACAGAGGGGTGGTTTTAGTTCCGCTTCTTCACACTTGATGGTGGCGCCCCAGTGAGAGATCCCGGAACTAACAGATATAATTCCACCGTCATATTTAATATTTGATGTTGCTTTGATGTGGTGTCAACGAAAATAATATCTTAGCTTTATCAGGGGTTCTTTATTAGCAAAGTTTTGTGTACCAGGGGTAGGAAAGTGTGTCACGAACATATTTCATCCCTAATCTTGTTTTTTTAACCCTCATGGTGCTGAGCGTTAGTCTTGAAAACCGTAAGCAGATATTTTTAGAACGAAAGGGGAAGTAATGAATTGTTCTGACGAAAACAATGAGGAATTATGTTTTAACTACAATCGAGGGAAACGTAAAAACTTTGTCATTGTGACCGCGAGAATGAATTCATTTAAAAATTCCCCCCCCCATTTCCTAATTATAAAATTTAAGAATTGTGTTGAAAAATTGTAATTACAAAAGCTGTAAAAAAATAGTACACCTCGGCCGATATAGTTTCAGCCCATTATGTACGAAGTTACTATAATATCTGCTATTCAAATTCAAAATTTATTTTGCTGCTGAACAAGTTGCCTAACCTCAAGGCGACAGGTGAGCACTTTATCTCGACTTGAGTGTACAATAAGTAATTTCATTTGCATCTCTGTATAAAATTTTAAAATAATCATTTTTAGATATCATTTAAGGGTAAGGTAACGACGCGCCCAATGTTAAAAAAAATCTCACACATGAAAATTATGAACAAAATTTTTAAATGTTCTCCTCTACATCCCCTATCAGTGGCTAAAATATCAGGTATACAAGTCCAAGCTAGTTTTTGAGTTATGAATTTGTATACCTAATATTTTAGCTACTAATAGGGGATGTAGAAGATCGGAGAACATCTTAATTTTTTTCATAATTTCATGTGTGGGATTATTTTTAACATTGGGCGCGTTACCTTACCCTTAATGGCTAATTTAGAATACAATTTGATCTAAATTACGTTAGTGTCTATGGCAGTTTGTCCTCCCCAAGATTGTGAGGACCCTCACCTCGACTCCGGAGAAGGCGGCGAAGGCGGGCTCGTACTCTGCCAGCTCGAGGACCCCCAGCCACTGCGCAAGGTCGAGGTGCGGTGGCCGCGGGGGCAGCGCCGGAGACGGAGCCATCTTGCGGCGGGACAGCGAACTTAACGACGGGAACCGGAAACTCCGCGCCAGACCTGTAGACAAAGAGAGACGTCAAGTGGCATGCTGGCGGCGAGACCAATTCATTCATTACGTCATGTCCAGCTGATCAGGCTGACCTCACTGATACATTCAAGAGTTTCAACTAAAAAACGCCGCTAGCAATAATGCATGGTAATTTGGAGACTTCATTTAGGGGACCACCACACCAAGCATTTAATAACGATTTACTCAGAAATGGAGAACATAAACACAAGAATGAAATGTGATACATTGTTGACGGTCTATTATATTTCAACGTGCATGGATAGACAATCGATTGCAAATCTTGCTTTCGCTAATTGACTTAAGAGGTCTATTGTCTATGAGTATAATGGACACTATATTGGTCACGGACGATGCAGGGAATATTGTGGTTTGGAGGGTCAGAGCCCTCCCCAAATTGCATGAGCTTATTATAGGACAAAAATACACTAGCAGTGGGTGGGTCCAGCCCTCTTTGTATGGTAAACTCTCCAACAAATGACCAAAAACACCTCAACTTTCCCCCGTTTTTCTGTTGGCTTTAAAAGCACTTCAATCGAACTTTTAATGATGACAGCTGAACAACAAATTCCTCAAGTTATCAATAAATATCTAAGAGCACCAATCGGCGCCCTCCAAGTATTTCCATTGTACGCATTGAATGGTGGCTAACAAATGATTAGCCCAATATTTCTGTGCGTTTTTTTACACTGTCATACTTGCCAGTCATTCGACAACAATTCTATCGTTAAAATACAGTATAACAATTCTATGAAGATCATGTATAACAAATGTGAATACAATAATGTTTCAATACTTCATTCTTAGAAGTAAAAAATGGTCTTAAAATCTTCAAGAGCTGACAATATTTTTTATAAAATAAATTTATTGTGATTGATCAATAATATTTTTGTTATCATAAGATATACAACAGATTCTGTTGTATGTTATATTATTATATCTTATTGATTATATTAAATACGAACAGACATCCATAAAAATTGAAGAGTTGTTCTATAAATTTAAAAGAAATATGAAACATTAATGCGATATTCATAATAGCCTATTTTTTTAAATTTAATATTTGATTGAGTTACTTTCTGTGACACTTACAAATTATTAATAATTTTAATAACAACTTTATGGTCTCAATGTAGTCATTCATTACAACAAAAAATAATGATGTTAGTTTCTCCCTCCAAAGTAATCAATCAAAATAAAATCCAATTAGTTTTTCTCACCAGGTATAATCATCGTGACAAATGCTATCATGTGCCGACTTGTAATCTATCGCTACTGATCGAGTAATAAATGCATTTCTCGGAGACGACAGCGTACTGGGAAAGTAAAATCGATTGTCACACACGGTAGGTAAAGAGAAACATCCGGGTGCTGATAACGTCAGGTAAGTACGTCACCCCCTCCAGGTGGGTGCACAAATTGCGTCAGACGGAGATTTGTTTATTCGCTAAATCGATATTACATGACAGTAACGAATTGGTGCCATGGTGCAATTACATTTCGTAGATAATTTCATTACACAACAATTTTAACTCTAATGAAGCCAGTGGAGCTGGCCATAAGGCTGGATCAGGGATCCCTGATTGGCCTCTTCACTTTTTAAAACAGAGAGCATATAAAAAGTGGCCTCCTTTTAGGTGGCCCCTGCTGCCTGTAATGCCTATATGGCCCCTATATAGCTACCCAGTCCGAGCCTGAGTAGAGGGGTTGTACACCTCGAAAAAGTACAAACTTTACTCCTATGCGTGGTTAACTGTGGAGTTGTAGTTCAATTGCAGATTTACTATTTTAAGAGCTTGAGCACCAAATCTAGCAACTGTAGTATAATTTAAGTTCCCCACGCCCCCATATGGAACGCGTGGCACAATTAAAACAGAATGTCATAACAGGGATAAAATTAATGCTGTTCTGAGATAAACGTTGTTTTTATATCTGCAAATTTGTTTTATATAGACGTGTATATACAGTTAAATGCTTTGTATTTAAGAGGCTAGAAAATTAAATAAAAAATTGACCATACATAATTAGGTGCATAATCACGGTAATTAAAGTACTGTATTTATAATTATATCATAAATATAAGAGAGAGAGAGAGAGAGAGAGAGAGAGAGAGAGAGAGAGAGAGAGAGAGAGAGAGAGAGAGAGAGAGAGAGAGAGAGAGAGAGAGAGAGAGAGAGAGAGAGAGAGAGAGAGAAGAAGAAGCAAGTTATTATAACTTTATGCTCGTTAATTTTAGACCAATATTTATATAATTATAATAATTATAATTATTTAGTGACCCAAAAAAATAATAATGTACAACCATTTTTAAATGTTTCAATTTGATCGCACTTTAGAAATAGTTAATTAAGTTACTTCACTGTTGTCATGTTTTTGATACCGGGACAATTACCGGATCAAAACCTGGTGATCAGTTACGAAATAAAGTTATAAATTTATTCAATTTATTGAATTGACGCGTTACTACCGAAGTTTCTCTTTATCTTTATTATATTATAAAAAATGACTAAGTAGATTTTTATCAACAGTTATATTCATTATAATATGAATGAAAATATCAATTATAATATGTACTGTTGTATATTTTGCTACACACAAAAATATAGTAATGTACTACTGATATAGGGTGTGGTTTATTTAAGATAATAAATTAAATTTGAAAGATTAATTATTAATAGTCAATAATTACAAAGGTATACGATGGATTTATGGACACGGAAGGATAGATTATGTTAATTTTCACCTGCATGCATGTAAAGAGTCAAGGTCGTTTAGGTCGCGGTATTTGTGCCTTCTTGTGTACTCTTTTCCTCCAGGTGTGTTCTCTGAGAGCTGCGGGCTCTTCGATCTCAGCACGACAGCTCGCAATAAAAAAAAACTAAAATTCTTCTCAGACCTGTTTACCTCGCTAAACACTCTTTGCGAATCTTTTTAATCAGACGAACATTCCCGTTCTTAATTTCGTGATCTACATGTTATCAGATAGAGAAATCAACCTTACGTTCAAGTGGGTTAGTATTGCAGTACTTGCTCGTGGAATTGACCTTATACAAAAGCTTGTATTGTTCGTATTTACATGATCAAGTGAAGTTTGCTAAAATCAAGCTGACCTTTGTAAGAGATCTGTTGGATTTAGTTAATAAAAAAGTACATTAGATTGAGTGAAAGCAATTAAATTGTGACGTCACTAAACAAAGGTTAATTGCTATCTAATTTATCTCAACCTATCATCATATACACATGACTTGCAGCGAGGATATTTTAAAGTCAATCATATTCGGCAGTATGCAAAAAGATTATGAAAAATCTCTATCATATTATTTTTTTTGTACTTTATTAAATTTTATCACCCAAACTCGTGTTTTTCTACCAGCTAAAAACCTTTGACACATGTAAATTTAAATTTTGTTTACAGATTTACGAAAGATAATATATTTTTTTATGATATTTGGGCGTATAAAGTTATCTGCATATATTTATAAGCAAAAGACTATATTATGAATATAAAATTTTATACAGCGTTATAAAGTAAAGAGTAAACAGAAATATTACGAGATATTTTCAACTTTTTGGCAAGGAAGATTAACTTTGTTTGTTGGTGTTCTGCAGGCGTGGGTTGTGACGCAGAACTAATTCCGTTCCAGCACCTTTAACATTACATAATCATAAAAAAGTTATATTACATAAAATTTAATTTGAAATATATTATTTAAAAATTGCTTACGTTTAAAGAGCGTAGTTTTTAATTTTACGCCCATTTCTCTTGAATGGTTGGTTATATTTTACGGTGGCAGACAAAAAATATACGTTTGTCGTACTTTTACTCTGAGAGGATCGATGTTGAAGCTCTCAGGGGACCCTCCTCTCATTCACATGTCGATCCACACACTCCACTCAAATAACAAGGTACTCAGCAAGGTGGTGCAGTGAAAATGTAACTTGCTTCCCATGCCGGAGGCTTTAGGTTCAAATCCAGACTCCAGCTGTTTTTTTTATAATTATTAAATTTAAATGGCATTCTGTATGATTACGTGGATTTAATAGATTTGAGTACATCCACATTAAAATTACATTTGCTGAATTTAATATTTAAAGGGCTTATTTGTAAAACTCTTAATTTATGGTCTTCGTTTTTACAAAAGGTTATAGGTCTATAATACTATATGTAAAATATAAATTAAAAAAAATTAAGGGGTAAGAACAACCAACTACGCCCCTGAATGTACTATCGGATTAAAAAAAAAATGTGCCCCTGAATATTATACAAGTCCCATAAGGAGAGGGGCACACTTTTTGATTCTGGTAGTAGGCATTTTTAACTTTACCCGCGAGTGTGAGAAATTTTGGATTCGAAGCCCATGCATGCAAGAATGTTGAATTCTGACATTGAGTAAAATAAATAGCAACATTGCTTTACAGGAGATTGGGACGAGTCTGTGGGGTTTTACTTGATGTTTTATGTTCAAGAATGGCCATTAAAAAGTATTTTCATGACGTTATTTTCCCGTCCACTCGTTCAATGTCACACTTGGTCGGCTGTACTGTCATGTACGTACGAGTCGTTAAGAAATATGTAAATAAATATTGTTGGAATATGACAGAGCAGCAGGATCTGTGTAAATATATTGTGACAAATTCTCGTAACAGCTTGATTTAGAGCCACACAAGTAAGTGAAATTTGTCTCGTAATAACTTCAAGGTAATTCACTTGTGATTATTTATGTAACTAACATTGAGTAATAAATTAATTAATCCACTGATAATTTATTAACATAAATTTAATATTTATGGTATATAAAAAAAACATTAGTAAAAATGTGATATTTATATAATTTATAATTGAAAGTTATGTAATATCATCGATTATTTTATAATAAGAGCAAACATTGTTAAATATTTACATCACGTTGTGAAATTTGTAACAATGCAAACAATTGGATTGTTATCTACATTCAACAAGAGACAAGGTAACAATGTACTTTTTTGTGTAAGTAAATACCTGTAGACAACACCTGTTAAATTTGGCGGCGTTTTTGAACCCACGAGCAGATGATAGAAATCGCACGTAATAAAAAAGTAGAAAATGTTTATATGTCTCACCCACAGTGACTTGAGGCTTTTGTGGAGAGAGGGAGAGATCACAAAATAGAATACATTTTTCTGCATTATTTACTGTGCCTATCAAAAAAATTTAAATAAATAAAATTTTAAGCAGATCTTAAATTCAATTATCATTCGCAAAAATTTGGCTTAGATTCTGTCAAAATGAAGGTCGTTTCAAAAATTTCTATTTTATATCAATTTTGGAAAAGGCGTTATAAAAAGCGACGTCAAAAATCAATTTGAGTACATTGCACAAATGTGACGTGAGTGTGTAATATACCCCTCGGGACGTTGACTTGTAAGAGCGTTATAAATTTTTAACATAAAGAAATGCAGACTTTCAATTTTAAAGGAGGTATATAAAAGTACCAAGTCTCTAAAAAAAAGTTAATTTCTCCTCGCCTCGTCAGTGCAAACTGTGTGATATAAAAAGGGGTAACGTTCGTTGTGTCCCGAGGTGTACACATGTCATGTCCACCGCAGGTTTCTTCAGAGGGAGTCCTCCGGAAATGCCTGCGGGAGGAAACTCTTACCACTCGGTCACTTGGAGAACGTAAACATAAGTTGAGTCATGTGCAATCAGCTGAGAGAATCCCATCTATTATGACAAACGGAACTTGACATATGTCAGGGAAAGTAGCTCGGAAATTCTTGTGAGTCAGAGAATTAAAAATAAGTCAATTTTGTCTTGATGTAATAATTTTATATAAAAAAAACACTACTTGCTATTAATAATTGGCAGAAATAAATCTAATAAGAGATAATCTTTAATTTAGAAAGCAATCAATAAACTTGAGGTATATAAAAAAAAAGTGGCTGATACCATTTGGAAAAGAGAACATTATTTTCTCAATATATATAAAAAATTAACAAGTAACATAAATTAAGTTTTTTGTTACTTCCATTAAAATCATTTTATCACACTGACACTTAAGGAAATAAAAAAAAAATAATTTAAAAAAATAAATCTGAGCTCTTTATACGTATTTGTATAAACGAGTTGTGCTGGTAATAATAAATCAGTGGACATTTAAATTGAATTTTATATTATTTAAACTTCTAATTTTTTATATAATATAATCATCTTGTCAAATTTTTATAGAATATTTTATATAAATTAAGATATCGATCAACCTTCAACAAAAAAAAGTAGAGCCAATTGTTTTGTTCTCCATTATTACAATGTAACCTTGCAGGGAGAATTGGAATCAATCAGAGCTCACGATAACATCTCGGCTCTTATGTTCAACACAGTACTATACAGCTGAGCCCCTGGGCGTGATTAGAGATTAAAATCAGAGAAGCTTCTTTGGATCTGCGAGCCTTTCGTTAGCTGCCGTGTTGTTTTGTGATGGCCCAAAGCCAAACAACATATGAATTTCATTACCTCTTTTTATTCATTAGTAATTAAATGCATAACATAGACTAAAATAGAAGTATCTCCATATAAGAATGACATAATGTTGATGGCGGTCAAAAGGAACTACTTTGTGTTTATTCAAAAGAATTTATTTTGAGATTTCTAAGAAGAACGTATTAAAAATGTAAATATAAATCTGTTTATAAGTCTAAATAAGCGACGTCTTTAGAGCCATAAAAGAATATGATGATACTTAGAAGCTGAAGCTTTATGGGTAAATTGACAATAACAAAGCTTGAGGACTAAATACCAGTGTTTAAATTTTTATATAATAATAGCGTGCCTCCATAATTTAAAACATACAGTAGCCATAACATTGAAATAAAGAGGTATACAAAACAAGAGAAATTCCAAAGCTCTTGATAATATTTTAAAGTATACTCCAGTTCAAGTTCTATATTAAATTTGAAATGGAAAACATTCATGAAATCTTTTTACTGCATATTTGGATAGAGAACCCCAAGTTATGTATATCAATATTTTTTTCAGATTTTCTTGTTACCCCTCTAATATCCTTGCAATCATGCTGCAAAACGCTGTGACGTCATAGTCATGCAAATATTTAACATGCAGCAAGGAAAAGACGTTGCAGAGTCTTTACCCTCGATTTTGAGGGTGTTTAGAAGGTTTAAAAAATCTGAAAAAATTGAAAATACGTAACTTGAAGTGTTCCATATAAATATGCTTTAAATTTTTCATTCATGAGGATTGTCCATTAACAATTTGCCCCCCCCCCCTCCCTCCACCCCGAAATTGTAAATTCTTCATTTGATTAACATTAACTGTTGCTCCCCTATTATTTCCTGCATGGATAATAACAATGATGAAAGTTGGGTAACCAAAATTTTGTTATTTCACGAGAGTAAAATTGTTATTTATTTATTCATCTCCAGTAGCGAGAACGAGAATTATCAGAGAGTTTATATTGAATATAAAGTCTTTGGAAGTATCTAGGAATATTCATCAACACCTGGCTTGATTCCAAAAGTGAAGTCAACAATATTAATTATGCAATATCTTGTGACGGTAGCAAAACAATTGAAAAGCTGACGAGACATTAAAATTTCATTATAATAACAAACATGTTTGAAGTTCACTTAAAAACAATGCTTACGATAAAAAAATACTATTAAAAAACAATTTTAAATAATATTCTTTGTTGCATGCAAAGTTATGAAAAAATGTACATGAATGCAATACAAAGCAGTCATAAATAAAAATACCACTGATGCAATGTAATATTACTGGGCGTACTGTAACATGGTCATGCTTGACTTGGAGGCAGGCCACTACTTGGAAAAACTCACTTCTCGCCAGCAAGCTATATCTCGCTACAGTCTCGTATAATATTCATGCAAGCTAATCATTCAAGTCCCAGCATACTTTACTGCACTTTTCAATGCACTTATCTTGTTTTTGTACTGTTTTTATTGTCATTACATGCTAATAAAATTTGTTAACCTTGTATACAAAACGATTGAATTAATTATTGTTTACGTCATTTAATAAGATTATTAATAATTTTAAGCAGAAAGTCACGAATTTTTTTATATATAAAGTTTGTCACGAATAAACGTGATTAATAAATGAGAGACTATTAATATTATATACTATAATAATACAGTAGATACTCTTTAAATGAATATTAATTGTGAAATTATAAGCATTTTAGCAAGCTTAAAATATAATATGTAGTAATATCATTTATCTTACTTGGCTGTTTAAAGCATACGCCTTTCAAATTTACATAAAAAGTTAGAAGTTGATTTCGTACTGATGGTTTTTCAATAACTACTTTATTAAATGATTCTATCTTAGAAAATATTAACATAAATTATTCACTTTTTTTTTAAATAATTAACCTAAGTCCTACATAAATATATACTAAAACAGTATCAAAACTTCACGTTTAATTCTCTTCTTTATTTATAGAGGTGTCTTATATCACAAAGGACAAAGGACACAAACAATAACTCCTCATTGTTGCACACAGGAGTCTCCTTAAGTGACTTATCACCAAGGGGTTGGTAATATTGACCTAAGGATGGGCTTACCTGGAAGCCTTGCCACACTGAAGAACTTGTTACCGGGTAGATGGCAACTGCCGAGGGTTCTAAATCTCACTGAGGAGCAACAATTAATACATTGTTGTCCTGCATGCGCCACTAAGCCAGGGTGATCTCTGACTGATACGGTCGCGACGTTGCTCGGCGTACTGTGTACCCAGGTACAGCCGGCATCACGAGCAAATCAACGCCTTATCAGCTTACGTCGATAGCAAATGGAGGAAACTGAATGTGTAATAGCTTCTCAGTGGCATGTAGAAATTAAGTAAAAATAAGAGCGCTGGTTTGACAGGTAAAAAATCTGCACACAAAAAAAAATATATATAGCATTTTTGTGGTCAATAAATTTTAATTTAATTGCTTTTTTCATTTTATTTTTTAATCTGATCTAATTTTAAAGATGATTATTTATTTAAGAGTACAATTAAGTAAAACATTTTTCAATTTTTATCGTAATTCTGATAAATTTCATTTAATATTATTTAATGATAAAAAAATCAGTCCATAAACTTTTCTTGCTCTTTTTCTTTCACATTTTGTATAAAAAATTATCAGATTCTTACTAATTTCAAAGCCGTTATGATAATCCTACCAGGAGCTATTTCATCTATCTTGAAACGTTGAAATTTGCCTATAATCAACTCATAGCTCTTGTAATCTTGATGACACAGTTTCTCAACAACTATATATTATTTACTGCAATATAACATTGAACTGTGTACTGCAACGTAAAACTACGTCATTCGTCGTGAGAGCTGGCAACACGGTGATAATGCAAATGAGAGATGCAGTTACTAAATTAGTATGTACCTCAGCATGTAAGTTATAACAGCAAAAATACAATGTGACCTTCGGGGTGAATATTTTGAATAATATTTTTCAATACATATCATTGACCTCAAGCATCGTGAAGTATATAGAGAGAGTTCGTGAGCGGGTGGACATGAAACATTGCAGCATCACTCGTGACATTTTATGCTGATGTTTCCCGCTTTGAGACTGCCTACTACTTATAAAGACGTGCTAAAGATAATGTTCGTGTTATACTAGTGGTACTCTCTACAAAAAGGGGGCGGGGCAATGTGTTTAGAAGAGACTCTTGAGCATTTTTCCCACAAGCTCCTCTGATAAGATTATAGAGTTGCCTTAGCGATCTTGTACAGTGCTGACACAAAATGTCACAAAACAGTAGCAACCTTTATATCTCTTATCATTTGATTACTATGACGCAATATTGTTAAGTAATTATTAAATGTAAACATTATCACAAGCTTTTAGTATTTATGGTGAGGTCAGGAAATTTTTCCGGCATTAAAAGCTCTCAGCGACCCTATTTTTTATACACGTCTCAAACGTGATTCATCTAAAGAAACGGAACTAACTTACATACATGTGTAATTTAATTCTGGATAGTTGCCTCTGAATAAGACACATGTGAAACTGCATGCATGAATCTTCTTATGATGCAAAGTGTAAATATTATGTAATAATTTAAACTAAGTTAATAAAATTAGTCATGACCTGGGCCTGTGTAAATAAAAAATGGATGAAAATCTAAGCCTTATTTCATCATTATTGAAAGTTTAAAGTTCCGTGATCTTTTTATGTACTTTAATATTGTGGTATTTATTATATTTATAAAATTATATTCTGATAGGTGACGAATTATTATAATTTATAAAAATAAAGTAAAAATTTTAACTCAATTTTTAACAAAATTGTAAAGAATATAATAAATAATAAATATTATAAAAATAAAGTACTAAAGAGAAAAAATAATTTACTGAGCATAATAATGTATAATTTTATCATAAATGTACTTATATATATGATTGCCAGAGTCTTCTGCGCGCAATGTTTTAAACAAAACATTGTTCTGAAAAACAATGTTGTTAAAAACATTGCGCGCAGAAGACTCTGATGATTGCTAATTATCAAATTAAATATTTAATTATCGGAGAAAGAATACACGATAAATATACACATATTATTTATCATTCATTCATCATTTCATTATATCACTCACAAATTTCCAAGCCAATTATATCTGTCACACCTCTACAACGTCAGTTATCGTAATTTAGCATGCTAGACGGAGGCGGCGTTAGTTTAGATATATGAGCGAGACTTACTCCTTCTGTACTTTATGAGAACAACAATGTAATAAAAGGGTTGGTCTTCCAATTGACCCCCCCTCCCCTCTCCTTCAGATCTCGTTCCGCACTACACTGTAAAATTTTTTCGTTATAACTTCCAACATAATTTATAAATAATTTATTTAATAATTATAAACAAGACTACTTAGCTATAATATAGTGAAAATTAAAAGAGAAATTTAAAATTTTTAAAATAAGAACAAATTATATGACAAGTCCGAATTACAATTATTATAAAGTATAATGTCGTTTTTTTGTGTTAAATGAAGTTAAAGTAATATAAAATGTATAGTGGTTGCATGCTAAATATACAAAAAGACACAAGTAATTTAGTAATGTGATCGAAATAGCACAAAGTGTATTTTTTTTTTTTTTACAACTTTGTATACATTAAATTTATCGGAATATATTTTACATCGGCTATCGTTTTTTTTTTTTTTTTTTTTTTTTTTTTACTTTTAGACAACGCGATCAATCAATCTTATTATTAATAAAAAAACAAATCTACGTTAGACAGCACCTAAGTGTAATATTTTCCCGTGTAGTGAGTGGGCGTGCCTCTCCCATTGACTATACAAGGTGGGTGTGTCAGGGTCGAGATTACCCTGGCAGTATGAATTTGTTATTAGTCTTTGTGTGGTAAAATGAATAAATTCAATTTGGCTCAGATATGCTTTATCTTAAATTAAAAATAAATAGAAAAAAAAATGACAGGATTTATTTAAAAATAATACAATATATATAGTAGATGAAAGTTAATGTAAATTTATATGTAGTAAAGAGACAGGATATATTCTAGTTATACTGGCTTTTTATCACTATATAACAATACTACATCAAATTGAAGGAAATCAGAAATCATTTTGTAGAATGAATAAATTAAGAGATGTATCTTAAATATATTCTGGAAAAATAAATTTATAAAAACACTTCATATTGAAAATAAATACAACACCCTCATCATGGGAGGTACACCTAGGGACACTACAAACGTTACTTCTGTTTTCTAATTTTATCACGCCTTTTCAGGAGAAAAATTAAAATATATTTGCAAGCCGAGAAAAGGTGCTCTTAAAAATTGAGTATCGACCTCAATTTTTTTTATTGCAGAAATGGATAGAGGGTGCAAAATTATGATACCCTGATTTTTTTTCAAAATTTTTACAGCCCTGGAAGTATTTTTAAAAATTTATTGAAAGTCCTTTTTATGACGTCACGCGGCGACAAGTCCTATCCAGCCTATCCTTTCCTTAAGGAGAGGCGCCTCGTTACGTCACAAAAAAGACAATCAATAATTTTTTAAAAATACTTACAGGGCTGTAAAAAATTTGAAAAACATAGGGTAGATAACTTTGCACCATTTCTGCAATAAAAAAATGAGGTCGATACTCCATTTCAAATCTTTGTGTCTTGAAGCTCCAGAAAATTAGGATAGAGTAACGTTCGTGCTGTCCCGAGGTGTACCTCCAGTCTTTATTACAGATATACGCAGATCGTTGTGCTATTGTTGTAATAATTATATCAATTTATATCAGTAAAAACATGGTCCCTATTCAAGATGACGATACATTGTAGCACGCAGAACCTCTCCATGTCGTCAAAATTAATGACAAAAAAATTGAACAGATGCAAGTGCTTCCAAAATCATTTGTCTTTGGTTCTCGCTTTTTGCTGTTCGCGCGTCACACCGAGTCATTTTTTTATTACTTCATTTTTTCTATTTTGACATGGATGCAACTAAAAGTTTTTTCTATAAGTAGCAGTCAACCATTGCGTGGGGTCCTGACAAAAGTACGAGCCTGATCTAAGACAGTCTCACCTTGTGAGGTAACAGTATTATATTGTGTATTAGCTAGATCTGAGACATCTTATCATCTTGACGAGTAACTTAGCAATAACATTATATTGACTTAGCTCGTCAAGATAACCTTAAAATTCCAGCAGAGAGAAAAACAGACAACTGTGTAAATACCTGAAATAAATTTCATCTTTTATTCGATATTACGCTCTCTCCTCTTCCAATTTTCTCTTATTTTGCACCATTTTAGAGAAAAAAAAGAGGGAAAAAGACGAGATTACGTCTTCTTTTGATCTCTTATTGAGAATAAAATGTTTAAAACATTGTTTCCATTTCATCCTCACTTTGAGCGAGGATGAAATAAGACGTGCTTTTGAGGTAAAAAGATTAGGTTTAGACGTTTAGAGGATGAGTTTAAGACGTAAGGGTAGGTCCAGTGTTTAACTCAATTGATAAAGCGTTATTGATCAAAATCATTAAGTCGTAAGAAAATACGGTAACTATATGTCTATAAAAAAAAGGTCATAAGTCCATTGCTTTACAACTATTTAACCAATAAAATTATACAGTTTGAAATAGTTTATTAAATATAAAAATGAAACGTGCTTAAATAGAAAGAAAACACTTACTGTTAAATCTCCCTCCACTTCCATGGTCTTTTTGTTTACTATAATTCTTGCCCATCGTTTTATGATTGTTGTTATAATTATAATCTTGAGATCACGTATCTTTTGCTCTTCTAAACTTTGCGTGCTATGCTATAGAAATAATGATCATCTCCGAAGGCCATTATTTTAATTCTTGTTTTTTTAATTCTCCGTTACTTCTCCGTGGCAACCAGAGAGTGTTGACTTCTCGGTGACAATATGACACGAGTGCGACAACGCCCCCTCTATTCAATGTTAATTATAATTATAATGCACACATATATACATACAGTCTCTTTTGTTTTAGAGTAAGGGTTTGTTACATACAAGAATTATAATTAAAAATAATAAAGACGACTTTTTTAAAAAAAAATAATAATTAAAAAAATTGGATTATTCAGATGAAATTTTTAAAGAAAATAATAAAAATCTGCCTTCAAATTGTTTAAACTGCAGACAAGTTATTGCACAAAATATTCACTGGAACACTTGAATAATAATTTTGGCGAACAATGCAAAAATGTTTGAGTAATGAACCACGAGTCCTTTTACTTTGACGAGTCCTCGAGACACTGGTGAACTTTCGGAGAACGATGGTGACTTTAATTCACGAGTTCTACCTCGTCGAACTGACGATTTTACCTCGACGACTTGATTTTAACACCGAGTCCTACCTAGCAAGACACTGACTTGACAACGAGTCCTGCCTAGCACGGCACTGACTCTTCAAGAGTCCTCACAGCAAACCCCAGTAAGTCCCGGACACGTGATCGCACGGACGCTCTCGTGTCGGAGGGAGGCGCGCGAATGCCCGCCGTGGCTGTTGTGTCGGCGCGCGGCTCTCGACGTGACGTCACCTCCTCCCCACTTTTGAGTCCTCCGTTAGATTACTCACACTTCGGTGGAGAGGTCTGAGGAGAATTATAATGATACTTGGTGATAACACGAGTCGTAAAATTGTTTGTTTTTATCAACTTTAGACTTGTTAAAAGTAAAGCATTTATTTTATAGCTGTCATTAATAGTTTTATATCATATTAAAATATAGCTCTTAAGCATCAAATTGATATTTAATTGAAATTTGTAATACATTTTTTTCAGTATAGAAACTTAAAAATGACAGTGTAAATTTTAAATATATATACGTTCTAATATAATATTGGGTATAAAATGATTCCTTTTATGGATTTTATAACAAAATTACCTAAAGTAAAAAGTCCAATTTAACTAATGGATACAAATTTCCTCTCACTTTTATTGTATTTTTATTTTGCATGGCAAGGTTTGAAATTCGCCTTGAGCAAAATGATGATTTTATTTTTTTGCGACGACCCTCAAATTTTGCGAGCACCATTCAGCTTGCTTATCGCTGCAAAGTTGAGTGACATATCTCGGGTCACAGATCAGTCATATCTGAGGCCACTCGCTTGGTGCTGCAGTACTCAGAAATAAGAAGCAAAAAATATGCTCGTTATCCTAATTAGGGGGATTAAAAAATTGTGTACACCAGTGTTTTTTTATATCTTACAGAATTATACAGAGCGTAATGAGAGACATGAACAAAAAAAATTGTTTTGTTTGTTTTTCCCCAGTCAGAGTAAGCGCAGAGAAGCAAGCAGACTTTTTAATTAAATTTTCACTCAAAGATTTAAAGGACTCATTATATTCCAATTAAAATATTAATTACATATTTTCATAAACTTTAATTAAATATTAAATTTTATTAGGAGAATTTTCAATAGAAAAGTCACTCTAAAAGTAATCCCATCTTTCCAGCGAGTCCTATATATCCAAACACAATCAAATTAGAGCGAGATTTATCTCAGACTTCTCGCGCTGGACCCTCGCAGCATCAATCTTGTATCAGCCACATTAAACTTTCATTACGTACGTAATTGCTCGCAACGTGTGTGGTCGCATGTTACTTCATGTGATAATTAATTATGTAAATTTACAGCTTATTAAATTAACATTACAAGACATTAAATTAAAGTTAATTATAATTTTATTATTACATTATGAACAATACTCAGACATTAATGGTTTATTTTCATATATTTTTATTATGGTATTGCAATCAAAAAGAAATTCTTTCTCTCTCTATGCTCTTATTGCTCTTGTCATTGAAAGAAGTGGACGTAAATTGAATAAATATGTTCAGGTCTATTTGACATTGAGTAGCTTCAACAATTACAAATACCATATAATAAGTTTGCAAATACATTGCATATTTTTATTATTATTTTTATCATCATAAGCTGTATAATAATAATTTAATTGAATATGTTTTGTTTAACAACTTTTATGTATAACTGTACATTTAGTTTATCAGATTTAAATTATATATTCATTAAATGCTAATTCTATGCAACAATATAAAGTGATGATGATGTCATGCACTCTTTAAGGTACGTCGTATATATCACTCCTCTAATTCAATGTTTTTTCAAAAGTTCAACGTAATTCTCCAGAGATGGAGAAAATGCTCGCGGCGTAGATGGTCATTTGTAATTTTACTTTGAATAATTTTCTCCATTAAATTTTACATAATGGACATTTACCTCAAGTACATGTATGATTCATAAAACAAAAACATTTTTTACCTACCATAATTTATTCATAAAGTTGCACGTTAGTGCGTAATAATTATAAATAACAAAACTCTGGACACCGATGACGTCACCGAATGCATTTTCAAGGTCACGTCAACCTTGAAGCAACGTCAATAATTATAATAATAACAACGAGTTTTTTTGTTGTTAAAGTGCAACTGGGCGGGATTCGAACCTGAGAGCTTTCAATCAAGGACATCTGGTTTCCGGGTGATCATAAAAGATGCCCAAACATGGAGACTAATTTGGTGGCTACCGTTCTTGACTGTATGTGGCATAATTACACACAGGAGAGATGCTGAGCCAAGATCTCTAATTGAGCATACTGCGCCCTTCCTACTTGTATCGGAATAATTTCAATATGTAATTCATTGCTAATTTTCAAATTATAATAATTTATTTTTAACAGTAATGACTATTATTTTTATTTTATAGGTTTTAAATTACGGTATTAATATTTTATGGTCCATCATAAATACATCACAATGTTAAAGTTAATAGTATCAGGTAGCAATCGTGAGCGAGACTTACAATGCACTTTATCCAAAATCGTGACGTCCCATCACATGTTATTCTCATCATCTTCAGTTAAAGACTGCAGTGACGTAGCGATGTATTTTTATGCAGTGATAAAACTTTACACCGAGGCTTTCAGGTAATTTGTTGGTGTTGCATTATAATTGTGGGGGGGACAAACAGCTTAATTAAATTAAATTAAATTAAATTAAATTAAATTAAATTAAATTAAATTAAAGGAGGGGAACCGCTTCAGCTTTTATATTTTTAATGTTTTATAAATAATGTCAAACTTACTTGTGCACCAAAAAAAAAGTCACCACCCTCAGCCTTCCACCAGTGCAGCAGTTGACATTAAAAAAGCACGCCAAAGAAATTTGGAGCTTATGACGTCAAGCGCCATGATTGGTCAAAAGCAACCAATCGTTGATCTTGACGTCATAAGCCCCAATTTTCTTTGGCGCACTTTTTGAATTTCAACTGCTGAACTGGTGGAAGGCAGAGAGTGGTGATTATTTTTTTGGTGCACAAGTTTGGCATTATTTATAAAACATTAAAAATATAAAAGTTGAAGCGGTTCCCCTCCTTTAAACAAATTAATGTAAACGTGTTGTCCTGCAGTAACTGCAGTCTAACAGATCTTACAATTTAGGTTAGAATATATTATCTAATACCGTATAACCGTAGACACTATAAGGGCTCCTAGCTTTTCACACTGTCGCCATCCCATTCCGGCTGGGATAAAAAGCAAAAGACGATCGCCGCGCGTAGTCGAATATGCACGTAAACTAAGTAATTAAGATCTGTAATACTAGCTGTAGTGTGATTTAAGAATTAATCAATTAATGTCAAAATAACTTTATTTTTATGCATATAACAGATCTTAGTTTACGTGTAGATTCAACTACGCGCGGCAGCCATCTTGGACGTCATAATATGATTAAAATAGGGGGCGCCAGTCTGTCTAGACGTATATGGCGCCATAGTCAGGCGTAAATTTAGATTTGTTTTACTGTATTAATTAATGTAGAAGCACCAAAACGTTCTCCAATCATGTTCTGCTAATTTTCGCTTTGTAATTAAAACTTCTTCGTGCATTTCTGTGATCATTCGGCATTCGTCTCTTTCATATCAATGAAAGTCGGTGATTAGAATGCATGCGGGGCACATACAAGATGGTGTTTTGGGGTTTTGCTGGTCAGGCACCTGTACCCTTGAGAGACGAACTGAAAACGATTCTACCCTCCTCCACTTTCTTATGATAAAAATAAACTTCTGATCCGCCACAGAATATAATTCCCACGACAAAGTTTAAGTAAAGATTAGATTTGATCTCGTAGTGGCCGTGCCCAAACTCGGGGTGCGCCTGCGAGTGGTCCGAGCCACTCTTCATAAGTCGGGCCATAAGCGGCCAGCAAGAATGCCAAACCTCGGCGTGACCGTGCAAAACGCACGCAAGGAAAACACGCTCTCGCACATTTTTTTTTCAGTATATTTAAATTTTAGTACCTCAGTAAAATAACGAAACAACAATAAAAAATATTCACATAACCTTTAAAAAACAGACCTGGCAAATTTACATTTCAATATAAATGTTTAGTTTGGTTTTATCTATCATAATAATCTTATGTCAGGTATATTAATTTCATAATAATCTTTGTAAAAACATAAACCTGTTTGCAATTATAAACTTGTTGAATCATCGTATTTGAACTTAAGTAAGTTATGAAATCATGACCCTAATAATTTCTCTCATTAAGAAAACTCTAACGACTCGAGTCTATTAGAAACGTGATTGTATGCACAAATTCAAACATTAATTGAATTATATGACAGGAACACACGACAAGAAGTGACCTCTATGACACCTGGACATAAGGTCGCAACTCCCGTGCTAGCTCTGAACGCCGGTGACATTTCTCGTGAATTAAGTTGTCACTCCACCGTCTGTCATGAGAATTCCTCCGGGCAGGTTCCCAGACCGCTGATGTCGCTGCACTTTTTGCCCACCTGCACGCTGGACAGAGAGGATGCAGACGTGCTGGAGCGGCAGCAACGTCGAGTTATTTCAAAATTGAGCCTGCGATGATTAAAGGTGAACTGAAGGGATTGCTTTTTTTCCCCTTTAGGGAACCTTAAATTACCTTTCCCATCCATCTGCACTAATTTTTTCATGGCTGATACTTATTGTGCTGCTGTAGGACAATTAGTGAAAAAGTGAAGTTGTGACGTATCAGCGACGGTTGGTTGACTTAAAACTCGCCGCCGTGAAAAAACACACGAGCGCCCGCGAGCGCCCGCGGAAACTGCCGAGGGAGCGGCGATCGGCTCGCGATCGCCACTCTCTCGGCAGTTTCCGCGGTCGCTCGTGTGTTTTTTCACGGCGGCGAGTTTTAAGTCAACCAACCGTCGCTAATACGTCACAACTTCACTTTTTCACTAATTGTCCTACAGCAGCACAATAAGTATCTGCCATGAAAAAATTAGTGCAGATGGATGGGATAGGTAATATAAGGTTCCCTAATGGAAAAAAAAAGCAATCCCTTCAGTTCACCTTTAAGGGCATATCCAGCCCTGGATTAAGGGTGGTGTAATATATAATTAAGGGGGTTCATAAGGGGGGTAGTCATGAGAGAGGGGTGGATCTCACTTCTTCGCATTAATTTTTGAGACTTTTGGGGGAGCCTATAAGTGAATCCCTGCTTCCGAAATAAATTAAATTGATACTTCGAAGTTTTTTTTTTCTTATGGACTTACAACATCATAATCGTAATAAGTGTAATACATATTATTATTTTGTTATGTGTAGTTTATTATTTTTATTTTTTTAAATGGCAATATTAGTATCATAATTATATATTAAATATTGCCACGAGCTATAATATACTTTGTCCGTGACAAAATATATTTGGAAACGATTCAGCAAGCGTTAAAGGAGTGATTAAAGAAGCGTTTTTTTTAACTGTTTTACCTGGTATAAAAATCGCTTCTTAAATTCTTTAAAAAAAAATGCTTCTTAAATCGCTCCTTAAATTAACGCTTGCTAATATACGTCGATCGATAAAATTACACGTCGAGTAGCTAAAATCGTAGTGGAGAAATAATGAAGGAGAGCACCTTCTTGCGATCGCAGACGTCTCAACAATTAACCTTCTCTGGCCATGAACGGTGCCCCTCTGGAGGCGATGCAACCTCCCTGCAGACAGCTGGCCAGGTCAAGTGAGCGGCTCAAGTGGTTCTAACAAGTCAACAGAGTCCGGTGGCCGAGCGCTGTAACCGTAGGACGGTACTGTAACCGTGGGGCAGAGGTATCGTGCATGAACTAGCCTGAGACATTACCATGGAGGATTTGATGGAAGACTTTTTTTAGTAAAATTTCATATTTTACCAGTCTTATTTTTTCAGGATTTGATTGCAACGTTTTCGGTCGGTGTTAGATTTTACAACGGTCTCTTCATCGTTGAAAGAACCTGAACAAAGCACTACTAAAATATATGAAAAGAACCTGATTGGACCATTTTGACTTATAATTTTTGTACTTAATATTGAATTTTTCAAAGCAATAATTCATTATGAGCCTCTGACTGTGACATTTAAATTATCTTGAAATTCGTTGTCTGCTATTTTATGCTCAAGATATGCGATGACAAGCTGCATATTATTATGTATGTATTAAATAAATGCTAAAAAATAATTACTTTATAAAATATGCAATGAAAGGTTGAATTAAGATTTTTTCATTATTGTTATTTTAGTTTATATTATCAGTATTATCACTAATTTACTTATGGGAAATTATAAAAATTTCTGTTAACTGTAATCAAATTTAATAAAACTTAAATCAATTAATAGCTTAATGTTTGTTTTCATAAATGAGTACACAATCTTAACAATCTATAAAATTATTTGCTAGTTACTTTCAAAATTTTCCGCGTTTTTATTAATTGAAATTTTTCCAGGTGTCACAATTTATTTCAGCAGCCTAAAAGTTACCCGAACTAGTTGAACGAAAAATTAATTAAAATAATTTCCTGACTTTGAAAAAAATGATGTGAGCAGTGTGAACACATAATCAGAGTCAAGATTTTTAAGGGTAGTTTAAAAATTTTGATCAGAGTGATATTATATTTTAATATGATACGTTTATGCATTTTATCCTTTTTGAAGTTTCTGTTTTAAATAAAAGACACCTAGGTTCGATTAAAAATTCATTTCCTAACAACTATAATATTTTACAGGATTTTGTGAGCTAGATGATCTAAGCGGCAATTCACCCCCAAGGGGCACCCCCAGCCATCACATAACCAGAGAGAAAGTAATTATGCTAATTATTGTACTGAATTATTAACATAACGTCTCTAATTAGCTCCTGGGTGTGTGAGCACAAACACTGTTGTTAGTAATTATCGACTCTATATCATAACAACTTTGGAACCAAAATGCTCTCAGGGACGGAAATATCAGGTGATCAATAAAAAAAATCTAGCTATTTAAATTTTGTGAGTTATTATGCATAAGTTCTTAATAAAATTAAAAGCCACCGAGTTTGTGAATTTATCGATCAAATCAAATTATTTAATAAAATATATTTTAATTTGTGTTAGAATTATTTTAACTTAAGAATGTGACTCAATATTTCATGTCACTTCCATTTACAAAAAAAAAAAAAAAAAAAAAAAAAAAATTATAATAATAAATAAATAAAAATACATTTATAAAATAAAAAATGTATTTAAAGTTGAATAAGTTCATTTTCATAATATATTTTATAATCTCATTAATAATAATATTCAGCAGATTTAACTGTTTCTGCATGCAGCACGCAGGCTATATCGTATTGCTTTATTTTCCATTGCACAACAATATAAACATATAAACACGTATAAGAATCATATTATTAATTTTTTTAAAATCAGTTTCCATGCAAATAAAATGTATTGAAAATGTATTCAAAATTGCATTCATGTTCACAAAATTTAGATGCTCCATCGTCATCAGTTTAGCAAAATTAACTAACAATTAAGTATACTGAAATTTTTTAAAATATTCTGCTGCTAATTTTTATTTTTATCTTCAATTTCATACGGTGCAAGACAAATTTGAAAACATGTTACTAAAGCAGACACTTTTTTTTTTTGTTACTTTTGTTCAGTTTTAGAACTCTGGTTTGGTGTATTTGTGTGCATTTCGAATTATCTTAAATCTGTGAACTTCAACAAGTAGGTTACAGCAGATTCTCTGGTTACAGCCACTAAACAAAACAATATCTGTCCGTGCTTTAACGAAGGCAAAGGCCCACTTGAAAAGATGCTCTGGTGCTAAGTGAGCGTCAGAGGACGATAATTATATAAAAGGCGCCGGGCGGAGAAACTCAACTTGTCCACGTGAAGTGCAAAACGTCTTTTTCATCTCAAGTGAGAAGATGACAGATGCTGAGAGGAGAAACTTTAGGACAAAGGATTTCTATAAAATATCAGATAAGGCTTCCAGTCTGCTAACGTCACTATGCACTTGTGTGTGGCCAGTGTGGCTATTATAGTTCAGTGGTGGTTCCCCAAGCTTTGAACATCACTTTGGTTCATTGATAAAAAGTGTCCGTCCTCTTACTGAAGTTTTTCAAGTTTTCCACGGTTCCCTCAGTCTCATGCACCTTAGCGAATGCTGGGACGTTTAACAGGCCGTGGCTACCATCCTTTTACCCATTACCCCGCTTCGAGCTCCACAAAAGCTATATAATAGCAGTATATTCTTGTAAAAAATAAAATTAATAAAAATAATTTAATTATCTTACTTTAAAGGTGAACTGAAGGGATTGCTTTTTTTTTCCATTCGGGAACCTTATATTACCTATCCCATCCATCTGCACTAATTTTTTCATGGCAGATACTTATTGTGCTGCTGTAGGACAATTAGTGAAAAAGTGAAGTTGTGACGTATTAGCGACGGTTGGTTGACTTAAAACTCGCCGCCGTGAAAAAACACACGAGCGACCGCGGAAACTGCCGAGAGAGTGGCGATCGCGAGCCGATCGCCGCTCCCTCGGCAGTTTCCGCGGTTGCTCGTGTGTTTTTTCACGGCGGCGAGTTTTAAGTCAACCAACCGTCGCTAATACGTCACAACTTCACTTTTTCACTAATTGTCCTACAGCAGCACAATAAGTATCTGCCATGAAAAAATTAGTGCAGATGGATGGGATAGGTAATATAAGGTTCCCTAAAGGGAAAAAAAAGCAATCCCTTCAGTTCACCTTTAATATATTTTACAATGTATATTAAGCGAGCGAATGTTTTACATCAGTTATAACAAATCTCTGGTTATAATAAAATTATGTATAATTACGTTTATTTTGCAAGATGCAAAAATAGAAAATAAAGGACCACGGTTATTTTAATTTCTTAATATTATGTATATTATATGTATCATACGCATACATGTGTACGGTACATATGTATAATATATATTCTTAATTACATAAATATATAGTATATTAATTATTATTAATTATATAATTATAATATATATTACGGTTAGTTTTATGGAGCGAATCTCTCGCGTGATCACCAACGTTCTCCCGATGCACCCATGCACTCAGTGTTTCGATGAAGACGTGAGAAACTTTTTGGATGGTCAATTGGTGCCTATATATATATCGCATATATATCTTTGTCTCTTTTGGAACTTTAGTGCAGAGGTATTATATTATATATATAATATAATAACGATCGAGCTTTCGATCCGAGGTTTAAAATTACGAATACGTACTCAATTTATTATTTTATATTTATTATTTTAAAAGTCTTGTTTAGAGTCGTGAGAACTTATATTGAAGGTTGGAAAGTTCAAGACACATTTCTAGCAAGTTTTATATCACTTGCGCATTATGACCCTATTTATATCATGGAAGGTGAAAGGATCCTTTTGCTATACGACCTTTAAATTTTATTATATTATCGACCCTTTAATAAAATATTATGCTCTTTAAAATATAAATATAAACTAATTTTAACGAAATCAGATAAATTATTTTATTTAAATAGCCTTTGAGGTGTCAAAATTAATAATCTCAATGTTGCATGATTCGAGCGTGACGACGAGTTTAGAGATCACTGAAATAATGACGCTGGCGCCATCTCTTTTTAATTTTATAAACTCAAAGGAGAAGTCTAGCGTTGAAGTCTCCAGCGCGTTCGATTCAAACTTAAAAAGGCTGGATCGTATACAAGGCCTGCACAGAGATCATAACACACAAGGGTATATACCTCTAAATGGTCTCTGATTCTGGTACAATGCAAAATTTTGAGAACAAAAATATAAACTTGTATAATATGAAAACTCCCGATCAGGTCGCTTAAATCTTGACAAACCAATGGGGGATGGTCCTGGAATTTTCGGAATTTTCGGATAAAAAATAAAAATGTGTGCTTTTTAGTTATATAATTATTTTAAAATATATGTTATAATAATAAAAACCTCATAATTCATAATAAATATTAATAAATCAAACGAGTGAAGACTATATAAGTGCATCACGAAACTCTGTTATTGTGAAAAATATATGTAAATATTTATATATGACTATAATTATAATATGTATAAATTTTATGCGAGTTTGATTATTTAAGTTACTAATACCACCAATTAACGTGTCATAAAATAAAAAGACTCCATGAATTTATAAATTTGTATATTAATAATTTCATTATACTATTTTTTTTAATATTAATAATTTCATTATACTATTTTTTTTAATGTGTTTATTCATAAAATAGACAAAGTTCATAATGCATTTAAGAAAATTCTGTAAATTAAAGTGATGTTATAAAAACAACACAATTCTAATTAATATAATTATTAATTTTATAAAAAATAGTATATTGTTTGGATATGCAGATGTGTTAAAATTAATTAAAAAGCTAATTTTAATTAAAATTTAAGAAAGCATTTTATTGTAACAATTGAGGTAATCCATGGTGTACAGCCTATATGATCAAAATCAAATTTGAATATAATATATATAATAATTCAAAGCTGATAGGATCTCTGGACCATGCAGAGTGAACATGCATTTTAACGAGATTTACAAGATATCGATTTATGTGCCTGAACTGTTTAACTAGATTGTTCAGTTTCTCCTCTCTGTGCGCCTTATAGGGGAACAACCCGGGCCAAATTAAACCAGTCTTGCCCATCATTTTGGTGATGTATTTCATTTTAATCACTATATCAAATTTATCAGTTAGTCCATCATTGTTTACAGCAACAAAGGATAGTCACGGTGTTTTGAGAGGTAACAATGAGGCCATTGTTGTCCTCTAGCGAGACACCTGCTGGTGGTGCTCCGAACTTGTGTGACCCCCCTAATGTTATCGCACCGGACCGTATCATGATAATAATAACATTTCATGGCCTTCAATATACTTGATGTACAAGCGTGCAATTGGGGAATTAATTTTTTATATGTGATTGGTTTTCTTCGTATATTTAGACATCCCTGTCAATGATGAGCATGACCTCTTAGCATGTCATTTTGAGGCGTTCTGATGATTATGTGTTATTATTGTAATGATTTAAGGTCGTCAATCCCAAAAGTGTAAATATCATACGAATTTTAACGATTGTATCGCTTTGAGCTAATAGGATGACGTATTTCTGGCTGTATATATGTGATTATAAATTACACTGGAAAAAAATATGTATCGTAAAAAGTAATGTATTTCAGTAAAATTTACATATTAACTAAATTAGATCGGAATATTACCTAAAGACTCATATATATATATATATATATATATATATATATATATATATATATATATATATATATATATATATTATATAAAACATAATAACCTATCGTATGGCTATGGTGCAAAGACTATCATAACAAGTGGACCATATGTCAATTGATGCAGCGCCTCTCATGCACTAATTGTGGCTATGACTTAATTAGTACACATACGTATAATCTTTTCTATTGGAAAATACATAATATAAAAAAAAGTCATCCTTTTTGCAGTACATTATAGGGTGTAACATGAGGTTCTGCTTACCCCACGGTAACCGAACCTCTCTGATCACTCTGATCAGTGTGACAATACTCCTCTGAGAACAAGATATATTATCTTCACATGTAATTCAATAACTACACTCTCTTCTTGCCACACGGTAATATTCGAGAAAAGTAGGACGTACGGCGCGACAATTCGACTTGGCAACTGTATGGTGATTTAAAAAGGACATTAGCACCTCTTGAAAGGTCGTGCCTGCTGCTGATTATGCGGCAAGATTAATGGAGAAACTGTATGCTGCAATGTAATTATATACTTACTGGATAATCTGCCATCTTCAGGATACTTGCAAACAAAAAAAGTACAAAATAAATATTGCATTTACAATTTTATGTTACTCCGAACCTATTTTGGTTGTAATGTCGACCTGCATGGTGAATTTCCTCAAAATGTTGATATTTTTTAATTTTTTTATAAAAAAATGTAACAATTAAATTTTGTTTAATTTCGTTTTAGAGACAACTAAATATTTGGCAAATAAATTTGAAATATTGTTGCATGTAAATTATATATGTAGAGGACAATATGAATTATAATCCTCTTTAAATTATATTGTTAACTCCACTAACGTGAAGAATAAAATTCGTTGCACTTTTTTTAAAAACATGCAGCATAAAGTGGGGTGTGACATATTTTTCTCTAAGGATGGAAAAATTATAAACATGAAAAAAAATTAAAGGTATGAAGTATGAAAAACGTAATTTTTTTGGATACGCGAGGGAAGAAAGGCATTCATTCATTATAGTTATTAATTTTGCTATCACAAATGTGTATAGATTGCATTTAGTAAAAAAAATATTAAGCTTTAATTTACAACAACAAACTCAAAGGTTGGATTGTAACTTAGCACCACGTGCTGACGAGTCCATTCACACGAGACAGCACGTCAACGTCACGTGACTCACAACACACCAAAGGTAAATATAAGTCCTGAATTGTAGCATACGTCTGCAATTTCTGTACTTGATTTCCTTATGTTCTCGGACATAAGGAAAACCAGTGCAGAAAATGTCACCAGCGCTTTCGAAAGCACCTCACTACCTCTGGGTTGGAGCATATTCATCCTTCGTCCGGAATAATGAGCTATCTACCTATATATATAACGATTTTGTGCAATAATGAGCTATCAGCTATTTATATCAGGTGAGTGCACTTATATGAGCTTAGAGGAAGAGGTAAAACATTATTGTGGTAACTCATTATTCCGGACGAGGGACTTAATTATATTTGAGCTCCGATTGCTGACGAGCCCTTTCACACGAGTCAATGACGTCACACGCCCACGTCACAAGGCTCCAGTTACATAAAATTACATCAAGCCACGTCGTACATGTGTTGATGATGGACGATTTTTTGTACACGATCGAATTATGTTTTTGTAGTAATAAAGACGCACTGAAGCATACACTTCTAGTTTTTCTTATGTCAAGATGATATCTAAACAGGAATCTGCTGTCTGGATGTAAGAAAATTGTCAATCTGGATTTTATATGCTTTATAATTTTATGTCTCAGCTACTGACTCTTTTAGTTTTATTTATTTTTAAAAGGCAGACAGCTTTATTTTAAATTGTCTTATTGTCAGGAAAAAATTAAATTATAATATATAATGTCAATCAAAGTATATATTATTTTATTATTTATTTAAATTTTATTAATGTAATGCAACACAAATATCATAGAATTCAAACATTATATTTTTTTAATATGGTATAATTTTTGCGAAGTTTTCATTGCATATATATATATAATGTATAATGTAAATGATATATCATTATATGCATGGTCACAAGCCACGGTACTCTTTCCCCGACCCGCCCGACCGTGATAATATACTGTATATTATATATAATATTCATATTCAAATTATTGTTTATTCGGCAACAGTTACAAATCCAAGGCACCAAATACAATGAAGTCAACAATACAACATATTATATGGGGGAAAAATACAATAAGTATATATAACATCATTAAAATTATTATATCAGAACTATCAGAAGTATAATTGCATAAATAATAATTACTGATGAATCCGTACTATAATGAATATTATCAATTTAAAACATAAAATAAATTATTGTAAATAATTATCACCTATTATAGCATAATGCGGCATGAAAAAAAGTCATATGATCTGCAGAATATATAGTTTGAAGTTACATATTTAAATTATATATATAGGTTACTTTTAATGAAAAAAACCATAAGATCTAACCAGAGATCTCATATGTACAATACACTGTATGCTCTTTGATTTAACCTCTCATGAAACACAGACGGTCGCTGCATCGAGATTGGATCTCCACCGAGCGTGGTCACCAAGTTCGACTGACGGTGACGTCACCAAGACCTCCCCACGCAGCCAAACAAACCAGTTCTCCACCGGTGCAAATTAAACGTCCAATACAACCGCTCGTTCAGTGCGACTGACAATTGTATCAAAATTAATACACAGGAATATACGAGAGAAGATATGGTCACTTTTAACGTTTATATAAGAAAAACTCTTTCCAGACACTACTTTGTTTTACACCTGCCCTGAAGTTAATTATAACAACTTCTTTGATTTGGTTCCAAGTCCTGGTTTTGGATACATGATGCAAAATTGGCGTTTCCCACTTACGAATTGTTCAAATTCTTGGGGTTTACTGTATATTTTTATGTAATATGTCTTATTTACGTTTTTATGAATGATTTTTTTTAAATGAATATAGTTACATTATACTGCATGTATATACAAGTCTGTATTTAAACTATTAATAATTAGAACTATGAAAGAGTACTGTTTGTGATTAATTTTAGTAATATTTAAAATTCTATAACCAAAGTCTTTGTCTATAACATTTCTTCAGTATTTTTTGTATGTACTTGACAGTCTAATTTAAATTTGTATTCTTGTCTACATTCAAATTATTAAAAGAAGTATATAGACATTGTGGCCATGCAAGGTATGTTTTTTGTCTCAGCAATTAAAATGTAAATCCTTACCACCTTGACTTTTGGCCTTCAAGACTATTCGCAATTATAACAATAACTAGACAAATTATTATTCAACAGTTTGCGTAAATTTTGGCAAGACTGCTTTTGTCATAGTTGTTTGAGACGTGACAATTTCCTTCTGTTTTTTAACAAGGGAGAAAACTAAAAGTCATGAGACCTTCAGGAGCAAAAACACACCATGCCAGGTCAATTTTTTAAGAGCTTTGTTTCGTACACCCGAAATTACTATATTATTTACACTACAAGTTTTGATTTTGTTACTGACGATATTAAAGGTGATTAAAAATGGAGCGAGCCTAATGTTGCCCCTTTGAATTCTTCGAAAGACACGTCAATAGGAGCCACACTGACATAAAGGTTGTTGCAAACTGCGTTAAATATCTTGATAAAATTGACCAGCTCATGCCAAGTTTATAAAAAATGAAAGAATATCCGACTTGAATTTCAGGACATCTTACCTTGTTGGTGTTCCGGGGTGTCTGGACGAGGGCTGGGGGGCGGGCGGTGTTTGGGCGGGGGCTGCGGGGGGCTGTTTCCACCCCCGGGTATCGCGGGGGGCTGGTGGCTGCTCATGAACAGCATCCTCGCGACGAGCTGCAAGAAATAAAGACGATTATACCTCCAAGGTGAGACTTTATTGTTGTCAGCAGTCTAATCTATCTTCTAATCTGTCTCATTTCGCAATGTTGCTTCATGTCGGTATGGTCTGATGTTTTGATAATATGTCAATTTGGATCGACTTATCATAATAAATTTTTAAGCTTCGCTCAATCATAAATTTGCAAAAAGAAAATATTTAAAATAAACAAATATTTCTTTCATATAAAAGTTTAATTATAATTAATTAATTATGCTCAATTATAATTTATAAATATATTTATGTGTACTCTACATATAAACTAATGGTATATTTAATGTAAGAATTGTATGAAATAATAATCCAGATCTTAGAGTGTGTATATACAATGTAAGCTTTTTGATAAAATCAATATTTTTTTCTAATAATTTTTAGATTTTTTAAACCGTACTTTTTATTTTAGATAGATTCATTTTTATTTTTTTGTTATTTACAACATTATCTGCTATACTAAAACAATTCAGATGAAATTTGTGTCTATTTTGCTATAGTCAGTTGTCACTATAGTTTTGTAATTTGTTGTATTCCTCGCTCTCACGATCCTGCAGGTACAACGTGCAACATAGAGAACAAACAGTACGATATATTCACGGACAGTTACTCGGCTAGTATTGCTTACACCGTCCTCTCCATATCTCTCACTGAAAGACGATCCGTTCCTTCCTCCTTGCTATACACCGGTCCATCCTTTGTCCTGTCTGGTTAATCCTTTTATCATCCACATTCGCATTACAGCTTAGCCCAAGAGAGTTCCTCTGAATGTTTCTTTGTGAATTCCTGTGCACCGTTGCTGGTAACTCTCAAATGAATGGATGCTTTCAATGGATTTTTACATTCAATAGACTGTCAAGTGGCTTTGTAGGCTTGTCTACAGCAAGTGAAACTCCTGTTTGTACAATGCAAATATGTCGAAAATACAATTTATCATGAATAGTAAATTATTTTACAATCTTGTTGACAAGCAAGTATTATTTTAGTTATTATTTTTTTAAATAAATATAATCAGACCTTAATTAGTTTGTACTTTTTCTTTTCCATAAAGGTAATGTTTTTTTTTATTACCTATATTTTCCTGATACTGTAATTTAATTTTTATTACAGTATATTTAAAATAAATTTAGAATCATAAATATATTTTATGTGTATATTAACAATAATACTTTATGAGATATCTTGAGCTGTAATGAAATGTGGTAAGAAAAAAGTACTAGACGATAAAAAATATTATGACATTAACTTCTCGTTAGCGTTTTTTTTTTTTTTCCTCGATATAATATTTTTAATATATGAATATCGTCGTAGGTTTTGAGTCAGTTGCATTAAATTTATTTACCCCACGTTTTCGTGTATGCATGTTCAAGTAGTGAAAGTTGGCATAAACGAGTGTTTATTATGAAGGCGTTCTTCACCTCTTATTATTATTATCCCATTATACCGGCTGTGTATGACGTAGTTTGCTGTACAGTCGAAGTAATATAATAATATTACCGGAAGTTTCAAAATACGATTGTTAGCACGCTACAAGGGTGCATTATTATATTGTCTGTTAACATATTAGGGTGGATTGAATGCTTAATTTTGGAGTGCTCCATCAGACAATTTAAGGGTTGGTTGGCAGTCTTTTTAACAATGGGGTACTGACCAAAAAAAAAGTTTTAAGTTTTTGTCAACATTTCAAAAGGCACGAGAATGCACGAGAATTTCATGAAGAACAAGCCATATTACAGCATTCTACGACAATTTCTTGATTTTATATGAATTTTTGAAACCTCTCAAAAATGACGTCATAGCATTGAATATTAAATGAGAAAATGGATCAGTTAGCATTGCCAAATCTCATACTTAATATTGAAATGTAACCAAACCTTAATTTGCAAGGTTTTTAGGTGCTAGAATCACGAAAATGAAGGTTTCAAATTCCTACCTCAATAACTTTTCATTTTAGCAATGTTAACTGATGCATTTTCCCATTTAAGATTCAATGCTATGACATCATCAAAAAAAGTTTTAAAAATTCATATAAAACCAGCAAATTGTCGTAGAATGCTCTAATAGGGCTCATTCTTCATAGAACTCACAGCACTTTTTACTATAGTATTGCTAACTCAAATACCGGTCAGTACCCCATTAAATCCCAGCAAAACATTTAGCTATACGTGGGGACCATCTCAGAGCAAACCGTGAAAATGTAATGATGATGCATATGTAATGATGTAATGAGAGTTTGATATTTTGTGGGTCACGATAGCCTTGACAGATCCCACTGAGATACTCCACTATAAGAAAGGTCCGCGAGCAAGTTCGTACGTTAGAGCTCGGACCACTCTGTCAAGGTAAAATGGAGCTTGCACCGACCTTTCTATCTGAGGTTTCCATGGTTCCCTAGATTACCAAGGCAAATGTATCAATAGACCCGGGTCATAGCTACAGGGGCAAACTTTAAGTGTCGAAGTATCTGTAAAACAAAAAATAAATATTTTTGAAGAAGTCAATGTTGGAAAATGGCACTTCTCTTGTGCAGTATGCTGCATGATTTTTGTACCGGGGTTGAGAGATAAGAGGGATCTCGATTTTATCCAAGTGTGGTCTCCGCTGCACCTCCCCGCCTACTGGCACCTGTAGGGAGGTGGGGAGACAACCCGCCGCCCATACGGCATCCCAAATAGGCAAGGTCCCACCACGTAAAACAAGGACCCGTCTCGCCAGCATGCTAAAAAATTACGTGTTTATATAGCATTTATTTATCATGTCTATACTCTGATTATATGGCGAGCATTTTAAATAGAAGATTTTTGCTTTTAAAAATACGCTTACTGATTTTTAATAGTTGATTTTATATAGATTTTGATCATTGTAAACCATGAAAAACAGAATTTTAAGTACTGCTGCTTCGTAATGTAAAAAACGCAAAATGATCAAAAAGTCGGTTTGCTACACATGGTCGGAGGCACGTCGTAAAAAAACTTAGTGTGCCGTACATTTACTATCGTTCTAAATTTAACTGCAACGCAAAAATGTAATTGTAAATCATACAGCAGGTTTGTATAAAATGTAGGTCAAATAATTTCATTTACAGCTACAATAATATTTTATTTGATTACGTTGTTGAAAAAATATCGTACAACTATATTTTTTTTAAACGTAAACCTTAAAAATAAATGAAAAGTAGTTTATTTATTGAAAATTTTATTATTTAAATAAAAATTAATGAGCAATATTTTGTGCTACGAATAGCGAATGTTGAATTGCGAACATGCAATGATTGGAAAGTTACTGTAAATACGTAATTAAAGTAATTACAGCCCCAATTTACATTTTCTCGCAATATAACACAGCACAATTTTATAATGTAAATATTCATTTGAAATAAATATTTTCATGTGAGATTAACTATTTAGATAATTGTCTCAATTATATATTCTCATAAGTGAATCCATGCAATTTATAATTATACAATCACAACATTATTTGTACTCGTCATATTGATCACCCTCCAAAAAAATCTAAAATAATACAAATCATTGATTTATTGGATGTGTACCGTTTACTATCTGCTTGCACTGCTACTCCATTGAAAAAGTATAAAAAATAAAAAATACACGCGTGATTCCGAAGGGAGTTATCCAGGTTTCTCATAACCGTATATATTATACGTTTCGTGAGAAACGTGGATAATTTTCTGGATAACTCTTACGTGAATTACGTTTAATTATTCCCTAGTTGAAAATTTTCTTCTTCAACTCATCCTTCACAAGTATAAACCTAATCTTTTTACCTCTAAAACACATCTTATTTCTTCCTCGCTCAAAGTGAGGATGAAATAAAGACAATATTTCTAACATTTCATGCTGAAGAAGAGGAAAGAAGACGAAATCTCGTCTTTCCACTCTTTTTTTCTTCTAAAATGGTGCAAAATAGGATGACAAAAGACGAGAGAAGAGAATAAAAGATGAAATTTATTTCAACTCCGGTTATGTTTTCTATAAAATTACAGATATTAGCAATACTGTAAACACTATAATGTACTTCACTCTTCACGATTCTCTATTATGTATGATATAGTAAATAAATACAACTACAGTTATTGTTAAAATACGTACGTCAGAAGCTCACGTGAAGTCATCTCATTGCGGTCCTCAGTACCAACAACGTGTACGACTGACTCCAACACACACTGGACACAGCTGACAAATTGTGACTCACCTGATGTCCAGCAACACACCTGAGAGCTCGATCATAATCCGGAGCACGTCGCTGCGAGGTGCGGTGGCGCGCGCTCCACACAGGAATGTTCGCTCCTCGCGAGCGTTGAGCTCTCTCTACCCTCCCCTGCGTCTTCTGCAATCTCTACCTCCCCTCTCTCTTGCACGGTCATCCACGTTTTTCTTCCCTTTTCTTCTTTTTTTGTACAATCTGATGCACTTGAGGCAGTAAAATCTTTCTTCCCTCTTTTTCCTCGTGACTTTTGTGAGGATGTAATAAAACGGAATAAATTGAAGTTATATTAACCGTGCAATTCAGCGCAGTGAATGAAGTAACGAGTTTTTATTTTTATTACAAGGAAGAAATATCATTTAATTTTTTTTAAGGACATCAGGTATAGAAATGGCATAAAATTTACAGCACGGAAAGGGAAAGACATTATTTATGATTTGATAATAATTATGACTAATGTGTATTTTTTCCTCGACATGTCATAAAAATATAATTTAATGAATATTAACAAATTAAGTACAGTACTTTTGTATATTATATATAATAATATTATATATAAAAAAACTTTTTGAAAAGTGAAAACAGTAAACTTATTTTACTATAATAGACTGCAGGATTCTACCGGACTGAAGATATCCACATCCACATCCTCATCCACACTAGCAGTGTTGCCAACCCGATGAGATGAAAAATCCCCATCAAACCCAATCTGGAGCTCAAAAATACCCGTTTCAGAGTAAAAATGCCCGTCACCGTATATGCTATTTTGGAAATTCAAAATTACCAAAAAAACACGTTTTCGAGTCGTTGAGCGGGGGGGGGGGGGACTTTTTTTACGTATAATGTATTGTATATTTTTCCATTTTATCACGTTTTACTACTTTTCATGCATGATGTATAATATATACATTTTTTTTTGCATGATACACCTCGTAGTCCTGTTTCGGACCCCAAAAATTCAAAAAAATTATAAACACGTTTAGTGGAATGTATATATCATATAGCAGTTAATTAATTAAGTTCATCATATAAATTTATCAGAGAGCGCATCTCTTTGAGTATAAAAAAAAAAATTGTGCGGATCGAGACAATGATTTTTGAAAAAGTGCCGGTTTTGGATTTGACATGTTATTTAAACGTTTTTTGACGTTTTTATAACAAATAAACATGTATTTTTTTTAAAAAAAAAAACTGTTTTTATTCGTTTTTTATTATTTTTTTTTAATTATTTATTTTGTTTTATTTATTATTAGTATTATTATTATTTTTTTAGCCAGTAAAAAAATTATCAATTAAGTATTGCAGTTGTTATTTTCATGGAAGGGAGGGTTTGCATGGTTAATTAATCAGATCAGTTACAATTTTCTTTTTTTACTTTTTTTGCTTAATATAATTAAAGCATCGATCGAACTTTAATTAAGCCTATAAGGCTGCAGGTCGGAACCAAAACAGCTATATAGGGCTAAAATCCAAAACTGGGCAGCAAATTCATATATGGTGTTCATTTTATAACATTATAAAGTTTTTTCTTGATTGCTGGAAAACGGAAAAAAAAAACACATTTGAAATTTGAAGTTCGTTTAAAATTTAATTTTTTTTTCTGGCATTTTTTTTTTTTTTTTAATTGGAAAAATATTTAATGTGCCACTCATTCTCTTGATCCCATAATTACACGTATATTATATTATACTTCATCGATTTCTTAATATTTTTCTATTAATTAATATGATTTACACTTTTTGGATACGACAATTTTACGACATATCGATCAATGCATGCATGCAAACGCAGCCACCAATTTGAATAAGTAATTTTTAAGTGATATAAATATTTCGCGCTTTTTTATTACTAGCGTCAATAGCCAATCAAATTTTTAAAAAACAAAATTCTTGAATGTGATTGGTTAAGAGACTCCAATCCTCCTCGTCCTCCTCGAATCCTCCTATTGATAATACTTTTTTAAAAATGTTTTGTTTTTGGTACAAAAATATGTTGAAAGCACACAATTTTGCATTAAAACACCCATTTGAGTAAAAATACCCGTTTTTTCCCATTGATCGACAAAAATACCCTTTTTCCCGTTTCTGCAAATTTTTAGTAAAAACGCCCGTCGCCGCGGGTAATACCCGCACGGTTGGCAACACTGCACACTAGTGAAATGCAGGAAAGCAACATTAAAAAATATCACTAAATTTAGGGACAAACCAGAAGTTATCATCATCCACACTAGTGAAATGCAGGAAAGTAACTTTAAAAATGATAGAAAGAATAAATATAAAAATTAGAAACATTTTATAATGAGATTAAATATATGAATTTTTGTCCCGCGCCCAGCGCTGATCCCAAATACGAATTTTTTTTATAAATATATAATATATAGCTAGTTTTCATTGACATAATTATTACAACACCCTATATCAAATTTAGATTGATCAACCAGTAATTACACCGTAAAAAAAATAATGTGCATCCTCCTATTAAAACCATATATAAGTTTGATTTTTTTTACCGCCAATTCCAAATTGGAATTTCGTTCAAAATTTAAATATAGGGTATAATTAGAATTTTACACAACATATATCAAATTTAGATTGATCAACCAGTAATTACACCGTAAAAAAATTCTTTGATTCCTTTTGTATGCAGAACCAAAGTTTGATATTTTTTTTCCCACCAATTCCAAATAGGAATCTCGTTCAAAATTAAAATGTAGGGTTTAATTAGTATTTTACACAACATATATAAAATTTAGATAGATCAACCAGTAATTACGCCGTAAAAAAAAAATAACGTGCATAATTTTCTATTAAAACCATAAGTTTGAATTTTTTTCCCGCCAATTCCAAATAGGAATTTCGTTCAAAATTAAAATATAGGGTTTAAATAGTATTTTACACAACATATATAAAATTTAGATAGATCAACCAGTAATTACGCCGTAAAAAAAAAATAACGTGCATAATTTCCTATTAAAACCATAAGTTTGAATTTTTTTCCCGCCAATTCCAAATAGGAATTTCGTTCAAAATTAAAATGTAGGGTTTAATTAGTATTTTACACAACATATATAAAATTTAGATAGATCAACCAGTAATTACGCCGAAAAAAAAATAATGTGCATAATTTCCTATTAAAACCATAAGTTTGAATTTTTTTCCCGCCAATTCCAAATAGGAATTTCGTTCAAAATTAAAATGTAGGTTTTAATTAGTATTTTACACAACATATATAAAATTTAGATAGATCAACCAGTAATTACGCCGTAAAAAAAATAATGTGCATAATTTCCTATTATAAGTTTGAATTTTTTTCCCGCCAATTCCAAATAGGAATTTCGTTCAAAATTAAAATGTAGGGTTTAATTAGTATTTTACACAACATATATAAAATTTAGATAGATCAACCAGTAATTACGCCGAAAAAAAAATAATGTGCATAATTTCCTATTAAAACCATAAGTTTGAATTTTTTTCCCGCCAATTCCAAATAGGAATTTCGTTCAAAATTAAAATGTAGGTTTTAATTAGTATTTTACACAACATATATAAAATTTAGATAGATCAACCAGTAATTACGCCGTAAAAAAAATAATGTGCATAATTTCCTATTAAGTTTTAATTTTTTTCCCGCCAATTCCAAATATGAATTTCGTTCAAAATTAAAATGTAGGGTTTAATTAGTATTTTACACAACATATATAAAATTTAGATAGAACAACCAGTAATTACGCCGTAAAAAAAAATGTGCCTAATTTCCTATTAAAACCATAAGTTTGAATTTTTTTCCCGCCAATTCCAAATAGGAATTTCGTTCAAAATTAAAATGTAGGGTTTAATTAGTATTTTACACAACATATATAAAATTTAGATAGATCAACCAGTAATTACGCCGAAAAAAAAATAATGTGCATAATTTCCTATTAAAACCATAAGTTTGAATTTTTTTCCCGCCAATTCCAAATAGGAATTTCGTTCAAAATTAAAATATAGGGTTTAAATAGTATTTTACACAACATATATAAAATTTAGATAGATCAACCAGTAATTACGCCGTAAAAAAAAATAACGTGCATAATTTTCTATTAAAACCATAAGTTTCAATTTTTTCCCGCCAATTCCAAATAGGAATTTCGTTCAAAATTAAAATATAGGGTTTAAATAGTATTTTACACAACATATATAAAATTTAGATAGATCAACCAGTAATTACGCCGTAAAAAAAAATAACGTGCATAATTTCCTATTAAAACCATAAGTTTGAATTTTTTTCCCGCCAATTCCAAATAGGAATTTCGTTCAAAATTAAAATGTAGGGTTTAATTAGTATTTTACACAACATATATAAAATTTAGATAGATCAACCAGTAATTACGCCGAAAAAAAAATAATGTGCATAATTTCCTATTAAAACCATAAGTTTGAATTTTTTTCCCGCCAATTCCAAATAGGAATTTCGTTCAAAATTAAAATGTAGGTTTTAATTAGTATTTTACACAACATATATAAAATTTAGATAGATCAACCAGTAATTACGCCGTAAAAAAAATAATGTGCATAATTTCCTATTATAAGTTTGAATTTTTTTCCCGCCAATTCCAAATAGGAATTTCGTTCAAAATTAAAATGTAGGGTTTAATTAGTATTTTACACAACATATATAAAATTTAGATAGATCAACCAGTAATTACGCCGAAAAAAAAATAATGTGCATAATTTCCTATTAAAACCATAAGTTTGAATTTTTTTCCCGCCAATTCCAAATAGGAATTTCGTTCAAAATTAAAATGTAGGTTTTAATTAGTATTTTACACAACATATATAAAATTTAGATAGATCAACCAGTAATTACGCCGTAAAAAAAATAATGTGCATAATTTCCTATTATAAGTTTTAATTTTTTTCCCGCCAATTCCAAATATGAATTTCGTTCAAAATTAAAATGTAGGGTTTAATTAGTATTTTACACAACATATATAAAATTTAGATAGAACAACCAGTAATTACGCCGTAAAAAAAAAATGTGCCTAATTTCCTATTAAAACCATAAGTTTGAATTTTTTTCCCGCCAATTCCAAATAGGAATTTCGTTCAAAATTAAAATGTAGGGTTTAATTAGTATTTTACACAACATATATAAAATTTAGATAGATCAACTAGTAATTACGCCGAAAAAAAAATAATGTGCATAATTTCCTATTAAAACCATAAGTTTGAATTTTTTTCCCGCCAATTCCAAATAGGAATTTCGTTCAAAATTAAAATATAGGGTTTAAATAGTATTTTACACAACATATATAAAATTTAGATAGATCAACCAGTAATTACGCCGTAAAAAAAAATAACGTGCATAATTTTCTATTAAAACCATAAGTTTCAATTTTTTCCCGCCAATTCCAAATAGGAATTTCGTTCAAAATTAAAATATAGGGTTTAAATAGTATTTTACACAACATATATAAAATTAAGATAGATCAACCAGTAATTACGCCGTAAAAAAAATAATGTGCATAATTTCCTATTAAAACCATAAGTTTGAATTTTTTTCCCGCCAATTCCAAATAGGAATTTCGTTCAAAATTAAAATGTAGGGTTTAATTAGTATTTTACACAACATATATAAAATTTAGATAGATCAACCAGTAATTACGCCGTAAAAAAAAAAATAATGTGCATAATTTCCTATTAAAACCATGAGTTTGAATTTTTTTCCCGCCAATTCCAAATAGGAATTTCGTTCAAAATTAAAATATAGGGTTTAAATAGTATTTTACACAACATATATAAAATTTCTATAGATCAACCAGTAATTACGCCGTAAAAAAAATAACGTGCATAATTTCCTATTAAAACCATAAGTTTGAATTTTTTTCCCGCCAATTCCAAATAGGAATTTCGTTCAAAATTAAAATATAGGGTTTAAATAGTATTTACACAACATATATAAAATTTAGATAGATCAACCAGTAATTACGCCGTGAAAAAAATAATGTGCATAATTTCCTATTAAAACCAAAAGTTTGAATTTTTTTCCCGCCAATTCCAAATAGGAATTTCGTTCAAAATTAAAATGTAGGGTTTAAATAGTATTTTACACAACATATATAAAATTAGGATAGATCAACCAGTAATTACGCCGAAAAGAAAAATAATGTGCATAATTTTCTATTAAAACCATAAATTTGAATTTTTTTCCCGCCAATTCCAAATAGGAATTTCGTTCAAAATTAAAATGTAGGGTTTAAATAGTATTTTACACAACATATATAAAATTTAGATAGATCAACCAGTAATTACGCCGTAAAAAAAAATAATGTGCATAATTTTCTATTAAAACCATAAATTTGAATTTTTTTCCCGCCAATTCCAAATAGGAATTTCGTTCAAACTTAAAATGTATGGTTTAATTAGTATTTTACACAACATATATAAAATTTAGATAGAACAACCAGTAATTACGCCGTAAAAAAATAATGTGCATAATTTCCTATTAAAACCAAAAGTTTGAATTTTTTTCCCGCCAATTCCAAATATGATTTTCGTTCAAAATTAAAATATAGGGTTCAAATAGTATTTTACACAACATATATAAAATTTAGATAGATCAATCAGTAATTACACCGTAAAAAAAATAATGTGCTTAACTTCTTATCAAAACCATAAGTTTGAATTTTTCCCGCCAATTCCAAATAGGAATTTCGTTCAAAATTAAAATGTAGGGTTTAAATAGTATTTTACACAACATATATAAAATTTAGATAGATCAACCAGTAATTACGCCGTAAAAAAAAAATAATGTGCATAATTTTCTATTAAAACCATAAATTTGAATTTTTTTCCCGCCAATTCCAAATAGGAATTTCGTTCAAAATTAAAATGTATGGTTTAATTAGTATTTTACACAACATATATAAAATTTAGATAGAACAACCAGTAATTACGCCGTAAAAAAAAAAATGTGCATAATTTCCTATTAAAACCATAAGTTTGAATTTTTTCCCGCCAATTCCAAATAGGAATTTCGTTCAAATTTAAAATGTAGGTTTTAATTAGTATTTTACACAACATATATAAAATTTAGATAGATCAACCAGTAATTACGCCGTAAAAAAAAATAATGTGCATAATTTCCTATTAAAACCATAAGTTTGAATTTTTTTCCCGCCAATTCCAAATAGGAATTTCGTTCAAAATTAAAATGTAGGGTTTAATTAGTATTTTACACAACATATATAAAATTTAGATAGATCAACCAGTAATTACGCCGAAAAAAAAATAATGTGCATAATTTCCTATTAAAACCATAAGTTTGAATTTTTTTCCCGCCAATTCCAAATAGGAATTTCGTTCAAAATTAAAATATAGGGTTTAAATAGTATTTTACACAACATATATAAAATTTAGATAGATCAACCAGTAATTACGCCGTAAAAAAAAATAACGTGCATAATTTTCTATTAAAACCATAAGTTTCAATTTTTTCCCGCCAATTCCAAATAGGAATTTCGTTCAAAATTAAAATATAGGGTTTAAATAGTATTTTACACAACATATATAAAATTAAGATAGATCAACCAGTAATTACGCCGTAAAAAAAATAATGTGCATAATTTCCTATTAAAACCATAAGTTTGAATTTTTTTCCCGCCAATTCCAAATAGGAATTTCGTTCAAAATTAAAATGTAGGGTTTAATTAGTATTTTACACAACATATATAAAATTTAGATAGATCAACCAGTAATTACGCCGAAAAAAAAATAATGTGCATAATTTCCTATTAAAACCATAAGTTTGAATTTTTTTCCCGCCAATTCCAAATAGGAATTTCGTTCAAAATTAAAATATAGGGTTTAAATAGTATTTTACACAACATATATAAAATTTAGATAGATCAACCAGTAATTACGCCGTAAAAAAAAATAACGTGCATAATTTTCTATTAAAACCATAAGTTTCAATTTTTTCCCGCCAATTCCAAATAGGAATTTCGTTCAAAATTAAAATGTATGGTTTAATTAGTATTTTACACAACATATATAAAATTTAG
Source organism: Siphlonurus alternatus (assembly GCA_949825025.1). Taxonomy (NCBI): domain Eukaryota; kingdom Metazoa; phylum Arthropoda; class Insecta; order Ephemeroptera; family Siphlonuridae; genus Siphlonurus; species Siphlonurus alternatus. The sequence continues at coordinate 11,144,035 of OX463782.1, read as the reverse complement.
ATAGAACAACCAGTAATTACGCCGTAAAAAAAAAAATGTGCATAATTTCCTATTAAAACCATAAGTTTGAATTTTTTCCCGCCAATTCCAAATAGGAATTTCGTTCAAATTTAAAATGTAGGTTTTAATTAGTATTTTACACAACATATATAAAATTTAGATAGATCAACCAGTAATTACGCCGTAAAAAAAAATAATGTGCATAATTTCCTATTAAAACCATAAGTTTGAATTTTTTTCCCGCCAATTCCAAATAGGAATTTCGTTCAAAATTAAAATGTAGGTTTTAATTAGTATTTTACACAACATATATAAAATTTAGATAGATCAACCAGTAATTACGCCGTAAAAAAAATAATGTGCATAATTTCCTATTAAAACCATAAGTTTTAATTTTTTTCCCGCCAATTCCAAATAGGAATTTCGTTCAAAATTAAAATATAGGGTTTAAATAGTATTTACACAACATATATAAAATTTAGATAGATCAACCAGTAATTACGCCGTAAAAAAAATAATGTGCATAATTTCCTATTAAAACCAAAAGTTTGAATTTTTTTCCCGCCAATTCCAAATAGGAATTTCGTTCAAAATTAAAATGTAGGGTTTAAATAGTATTTTACACAACATATATAAAATTTAGATAGATCAACCAGTAATTACGCCGTAAAAAAAAAATACTGTGCATAATTTTCTATTAAAACCATAAATTTTAATTTTTTTCCCGCCAATTCCAAATAGGAATTTCGTTCAAAATTAAAATGTATGGTTTAATTAGTATTTTACACAACATATATAAAATTTAGATAGAACAACCAGTAATTACGCCGTAAAAAAAAAATGTGCATAATTTCCTATTAAAACCATAAGTTTGAATTTTTTCCCGCCAATTCCAAATAGGAATTTCGTTCAAATTTAAAATGTAGGTTTTAATTAGTATTTTACACAACATATATAAAATTTAGATAGATCAACCAGTAATTACGCCGTAAAAAAAAATAATGTGCATAATTTCCTATTAAAACCATAAGTTTGAATTTTTTTCCCGCCAATTCCAAATAGGAATTTCGTTCAAAATTAAAATGTAGGTTTTAATTAGTATTTTACACAACATATATAAAATTTAGATAGATCAACCAGTAATTACGCCGTAAAAAAAATAATGTGCATAATTTCCTATTAAAACCAAAAGTTTGAATTTTTTTCCCGCCAATTCCAAATAGGAATTTCGTTCAAAATTAAAATGTAGGGTTTAAATAGTATTTTACACAACATATATAAAATTTAGATAGATCAACCAGTAATTACGCCGTAAAAAAAAAATAATGTGCATAATTTTCTATTAAAACCATAAATTTGAATTTTTTTCCCGCCAATTCCAAATAGGAATTTCGTTCAAAATTAAAATGTATGGTTTAATTAGTATTTTACACAACATATATAAAATTTAGATAGAACAACCAGTAATTACGCCGTAAAAAAAAAAATGTGCATAATTTCCTATTAAAACCATAAGTTTGAATTTTTTCCCGCCAATTCCAAATAGGAATTTCGTTCAAATTTAAAATGTAGGTTTTAATTAGTATTTTACACAACATATATAAAATTTAGCCTTCCAAATATAAAATTTAGTATTCTGCCTGTTAGCACCATATTACTGTGTGCTTTTAAACTAAACCGTGTTTCAGAAGCAACCAGAAATGGTGAGCCATTCCTACCACGGCAAGGTCATAGCAGTAAAAATGGGAAGGGTTTTTTTTTTTAGTTATTTTTTTATTTTATCTTATTTTTTTTGTTTTTGTTTTTTTTTTTTTTTTTGCTTTTTTTGGTCATTTTTTTATGTTTTTCAGGAACCTATTGTCACATATTTGCCCACATCCCAAGTTTGTTTATGTACATCCTTTTCAATTTATTTACATAAGAGATGCAACGTTAAAGCAATCTCCTATTTATAATCCGAATGCATTTTTCTTTTTCAATAGTTATGTATATATTTCGTCAATATAAATAAAAGACACAGTAGCCAGTATGTCACAACTCCTCGAAATGACATTAATCTTGATGAGGCAATGAATGAGATATTCACAAGGTATAGTACGTTGCCTGGAAAAATTTTTGGATCACTTCAAGGATTTTGAAAATTATGATTTCTGGATAGGTTACCCCTATACCAATAGCATCATAGTTAATGAGGCAAATCACCAACGGAAGGTAGTGGCCAAACGCAATAATCTGCATTGTAAACTGTTTTGAAGTTCCCCACAACGTTAGATTACGCTTATCCTATTGTTTACTGATGTAGTCACCACCCGCTTCCTCCTTACTACTGTTCCTCAGAGACGGCAGTACCATCACCTATCCAGAGGTTAAATACAAAATACTTGAATCATTTATTTTCATTTTTAATAAACAAAATCATGTGCTAGAACTAACAGTAATTTTCTACGTTCCATTTCTTTTAAAAATATTTAAGTACAAAGTTAAAAAATTATTCATTTACAATAGAGTTACATTGTAAATTTGGGTTCTCAAAACTTCAACTATCAGTATGTATTTGCAATGTAAATAAATTCTACAGTGTATATATTTAGAAGCGTTTCTCTACAATATCAATTAACTTGAAAGAAGACATCAGGACTTATAAAACCAAATGCACGCAGCGCAGTCTTTTCTTCTAAATTCATCACCGTTGTCAACTGCTGGTGCTGAAGCAAGTTAAATTTTGACAATTTGGGCTCCATGTAAAATTGTGCATTCCCTCTTCATCAAAAATATAGTAGCTTTCACATAATAGGAATGAATTATTTAAATTCTACAGAAATTCTTTTCCTATTCTATTTGTAACAGTCACAATATCTCTAAACATCAATTATGTTCAAAGCTTAAAATTTTTCACATGAAATTGTGAAACTAAACTTAATTCGATAAGTGACAACATCAATTATAAAGAAAATACTATAAGTAATATGTACATTTGAGATGCGATTCTCTACGATATTAATCAACTTTAAAGAAGACATCAGGACTTATAAAACCAAAAGCACGCAGCGCAGTCTCTTTCTTAAAACCTTATCACCATTGTCATCTGCTGAAGCATGCTACATTTTGACAATCTGGGCTCCATGTATAATGGAGCATTCCCTCTTCATCAAAAGTGTAGCAGATTTTACATAGGAATGCAGAATGTATAATGTACAGAGATTCTCTGCCTATTCTAATTGTGATAGTCAAAAATAATTCTAAACATCAATTATGTACAAAACTTAAAATTTTTCACTTGAAATTGTGAAATTAAACGTAAAACGATAAATAGCAACATCAATTATAAAGAAAATACTATAAGTAATATGTACATTTGAGATGCGATTTTCTACAATATTAATCAACTTGAAAGAAGCCATCAGGACTTATAAAACCAAATGCATGCAACGCAGCATTTTTCTTCAAACTTCATCACCATTGTCAACTGCTGAAGCATGCTAAATTTTGACAATTTGGGCTCCATGTAAAATGGAGCATTCCCTCTTCATCAAAAGTGTAGCAGCTTTGAAATAGGAATGCAGTGTATGCTTTAATGTACAGAGATGCTCTGCTTGTTGTTACAAATATATAATATATATATTATATATATATATATATACAGAGTGTTCCACAATTCGTGTCCCAAATGTAACTCGTATAATGGAATTGCAAAAGTGCTCGTAGAAACTTCAAATTTCGTACAGTGGTAGTAGAGTGTCCTTTGTTTTGTGTTCTGGCAGTGAAAATTTTTTCCCACCCTTATTTCACCCCTTCTGGGGGGTGCGTTCCCGTTCTTTATCAAAACCTTATGGGCTTACAATGTTAATGAAAATGAAAAATTTTCGAATTTCAGTCTGAAAATTTCCAACTATGGGTTTTCGAGTATGAGAAAAACAGTGATGACCTTATTTTTTTTCTGCCATTGACCTTTCACCCCTCGCAGGGGTCAATGTTGACCCCTAGAATGACTTTTTTTTTAATTCTCCGAATTTGTTGAAATTAATATGATTTTATGGGTTATCGACGATGAAAAAACCCATGAAAACACTTGCGAGTTGATAAAATTGACCCTTGACCCTCGCAGGGGTCAGTAGTGACCCCTAGAATGACCTTTTTAAAATTCTCCGTTTTCAATGAAATTGATATGCCTCTATGGGTTGTCGAGGATGACAAAACCCATGAAAACATTTGCGAATTGATAAAATTGACCCTTGACCCTTGCAGGGGTCAGTAGTGACCCCTAGAATGACCTTTTTAAAATTCTCCGAATTTGTTGAAATTGATATGCCTCTATGGGTTGTCGAGGATGACAAAACCCATGAAAATACTTACGAATTGATAAAATTGACCCTTGACCCTCATAGGAGTCAGTGGTGACCCTTGATAGGATATTTTTAAAATTCTCCGAATTAGTTGAAATTGATATGCCTCTATATATGGGTTGTCGAGGTTGACAAAACCCATGAAAATATCTGTGAATTGATAAAATTGACCCTTAACCCTCGTAGGGGTCAGTGGTGACCCTTTTGGAAGGATATTTTTAAAATTCTCCGAATTTGTTGAAATTGATATGCCTCTATGGGCTGTCGAGGATGACAAAACCCATGGAAATACTTGCAAAGTAATAAAATTGAACCTTGACCCCTTGTAAGGGTCAGTGGTGTACCCTAGTTAAAATTTTCCGAATTAGTTGAAATTGATATACCTCTATGGGTTATCGAGGATGAGAAAGCTAATGAAAACACTTGCGAGTAAATTAAAATAATTATTGACCTCGCAGGGGTCACTGCATGGTGAGCCTTGAAATTAATTTTTCCACATTCTCTCAATTTCATTGAATTTGATATGCATCTATCGTTTATTGATAATGGAAAAACCCATGAAAACATTTGCAAATTCACCAAATTTTTTGTTGACCTCGCAGGGGTCACTGGTGTCCCTTGAAATTAATTTTTCCGAATTTTCTCAATTTTATCGAATTTTATATGCCTCTATGGGTTGTTGAGACACATAAAATTAATGAAGATATTTTCAAGTTGGTTTACTTAATTCATTAATGACCCCGCAAGGGTCACTGGTGGCCTCTAGATTTTGAATAAATTTTGAATTATTGTTTTATTAATATCATTATTAAAACAATTTAAGTGGACCAGTCAAAATTGGAGAATACTGAGTCAGCCACTGTCACATGGGGTTCGATTAATTTTTTGCTAAATTTTCAGTGGTATATGACTCCAGTAGGAAAGTTGAAATTTGGCACACAGAAAGCCAAGGGTTGTAAGTTTCAAGGATATTTTTGTTGATTATTATTATTATTATTATTTTTTTTTTTTAAATTTTCTCTCAACTGTTTGGCAGGTGGATTCACGATTTGCATTTATTCCTTGTGGGATTTCCATGTTAAATTAAGTTGATCTGATAGATTTTCTTGCCGATCTCCACCAAACCACCAAAATTCGTATTTAAAGGTTTCAGAGTATGCGAGGTCAACAATAAATTTGATGAATTTGCAAATGTTTTCATGGGTTTTTCCATTCTCAATAACCGATAGATGCATATCAAATTTAATGAAATTGAGAGAATGTGGAAAAATTAATTTCAAGGCTCACCATGCAGTGACCCCTGCTAGGTCAATAATTATTTTAATTAACTCGCAAGTGTTTTCATTAGCTTTCTCATCCTCGATAACCCATAGAGGTATATCAATTTAAACTAATTCGGAAAATTTTAACTAGGTTACACCACTGACCCTTACAAGGGGTCAAGGGTCAATTTTATTAATTCGCAAGTATTTTCATGGGTTTTGTCATCCTCGACAACCCATAGAGGCATATCAATTTCAACAAATTCAGAGAATTTTAAAAATATCCTATCAAGGGTCACCACTGACTCCTATGAGGGTCAAGGGTCAATTTTATCAATTCGTAAGTATTTTCATGGGTTTTGTCATCCTCGACAACCCATAGAGGCATATCAATTTCAACAAATTCGGAGAATTTTAAAAAGGTCATTCTAGGGGTCACTACTGACCCCTGCAAGGGTCAAGGGTCAATTTTATCAATTCGCAAATGTTTTCATGGGTTTTGTCATCCTCGACAACCCATAGAGGCATATCAATTTCATTGAAAACGGAGAATTTTAAAAAGGTCATTCTAGGGGTCACTACTGACCCCTGCGAGGGTCAAGGGTCAATTTTATCAACTCGCAAGTGTTTTCATGGGTTTTTACATCGTCGATAACCCACAAAATCATATCAATTTCAACAAATTCGGAGAATTAAAAAAAAGTCATTCTAGGGGTCAACATTGACCCCTGCGAGGGGTGAAAGGTCAATGGCAGAAAAAAATAAGGTCATCACTGTTTTTCTCATACTCGAAAACCCCTAGTTGGAAATTTTCAGACTGAAATTCGAAAATTTTTCATTTTCATTAACATTGTAAGCCCATAAGGTTTTGATAAAGAACGGGAACGCACCCCCCAGAAGGGGTGAAATAAGGGTGGGAAAAAATTTTCACTGCCAGAACACAAAACAAAGGACCCTCTACTATTACTGTACGAAATTTGAATGTCTACGAGCACTTTTGCAATTCCATTTTACGAGTTACATTTGGGACACGAATTGTGGAACACTCTGTATATATATATATATATATATATATATATATATATATATATATATATATATATATATATTTATTATATATAACTTGTAAATGAAGGTGATATTACTCATTCAGGATCACTCCGGTTCTACCTACTTAATTTAAAAGGTTAAAAAAGGAAATAAGGGCGTGTATAAGGCAAGTATTAATAATATTTATAACAAGAAAAAGAAAGCGTCATTCATAGGAAAAACTGGTCTGAAAATACGGGATCACGAAATAGAGTTTCTGAAAACTACATGTTCATTCTGCGCACTACATTTTTTTTTAAAAAAAAGGTGAAATCAGAATATAAAAAATGGGTCATGAGTTACTTTTTTTCCAGACGCGTTCTAGCCAATCTTAATGACTTGGTGCAAGCTCATAACGTTACATATAAATTTTATATGTATTTATAGGCTAATAATATCATATAGATTTTTTCGGAATTTTTCCATGTGATAATACGGGCAAAAATTTAATTTCTTTGTGTCTTTCATTTATTTTTAGAGACATAAATAAATATTTAATAAATTATTTATATATATATGTGTTGGTGAGTGGGTATTCAATTTTAATTGCAAAAAGGTCTACACAGAAAAACGAATAAAAATGATAAAGTAATTTGTTAAGTATCACAAAAATTTTAAAAGAAAAAGAATAAACTTTCTTAATAATTCTCACTGTTTTATGATATAAATTATTCTGCCATATACATCCACCTTGTTTCTAAAAAACAATTTTTAAAAACAGTTAAACCACTTTGGATGATGTCGGGAGGAGTTCCAAAAAAAAAACATTTTGCTTTATAGATGGTTTTATCTCTCTGATTGCTATTTGTCAGTCTTGTGGCATGATTAATTATTTATTTTCCTTTTTGGTGGGGTTCTGCATGAAGGGCAATAAAAATCTTCAGATGCTGGGATAAGGTCGATTTGACTACGTTTCAAATGGAACTTTTGATTGCATTGTCGATCCTTTGCATCTATATTTTATTGCATCAGGATCATTGCATTTTGTTCCTAATGATCATAGCACCTTCCCATGTTATGAAGGAAAAACTCAGCTAACGCAACAAAATATGAAATCGTTCTCTTGTATGGAGCAGGTGCAGTTTCATGTATAAGATTTGTTATACGTTGCATATATTTTTGTTGATGCATTAATGACTGCATTCTGCATTCTCGCTACATGTGTTGCAAATTCTATACACACTTCCCTGCTAACTTGTGCCTGGAGAAGTTCATGCATAATCCAACGTCTTGCATGCTTCATGTCTGCCTGGTTAAATCTAAGATTCGAGCCAGAGCAAATAATATGACTCCAAATCACCACATGAATTCCACAATCAACGCTTGATCCTTGCTGAACGATGTCTTTGGGGAAATAAATTTTCCAATCTCTTTTCCAATTGATAAGACATGAAAATATAAGAAGATGAGCATGATATAGAATTTTTTTACATGTTTCAGGTATTGAATTCCATGTGCTTTGTAATTTTCTTTATCAAAGAGTGAATCAATGCATGTTATGTATTTATTTTGAATATCAACAACAAAAAGAATCCAGTGACCCCCATTTGCATTAACAGGAATTATACCCTACATTTCAATTTTGAACGAAATCCCTATATGGGATTGGCGGGAAAAAATTTTTAAACTTATGGTTTTAATAGGAAATTATGCACATTATTTTTTTTACGGTGTAATTACTCATTGATCTATCTTAATTTTATATATGTTGTGTAAAATACTAATAAAACCCTATATTTTAATTTTGAATGAAATTCCTATTTGGAATTGGCGGGAAAAAATTTAAACTTATGGTTTTAATAGGAAATTATGCACATTATTTTTTTTACGGTGTAATTACTGGTTGATCTTTCTAAATTTTATATATGTTGTGTTAAATCCTAATTATACCCTATGTTTTAATTTTGAACGAAATTCCTATTTGGAATTGGCGGGAAAAAAATTTAAACTTATGGTTTTAATAGGAAATTATGTACATTATTTTTTTTACGGTGTAATTACTGGTTGATCTATCTAAATTTTATATATGTTGTGTTTAATCCAAATTAAACCCTATATTTTAATTTTGAACGAAATTCCTATTTGGAATTGGCGGGAAAAAATTTTTAAACTTATGGTTTTAATAGGAAATTATGCACAATATTTTTTTACGGTGTAATTACTGGTTGATCTATCTAAATTTTATATATGTTGTGTTAAATCCAAATTAAACCTTATATTTTAATTTTGAACGAAATTCCTATTTGGAATTGGCGGGAAAAAAATTTAAACTAATGTTTTTAATAGGAAATTATGCACATTATTTTTTTTGCGGTGTAATTACTGGTTGATCTATCTTAATTTTATATATGTTGTGTTAAATCCTAATTAAACCCTATATTTTAATTTTGAACGAAATTCCTATTTGGAATTGGCGGGAAAAAAATTTTAAACTTATGGTTTTAATAGGAAATTATGCACAATATTTTTTTACGGTGTAATTACTGGTTGATCTATCTAAATTTTATATATGTTGTGTTAAATCCAAATTAAACCCTATATTTTAATTTTGAACGAAATTCCTATTTGGAATTGGCGGGAAAAAAATTTTAAACTTATGGTTTTAATAGGAAATTATGCACAATATTTTTTTACGGTGTAATTACTGGTTGATCTATCTAAATTTTATATATGTTGTGTTAAATCCTAATTAAACCCTATATTTTAATTTTGAACGAAATTCCTATTTGGAATTGGCGGGAAAAAAATTTAAACTTATGGTTTTAATAGAAAATTATGCACAATATTTTTTTACGGTGTAATTACTGGTTGATCTATCTAAATTTTATATATGTTGTGTTAAATCCAAATTAAACCTTATATTTTAATTTTGAACGAAATTCCTATTTGGAATTGGCGGGAAAAAAATTTAAACTAATGTTTTTAATAGGAAATTATGCACATTATTTTTTTTGCGGTGTAATTACTGGTTGATCTATCTTAATTTTATATATGTTGTGTTAAATCCTAATTAAACCCTATATTTTAATTTTGAACGAAATTCCTATTTGGAATTGGCGGGAAAAAAATTTTAAACTTATGGTTTTAATAGGAAATTATGCACAATATTTTTTTACGGTGTAATTACTGGTTGATCTATCTAAATTTTATATATGTTGTGTTAAATCCAAATTAAACCCTATATTTTAATTTTGAACGAAATTCCTATTTGGAATTGGCGGGAAAAAAATTTTAAACTTATGGTTTTAATAGGAAATTATGCACAATATTTTTTTACGGTGTAATTACTGGTTGATCTATCTAAATTTTATATATGTTGTGTTAAATCCAAATTAAACCCTATATTTTAATTTTGATCGAAATTCCTATTTGGAATTGGCGGGAAAAAAATTTAAACTAATGGTTTTAATAGGAAATTATGCACATTATTTTTTTTACGGTGTAATTACTGGTTAATCTATCTAAATTTTATATATGTTGTGTTAAATCCTAATTAAACCCTATATTTTAATTTTGAACGAAATTCCTATTTGGAATTGGCGGGAAAAAAATTTTAACTTATGGTTTTAATAGAAAATTATGTACATTATTTTTTTAACGGTGTAATTACTGGTTGATCTATCTAAATTTTATATATGTTGTGTAAAATACTAATAAAACCCTATATTTTAATTTTGAACGAAATTCCTATTTGGAATTGGCGTGAAAAAAATTTTAAACTTATGGTTTTAATAGGAAATTATGTACATTATTTTTTTTACGGTGTAATTACTGGTTGATCTATCTAAATTTTATATATGTTGTGTTAAATCCTAATTAAACCCTATGTTTTAATTTTGAACGAAATTCCTATTTGGAATTGGCGGGAAAAAAATTTAAACTTTTGGTGTTAATTGAAATGAGGCACATTATTTTTTTACGGTGTAATTACTGGTTGATCTATCTAAATTTTATATATGTTGTGTTAAATCCAAATTAAACCCTATATTTTAATTTTGATCGAAATTCCTATTTGGAATTGGCGGGAAAAAAATTTAAACTAATGGTTTTAATAGGAAATTATGCACATTATTTTTTTTACGGTGTAATTACTGGTTAATCTATCTAAATTTTATATATGTTGTGTTAAATCCTAATTAAACCCTATATTTTAATTTTGAACGAAATTCCTATTTGGAATTGGCGGGAAAAAAATTTTAACTTATGGTTTTAATAGAAAATTATGTACATTATTTTTTTAACGGTGTAATTACTGGTTGATCTATCTAAATTTTATATATGTTGTGTAAAATACTAATAAAACCCTATATTTTAATTTTGAACGAAATTCCTATTTGGAATTGGCGTGAAAAAAATTTTAAACTTATGGTTTTAATAGGAAATTATGTACATTATTTTTTTTACGGTGTAATTACTGGTTGATCTATCTAAATTTTATATATGTTGTGTTTAATCCAAATTAAACCCTATATTTTAATTTTGAACGAAATTCCTATTTGGAATTGGCGGGAAAAAATTTTTAAACTTATGGTTTTAATAGGAAATTATGCACAATATTTTTTTACGGTGTAATTACTGGTTGATCTATCTAAATTTTATATATGTTGTGTTAAATCCAAATTAAACCTTATATTTTAATTTTGAACGAAATTCCTATTTGGAATTGGCGGGAAAAAAATTTAAACTAATGTTTTTAATAGGAAATTATGCACATTATTTTTTTTGCGGTGTAATTACTGGTTGATCTATCTTAATTTTATATATGTTGTGTTAAATCCTAATTAAACCCTATATTTTAATTTTGAACGAAATTCCTATTTGGAATTGGCGGGAAAAAAATTTAAACTTATGGTTTTAATAGAAAATTATGTACATTATTTTTTTTACGGTGTAATTACTGGTTGATCTATCTAAATTTTATATATGTTGTGTTAAATCCTAATTAAACCCTATGTTTTAATTTTGAACGAAATTCCTATTTGGAATTGGCGGGAAAAAAATTTAAACTTTTGGTGTTAATTGAAATGAGGCACATTATTTTTTTACGGTGTAATTACTGGTTGATCTATCTAAATTTTATATATGTTGTGTTAAATCCAAATTAAACCCTATATTTTAATTTTGAACGAAATTCCTATTTGGAATTGGCGGGAAAAAAATTTTAAACTTATGGTTTTAATAGGAAATTATGCACAATATTTTTTTACGGTGTAAATACTGGTTGATCTATCTAAATTTTATATATGTTGTGTTAAATCCTAATTAAACCCTATATTTTAATTTTGAACGAAATTCCTATTTGGAATTGGCGGGAAAAAAATTTTAACTTATGGTTTTAATAGAAAATTATGTACATTATTTTTTTAACGGTGTAATTACTGGTTGATCTATCTAAATTTTATATATGTTGTGTAAAATACTAATAAAACCCTATACTTTAATTTTGAACGAAATTCCTATTTGGAATTGGCGGGAAAAAAATTTTAAACTTATGGTTTTAATAGGAAATTATGTACATTATTTTTTTTACGGTGTAATTACTGGTTGATCTATCTAAATTTTATATATGTTGTGTTAAATCCAAATTAAACCCTATATTTTAATTTTGAACGAAATTCCTATTTGGAATTGGCGGGAAAATTTTTTTAAACTTATGGTTTTAATAGGAAATTATGCGCAATATTTTTTTACGGTGTAATTACTGGTTGATCTATCTAAATTTTATATATGTTGTGTTAAATCCAAATTAAACCCTATATTTTAATTTTGAACGAAATTCCTATTTGGAATTGGCGGGAAAAAAATTTAAACTAATGGTTTTAATAGGAAATTATGCACATTATTTTTTTTACGGTGTAATTACTGGTTGATCTATCTTAATTTTATATATGTTGTGTTAAATCCTAATTAAACCCTATATTTTAATTTTGAACGAAATTCCTATTTGGAATTGGCGGGAAAAAAATTTAAACTTATGGTTTTAATAGAAAATTATGTACATTATTTTTTTAACGGTGTAATTACTGGTTGATCTATCTAAATTTTATATATGTTGTGTAAAATACTAATAAAACCCTATATTTTAATTTTGAACGAAATTCCTATTTGGAATTGGCGGGAAAAAAATTTTAAACTTATGGTTTTAATAGGAAATTATGTACATTATTTTTTTTACGGTGTAATTACTGGTTGATCTATCTAAATTTTATATATGTTGTGTTAAATCCAAATTAAACCCTATATTTTAATTTTGAACGAAATTCCTATTTGGAATTGGCGGGAAAATTTTTTTAAACTTATGGTTTTAATAGGAAATTATGCGCAATATTTTTTTACGGTGTAATTACTGGTTGATCTATCTAAATTTTATATATGTTGTGTTAAATCCAAATTAAACCCTATATTTTAATTTTGAACGAATTTCCTATTTGGAATTGGCGGGAAAAAAATTTAAACTAATGGTTTTAATAGGAAATTATGCACATTATTTTTTTTACGGTGTAATTACTGGTTGATCTATCTTAATTTTATATATGTTGTGTTAAATCCTAATTAAACCCTATATTTTAATTTTGAACGAAATTCCTATTTGGAATTGGCGGGAAAAAAATTTAAACTTATGGTTTTAATAGAAAATTATGTACATTATTTTTTTAACGGTGTAATTACTGGTTGATCTATCTAAATTTTATATATGTTGTGTAAAATACTAATAAAACCCTATATTTTAATTTTGAACGAAATTCCTATTTGGAATTGGCGGGAAAAAAATTTTAAACTTATGGTTTTAATAGGAAATTATGTACATTATTTTTTTTACGGTGTAATTACTGGTTGATCTATCTAAATTTTATATATGTTGTGTTAAATCCTAATTAAACCCTATATTTTAATTTTGAACGAAATTCCTATTTGGAATTGGCGGGAAAAAAATTTAAACTTATGGTTTTAATAGAAAATTATGTACATTATTTTTTTTACGGTGTAATTACTGGTTGATCTATCTAAATTTTATATATGTTGTGTTAAATCCTAATTAAACCCTATGTTTTAATTTTGAACGAAATTCCTATTTGGAATTGGCGGGAAAAAAATTTAAACTTTTGGTGTTAATTGAAATGAGGCACATTATTTTTTTACGGTGTAATTACTGGTTGATCTATCTAAATTTTATATATGTTGTGTTAAATCCAAATTAAACCCTATATTTTAATTTTGATCGAAATTCCTATTTGGAATTGGCGGGAAAAAAATTTAAACTAATGGTTTTAATAGGAAATTATGCACATTATTTTTTTTACGGTGTAATTACTGGTTAATCTATCTAAATTTTATATATGTTGTGTTAAATCCTAATTAAACCCTATATTTTAATTTTGAACGAAATTCCTATTTGGAATTGGCGGGAAAAAAATTTTAACTTATGGTTTTAATAGAAAATTATGTACATTATTTTTTTAACGGTGTAATTACTGGTTGATCTATCTAAATTTTATATATGTTGTGTAAAATACTAATAAAACCCTATATTTTAATTTTGAACGAAATTCCTATTTGGAATTGGCGTGAAAAAAATTTTAAACTTATGGTTTTAATAGGAAATTATGTACATTATTTTTTTTACGGTGTAATTACTGGTTGATCTATCTAAATTTTATATATGTTGTGTTTAATCCAAATTAAACCCTATATTTTAATTTTGAACGAAATTCCTATTTGGAATTGGCGGGAAAAAATTTTTAAACTTATGGTTTTAATAGGAAATTATGCACAATATTTTTTTACGGTGTAATTACTGGTTGATCTATCTAAATTTTATATATGTTGTGTTAAATCCAAATTAAACCTTATATTTTAATTTTGAACGAAATTCCTATTTGGAATTGGCGGGAAAAAAATTTAAACTAATGTTTTTAATAGGAAATTATGCACATTATTTTTTTTGCGGTGTAATTACTGGTTGATCTATCTTAATTTTATATATGTTGTGTTAAATCCTAATTAAACCCTATATTTTAATTTTGAACGAAATTCCTATTTGGAATTGGCGGGAAAAAAATTTAAACTTATGGTTTTAATAGAAAATTATGTACATTATTTTTTTTACGGTGTAATTACTGGTTGATCTATCTAAATTTTATATATGTTGTGTTAAATCCTAATTAAACCCTATGTTTTAATTTTGAACGAAATTCCTATTTGGAATTGGCGGGAAAAAAATTTAAACTTTTGGTGTTAATTGAAATGAGGCACATTATTTTTTTACGGTGTAATTACTGGTTGATCTATCTAAATTTTATATATGTTGTGTTAAATCCAAATTAAACCCTATATTTTAATTTTGAACGAAATTCCTATTTGGAATTGGCGGGAAAAAAATTTTAAACTTATGGTTTTAATAGGAAATTATGCACAATATTTTTTTACGGTGTAAATACTGGTTGATCTATCTAAATTTTATATATGTTGTGTTAAATCCTAATTAAACCCTATATTTTAATTTTGAACGAAATTCCTATTTGGAATTGGCGGGAAAAAAATTTTAACTTATGGTTTTAATAGAAAATTATGTACATTATTTTTTTAACGGTGTAATTACTGGTTGATCTATCTAAATTTTATATATGTTGTGTAAAATACTAATAAAACCCTATACTTTAATTTTGAACGAAATTCCTATTTGGAATTGGCGGGAAAAAAATTTTAAACTTATGGTTTTAATAGGAAATTATGTACATTATTTTTTTTACGGTGTAATTACTGGTTGATCTATCTAAATTTTATATATGTTGTGTTAAATCCAAATTAAACCCTATATTTTAATTTTGAACGAAATTCCTATTTGGAATTGGCGGGAAAATTTTTTTAAACTTATGGTTTTAATAGGAAATTATGCGCAATATTTTTTTACGGTGTAATTACTGGTTGATCTATCTAAATTTTATATATGTTGTGTTAAATCCAAATTAAACCCTATATTTTAATTTTGAACGAAATTCCTATTTGGAATTGGCGGGAAAAAAATTTAAACTAATGGTTTTAATAGGAAATTATGCACATTATTTTTTTTACGGTGTAATTACTGGTTGATCTATCTTAATTTTATATATGTTGTGTTAAATCCTAATTAAACCCTATATTTTAATTTTGAACGAAATTCCTATTTGGAATTGGCGGGAAAAAAATTTAAACTTATGGTTTTAATAGAAAATTATGTACATTATTTTTTTAACGGTGTAATTACTGGTTGATCTATCTAAATTTTATATATGTTGTGTAAAATACTAATAAAACCCTATATTTTAATTTTGAACGAAATTCCTATTTGGAATTGGCGTGAAAAAAATTTTAAACTTATGGTTTTAATAGGAAATTATGTACATTATTTTTTTTACGGTGTAATTACTGGTTGATCTATCTAAATTTTATATATGTTGTGTTTAATCCAAATTAAACCCTATATTTTAATTTTGAACGAAATTCCTATTTGGAATTGGCGGGAAAAAATTTTTAAACTTATGGTTTTAATAGGAAATTATGCACAATATTTTTTTACGGTGTAATTACTGGTTGATCTATCTAAATTTTATATATGTTGTGTTAAATCCAAATTAAACCTTATATTTTAATTTTGAACGAAATTCCTATTTGGAATTGGCGGGAAAAAAATTTAAACTAATGTTTTTAATAGGAAATTATGCACATTATTTTTTTTGCGGTGTAATTACTGGTTGATCTATCTTAATTTTATATATGTTGTGTTAAATCCTAATTAAACCCTATATTTTAATTTTGAACGAAATTCCTATTTGGAATTGGCGGGAAAAAAATTTAAACTTATGGTTTTAATAGAAAATTATGTACATTATTTTTTTTACGGTGTAATTACTGGTTGATCTATCTAAATTTTATATATGTTGTGTTAAATCCTAATTAAACCCTATGTTTTAATTTTGAACGAAATTCCTATTTGGAATTGGCGGGAAAAAAATTTAAACTTTTGGTGTTAATTGAAATGAGGCACATTATTTTTTTACGGTGTAATTACTGGTTGATCTATCTAAATTTTATATATGTTGTGTTAAATCCAAATTAAACCCTATATTTTAATTTTGAACGAAATTCCTATTTGGAATTGGCGGGAAAAAAATTTTAAACTTATGGTTTTAATAGGAAATTATGCACAATATTTTTTTACGGTGTAAATACTGGTTGATCTATCTAAATTTTATATATGTTGTGTTAAATCCTAATTAAACCCTATATTTTAATTTTGAACGAAATTCCTATTTGGAATTGGCGGGAAAAAAATTTTAACTTATGGTTTTAATAGAAAATTATGTACATTATTTTTTTAACGGTGTAATTACTGGTTGATCTATCTAAATTTTATATATGTTGTGTAAAATACTAATAAAACCCTATACTTTAATTTTGAACGAAATTCCTATTTGGAATTGGCGGGAAAAAAATTTTAAACTTATGGTTTTAATAGGAAATTATGTACATTATTTTTTTTACGGTGTAATTACTGGTTGATCTATCTAAATTTTATATATGTTGTGTTAAATCCAAATTAAACCCTATATTTTAATTTTGAACGAAATTCCTATTTGGAATTGGCGGGAAAATTTTTTTAAACTTATGGTTTTAATAGGAAATTATGCGCAATATTTTTTTACGGTGTAATTACTGGTTGATCTATCTAAATTTTATATATGTTGTGTTAAATCCAAATTAAACCCTATATTTTAATTTTGAACGAAATTCCTATTTGGAATTGGCGGGAAAAAAATTTAAACTAATGGTTTTAATAGGAAATTATGCACATTATTTTTTTTACGGTGTAATTACTGGTTGATCTATCTTAATTTTATATATGTTGTGTTAAATCCTAATTAAACCCTATATTTTAATTTTGAACGAAATTCCTATTTGGAATTGGCGGGAAAAAAATTTAAACTTATGGTTTTAATAGAAAATTATGTACATTATTTTTTTAACGGTGTAATTACTGGTTGATCTATCTAAATTTTATATATGTTGTGTAAAATACTAATAAAACCCTATATTTTAATTTTGAACGAAATTCCTATTTGGAATTGGCGGGAAAAAAATTTTAAACTTATGGTTTTAATAGGAAATTATGTACATTATTTTTTTTACGGTGTAATTACTGGTTGATCTATCTAAATTTTATATATGTTGTGTTAAATACTAATTCAAACTTATATTTTAATTTTGAACGAAATTCCTATTTGGAATTGGCGGGAAAAAAATTTAAACTTATGGTTTTAATAGGAAATTATGTACATTATTTTTTTTACGGTGTAATTACTGGTTGATCTATCTAAATTTTATATATGTTGTGTTAAATCCTAATTAAACCCTATGTTTTAATTTTGAACGAAATTCCTATTTGGAATTGGCGGGAAAAAAATTTAAACTTTTGGTGTTAATTGAAATGAGGCACATTATTTTTTTACGGTGTAATTACTGGTTGATCTATCTAAATTTTATATATGTTGTGTTAAATCCAAATTAAACCCTATATTTTAATTTTGATCGAAATTCCTATTTGGAATTGGCGGGAAAAAAATTTAAACTAATGGTTTTAATAGGAAATTATGCACATTATTTTTTTTACGGTGTAATTACTGGTTAATCTATCTAAATTTTATATATGTTGTGTTAAATCCTAATTAAACCCTATATTTTAATTTTGAACGAAATTCCTATTTGGAATTGGCGGGAAAAAAATTTTAACTTATGGTTTTAATAGAAAATTATGTACATTATTTTTTTAACGGTGTAATTACTGGTTGATCTATCTAAATTTTATATATGTTGTGTAAAATACTAATAAAACCCTATATTTTAATTTTGAACGAAATTCCTATTTGGAATTGGCGTGAAAAAAATTTTAAACTTATGGTTTTAATAGGAAATTATGTACATTATTTTTTTTACGGTGTAATTACTGGTTGATCTATCTAAATTTTATATATGTTGTGTTTAATCCAAATTAAACCCTATATTTTAATTTTGAACGAAATTCCTATTTGGAATTGGCGGGAAAAAATTTTTAAACTTATGGTTTTAATAGGAAATTATGCACAATATTTTTTTACGGTGTAATTACTGGTTGATCTATCTAAATTTTATATATGTTGTGTTAAATCCAAATTAAACCTTATATTTTAATTTTGAACGAAATTCCTATTTGGAATTGGCGGGAAAAAAATTTAAACTAATGTTTTTAATAGGAAATTATGCACATTATTTTTTTTGCGGTGTAATTACTGGTTGATCTATCTTAATTTTATATATGTTGTGTTAAATCCTAATTAAACCCTATATTTTAATTTTGAACGAAATTCCTATTTGGAATTGGCGGGAAAAAAATTTAAACTTATGGTTTTAATAGAAAATTATGTACATTATTTTTTTTACGGTGTAATTACTGGTTGATCTATCTAAATTTTATATATGTTGTGTTAAATCCTAATTAAACCCTATGTTTTAATTTTGAACGAAATTCCTATTTGGAATTGGCGGGAAAAAAATTTAAACTTTTGGTGTTAATTGAAATGAGGCACATTATTTTTTTACGGTGTAATTACTGGTTGATCTATCTAAATTTTATATATGTTGTGTTAAATCCAAATTAAACCCTATATTTTAATTTTGAACGAAATTCCTATTTGGAATTGGCGGGAAAAAAATTTTAAACTTATGGTTTTAATAGGAAATTATGCACAATATTTTTTTACGGTGTAAATACTGGTTGATCTATCTAAATTTTATATATGTTGTGTTAAATCCTAATTAAACCCTATATTTTAATTTTGAACGAAATTCCTATTTGGAATTGGCGGGAAAAAAATTTTAACTTATGGTTTTAATAGAAAATTATGTACATTATTTTTTTAACGGTGTAATTACTGGTTGATCTATCTAAATTTTATATATGTTGTGTAAAATACTAATAAAACCCTATACTTTAATTTTGAACGAAATTCCTATTTGGAATTGGCGGGAAAAAAATTTTAAACTTATGGTTTTAATAGGAAATTATGTACATTATTTTTTTTACGGTGTAATTACTGGTTGATCTATCTAAATTTTATATATGTTGTGTTAAATCCAAATTAAACCCTATATTTTAATTTTGAACGAAATTCCTATTTGGAATTGGCGGGAAAATTTTTTTAAACTTATGGTTTTAATAGGAAATTATGCGCAATATTTTTTTACGGTGTAATTACTGGTTGATCTATCTAAATTTTATATATGTTGTGTTAAATCCAAATTAAACCCTATATTTTAATTTTGAACGAAATTCCTATTTGGAATTGGCGGGAAAAAAATTTAAACTAATGGTTTTAATAGGAAATTATGCACATTATTTTTTTTACGGTGTAATTACTGGTTGATCTATCTTAATTTTATATATGTTGTGTTAAATCCTAATTAAACCCTATATTTTAATTTTGAACGAAATTCCTATTTGGAATTGGCGGGAAAAAAATTTAAACTTATGGTTTTAATAGAAAATTATGTACATTATTTTTTTAACGGTGTAATTACTGGTTGATCTATCTAAATTTTATATATGTTGTGTAAAATACTAATAAAACCCTATATTTTAATTTTGAACGAAATTCCTATTTGGAATTGGCGGGAAAAAAATTTTAAACTTATGGTTTTAATAGGAAATTATGTACATTATTTTTTTTACGGTGTAATTACTGGTTGATCTATCTAAATTTTATATATGTTGTGTTAAATACTAATTCAAACTTATATTTTAATTTTGAACGAAATTCCTATTTGGAATTGGCGGGAAAAAAATTTAAACTTATGGTTTTAATAGGAAATTATGTACATTATTTTTTTTACGGTGTAATTACTGGTTGATCTATCTA
Organism: Siphlonurus alternatus; assembly: GCA_949825025.1. NCBI lineage: Eukaryota > Metazoa > Arthropoda > Insecta > Ephemeroptera > Siphlonuridae > Siphlonurus > Siphlonurus alternatus. The sequence goes on along the minus strand of OX463782.1, from coordinate 11,123,413 downwards.
AATTTTATATATGTTGTGTTAAATACTAATTAAACCCTATATTTTAATTTTGAACGAAATTCCTATTTGGAATTAGCGGGAAAAAAATTCAAACCTTTGATCTTTATAAAAATTGTTGCAAATTATATATTTTCCAGTGTAATTAATGGATGCCCCATATGAAATTATTGTATGTCGTTCAAAATAGGCCTGGGACCATTTCATTTTAATTTAAAAGAAAATCGAAGAAAAGTTTAATCAGGAATGGCGGGATAATTAAAATATTAACTTTGCATGGTGTTCCATTAGAAATTTTGCAAAGTGTTTTTTGCGAAGATTTATCATTGTACTAAGTTATTAGAGCGATGTCCTTCTAATATCTTCTTATTTAACACAAGAAAGCTTATTGTTCACCTCCTTAATGTTTATATAGGGATTTTTTGTTTTACATGTTGGTACTGCAGTGTGGATGAGGATGTGGATGTGGATAACTTCAGTCCGGTCAGGATTCTTAGATTCTGGTGAATTAATTCATTTAGTTTTTTCATGTGCGAGACGTGCATATATATTTACATTTTGGCATTGCCATTTATATGTTTATCACTTTAAGTTTTATGAAGATCTATTTAATATACAATGTTATTTCCATGAAGTCTGAATTATTAATAGTGTCACATGGTCGTTGTTCTTGGTAGGCAGGATGCTACTATTATTTTGTACACACCATTTTCATCCTCGCAGTGTTTTGTTGAAGATAAAAGAAATTTTATATCATAGAAATGAATCAAATGAAACCAAAGATACACAGCTAGAATTAATAAAATTAAATTAGTCAATTAACTTACACCATAACTTTATCTTTATTTAATTAAATATCTCCATGAGATCGAGCTATAAAATTCAATATAATTTTATCATACGTACGAGATTCGTGAAATTCTGAAGTTCGGAAGAAACTATCCGCTCCCACAATGATGGAGTAAAGTCAACACATGGCCATGAGAAATGTGAGAATTAGGACCAGGGGAGTGCAACCAGCTTGCCATTCCTACAGCATGCTGCAGTTCTGGCTATTCTCCTCTAATCTCCAGAGACACAAACGTCCTGCATATGGTGATGGCATGTTATATAGATTATAGATAGATATATATTAATTATAATATATGATGATGGTCTCCTGCGGGCAAAGGTATTTAGGACTGACCTTCCTCAAACTGGGATTTAACATGGGTGGTATAAAAAACTCAAAATCTTTTGAATTAAAAAAAAATAGCCCCCTGATATTTTTTTTCTGCATATGCGCCTGGTCTTTTACACAGATAATTTGTATTTTATTATAATTTTATATTATATGAAAGCTCTCTGCTGTCTTTTCTGAAGATATAATAGACTTCAGTTATAGTTCTCTCTGCCATGCAATATTTTGACAATTAGATAGGAGCATGCAACTATATATAGGCGCCGACCGAAAGAGCGTGTGTAGTACTATAACAGACCCCATACTCCTGAAAATTTAAATTTAATTAACATGGGTAGAGGCACACTCCTTACTGTTAACCTTACGGGGTCATCAATTTTGTTCCGGTCCTTTTCTGCTTCAAGCTACCTCGGACGATGGATGTTTCCCACAATGCAATATCAGCTCGTCAGATTCTAACAACAAGAAAGACACATGCGATCAAAAAAGAGACCCGCCGGAGGGCTTGCCTCATTTTTTATAAAATTTCGGTGGTGTCCATCTTGTGGTTTGTGCAACAATAAAAAGTTCGTTCACTCCGCAACGGGACAAAAGCAGCTCTCAATATTATCATAAGCTCCAATGTTTTACCAATTTAATGACGATCACGAGAGTCATTAAAACTGGCACGAGAATAATAATAATAATAATAATAATAAAACATAATAATATAAACAGACATTATACGAATAAATGAGTAAACAAACAGAAAAAAAATAAAAGTTTCTTTAATAGTTTAAACGAAGATTCATTCCTTATTATAATATAGACAATATATATTTAAGTTCTCGAAATTGCTCATCCCTTTTCGTTGATGTTATATTGCTGCAATTCATGTGCAATTTATATTATAATGATACGAAGTATTTGTGTTTTACAAAATAGAAAATACAATATTTACAAAATAATTCATTCAATTTATGATTTTATAGTTATAAGAACCTTGATTCGTCATGGATAACGTGTGTTGTTTTTTTACCATCTTTTATAAATAAGAGATATTAGATAATTAGGTTGGAATAGATATAGTGTAAGTTGGTGTAAAAGTTTATATTTTATTATTTTTGTTATAAAATTTTTGTATTTTTTTTACTTTTAGCCATAATAAAAAAGTAAAGTTCATAAAATATTTGTCTACAAATTGACACGTCGTATTTACAGCATATATATTATACTATATAGTAGTGCATGTGACAATGGAGCGTTGATCAGATACGATATATACTATAAAACTATATGAACATGATCAGCATATATAAAATCGTTGTATAAAAATAAGTGCAAGAGAGTCGTATTTTAATGATTTTTTATACTATATATTAGATTTATATTATTACTATTATTAGTTATTAGTACTTTTTATTTTATTATTTGATCCAATACAGGTAGCCCTTTTAATGCCATGCATGACCTTAATTTTTTGTATTCCATCAGTTAGTATTAAATTAAAAATGAAAAAAAAAAACTATTCTAGTTTTTTTTCTTTAGTAAAAAAAAAGCTTAATTTTTTTATTTTAATGACAAGTCGGGTACAAAATCTTAATTCACATTAAAAAAAATAACATATGCCCATTATAATAAATGTAAAACTTGACATATAATATCGTCTATAATTCCATTATTATTATTTATTATTAGTATAATTTATTATATAATGTATGATAATATAATTCTCACACTCTCTACTGCGACCAAGTTTTTGATCTCTGCAGGCCACCTTGTTATACATTCGATGTAAATTATTATAGTTTTTTTTACCTGAAAGTATTATACATATATATATATATATAATACAGAAAGGTATATACGCAGGAAGCAATTTCTCAGAAGTAATTGATTATAATTAAGAGTGAGGCACCAATTTTATTATAACCTTCAAAATTATTATAATTTTATTAAGGTGATTTTTTTAAAGTACATCAAAACTCAGCCATTAGGAAAAAAAAAGTACTGGAAAGCCATTCAGCATCTAATATTTAAGTGTGTACTTCATGATGTCGATTATAGTAACCAGGACTTATTATAAATTACAAGGATCTCATCTTTTGTCGTCGTGTGTACTTGCATATATAATTAAACGACGGTACAAGAAAAGGCTGCAAAAAGCCGTTAAGTCCATAATATAATCTCGGTGTTACATGTCATTAGATTGAAATGGTCCAATTTAATGCTGTGTAAAACGTCTGAGTGGCTCGACCCGCCTCGGGCGATTCTGACACCACTTTGCTATGGGAAAATGTATCGTGGACGAGTCTAATAAAAAAAACTACCTTATAAAACAAGGTGAACGTAATTACTATACCTGCGTTTGATGGTGCTGCCATCTCGAGCAGGTAGCCAAGGTGGAGGCTGCACTATGTAAACATGATGGACAAACTACATGCATTTAACTGAACGTCCGTTCATGCATTAAGAGATCGAGCATGATAGAGACAATTTTTTATAAAAACATTTTTATTTTTTCCCACTATTTTCTAGAGTTAATTGGGGAACTTTAATTTATTTTTATTCATTATTATATAAGTATATAATATATACAAATAACATTTTATTATTATTATTATTTTTTTTACACCTCAATGAGCTGATGCTCGAGAAGAGGACAAATAAATTTCATTTCAAATTCAGTTTCATCAAAACCTTCAATAAATGCTCGAACATTTTAATTTGAAATTAAATCACTGGTTTGACGTGATGTCAGAGGCACGTAATATTTCGAAAAAGGTTCATATTCCAGAAACAAATTATTTATAAATATATTCAAATTTATAATAAACTAAGTATTTTTGTTACGGCCAAAATTTTAATGCATGCACTAAATACGTTTTATAGCTAGTATTTAATATATATATTTTTTTTTACACTGTATAAAATCATATTAATAATTACTAATTATTAATTAATAATATATGATTAAACGAATATATTTTACTATTTTTTTTCCAATATATATATATATATATATATATATATATATGCACTGCTGCATTTTGCTCAAATGATCTCATAAACAAATTAATCCAATATTCGAATTCTGCAGGATGATATATATGAACAATATAGAATTAATTTATAACTGCATGCTTTAGCTATTTTTAACTATTATACACTGCAGTCGTGAGATGTATATATAGCATTTAACTTTTATTAAGCTCAAATCACGCCTCATATACACAAAACACTAAATAATACAATGAATTTTAACTATTTTAAGTGACAGAGAGCAGCTATATCAGTCGACACCTCGATGTCAAAGTGAAAATATAATATATTATATATTATAATTCAATGCTTTTTTCGTACATTTTAATTAATCTATTCGGTAGAAAAAAAAAACACAAAAAAACTGTAGATCTGTATGTTGAAATATAATATATATTCAAATTAATAACTAACGTAAATTCAAAGCGATCTTGAATTTCGGAAATTCTAGAACGCTATGGTATATTATATTATAAATGCGCGATTTTATAATATTTATTATATAAATAAAAAGTTAATTGCATAATAATAATGTTCTCAGCTCGCGCATGCAGTTAGGCCGCGGTCAGCCCACCTTGCATGATCAAATTTTTCTCATATTATACATTATTGTAATTTTGTAATACATTCTTGAGATGCTAGAGCGTTGATCTAGAGACTGACTGTGAGTTATGCCCAAAGCAGCCCAAATAAATTTACCAATAATTTTATTATTAATATTATTATCCTGTTGTAGGTTGTAGGGCACCAAAGTTATAAGAAGTTATAATATTTTGGCGCGTTTTTCACATTTTGGCATTTTATGCGACATCTATGGAGGAAAATATCAACTGAAAACTGATTTTTCCGAATTTCCTGCAGATAGCGCTTTCTCTGACGTCTGACGTCATGATCATATGATCAAGTCAATTTTGTGAGAAAATCTTTAGATTGACGTATTTAGTTTAATATTTCTGTAAATAAGTACTTTAAATAAAATAAAATGATGCAAGGGTGCATGTTCAACATTGATGGTGGCTACCTTGAAGGTTTGTGTCGTGGGTTCAAGTGTGGAATCCTGAAACAATCAGATTACCTCAATCTGGTGCAATGCGAGACCCTCGAAGGTATGTGCCAAATTAAATCCATTTTTTGTCTAAATTTGAGCCTATTTGTGTCTCAGATTCTGCACTTTTTGTTTATTTAAGATCTGAGTATCTCTTCTTTCCACTGCTTATTGTATTTGAGATATAATGTTACTGTATATCTAAATAATGTGGGGGGCGTGCCATTTTGAGAATTTTATCGAGGGTTTTGAATGTTCAAATAATTCCAAAAATTGGTATGCATGCTTATAATATTTTTTGTACTTATGGATTCAGTAAAATGCAGATTGTATGCATTATATGTTATTTACTGTATGTATATGAAGCTGTACACGTATCATAGGAATCATACTGTATTTGTGATGAATAGAAGACTGTATGTATGTATGGGATGACATATGCTAGACTTTCAGTGACTGAGCATAATGTCAATCTGTTTATATACTGTATCATATTTCTCTACCTCAGGTAACTTTATTATAAATTTCTTTTTATAGACCTGAAACTACATCTTCAAGGTACAGACTACGGCAATTTTCTGGCCAACGAGCCAAGTCCTCTGGCTGTGTCTGTGATTGATGATAAGTCACGAGAGAAGTTGGTGATTGAGTTCCAACATTTGAGGAATCATGCCGTTGAGCCTTTATCTACTTTCCTCGACTTCATAACGTAAGTTGCTTGCTCTGTTACAAGAGGACTCGTAATGACATTTTGTTGGTACAGCTACAGCTACATGATTGACAACATCATCTTGTTGATCACGGGTACGCTGCACCAGCGCCCAATATCCGAGCTCATTCCCAAGTGCCACCCCCTGGGAAGCTTTGAGCAGATGGAGGCCATCCACGTGGCGGCCACCCCTGCAGAGCTGTACAACGCCGTGCTCGTAGACACTCCTCTCGGTAAGTAGAGCCAGCCAGAACGCTGCTTTAAATTTGATGTGTGTTTGTTCAACTCCCTTATAGACTGTAGTAACTTCATAAGACACAGTAAAGTGAGTTGGTGAGTTTGATAGTTTAAAAAACCAGTAATCACAACTCTTTCGGTCCAATGTTGGTTCAGTGCCGAGACTGTTGAGCCAGTACTGTGCCAACACTATAAAGTACCGGCCCAATACATTTTTGACATCCTTTGTTCACTGGGAAGCTAATTAAGTGCCAACTTGAGAATAAAAAAATGCATACTATTGAGACAATTTTTGTAACAATTTTTAAAACAAATATCAGTAGTTTTTATAACTTTCTAAACAACTGCGTCCCAGGAAAAGTATAAAATATTGCAGGTAGTGAGTATATAATTTGTATATCCTTGCAGCCCCGTACTTCGTGGAGTGCATCAGCGAGCAGGACCTTGACGAGATGAACATTGAGATCATCCGCAACACGCTCTACAAGGCCTACCTCGAGGCCTTCTTTGCCTTCTGCAGCCAGCTGGGAGGCACCACGGCCGAGACCATGTGCGAGATCCTCGCGGTGAGTTCCTGGCATTTCTTTTTACCATGAGCTTTGTACAAACATTGCATGAATTGCCTTTTTTTCTGATAATCTAAAATATATAAAAAAATTACTGAGAAAATAAAAAGAAAAGAGGAAAAATAAATAGCTTTCTCTGCATAAAAGCAAAATTGTAGAAAAAAATATTTAAGGTCATTATTTATTATATACTGTATTAAAAGACTACTAGATATTTGAATTAATAGCTTTACGGTAATTTCCTGAACTAAAAAACATCAACAATTTAAAATTTTCAAGATGGAGATTGAAGCCACGGTTGCAAGTTGTGCTTGATTTATATTTCTTTATGTACAAAATTTACCAATGAAAATGCTTTGCTTAATTAAGCACCTTTTTACTTTGATAAATTTAAGCCTATTTATAGTAAGACCAAGTCTTAATTTTTCTGACATTTGAAATTGACTTTCAATTTTCTGGCGGTCCTCATTTGCTCGATCTTGTTTCAGTTTGAGGCTGACCGTCGAGCCATCATCATCACCATCAACTCATTCGGCACGGAGCTGACCAAGGACGACCGAGCCAAGCTGTACCCGCGCGTGGGCAAGCTGCAGCCCGACGGTCTGGCCGCCCTCGCCCGAGCAGATGACTACGAGCAAGTCAAGGCGGTGGCAGAGTACTACGCGGTGAGCACATTGTCTGTGTTGTTAGAGACAAACCAATTTTCCTAGCAAACAGCTTAGAAAGTGAACTATTATGTCCACAGAAAGTTTGAATTGCAGTAAATGAAAATTCTTTTAGATTTTCTATGATCATTTTTATGAAATGCTATTTCAGTTGTTGTCAGACCAGTGTGAACTTGCCACCTATTTTTAACATGCATTTTGTTGTTCCAGGAATACCGAGCTCTGTTTGAGGGAGCAGGCAACAACCCGGGAGAGAAAACTCTGGAGGACAAATTCTTTGAACATGAGGTGAGATTGTCTATACATTTCTCTTGTTGTTTCCTCGGCTCTCTTTTTAAGTCATCAAATTTGATAAATACTTATTATACCTAAGTATTTTTTATCATGTAATAATGATTTTTTTTAAACTATATATTTTATAATTGCATTTTATATTTTATGCTGTGGTAAATTAATGACTTCTGTTAAGTTTTTCAAATCCTAAACAAAAAATGATATAATTTATGTTGACAAATTTCTAAATACACTAGATTCTCTCTGTTTGGAAGTCCATGTTGACACTAACTGTGGCCTGCAGGTGCGTCTGAACGTCAACGCCTTCCTGCAGCAGTTCCACTTTGGTGTGTTCTACTCGTACCTGAAGCTCAAAGAGCAGGAGTGCCGTAACATCGTGTGGATCTCGGAATGCGTGGCACAGAAGCACCGCACCAAGATTGACAACTACATCCCCATCTTCTAAACCAGTTTTGACACAAAGAAAGTACCCAGATGTGAAACTCTCACAATTACTCCCAGAATTTTGTGTATTTCACCAAATTTTCATTTTTTTGAAACTCTAAGAAAGGTAAGTGTTCATACTAACTAACCCTTGTATAATATTTAAAAGCTGAAAGTCTTGCTTCTGAGTCATAAGTTCATTCAACGGTGTGGCTGGTCGCTGTTTGAATATCACAACACTAGCACCACCTAGTGATGTCTTTCTAAAGCTATTAGCGAAACTTGAGAGTTTGAAATCTTTGTACAATCTTTGGTATTACTTGAGAGGGTCATAACATTGTTTAAAATAAAATAACCAGTCTTACATTCCATATCTAAGTATAGACATATTGTTGTAAAGATTATCTGTCATTTAAAATATGACACTAACTTTTATTGCATTGTGTTTTTGCTGATTTTGATATAGCATAAAGACTTGTTAGATCAAAATTTAATAATTGCAGAAGTAGCTCATAATATCATTAGATAAAATTTCCCTGCAGTTTTATTCCATGAAATTTATTCATAGTCGGCTATACATAATTATAACGTGAATATAGTTTAATTCCAATGATGGAATTCTATTTTTTTGTTTGGTTCTTTAAAAATGTACATGTATTGTACAATAAGCAGATTAAATATTGTATGCATGGCAATTTAGTCTCCTAATTTAGGAATTCAGTTCCCTGAGAAAACTTAAAAATAAATATTTGGAACTTACGGAACAGCTAAATTGATCTCTGTCTAAACTTACCGTAACTTTTCAGATATTGAAGCCACATTTGAAACTTAACCCTGCATCTTTATTTATCATATCTTACATACAAAATTACAAAGGATGGTACATCTTTGATAGATAAAAATGGAACCAAATTAAAAAAGAATAATATTTTGTTTTTGTTTTTTGTTAAAAATATTTAAAAAGTTTAATAATTTGTAGAAAAATTTACATAAATATAATATATGTGTGCATTGTGTAATTGTGATTTTGTTAAATATAATATATAAAAATGAATATTCCATGTTAATAGTATTATACATATATTGAATGTAAAGATTTTGAAACTAGCACAAGAACAATTTTACGTTGATGAACAAAGAAAAAAAAATGTAACATTTTATTTGTGTATATACGGTGGTATCGGTGTTGGATACAATAAAATATTTAAACAAAAGATTTAAAGATTTAATTTTATACATGATATTATTATACAAAAAAACTAAGTATTAATATACATTTTTAAAAACAAAAAAATATAAAATAAAGCTCTTTAAAAACTTAAAGATATTAGTAACATTGTTATCACAGAAAATATTGAGGCAAAACAAATTTTTACAGAACTCGCTCCTCCGTGTATGTTCTCGCAGATTTCTATGTAAGTCACACCGACTTCACACAGTTGCGAAGCGTTTTCTGCCACTTTGACATCCCTGTAGAATTCCACTGCCTGTTTGACGGACAAGGGACACTCATCAATATCGCAGATGCTCTCGGAGTCTAGCAGCGTTTTATAGTAGTGGCGAGTCACCTCTGGGACTTGGTCGTGGTGGGTGGCGTTGTGCAGCCAGCTGATGGCCTCACACGAACAGTCCTCAAACACGTTGGCGTGCACAACGTCACTCCTCACGTCCAGGGGCCAGCTGGGGTTCAAGGAGCCGCGGTGCGCAGACCGAATGTAGTTGCCGGCAAACGCAAACTGCCTGGGGAGCAAAGTGACGAGGGTAGTAGGTGACGTAGATCAGAACTTTGAATACAGGGGGATTTACAAAAGTGATGGACGTTCGCCGTCAATTATTCACCTCACTGTGATGTTGAAAAAATTTGAAATCAGCATCAAAAAAAGTCATAGCGTGAGCCAACAAAACTAACAAGTTTTGGAATAAAATCAATATCAACAGAAAGGATCTAAAATTATAGTTACTTTATATAAATTCTTACTCAATTAAAAATTATTTAGTTGCGGTTATTATGCAAATTGCTACCCAACTTGTGTGGTTTTATGAGTCATTTAAAGTTCTTTGAGCTTGAAGATAATATTTAGGCAAATAATTGTTAGTGTATGGACTAGTTTGAAATTTTATATTACGTTACTTACCACTTCCGTCCGGGGTGATTCAGAAAGAACTCTAATTTGCGCACACCGAAGAAGGCCATGGTGTCAAGGTGTTGCAGCTCATTATGAACGAAGCCCACGAAGCAGGCCTGCACATCGAAGGCCAGGCTCCTCACGGGACCGTGCACGGAGCAGTTAGCCAACATGAAGTGCTCGGCGATTACTCGCAGGCCGTGCGGTTCAATGACCCCAAGTGAGGACCGTTCCAGCGTCACATAGCCACTGGACACCGTCAGACCCTGAGACTCAAGCCACCTGATTGTCGAGTCAACGACCTGAGAATGTTAAGTTAGAAAAAATTAATCTTCTATCATAGTCCAATCTTCATAGCATTTGTCACACTATAATTTTGTTGAAGTTGGCATGAACTTTTGACTAGTTTTAATTTTATAATTTTGTACAATTGTCATGAATTTTTTATTACTTTTTTGTATAAAAGACTTCAAGTATTGAATTGTAAATTTTGCATTTTTTCAGAATTATTTGAACCTTAATTTTGTGCTGCAAAATGCTATAACATTACTGTCACGTAAGGCCTCTCCCTATGCTTGCATGCAAGTTGAGCATATTTGCATGATAATGACGTTCAGCATTTTGCAGCATGGTTTTAAAGGCAAGGAATTTAATTTCTTTTTAAAAACAAAGTATGATAAAATTCATTAAAAAAATTTAAATATAAAAATTTCATGCAGTTTGTCCTTTCTGTTAATTATTCTTAATTGTTAAAACAGAATTTTAATTATAATACTGGATTTTTACTTGATAGCGCTTTTATTTAACACACTTAAAACAAGAAAAAAAAATTTCGTCCAACAATGGGGATTTAAATGTAAAGATAATATTATTATTGTTACTTTCTTTAGCATGAGTTTAGCATACGTATCATATTGCTTTTATAGAAGAAAAAGGTATTATATATATATATATATATATATATATATATATATATATATATATATATATATATATATTTATATAATATATGTAGTAATTGACAACCCAATTTTTCTAGCAGGCCAATTATTATTTAAGTGTTTGTCAGCTTAACGGCTAAGCACCCTCCTTCCTGCCTACCTCCTCCCTGCACCCACTAAGACTCGATCTAACTTTTGATTAAGGGTAAGGTAACGCCACCAATGTTAAAAAAAATCCCTCTCACAAAAATTCTGAAAAAAATTTAAAATGTTCTCCTCTACACCCCCTATCAGTAGCTAAAATATCAGGTATACAAATACGATCTAGTTTTTGAGTTATGAATTTTTAAAGTTGACCAATTTAACATGGGAGTTTCATTTCTCCATGTTAAAGTAGTCAACTTTAAAAATTTATAACTCAAAAACTAGATCGTATTTGTATACCTGATATTTAAGGTACTGATAGTGGGTATAGAGGAGAACATTTTAAATTTTTTTCAGAATTTTTCTGAGAGGGATTTTTTTTAACATTGGTGGCGTTACCTTACCCTTAAGTTGGAAAATCCCAAGTAGCAATTAATGACGAAGAAAGTGCGAGTTTTTAAGAGGAAGTCTGAGAGTATCGGCCTGCCAATGTATTGCAGGAACTGGTAGGCGGCACAGGAAGAGTGGGAGGACAGATAGAGCTGCACGCGTCCATAATCTGTCGCTCCAGTTCGCTTATCCTCACCCTTCGAAGAACCAAAGACGTACGCATATACTAATTTGAATTAGTCAACAAATTCTCTCCATATTATTATACTAACTCGTTCACAAAATATTAATAATTTCTTTTACATTTTTCATTGAAAAGGGTTAATATCTAGAGCGCGGAAAAAAGTCATTTTGACTTTTTGTGCACATGCATGAGGACTATTTTGTTGTCATTTAAAACGTCCACCGATCTCCGGAAGTGGATTAAAATGAGCCTATATAAAAAAAGACTATTTAGACTATTTTTGGATTTAGAGACTTTTGGCAAAAGATGACTTTTTGACATTTTTATTGTTGCATTTCAGCTATTTTCTTCATATCGTCAAAAAAAAAAAAAAAAAAAAAAGGGAAGTAAAGAAACAAAGACTTCAGTCTGTGTAAGGGAAGTCTGTGTAAAGAATTATAAAAAAAGTAAAACTTTTAAACACACTTTTAAATAGCACTTTTGAAACGCTTCTTTGCTGCATTTTCTAAAAAAAAAAAGTGACATTTTTATAGACTTTTTTTTTTTTTTTTTTTTAAAAAAGCGACTTTTTTGTAGACTATTTTCCAAAAATAAGTTGAATTTTTAGGCGCCTATTTTTCGAAAAAAATGTGATTTTTTCCGCGCTCTATTAATATCTAAAAACACTTACGTCTTTTGTTAATATAAAAAGAGAGATAATTAACGCAACCCTTTAAGCAATTAAGTTTCCAAGGCATAAATTTTGATATTTATTCATAGTCGAGTTATGTTGATATATACAGAAACTAATTCAAATTATAACTTCGAATATTAGATTATTTGAACTCGATATGACCCACCACCTTGTCCACCCAGTGGACAATCTTCATAAAGTTTTTTTTTATTGCATATTTGGATAGAGAACCTCGAGTTACGTATTATCAATCAATTTTATATTTTAAATTTTTGTTTGTTACACGCACCCTCAAAATTTAAGGAAAAGACGCTGTGATGTCATAGTCATGCGACGTCTTAATTTCCCTAATGCTTGCGTGTTAAATATTTTTTATTATTATGACGTTACAGCGTTTTTGCAGCACGATTTTAAGGGTGTTAGAGGGTTTAAAAAAATCTGAAAAACATTGATACACATATCAAGGTCCTCTATCTAAATATGCATCCATTCAAAGCAAGGACGTACTATGAACTCCCCCTGCTGGACCGTTACGTTGAAGGCGTGTTCTTCAATTTTGCCAACGGTGACGTTCCTCAGCTGGAACAGATGTGTCACGTGCACATTGGAGAATGCTCCCTCCTTGATGACGTCCACCGTCACGTTCTGCAGCTGGAACGTGGTGATGGGACGGTCTGGGAACGTGAAGGAGCGCAGCACTCCAAGCGGTAGCTCAGGCACCAGCCCCACGTTTTTCACGAGAACGTGGTTTGCAGACAAGGCGCCGCCCTTCTCCACGGACAGTCTAGGCACGTCCGTGATGATGAGGCCATCGGGCCAACCCCACAACTGCTGGCCCACGTCAATGGGCGTGACCGAGACCTCTTCACACGCCGTGACGTGAAGAAGCACCGTGTGACGAGGCACGGGGTGTGGGCTCAGCAGGTGCATCACCTGTAGTATATTTTAATTAATTATGAACGTCGACCTGGTCACATGATCTTGATGTTAGGTGATTTAATTATTCAACATAATTATGTAGGTATTTAATATAGACACAAATTCTATAGTATAGACTGACGAGTGGTAGAAATAATTGACATGCGGTGTGATAGAGAACTAGACTATTCCTTTTTATGTAAATCACTCAATTATAGTGTAGAAGTGGATGCTTCTGAAGCCTTGAGTGTATTATTTATGAAGGGGTTTTAAATAGATAAACGTAATATAAATTTTATTTTGAAACAAGTTAAATTGATAATTGGTATATGAATGGATGAGTGTGAAACTGTTGCAGGACTTGCAGGCTACGGACACGAGTGCAGACACGTACAACTCCGGACACCACAAACTTTACTGATGCTTTGTTATTAGGATTTACCACGCAGTCTATGGAGCAGCGTGGTGAACCGAAACAATTTTGATATGGATAGACTGGGTACACTTCTTGCATTTCATAAAATTGTAAAACTGCATCTCTCTGTCTATTAGAGCTGCAGCTATAAAGCAAATGAGGCAGGATTAAAGTTCTTTCTATCCAGATCGAGGTGTACATGGAGAAAGAAAATTCTACATTGCATATGTATACTCCATCCAAATGTCAACCGGAATAAGATAAAATAAAAAAATTGAAATTTTGACTTTGAAATGTGGATATTTTTATTCGAATGAATTGTGTATGTACACAATAATGCGGTATATTAAAAAAGTTTGGCCCACATTTTGACGTTATAATTAAAATACCCTCCAGTTGGTGTTCTCGCACGAGCAGAAGATGTCGAGCGGACCTCCCTTGCTCTTGTTGTACGCCACGCTCGAGTTGTGCTCCCGACACTCGCACACGTGAAGGTTACACAACGTGTCTCCCGAGGGCTCCTCCTCGTCCGCCAAACAGCTCGTCAGCGAGCACCACAGCACCACGACACACAGCAAGCCTCGCATCTCAGCAGCGACTGACGCTCAGTGCCCGCGGCTGTAGCTCTATCTGCAGCACTTCCGGGACAGATATTAACTGTATGTCCATAGCAAATAGAATAAAACAACAATGATCCTTTTTCGTTATGGTACAAAATTTAAATTCCCTCCTTCCAGCTCTATAAATTTTTGCTCCATCAACGATGCCCGCTCGATTGGTGAGTGGGCGGGTGTCGTTGAGAGGAGTGCGAAAATTCTTAACTGTGATAAGCTAATGGTAGGTAATTTTAATTAATTTTATAAGCTAAATAGTTCGTAATTATGTACAGTCGTCGCCTCGTAAAATTTCCCTTTGCGGCCTTGTTAATCACCATGCCTCGTAAGAATAACACAGGGCATGGTGATTAACAAGGCTGCAAGTGGGAAATTTTCCAAGGTGACGAGTGTAAATAATATAGTAAAATTATGTGTCATACGATAAATTTTAAGTAGAATATTTCGTTATATACAAAAAAAAAAAAAAAAAAAAACGATATAAATATTTAGTTGGAAGTTTTCTTGTAAGGAAATAATTTATACAAGAATTAGAAAAGTGTGTGATCGTATAACAGCTAGTGTAATAATTAATACCAGCTTAATAGTATGAATTAATTAAATTAAAATTATATAGCAGCAGTTCTTGATTCAATCATTAAAACAAGATAATAAAATTAATATAGAGTTTGTAAAATTCGTTTAAATAAAGCCATAATAAAATTATAATGCTATTTATTTTTATTTAAAATTTTTAATTCAATATAATTTTATGATTCCTCACAATATACAGTACACTCGTAACTTCAGAAAATTTCCCTTTTTTACAATCACCATGCCCCGTAAGTATAACACAGGGCACATGGTGATTAACAATGAACAAGGCGCAGAAGAGAAATTTTCCGAACCTATATAAGATGTACAGTCAGCGCCAAATCTCGGGGAGGCAACCCTATGCTTGTAACAGCCAGGACCATCACGATGATGAGCCACCTGTCACTCATGATGAGGGTTGACAGCGCGGCGAACTTTGATGTTGTTTATAAGTTACTTTATTGTTTTTCCTGTTTTTTTCTGCGGAACAATGAAGGAAATAAAAGAGTAATTAAGTCATAAATAACATCAAAAGTCACCGTGATGTTAACCTTCATTATCGATACGGTCCCAGCTCTTACAAGCACAGAGTTGCCTCCCCGAGATTTTCGCATTAGATTTGACATTCGGTGTACATTCAGCTGTTTTTTAATAAGCATGGCCAGCTGATTTCGCCTTGAGGTTAGACAACTTGTTCAACACTGAAATGCAGTTAGTTGCATATATATTAGGGGTCAATAATTTCTATAGAGACTTCAAGTCAGCTGATTTTGCGGTTCCAACCGTCTTATCAAATTTAACCTAAGATGTAAAAAAAAAAAAAAAAAAAAAAAAAAAAATTGCTTTTTTGTTTGTTCCTTAAACTTTTTTATTTCTTTTTTAATTAAATTAAGTATATTAGTCGAGTGGCAAATAATTTGATCTATAAACTGAAATTCAACAAATAGAACAGAGAATTTTTTAAGTAAACAACATCAATTAATAAACATTTACTTTGCACATTAAAAATTTACAAAAGTCGTTTTGTGTAGCAAATGAATTTTAAAAATAAACTTGTATGAATGCTGGATACTGTAACATACATGTGATGTAAAGTAAACACCATATAGAAGGAATATTGATTTAAATTGTTTCTGGTGATTTATTAATATATAAGAATTGTTGCTGCTCTCCTTGGATAGAATTTCAAAATTAACACTTCTTTATGTTCGTTATAAATAGCCATCAATTGATAATATTTAAAATAGTACGTAATATTATTTTGAGCTGTCTGCATGATGCAAGAGTAGAAATGAAATATTAAAATAAAATATGTCGTTTGTTAACTTATTCAAAATAATATACACCTCAAATCAAATTTGTACATGTAAAACTCATGAGGAAAATTTCGGGGATTAAAAAACTCAGTTTACACATTTAACATAATTTTATTATTGCTTTTAGTTAGTGTGCGACGGATTTTGAGTCCAGCAGGCTAACGTGTGCTGCAGTTTAGTTGACGGCAGGCAGTCCGCACACTTCACGCAACATCTTGATGCCCATGTTCGGGTTGTCGGAGGGGACCTGCACAGAAACGCTTTATTAATATCAGGTACGCTTGCCTGAAAATGTGAGTTCCTGAGCTATCCTGATAAACCAATTTAAAGGGATGGTTTTTAGATAGAATTTAGTATTGGAATTTCATGCCGTGTTCGTCGATACTACCACTGCAAAACCCTTCTGCAAAGTTTTAAAATCAGATAGGAACACAAAGTCAAAAAGGAAATTTCACTTTCAGCGAGGTAGTTTCATTAAACTTTCAAATTTAATACGTTTTGCCTTAAATTATATGAGCAGATTTCTTAACAAATACAAATATATATGTCTAATGGACAATTTAACCTACATGAAATTTTTTATTGAAGAAATGAATAGAGAGGGTGCAAAATTATGACACTCTAATTTGGTCTAGATTTTTTTTTAGACCAGGAACTATTGTTAAAAACTATTAAAACTATGGCCACGCCCCCTGGAGGCGTTAGTAGATGTTTAGGTCTTATCATTTTTATTAAGGATCCAGGGGGGTCAACAGAACTTGCAGAACTTTTAATAATTAATTTTTTAAATTAGTTCTGAAACTCAAAAAAACATTAAAAAAATTATAGTATAAATTGATGCCCTCTATTTTTACAAAAAAAAATCTTCATACGAGTTAAATTGTCCATTTATTCATATTTACACACAGAAGTATTCATATAGCCAGGTTTTCGCTGTCCTAATCATACTGACCATGTGTCCAGCGCGGTCGATCCACCAGAAGCTGAGGTGTCCGGACTTCTTGAGGTAGCCCTCAGTGAAGCCGTTGATGAGGACGGCCGTGCGGGAGGCGTCCATCCAGCCGGACTGTCCGGGCCACACGAGTCGCTCAGCCCACTGCACCTGGCCTGTAGTGGAGAACGGTAAATGTTAATGGACTATGAGACCAGTAATTATAAATAACTTCACAGTAGAATTTATAGTGTTATTCATTTAGACTTTATTAGTTTATAATTTGGAGAACAGTAAAATGTTTGTATACTTGACTAAGAGACCAATAAATGTTGAAAATAACTTGACAGTAGAATTTATATTGTTATTTATTTAGACTTTTGCTTATAACTATTTATGATTAAGTTTATTCCTGACAAACGCACTAACAGATTGACACTCAGTTGTTTCAAGTAAGCCTGGCCAACTAACTTCGCCTTGAGGGTAGGCAATTCGATCAACATTAAAATACGGCTGGTTGCATATACATCAGGGTATTACTTAATTAGCTTCATTTAGAACAATTTCAGTTCTATTTTATGCTCAACGAGTGTTAAAAAGTTGTATTTTGCGTCATCCTAGCAGTGTAACTTCTTCGTCTAAATCACTCTGTAATAACGTAATTAAAGTTTTGGACGAAGAAGACTGTTCAAGGTCACTCACCCGGGGTGTCCACGATGAGGTCCAGCTGTCCGTTGTAGATGACCACGTCCAGGGTAGTCTCCATGAGCAGCTGCTCCACTGCGGACATGACACGAGAAATGACCATCGCAACGTGACAGAGACGATTGCACTCATTGCAGAACGCGAATTTATTACAAAAATGAAGAGAAATTTCGCTTAGAACGTGAATATATTGCAAAAATAAAGAGAAATTTTAACTAATTAAAAAAATATATGTATTGGGCTTCAATTTCAATAAAATATATTTCTGTAAAAAGTGAAGCCTTTACAACAACTTTTTTCCAGTGCATTATTTACTGACTTGAACATGTCTTAAATATTTGAAACCATGGTATTAAACCTCGATCACGATAAAAATTAAAAACAAAGGTTTAATTTATTTCAATATTTTTAAAGAAAAGATTAATAATTTTTGTGCATGGTGGTTCTTACATTGATTTTCAGAAAGATGCGAAGTAAAAGACAACTTGTGTGATTGAATTATCACATTTTGTTAAATAAATTTGTCATCATTTGTCATTAGAAAAAATTATTGTAACTATTTGCAATGCTATTTTACAATGCAAGATACAACTTCTTGTTGCAACACGGTAAACCAACATTAATCACTGAGAACGTGTACTCTAACAATTTAATGCACTACTTTACCATCCACTAGGACAACCTGCTCCTCAAGTTTGAATAATCCATGTCATCGCCTTGAGGTTAGACAACTGGTTCAGCACCAAAACTGATACAAAATTTGCGTCATTTACTCTATTTTGGTGCCGAAAAAAAATTACTAAGGTGAAATTACAAAAAAGGCGTAATTTTAAATTGTGTAAGTACGTACAGTAGTTTTCACAAAAAAATGTCCCGTTGTAGTCACATGGTTTCTTTTGCTCCTACCAATTTGTTATCTGAGGTATAGAGTGAAGTAGGTTGACAAAAGAGTCAGAGCCGAATATCGGACATTTTTTGTCGTTGCACAAAAAAAAAAAAAAAAAAAGTCCAATGTTCGGCCCTTCATCGTTTATCTTCCTACTTCGCTCTATACCTCAGATAACAAAATGGTAGGAGCAAAAGGAACCATGTGACTACAACGGGACATTTTTTTGTGCAAAATTGTGTACATGCGTATTAATTAGTATTTACCGTGTCTTCAGTAAGAAGACAAATTTTGTATTGTAAAATAATAACAAAATAATATATAATTTAATTTAATAATTAAATATTATTTAAATAATATTAAATAATAATTTACAAACAAACAATTTAAGATCAAAAATTAATTCAGTAAAAGTAGTCTTTTATAATATTGTATCTTTCTAACACTCAATGTAAAAACTCTCAGAAATTATTACTCTACGTGTCAAAATTGTACTCTTTCAGAAAAAATTAAATAAACCATTTTATAAATATTTTGTCGTGTAGTTAAATCGCCAAGTCATTATTTAATTGCGCTCATTTTTGTTCCGAAAAACGGACAATCGACAATCGACCTCAAAAAATTACTGTAGAAATGAATTGAACATACAAATTTAAATTATTATTTTTCTTTTTTTTTTTTCTTTTTTTTTTTTTTTTTTTACATTTTTCTTACTCTAGAAATGAAATATTAGAATGTGAAAATTTTAGTGGCTTAATCGAAAGAAGGGGTAAAAATATGGTACTGTAATTTTTTTCAGATTTTTCGAGACCGGGAACTATTTTAAAAAATTATTGAAAGTCTATTATTGACGTCACGGGCGGCACTGCGCGCCTTATCCTTTTTCTTAAGGAGTGCCGCCCGTGACGTCATAAAATTGACTTTCAATAATTTTTTAAAAATAGTTCCCGGTCTCAGAAAAATCTGAAAAAATTCAGAGTACCATATTTTTACCCCTTCTTTCGATTAAGCCACTAAATTTTTCACCTCCTAATATCTCATTATTTTTAAATAATGGAGTATCGTCCTCAATTTTTTTATTGCAGAAATGGATAGAGGGTGCAAAGTTATGCTACCCTGATTTTTTTCATATTTTTTTGAGACCTGGAACTATTTTTTAAAAATTATTGAAAGTCCTTTTTGTGACGTCACGAGGCGGCAAGTCCTATCTTTTTCTTAAGAAGCGGCGTCTCGTGACGTCACGAAAAGGACTTTCAATAATTTTTTAAAAATAGTTCCCGGGCTCTAAAAAATCTGAAAAAAAATCAGGGTAGCATAACTTTGCACCCTCTATCCATTTCTGCAATAAAAAAAAATTGAGGACAATACTCTTTTATTGAATTTCAGTTTTTCATCCTTTCTTGGCGCCAATGCTAAATATTTTAATTAAGGAGTGACGACAAAAAAAGGACATTGCTTTCTCTTCAATAATTTTTTTTAAAGTAGAGTGAGCAAATTTTTTAAAAATATTATTTTCTAAAAATAGTTTAAACTGCCTTCCATTGAAAAATGAAAACCAACAAATTCCATCTCAAATAGCTTCAGCACAAAAGAATCCCAAAGTTGGTGTTTTGGAGGCACCCATAACATGCATCCTTTATGGAAGAGAAAACAATTTTTCACTCAAACTTCATCTGAACTATGGTATATACCAATTACCTACGTAATCTTTGATCAATTATTTAATGGATTTTCAAATAATGTATTTTTGGTATCGAGCCGTTTTATCAGAAAAAACAATTGAAAATACATATGGGAATTAACCCCAAAAAAAAAAATCAAATTTCATTCCGGAAAAACGGCTCGGTAAAAAAATTATTTTATCTGAATATCAATTAAATAATTCATCATCTAGATTATGTAGTTATTTTTTAATTGGACCATATAGTTCAGACGAAATTTGAGTAGGAAGCTGTTTTCTGTTCTATAAGGATGCATGCATGCTAAATGCCTCCGAAACACCAAATTTGGGAATTTTCGGTGGTGAAGCTATTTGAGATGGAATTTTTTGGTTTTCATTTCTCAATAGAAGGCAGGCTAATTAAGCTATTTTTTAAAAATAAAAATCTAAAAAAAAATCGCTCACTCTACTAATTTTTCTACGAAGAAAAATCCGAATAAAATCAAAATAATATTTCAAACTCTATTCAATTATGCATGAATTATTTTAGGTATATATTTATACTCCATTGCATTGGTCTGTACGTACTCAAGGAGTGAGGAGGGGCTTATTTTTAAATTTGGCGCGCTCATGACGTCACGAGCTCGCCCGAGGTAAAACAAGCCCTCCTCGTCTCCCCCATGTACGTACCGATGTGGGTAGCCGGCTTCATGAAGTCGTCCCACAGGGTGTCGAAGACGTCGCCGCCCTGAGCGCCCCACACGGCGAGGTTGGGAACTGTGGCACTCAGCTTATCGTAGATGACGCCGTTCATGATGTCGTCCAGTGCGTCACGCGGCTCAACGTTCTTGATGAAGGCGAACTCTGGGGACAACACAACATATATTAGATCTTTATTAACTGTGGAGATTTGAATCCAAATCATTATTGATTTAAGCAACATTTATAGCATAGAAAGTAGTAATTTTACTGCCCTATTTAAAATTTGCAAGATCTCAGAGAATAGATTACTTCACCATATGCCGTAGATGCGAATTAACTCTGATATTTATATATTTTCAGTTATTTAATTCACACTAAAAACTAGTGCGAATCACACTCACCGCGCGAGTCCTTCGCCTTGAGCAGCCTCTGCTGGAAGAGGGGCGAGGTTCGGTACAGGATGTTGTAGAAGTCGACGTTGCGCGAGGCGATCATAACGTCCACCTCGGTGTCGGACCACAGCTGCGTGGCGTCCGTCCAGCGTTCCTCCTCCACGGCCAGTCTGCACTGCTGCGCCGTCGCGTCGATGCGGTCACGTCCGCGGCTGTCCACGACGCCCTGACGAGAGTGTATTAGTCTCGTTCCTGATCGTGATGCGACAAATTACTTACCGTGTGCCACAGGTAGGGAGCCCACGTGGTTGTGGCGTCGATGGGAGACACCCAACCGTCCCCGATGGCCACGGCCTTGAGGTTGGCCTTCAACTCGCCGGCTTTGATCACCTGAGGAAGTTAACGTTAAGGTTAAGGTAGAGATAATACGCCCATGCAATGTTAAAAAAAATCCCATTCATAAAAATTATGAAAAAAATTTAGAATGTTCTCCTCAACATACCTTATCAGTAGATAAAATATCAGGTATACAAAAACGAGCTAGTTTTCGAGTTTTTAATTTTTAAAGTTGACTAATTTAACATGGAGAAATGGAAATTCCATGTTAAATTAGTCAACTTTAAAAATTAATAACTCGAAAACTAGCTTGTTTTTGTATACCTGATATTTTACCTACTGATAAGGTATTTTGAGGAGAACATTCTAAATTTTTTTCATAATTTTTATGAATGGGATTTTTATTAACATTGGGCGTGTTATCTCTACCTTAAAGTTGCAGAATTGAATTTTATTTTTTAAGAAAGAGCAATCAACGTCACAAATCATAATATTACAAAATATTACTGATTGAAAGTATATCAAAATTAGCTGAGTATCGATCGTATTTTAAGTTGTTCATACTATAATACTAAATTCAATATTTCATTATTATTTTTTTATAATAATATAATATATAAGAACAAAATTTAACTTGTGACGAAGCGTAGATCTCGATAAAATACTATATTCATATAAGGTTCAGGTTGAAAAAGGTTCAGCAGCAAGATTAAATTCAAATCTCTGGAAGGATTTCTCCTCCCAAGTGCTGACGCACCTTGTCCAGCTCGAGCGCGAACTCGATGTCCATCTTTCCTCCGTATGACTCTCCGAAGATGACGAGGGGCGAGGTCTCGAACTCAGGGTGGCTCGCGTAGAAGGCCTTGGTGAAGGTCACCAGGTCATCGGCGATCTCCTTGTTGGTGGTGGTCAGCAGGTTCAGGTTGTCCACGTACGAGTAGCCGGTGCCCACCGGGTTGTCAATGAACAGGATGTTGGCGTGGTGTACCTGAAGACACATGCAAGGTCAGGTAGAGGTCATTCGGTGTCGGTGCACGAAAATGTTTAAAAAAAAATTGTTTGGAAGTTATCAATAGGAATGATTTTTTATTCGTTACTATTTTAAGTTTGTTTAATAATATATACAATAATATAAAATATTCCAAAATATTATTCTATAAACGTATATATATATATATATATATATATATATATATATATATATATATATATATATATATATATATATATATATATATATATATATATATATATATATAATAATTCATAATTTTTTCAAATTTCAAGAAGCCTACTTATGGCAATCTGGATGCATCAAATAAATTTTTGTAATGACATTTCCAGTAACACCCTTCAAAATTCTGTGAAAAAGATACATTATGTTTCTTATAAATATATAACTCATCTGATTTTGAAGTGATTAATATGCTGTTAGGAACAGTTTGTAAAACTTATTTATGTTCAAAAGTGGATTTATTTTCAAGTAGAGCTTCAAGTAGAGAGGTCCTTCACGGGGTTGGTGACTCACCCATGAAGAGTTCCTGGGCTGCAGGTTGAGGTCCAGAGGTCCGATGATCTCGAAGTTTCCAAAGCCGCAGGAGGAAGAGCCTGGTCCTCCCTGGAGCCAGATGACGAGCGGGAGGGTGGACGGGTCGGGAGCGTCGGTCGAGTAGTACAGCCAGTAGAACATGTTGGCGCCGGGACGCACCTCCACGTAGCCCCAGTCCTCCTCGCCGGGCAGCGCGCGGCTACCTCGCTTCAGCACTGCACCACCTGTACAGCGAGGTATGAACAACTCAGATTTGTATCCTCTGATGGAAAACCTACATGAAAATGTTGTATCAATTGCAAAAATAAATAAAGAGTGCTACATGTTATTAATGATCTTTTTTTGTGTCCCAGAACTGTTTTTATTAAAAATTATTGAAATTTATTCGATTTCTATTAACTCCCCTGGATCTCTAATAAAAAGGATAGGGCCTAAATGCCTAATATTGACGTCTCCAGGGAGCGTGTTTGCACTTTCAATAATTTTTTTAAAAAGTTCATGGTCTCAAAAAAAAAAAAAAAATCATAGTAACATAATTTGGCACCCTCTATATTCGTTTGCAATAAAAAATTGTCATGCAGGTTGTCAATGTCACTTATATACGTGCGTCATTGACAAGAACGCAAGTTGCAAAAACGTCTACTTCCATTTCTGACATAAGGTGATTTCTTAATCAATAAAATGCAAACCTTGTCGGAAATGGAAGAAGAAGTTTTTGCAAATAGCACCGTCGCATATCCCTTATTAAATACACTATAAGTGTATATATAATTTAAAATATAGTAAAATTAATTTGACATTCCTTCCGGAAGTAACCGGAAGTGTGAAGTTTGCAGCTATGCTATTCGTAATTAAGTTTTGAAACTTAACAGGGTGGTTTGAAGTAGAATTACTGACCTGTGTGTGAAATTATAATGCTGAAATACGAATAGGAAGAACAAAAACCTTGAACTTCTGGCTACTTCCGGAGGGAATATCATGTAAATTTGACTGTAATACATGTTGAAAGTTTCAACGGAGAAAATAAAGCCTCCGTAAGGTTCATGACTGATAATTTAAAAACATCTTTTTACCCTCCATTTGAGGTCTCACGATAAAGCTGGCAATCAGGTATAATGAAAAAAAAAAAAAAAAAAAAAATGACGGAACTCTGAATGTTTTAGAAATACATAAGCATGCAGTTCTGAATTCTGAATAGCGGTAAACTTAATTTGCATTTTTTATTTTAATGCTAATAGTAATAGATAACAGCTGCTATATGTGACACCATACTAATATGAGTAGGTTAATATTAGAAAAGAATTTTGTTTAAGAAAGTTAAATAGTACAGAAAAATTACATGTAACGTTTGTAATTGTCTGCTTATATTATATAATTGTAAATATTCTGAAGTAATATGTATTTCATGGTAATTCCCCCAACAATTGATTTTTTTTAATATAAATTACTACAGTAAAAATTTTACTGCTTGCTAACCAATGAGAGGTGCGTAATGGAGAAGAGAAGCTTATTTTGTTTTTTTTTTTAATTTACATTCAGAACTCTCACAGTCCAATATCAAATAACAAAATCACTTAATTATTATGATCATTATATAATTTATAGTTATAACAATTATATAATTTGACTACTATTTTATTTAATTACTTTCAGGAAGAGTATAGAGATTGGAAGAAAACCTAGAAAACCTTGTCTCCACAGAAATATTACTTTAAATATTGACCTATATTTTGTTACTCATTACAGTTACATATAATTACAATTATATGTACGTTTAGGTATCTGTGCGCTGAAGCAAAGGGAAAATTAGAAATATAAAAGCAAAAATATCGGAACATATAGACATAAATCGAGTTCTGAGCCTTGCGATGGTTGGAAAAGCAAGGTCTGAGATGGGACCAGTTTGGTCCAAGCTGGGGTCCGGGTCACTCACCAACACATTGCAGGGCAAGCAGGCACGCAGCCAGGGCCAGCAGCGACGCACGGAGAGCTGCCATGGCGGAGTGCCTGCTTAGTCCAGAGAGCTGCTATATAGGCTCCTCTTATCTCACCTGATAAAGGGCCGTGACAAACACTTCTGTGGGGCGCAGGTTAATTAGCATTTTTGTACTTCAGATGATCCATGTAACTTTTTTTGCGTTCCTTATCATTACACTATTGCATCATCAAGCTATTCTGGATGGACTTGTTGAAAATCCTATAAGCATTGCTTTTGTTGGGTCCTAAAAGAACCGTGAAGTTTAAATCTTAGCCTATCAGTGAAAGGATAGAAAAATATCCAAATATCCTGCTTTAAAATTGATTCAATTCTTAAAATGTAAATTTTATTATTATCATTGTTATTATTATTGTAGCTTTGAAAACTTGTAGCATAGCGATAAAATAAATATATAGTAAACTGGTAAAGCTCATTTGTATATAATTTTTCAAATTGTTGTAATTTATTACATGCAATATTGATTATTTATTTAACTTTTTATTTGTATTATTTTCTAGATTATTTGTATTATTACAGATAAGCTGTTATTATTATTATAAAATGTCCTATATATCACGTAGCAACCTACATACAAGATCTGACTTGTAAAAACACGGATTCTCAAGTATAGTGTCGATTAGATCTTGTTCAGATATGTTTGGAGTGCGAGACGACATGTTACAAGAGACGCACTTGAGGAGTACTCGGCAGATTGCGCAGCCACTCAAGTGGACACATTCCCTCAGACGCTCGTGTGGACTTACATTTGTCTCTTTTCCAGGATTTGTGGGAGAACCTGCATGAATTTTTTATTGCATATTTGGATAGAAGATATCTCGATTACATTTTTACATACTTTTTAAAACTATCTGACACTCTTAAAATCATTCTGCAAAACGCTATGACGTCATAGTCATGCAAATATTTAACACGCAAGCATAGGGAGAAACGTTGTATGATTATGACATCACAGCGTCTTTTCTTCCGATTTTTGAAGGTGTTCGAGGTTTAAAAAATTTACAATATAATACATATCTCGAGAGGTCTTCTATAAATATGCAATAAAATTTGTCATGCAGGTTGTCGATTGTGGGACACTGTGGACTTATGTTCTTTTCAATTTGACTAGCAATGACTTATTGATGAAGGATTTTGCTCGCATTTTTTTTTTAAATAACAACCTTTTTCATAAATTTCGGGAAAACTCAAACAATACCCCCTGATTTAAAAAAGTTGAAGCTACCAGATCTAGCTACTTAGATAATTTTTAAAAAACACAATCCATGGAGCTAGGTTGCCAGTAATAATTCAAAAGTCTATTAATTCTTCTGTTACATATTATTATATTATTAAGATCTATAAATGGTTTCTCATCTATATAATGTTTATATAAACAAATCTCAATGCACTTTATGTCTGTTAGTGCAACAACAATGAGTATACGCATAAAAAGTATTGCTATTGCACACGTCAATTTTTTTTATTCAAATATAGATAGAGAGTACAAAGTGTTTTTTTTTATATGTTTTTTAGAGTGCAGGAAATATTTTTAAACAAATTGTTGAAAGTACAGAGAAAGTGCCGCCTCTTGGCACCTCTCTTAATAAAAGGATAGCACTTAAAAAGGGCGTGGGTTCAATCCCAACCTCGGCAAAACTTTTTAGAGCTTTCCGGCCTCTAAGAAATCTAAAAAAAAAAAAAAAAAAAAAAAAAAAAAAAAAAAAAAAAAAAAATCAGCACCCTCTATCCATTTTTGCAATAAAAAACTTGAGTATTTTATTGATAAATTGAATGATTAAATTTTTAAATAAATTATAATTTCAATACGTCATTAATAAATTAAATGGTTATCACTGCAAAAATGAATGTCATATTTGGCCCTAATTATTTGAGTAATACTGCTGAAATTTTATGATAATTTAGTAAAAAATAAAACTTGCATAAACTCAATGTTAATTATTGCTGCAGGTACAATAATGAAACAATAAAATATCAATCAATCAAATATAATTTTATTTGTTTTATGTAAGAATTATTTAACAGTATTTTTTTTTTCATTATTATATATTATTATATCAAGAAGCTATTATTATACAAAGAATTTTTCTAGCTTCAGAAATAGGCATATAAGAATTGCACATTGAAAAATTTTCAAATCATTTTCTTTATTTATTCAGAGTATAGGCTTACAAAAAGTTGCAGCAGGTTAACAGTCCGAAGAGTCAATTTTAATTATTATTTTTGTATACATGAAAATTAGGATGCAATTGAATGAAAATATGGTTTGGTTATATTACAGTAGGTTTGAAGTACGAAGGAAAAACAATTACGGTTTATAATATTACATTCCTCTAAAAAATAATTTAAAAAAAATTAAGCATCTTAATACAAAGATTTCGATACTTTTTTTAGAGCAATGAATAAAATAAAGAGGTCAATTTGTGATATTTTAGTTATACAAATTCGTGAAGGGCCGAGAGAGGGGGGAGGGAGGGAGGACTAACTCGCGAGAACTCATCACTCGTTTTGGGGGGCACAAACAATATGGCGGCCAGAACGGCACTCAAAAACCGTGCATGTTGGTACATTAATTACCACCCATCTACACTTGGCACTTCATTTTTTGTTATTATATCTAACTATTATCACTTTTATGTTTACAAAAATTTGCATTTTATTTTTTTTTCTACGTGTGTTACATGCTGTAATCTTATTTTTATAAATTTGAAGATTTTTTTTTTAATTAACAAATTTAATGTGTCATTTATTTAGCACTAACTACAAGATAAGACGACAGCCTAGTGATAAAAAAAAATCAGTCACTTGATCATATAACAAAATTATTTCAACTTTTTTATGTTTAAATTTCTAATCAAGATTATTTTTTATTTTATCAATTTGTAACACTTGTGCAATGCTTTTTTTTTTAATCATTTATATAGAGGAGAGTTTTTATTTTAAATATTAATTAGAATATTATTATATACTATACATCGAGAAATATTTTGTGTACCTATATTGTTTATTAAATATTACAAAGTTTAACCCATACAGTATTTTTTTTATTATTATTATTCATATATATAATATATAGAATGGGAATTGATTTTTTTTTTTTTTAGTCGAAAATGTTCCACCAGGTTTTGTAAAGTAGCCCCTTGTTTCGTAATCTTGCTAATGTCCTACACAAAGCTGCTAGCTATTGTCAATTTTGCTCCAACTCTGAGAAGCACAAAAATGTGACATGGTCCTTTAGGAATACCCAATATAAAATTTATACAGCATAGGCAATAGGAATATCATATCTTCGTGTTTATCAGTAGTGTTTAAATTTTTTATTTTTGCACCAAAAAGCAGCCTTTTTATTTTTTTACAAAAAAATTTAGGTCCCCATTTTGGGATAAAAATGTCCCCAATCTAAGCTACAATATTAGAAGGCACGCATGACAATTTGTTAACTGACAGGAAATAGAATGATAAAAAATACAAAGGAAAAAAAACAGTAACAAACTTAAAGCATATATTATTATTAAATAAAATATAACAAAAAATTATTTAAATAATAATATATGTTTTAAGTTAAAAAGTTTGTGATATGCTTATATCACTTTTCAGTGCGAATATAACATAAGAAATATAATCAAATTTAATACCTAATTTAAAGAAAAAAATTATAACAATTTCTATATATTTGAGGGATTTATAAAAAAAAAACAAATGAGAGATAATATATTACAACGTTGCATGCTGCTGATGCGACCAACAGAGCACGCCTAATTACGAGCATGAAGTTCCAAATTGAATCTAATTTTTACTATATAGAGATAATTAATTTATTATTAACAAAAATTTAGGTGTTGATAAAAACAAGTAACGTGCACAGCCGTAAATAAAAATGAACCATGTAAATATGAACAACATTCAAACTTCTTCCGCACGCCGATACAAAAAAAAGGAAAAATTAGGATAACAGTTTTTTAATTTTTTTATATATTTGAACAAACAAATTAATCACATTTAAACAAATTAGGATAAAAATAATTTACAGGAATTAGGCGCACAGAAAACACAAACACACAACGCAAAGAAATTATTTGTTCCCATACCATTCACAGAATGGAGGGGGGTTCACTTTAGATTCGTTTCATGTTTATTATTATTATTTTTTATATTATTATTATATATTTTTATATTAATTATGGACAGTAAAACAGTAAAATTATAAACTTGATTTAAAAATTAATCTATAATATGTGTCTTTGTCTGCAGTTCGTTCATTTCCAGCACACATTTGGTTTGTCAATTGACTCACAGTCCATCATCGTGTAAATGCTTTTTTTTTATTTTAATTAAACAACAACAATAAGAAAGTGTTCTGTGTTCGCTTGGCAAACCAAACTTCGCTGGTGAGCGGAAACTGCGCGCGCAGGTGGGTCCCTGCGGAGGTCGCCCAAGGTCGTGATGGGCGGGCGGGCGGAATGGAGCACAAGAGCCTTCTTCAGCTGGCAGATTAGGTGAGCAGCTTGAAGAACATGATGGCCAGCGACACGTTGATGAAGAGCACCAACAGCACCAGCTGCTGACGTGAAAACCAGTCCTGCAACAATCGTCAGGTAATTAAACCTATGAAAACCAGTCCTGCAACAATCGTCAGGTAATTAAACCTATGAAAACCAGTCCTGCAACAATCGTCAGATAATTGAACCTATGAAAACCAGTCCTGCAACAATCTTCAGATAATTAAACCTATGAAAACCAGTCCTGCAACAATCGTCAGATAATTGAACCTATGAAAACCAGTCCTGCAACAATCGTCAGGTAATTAAACCTATGAAAACCAGTCCTGCCACCGACGGAAATCGTCAGCCTTCTCTGGGACTCGACCCCATATAATTAAATCCCCACCAAGTTAGAAAAGTAAGCAGTAAGAAAAAGCAGACTGCATTTATAATTGAAATATTCTTGCAAGGAAAAGGTTCTCTTGGTGCAGAACAAGTTGCGTAACCTCAAGGTGAAACAAAAATAATTTGACAAGACAAAAACAGCCGTTAAGTGTTCAAGCATATCGTATACTTTTTTATTTGAAACAAATTCATCATATCAAATTTATTTATTTAAAAAAAAAACTTGGATGATTGTATTGCTTAATTAAATCAAATTTTACCATGCTATATTGTATTCTGAAAATTTAACATTGTGATAACTATAACCATTAACATTCCTAGTTAGCATTTACAAATTTATTTCAAGACACATACTTGTCTACTCATCATGCTCAGCTCGAGCTATAAGCACTTTTTGCCTTCTAATTCAGTCATTTGATGACATATACGTTAGCTGCTACCTTCACACACAAAACCAGAGCAGCAATACATTACTGAGAATTCGGTATCTAGTGTTACATAATTAATTAGGACGAAAGACACATGCTAAGGAATGCTCGTGTTTGTGTTGGCGCCACTCGTGGTGTAGTCCTCTCCCCCCCTCCCCCCCCCAGTCGGTGTGGCCCACATGTAGGAGGGGGGAGAGGGAGGAGAAAAATCGCCTCGTTGAAATACAACAGCGAGGACAACAGGCCGAACAACAAATTATTAATAAATTCCACGAAACAGATGACTGTCAACTCCTTCAGTCTCTCGTACAACTAGTTTTGGCACAGGATTTCAAAAATTGAGTCTACCAGCTAGTTTCGGACTGGCCATTTTTAACTTACTAATCACACAATTATTAGTAAATAAAATAAAAATATTTAAATAGAAAAACAGTTTGGAAATGCTCAAGCAAGTTTCTTTTTTTCGTAAACTTGAGGTTTTTCATAATTAAAAAAAAAAGTTAGAAAAAGTCTCTACAAGGAAGATTTGTCGTCGTCAAACTATCCACTGACGAGCTGCACACGAGTCTTCGAGACAATATTTTCATTTTGAGCCATATGTAGAAGGACATAAGGTTTACCTTGACGTGCGGACTGACAAGCCAGAGGAGTGGGTTGGCCGCGAGCTTCTCATCGTCCTCCGCGCGCCGCCTCATGGCCTCGCGCTGCATCGAACTCAGGACCGAGACCTCCTCGCGCGACATCGAGTCCGACACCCTCGGCAGCGCCTGCACGTCGGGCAGTGACTTCTTGCGCTGCACGGGCTGCGCCGCCGGCAGGTTCTGGGACAGACACGGGAAGTAAGTACCTCGGAGGATTAGCAGTATTAAGGTGCTTTTCCATGGAGCGATGTCGAGTGGGTTTTAGCGGAGCTAGAAAAACGCACTTGCTTCAATATTGTATGCTGAAAGAAAATTACTTTCCACACGGCTGTAAGCGATGTTATCACCAACATGGCCGCCATGCGATATGATCGAAGCAAGTGCACCTTTCTCGCTCCACTTGACATCGATCCATAGATGGTTCCAAGATAATTTTTTTCAATAATTGCACACCATTTTTCCTTAAAACAAAAATTAAACTCCATTTATTTGTATGGAAATGAAATTTTCTTGAAATGAAAAATTGTATGCCAAATTATAACGTGTATTTTAGGCTTTTTATGATATAATTATTTTATTTATTGCACACAGGATATTCTCTTTACCAGAAATTTTCATTCCTCTTGACATAATGCAAAGTTTAAAAAAATTTACAAAAAAGAAAAACATAATATTTTTAAGTTATTTTTTAAACAAGATTTTACAAGACACTTAATTGTGAGAAAACATTTAATATTCTAATTTTAAAAAAAAAGGTAAAAAATACACTCTGTGTAAGACAGGCTTTAGAATTAATGTTATCAGGAAAGCACAATAAGGCATGACATGCAATAATCGTTATTAAATAATTTTATACTAACACTTCTAATTAATTTAAATGATAAACAAGTTTTAAAGTTTCAGCAATTTAAAATGAAAATTCACCACCTCAACCTCTATAGTAAACAAAACATGACGTGAAACTGTCAATACATATCACAGAAAATTGCTCAAATTTGCGAACAATTTATTTTAATTGTTGTTTTAAAGCACTAATAGAGATGGAGCTAATTTTTCCTTTATAGATGAAAATATATTATTTAATTCTCTCAATTATTATTTTTTCAATTGTGCTTATCAAGTTGTATATTATAAAATTTATAAAATAAATTGAAGCTTCTATTTACTGATTATACGCATCTATATATAACTATTTTAAGTTGCTTATTATATTTAGTTGGGAAAAAAATAAGATATTTCATATTCACGCTCAAAACAAAATTATACAAATTTATGTTAAACAATTTTATGCACTTGATGACTACCAGTACAAACTTAAAGTTATGAATTAAGTACAGAGTCTACTCAGACATTTTGAGCACGTGAACTTATTTTTGCTGTTCAGATGTTGTAATTTTTTATGTGATGTTACGATACCAAATTACAATTTAGACAGGATCGCTGCAATAACCGTAAATATCGCCCCTCCTCCTACTCCCGTGTTCAAAGGCAGAGCATGGCGAGCTATTTATAAACCCATCATAAACAGTGGCAGAACTCAATATGCCGTCATTCATGACAGGTTTATTGAGATTATTCAAACCTGCAGCAAACCAGCCTACACTAGTTCCTACTTGGCTCAGACTACGTCAAAAATCTCTAGACTCCATGATCTAAACTCACACGTTTAGCAAAAGTACTACCAATCCGGAGAAAATTAATCATCGATTTGCAGGCACAAGCAACACAAGTTTGTTCAAAAACAAATTAAAATTAATAATAGATATTTTAAAAATATGAAATCCATAAAATAATATTGTAAGTTTTAGGTGACATATTCTTGTTTATAAGTAAATATCTAATAATACTCAAAGGTTTTCATGATGAAAGGAATACTTTATTTAATTCTTTTAAATAAAAATAGTATATACTTGAGCCATGACTTAAATAAAATAAACAAAAGGAGACATAATGGTTGATGACAAACGACAACGAATTAGAAAATTTAAAACAAAGAGCCATTTTTAGTTAATATTTTTGTCGCTAGATGTCGTTAGTTCACCTCGAACTGGGGCGGCGGGGTGTTGATCCAGCTCTCACTGGCGCGACGGGCCATGAGAGCTGGGCTGAACATTAGTTCCTCTTCCTCCAGACTCATCTCATCCTGGAACTGATCCCACGACATCGCTCCTAGCGCTGATTGCACTTTTTAGTTAAATACGATGCACCGATCACTATTTTGTCAAAGAAAACTTTTTCCTCCCGTTTGGTGGAGCCTTCCCTGTGCGACTTGTCCGAGCTACGCTTTTAGCTATAACAGAGGCTCGCCGCCCCGCCGCGTCCTCGTGTCCTCTGCCAAGAATTCTCGGGACCCTCCCCGCCAAACCACGTGATCTCAGCAAACACTCCCACTTCTTATTTATTTTTTTCCTATCTTTAAAAAACTATAAAAACTTGTTTGCTTCTTTTAAAAATAATGAGAAATATTATTGATGCTAAAAATCATCTTGTTCCTTGCAAATTATAATAATGTCATAAAATTATTTTTAGTTTTAAGTCATGATGCAAAAGAAACTCGTGACTAATAACATAGAAATTATTTCTATAACTTCATACATTTGATGTATTTTAAGCAAGACTGGTAAACAGAAGAGACATGTTTCTTTGTCTGTGGGATGTCTTTTCTCATCTGAGAGTCTTCGCGGACAATCGTCTCGGAGTCGCCTCGCTTGGGTGCGCTGCCAAGTTTCGGGGAGGGGGGTGGGAGAGAGAGAGAGAGAGAGAGAGAGAGAGAGAGAGAGAGAGAGAGAGAGAGAGAGAGAGAGAGAGAGAGAGAGAGAGAGAGAGAGAGAGAGAGAGAGAGAGAGAGAGAGAGAGAGAGAGAGGCGCCAGAGCGTACGACAGAGTGGTGACGCGCGTACACCGCTAGAGTAATCCTGACACCGCAGCAACAATTACCCTTTAATGGCCACAGCCTGACTCCAAATCGCCTGCGTCACAACGTAACTGTAATCCTTGCAATACGAAACACGTTTAGCAATACGATCGTAACACTTACCTTAATACTTTCTTTGTAAAGTCATTGCGTAAACATTTGCTTGCATAATTGAACATGTATTAACTGAACGTGAGAGTGAGATTTAAATAATTTCTGATTCCATAAACCTTTTTCATAATTTGAAACCAAATTAATACTAGAGTTAAAAAAAAAGCAATTTAATTTGTTGTTCTAATGCTGAAAATTTCAATGACATGCATTTTTTTTAATATGGTTTAGCAGTAATGATATAATAATAAAAATTAAATGGACTGAAATAATATTTGAACATGGACCTCACAATTTTGAAAATATTTTAGACATGAAGAAAACTTGACGAGAGTTTGATATCTTTTCTTATGTTTCATATACCCATAAATTTTGTATTTGTCTGAGCCAACGTTTTTAAAAATTTTCTTAGACTTCCTATATATTAAGATGAAAGAATATACTTGTATCATTACCTAATAAATTTCAAGGTCATGTCCTGGATGAACAAAATAGCTTAAGTACAATTAAAACATTTACAATATAAATATAAGAGGTTTTGGGAGAGCGCGCCGACTGTGCCCCTGCAGGTCACTGAGGTATGCAACCAGTAGAGCACATGCGTCACGCGGGTCACATAACCAACAGGATAACTCACCCTTGGAGCCGGTTCTCTTCTGTTCACAAACAAACTTTCCGTGCGTTTAGGCTGCCCTAAAGATGGTATAATGTCTTGTCCAATATTTTTCTTTCTCATTATGATTTCCTCGAATGGCGAACTAGGCACAACATAACCCCCTTGATCTCCCCCTATTACTGAACCGTTACTGGGTGGTAGTTTCTCAGTTGATGCTTGGGAAACTAAGACACGCTTGTTTGCAGCACTCGCCGCCGTCGTCACCTCGACGCTTCCTTCCCTGGCGAAGGGTGTGCGACCCCTGAGTGGAGTCCCCTGGCCCCCCGCAAGAGTCGCTGCCTGAGCGATGGACGGTGGCCCCTGGAGTTCGGCGGAGGGTTGTCGTGACATCCTCGTGGCCCGCGTGTACCGGTCCACGGAGCTGTCCCTGCTTGGCGGCCGCTTGTAGTGGTCGAAGTGGTCGCTCATGGCCTGCTGGAAGCTGTACCCGGGGTTGTCTTGTTCCCGCAACGCCGTACCTCCACGACGTAGGTTGCTACTGCTCGGACTGTCCCGCGCCCCCGAATTGATCTGGGCTGCCGCCCCATTACTGGTTGACTGTTGAGGCTGTCCTTGAGGATCGTAGCTGTTCGTCATTGGCTTATACTGCTGAGATTGTTGGGGCTGTTGGCTGTACTGCTGCTGTTGTTGTTGTTGCTGGTTATACTGCTGCTGTTGTTGTTGTTGACTGTACTGTTGAGGTTGTTGGCTATACTGCTGTTGTTGCTGGTTATACTGCTGGGACTGTTGGTACGCCTGCGGCTGGTTATACGCCTGCGGCTGTTGGTACGCCTGGGGTTGGTTATACGGCTGTTTAGGCTCGGGGGGTAACTGGGCGTTTTGTGGCGGGGGTTGTGCGGGGGTCACGATCGAGGGTGGCGGCTGAGAGGGGTTTTGGTTTGGGTATTGTTGTTGGGACGGCGGTTGCGGCTGCTGGTTTTGTTGTTGTTGTTGCTGCTGTTGCTGTTGTTGTAGTTGTGCTTTTGTTGGTATCGCTTCTATTGTTGGACGATATTTAGGTAATTGTCGCATTTTTTCTATGCCTGGAACAAAATATAAATATAATAATTAAAGATAAAACTTTCAAATATTTGAAAATTAGTAATCAATGATAAATACCTAAAAAAAATACAATAATTGTCAATAATGAATACTTTAAGGACTACAAGTTTTAAAATACTTCCAGGTAGACACAAGTTTCTCTCGCATGTTTTTCACGTTGATCGCAAGTATGAAATTTTAATAGATTTAATAAATAGATAAGTGAAAAAATGACGATTTATAATAAATATAAATCTGAAATTTCTACCATAAATAACTACATGCGTATCTGTTGTACTGCAGCTTCCCGCTGCTGTTTCTAATTTAAAATCTAAACTTATTCCGCTAGTGCTGACGTTTCTTCACAAAGGTCCCACCTGGCTGCTGGAAGTCCGGCGCGAACTGCTTGGCCGTGGACCTCGCGATGTCCGAGTCCTCGCGCGCGTGGTCCGCCGCCATGTCGGCCAGCTCGGCCTTGCCGCGGGCCGTCGCCGTCCTGAACGACACATAAACTCGGTTAGTCGAAATCGGGGGGAGGGGGCGATGTAGATATTAAAAAGTCATTATTATTGACGATGCAAGTGTCGAAAAAAAAATTTGAGGACTCATCAATCGTTTCTTACCAAAAGCTATTTTATTACAGGGTAGTATTGATTAAAATGGTATATAATAACAATAAATGTTAAAAACATATATTATTAGGAGGCATACATGACCAAAATGTGTCAATTGCCCCAAAATACCAACCAACCAACCAAAAGCATATTACTTGTGTTACTATTGTTAAATTTAATAAAAAATAACAGAAAACCGCAAAAGATTATAAATTATGAATTGATAAGGCTGAAATGAAAATAAGACTTGCATATTTATAAAAATAGCTATAAAAATCCAAATCTAATCAATTCATAAAATGTAATATAATCGATATTATCGATAAATTATGGCAAAGTTAACAATTCATTACATCGCTGTAATTAGCATATTTATTTGCGTGAAGTGTTTTCTCTCTAGTGCTAACAAATTCGCAATAATGACACACAACATTATTGAAATGACATTTCGACACACATTTTGTGCCTTTGACATTTTAAACTGACGATGGAAGAATAAATACAAATTTGCTTCAACTGCGATAATTTAAAACAATTGAACTACTGACTCTAACGTTGAACTAAATCTTCATTGAATGAGGATAATTATTTTGTCCTTTGAAAATGATAAGCATTAACGTATTCATTAAGCTAATTGCTTTCTATATTGAAATCTGCACATTATGAGGTAAAGTCTATAGACTCAATGGTATGATCTGCTAATGCCAATGAAGAGATGATGTATCAAATCTATATGTTCCAACACAAAATCTTATATATCAACATCTTCTCTATATAGCATACAAATTTAGTTCTAAAGCTTACCGTGAGATGGCAATGTCTGCTTTCTGTAAAGCAATTTTAGATGCTCTTTGTGCTGCATTAACCGCGGCGTCGATTCGTTCCCTAAATTTTGCTGAGCGAATGAGGAAGAGGTGCTTCTTCTTGTGCGAGGTGATGAGCACGTTGTTCTTGTACTTTCCCTCCTCTCGAGAGCCATCCTTGAGGGTGGTAACTCCGTAGCCGTACTTCTTGTTGTTGAACCACTCGCCCTCGTAGCGAAGACCGTCGGAGCGCTCGCTGATGCCAAAACCACTGCGTTTGTCGTTCTTCCACTCGCCCATGTATGTCTCAGTCACGTTTGTGTCCATCTGCTCATCCTGTGAACACATGAGCACCAAATGAGCACCAAAAATAGTAAAACACCAAATCATCATCACAGGTTCCTGTAAAAGGGCTCTAAGAGTGAACACCAAATGAGCACCAAATATAGGAGAAACCAATTCAGCCCCACAAAATGCAGTAAAAAAGGCTCCAAGTGAGCACCAATTTTAGGAACAGAAAAGTTTATTGTATATTTAATCGAAACAGGTTCATTAATACTTCTTAATTTTTCTTTAAATCAAAGATTTTTTTCAATAATTTTAATTTGATTCTTTCTTTTTTTTAGAACTACCGAGAGATAATAGACAGACCTATAAACAAAACGATATATTCTAAAATTGAACTTTAAACTTAGAAGTGATAGGTTTAAAAATAATGGAAAGCCATATTTTTTCTTCGTGACTTCATATAGTTGATGACAGATTTAGAAAAAAACTAACGTGACCTCACTGAGTCTGATCGGTGATGACAAGACTGCACTTGTACGGAGTCGAGAATATCGTAATTAGCTTAGTGTGCAGCCTACGAAACAAACAGCAATGACTCGTGGTTAAGTAAACATCCTAAACAGATTTTCGAATTAAATTACGAACATGAAATTTAAATATATTTTAAACTGGAGAACAGAAGTTAATAGCTGCAATAAATACGACCCAGTTCATACATTGCTCATTTGTTGTTGCTGCAAATTAATTCACATATTTCATATTTCATTTTAAAAGTAAGCACTAACATTTATAATTGAACTTCAATTTTATTACTTTATACTTCAATTGAATTTACAAGTCTTGTGATTGTTTTGATTTTTTTTTTATTATTATTAATAAATATGTTCACCAAAACAATTATGTATTAATTCTTATAAATTATTTCAATACATATTATGCACCTTGATTTTTAAAGTTGACCTTGCTATTTTTTATAATAATAATGTAATATTCAGAGAAATTTTTGATACCCTTTTCATCTTTAACCTTCCCTATTCTCCTCCCACCAAGTTTCAACGAGTAGTTAGGTCACGTGACCTGGTGTATGACGTCATCTTACCTCGACCACGAAGCTGGCGTTGGAGTCGGTGTGCATGGAGGCAGAGGTCACGGCCGAGTGCGCAGAGTCCGTGCTGACCCAGGAGGCGCTGCTGCCCGTGGACCGGAGGCTGGCCGAGGTGCCTCGCTTCTCCAGGTCGCCGGTGGAGCGCTGCTTGCGGATCTTCAAGCCCTGCACACACAACATGGTCAGAATTTCACTACAAAACATGCAAGAGTAATGTTTTACTGCTGAAGTCGTTACATAACTCTGCAATGACAGCAATAAAATAAAAATAATGATTTCGTATGATTTTATATACAAAAACACGTATATTTTTCTCAAAACTTTTAAACAAATTTGTGAAGGAAATCGTATATTTTAAACTGGCATATTATATAAAAAAAGTTTAATCTAAAAATATTGTTGAATTTGTTGTACGATGTAACAGATTTAAGCA
Organism: Siphlonurus alternatus; assembly: GCA_949825025.1. Taxonomy (NCBI): domain Eukaryota; kingdom Metazoa; phylum Arthropoda; class Insecta; order Ephemeroptera; family Siphlonuridae; genus Siphlonurus; species Siphlonurus alternatus. The sequence continues at coordinate 11,083,906 of OX463782.1, read as the reverse complement.
GAAAAGCAACTTTTTCACACGATATACACCAAATGAAGAGTTAAATAATAATTGTGTTTCTTCTACTTTTTGTTTTATTTTTCCCTCATAACAATTTAAGCATAACATTTTGTACAATATTCATTCAATCTTTAAGGATTAATGTCACTAGAGTCACTAATAAGTAGATAGTGAATTACTCTGAAAGTTATGGCAAACTTTCTTTACACTATAACATAAATATTCATCAGACAAAAAAATGCAGCACCAAAAACCATAAAAAAAATACTTTTGGTCTATAAGTTTTTGAGATACACAGGATATAAATAGTAAGAATATCATTGGAAATCTGGCAGCCATTAATCAAATCAAGTCAAATCAGCATCTTTTTCAACTAAAAAATTAATATGTCAAAAACTGGACCGAATAATTACTTTTTTTACTTCATAAAGTGAACAGTCATTTTGTTCTCTATGTTTTGATCTTAATTTTATATTTTTTTTAACCATCAAAAATAATTACCATGTATGTAGTGAAAACAATCCTTATAATCATGTTCACGAAGAATTGACTAGGAGACAAATATGTAAACGATATAACAATGTTATAAACACCATAAAAGATTAATATGTCATTCGAGAAAAAGTAAAAAAAAGCTCGATATAAAAACAGATAAAAGAGCAATAAAAAGCGTCTGCAAATATTGAAGGGAAGAAAATGAGGACAGCCAAACCATAACTTACAAGCAACGATCTAGTCTATACGTTTTAAGTATCGAGTTGTAAAGTCTGCAGCGAATCTTGTAAATAGATTACAAGATTTTGTTACACACCATGGTTGAAAGATTTTAATTTGATGGGATATTTTACAATGGAGACTGAAAGAAAGTTTAATATTTTACTTTCTATTTATGAATCCCTCAAGTGCGACCTGTTGAGTTCTTCTAATTTAGAATTTATGATCAACTTTATCGCAGTACCGACAGACCCGTACCATATGTTCTCGTAAAGACGCAATGTTTGTACCAAGTGGCGAAGCGGAAATGCAGGCTGCTGGAAATTCCGGGAACGTATGTGGGTTAATTACATACTCAATTATTGACTTTTAGAACTCTTTGCATTTTATAACGATGTGCTAAAAATATTTACTGTATTGGTTATTGTATGAATTTTTAAGCTTTTAATTCCCTTCTATTTACTGATTGGTATGTAACGTTAAATATTCAAACTTTGAGAAAATTTACTTTCATAACATAATAAGGGTTAAATAATTCCAATGTGCTGTTTTCGTTGTTATCACTTATCCTTATCATGTAAGTATAAAGTTCAAGAGAATAGAGTGTTTCGAACGCTTATACTTGGACACTGATGACGAAACAAGCACATTTGAATTAATTTATTTTAAAACGTCATCTGATGGAGTATTAAAGCTTGTCTTATAGACTAAAAAAAAGTATTTAAAGTATTTGTCTTATTAGAGCAAACATTACTGCTTTTAGTGCATTCATTATTCTTGTTAAAATAAGCTCCGCTGATAATAATTTATTGCTGAGCGATGCCCAATGTTCTCTAAAGTACATAATTCTTCCATCCTTTTCTCCATGCACCCAGCTCTTATATATGTTCGAACAGGGTATTTATTTTGATTCGACCATTGTTGTAATAAAGAAGTCCATTTCTCGGTGGTTGTACCTGCAGGATGGACTTCTTGAGGTTGGAGGACCTCTCCACAAGGGAGCGTCGTCTCACGGGGGGGTCATCGCTGCGGGCCTTGAGCACGAAACCTCCGCGCGAGTCGTCCACCCGCCGGTCCCGCTCGGCGGCAGGGTCTGCGGCGCCAGCGTTGGTGTCGCTGCGCAGAGAGGTGAGGGAGGCGCGCAGCTGCTTGGTGGGCCGGTAGTGAGACGCCAGGCCGAAGGGGGCGCTGGCTCGCACGCCGTAGCCGTGCCGCATCCCTCGCAGCCATTGACCTTGGAACGTGCCTGCAACACGGAGAACGAGTCACAAACGGAGAACAGTTCAGTTTAATTTACACAAACGGATAATTTATCAGTTTACATCGTCTCGATCAGTGATTATCGACAGGAAATATTCGGGGGTTATATTTAACAATTGATATGATAGAGATTATTTTACCAATAAAATAGAAAATATAATTACATTGTTTGCTATAGGGATATATTGAATATGCTATATATCAACATACTAGCAATATATAGCAGTAATTATAATTCTATTGAAATCAACAGGATATTATTTGACTCCATGTAGATTTGTTGAATATTTTAATAACATTGATTTTGAAGCTTTAAACAAGCAGTACATATTATACGTCATTGTGACTTAATACTTCTCCTTAGTACTTATGCAAAATTCAATACAAAAACACATAACTAGCTTTATAGCTATAGTTTTTATATTAATATCACGCTATCCAGTCAGAAAAAGTAGAATTACAAAAATAATCTTGATTAGTTTTTATATGTTGCAATACTTGCTATGTACAAATTACCGCATTAATTTTTGTATTACTGCAGTGTGTTAAAATTATAGCTTTGTTTTTATTAAACTAGCATGCACTTTTATGTGCTTGAATTATGTAATAATAAAACTATACATGAACAACTCCGAGTTTCTTTTCTATAATTTCATACGGTGTAGAATTCAGCTGCTCTCTGCTCTAGGAGTACATACAAGTGCATGTTTTTTTCATATGCTGCAACGTTCTTTGTTGTTGCAGTCTAATTATCTCATTACAATGTAGCAGAAGTATATGAAAATATAATTAACCTGCCGCTATCTGTATTCATTACGTCAGTACAAGTACGTTTCGTGGCTACGTCTAAGCATCTTTTGTAATTTTTAGACCATTTCCATGCAACGACAAAGTCATAGACCTCAATTAATTGAAAAATTACTATACATAGCTCGCAAGAATAAAGCGTCTAAAAATAATATAAAAAAAAAATGTAAAAAAAAAATCATAAAAAATGTTAACATTTTTTTTTTCTACAAATATATAATAACATAAAAAATAGGTACTTCTGGGACTTGTAAATTAGTTTATTGACGCAGTTCATCGTTTATTTTTTTTTATATTTTTAAAATTCAATTAATTTTTCATCAACGTTTGAGAGAGCGAGAGAGATTTGTTAAAAAAAAATGGACAGTACTGCTGTATTCAAAAGTCGACGCAATTTTTTCAATCAATATGAATCATAAACATACATCAGGAATATCACCGAAGCAGCTATAAGAATATAATTACAATAATGAAGTCTTATTGTGTTCCAAAAGTAATAATTTCCAGCACTACATTTTGTCACTGTTGACAAGTGATTGTGACGTTACACAGATAACAGGTCAATCGTGCAATATTGCCGTGATAAGAGCGTAGTCATTCCGCCTTATCTACCGCGCCTGTCAAATTGATTTCACAAATCAAAATATACTCAAGTACATAAATACAATATTTTGTAATCTCGTATGGAAATTCCTTGCAGGCGATTTGGTGTCACTGTAACAAGTGCCTATAACTGTAACAAAAAATGAAAAAAATATCATCAAGCAAAACCAACTAAAATCAAAATCATAAAGAGTCTTTATATAATTGATTGATTGATGATTGATGATTGATGTATTGACTTCTGGTCTGTGGACCTAACAGTCATTGCCCGTAACTGATTGTTGGTATATGATTTGTCATGTTTATATTGTTATGTGCAATCGACAATCAATATTAAAAATGTTATGAATTATTATTGTGGTATTGACAAAATCCCTCTTATTTAAAAATATATAAATTTTGCAAGCAACAAAAAGTATCAGTACGACGATTTTGCTTCAATAATTAACGCGGTGCAATTAGGGCTGCCTCTAATTGCTCCACTGGGTCACGTGACACAGGCGTGATCCTCTACTCGTCCGCGTGCGTCGGCGGAGACCCCCATGATAACTAAATTACCTCGCAGTGTGAAACCAGAGTAACAGGAGCATTTTAACTCAAAATGAAGAATTAGTTTTTTTAAAATTGTGCTATAATGGACAACCTGCATGATTTTTTATTGCATATATAATAACTTTTTCAATTTATTAATTTTTTTAATTCAATAATACACACTAAACTTTTAGATTTTCAGTACTTTATGTCAGTGCATAATTGTTTTAATTTCACCTTAAATCCAGCTCTTTTGATTATTAGAGTACTTAATTCAAGTACAAATTTGGTACTAAAAAAAGAGGGTAAAATAAAGTACAATGAATTGTACTTTATTTTAACCGGTACCAATTAAAAAATAAAGTACAATGAATTGTACTTTATTTTACCCTCTTTTTTCCAGTATCAAATTTGTACTTGAATTAAGTACTTTATTGATCAAAAGTGCTGGATTTAAGGAGAAATTAGAATAATTATGTACTGACATAAAGTACTGCAAATAATTCAGCTTTTAAAAGTTAAGTGTGTAATCGAAGGAAAAAACGCTGTGACGTCATAGTCATGCCACGTCTTTTCCTATATTTGCATAATTACTCTATAACGTCATAGCGTTTACAGCACAATTTTAAGGATATTAGTTAGGAAAATCTGAAAAAAAGCTGAGAGTCTGTAACTCGATTTCTTCTTTCCAAATGCACAATTAAAAAAATCATGCAGGTTATTTGTTATTATAACTATTTTGGTTACATAACCGGCTTTTGTATGTTCTATTTTGAATGTATTTATTTACTGAAAATAATTTGGGTTGGTTTGATATTTCATATTTAATCTACGAGATTTTTTAACAAAGCAGGTTGTATTTAGAACAGTTGATACTGAAAGTTAACTTCGTTGGCAAATTGGTAAGACGATCTTCTTTGTTGACGAAGGAAATATGTTTCCCAGACTTTGTCCACAAACGAAGCATTTGTCACAGACAATTCAGGAAATTGATTTTGAAGTCGCAACTTCGCCTCGGGAACACACACCGTATTGATTTTGTACGAACTGTAATGTACAGCGTGGCACGAAACTGAGTGTTTTACATTACATGTATATGAGAGAAATTAATACAATTTTGAAGATTACATTTTGAGCTCTATAACTGTATTATTAATTGATTGATTGATTATAAATTGATTTTGTAGGATGAATGGAATTAATAAAGAATTTTGAATTTTTAATAATACACAACGTAGACAAACGGTATATCAATTTTTGCTTTCTCTATTTTGAATTTGATAGCAACATATCGAACACTAAAACAAATCCGACTTGCCTGACATCTTATTTGACAATTTGTTCAGCAAACAAACTGAGCCTTTGAAGACGTTGCTTTGCCCCTGTAAGTCTGCAACCCTCTTGGATTGGGTGCTAAACAAGTTGCCTAACCTCAAGGACAACAATTAATTGCAAGAAGAGTTTAACACTGCCTTCGTATTGCATCGTATGGTATCGTATGACTTCATAACAATTTAAAACCATTTTTAAATGAGAAACGTACGATCACATACGATGCAACACGAAACGAAGCTGTGTGCGCGCGTATACCTGGTCGCATATAGGTTCTTAATTTTTTTTATATCATACACTGCGAAATCATATAATTCTGTGTGAGACAGCCCTTACAATTAGAGTAATAATATAATACTGTGGTATTTAATAATTAATAAAATATTCTTCAGTGAGAGTTTGTGAGGAAATTGGATGTGTTTCAGAGTGAACGGTACCACCAGAAGATACCACAAGATAACTGGAATTTGCAATAAAGATAATTTTATCGTTTTAGAGATGACAAAATAGCTCTTATGAGAAAGTTTTGCATCTGTCAGTTTCAATTCAGAAAATTATAAGAGTTTATGTTCCGACTGTGTTTAGAAACCCTGTTATGACATCAGCTATTTGCTACTTCTTTGTGCTTCGGGAGGAATAGATAATTCAATTATTTAAAATTTACTAACAAATTTAAAATTTTGACAAGTAGAATTATTTATAGTTATTAGATCAAAATGTTATGTTTACTTTATTTATTTTTTTTTATTATTATTTTAGCTTGCAATCACTTTTCATAATTTAGCTTTATTCTTAAATTTATTTTAGGGCAGATGGGTGCAAGCTAGTTCAGGATTGTGTCTGAAGCCGAGAGAATTCGTTCTGACTGAAATCCCTGCATGATAGTCCAACGTCTTTGAAGTTTCTGTGAGCATTTGTGGATGAACGAGAATTTTGCAAAATTCATTAGGTGGTTGTCAATATAATCAACGTCATAAATAATACTTGAGACGTTGCATATCGGTGGACATGGTTTAATAATTTAGGCGCCAATATTTGAATTTTTGATGTCCAGGTGACTTATTTGCAAACATCGCAGCCAAGGAATCGATAAATTTAATTTCCCTTGTAAACTTTCCTATTATTTTTTCTAACAGGTCATCCTCCCTGGAATTAAATGAACTTAATACAAACTTGAAATATTTAGCCACTTAAAGTTGATGCTAGCTAGCCAGTTAACTTGGCGTAAAAAAACAAGTGCTCAACATCAATAACATTGATGTTTTTTGCAAATACCCTCTCAATACTTGAATCCAAGATCTGGCAATGCTACAAGCTAGCGATCGACGCGCCCTCACTGAGCTAAAATGGAAACATTAAAGCAGGACATGTTCATAGAAATTATTATCTGTGGTTTCACAAAATAACCTAGAATGGTTATACTGTGTAAGGAAATGAATCAAGATTAATTTTAATATACATACTTTCTATCTGCACTATAAAGATAATTTTAATTACAATTATCTTTTATGCGAACTAATTATATTCAATTTCAATTCAATTTCTCTTATCGCGTTTGAACAGAAATTACCAGAACACTGGAATGCTTATAATCGTTTTTGATTACCAAATCCCTAATTAAATCATCATTACGTTATATTTAATATAATTACATTATACCTAATGTATATTAAATAATACCTTTTAAAACGTATTTTAAAATAATATGAATTATATTATATTTAATTTTCCTGGTCTCTTTACAAAATTAATTGGTTAATTGATTGATTGGTATTTTGGGGCAACTGACACATTTTGGTCATGTATGCCCCTCACACAAACAAAATTAATTAATATAGAAAAAAACAGAGTAACAAAACTAAAAATGCTCAATTAATCAATTTAAAAAAATTAATTTTCCCATTAATTAATTTCAATACGATAAAACGACAGGTATTATGACTCAATATCTGATTAGAGGAATGTAAAAAGTTTTGAACATATTAATTACACACCATTTACTTAATTTAAACACGTTTTATTTATTCTAAAAACAGATGAATGAAACTTTTTTTCATCAAATAAAATAAATAAACATATTATAAACATTAAAAACAGTAAAAAATGAAGCTCTTGCTTTTTTTAAAAAAGTAAAAGAAAGCGTCTGGTTGCTTGTAAAAGTATTGAGATCATTTAAAGTTCATTGGTGGAATCCTCCTCGCTGGCTAGCTTAAATACCGGCCGAATGAGTGTGCACTCTTGCATAATATACCCCCTTGCTCAAAGTGTGAAAGCCATATGTAAGCAAAGTAACCGCGGCGGCGTGATTCACTTGTTTGTGAAAATATATATAGCGCTCACCCCCTCCTGCCGGATCTGTAATGACGTCACGGCTTTGTTGTCTGCATTCCACCGCAACAATAACATCATAACATCTTCATTGTTGAAGATTGTTTCGAGACGATTTGTTTAATGGAATAGAAAAAGAGCTTGATTCTCGTGCAAAAAATGAAAAAAATATTATGGAATTTTCGTATTGACTCACATCCAAATCATATTAAATTGGTATGCAATGAAGTGGATTCAAAGATAAAGATATAGTAATTTATTGATATTATATTTATCTTTTTATACTGTTGATTCTTCTTTCATAAAATGGTTATTGCCAAAATTTGCTACATAAGAGATAAGTTTTTATCAGTTAATAAAAAGTAAAATTTAAATATATATATTATATATTTTTTTTATAAATTCAATAAAAAGTATGATTACTATTTTTAGTACATCTACTATATTATATTCAGTGATTTATTTTTTGTCATGTATTGTCAACTATCAAAGAAAGTTCATGAATTAAGCAAGCAGAACACATTAATTTTACTTAAAAAAAATGTCAAAAACTCAAGCAGTAATTTTTTATTAGTGTCAAAGTAATACAGTCGATGTTCGTACAAGTAAAGTAAAAAAATTCAAACATGCCGTGTTATCTGTCATTTCTCATTTACTGCATGTTTAAAAACATTGAAGTTTGTTATAAGCATGCACGTGCGGCCAGTTATTAGCCGCTCAAGCTACATGTGCATGCAGTCTAAGTTTTCTATACTGGCAGACAGACTAGCTCTTCCTCAGCATCGTTGCTGCTTGCTTTTGCCGCAGTCATGGCAGCAAACTTTTGGTGCTCGCGCGGCTAGCGTTACACCTCGGCTCAAAATAGCGCGGTATTTCTGGGACACTCTCTTGACTGGCCGCTCAGACTGGCGAGTTAGCTCGCCCGACCGTTCCTCGTCTCTCTCTCTCTCTCTCTCTCTCTCTCTCTCTCTCTCTCTCTCTCTCTCTCTCTCTCTCTCTCTCTCTCTCTCTCTCTCTCTTAAGCACATTACCACCATGCGCCACGGGTAGGTAGCATGCAGCATCCACTACGTCATGAAACTCTCTCAATAAACAGACTATAGAGATAAATCGCCAAAGTACCCGGAACTAAAGTTTGCAAAGGTTTAACTATCGAGTGAAGCCAAGAGATAGAAAATGTCTTAGGATTTGATAAATTTGATATTTGATTAAACGCAATGAATATTCACAAGAAGTACAAAATTTTCCTCCAAACCACCAAATTATCACTTTACGTTTTATTTCGTCTTGGTCAACAATATTCACGTTAATTATAATATTGCACGAACACACAAAAATAAAAACACTGAATTACCATATCCATGTAAATGTGACCTCCCTCTCTTCAGTTACGTTTAATTGTCTGTATAAAATATTAATGGAAATATCTCCACGAATCTCTCGACTAGTGCACGTCCAGCTCACAAAATGCTCGTCGCCGCGATACGAGGAGCCACTTAGCGATACAACGCACGTCGTTGCGATATATTTGTCCTCCCAAACAGAAGCTAACTAACGAGGAGATCCAATCTGAGGAAATTCGGAGGAATTAAGACAAACAACACGAAATTTATGTTTTACTACTACAAAATTAAAATGTTACAGCTTTTGGAGTGTAATAATCCAATTATTTTGTTTTATTTTTATAAATTCTGGTACTCCAGTTGTTGTTTTTTTAATTAGAATTAAAAACAATTGAAAAACTTACAGCCTGAATTGCATATCAACTTGGGGTGATGCTCTATAGCCAAATAAATTTATTTTCAAAGTTGTTTAATTCATTGTTTTAAAAAGTCAAGCATTTTGTAATACATAAAGTAAGTAAAAAAAATTGGTGTTTTTGTACATGAAAAAGAACGTTGGTTTAGAATTTTGTTGCTCTAGCTTGATTTTTTGTAAACAAGAAAACACAATAGCCCAGAGGGTTACGTCTGTATCGATTTTCCGTCAGCAGCAATGTAAGAAGTAACATCATAGTCGAAATATTTTCCGTCAACATCGTTGTCGCAGATAACTAACACGATTATTCAGTGAAGATCCTCCTGTCGTTCCATAATCAGGCAAGCAGCATGACGTGTCTTTTCCTTGGAAGCGGTAAATGGATGATTTACAAATTATCAATTCTAAATAGTTTTTTGCGAGCTTGAAAAAATAAAATATATTTTTTTTTACAATCACCTTCTTGCCCGTATCAAAGCTTAACCCTTTTATGCAGGAGTGAAGTGGGAAATGGGCGTGGTTAAAACTTTCAATAATATTTTAAAAATAGTTTCTGTACTTTGAAAACATGGATAAAAAAAAGAGTAGCATAACTTTTTTATGTTTTCTTTATTTACATACTTTTTTTCCACTATTTCATTCTTACTAACATTATATCAATTTCTATTTACACTGGTCATTTACTCCGTATGTTTCTGTCCTTATTATAACTTGTTATATATTTTCAATATTTTATGATTGAAATACGCACCAATTTTCCTGAAAAATCAACAAATCGCGTTACATCAATTGTATAAACATTGGCGGGATCTGCCAAAGATAACGTATAACACATTTTATATTGTTGTTTTTATTGAGTTAACAAAACAACGTGTTTTTGCAGGTAACGCAACGTCTATGTAAAGATAAAGATGTGAGATTTTTGTCGGACTGAAATGAGGTCGGTCGTTTTATTGCCTGAGGGGTCTTCCCCCACCTGGCTTTAGCAAACACAAGTGTCGCAGCAGCCCCTGAAAGTCCGCAACCCACGCTTACAGTTACATAAAATAGTTCTAACAATGTTTGCTTAGGCGCGTTTTATCGGACAAACGTTTTAAAAGACGTCATCGCGTGAGTGTCGTTACAAAATCAGGCAAACAGTATCTTATGTTTAATGGAGTATTGACCTCATTTTATTTTTCTTGCAGAAATGGATAGAGGGTGCAAGTTAATGCTACTATGTTTTTTTTTTTATATTTCTTTTAGAGTCAGGGAACTATTTTAAAAAAAATTAATGATAGTACAGAGAAAGTGACGCCTTTTGACGACTCTCTTAAGGGCATTGGGTGTAGCACCGGTAGTTGGCAACACTGACGTATCTTCACCATGCTAATTTTTGATCATTGCTCCTCGGAGTAATTTTTATGCTAGAGCTAAGCTGATTGCTGTAGTATCAAGATAATTAGTAGCCCAAGTGCACAATTTGGCTAAATAAAGCCTGATTTAAAGAAAAGTATTTTTTTTATATTGTAGAAAAATGCATGTAAATTTAAAAAATTACTAAAAAATACTTTTCTTTAAATCAGGCTTTATTTAGCCAAATTGTGCACTTGGGCTACTAATTATCTTGATACTACAGCAATCAGCTTAGTTCTAGCATAAAAATTACTCCGAGGAGCAATGATCAAAAATTAACATGGTGAAGATACGTCAGTGTTGCCAACTACCGGTGCTACACCCAATGCCCTTAATAAAAGGAGAGGACTTAAAAGAGGCGTGGGTTCAAACCCGACCTCGGCAAAACTTTTTATATAGCAATACTTCCCCGGGTTCTAAGAAATCTGAAAAAAAAAAAAAAATCAGAGTGGCATAACTTTGCACCTTCTATCCATTTTTCCAATAAAAATTTTTGAAGTCGATTCTCTATTGTGTATTTTAACTGTAGCCGAGATCTCTCTCTAAAAGATAGTTAAAGATGTCGAGAGATGAGGCCTTCAATCTTACACATGTTTTAGAGCCCACCTCTTTTCCCAATCATTATCATGATACCTCCTTGAAAAAAATGGCTTAAATTTCTTTCCAATTTAAAATCAAACTTCTATCTAAAATGCAGAAATCTTTAAAATATGCTAATTTCTTATGTAGGTTGGAGACATAAAATATTTATGTTTAGAAAGGATGATATTCTTAACAATTTGATGACGCTCCATATTTTTTTATTGTCTTTTGGCGTACTTGAAAAAGCACAAGTTTTTTTTTTTATTTTACGAGTCAGCGACTTTATGGATCTTATCTTACACGTTACGTTGAATAAAACAACCCAAGCTGATAATGAAAATTCTACCAAAGCAAAACCCCTTGTTGTTCTACATTAAAAATTGCTTTTTACAGAAATTTCTTGTAGGATAATAAGATTGTTAAATACGTCACTGAAATGAAACTTTGATCTTTGATTTTAATAGTGAATTTTAAAAATAAAATTTTGCAATTAATATATAGAGAGAATAAACACTATTATAGTGTAGTATAATATGCTTATACAATGAAAAAAAAAATCTACTGAAAATTGCATGCAGTACTTTAGTAATAAAACATTTTGAAAATCTTCTATAGCTCTTATATATAGTCTTTGCTTGTGTGCTTTAAGTGCTGTCTAGCCTCTTAAAAGAAAATTTATAGCTTTTTTATAAATTTGTCTGCACTATTACATAAGAATTGAGAGTTATGAGGTACAACTCGAGACTTCACGAACGTTGCTCTGTTTGATTGCAGTCTACGGAGGCGTGATGAACTTTTGGCATGGACTCTTCTAATTACTCTTCGTCACCTATAAATCCAGCGAATCATTCAGGTGTAACAACCGCACTATCCTGAGTAATAATGGTATCGATTCTAGAAGGAAAATAAACAGATTTCTCACTAAATTAGCGTCAGTTGACGATACAAAACGTGATTAGTGAGAAACCAGCCACGTCATCCAGCACCTTCCTCCTCTCATCCTAAGGGTTGTCCACTTAAGGGTGTATGGGCTCTGGTCTTTCCTGACCTCTTTTCATCCCTGCCTATAGGTTCTACTCTTGAGTAGTCATACGGGAAAGAAGTTAAAAAAAAAAAACTCATTCATGAATAGCACTTCTGTCAATTACAATGTCATCTCACTAAAGTGAGGCAATTTTTTCAGCAATAGATATATATACATATTAACATACTACAGTCAGATCAATTTAACTTTGCCGCCGGAAATAGCCAGAAGTGAGAGTTTTCTGTCTTTCCTGTTTGCATTTGGAGTTTGAAATTTTACAGAGAACTTTGCAATAAGAGGACTGATTTGTTTGCAAAAGTAGAAAAATTGGACATGAACAGCAAGATTAGAAACTACTTATTTTCGGCTACTTCCTTTAAGAGTTTCTAGTAAATTTGACTATATATGTATGAAGCAACCATTTCTCCTGATGTATGTACCGGCTCTGATGTAAGTTAGCCTCAGAGGTAAATGATAGAACCAGGCGTTTTAAATGTACCTGATTACTTCACCACCTCCCTCAAGTTATAAAAGTAGCCGCTTCATAAGTAAATTACGGTACTGAGGGGGAGGTGTCCTTGACCCGGATGAGTCACGTAATTAAATCCGAGGTGTGCAAACTCTGACTCACCATGAGGACACTTTCCAACTTTTCGTTACCACACCGCGGCAATATTTGTGCCGCGAGTTTTTAAATAAAACTTGAGTTATTTCATCGTTATAAAAAATTATAATTATTTATCAACATGAAGCGTAAAAAATTAAAATTTATTGGTTATTTCAACAAATTCAGTTACTTGTGGACTTAGAAAAAAGTTAAAACAATGGACTTGGGTATTTTTTCTGCTACCACGCTGATTTGACGTGATTCATCGTTTTATCCCGTTATACATGTTTATGTTTAAAATCTTTTCATTCTTAACTTCCAAAATTACATTTTCTATTCTTAGTGTCCCAAAATATTATTGGTTATCAAAAGATTGAGGGTATATTTCATTCTGTGCATAATGACATTTCCACAAATCAAAAATCTCATCAAAAACAAACACCTCCAAGCCGGGCAAACAAACGTCAATTTTGAGGGCGAGGTTTGCTGGAAATAAATTTTGGCTCCAGCCCAACCTATCACCATGAGGAGATAATTCATAAAGGAATTCAACTTTGGAAATGTGCTTGTTGCAATACTCGGAATGTATACTTTGCTTCAGTGCAAATGTGCGATGTGGTATTGATTTTTAGCATGAGATCATTTTTTTTTCTTTAAAATATATTGGCTTACAATTTGTATAACAGCATATATATTGGAAAGAAAAATATAGTTTTTATATCAAATCAACATTATTGAATAATTTAATAATAAAAATTAATGTACACTCGAACAAAGAAAAATTGTATTTCGTCTTTATTATATTGTATTGCTTTAATGGGTATTTTTTTCCAACAAAATTACTATACAGAATAATAGCAATTGAAAATTTGTATAAAAATGAAGGGTTTTTTAATTATAGCTATCATTAAATTCAACAAAAAACAAGATAAAAACATTTTCTTTATAATCTAAAATTAGAAAGTTAAAAGGCAGGATACCATATCAATGTAATTAATTCAAATTTGCATTCAATAAAATCAATCAACTCGAATTACGTCATTCAGGATGTTATTGACTCACTGAAATATTTAAGGAATTTCGGACGTGGGAGCTACACAGGGAAAAACGTTCCGCACAAAAGTGAACATAAATAGGACTCCCACTCAACGAAAATGCAACAATTTATAAATTTAAAATTACATTTGTTAATCATCAATCTAAGGTTTCTTAAAAAATATGTTTTCAAGAGGTTAGGTTTGAGCAGTTCATGTGTAAAATTTAATAAAAAAAATCAATAGTAATATAGTTATTAAACGAAAAGAGGTGATCTGAGAAAATAAAACAAGAATCTTTCATGAAAATGTTGTAATACCTCACAATCGAAAATTTCTCCACATCAGTATACTATCTCAGCGTTGATGTCATTGCATTTTTGGGTTTTGTGTTTAAAAATGTTTTAATGAAATAATTAACTCTTCCACAAATAAATGTATAATCCTAAACTATCCATGCATATTAATTTTATATTGCACAATGTTCTGATATTTTTGTTTTTAACAACAATCTAAAATCTACAGTTTGTGACTTCAATTCTATTATATAAAAAAAATATGAAATAACAATTTAAAAAATCAGGGTCACTTTAGCCCCGAGTTTCAGTCAATATAATTTTGGAGTGTATAATGTTCCACTTTAGTTTATTTAAACTAAAATACTGTTGTGGTATCACATAATATTAAAAAAGATAGCTATGCCATAGGTGCAGTGCTATATAATTACTAAATTACTAATTAATATTTTATTGCCCTTTAATAATAAAATTTTTTGTATGTATGTTTTTTTTTTTTTTTACTTCTCTTATCACCCAAACTTATAGTGTTTTAAAAGATATCTAAATTACATCTGCTAATTTAAAATAATTTTTATTTATATTTAATTATGTTGACTTACTCCTTTATACATTTATATTGCTATTCCAGATATTAAACAAAAACTCTTTTCTGTTCTAGAGCTTCAGCTCATTGAGGTGTAAACAAAATTTGTAATCTATAAAATGTAAAATGTATATTATATATTTATAATGAATAATAAAAGAAAAATCTCCACGCAGAGAAAGAGATTGATAATTACAGCTCCAACATCACACTAGTTTAAAAAAAAATTAACTGGGCATCTCAAGGGTAAAATTCTCCGAGCAGGGTAGCGTTCGTAGTGTCCCGAGTTGCATCACATGCTCGGTTTATTGTATACGACGTACGGCAGAGCGTCGTGTGTGGGTGAAACAATCGATTGTGGAGCTGACCCGACATGCCGGAACGAAATCCGCCCACGTAGGCAAGGAGACTTCCGGTGAGACCGGAAGTGATGAAATTCAAAATATTAGCCGTTCACCGACAAACTTAAGTATTGATTTCTGGTTTGTGAGGTAGAAGATACTTCATATTTATGTAACCCGTTGACAAAAGTGCGTGTGTTTTGTGATTACAAAATTGAAATGCAATTATAATAGTATGGTTAAAATTTAATAATTAATAATATAAACAAACTTTTAGGACTTGGATTTGGATTCTGATGTTTATTTTACAAGTAATTTAAGCACTGCTTCAAATAAAAAGCCTAGAAAAAATATCTAAGTACTTTAGAGAGTTAGCCAGCGTTCTAGAAATGACTAACAAAGAGAGTTTCTTGGTTTTGTGATGAAAGTTAAGGAAGTTTTAAACGGGAAACTGTTGCTCGGCATAATTCACTATAATGTGATACTGATCCAACAGGTCTATTGAAACATGCACGCTCTACTTATTCATTATAATCACGTGTTGAGAGAAACAACATTTCTAATTAATGCTCAGTAATATTCGGCTTCTATTTTCTCGGTATTAGCTTGGTCAAAAATAATGGCATAAACTTTAACCCTGGCCGATTCGTTGCAGAATTAAGTGCTGTCCAAAATTTATCTATTCCGATAACTCTGCCTTACAACATTATTTAATTTAACTGATGGTTTTTAAAGCGACGTTTTCGTTAATGTGCTGAGCAGAAATCGCGCGGCCAGAACGAAACTGCCTCGTGGCACAAACGCGTGTTAGGAGGTCGTTTTTGGAAACATGCAGAGAGAAGCTTCCGAAATGTTTTTTTTTTACGATTTAAGAGTGAGAGTTCGCGGAATAATCAAGATATTCTTTTGTGATCTGTTTATACAAACTCTTATCAAAAATTCTAATTATTTTTATTAAAATTTAATAATTAACTGTAAAATATAGAAGCATTATTATACACGTGTTTATTGTTTAAATGGCAACGTTGCCTCCCCCGCTTTTTAACTATTTGGCAACAGTGTGGCTGTGGTGCCAGCAAAGAGGCGAGGGGAAGAAGAAAGAGAGGAGGCCGGGGGGGAAGGGGGCATGAGGCCAAGCATAATAACAGAGCTGCAAAACTACACATCACATCTTTCTGTAGCCTCCCGAGTGCCCTCTCATTATAATCCATAAAGCTTATAATCAGGACTGATTACACAGTCGCAGAAACTACGACTTCACACAATATAACTAATCAATATTTTTTTTCTCTCTACAACTGTATAATTCAGCTTAGTAAATTGAAAGACAAATGGAGTAAATTGAAATCAAACAGAAAATTACTGAAGTTAAACTTATTTTTTAGATTTTATTAAAAAAAAAGGGGGGAGAAATTGCTGTTGAAGTTTTAGCGCCTGGAAAACACGCAACTTTTTCTACACGACAGACGTGCTGGTTGCATAAACAAAAGCAAGAAAGGGGCAAAACATGGCCGCAGGAGACAACGAGAGAATTATTTATGGTGTTGTTTTTATATCCGTGGCGTGCAAGCTTTGTTTTGACTAAATCGTAATTTTAAAATTGTGACTACTCTGTTGATGACAGGATAGTTAAAATTTTAATACGTTTTGTAGTTAGGAATTTGCGTGGCAGATCCAGTTCGCAGGAGAGGCTCTTAAATAATTTTAATATGTGTTGTTTGCAGCAACGTCATTCTCAATTCTCATATCATATTTCTCCTGTTATTTATTACACTATTTATTATTTGTTTATTATTCAACAAAAGTTAAGTTATGTATTTCTTTCTCCATGTGCGATTAATAGTCATATACAAATTTGAGCTTTTCAAACGTGATAATTATTACTGTTTGATATAATAATGTACTTCATGGCTCGTAACACATTAAACAATGGAAGTTATCAAGTATTAAACAATAGCTAAAATTGTTTGTTCATGTTTATTTAACTTATTACATTTTGTATTATTTGTTCAATGTATTGTTGTTCTCAACAAATGAAATATACACTCATTTCATTTTAGTATTGTTTTTTTAGCTTTTAGGTATGCTTCAAATTCTAATTTAGATTTTATTGCAGACATATTATAAAACCAGGAAAGTGGCAAATGAACAACTACATGAAATTTTTTATTGCATATTTGTGTAGAGGACCTCGATTTTTTGTTTTTTAATTTTTTTAACCCTCTTACACCCTTAAATTCGTACTGCACAATGCTGTGACGTTATAGTCATGTAAATATTTAACATGCAGGCATAGAGAAATACATTTATTTTCATGACTATGACGTCACAAGGTGGTAAAGGGTTAAACAAAAGTCTGAAAAAAAAAATGACAATTCTAACTTGAGGTGCTCTATCTAAATATACAGTAAAATCATGAAGGTTGTCTTTGTTACTAAAAAGCAGTGATATGATATTAATTAATGCGTAAGATATTACGAGAACTTCTCCACGTATATACACAAAAAAAAACGTCTCTCAAATTAACGAGTCATCAGGAAAATTAAATTACAATTGTACACTGGTCACCTTGGAAAATTTCCTTCGACAAGAAATGACTATTATAGTGAGAACTGGTGATGAGAACCACAGCTGGAAATTTTCCAAGGAGAGGAGTGTACTTCATTAAACTAGTAAGGCTTAAATTAAAGTTTTCGTCTACCTTTTTAGTACATTGTTAGCTTTTGACATTCTAGTGCTTGTAAATAAATTAATTAAGAAATCATTTCTTTCATTTAAAAAACTGTAATATCAGGTATGAATATTACACGCACAATTTAAGTTAAATTTTCATGCTAAAATTATTTACTATTGGTTGAATGGTTGGAACGTCCAATCCAGGTTCAGTATTAATCGTGTACTAGATGACTTGTATGAGACACAAATGGTTCACGTCAAATCCATCTATATTATGAGAAGCCATAGTCGAAGAGTTACGGTGCTCAAGTGCACGTTTGCGAGACACCTCATGTTTCATAACAACAAAGCAGGTATATGATTGGTATTTATGGACCCGCGGGTTGCAAGGTGAACTGTGAGGCATTTGCTTATCCACGTTCTTTCCAGGAGTTAAAACAAGTAGACTCCAAATATTGCTTAAATTTAGGTAAAATTTGAATAGCTCTTAATATGATTCTTTTAAAGCTAAAACTCTTATCGTGACGTCATACTTTTTTTTCTTTGATAAATCTACAGTATAATTATAATTGAAATGAAACCAACGAGAAATTTAGAAAAAATATAACTTTATTCATGTAAAATAAAATATCCCCCCCCCTATATAATTTTGGACAGTCGAAAAGCTGTGCTCTAATGCCATAATGTGAATTTTTCTAAATTTTTTACTCGTTGCTTTATATTCCAATATTGCTGGTTGGAATAAGTCTGTAGTCATGTAAAAAATAAAGGCTTGATAGTAAATATTTCAGTCTAGTAAAAGAGTTGCACGTTTAAATTTTGTGCATAAAATAAAAATTCAACACAAACCTCCCTTAATATAATATTGAAAACTGAAGCTGAGATAATATATCCACCCACATAGATGCATCATTTTAACTTTGTTCAGCCCAAAAAGTGATACCTTTTTAGTAATTGGAGCTGAACAATGACACTTAATATCATGATAGGAGGGACACTTTAAGTACTCACCACCATCCGCGTAGGTCTCGGAGCCGTAGCCGTCCTGCAGTCCGTTGGCCCAGGTTCCCTCGTACTTGGCGGTGGAGGTGGCAGACTGGCGCACGCCGTAACGACCCTTGAAGCCCTGGGTCCACTCCCCGCGGTATAGCCACCGACCCCGGGTCTCCACGCCCAGTCCGTGGCGCTTGCCGTTCTGCCACTGGCCTTCGAAAGTGCTGCCACTGGAACAGACACGTTCCGTCAGACTATGTTCTTAGTCAGTATCTTTTGTTTCTCATGTGTATTTTTTAAATATTAATTTCATCATCTCGTCTTAACCATTTTTTAACGACACCAATAATGATGTTCTTCATCACAAGTTTTCCAGACAAACCCTAGGGGGTATCCTGTATATTGTAATGTGTAAAAACTGTGTTATTTGTGAATAAACAAATTTAATATTCAACTTTTTAATTTTTACAAGATAAAAAAAAAAAAAAAATTAGAAAGGATCCGGTATTCCGGTATTATAATAATTTTTCTAATTCTTACATAAAATTTTTCCTTACAAGAAAACTTAAATTATATTTAATTGTATGGAGGTAAAAGTTTCTTTCAAGAAAAAATTGTGTGCAAAAATAACGTATCGTGTAATACAAGTTTAATGATTGCCCTATATTTTAAACAAATAAAAAACTATGTATATAAGCATTTATTCATATAATTTAATCATTTTAATTGCAGATATGCAATAATTCATCGATTTAAAAAAAAATGAATGTGTAGGAAATTGTCACGTCACTAAAAGTAAGTACCAAGAAAAAAACAAAAACAAAAAAAAAACAGTCAATGGTTTTATTTTTTATTTTATTATATTTCCCTCATGAATATATTGCATAAATAACAAGTCAGAGGCAGGAAATTCACAAATAGTCCAATAAGAACAATTAATTTAATTAATTTGTTAATGTAAATGATTGAACTCGGTTTTAAAAATGTTCTAATCCAGTTGTAGTGGGTAGATGGGAGTTGCAGCAAATGTAACAGAGAGGGAGAAACATTTTTTTGTTGTCATGCAAAGAGAAGCGTTGTTGATCAAAAGCGATAACAATGCTCGGTATTTTTATTAAAAACTAAACCTGACAGAGTTATTGCAATTACGTTCATGGTAGCTAGTTTTTTATAGAGCCACTCCCACTAATGAAAAGTAAGACAGTTGATTAATTTCATTTCGTTTTTTTTTTTTTTTTTTTAGTCTTGTACAGCAGTAGCCATAAACAATGAGACAATTCAGTGCGAATTATCGCAATATTTTTGTCTAAAACTGTACAAAGTATTCTACAACATTTTTCTCTTGATACTTTTACAAGAAGACAGGCAAATTCTTCTTATCGCATACTTTTTTAGATTGTCATAAAACCACTTGAAATTTTTCGCAACGAACACTACACAAATATAGTTAAATTTAAATTATATTCTCTCCGGAAATAGCTGGAAATAGAGTTTCTGACTTTCCTATGCATATTTACATGTTAAAAATTCCATATATATATAGGTCCGTACCCTACAGCACCCCCCTCTGCAAAGTTTCAAAACTGAATTACAATCAGAAGAGCCACAAAATTCACACTTCCGGCTACTTCCGGAGGGAATATAAAATTAATTTGACTGTAATAACATTTAGTTAAGATTATTTAATTATGTTTTTTTAATAGAATAACATTAGGTTTACGGTCCGTATTAAACAGCGTCATATGAACGTATAGAGATGGTTTAGAAGCAGTTATTCACAAATTTATCTAAAAAATGAGGCATAATTATTTGAAAATCAGTTAAAAATATTGTGCACAGAAGCGAAAGACAAACAGCAGAAGATTCCGGTATAACTAAAATTCAATTAAATTTAATGTCTGCTTGTAGCGGTAAGGATAACAAACCAAGACAAGCCTCTGTCACTCAACGCTCGCATTAGGAAATATTTGAGGCTTGTTTAGCTCGGTTAGCGCAGTGGTGATATTCTGAATAGTTTTCAACAAAAAATATACCACATTACATTAGTTCAGAAAAGAACAACGTTGATTCCAGTTACTTGCAACGTGAGGTAATTTTTTATAATTGTCACTTTAGATTTAATCAATCTAGATTATAATGACGTATTGGATAAAAATTACATAATTTATGATCTTCAAGACCTAATATTAAAAAAAAATACTTTGTTATAAAATATTTTTAATAGAAAATTAGAATAATATTTTTCTTCATGAATCATGATAGTTTATTTATTTTCAAAGTTATAATTATTCGTATTTTTAATATTGATTTTTTTTTTAATTCAAATTGTATTCATATCTATAATATAAATAAAAATAATATAGAAAAAAAAATCGGCATGCATTGAATATAAAAAATTAAATCTAAATCTCTAAAACATTTGTGTGGGTCCTATCTTGAATAGAAAAATATTTTATTGCAAGACAAAACAAGTATTGTAAACAAAGAGATAAAATTTGAAATTATCCAAATAAAATTAATTTTGAGATATTTTTCAGCAAATCACAGGCAAGCATTTGGTTATTCTTCTTACTGTACAACATATTTAGTTTTAATTATAAAGTATATATAATAAAAAGTATATTTAATTATTCCATCTAATTTGATTCCTGATATTCATATATTATATTTTTTTTAATATTGTATTTTTTTTTCTCATTTGTCTTAATTTGTTGAAATTAATAATTTTTTATGTATTATAACTACCCTTATTTATTTTGTTTCTCTCATGAATACATAAAAATAACAAGTCACAAATTAAAATGAGATCAAAATTTACAATTATTGGTATTAAAATGTTGTTAAATTATAATAATAATAATTGGGCCCGGTGCTGGCGCTAAACCATCCCAACTAGGTTGGAAGTTAAAAACCCAAATAATAATAATTTTTTATGGATTATATAAAAACAAACTCATATTATTCCGGTCTAATACTTTGTCGTGGCTGCTCTTCAAAGATTGATTATTCATAATAATGTGAGAGAAGACAAAAGGAGAGACTCTTCACGAAGTCATATCGACCTCGCCTGGAGTCGATCCCAGCCAATCGAAAACGTTGCTTTCCCTTGCATTCATTACTAGCACCGCTGCACGAGAACAAATACCCCCAGCAATCACCAGCTAGCAGCAGCAGGTGCAGCACTCGATGAAGTCAATAAGCTAGCTTGCACCACATTAAAACAACACGTAGCGTGGTCATAATTTTTTAAGCTCCTTATATGTTTTAATCACTTTAGAAGTCTTAAAGCTGGTATTACACGATGCAATTTTGCTTACAATTTTGGCTTACAAGAAAATTTCGCCTCCATACAAACAAATGGAGTTGAAGTTTTCTTGTAAGGAAAAATTGTATACAATACTTAGAAAAATTGTATCGTGTAATATTGGCTTTAGAACTGTCTTTTATTTTTACGATTTTACTTAATGCGGGTCAAAGTTACAATATGTATTGTTTGGGTTTCATATAATATACATAGCATGCTAATATTGTGTGTGCTCAATTTAGCATTATTGATGCTGGTGTGAGGTAAGTTTAAAATCCATGTAAGTACGCAGAAACAACTTTAATGTGGGTGCTTAAAACAAAATCATCTTTTTAATTTTCTGAACATAAAAACACAGCAGATTGCATACGTAGCAAGAGCAATGTAAAATTTTGGTGCTGAAAAAATTGCCTAACTTCAATGTAAAATAGAGCTGGGAACTTAATTTCTGGTAACCAATCATATGTTTTGGTTTTTGTCTAAATCCGGGGCATTTAAAAACACACACACACAAACACACGAGAAATTTCAAATTTAAAGGTACCCCCCTGCCCTAAATAAATGTATATGACCTTGAGAAGAGTCTATTATATTAAAGCTTGTTAACAAATTTTTAGTGACAGTAGTGGTAAAGTTGAGCTCGCGTTTCACGGTTGTTGTTTTTTTATAATAAACATTACACAGGCTGCACTGATAAGGTGATAACATCAACACGCGAGCTGGTCTCATAAATATTTGATATAAACATTAAGCTAATGCAGGATATGTCATAATCATCATATTTATTAAATTTGTTTGTTTATTTTCCAAGAAATATTACGTATTGTATGAGTCAAATACTAAATTCTATTAATATTAAATGAGTCATTGCTTGCTTTTATATAACGTATAAATAAACTAAACTGTATAGCCTACATAGAGATACTTGTTGTAGATATACTCAGAATTGGAAGTTTAAACGTAATGTAACGTAATTTAAACTAAAACATGGATCAGTTTTCCAGATGATAATTTCTTATGTTAATCTGCTCTTAGAGGTTTATCAAAAGTTGGTCTGGACTACAGGGCGTGCATCAAAAGTTTGATTCGTGACGTCTAGCTGGACATTGCATGACCTTGAGTTCCGATGACGTCATATAAAATCGAATCACGACCGGAGCATTCCATTACCGGTGACTGTCATGTATGACGAGACAATACATGGAAATTTTAACAGCATTTTTCCGTTCAATATAATTTTATATTATATATAACTTCAAGATTAGATAGCGTCTGTCAAAATACCGTAGCAATAGTACTTGCGAAGGGACTTAAATAAATGGTTGTATTTTTTTTTAATATATTATATAGTGCTGCGTTTGTAAAATTGTACACTAAATTTTTGTGTTTCTGCAATTAATTAATAAATTCATACAAAAAAAAAAGAAACTAACGTTAGTCAGCAAATTTCATGCACGAGCCATTGTGAGAATACAAAACACCCATTCACCGCGTGGCTTGAAATTTGTTGTATGGATAAATCACTTTCTTTGTATTTATTGTTTATCGATAATATGCCTGCAGTACTTATTATTGACTGATTGCAAAACGTTAATGAGAAAGAGTTGATGCTAGCAGTAATTTATGCAAATACTCAGCATTAATTTTTTCATGCATTAACATCATTAAAATAATTATCACTGCATGCATTTTAAATTCTTAATAATTTGAGAGCTAAAACGTTAATGGATAAAAATATCATTGCATGCATTCTTAACTCTGAGAAGGAAACATAAAAAAAAAAACACTTCTACATTTACATATCAAATTTAATTGTGAATAAAATTTGTTAACGTTTCTTAAGAAATAGCAATAAATTTTTGCCTTTTCACGTTATTTTATTGTTTGCTGTATTTCAATTAAAAAAGGTGACTGTTAAATCAATTCTCTGCAATGTGTATTATATATACATATACACACAATATATGCTGTATATATAATTATATAATTTGAGTAGATAACAGTTGAGACTGCACTAGCTATATACAGGTAGTCTAACCTTTTAGCTATCTTTTAGTGTACGTTAAATTGTCAATTTCTGAATACATTCGCGGGAGAAATATAATATAGTAAATTTATTATATTATATTTCTCCCGCGAATATTAAATGGAAGTACATAATTAAAGGATTCAAATTTTCAAAGCAGCAGTACTTCAATCACTATTAAAATGAAATTAAATTGAGTGCACGATATTCAAATTAAAGTTCTTTTCAATCTGACTGTGTTGAAATCATTATATCAACAAGAGATTATAAACAACTTAAAAATTATGATATTGTATTTTTTCAACAATATAAACCTTGTTTATAATTATTGCAATAAGTAATTACTAAATAAAATAAAATGTAGGTGAAGTTTTCAATTTAAAATATAAGAGATCGATACACAAGTTTAAAGAAAATTCTCTTTAAAAAAATCATTTAATTGGTTCTTGAAGTCTTATGTAAAAGATAGTAAAAAGATTCGATGGAATTCAATTGATTTGTGTTGCTGTGATCATAAGCAGAAGCTCAGAGGTTTCAAATTCAATTGTGTGGTTTTTCTTAAAAGCAACAATAAATCAAATTGGTCCCTTGATCTTGTTGGCACAAAGAAGAAAGCAGTATTGATCGTCTCCATGATAAAATTAAGTTCCAGAAATGTTGCCACCAAAATTTCATTGTATGTAATATTCTGGGAAATTTATTTTATATTTTATGCGCAGTTGTAAACAAGAAAATTACTATGGCGCAGTGCATTTAGTATAATAAATTTGTATGCTAGGACAGTTTTAAATTGCATCATAATATAAATTAATAATAATACTATACAATTACAAAATAAAATTATTAGGTGAACTAAAAAAAAAAAAAAAAAAAATGAACCTGTGATACCTCACTAATACGCACATAGTGAACGTTTACTTAACATACAGTTTTAAAATAACTATTGTAAATATTTGTGATATAAATAATATTGAGTACGTAAGAAGGAGCACTGAATCAAGCACATGCTATAACGATAAATCTGATTATACCTCAATTAATTTAGTAAACAGGATGTCGAAGTTTCTAGATATTTTTCCTACAAGAGAGCATTTGATTGGTCTTTGTGGACTCGGTCAGACCTGCAACTTCCGGACAGCGTATGTGGAATGAATGATAAGTACATCTCTCTCTTCTGATCTGTCCGGGCTAATATTTAGTCTACATCCCACCGCCCACGTACGCGCCTTCAGTTAAACATTACACAATTTCCACTTCAAAATTCCGATAGCTGTAAAATATTCACACTGATGAAATGCAAATATATACAAATTCGTATTTTTGTCCCCTGACAGTTACTCCACCCGCAAAGCTTAGACGCAACAATAATTGCATATTTTCCTTCTTCTTGATCCGTTTAGCCTTTCCAGGCTTCTTATTAATTTGAAGACTTGAATGAGACACAGATTCATTATTGATTGAGATTTATATTAGTTTTCTGACAAGTGGAGCAGAAATGTCCGAGTTCTATAGTGACAGACACCGTGAGAAATGTCCGAGTTTGATGGCAACAGACACCAAAAGAAATGTCCGAGTTTTATGGCGACAGACACCATAAGAAATGTCCGAGTTTTATGGCGACAGACACAATAAGAAATGTCCGATTTTTATGGCGACAGACGTGTTTCTGGTTCGGCATTTCCATTGTTGTGCATGCATGTATTATAATTTATTTGTCACCAAATATTTTCCCCAAAAACTAGCAGCGTCTCTGCGGTCTCTGGTCGAAGCTGCACAATTCCAACGTGTGACTTTTATCATTTGACAGACGGAGTTATAAGTACGACTGGTATCAACTGAATAATAAAATGAAAACATTTTGATCTGACTCGAACGAAGCTGTTTTATTTGAAAGTAATAGGCACAAATCATAGACGAGTATTTGAATTCAGTCACTATTAAGTTTTAGCATAAGATAGAAATACATCTTTTTTACCAACAATTTAATACTCTTTGTACTTTTAGTTAGTAACTAAATTAAGTCTTTTTATAAGCTAACAATTTTAATATAAAAATCAAGACGAAAATTAAGCTGTCTGACAAAGAGAGTATAGTAAAGTCTCCTTCTTTTTTACTCTGAGAAAGCAGCAGCAGAAGTTAGTTCTTTCGCTTGTGTGAGTGTGTCTTAGTGTGCGTGTTTTAATGAGCTAACCCGTGAAAATAGCCCCGGCCAAGCAGCGGCCTTAGCGATAGGCAAGCGGCTGGCTCAAGCCCTGAAAATAGAGCAAGTGACTCCGGCTAAAATTACAACGAAACTCAGCCCTACCGACCTGTACCCGCGGCGCCAACAAAGCCAGCCAACAATGGAACCGTCTCAACCATGCGTGTCCGTACATTGATTTTGTTGTTTTTACCTTAAAACCATTCAACCGAATGTGACATAATTAAATTGATTTATATACAAATGTGTGAAATTTTTAATGCTTTCTTTACAAAGTAAAAATTAAAAACTGACACTTCTTGTCTTATATTTATATGAAAAATAAAATAAAAAATAATTATAATGAATAAAATAAATATTGATTAAAAATTAATGTATTATTTATGAAAAAGAATAAAAATTAAATATTATAGCATACATTTTTACAATCTGATAAGAATTTTTTAGATAAAATCTGTGATTATATTGAAAAAACTAATTGGATGTATATAATGTATTATATTATGTTACCAAGATTTTAGTTATATAATAATTTTTGTACGTGTGTGTATTTTAACTAAGAATTTGTATGAACTATTGTATTCTTTATAATCGGATTACCTAACCTGTAGTCTGTTTTTTGAATAAATATAATAAATCATATTTCCATAATGGACATAGTCCAAATACGCTTATTATATTATTAATTGACAAGAAATACATTTTGATTTAAAGAGATGAGAAAGTTTGAGATGGATCTGATTCGAAGCACCGCTCTGATCAAAGTTTATCGGCCGGGGGACCTCCCGCAGAGAGGGGGGAGATGAGATCACTGTCCTATCTATAGGTACAGTACAGCAAACTTACAATTACATACTTTATTCTCGGTATTTTATAAAAAGAACGTTTTAAATTTCAGAATTATTTGGTGTTAATAGTGTTTACTTTTAAAAAAACTATAATAGCCTGGAATCCTGATTTAATTTTAACTATAAAATAATTATGAAAACACGCATATAATTACATAGATAATAAGTTTGGGTATTTTTAAAAACATAATACATCAATTTCTACAAATTATTATAATAATTATAGAAATATCAGTATTGAAAACTCCCCGTCTGCTACACATTTACTATATTTTTAATATTTTTTTGTAGGATATTATTGTATTCTGTATATTATGTGTATGTATCAACATCTTAAATATTAAATTAGCATTAATTTTGATTAGTAAAAGCCCATATCTATTGAATACCAAGACCCTTTTAAGAGGGCAGCACATGTTCACCACTAACCCACATCTGCTTTCTTGTCTTCGTTAATTTACCTCAAAGTTATCAGAACGTCTCACTGTTAATTACTTTTGGTTTAATTATTTAGAAATTAGGGTTTTATTTTTAAACACGGTGTATGTGCCTACGTGTTTCTTTGCTTTTTCTTTAAGTCGCGTCATGCTCTGTGCTCGCATGTTCTCTCTATTTATAACTGTAAGAAAGAATATTATGTATCATTCTTTATGTTTATATGTACTACTGTATCTTAAGAGGCTATTAAATCTTCAATTCTAAAAATTTTGCAAAAAACTAGATTGATTTCTTTCTATCCAAGAGATAGAATTGCGTATATAATATTATATGTCCAAAGCAATGAAAAAAAAAACCAAAACAGATCATTTCATCAACTTCTAAATTATTATCATAAGCCCTTGTTTAAAGAGTAAAGACTTCATCAGCTCTTAATTTTTGGATCAAGAGTAAATAAATTTAAATAATATTACAAAATTAAAACAAGTACACGTAAAAGATAAAAATAAATCTTACCTTGGCCACATATAAACTCCAGAAACTTCGAATCCGAAATGCCATGATCCAGAATAAGCCCCTTGTCCTTTGGGTCCTGTACACACGCCGTGGCCATGTGCTTTACCGTCCTCCCACCCCCCGCAATACGTTCCTCCGTCGTCGAAGTCGAATCTGCCCCCATTGATGCTACCCTTTCCTGAGGGGGAAGTTAGCTGTTGCACCCCTGTAGCTGGGGTGGCTTGCGAGGCAGGGGTCGGTGCCGGAGCCACCGGAGCAGGAGGAGGGGGGTTCGACATGCTCACACTGCTCACTACACACTGGCTCTAATAGTAATTAAAAAAAAACACGTTTCTTTTTTTACAATATATAAAACAAGAACTTTATTTTTTAAATATTAATTTAATTATTTTTGTTTCAACTAATACACTTACTAATAAACAACATTGTCATGTAACCATTTGTAACACTTTCAAATTAAATTATCATCACGTGTTTATTAATAAACAATAATAATTTTTCAATATCTTCTTAAGTTGCATATTGAAGAACTTTGAAGAATCGATTAATTGTAAAATAATCCTTGTAGTAGGCACCTCGGTTTGTGGCATGGAAGCTTCGAAATAAGTCGCTCGAATATTTGGGCCGCAGCTCGCTCGACGCCTATCGGCGGCGGCGGCTGATGTACTAGTCCTGCTTGGCGGCAGCAGGGCGAGTCCCATTCCGTCTGATCGCTCTCCCCTCGGCAACATTCGCTTCTTCTCCACGGCGCCTGGCGCCACGCTTCAAACAGACTCTCCTTCACTACATAATTATACGTATTTCATTACAGTTTCAATTCGTGTGTAAATTATCTAATATAATTTCATCGTCAATGTAAACGGAAAATATCGTAGTCTTAAAAAAAAAAGCGACTTTCGTCATAATTATATTATATAATATATTATGTAAATTATATATTAATATTATTGATCATGTAAAGTAATTTTTAATTAGATTAGGTTATTGTTTATTTTTATTATGTTTTGTTAATGGCGATATTGTTCAAAACTCACAGCCCCCAACACTTAAGGGCCCGATCTAGTAGAGGTAAAACACCTTACGCGGCAAAATGTAGGCAACCACGCGGTTTTTAGCTCGAAAGGAAAAACAGGCTCTACCTGCTCTTCATCGCATTTTTTCATTTATGTATTCGGTAATAAATGTCACAGAAACTTCGGACAAAAATGACTTTGGTCTACTTTTTAATGACAAGTTCATTTTTATACAGCTTTAAACAACCAGATCAATACTTTTTTGCGAATACGTGATGAGATCGATAAGGAAGATAAAAATTATATTTCCATAAAAATGTCATTGTTGAGATGGGTAGCGGTCACTAATCCGCTGACATTGTTATAGACCACAATAGAGTAAAGTGCTCCTGCGAACACCTGCTGCTAGGGGAGGAGAAAATTCGGAGACTCAGAAAATGAACCGCTGTCAATCATGTTTATATTATGTTCAATAAATTACTAATAATTATTATTTCTTTTCCGATTATAAGAAATTACAGTAGCAGTGATCTGAGACTTTTAATTATTTTTAGATGTGACATAATTATAAATTTATGTTTATTGCAAAGACATTATTTTTATATTATAGTATAACATGAAGACAGTATAAATGATTAGGAAGAGTCATGATTGAGGAAGAGTCACAAAATGTGTTAGTCAATTAATCTTATCTTGCAATTAATATTATAAATAAAGTATTATTTAATTGTTTATTAAAAACAATTAAAAACATACATTCGATATATGTTTTAATATATATATATATATATATATATATATATATATATATATATATATATATATATATATATATATATATATATATATATCGATAAATATATTTTTGTTTTTAATTCATTGTTATATAAAATGCCGATAATGATATACAAGTTGAATTTATTACAAAAATTGTATTCTTACTATTTTACATGATTTGAAAATGAAAAAATTATTTTGTTACACAACGAACTGGACGGCGAGCCATCTCGCTGCTATATAACTGATTAGTTGTGTTCTGTTAGAATTTAGTATACTGTGAACAAAGATTTGAAAGCCCCAAAGTAATTTTCAATTTTCTCTATACTAGGTGATAATGAACCTTGAGGTGTTCCTATAGTGTAATATTCCATTATTATGTAGAGACAGCTAAATGGTTGTAGGAAAACTCGGAGCCGGAAAACTCGGAGCCGCGTCTGCACGCTAGGAAAACTCGGAGCACGGAAAACTCGGAGCCGGAAAACTCGGAGCACGGAAAACTCGGAGCCCCGCTAGGAAAACTCGGAGCGTCGCATTTTTAAACTATGTAGAGCATAAAAATATAAAATATCGTTGCCACTGAGGAACAAAATTAAAGAAGACGTAAATATTATGAGCATAATTCGAGTAATATATTCATAGCTTTTCTCTAAGGCTTATAAATATTATATTAATTAGCTTTTCTCAGGACTTATATTACATTATCTATTTCAGATTAATCTCTATTTCATTCGTAGACTATTAAATAGCTTGCAGTGATACAACATGCGCTTAAAATATTTAGTCGACATACATTTTTTATTTTATGTAATTAAGAAATTATGCAAAATCAAATGCAATTTAATATTTCCCTTGAAACAACAGACAACTTTCTCATTTTTTTTTATATAAAGATGTGCCTTCAGTGTAGGAGTTGCATGTGATTGTAGAATTATTATAATAATATTTTTTTGCTGCCTTAATTTTGGCTTAGAGAACTTTTGTTTATTTTATTTCTTTTATCAATTTTTTATTCAAAATTACCTTACAGTATTTATCTATTTTTATAATGTAAGTTCAATGAAATGCAATTTCACATTATAAATAAATATTGTATATTTCCTTCAATTCATTTAATGTTATTTGTGATTTACTACCAGATTTTATTATATTTACTTATTTCATTACTTCAATTTTTATTTTGCTATTTTAATCCATACCTATAATAGGTTACCATTTATGAATAATGAAATGTTATAAACTAATATATATGCATAATCAAAAGATTGAAATAAAATTCTATTCTATTGTATGATGTAACATAACTTTTTTATGTAATATTCTATTCTTTACTTAATTTACACTTCTCTAGTTAATAAGCTTTTAATATTGGTATTATTAATTGGAATAATACGGAGCAATTTTTTTTTAATTTAGAATTTATTTTAAATAAATAATATTATTTACAATTATACCATACAAAATTGTAGACTCAAACATCGCATAGTTCCAGAAACAATGTTCGTCAAACTGAATGATCTTGAAAAGCAAGCTATACATGGGGGAGGGGAAGGGACTGGAGTGAAATTGTAGTGCAAAAATAATGATCTGAAGAAAGAATGAATCAGAAATATACTCCATGCCTCCATGGATTCAAATTTGTATTTACAATGGGGAATTCTCATACGACATAACTTTTAATTTAATTGCTAAATTATCATAGGTGACTCTTTAACAATAAGTTTGATTTGAGTTTATTTATTTTCTTTTATTTATTTTATTTTATTTATAGTTGATGGAGATCTCGGAATCGGCCCCCTTGAATGCTACAAGACTTGCAGAGAATTTAGAACTTGCCATCAATAGGAGGCATGCAAATTTTGAAGTGGATATTTCTGATCAGTTTTGAAAAAACTGAGGTAGAAGTTTAACATTGGGCTTATGGACGGAAACCGGAAATGGAGCTGTTGTGAGAAAACCGCCCCCTTGAATTTGCCCAAACCATAAGCGATTACGTTTTAGATCATTCTCGAATTATTAAAATTTATTTCATTCGATTCCGTCTGATAGAAATTTCTTTTGAACCTGCCAGTAACTGAGGTCAATCGTTAAATAGCAAAGTTATTTAAAACTTTGTAAAAAAAGTAAAGAAAAGCAACTTTATCCTCATGCAGTCCTCAATATTTTAACAGTACCCATTCTTACTTTTGAGCTTCTACTTTTGACATTCGTTTTATTCATTAAAAATAATTATAATTCATGTCACCTTCAATTAGAAAAATGTAAATATGATTTTCTTCTTTTTAAAAATGAACGATATAAAAAATAAATAACAAAATGTTATTAAAATGTGTATTAAAATACAACTAATCTGGGGTTTCTGGGGTTCATAGAGAAATGAACATTTATAAAATGCTCTCGATAATACTCATTGTAAATCAAAACGGCTACTTCATCTGTCCCTTGCGTTCCTTGTATTAAAATTTACAGAAGTTATAAGTTTTATAAATAATTTATAAGTTTTAAAGTATGAAGAATAATAAATAATTGATTATGCTCATTATATAGTATTTAGGTCCTCAATAATCTTTATAATAATTCTATAATCACATGCAACTCCTACACTGAAGGCACATCTTTATATAAAAAAAAAATGAGAAAGTTATCTGTTGTTTCAAGGGAAATATTAAATTGCATTTGATTTTGCATAATTTCTTAATTACATAAAATAAAAAATGTATGTCGACTAAATATTTTAAGCGCATGTTGTATCACTGCAAGCTATTTAATAGTCTACGAATGAAATAGAGATTAATCTGAAATAGATAATGTAATATAAGTCCTGAGAAAAGCTAATTAATATAATATTTATAACTTTTATAAGCCTTTTAGAGAAAAGCTATGAATATATTACTCGAATTATGCTCATAATATTTACGTCTTCTTTAATTTTGTTCCTCAGTGGCAACGATATTTTATATTTTTATGCTCTACATAGTTTAAAAATGCGACGCTCCGAGTTTTCCTAGCGGGGCTCCGAGTTTTCCGTGCTCCGAGTTTTCCGTGCTCCGAGTTTTCCGGCTCCGAGTTTTCCGTGCTCCGAGTTTTCCGGCTCCGAGTTTTCCGTGCTCCGAGTTTTCCTAGCGTGCAGACGCGGCTCCGAGTTTTCCGGCTCCGAGTTTTCCGGCTCCGAGTTTTCCGCATACCCAGCTAAATCTGAATTCAGTGTACATAATAGCAAAATGTAAGGAGTAAAGATAGAACTGCGGAGCGAGTGGATGATGGTAAAGCAAGATAAGGGTTGAGAGCGGGAGGACTGCAGGCAGGTAAATTCTTTTATTGTTCTCTCTCGGCTCTCCCTTCTCCTCTCTCTCGGCCGCACTTGTAGTTCAGTATTTCGCATATTTCCGCAATTCCGCACGGCGCTGCATTCAGTGGTTTTAGGAACCAGAAATTGCAAAAAAGTAGCTCTAGTCTATAAGTTCCAGTAAATTTAATAACATGAATTAATACTTTCAGCGTACACTATATTAAAGCCGACAACATTTTCTAGACCGCTATTCGACCCTATTGTTGAAATTATTTTTTTTACAAGTGTTATGATGAAGTAAAGTTGACACTCTTTTACCGCTTTTAATAATTAATTAAAAATTAATTGGTGGTCGTGGTGTAAAAACAAATTCATTGGCGGATTACATATCAGTCTCCTCTTTTCAATGATGTTTTTTAATTTTTTGTGAAGCAAATATTGTACCCTACAGAACTGATAGAAAACACTGTTTTTTCCTTATGGCCGTTCCTACTAGATCGGGCCCTTAAATGATAACTCCTGCAAAGTTGGCAACTTTTTCTGCTAGGACGCGCTGCTGGTTGCGTTTAAACCAACTCTGCAATAAATTGGGCATTTTTGTTAAATAAGGTTTACATGGTGTTTTGATACTTAAGGGTAAGGTAACGCCACCAATGTTAAAAAAAAATCCCTCTCACAAAAATCCTGAAAAAAATTTAAAATGTTCTCCTCTATACCCCCTATCAGTAGCTAAAATATCAGGTATACAAATACGATCTAGTTTTTGAGTTATGAATTTTTAAAGTTGACCAATTTAACATCGGAGTTTCATTTCTCCATGTTAAAGAAGTCAACTTAAAAATTTTATAACTAAAAAACTAGATCGTATTTGTACACCTGATATTTTAGGTACTGATAGGGGGTATAGAGGAGAACATTTTAAATTTTTTTCAGAATTTTTGTGAGAGGGATATTTTTTAACATTGGTGGCGTTACCTTACCCTTAATTGTATCCTACCCATATTGTGAAAAAATGTTATGTTCATATCAGAGCCTCCCTTCTACCCCCCCCCTCCCCTTCCGAATGACTTCAAAATTTTTTTTTCTGTAAAATAATTCCTTTTTCTCTTCATAAATATATTATTATAATCTAAAAAGATTCAATTATTTGAATTTTGACTACTTGTCATTTTCTATTTGACATTAACAAATTCTTTTTAAATGTTCTGCTCTACCGACAATGCATATATATATTTATTATTATAATATTTGATCATCAAGTCTTCTGAACATTTTATCATTTTATCCTACTAACTTCGTATGTTCAACCTTTTCATGTCAATAACTGTTGACAAATATAAACTGCTTATTGTTATAATAAAGTTCATTATTAATTTTAGATACAGGTTGTACATAAGTAAAAATAAAAAAACTTTATTTTATCACATAACATCTTTAATATCATATCATGGCTTTACACACATACACAATTATAACTCCTATAGAGTAAGATACACACAGAATCTTCATTAATTGATTTATAATTATTATTTTTATTCTAAAGACCATAACGGAATGTCCAATATTACCGACCCCAGCTACTCTTGCTGAGGTCTCAACTCATCACAAATTCTCTAAAATATCCTAAAGAGCTCTCCGAGATCTAGCTAACATTTACTTCTGTGCCAAACAAATTTGTTCCCGTGCAGAGCCTAATGCCAAAAAATTACACACTTTAAATTAGAGTAGCCGGGATATGAATACAAGTAAGACCTACACTGTGGCTCTCACGCTGGAAATACGAGCTTTGGTCATGTCCCAGTTCTGTACACGTAGGAAATGTCACAGAAACGAAGCAGCAATGTGCTTCTGTACATTTTGTTGTTTGGCTGCAACAATTACTAACAACAATGAAAGTTCGTATTTCCTCCTAAAGTTGCCCTGGAAAATAAAAAGGTAACCCAACAAGGTTTGATTTGCACAACTGCTAAAAAAAAAAAAGCTTTCAAAAAGTCTAACGGAGGGTAAGAGCTTGTTCGGAGACACAGACAAATTTTAACGTTGGTTCAGTTACAGAAAGTAATTTATTTCACTACAAAAAATAAAATTGAATGCACAGAATGTTTTAGAGCCACAAGTAATTTACTTGTAAAAATCATACAAAATTTTGATGCACACAGCAACTTTTAACAAATATAATACCTTAATTGTTAGAAACACATGCTGCATTAGGAATTATTAAATAAGTTTTAGCATCCCCTAAAATTCATGACCTAACACTTTTTTTTTTTTTTCTTTTTGCATAATTTTTTTATACGACTTCTTATAATATTTGGCATGAGAGTTTAGCTCCGCTTTTTTTAATACAAAAAGTAAAAAGGTCTGAAAGGCAAATTTCAAAATAAAAATAAGAGAGAGCATTCCTTTTTATAGCTTCTCTTAATAAATAATATATTATTCATTGCAACTACTTAATTTTCAATATCAATTTTAAACTAACAATAATGCAAAACCAGTTTTTAATTTTAAATCATGTGATACATTTTCAATAGCATAATGTAAACATAATAGGGATTTTTTGGATACTTTGAAATTTAACTTGCTTATATAACATGCTGCAAGATTTTAATTGAGTCTTTTTGTCATACTTTGAAAGAAAATAACAATTTGTGTACAATAACAATGTTCAAATAAATAATTAACAATTTCGTGGTCCACCCAGCTTAATTGTAACATTTATTGAGATACAACAAGGAGATAGTAAAGTTTTAAAATTCATAATTTTAATAACTGAACGTTGAAACGTGGCAATGGAAAAATTAAACAACTACCTCCTTAATCGACTCAACTATTTATTATACCCGAGACATTTATTATAATTTGAATATTCGTAATGTTCATTTACTCACAAAAAAATCTAATTAAAAAAAATTAACTTTTTTATTAATTAAAATTTAAATACTAAAACTAATGCTAATTATTTTTTATGTATAGGTCACATTTAAACAACATTTATTGAATAAGTACTCATTCATACTTACTTATTTACTTCACATACATACTAGAAACATTAATTGATATAATTAATATTATTATTTTTAACTATTAATAATTGATGTGTACATATTTGAAATGTGTCCTTTTAGTTTGGAGCAATTACTGGTTACATTGTTACGATAATTTAATTGTAACGTCTTATTATTAATATTATTACTCTTGTGTGAAATTGACATGGAGGGAAAGAGACATATCGTTTAATTAATCAGATTTAATTAACAAATCACCGGTACCAATATTTTTGTCCCTAACCCTTAAAACTCATGTTACAATTATTAATTTCGTAGCTACCATTTATATACTGTATTTTAAATTTATTTATATTTCCTATTATAAAACCATGCTCACAATATTTCAAAATTTATAATTACATTCAAAAATGGTATGAGACCTAGAATTAATTTATCTTCAGTATTAGTCTTTTGAATTAACATGCAGATTTTAACTCCTTTCTTTGGAAAAAGAAATATTTCTAAAGGTCCTGAACATTATCAAAATTTTCATTTATAGAACATGGTTTTATAAAATCAAGTCTGTTTATTTCCAAATCAGATGCACAGTCTATGCATTATTTTTCTTAGCTTCGTCGTTTATTACAACTACAAGGATTGTTAATTTTTTTTTTTTTGAAAAAACAACACATGCTTTTCAAAAATATTTAAAAAAAAATATCTGGAAATTTAACAATTTACGCAAATTGCCTCAACAACAAGTTATTGGTTTCATGACAAAAGGTGCTATCTTATTTAGTAGATGGTGACTTAGGTAAAACAAGCTACCTGTGAAAGCTTGTCGTTTTACAGATACTTGGTTAAAGGTCCTGGTCAAGTAAGCTGATGGGATAACAAAAAAAATACTTGTTGTTATAGAAGATCATCTGATTAGAAAATAGAAGGACTTGGGTGTTGTTATGACATTTGCAAAGTGAGGATACTTTTTGTCACGCGAAAGAACACAAGGTGTGCCGCAGTGAGGAGAAGTGTGGGGTCAGACCCCTGGGAAGGGTGCTGGGCTGCTGGCCATGGGTTGAGCGTTACCCACCAGGTCGGCCCTGAACCCTGAAGAGGCAGGGTCGGATGCTCCTGGAGGGGGCGCTGCGGCCGCCGCAGCTGCAGCCGCTGCCGCACGCATCTCCTCTTGAGAAGCCCTGTAACGAGAGAGGGTCGTTAACATTAAGAAGGGGACGCATGCTATGATTCAGCGGTGGTGTTAGGGAATGTAATAAAGAAGTCATCATAGAACATTCCGTAGCCAGTTTAATGGACTACTAACAATGACCTGATGCTATTTAATTAGTTATCAAACCTGCCTTGATTTTATTGCGTTTTGATAGAAAACCTTGAGTTATATAGTCAATTTTTTTCAGATTTTTTTTTTAACCCTCTAAACACCTCAAAATTAAAGGGCAAGTTGAATTGAATTGACAATGTTGTGATAAAATAGTAGTGCAATGTCTTTCCTATGCTTGCATGTTGAATATTTGTATGGCCATGACGACACAGTATTTTGCAGCATGAATTGAAGGTGGTTGGAGAGATCAATAAAATGTGGAAAAAAATTACAATACATAACTCGAGGTCCTTTATCCAATGCAATAAAAAGATTCATGAAGGTTACCCATTCTACGAACATTAATTTCATTGCATGAACTAACACCACCTTACTGAATGCCAATTACTAGCAAAATCATTGTAAAGGAAAAACACCTCTGAAAACAAAACCAAATAAAATGTGTAAAAACAGACAAGGTTGTGCTAATAAAAACGTGAATATGAAAACAAAATAAAATAGAAAACTATTGCCACGAAAATATATTTATATACTTTCTGTGCAAATAGACACATTTCATTATAATAATGTAAGTAGTACTGGAGGAGATTCACAAAAATGTTGTAATAAATAAAGCAATATTGTACAGCCATGCAGAAGTAAACCTACATGAACCCAAACAAGACACAAATCAGAAACATTTTTTAACACACCACAACAAACAGGAGGAAAAAGCTGAACATCAACACACCATGGCATTCAAATATGTACTCAAAGACAACCCAAAGGCACACAATTGAAGAGAAAAATACAGTTAACAAAATTAATCCTGTATTAACCTCTTCAACTACACTTCAAAACAGTCAGAAAATTACAAATTGAGTCAAAGATTTTAAAATGTTAAAGACTGGGCAGTTAAACTGTAAATTAAATTGACACAATTATAGCTCCAACTGTCTTGAGGTATACACACTAGCATACTACACAAAGAGTTAATGCAAGAAACAGTTATAGACACACATGGTGGGTGGTTTAGGTTGGCCTCCACACATCAGGGTCTTCCATTAGGGTAGCGTTGGGGTCTGCTCCCATTGGTATGCCCACTTGTCCAGGGGCCACGCTACCCGGGCTCAGCGTACCTCCCCCAGCAGCCACCGCCATGTCATCACGAGTGCCCCTGCAACCCCCAGTCACAAATACAACCCCTGCCATCCCTTGCTTCCAAACTCAGAAATGTAAGCCACCCCCTTAATGTTTTGCCTTATCAGAAATAAAACCCCTGGGGAAAAACATCCCATTAACATAAGCCTTACAATTCCTGTTCATCCAAAAGTGACACATGTATTCATTTTCATCATTTATCAATAATTAGAGCTCACAGAAGCCCAGCAAGCCAAGTGATTCTATTGAAATAATAACCTAGAAAAAATAGCTATCTAGGTAAGGGTAAATTTCAATGTGAACAAAACCATACTTCCAATGTATGAAATTGTAAGCAATTGAACCATTGGAAATTAGATAAACACTACATCATAATTATAATAACCACCATAAATACTAGATCATTTCATCTTAACTAAAAATAGAATGATATAAGTGCAGAAAGATTGGTAAGGCTGATTGAATAGCACCAATGCCTCTCTTATAAATCTTCACAATAACCCGTTATCTTTGATCCTTCAATAAAACAGCGTCACAGACTGATAGCCACAAAGAGACGACACAGTTAATTGACACAACAACACAAAAGAAATCATCACATGATGCTTGTTAATCAATAAAAAGCTAGAAAAACAACAACAAATATGTACAGATAAAAGAAAACTCTTACTCCTAAATATATTATGTAAGTACGGCTCTAAAAATTTAAGATCATTCCCTCTATAAAATTCACAAGCTTATCATAATGAAAGTTGTTTTTTCCTTCTTTAGGAAGTATCGTATACAAATAAAATTAAGTCTCTTTGAAGTAGTTAAGCACATGGGGGTGAATTTCATCATAAATGAATTAAAAGTTAATTGCAAAGTTTAAGCTGTCACATTAGGTAGAAGCTGATGCATTTAGAGAAAAACAGCTTTGCAAAGTATTAACACTATAAACTCTGAAAAGCGACACTCACTTGCGTCCGAGGGCCATCATTCCGTAGATGACGCCGGTGGCGAAGATCAGCCCGCTGCCGAACAGACTCGAGAGACCGAAGCAGAACAGGATGGCCGGGATGGCAATGCTGCAACGAAAACAAGTCACAACGTATTCTCCAACCATTTCTAGAGTTAACTGGCTGGAGAATTCAAAATACAGGGCACACATGTAACAGCTTCTTAGTGTTAAAAAAAAATCACTTTTTACAATTGTTCTACATAAGTGTGCTTGACTAAATCCAAAGGTTTCTAACTTCATTTTTCCTAAGCTATGTAACTTACAGTAATATAAACACATTTTCTCTGGTTAAGTGGATTTCAACATCAATTTGTATGGAAGCCACACTTCCTAACAAAGATAGCCTTGATATAAAATATAAAGATAAAAAAAAAAAAATCTTTAGTAAGTTTCAATAACACAGCTGTTGTGAAATTCAAAAGAAGGAAGTGGCTAAACATATGACTGACAATCAGGAATTACTGTTAAAGACAGGACCAGAGTAAAAATAAGGTTGCTCTGGGTATTTAAAATTGCAACACCCAGTTTAGTTTGTATAAATAAAGAACAGAATATGGTTACAAGAAAAAACACACTTGAAGTTATAATGGATTGCTGAAGGTTAAACAACTTAGCAAAATATTTTTTGGCAATCATAAAAATATTAAAACATTTCATTTTACTGAATTTGTTTATTACATTAATTACAGTACTGTAAATGCATTTTCCTTCAAACAATAATAATAAATAATAATAAAATTAACGCGGCAAATGTGGCTACGCCACGGTGGCTCGCGAAGGGTTTGCTTGTCTCAAAACCCTCTTAAACAACTCATAACTCTCCGCTTCAACAACTTCTGCCTTCAGCAAATTCCACTCTCTTACAGTATAACAGATCTTAGTTTACCACTAAACAGTTCAGTAGACTAGACGGCGCCAGATATATCAGCCAATGAAAAGGTGGCCAGCTGACATTTTAGCCTTTTCATTGGCTGATATATCTGGCGCCGTCTAGTCTACTGAGCTGTTTAGTGGTAAACTAAGATTTGTTATACTGTACAGTCCTGTTAATGAAGGAATATTTTCCCACATCACTTCTACTGCCGACAAAATCCAACTTCCAACTGTGATCACTCCTTCCAATGTAAACACCTCTCTTAATACGAGAGCTCAACTCCCTCCAACCCTCACTATTTCTTGTTATTTTATACATAACACCAAGTCTACAATTTCTCCTTCTCTCCTCCAGCAACTCCCACCCTAACTTATCGATCATCGCAGTTACACTCTCAAACTCTTTTCTGACCTCCTTTCCATCTCCCACCAACTTCCATCTTCCCATACGCCCCATAACTCGTACAACAAATTGAACAAAGGCTGGGCAGATGACCTGAAAGAATCCACTGAGGATTATATTTTAGCACATTTTATTTAATGTTGATTTAGAACTTTTACATTAAGAAAAACATAAGGAGAAAGGGTTTAGCAGCATACCATATTTTTATAATAAATAGTTAAATACAACTACAGTCTCGGTAGTCACTAACACTTTATTTATCTCTCTGCTATTTCAGTTAAGGAAATAAGTTAAAGTAGGAGGCCCAACATTTTACTAAAACCTCAGCTCGCTTCAACGGCAATGCAGAAGAGGTTTCCACTCACCCACAGTAGAGGGCAGCTCTGTTCCAATAAGGCCTGCGCTCGGCCCAGTCGCTGAAGTTCTGTACGAAGTCAATGAACATGCAGCAGCAGGGGGCCTCCACCGTGATCACGAGGAATCCTGCCAGCCTGCAAGACAACGAGTTAGACACTGTTCCCGAGTCACCAAGGTAGCAGCGAACTTACATTTGCCAGATTCCAGCAAGCAGACAGTCAACCTGGCCAAGCATAATGCCAATGCAGTTCCATAGTCCAAGGAAAATTGCAACTGAAACAAAGCAGATTTAGAGCATTAGGAAAGCTAAAGGTATCAAGTAAAAGTTAGATGAACTTAAATAAACTAGCTAATACATACTGGTACTGTAATTTTGATGTGTTATTGTTTTTCAACGCTGGGCATGACCAACTCAAACAACTTGGATCTTTCATTGGTCTAGGTTCAACCAGACCATAGAGAAAGGGTATATTAAAAGAAAAAACGGGCATAAGTAATTATGGATACCTATGCTCGTTTTTTCTTACATTCCAGTTACAGTATACAATTATGAAATGAAATAATCTTTATTTAGCTTTCGCTATTCAGTACAAATATAGTTTATATATTGTTTTTAAAAAAATTTTAAATTTTAAATTTAAAATTTTAAAATATTGTACTGTACATGCAGTATGATATTTGTTCATATTGCCAAGCTAGGAGTTTAATTATGTACATATAATATATAACTAAGGTATGTTTTAATTAAAATTATGTTTAATTGGGCAAGGCATTACTCTATTTTTTTATGTAAAAAAACAAAAAAAAAATTAGAAAGTGCTAAAAAATTCTCTGCTCTATAAAATATGTAAGCCTTTCTTGAAAGGCTTTTCAACGCACAACATACTATTGTTAAAGGATCAAATTCAAGATAAGTATTAGCACAAGCTTCTTATCTATCATATAAAGCCAAATCAAGTGGCTCATTGTCATCACAATGATAAGGGATATTATTAATGCGTCAGAGATGAACAATCCACCTAGCCAAGAACTGTCATGTTGGCCTCTTATATGGCCCATTCTAGACTTACTAGAATGTAAATTAAAGGAAATAAATGGAGTACAAATTAAGAATATTAAATTTGCTTACTTCCACCACCTACGGTACCAAGGCCTCGCCCTGCGTACTTCATCCACCAAGGCACGTCGTCCTTATTCTCGTCCTGTGGTCTTTGCATCATAGCACCAAGTTTCTCCCCCAAGAAAGCCTACCAAAACATAATTTTTTCGGTTAAAAAAATTAATTATATTATACATAAGTATTACAGGTA
Source organism: Siphlonurus alternatus (assembly GCA_949825025.1). NCBI lineage: Eukaryota > Metazoa > Arthropoda > Insecta > Ephemeroptera > Siphlonuridae > Siphlonurus > Siphlonurus alternatus. Next base: position 11,041,219 of record OX463782.1, on the reverse strand, counting down.
CATTAATTTACCATAATTACGCCGTAAATTAGCAAAATCAACCGGTAAACTTACCATTTTAGACTTGGAAACTACAAGCTGTCTCCGTCAATCCAATCAGCTGTGAGGACGTCACTTGACTACACGGAAATTTTCATGTGAAGACATGAAAGTTAACATTGTAAAAAATCAATAAATTTATTTTTTCTGATTTACCTAATTTAATAATAATTTTCAAGGTTCTGCAAATAGCATTTTTATTTTAAGCTTTCTGCTATATAGTGTCTCTTAATTTTGCAGCAACTGAACTAGAATTCTAATGATCAATCTTCTTTTCTTTTTATCCAAAGAAGTTATAAAACGGCAAGGCGGGAATTTTAAAGACGAACAATTTTAATAAATAATTTTATTCCATTAATTAAACACACTAATAATAATAAATAAAAACATAAGAGAAATCTTTATTACTTCATTATAAATTACAGCTTAAGTTTCTTGATTTCTTCTGCCTTAAAGTCCACTCTGTAATCACATATAAGAAAATCATTAGCACATCATAATTTTTTTAGTTAATTACCTAAAACTCTTACCTGAGTGCCATGAACTGCCTGACCTCGGAGGCTGAGAGCCGCCACGCCAGCTGGCCTGCTGAGGGACCCCAGTAGTCAGCCATCTCGGCAGGTCGCTCGAGGTTGAGCACCGTCGCGATCTGGGTCAGTCTCGCCAGCTTGTCACGAATGGAGAAGGAGGTGGCGGAGGTGAGGTAACCTGCCAGTCCTCGCACCTCCTTGTCCAGCGCCAGCCCTCCCAGCTGTCGACACAACAAGCGAGTTTGTCAGAAAATTTGATGAGTTTCGGACAATATGCATGACAAATAATAATGCATTCATGATTGAATACAATTAAGTTTTGTTACCTTTTTAAAAGTTACTAAAGTTTATTAATTATAAGACCACATACTCTCATGTCTATATTGAAAGACAAATTTATGACTTTTAAAGATTAATGCCAGATTTCATAAAATTTGTCAATAAATGTTGACAAATAAATATAGTATACAAGAAACAGCAAACTATGGGGAAAAAATTTAGGACACCTGCATAGCTTTTTGCGTGCCACAATTTCTTTTATAATTCTACAAAAATAAAAATATTGATGCACCTAAAAACTATTGAGAGAAAGAAAAAAGCTAAGTCCACTCACCCTGTTGAACGAAGATTTGAGGATCACCTTCTCCATTTGAACGGTGACTTCAGATGTGACCAGACCGACCAATGCATCATAGTTGCTGGCCGTGAGCTTTGGTTTGAAGGAACTCAGCAGTCCCTCGAGGTTGTGGATCAGGTTTTGGACAAACGGCTCGTCCGCCTCATAGCTTGCAAACTCTTCCTGCAATATAAACATTATAATAAACATTTATAACATAATTGAATATTGTTATAGTGATTTAATTTATGTCTATATTTGCATTAATTACTAATTTTTATTGCTTGTTTTACAGCCTAATCCAAATTGTTAAATGTTTAGTATGTAGTCACAATGTATCAACTGATATTTGATATGAATAAAATAAATAAATAAAATAAGTATAAACATTACAAAAATTTATAGAGCAAAATCATTTTCTTTTCCAAGTTTTCCAGTCATCAAGCGGCATTTAAATAAAAATATTTAAGTATTTCTTCTGGCATCAAGAATTTTTTAATATAAACAGTAAATCATTCAAAATATTGGAGTTAGAGTTGCTGTAAAAATGTGAACTCATTACAAAATCCCTATTTATAATATGTTTGTTTCAATTAAGATCTGAAGAAATGCAAGTTCTACCACTTCTAAGGGGGATAAATAATACATCTGAATGTTCCTGGGGTCTCACCTCAGTCAGTTGGTGGTTGGCCTGCAGGAAGGCGTCCACCCAGGGTCCAGTGCGGGGCTTGACGGCACTGGCCCGCAGCTGCTGCAGACCATAATCCGTGACGTGTCTGAGGGCAGCGGCCGCCCCTCCAAGGCCAGACAGACATGAGGCCAGCTTGGCTCGCTCGTTGCTGGGCAGGTTGGGCCCCGCCCCCAGGGCAGCTACGATCTCTGCTTCCAGCCCACGCCGCAGCGTGCCAATGTACTCAGTGCTCGTGTCTGCATTGTTGAGGTGCGCCTGTAAATCAAACAACGGTCTTGCTACAGGGGGGATGAATAAAACGTACTGTAAAGTTTGTGTTGTTTCTAGTGTATGCATTCAAATGGCAGTTTTCTTGGGTGGTATGTATTTCAATTTTGATCATTTAATAGAGACTTGCTGTGTGGCCTACAAAAACTGTTACTGTAAATCTATATAATTTAATATGAACTCCAAATTTTAGCACTGCAATACAAATAAAAGATAAATTTTGAGATCTTTACTTTCTTATTACAGTTTTTACAGTATGGTAACACCAAATGTTGTTATTTATCACATGTAAAGAATTGTGCAATCTACTATTTAGCTTTAATTTTTAATACATCAAGGATTTCTTAAATGATTTTAAATCTATATTAGCAATTTATTTTATGATGAGATCTGTCCGACATTGGGTCTCATCAGAAGAACCTTGATGTTTTAATCTAAAATTAGGTATTATGAACATGCAGTATTAGGTTTCTAATCACAACAAAAACTTGCTGCTTTTATGATACTTATATTCTGAGTCAAGGAAAACAATAACACTACTAGGACTTTCAATTGACAACCTACATGAAAAATTTTTATTGAAGAAATGAATACAGTAGAAGGCATTTTAGAATTTTAGAGGCCAGAAAGTATTGCTAAAAAGTTATTCAAAGTTCATGTTTAAACCCACACTTCTTAATTAGGTCTTATCCTTTTAGTCTAAGAAGTGACGCCTTTTGACACCTTTGTCTGTACTTTCAAATTGTTTTTTTAATATTTCCTCTGCTCTAAAAAATCTGAAAAAAATTAGTTGCATATCTATCAATTTTTGCAATAAGCAAGTTAATGTCCATTGTCAACAATTTCATCACAGCCGTCACGTGTCTCGACATGATGGTGACAACACTGACAACCTCTGAGAGGGCCACTTACCAGGAAGGTGGCCCGAGCAGTGTCTGCGTCCGACTGTGCCATGGGTCCGAGGCGCCCCTGCTGGATGGAGGACTGCCACATGTTGTAGGCCTGTGCCGTGAGGTCGAGATAGCCCGAGGAGAAGCCCTGTCGCAGGTGACGCTGTAGGAAGCTGCCAAAGTCAATCTCCAGCAGTGTGCACGCATCATTGAGCACCGCACATGTTCCATCCATGCTGCCACTTGAGCTGGCACGTCTGCAACAATGAGACGTCCGGACAGTCTGATTAATACTAAGCTGGTGGCAGCAAAATTGGCTGTGAGAGAATTAATCACACCAAAGTGTTAGAGGTCTAAAAAAATAGTAGGTTTCCCAAGGTATTGTTTCAATCAGTAATTAACCATTTTGAGCTGTTAAGTAGACAAAGATAAGCAACAAACCTTTAAATTCCACCAATTTAAGTGTTACTGATACATAGAGAAAAATCATAAAATAAGCACATTAGTGACCAAGAAAAAAAAAAGCTAGTTCTGCCATTTTTTTTTTAATATATTAAATACGTATAAATATTGCTCTTCGATTGTACACTGTACATTACAATATAAGCACGTCATACTATTATTATAATTAACAACCTTATGATGTTTGTTTATTTATTTCTTGGCAAGGGAAATTCTCTATTACAAGGAATGTACCTGATGCACTTCCTGAGGATGAAGAAGGCGTCGTCTAGAACGCTGGATGTGTGACTGCCCTCTGAGTCCAGGGTGTCGAGTTGCATGGCTTTGCGCACACTCTCGCGCATGTAGAAGCGCTCCAGTAGCAGATAGTGGCCCAGCAGGTCCTGCATGGCTCGGCACAGCTCGCTCTTGTACAGCATCGAGTCGAGACGAGCCACCGCCTCCCCGCGATCTTCCTCACAGCCCACCTCAATGTCGGCCTGGAAACGGACAGTCTATTCTTCACACTGGTCCATACACATGTCTGCATGTTGAACGAGGAAAATATTTAGCTCATTGCTCATGTACCATTTAACAAATTTATAAATTATTAAAGACACTAGCATAAAAAATGAAAAAAAGTACTGTAGATGGAACTATAAAGACATTAAATGTCACATAGTCAATAAAGGCTTCAAGTCACCTGGATTTTCAGTGTTCACATTGTCCTATTTATACCCATGAAAAAAAAAAAAAAAAAAAAAAAAAAAAAAAAAAAAAAAATTGTTACAAAAAAAATTAAAAAATAGGCAAAATTTCTTTTAGGAACTTCACTTCAAACCAAAAAATACCTTAATGTTACAAAATTTTTCCCCCATCTGTTGTTTATTAAATACGGTATTAGAAAAAAAAAAGCATGAATGTTAACCAACATGAGAACATGCTCTCTCTATCTGAACAACAGGAGGTACTGTACTCACCGTCACCCTGCGCCTCACGAAGCGCATGTACAGCTCTGCCCGGGAGTGAGCGATGGCCAGCTCCCCCAGCAGGGGGTCAAGGTCACGAGGGTCCGGTGCTCGATGCTCCTGGGCGGCCGACGAGCCCGTGGAGCCCGAGCGGCGGTGCGACTGGGGCGCTCCAGAGGCCAGGGTCACCAGAGAGGTGGAGGAGGCCGACGAACTGAACTGAGCACCCCCGCGCAGTGCGTCATCCACCTGTTGACCGTGGTGAGTCAGTCAGGTGACATGGTGAACCATGGTCAATCTCAATGCTCCAAAACGTCTTCAAAGAATGGAAATTATTATTTTTAAAGTGAAACTATGACCACAAGATTTTTACCTGCTGTGACTTTTTTTATCAATAAGACCTTGTTGGTATTTGCTGTCTTTTTCTTTAAATAATATAAGATTATCCTTGGCAAAATAATTTAGGAATTAAAAAAATTATTAAGGAACTTTTACTTTATGTGCACATGCATGTTTCACTTACTGTAACATATTATTATAAAACATTAACACCAAGAAATTTTAAAATTTATCAATTCTTTTTTTCCAATAAATTTTCCATTCAAAGACAAGTTTATGAGGTTATGAAGGTTTTTACATATCATCATAATTATACCTAGTTTGCTTGAATAATTAAGCAAGAAATTTGAAATTTGCATCACGACCGTGCTCTATGCAATCAGTAATGTCCAGCATTATCACACACACTGATTATCCGAAATGTCACCTGTCTGACGATGTGCTCGAGGTTGCGCCGCTGTGCCATCTCGGCCAGGATACGACGACTCTCCTTGTCGCACTCTCCCTGCAGTCTCGTCATTACGTCAAGCAAGCAGCCGGGACCTACGAGACAGCAGGTCAATATGTGTGTCATACAATGTCTGTTCTGTAGAGGCAGGTAGAATTGTTTATAAGGTGATGGCTAACAATAAACAAAGTAAAACCACATTTGCATGACTCTTTGCAACAAGTATAGAAATAATGAGAACAAAAATCCCATCATGAATCAATTTAAAGTAAATTGCGCGCCAGAAAAAAAAGTTGAGTTAGTATTTTCTAAAAATAGTTCAAGTAGTCCTCCATATCAAACCAAAATTCAAAAAATTCTATCTTAAATAGGTTTGCCAGAAAAAAAATTCCAAAGTCAGAGTAAACACGTCGCTTAACATGGGGCCTTACCTGACAAAGACCCTCGAATATCTCGAAAAAATACACCGTTAGGTGGTATGAAAAAAATATAGTGATGCATTTAGGTGAGTTTTCAAGGTCGCGATTGTTGATTTTTTACATCAGCTTTCGTGTTGAACCTTGGCGCCACAGTATAAAATAGCGATATTCAGTTCCATAGCAGCATTCACTCTTATATCCATAGACCCGAGTTTCGCCTTTTCCAAGGCTCATCAGTATGGCTCGTAAGAGGCTGCTACTGACTGCCGAAGCAGTCAGTTCGCAACTGATGAGAGACGGGAGAGAGCACCGGCTTTTATTGCCAGCTTGCTTCCCCCACCTCTCACCATGACGTCACTCTGCTTCCCCATTGGTCATGTTAACAACGGCTTCTAGAACTTTCAAAAAGTTACTAGAGAGGTCGTGGCACGGACCAACAGAGTAGCAAAGCAGACATTATACTGCATGGATCTAAATATCACTATGAGTGAACGTTTTTGTATTCACTCATTAATTTATACTGTGTTTACTGACCATGTTGTCAGTTTTTTGGAGGTTGTGTGCTCACGTTAGCACCACGAATTTAAACCATAAAGGTCCTCCGGTAAGCGCCCCACGTAAGGCAGTTTAATGCATTTAGGTGAGTTTTCAAGGTCGCGATTGTTGATTTTTTACATCAGCTTTCGTGTTGAACCTTGGCGCCACAGTATAAAATAGCGATATTCAGTTCCATAGCAGCATTCACTCTTATATCCATAGACCCGAGTTTCGCCTTTTCCAAGGCTCATCAGTATGGCTCGTAAGAGGCTGCTACTGACTGCCGAAGCAGTCAGTTCGCAACTGATGAGAGACGGGAGAGAGCACCGGCTTTTATTGCCAGCTTGCTTCCCCCACCTCTCACCATGACGTCACTCTGCTTCCCCATTGGTCATGTTAACAACGGCTTCTAGAACTTTCAAAAAGTTACTAGAGAGGTCGTGGCACGGACCAACTTTTTGAAAGTTCTAGAAGCCGTTGTTAACATGACCAATGGGGAAGCAGAGTGACGTCATGGTGAGAGGTGGGGGAAGCAAGCTGGCAATAAAAGCCGGTGCTCTCTCCCGTCTCTCATCAGTTGCGAACTGACTGCTTCGGCAGTCAGTAGCAGCCTCTTACGAGCCATACTGATGAGCCTTGGAAAAGGCGAAACTCGGGTCTATGGATATAAGAGTGAATGCTGCTATGGAACTGAATATCGCTATTTTATACTGTGGCGCCAAGGTTCAACACGAAAGCTGATGTAAAAAATCAACAATCGCGACCTTGAAAACTCACCTAAATGCATTAAACTGCCTTACGTGGGGCGCTTACCGGAGGACCTTTATGGTTTAAATTCGTGGTGCTAACGTGAGCACACAACCTCCAAAAAACTGACAACATGGTCAGTAAACACAGTATAAATTAATGAGTGAATACAAAAACGTTCACTCATAGTGATATTTAGATCCATGCAGTATAATGTCTGCTTTGCTACTCTGTTGGTCCGTGCCACGACCTCTCTAGTAACTTTTTGAAAGTTCTAGAAGCCGTTGTTAACATGACCAATGGGGAAGCAGAGTGACGTCATGGTGAGAGGTGGGGGAAGCAAGCTGGCAATAAAAGCCGGTGCTCTCTCCCGTCTCTCATCAGTTGCGAACTGACTGCTTCGGCAGTCAGTAGCAGCCTCTTACGAGCCATACTGATGAGCCTTGGAAAAGGCGAAACTCGGGTCTATGGATATAAGAGTGAATGCTGCTATGGAACTGAATATCGCTATTTTATACTGTGGCGCCAAGGTTCAACACGAAAGCTGATGTAAAAAATCAAAATATAGTGATGTTCTATGACCCAAGCTTTAACCAAAAACCGTTTAAAAAAAATTTCGCTCGAATCCATTTTTCCGTAAAAAAAAATAGTAAAAAATCTTATGGGAATTAACATGGTAGATTTTCTGTATTGTTTTACGGAAAAATGGATTCGAGAGAATTTTTTTTAATCGGTTTTTGGTTAAAGCTTGGGTCATAGAACATCACTATATTTTTTTCATACCACCTAACGGTGTATTTTTTCGAGATATTCGAGGGTCTTTGTCAGGTAAGGCCCCATGTTAAGCGACGCATTCACTCTGACTTTGGAATTTTTTTCTGGCAAACCTATTTGAGATAGAATTTTTTGAATTTTGGTTTGATATGGAGGACTACTTGAACTATTTTTAGAAAATACTAACTCAACTTTTTTTTCTGGCGCGCACTTTACTTTATTAAATAATGATCATCAGTGGCCGTCTATCCGTCTGCACCTAGTTTTCTTGTGCTCTCAATCTAATGAAGTGAATTATGAAAAGAGAGAAAAAAAACTTACTAGATTACTTTAATAAATGATAATGAATAAAGATACACATTTGAAGTAAAGGTAAATATTTTTCATAATTTCATTATCACTGATCACAGCATTATAACTACATTTTAATCATTTTAGTATAAACTTAAAATCACAAATCTAATTTAACATACAGTTGATACAATAGCATTGGTGTCAAGATTTATAGACCAAGGTAATTGCGGACTTGCCGTAGTAGGTTTCGAGAAGGGGCTGGTGTGTCTCCACCACCCTCGCGACGCCCTCAAAGAGCAGGGTGAGGGCGTCTGCGTACAGCACAGGGGCTCTCTTGTCCGAGGGAAGGGTCTCGAGGGCGGTGCGCAGGTTTTGCTGGGCGGCCACCCCCAGTTTGGTGGCCAGATACGTGGAGAACCGCTGCAGGCCCTCACCGGACGCCCCAAGCAGAGGGAAGATCTGACACACAGGAGTGCTCACAAGATTAAGGTGGGGAACATAGTGTGATTCCATTTCAGTTACTGTATATTACTTTAATGTAACAACTTTGTGGTGCCCAAAATTGTATTAGCCAATTAATTTGAATTTAAATTTGAAGGTAAAAAAAAACAAACATCATTTTATAAATTGAAATAAAAATGAAAGAAAGATGGAGGAGAAACTAAAATTAATTTCAACATTACTTCTTCACACAATTTTCTGGCAATACCACACAAAATTACAGTTTTAAATCAATACCGGTAATAAAATTACATCGTAACACAGAGTGACATGATAATTAAGCAGTGGATAAGTACAGCAATCTATAAACTTGAAAAGGAAACACAAACAAAATTACCGGTACTGTGCCACTGAATCATTGTTAATTTACCTTGAAAAAACGCTCTACTTCCGCAGAGTTGTCACTCTGAGAGGCCTGATCAAAGTTCTTTGCGACAACCAGTCGCAGCTCCTTGGCTGCTGCCTCGAGCTGGGTGAAGCAATCGTCAACACTCCTGCCTGAACACAAACAAGTCAGCGGTGTGACATGTTTACGGCTGCAGATGCTGGGCCGTGAAATTAAAATTAATTAAAATTAAATTCAGTAAGTGCTATAAGGAAGGAGTAAGGACTATACAACAAATACTTGAAGCCACCACTTACTGTACATGACACAATCATTATCTAGAGCTACTTACCTTGGGAAACGTGGGCTGCCGTTCTTCGCAGCGCCACCTGATCCATGGCGAGAAAGCGGTGGACATGGGCCGCAGCCTTCTCATAGTCGTGGGCGGTGAGCGCAGACTGCACGCCCTCCCGGCACAACTTGAGGTCCTGCAGATCATGCACTCTCTGCTGGCACTCGGAGACCCGGCTCTGCAAGACAACGTAACAACCTGTGATCATCTTTTATTATCTGTCGAGTGTCGTGTCACTGTAGAAAACAGTTCAAACTGAATTCTCGTGACGAGCTGGTTCCATTGGACTAACTACGGAATCTTCTATAAGTACTCCTTCGATCAATACAGGAGATTGAATTAAAATTAACGGCGTCAAACCATCCTACCCTACCAACCATGACTGCATGGTGAAAATCTTACCCTGGCAAGGTCCAGCTGACGAACTTTAGCACTGACGTTTTCTGCTAGTTCGGAAGTGTGAGTTATCATGTCAGAAAGTTTGACAGCATCGCAATGTAAGAGCTGTAGATTTGGTAGTGCTTTTGTTATATTTCTTAACTTTGCTTCTAAGTGACATTGTCTTGATAGTATTGTCTCCAAATATTTTTCATTTTCTTCCTGAAACAATTAGAATAATGATTAACATGTAGATATGTAGAGTAATATTATTCTACAGAGAATAGGCTTCAATAAAAATGCAGCATGCATATATTATGCATTCCTATAATTCACTTACCTCTTGGCTAGATATTTCATCGTATAAAACTTGAATTTTTTCAATTGATAACTCTTCCATATCTTACAGATCTTTTATATATTGGACCCGAAACATAAAATACTAATGAAAACACAGTAAAATATTACAGTGACAGCGGTGAGTGCGGTGACAGCTCACAGCTGCTGAATGGGGGCGTGGCACTTAGTCAAGTGAGAGACTTTTATGATTTACAAAAATTATCTAGCACATATTTATAAATAATTTTACCTCTAAACAAATAAAATCATAACTTTTTTAATTTATATAAAGGCTATAGAACTTTTTATAAGTTAATTGAAACTTTAAATGAAAAACAATATCTAATGGTAGCTTTCTTGATAAAATGCGCGAAAGTTACGAAACTTGTCCTGCTCCTGCAGCTCAGAGATTTTTCAATAGCTTTTCCCTCAAATGTTAATTGCCTCTATAATATATACCCCCTATAAAAAAATCGATTCAGAGTATATTTATTATAATTAATTAACAAGTTCTTTTTAAAATTCAAGTAAAACTTTTGTATGATGATTAAATTTAAGTTGATTGTTATAAACTATATAATTATTTATAATTATAATTTCGCATTTTTATTTTAATTATAATTATATATAATATGTATACAATAAAATTATTAATTAATGCTCAAAATATATAGAATATTTTAATTGAATAAGATCAAAACTATTGATGAAATTGATCGAGTCACTGTGCAATATTAATCAATATTTTTAAAATATTATTAACTTGGATCGTGTCGTCCTTCAATAGTTTTTGCTTTGCATTAAAATATATATGCACATTATGTTACAGCTAGAATGCTAATAGAATCTAGTACTATACAGACGTACGTCATGAATTTACCTCAGTACACAATCGCACCGTTGCATATATTCCAGTTAATTTATTTTTAAATTTTATATTACATCACATAAACGGCTTTTGTGAATTCTTAATATATGCTTATTGGTTGATGCTGCATGCATGTTTACTTCAAAAAAGATCTAGCTGTTCTGTATTAATATGCAAATATTTGCATTTAATTTCAGTTAAATATATAAAAAAATGACACTATAATACATTTACATAATAAATAATATTCAACAAGATTAAAACAAAAACAAACAAACGTTAAATAAATTCCCTAAAAACTTTATTTAAAAAACAAATCAGAAATAATTAAGACGATTCAAGCTATGATTAACATATTATTATATTATCTCAAGTCCACCTATATAACAACAATATATATTATTATACTACGGAGGTCTGTGCCCATTACATGGGGTGCAAGGTCCATTATTATAGCCACCTCGACGAGGTGGCTATAATTTAATGGACCTTAATTGCAACCCCATGGGCACGATGTGACGATGTCATGCAGTAATATAATGGGTTTCAACAAACATTATTTTCTTTTCATTCTAACAGTAAGTATTTTCAATTCATTATATTTATATATTATATTATGTTATATTTTATGTTTTAATTTATTTTAATCTTATACTTACTTTTAGAATTAATTGTGATGTGTATATATTAATAATTGCCATGCATGATCGATCCATAAAGTATAAACTTTGGACCTGTTGTTTAATTGATGTGTATTATATGTGTATAATAATCGATGAATACATGTTTTCTTTTCAGCTAAATCCCATTTGTATTCTTTTGGCGGTTAGGTGTAAGAATGGGCTTGCCTAAACCTCGCCGCAATAAAGCACATTTCTATTCTATTCTATTCTACCTGCAGTGTGATAAAAACGTACATCGGATCAACCTCGAATTTTTTAATATATTATTATATGTTTAACTTTAATTTATTGAAATTATAAAAAGAGTATTTGTGTATATATATATAATGAAACTCTATATAGGAGATATTAATATATGCTATATAGATGGTTTTGATTGCATATATATGTTTATTCAAAGAACGTATTCAAGATATGTGTAAGCATAACCAATTAAAATAACAATAATCGAGTGCCATGGCCACTATCCAAAAATTAAAGATCGGTTACTATATATAGATTATAATTTTTATAAATTGCATTTTATTTTAAATGTTTTATTTATTAAAACGATCACATGGCAGAATATGATATCTGATATCTATATATATGCCATATGATTACATAAAATTTAGGCATACATATTAATGTTTGCGATGAAATGTTATTTTGTAATTAATCAAGATTATGATGCAATTTTGTTAATTTATTAGGAGAGAGGTATATATGCATATAGTAATGTATCTTGATTTCATTCGCAGAAATATGACAAAACTAAATTTTCCCTCTTAAAAAATTATTTTTTCGCTCTACAGCTTGATTTAGTAGTGTAGAAAGTATATAATAGATGGCACTAGTAATACTGAAAAATGTACGTTTCTAAAAAAAAACATCGCGCAACATTATTATTAAAATAATTCAATACTTTAAGGCGCTTTTCCATGAATCGAGCAATGTCAAGCGAGGCTTAGCGGAGCGAGAATAAAAGCGCACTTGCTTCAATCTCGTATGGCGGCCATGTTGGTGATAAATTCGCTGCTAGGAAATTCCGTCGATCCGAGCCTCTACATGGCTGCGATTTTCTCGCTTTCCCCGCTCCATGGAAAATGAAAATGCACCTTTTATTAACTCTAGTATAACTCTACCATCTATTTACAGCTACATCAATATTGTAAAAATCTAAAAACAAAATCACAGTTAAAAAAAAAAAAAACATCTTACCGTATAATAATTAATTATACATGTATTCAACAAAAAAATAACGCATCTAATTTAAATATAAAATTCACATTAAACCAAATTAGATTTATTACATTTTGATAAACAATTTCCTCTAGTATTAAGAGCTATTAGTTGGACATAATTATTTGTGCGCCGCCGTTTACCGGACTAATGGCCTGCGAGATGCGAGCAAGAGGCCACACAGGCCGCCGCCGCCGCGGTTATACCTGTTCTCCCAGGCCCGAGGCACCGTCTTAATATTTTTTACTAAGCGATGCAGTGTCGAAATCATTATCTAGGTGTGAACTCGCCGGCAGATAATTACAAACCCACTGAGCCATAAGTTATCATTGTCTTAAAAATATTGCAAAGAATATAATAATAGTTTATCAAGAAATCAAGAAAATAACATTCCTTGTAAGAGATAAAGGAAATATTACAATATAATTTATTGTATAAAACCTTCTTGTATCTGTGAGAAAGAAAATGTGTGATAGCGGATCTTTGAACTATCAGGTAATTTGAATCTATATTATATATATGATCTCTGTGTATATATGCATGGTTTAAATGAAAGAATTTGAGAAAATGAAGACTGAAAAGCTATATATTACAGTATATACGCGGAAGTCTATATGCCAATGTGTACGTATTGAAAGTAGAAAATTAATAAGTAATTATGTTTCTAATTATTTTTTTTACGAGATTGAAAGTTTTAAGCAATAGTTATACTTTTATAATATCATGTAGAGATATAATGACATAATAGTTCATCTGAATTTATAATCTTAAACTATAATATATATAATTTTATTGTTCTGTTCTGTCTCGGGTATACCTCGTCATATTTTAATATTTTTAATGGCTCTTCAAATGCTAACATTATTCTTGTATTATGTTAAAAATTATAATTGCAAGAGTCTTAAAGTACGTATTTACATAATTGAATAAAAAATAAATTGCTGCAGCAGTTCGAACAGAATTAATTACTTTTTGTTGAGAAAAACAAAATCAATAACTATTTTACAACTGCTATATAACTAGCAGTAGGTGTAAAGTGCAAGCCTTGCATTAAGCGGGCGATTGACGCCGACAGTATAGCCAGGTTATTACCTGAGGAGACTTACCTGGAGCCTATTAATTAAATTAAAACTAATTACGTTTTATGACTATACTTTTTCAAATTTAAATTATTTTCAGTTTTAAAATGTATTTGCTCTATAAATATTAATTATAAAATTAATTAACTTATAGATACGTTGTTAAAGAATTTTTTTTATAGTTTTGTAATATTTTGCATTATGTCATATATCGTATGCACCATGTGATAAAATATGCATAACAGATTACCATCTGTATTAAAGACGTAGGTAATAGAAATAAAAAAGTGTTCAAATTTACAAATAATATTGTGTCATATATAATTATTATATGCTGTAAATATAAATAAATGTCATTTGTAGATATTATGAGAACTAAATTGGTACTTTGCTTCCATTTCAGTTAAAAAATTCAGTATATTCTGGTGTGTAATTTCCAACGTTAATTTTATTGAGGTCACTGACTCTCAAAGTTATGAACTTTTAAAACTGAAAACATAACTCATTAAAGTATCTTGAATAATAATTACTCGAGTTAATTGATTTAAAAGTAAATTATGAACACACGTCATATAAGCGACGTTAATTTGTTAAAATATAAGACTTGTATAATAAGCCCACTATAGCCACTAGTATATTTTTTACATTTTTTACCATTACTATTTTCCATATAATAAGCACTTTAGTTTAGACATGATTTGAAATTTTTATGAAGTTGCCAACAGCAAAACCTCATAATATATTAATACTTTATAATATTTATTATAAAAAAATATATATAATAAATAAAACTGCAATATAAATTTAAGTGTCAATAATTTTTAAATTTTTAATAAATTAAAAAATTATTAGTTTTAAAAGTACCTCCTACTTCATCACGATATTTTATTTCTATGTGAAGTAAAATACCATTACACTTTTTTTTATATTTAAAAAAAAAGAGTTGTAGGAGAGCCAGAAACTAATCTATCAAGTTAAAGCGAGCCGTACTCTTTAATTAACTCCGCGAGGCCGCCGGTCCCTCCCTCTTCTCGTGCAGTTAGATCACAAAAAAAAATATATATATAGTCTCGTCCATTAGCTCCATATAAGAAAAATATTACTTTATATTTAAAAGGACCTTGTATATATATGCATCATTAATTTTCCCATGTAGGTGCTTTCAACAACACGTTGCTATCAAAAAGAGAACATCATTAGTCATAATCAAACAATGCTAACTAGCTGCCTGTGTCCTAGGAGGCGCCACCTTCAATTGATACAACAACAATCGCAGCTTGATGACAGCTATTCAACACTTCTTAACATGCATCATATTATGTAGAGCATAAGAAGTCTATGCACGATCATTTATTTATTATGACGCCTAAGGTGGGATTTCTTTATAAGGTTAAAGACTCCAGTTATATTCAACATAAACTATAATATATAATGCCTTTTGATTAATTCTTGGACGTCATATTTATTTAGGTTTAAATCGGAATCATTCGGGAGTACTTCGACTCGTGTCGGCCATTGATGTTCTTTTTTACAAAACGGCTATACCAATGACAGAGGACGTTAACAAGCGCGAAGAAAAACTATAGTTGAATTGTCAAATTAAATATATTATAGCAATCTATTATATTATTAACATTTGTGGTTAATAATTTATTTTTTTGTGGGAAATAAGTAAAATTCAGCCTCCAAAATTTTGCAGAATTTACAATAGTTTAAATACGATTTTAAAATCACTAAAACAATTTATAAATTATTAATTTGAAGGAAATTTTTAATATAGAAAAGAAACAACAAAAATACATTAAAACCTCGATCGTACTATACATTTTTTAAAGTTTAAATCTTAAGATCTTTAATAATTCTAAATCCTGTATTGGACAATGTAGTCTGGCAATCGCATTAGGTGGGGCGATGCTCGGGCCAGATTAAAGAACGGATATTAATCCTCGGAGCGGCTTGGAAACAAAGGCTTGCTGGCAATAGATCAACGCCTCCCAGCTCAGTTCGACTGGCAGCAATGATAACTATTTCGCCTGATGCTCGGCAGCGCTTTGAGCCACCGCCGACCAGGGCGTGAGGAGAAGTGAACTGGTCGTGTTGACATCATATGTAGTGTGACTTGGTGACTTCTTAATTTGGTCTATTCACAAAAGTGTAGACACCCAAAATAAAATAATTAGATGTGAATCAATAGAGGCTTCAAGTGTTCCCTGGCGAGAAAATGTTCTCCATAAGCCAACATATTAGAAAATTTGAATATTTTCATAGTATGTAATTAATATTAAAGCTATTAATTTGAAAACATTTCCTACCCCCCCCCCCATTTAAGGATCTTTCGATAGTAAATCAAAAACTTATTTTTCTCTATTATATTTTATGTCAAAAAAGAAAAGCAATTTCATTTTTTTTTTTACATAGTTTCAATATAAGACGCTGGGAACACCGCAAAATCAGATGACTTGAAGCCTTTATTGAGAGTATAGAGAAATATTTATACATGATTTTTAAAGTTTAACTTTAAATTAAATATAATTGACAATAAATTATCATTCACTTATATATATATATATATTATTTAATATCATAAAGATTTATTTATGTACATTTATTTTTTAACTGACATAAATAAGTAATTCATTTAAATAAATTTATATATATTACAAAATAATCAATCATAAATTTTAATATACTTTGGTTGTATGCCAACCAACTCGCCATAAACTAAACTAATTCTTATTAAATTTTATATTATAGTGAAGACAGCATATACACACCTAACTATAATAATTTTTCAATAAATTAAATTAATTATGAAATGATAAACAAATATAAGGGGCGCACCTGAGCATGTGTTAATGCTGCTCTGTAGGTAGGACTAGGTGACAGCTTTTCATTTCGTATCTTAGTAGCTTACAGAGAATGTTATAAGCCATGTGAGGTGTGTCATAGCCAGTAGTATTATCATGGTCAGTCAGTCTACCTGTTTCTGATGCCCCTGACGTAACAGTACACCCACGTGCAACAAAAATGGGTTTTATTTTTATAATAATCCTAACATAATCATAAATATGAGCATTACCAAAAGTAATGTTTTAAAGCACATTCTCCACAAGCCAACTCTGTAAGTACCTGTAAAGTAATTAGAACCATTCTTAATTAAAATTAATATGACTAATTTAATAGGTAAAATCATACAGAATTTTTAATATGAGCATTATATTAATTTTGATTAAATTAAAATATTTAAAGGTGAGTTTCATAAATTATTAAAATTATTTTATGACAGTACGTGTACACCTCGGGACATTACGAACGTTATCTATTTGTGGGCGTTTTCACGCAGTCTGTAGAAATTATTTGACCTAGACGGTGCTCTCCCATCTGCACCCCTCTCTTATTGCTCCAGCAATTCAGGACGTTCGTGGTATCTCGAGGTGTACACTGATTGTGAGCATCATAAAACCCCTCCTTCATGGACCAGACATCAAGTTGCCCCTGCTGAAACACGAGGAGATTCCGGATACTTCTGACCGTGGGTGTATACTCTCAGTAAATTTCACGTCCTCACGGCGGGAGTTCCTCCACAGTGGGAGGTGGCGTTGTCTGTTCGTTGACTGATTATTAGCCGGGGAGGAGGAGGGAGGTGTCATCTCGGACTGCAGCTCCTTACAATCCCTCAAGCAGTCACAGTGGAGAACAAGATAAATCAAACTCCTGAAGTATTACACAGCGAAAGATCATGTGAATTTTATTAAAAAAAAAATTAATCGAGACATTTTTTTTTTAGATATTATTTTTATTTCAATAACATTTAAAAAGTTTTATTTTAGTTTGTATTGAGTACTTAATTGTGTAGATAAAAAATAATTGTACACTCCTTGGCTCTGAAAAGTTTCTTTTTGCAGCCTTTTTAATAGTTATTGTTACGGGGGATGGTGATTAACAAGTCTGCAAAAGGGAAATTTTCAGAGGCAAAGAGTGTACATACATATACATATCATGCAGTTAAACTTTGTAGGATTGTGTTAATTTATTTATAGCTGAAGACTTTATTAATTAAACCAATATAAGGGTTATTTAAAGATTTAAATTAAATTTAAAAACTTTCATAAAAATGCAAATACATCAGATTACCAATCGTATTATCTTTTTCTTTTTAAAAAAACACATTTTTTTTTTTTTTTTTAGCATGACAACTTACATAATTTAAAACATTAATTCCTCTACGCCTGTTTTTTTTTTTTTTTTTTTTTTTTTTCGATATGACATTTTGATTTAATCCTATAAGATGACTTTGAAATTTTGGAAGTGAACATTTCCTGTGTTGCCTCCACGCAACTCAGCAGCAGCACCTGAGAGGCTGCTGCTATCAGATGACAGCCCCTGTCAGGTCGCCCCTCAGGTCTTAACATTCCAAACCGAAGTCACGTGGTCATCTCATTTTGCTGAATGAAATCCACCAGAAATTTAATACAAAGGAATTTTTATAAAGGGGTGTTAGTTCCTAAAAAATTATGTTGACATTTATGGGAATGTTTTTAAATTGTTGGTATAATAAAATATGAAATAAAATTTTTCAGTGTAAGAAAAAAGAGGTTATTTTTAAGCTTCTTTGTTATTGAGGAAATGATTGACCCGCTTTTCAATCGATTAATTTTATCGATGATACTCGATACCGAAGAGCTTAGAAAGCTGACTACTAGCTAAGCTGTGAGGAGGATTAACTGTATGTTCTCACAGCTTCCTGACAATGAAGTTCGAATTTCGGATCATGAGAGAGATTCATTAATTGGTAAGAATTTAGAGATATGTCACCAGAATGTTAGGAATTGGAACTTTTAAATTGCACGTCCTTTGACAGGCAAGTTCAAACAATAATAATAGAATAAAAAGATACACTCGTCGCCTCGGAAAATTTCCCTCTTGCAGCCTTGTTAATCAGCATGCCCTGTCAGCCCTGTATTATTCTAACGAGGCATGGTGATTAAATTAACAAGACTGCAAAGGGAAATTTTCCGAGGCGATAACTGTACTATAATACAAATAATTAATGAAAATTATCAAAAATGTATTCTGAATTAAATATAGCTTGAAGTTAAATACATTACCACTGTTTCAAAATTACCTAACTTCACAATTTCTAATAATAATTTACTGAAATTTGTTTCCCTATTTAAACTTGAAGCATGACAAAAGTTTTTATTTTATTTATTTTTTATTTTATAGAGCAATTCTATACTATATATATAGAAATTACGTTACAGAAATTAATATATAACTATATATAATATGCATGAATGTTTTATTTTATAATTAAGAAATCATTTAGAAGAATTTATTTTATTGATATTACAATTATTGTGTGTTGTTTTTATGTTAAGCGGATTCAGAAGCTATGTTGTAACAGCTTGTATGGACAAGCCCGCTGGAGGAGGGATAATTAATTCAGCTGGCGGGAACACAGGTTAGATCTGGGTAGCGACAACACGACCCAGGTGTGCCGCCGCTTCTTTCTTCGTTATCAAACCTCTCTGCTACCGCGAAGACCTTTGTCTCCACAGAAACGACGCAATTGTTACGTGAATTCTCGAAGTAGGTGGTCAAGAATGTTATCAACTCTAAGATTTTTTAAACATTGAATTGATGTAAAAAAACGTCAATCATTTTTTTTAATTTATT
This sequence comes from Siphlonurus alternatus, assembly GCA_949825025.1. NCBI lineage: Eukaryota > Metazoa > Arthropoda > Insecta > Ephemeroptera > Siphlonuridae > Siphlonurus > Siphlonurus alternatus. The sequence goes on along the minus strand of OX463782.1, from coordinate 11,021,794 downwards.
TGCATATATAATTTAAATATTTGAGGCTGGAATATTACAATAGCAGCAGAATTACTGGTATTCTGATTATTATAACAATAATATTATTAGTCATAATTAAAGTCAACGTGAATTTTTGACAATTTTCATCTGAAGATTATCAATGGATGCACTTGACCGGAAAATTTTTAAATTAAAAAACTGCATGGTATTAAAAGAAAAGTCAAGAAATTTTTTACAGTACTTCATATGTACGCCATAGAATATGTGGTGAGCATTTGTAATATTCATATATATATTAAATAACGGGAGATATACTTTTGTTTGGCACACATCAGTTGCAAGAAAAGTGCTATGATGTGTGATTGTCTTCACTTGAACAGAGAGAGAGACAGAGACAGAGACAGAGACAGAGACAGAGAGAGAGAGAGAGAGAGAGAGAGAGAGAGAGAGAGAGAGAGAGAGAGAGAGAGAGAGAGAGAGAGAGAGAGAGAGAGAGAGAGAGAGAGAGAGAGAGAGAGAGAGAGAGAGAGAGAGAGAGAGAGAGAGAGAGAGAGAGAGAGAGAGAGAGAGAGAGAGAGAGAGAGAGAGAAATGAAAATTCCTGCAAACCTTACGTTTCTTCGCGTAAAATATTTTTTTCTATATTAATAATTTAGTATACGACTGTTTCAAAGATCGTGTAGGATATTTAAATATGAATGGAATGAAATTTGCATTCCAGAAGATATAAAAATCAAGTCTCTAAAATTGTCCACCACTTGGCGCTAGTATCGCTGGGTGTGACATAAGCAGGCATAGTTTATGGCCCTGTGGACCAAATGGACAAAAGAGCGCGCCACGGGGATTTAAACAAGAATTTGAAACAGGTGTCGCAAGGCGTGAACGATAAAGATCATCACAGAATGATGCCTCCCTCCGCCGATATTTTTTCTACCACAAAAAAATATTACCTTTTCTTTTTTCAAATATTTTACATGGTAGGTCCGTATGTCAAATAACAATCAATTTCCCAACAATGACGATTCACCACTTTGTTGTAAATAATTTTTACATCATTTCACGCTCACAGTTTATCTGACTGTCATCATCGTCTTGCAGGGAGCTTGTCAGGAGAGAGACACATGAAAAGTGGGCTTATAAAAATGTATACTTTTATGGCTTAAAATTAAGTGTTATATTTTAAAATAAAAAAAAATTGTTGTAACAATAAGGTTGATGACCTTTATGAAAAGTAATTATATTTTATGTCTTCTTTTTTTACTGTCGTTGAGTTTGTAGTCATTCTTGAAAATATTGCTTTATAGGTTTCAAAGTCAATATTGTTTTGTTGCGTATAACAGCTAGAGCATAGACAATCTGAAAAGGTCATAAGTCCACTTAAGGCTTAACCTGAGAAATTTGGACGAAAAATTCGCTACAACAGATTTTCTTCAAATTAATTTGGTGGACTCACAACAATCGTCAAATTAGCTCTGAATTTTTTCGGAAATTTTTAACCGTTGGTTTAATTATAATTAATTTATTTAAATGAGAATTTTGTATCCTTCCAATGTTAAATTTGTTAATTAGCATTGCAAAAAAACTATACAACAGATTCTTTTACTTTTTTTTTTTACTAAAACCTAATTTTTTAGACTATTTTTCTGAATTGTTTTCATATATTTTGAACCGTGGCGATGATCGTTTCCTATATGTGATGAGAAATGTGGCAACGTTCTCAAGGACTGATGTCACCACCCCCTCCTAAAAATTTATGCGTATTCCAATGCAAACAGTGTTGCCACTAAAGCCACGCCTCTTGACCTTGACAGACAAATTCTCAGGTTATACCTTAAACAAAATTAAATTTCTAGCGAACAATATTTATAATCTCCAATCACTTTTAATATCCAGTAGTGGTTATTATTTTGAAGAAACGAGTCATCGTAAAGGGTGTCAACGTACAATTTGTTGGACTTAAAGTGTACGGAAATCAGGGTAAAGGTCCTAAAACCACCCCACAAATCTCCACCGTCACTATCAACGAATCTTCACTAAACTTGGAAACCACATAAAGATGTTTTTTTTTTCTACGCTATACCTCCATGCAAGATTTATTATAGGTATGAACTATAATTTCATGGTTGCAGCAGAGCGCTAAAAAATTATCACTGTCACACCTGGGCGATGTTATCACAACAAACATTGCTCAGTTTTCCGACACTCTGGAGCGTGGACCAATAATTATATAGCGAATTAATGGTTCTCCACGTCAATTAGTCAATTAGCGGTTCTCGTGCGGTAGCTGCAGCTCGTCACGCCTCGGGCCCGGATGACATAAAACATGGCCGTGATTGAGCACCACGGGGCACCACTCGGCTTGGAGCCCCGCGGAGGTCGATGGAATGTCACCGCCTATATATACCAGCCGGCGTGGGAGGGACCTTAACATAAAAATTAGGATTTCAGTAGCGTCTTATTAATTATGCATGAGATTTTCATTCATTTTATATTCAGATTTGTGTTTCGGAATTCCTCACTCATTAGTTTATACCTCGAAAATTAGCAGGGGGCACATTTTAACTGCAAAATTATTATTACAGGATTACTACGAATAGTCTAAAATATTAACTCGAGAGAAAAATGGAGATTATGTGATACATTTTTATAGAGATTTGTGTCTAAATTATGCTCTTTCTGTTCTAATAAGGGAGTACTGAGTATAAATTAACATGATAAAATAAGAAACAACACTGTGCTAGCTATATAGAAGAGACGTAATTGCGTTGAGGTCTCCAACTCTGATAAAAGTATCAGTTTTTAAAATAAAGACATTTTACGACAACCAAATAAGTCAATGCATGTAAATGATTCTTTCTTCGTGAGTTCAATGTTCTTGTTGGTATAATCATTTTATTGTCGTGATTAATTGGTTCGCTTGTGTTTTATGCCACCATTAACGTGTAGCTAACAATGGGCAGGAGATTGCAGGTGCTATAACGCGGGTGTCAGCGGGGGGTGGAAGGGGGAATGTTATATCTCATCTCGGAACCGGTCCCCTCCTCCCCCCCCCCTCACAACATTCCTCAACAAACTCACGTGGAATGTTTATACCTCTGTTTGTGTCACTCGACTCAAATTGTTTAATTGTGAAGTTTTAATTGAATTGTAGTTTGTATTCATTGTTATATAATGTGATAATATAATGCACAGTTGTTCATCCTCTTCATATTGTTATAACATAATATATTGAATCTAATTGTAAAAACAGTTGCATACTTTACAGTTTAACTACATATAGTACACTCTTCGCCTCTGAAAATTTCTCTTTTGCAGTCTTGCCCATACATGCATGCACGCAAAAGCCCCGTAGTCCATAAGTACACGTATAACATAGGGCATGGTGATTAACAAGGCTGCAAAAGGGAACTTTTCATATTATTCGGGGAGTGTACATATGGAGGAAAATAATATATATGGACTGATTATATTTTATATAAAAATAAAATACAAACAAATATATAAAAATTATTAAATTTGATTTACAAAACATTTCTATCCCAGAAATCAATACTGTGTCTTTACGAATGACTCAAATTATGAATACCTTATATTTATTTTGCATTTGATATATATGGGCTCATTTCATTAAAATTATTAAATTTCAACAGCAACAAAAAAAAAAAATTAATATTATTTTACAATGACTTTGGTCACGCAATGGCGTTGCACCAACATTTTGATGACAGCAGTGAGAGAAGACAAAACCTCCTGTTTCAAAATAAAAAGACATTAAAATTCAAAATGTGACGAATCTCCCGCCAAATCTCTCGACTGGCAGTAAATCTCGGTGGTGACGTCACACCATCAACAAATTAAAACTGAAAAACATAAAACTTTTTCTAACATGTCACATTCCTTTCAACACGAAAAATAAAATTAATTTTGTTGAAATATTTATTTCGTGTTAGAGATCTCCCAGGGGATCTTCCACGTTGTAAAAAAGATAAAAAAATAATTTCTGTATATATGGGTTCTCATTTCAAGTCTCAGTGTCAGTTAAAGTGAGTGACGTGTTCCCCCTGCTGTTCATCGCGCACCTGATCTGCGCAACCTGCCAGGTAACACAGACCTTCTTATCAAAGACACGATGATGATTGAATTTTAATGATTTTGTATTATGTGTTTCATCAGCTATAAATTATAAGTCGTAAGTTGTCGTAAAATATATAATTTGTCATTAAAAAATAAAGATTTTGCAGTTAATATAATTATATTGTATATCAGAATGATTAAAGCCTTTCATAAGTTCTGTTATAGGAGTGAAAATGCATTTAATTTAGTGGAATATTCAGAGTCAATTTCAAATAGAAAAATAATAACAAAACTCAAAATTAAATTGAACATATATTATAAGATATGATGTCAAAATGCTCAGATGACGAAAGAAGCACTTCTAAATATAAAACTATATATACTATGTACATTTCTATACCATAATTATTATATGCCGTCATCATTCGGAGTATTACAACTTAATTGACTTCTTTGACTGTCTAAATTATTTATATATATAATATTATTCTGTATATGATGAATAAAAAAAATGTGAATTTGATATTATTTATTCGCATTATATCCTTAATATTTTCTTTCTCTTATCTAATACAAAATCTTTAAGTAACATTTTTTTCTGCTCCCTGTGTCATATTTCAGTCAATTTCCTCTTGTACTTTCACAAATTTTATATAACAAATTCATAATAATGAGATAAATAATATTTTATATAGAAATTACGAAGAGAAACCAGTATAAGTGCATTTTATCAGGGACTATCTCTTGAATCATTTATCCTACTGACTCTGAAGGCACCAGAGGCAAACTGCACCACATGTCCTGAGGAAATTGACAAGTCAACAGACCAGAAAACACTTCAGGTTGGAGCTAGTCCGACTTACCTGTGCACCAAATACCTTGGTGTGAGCTCAGGTAGGCAGCCCAGCGGGGCACGTCTGCCAGCACCACCGTGGAGTAGGAGGCCATGCAAATAGACTACCGAGGACCATCACTCACTGCTGCACCGAGACAATTGATTCGTTCATTGTTAAACTAATAGACAACAATGATGGATAATTCGCAGAAGAAATTGAATCTTATGCGTTTTCATTAACATACATACAGGATGAAGGCATGAATGAATGTAGCCGGATATTAGTACACAATGAGTGAACTTGAGATATATGCATAAAAAAGATGAATGAATTAATCAAATTACAAATATCGTAATTTAACCTCACTCTTTTCTGTATTAAAACAAAAGGTCACGCTTCTTGCTGCTTTCAATCAGCTGTTTCAAAAGTTTTACGGGAAAAAAACTGCTGTTCGGAAACTCAATGACAATCAAACGTATAATATCTAATTATAAAGTTTGTAACACATAGAAAATATCGTGAAGCCACTTTTTGAAATAAGAGAAGGACATGTTTCGGAAATTTCTCCTGAAAGTCATCACGATTTATGTCTGCAACGTTTCGCTACTGGATATTTTTTTTCACGCCTTCCTCCGTCGTCTCAACAGTAATTGATCACCTGTGTTTTGTATAAAATGGAATAAATTATACAAATATAATATTCTACAGTTTCAGTTATAATAAAGTGCTGGGCTTTGTAAAGCTTTTTTTATTTTTTTAAAAGTTTCAACCTTAAAAAAAGTAATGTTTTTATTTCTCTTTCTTTTGTATAAGTTAAAATAAAAATTGTGGATAAACTTTTGTAATGGACTTGTTATTTACCTTTTAGATTTATAAAAGGATAAAAGTAAATTATTTCGGAGATTATTTCGCTTGTTCTTATTATGTTTTTTTCTTGGCTTGCACCTGCGGCTGTGGACGCAGGTGGCGCCTCAGTGGAGGATTTTGTCCCCACTGATCTTATTGAAGACGATGCTAGAATTTCTCGGATCACTAACGGCTCTAAATTTTCGGATATGACATGTTAAAATAAACAGAAAATTAGCTTCTAAAGGAAAATTTACACTCTTTTCTCTTCCTAAAAAGAAAGTTTCGATAACTTTTTTAAAAGTCTTATGTATTTTGTTATAATAAATTTTAAGTCATATTATGTTCTGTAAAGAATTGTTTTTAAAGTTTTAAAAATTATTATTCAAATTAAGTGTAAGATTTTCAAAATAAGTTTGTTTTTTTTATTTAAAATGGAAATTTTAGCTTAAGTACACAGAAAAAAAAGTTTTGCTGATTTGTTTTTAAATAAATGTAATTTTTCTCAGGTATGCTTGAAGGAACATTCACTTTTCATTAACATAACGTTGAAATAATGCGGATTAGCTTACGTACCTGTTTCTTGCGAACATACTCTGCATGGGAAAAATAATTTATGCTAAATGCTGTAGAATAATAACGTAATGTTTATTTTTATTTATCTAAGCATGCATGTAGGTATAAGCAGTCAAATGCAATCCCAGAAATATTTTTTTTACATCTCATCTGTCATGTCCATTTCGATAAAAAAAAAACTAGAAAATGTTAAAAGGTATTATGAAGATGAAAAGTAGCACATTTAATACTTTATATACTTTATCCTGGCTGCTATATTTTTCATAAGAAAGTTAAATATATAATATTAAACATCAGGATTGTTAAACATCAAAGTTCTGCATCTTTCCCATGATACAATGTGACATTTTTTATTTTATTTTATTTCCAACCCTCAAAGTTTATAAGAAAATATATTTAAAATTTATTCCGTCTTATTGCGGGCACATAAAATAAAATAAAAAATTTAATAAAAAAAATATCCTGCGTCATATGCTGGACACGGCCGGTGCATATTTTGTGGCCCGTGTTGTCACTTCAGTCTGTTTCTGTTGTAAATTTCCAGACCAAGTCCAGCGATATTGTTCCAATAAAAGTAAAGCAATAAACCCCAAGTCAACTTTCATATATACATATATATACAATCTTATATATACGGTCACACTGGCTCTGCATTTTAAATTAGATTTTGTTACAGAAAAAAAAAGTTTTTTTCCTTATAATCAACCACCCTCGACACGTATACACGTACAATCTATTCCAAAAATATTGATAAATATTTAAAAAGTTAATTTCATAAATTAACAAGACAAATTAATGAGTAAAATTAAACTTTCATCATCCAAACTTTCTCAGTTGATGACTTTGTAATTAACATTGACTTAACGTAGGTATTATCAGAGTCTCCAATGCGGTTTTCGTGGTCTCGAGTGTACTTGTGTGTTTAAGTATATAAAGGCAGTAATCCATCAGCAAACCCTGGCACAGATGCTCCACGTGCACGGTCCTAATCCAAGCGCTTACCCCGCAGATCCGACCTAAAGGCTATAAAACAGTTTCTTCATATCCTTCGCCTTGGTGCATGCACAGCCCAAGTTATTTGTGTGTTTCTTGTGAATATTTATTATTAAATGCTATATAAGACAAGTTTTACGGTATAAAAAAATCCCTTATGTAATAAATATTTTGTCCAAAGTACAATCACATGCATATTTTTTTAATTAAAAAAATGTACATGTTTGCAAAATAATTAATCATAATAATTATCTATAACTTTGTAATATTAATTATAATAATTGTAATTAAAGAATTTTATGTTTTGATATATAAATGTACAGTCTATATTATACAATACGTCATGTAGAGAAGTTGTTGTATTTGCTAATTGAAATGAAGTAAATAGTGAATATTTTTTTTGGGATTCAAACAGGATTTTTTTTTTTTTTTTTTTCAAACATGAAATTTTGTTTGTATGTTCCTATTTTGTATACATTAATGTAGGTTGTCTTGCGAGGTGGTAATATTTTAATTTCTTTGTCTCTTCATTAATATATTGAATTAAATCACAGAGAGAGCAATGGTAATGAAAATTACAATTTAGCAACCTATAAGACCGCGAAAGTGATCATTTAAATCTTTGTGATGAAGGGTAATACATTTAAAGTATTCTTCAGGGTTGAAGGAAGAAGGTATTAATTAGAAATTAATTAATTTTCATCTTGTGTTGAATCTCGATATAATTCAATTCCTTTAAACTTGAATTAAGACAAAAGTAATTCATATTTTGTTAACCTTTTTAATTATCAAATTAGAATATTTTTTCATTAACTATAGTACAAAATCATCATTAAAAATACCACGTTGTTTTGGACCTGAATGTACAGCCACTATTACAAAGTCTTAAAAAAAATATGACAATATAAAATATTTTATACTTTGGCCAGCATTTAATATTTTAATCAATCATTTTTAAGTGTCATCTTCAAAATTGAAATCTTAATTCTACAAAAGTTTTTTATTGTTATTTTTTTCATCCTTTGCTTGCATAATTCTCTAATAATCTACTCAGGGGGGGTGAAGTCTTTCTTTTTTTAAACAGAGAAGGTTTGGATTTATGCTTGTAAAAATCTCAAGGGTCTGGGATTAGATTTTAAACTCCCCCCCCCCTCCCGGTGGTTAACCGAGCGAGAGAAGAGCGTAATGAGAAGAAGATTCGCCCCCAGTTTTACGTTTTTTTAAAGCATTATCAATTCTAGCCGTCCCCTCGGTTCATGGGAGTCATCATTTAAAACGACAATGTTTGGAGACTTAAAACAAACTGCTTGGGGGGTATGTTAAACAATAGACAGTGTCTTTTAAACTTTGCATAATGAAACATATGTCGTCAATCTGGGAGGAATAAAAATACATTAATTTTTATTTCAAAAATTGATTTAATTTTAAGCTCTTTATTGTTGTGGCTTATTTAGTTATTAAAGCTTGATTTATTATCAAAAATTTATTGATGATATAAAACTTTTTTCACGGTTATTAAGTTTTATTTCGTAAATGTATTTATAGTTTTTAATAATATTTATGAACAGTTTGATTGAAAAAATTCAGTGATTTTGCTAATTTTGTTTTAAGATTATTTACAAATTAATGTATTTAATAATTTGTTTCGAGAAAACAAAACATATTGATAGATACAGTGCTTATTAAATTTCAAGTATAAAAATAATAATTACATTAGTCCAAATTGCCCATATTCTATTTTCAAGAAGGTTTGATATTAACTTGCTAATTATTAAGAATGACCCTTATGAAAATTTAATAAAAACAATTTAAAATGACTCATATTATTACAGTTGTTATAAGAAGTGTATATAAAATTTATGACTTATGGTAAACTTGCCACGGTGTATAACAGGATTACGAGGGCATCTCTCGCGCTCCATTGCAGAACGCATGACGGGTGCACACAGATGGAAGTAAGTATAGGGGGGGGGGGGTCTCAGGAGACTTGTCTAATCTGTTTGCTCAGCGGTCAACTGGCCGCACGCTAAGCCTGCTGAACGAATATCAAGCTAATATAAAATCTCTGAGGGAGGCAGCCATATTACTTGCGGCTTATTTCTCCTGCTCTTATATATTTTTTTCTTCGTGGTCAGCGAATAAGAAGAAACAAAAGACGACTGAAATGCGACGCGCGTGGTCATCAGGCTGTAAAATCTGCGGCCGTCATGTCGCTCTATTATGATCTTATGTCCCCGTGTGGGCCCTCCTTTTATTGTACAGTTGTCGACAATTGAACCAACATTCTTGAAGTTAGCTCCTTTTTGCTATGATTTTATGTTCCCGTGTGGCCCTTCTCGTATATACAGTCGGGAAAGAATATTCTTGAAGTTAGCCCCTTTGTGTTATGCAACCAGTCGGTCGTGAGGGGATAAACAGTTGCCTAACTACTATCTTGCAGGGGTCAACTTTTTCAGGCTAATTACAGCATTTTAAATGTAATATATTTTTGAAAAAGCTATTAAAAATAATTAATTTATTGAAATTGTTGTCTTAAATCTATATAATAAAAACCACTGTATTTTGGTTCACTGTGATACATGTTCTATATAAATAGGTGGCTGCATGGCGAGTTGGTTCTCCAGATCGATCAGTTGACTCGATTGGTTCCAATTTTTATGTCGCGTGGTGTGCAGGGGGCTGTTTTACGGCCGGTACGCTTGGCAGACCAGCATATGTGACCACCGCAGTGAAGTTGTTTCTATCCCCCCCCCCTCTCATCTTGATTCCTCTTTCTTTTACCCACTTATATATGAAAAGAAAATCGTTTTAGATAAATCTACTCATAACTTTTAAAAACAACTTTTTTTTTTTAAAAAAGATTTTTATCTTTTATTGTAATTGAGTTGACAATATTTAAACTTCATTTTATGATTTAACTTTTTATATATACGATGGTCAATCTTGGTTAATTTAAAAGTAAAACTTTCATTGTCTGATTTACATTGCATGCATGTCCCGCCATTGCACGTAAGAAGCACATGTTCCTTCCCCCTAGTTATTGCGGCAAATCTAACAGTTTACAAGGAAGCACGTACTGACTTGATATCTCTGTGCAAACTTGAAGACGTGAGTTCCCTCCCTGGACCAAAGATGCTGATAGCCACGCAGCAGCACGACTCTAGCTGGAAACCAGACAATCTATTACCGTCCGTGCTTATTATATATATCTTTCCTTTTGATGTGTGGTTGTAACTATTACAATTTTCGCTAAGATGAATAGTTATAATAAAAAAAAATAGTTTGATAGCAAAAGCATGATATATTGTTTGATATACTTCATATACGATGAGAGCAAAGTAAGATTTAAAAAAATAATATTTAAAATTGTTTTATTGTATTTACTTTAAGTATAATATTATAAATTCATATAAAAAAAGTAAAAAAAGAAAAAAATTAAATTTATACTTCATTAAAAGTATTCATGAAACAATTTTGGTATAAATATACAACATCAATGAAATACAAGAATGGCTCACGTTGTAGAAAATTGAAAGTAAAACAAAATGCATGATTTTAAAAATCATCACTTTATAAGAATTAAGTTCAGTTTTTTAAAGTTATAAATTATAGGTCTGTTCGTAAATACACAATCAGAAAGAATTGATTATTTGTGATGAACCTTCTGTACATGAAACATAAGGTTCATCACATATAATCGATTCTTTCTGATTGTATATTTACAAACAGACCTTATATAACCATTATATTTTGTCATATATACTGAGCTATAAGTCAATTATGTATATTGTAAGCCGTTTTATAATGGAAGATGCCTCGTGTTAAACCAGCTCTACAGTACCTCGGTGACGCCGGCTCCTCTAGAGGCGCCCCCGATTCATGCAGCAACGTTTTATGAACATATTATAGCCTGCAGGGATGGCTCGCAATTAGAAAGTCAATAGCTGCAGGGGATTTAAAATTCCGCCCCTGTGATTCGACACTCTCCACGGCTAATCGCTGCTATCTCCCCCTCGCGTAAATCACCCCAACCCCCACGAGTGTCAACCCCCATCAAGTGTAACATAAAAATCTACTCGCTCTAACTAGCGTGTTTTATGATAATTTCAACATTGTACAACATTTTCATAAAATTTTATGTTACTCAATATTAGCTTACGATACGAATATAATATGTATATAAAAAAATATATAGAAAACAAAATTATAAAATGTTTTTTGTTATATATAAATTCAACACAATGTAAGCTTGTATATAAAAGTGAAGTAATAACATAAAAAGATACAACTTCTTGAAAATATACAAAAGTTTGTATATAGTACGAACACTTCATGTAGCGCGATACTGTGAACAAAACCCATCTCTCTCTTTTTCTTATTTAAAATATTTAACAGCGTAAATTTGAGATAAAAATTCTTTCGTATATATTTTTCCATCTTATGTTTCCCCCGAGCCTTGTTAAAAAAACTAGAGAAGCGCCAGTAAATTCAGTGTGGAAGGCCCAATTTCCGCGGAGAAATGGAGTATGAAATGCAGACAGACAAAGACTAAATTACCATACCCTCCCTCCGCACTTAACTGTTCCTACTTCATTTGCATAGGACGACGCCATATCTACCCGCCAAGATACCGCAGTTGGTAAGGTAACATACTACAAGAGAGCAGTGAAATTAAACAATATTTGTAAAGCAATTTGATAACATTTAATCATATAATATGGCTGATTACATGGAGATGCTAAATATCTTGAAGTATACTCTATACAAAATTATACATCATGAGAATATACTTATATTTATTTAAATGCATTAATTAGTATTTTTGTAATCGGGGAATCTTTAGCTCATTTGAATAAATTTTAATTAAATCATTCAACGATTTTAGGAAATAAATAATATCAATATTTAAAATAACGCATACATTACAAATTTGAAGAAATATAATAAGATGTCCGCATGAAGACATTGGCAGTTCACTTCCTGCAACTTTCCTTACGTCCAAGATATGAAATCTGTTGGCATGAAAGAAAACTTTAAGACTGAATCAATGCACTCTGCACTTTGTTTATTTCAGAATAATTTTTATAAAAACATAAAAATTGCTGATAACATGAAGTTGACGAAGCTTCAATTGTTTATTATTATTTTGAAAATTGAATCCCTTATTCCATTCTCTCTTATGAATAAGTTACTTGAGAACAATATGACAATATATGATAATTATAAATATCATTCACTAAATTTGTATATGCATATATTATGTCTTTATTACTACAAATTTCATCAATAACTTAATTTACATACGATCTTACACATCGCACCTTAATTTTTGCCCCACCTTGAGTTTTAGCGCCTTCACTGCTTCGTACCCTCTGTGTGCTTTCCGTACATGCTCTCTAATACTCAACGCTGCTCGTCATCGTTCGTAAAATGGCCGGCTATTAATTAGCATTTAGATGGCTTAATGATAATTAGTGACGTATAGGCGCGGCTATAAAACAGCTGGAAGTTGTGACGTACGGGGGTGCACGCAAATGGTGTGAAAAGAAGTGGAACCGTCTTCAAAATTATAACTAATTAACTTAGTATATACACTTAAAATGTACTTCAATAATTACTCTATGTTTTTAAGATCTTTTTTAAGCTCTTAATTTATTTTAGAACTGTTTATGAAATTATTTTTTTAAATTAAAATTTATTAGTCGTCACAAATTTCATTTTAATCACTTCAATTAAAATAATAAATAGTTCAACTTTAAAAAAAAAAAACTCTTTGCACGCGCCTATTTTGTTTTTTTGTACAGTAAATAATTTTCTTAAGTAATTCTATATTTAATATTTTGTATACATATATACAATTTAACATTCATGTTATATAGACACACACACAAGAAAAAAATAGTAATTTAATACCACAGTCTATGACTCGACATGATATGTTTATTTCATTTAAAATTCATGCAAATGATACAAACATAATATACATACATGTAAAACACATGTATAATATAAAAAATATTAAATACATGACAATATATTTTTTTTTAAATTATAAATAATCTAAAAATATCTTAAATTTAAATCCACCTGGCATATTATGATTATAAATATCCTAATTAATATTTGCTATAAGTAAAAAAAAAAAAATTAAAGGTGATCCAAAGAGCTTGATGGTAGCTGGTGGACGTCACGTGGTGAAGGTGGGTGAGAGGTCGTTTGTGAACCACCCACACAGCGTGGTGTCATATCTGAGGTGTGACATTGACAAACGGAAAATAATAAAAAAAAAAAAAACACTCCGACACAAAAAATTTTCTTTATTCTTTTTTATATGAGAAGTAAGCAATATCTTAGAACTCCATCAGTATGTTTAAAAAAAAAAAGAACCACTCCTCTTCCGTAATATTAGAGTCTTATATTTTTTAAGTCACATAAATATTATAAGATCAATCTTTTATTATAATCTTATACGATCTATATTTTGCAACTCAGCAGAAGATCCAAAATACTTAAAATAATATATTTATTACTTAGAAAAAAAAATTTAAGTATCAAGCAATATATATTTTTTTATTTATACTATAAACCTGTCTGAAGTCATTTACGAATATATATATAATATACTTATGTCTTTAACAATAAAAATATGGCAAGCTTATGTACATTGAAAGGTAACTTAAATTTTTTGTCATCCCGGATGTTTAACAAATAACTATTCATGTTTAGTGTTTATAAGTTATATAATTATTGTATAAATTTAATATACTGGTTAATAAACTTCAATTATTTCATTTTTTATAATCAGGTAAATTTTTATTTTTTTTTAAAACTCCACTTCAGATTTAAAGTGTTTTATACAAAACATTATGACAATACAAGATTGGATTTTAGTGCAGTAAGTATTTTTTTACTTTTAGTTAGCAAAATCATCAACCAGATAATATATAATTATCATGATAACATTACAGGGGTTAGTGACAAATATATTTGTCACTAATATATATATATATATATATATATATATATATATTAGTGACAAATATATTTGTCACTAACCCCTGTTCGCTGCAATCCGTAGGACGTCCGGAGGTGTATGCACTCATCTTTTTGTAATTACCTTTAAAAATATGTCTATCGAATTTTTGCAGCAAAAATTACGTATAATTCAACACTTATAAATAATCTTGAACATGTTTTTAAAACAAAATGCAAGATTAATTTTTTAACGCAAAATTTTAATTTAATATTGATTTTATCAACATCAGAATTAATCTATATAATGCAAAGTCTTCTAATCAACAATAGTTTTAACAAACCATTGTTGAATAGATTGTGATAGGACATGATATTAACAATGGTTTGTTACAACCATTCAAGTGATTAGAAAACTTTGGTGTTATGCAATTAAGAAAACTGTAATATAATATTCACTATAGTCACATATATGGCACCTACACTTATTTTGTGTGTAATGATTAAGTCAGCGGTACTTGGTCCTCATTAATCAAAATTCTAAATTACTTTGAACCATAAATAATTACAGTAATTGTCATACAATGATAAAACTGACACGCATGCATGCATTTACAGTATACTTAGTTTTTATTTTACTCTTTTATTACCATATAAATTTTCAATTTTTTTATTTAAATTACTTAAATTATTATTGGTTATTTTGTTTGTCAAATCAAGTTATAATATGAAATAAATTTTTTTTTCTAACCCTTTTTTTTATTATTATTCAAATGTTGTCATGGATTACAAAAATGAAATAAATTTTATTGTAATGATATGAGGATTGCTCGCTCTTTGAACGTCGATGTATATTCCAAGGGTAATAATTCACAGGATGAGTCAAGATAGTGTACGGCGGAACTGATCGCACGTTAGCTCCCATGCAAGTGTCGCCACAAGCGTGAAAATGTGGAACTAATCTCTATACACGTGCTATATATATGATAGTTTGTGTGTAAAACCCCTTCTTCTTTTTTATGTCACGCCGTGTGACTCTCTCAATATATCACCGTGAAAATTTCAACTTTATTATGAGTTTTATCAAAGTACTTTTAAACTGATGCAATCACAGATTTATTCCATTCAAACTTTTGAATTGATAATCTTCCGTAACGAATTATGCTTTGTTAGATAATGATCGGAGATTATTTATAAAAAGATGGTTAACAATAGTTCATATGATTGCTATAGATGATACAGAGGTAATTAATCTCTTTTAATTCAACATTTATTGCAACATTTATACATACATATTATATTTTTAAACTAAAAATACAATGCGAATTGTATAATATTTCATATTATAGTTAAAATAAAGACTGAAAATTTTGGTTTCTTTACATTTTTTTTTTTAAGTTTTTCGTTAATATACAATGTGAAGTGTGAACGTCATAGACAACATAGATGTAAGCAGGTTAACAATAACTGATATTTCTGTGAACTTTCTTTACGAATGAAGTTTTCGTTGTAAAGTAGCATCAATATGCTAATGAAGAAATGTTACGAAGAAATTCCATTACGAAAAATAACAACAAATGCTATATCATTAAAAAAGTGTTTTCTGTTTATACCACATGCACATACCTTTGAGGAAAGGCATTGAAAATTTGGAAGATTTACTTACTTCGTTGTTGTCCAGCATGATGGCGCATTTCAAGTCGTAGCAAAGAGACGTGACAATTTTTTAGTGTCGCGATCAAAAGACGACAAGACAAAATATTTGCTGCCCTCACGGATTGAAGTTTACTGCAAGTTTACTCAAGAGCTTATAAAGTAAGCAACACCTTTCCGCCTAGTCTGAAAACAGTAAATCAAACCTCTTTCCTCTGGATCACAGTACAGTACCTCGCAAAACAAACGAGATATTTCAAAATAAAAATTTCACTCAAAAACCTCTAGAAATATTAATTCTACATATATTAGAAAATAAAATTAACAAAAGGCAATGAATTTATATTTAATTCAGATAATTATTTTAATTACAGGTAAGTTGGAGGTGATACTCTTGTCGGTGTATGTGCATGACTTTCAGCTGTCGTCTGATACAAACTTGTTGCCAGTGAGGGGACGTACAATGGGACTTCTTGTTTAAACAGTGATATTTACCTTTCAGCTTGTGACTACACTAAATACGGCCTATTGTGGTCTCGAAGCGTGTGACTAAACCGCAAAATACTGCCGGACCTACCGCGCTCTGCTGATAGCTTATACCGTGGCACGGGCTTATATACTTTATTATGTGTCGAGTTATAAAAATATTGAAATTTTCACGGTGCATAAAAATAAGGATGCATTAAGTGATAATATTATATATAGGAAATTTATCATATATCATATTTCATTCTGTATTGTAACAAATGATCATATTGAGAAAAAAGTCCAGTTGAAAAGCTGGAAGCTTACTCATGTATAAATGAATATTATATGTAAGTGCTCCTCTGGACAGCACGAACTTTACTCCTGCCTCTCTCAATTAATTGCTAGAGCTGCAGATGCAATAGAAAGAGAGATGTAAATTTGAATTTTTAGAAGATGTAAGAAGAGCACTCATTCTATATCAATTATCAATATCAAAAGAGTTTTGGTTCACAATGCCTTTATATATAGGCTGGTAACGCCTAAACAAAGCAGGGGTAAAATTCGTGTTGTCTAAAGGTGCGCGCATGTAGTACATGTATTATATATAACATTATCATCACAATCTGTATGGCGTGGTAAACGCATTGTTTTTTTTTTTAGGTATAGACTGCATGGTTGCTCTAAGTCTCATTTCTCCGTAAGTTTTTTCAGATTTTCAAAAATTATTGAAAAAGTGGCCACGATCCCTGAAGGCGCTTTTTTTTTTTTTTTTTTTTTTTTTTTTTTTTTTTTTAATGACTAAATAACGACTCCTATATTAGGGGTAGAATTCATTTGTAATATTCTATTCATTTGTAATGTATACAGTATATTATATTTTTTTCATATATCATTAATAGGTTGCGTCAATGCAAATTTTATATTGTATGTGTCGTGGAGCATCAGTCCCTTGAAAATGTAAGGCAATCAAACGATGGTCTTTATATGCGATCAATACTGATAAGATGTTTGTATGTTATTATCCACATTGTTAATAAGTCAGTGTGACTCATGGTTGAGCTTGAAATTTTATTTTATTTTTTTCTATGTTCCCAAAATACTACAATTTTCTTGTCTTTTGGATCTTCAGTGCTATCAAATAAGTATAAGAAACATTTCGAGTGACATGAGGTGTATCCGAATTTTTTTTAGAATTGTAAAATACATTTCACAGTTTTGACTGCATGTAGAATAATTTAATTATTTCTAAATAAATTATTATAGTAAAAATATATTTATATAAAATTTATTATAATATTTTTATAACATGACTGTCTTTCAATTTGAAATGTTTTGTATTCGTGTAATAATGTTTTATGTACAGCAGACCTCTCTTCTGTATAAACTTTATCAAAATATGTTTATCTTATTTCTGTTTTCTTATATATAAAAAAATATTTATATATTTACACGGTCGTAAAGCAAGTGTGATGGAGGAGCCATTTTCGCTAATTAGGAGTTATTGTTGTACTTGGAGCCGTGAAAAGTAGTTTGTATGAAAAACGTCGTTCCTTTGTCAACACAGAGGGTATAAATTATAGCGCGGTTCTATTCAAAATCAAATGTAACGCCTTTCAAAGAAAAAAAAATAGATAAAAATATTATATATAAATTTTTACACCTACTATATCTTCAATAGAATAAAAAATAAATAGACAGGGCATTAAAATGACGTCACAAAACAACTCGATATTACCACAAGATATTTAAACATTGACAGATTGAATGGAGAAACACTTCCATAATATTTTTTATCCCTTAAAAAGGTGCGTAATATACAGACAGATTTCTTGAAACACAAATATTTTGGAATAAGATTTTTTTTTTTTTTTCGTGCACCACTAAATGTGTGGTTATATCCATATATACAATACATGATAATAATATTATTTATTGTTTATATATTTTAATATTTATATATTTTATATATTTATATTGTATATGCATATTTTATTAACTAGAGGGTTACATTATATAACATATATTATAACATATAAAGTTGGAAATATATTTTATAGGAATTTCATCTTTATTAGAAGGGATATGAGAGGCTAATGTGATGAAAATTATGCCATCATATTCTCCTTTGCTTAAAAAATATCAATTTTAAATTATAAGTTATATTATATATACCAAAAGTAGAATATATATTATTTTTTTACAACAATCAAACATATATCATATATATATTATATATGCATGATTTATAATAATATATATTTAATTTATTCATTTATTTAAAATTTATTATTTAACATTAGAGAAACTTATATAAACTTTTAATATAATTATACAAACTAAAAATTACTAAAAAAAAAATAGATTGAAATTATAATTTTATTTTGCATTAAAATATAATTATAATAAGAAACATGTCAACAGTAAAGAAAATGAGTAAAAATCATGACATGATGGTTTCAAATCTACCTTAAATTTGAACTAAATATCATGAATGGAGTCCTCTGCAAAGCAGCAAAGCTATATATAATATATAAATATTATATTAGGTTTGTTATATACCCTTGTGTGTGTGGGTTTTTAATACTTACATTCCATTCGGAGCTTAGTATCCGTTTTTATGTGAGCACACAAGAGATCTTTTGGAGCGACCTTATACAGGACTTAGTTGGAAGCCATTAATCAAGCTGCAGCGTTAACCGGGCTAATGTAAACATGTATTTATCACTTGCGCCGACCAAACACATAAGCCTGTAGCGGCCATGTTGACGGCACCACAAATGAATCATACTAAACACAATTGCCTTTATATCAAATAGAAGAATTTTAATATTTTTTTTTATACCACCCAAAGAGTACCTGGGTATAAGTGTCATGAAAAAAAATATTAAAAAATAATTTTTATATTAAAGTAAAATTTAATGTTTGTAAAGAAATAATAATAATTTATTGTTATTGTTATGTAAATGTGTATAAAAACGCAAACTATTAGAATAGATCGTAAGAATATGCTGATGTTAAATTCGAAAGTATTTTTAAATCGTCAAATAAGCCGGTCATTAACCTCTGAAGGTATATAAGTATCAAGTTAGATCAATGCCATAATATTTAATAAAAATATATCACAAAATTTTGTGCAGGACAAATAATTTAAAATTGTACGTCAGGATTTAAAAATCAATTCAAAGTTATATGTTTTAAGTTCCTACTGTATAATATATGGACTGCAGATTTATATGAATTGGCATTTTTATAAATTATTAATGTTAAAGTTATTGATTGCAACTTTTTGCACACTTTAGCAATTGTTTTTAATTTATAAAAAGTTTTTATAATTAATATAACAATAAAAAAAGTTTGAGACCTATATTTTTCATGTATAATATATATTTTATTAATAAAATAAATATATTATTATTCCAATACTATAATATTCTTTCAAGCAGCTAAACTTTATATATAAAGGGTCGTTGTTTTATTTTATAACTGAGGTGTACTTTAGCAAAAAAATAATAAAAAATGATATTTACGTCAATAGACGATATTTGGCAGCCATCATAAAGTTGTATGAAAGAAGTTGAAGCATTAAAAAAAAAAACTCTATAGCACACCTAAGTCCATCATGAATGAATTAAACAGTTTGTTTGGAATTCGAAGCTAACACCTCGCTCAGCATGGGATTATGATCCTTAAACAGGTTAAAGTATAAATAAATTCATAATTTTTGACACCACTCGGCCATTAATTTTTATACATATTTCATAAAATTCTTAAGTGTTGAAATGTGTTTATAACCAGGTACTTATTTAAAGGTGATTAGAAAAAAAATATATTTGAATTGTCAGATTTACGAGCAAGTGGAATGCTCGTATCTTTCGTTTAAAAAGAAAATATTTAGCATTTTTTTTCCGAAACATATATACTTCTCATATATTAACATCTGCAGTTTTTTTTTTTTTTAAACGACACATGAGAGCAAAATAAAACAACGTTTACTTTCGTATGTAAGCTGTGCGTGGAAAATTACCTTTAAGGGCATTGGGTGTAGCACCGGTAGTTGGCAGCACTGACGTATCTTCACCATGTTAATTTTTTATCATTGCTCCTCGGTGTAATTTTTATGCTAGAGCTAAGCTGATTGCTGTAGTATCAAGATAATTAGTAGCCCAAGTGCACAATTTGGCTAAATAAAGCCCGATTTAAAGAAAAGTATTTTTTAGTAATTTTTTAAATTTACATGCATTTTTCTAAAATATAAAAAAAATGCTTTTCTTTAAATCAGGCTTTATTTAGTCAAATTGTGCACTTGGGCTACTAATTATCTTGATACTACAGCAATCAGCTTAGCTCTAGCATAAAAATTACTCCGAGGAGCAATGATCAAAAATTAACATGGTGAAGATACGTCAGTGTTGCCAACTACCGGTGCTACACCCAATGCCCTTAATGCCATGCGCATGCATGTAAACTGTTGTCCAATTATTATATAATATATTATTATATACTTATAAATAGTATATATAATGTATAGCAACATTAAAATGACACATGCATCAGTCCTGAAAAAGTATATATACAACAATGTAATATTCTTGTAAATTAATTCTTTGTATGATTTTTCCCCTATAGAACCAAAAAAAATAGGCATACATTCATGAATATTGCAACAAGCAAAAAGGTTATTTGGTTATATAAGATTTTTACTTATTTTTTGTCCTGTTTCTTTTTTTATGTATCGATTTCCATGTATATAATATATGCAACCTGATTGACATAAAAATAAAAATTAAGGGACAGTATAATTATATTTAACTAATATATCAAATTCAAATTATTATTATTTATTCAGCAACAGTTATATAACAAATTTACCAAATATAATAAAGTCAATAATACAATCACACTAAATTTTTAGATGCTGAATTGGTTTTCAGTACTTTTTGTCAGTACAAAATTGCTCCAGTCAGTACAAAATTTTCCAGTTTCGTCTTACATCCAGCACTTTTTACCTATAAAACACTTATTCCAAGTACAAATTTGGTACTGAAAAAAGAGAGTCAAAAAAAGTACAAAATATTGACTCTCTTTTTTCAGTACCAAATTTGTACTTGGATTAAGTGTTTTATAGGTCAAAAGTGCTGGATGTAAGACGAAATTGGAACAATTTTGTACTGACATAAAGTACTGAAACCAATTCAGCATCTAAAAATTTAGTGTGATATTATAACAAAAAATATAATAAAAAGAAAATACTGACTTTAAACATATATAAAATATATCATACCATGTTGGCATAACTTAATTAACCGATTTAATTACCACAAATCTTTCTCATATGAATTAAGAATTAATTAACATAAATACACTCTTAATAAAATTTGGCTGAAATTAATGTCAGTATATTTTTAACTACTGACTTTCAGTAGTTTCGAAAAAATTTCTATGTTTTAACACCTCAATTATATATCCCAGTGTAAGGATATGCTGAAAAAATAAAAAGTGCTGAAAAATAAAAAAATATACTGAAAAAAAAATTAATGGCCTGAAAAAAATTAAGGTGAAATTAAAAAGCAAATGAAGAACGCAAACCGTAAATATAATTTAGTCAGCTGAAGTGGAAAATTTTGTGAACGCGATGATGGCGTCATGTCATGAAATTGAAGAAAAACGACGAGAAATATCTCTAATTGGTTCAAAAGTTTATGATATTTGTATTCACTAAGGTGCAACGATACTTTGTGGCGTATTTCTTTTAAGAGATCGTACTTTATTAAGAGATGAGATGCAAATTCAGTTACCCAAACCTCGTCCTCCATGCCTGTTGTAGGTTATATATATAGTAATTGCTATTAGTATTATAATATCGGTCTAATTATCAATTTATATTATCTATATGTTGTTTTTCAACATTTTATTTATTGTCGCTAATATTTCTAGCTAATTTTATATTAAAATACAATTTTTTCGTATTTATTTTTTTTACAAGGGAATGCTATTACATTAAATTAATGTACCATGGTATAATAAAATTATAAGAAGTCAATATTTTATTAAATCTATAGAAATAAAATTTAATTTTGTTGTATAAATTAAAAAAGGACATATTTCTCAATTTCGTAATTCGTATATGATTTTAATGTTAAAGAAAACACTGAAAATATTTCAGTGCTTGCTACCCACTGAAAATAGGGTGTCAATTGACAGTGGTTTCTAACACCTGAAATCCAACACCTGAATAATATTCAGGGGTATCAATCCACTGAATATAAGATGTCAATTTCAGTATCAGGAATATACTGACATTCAGCCAAATTTTATTAAGAGTGTAGGAATTGAAAATATGTTCACATTACAATGCTTTTTAATTATACAAGAAAGTGGCTGTACAATTTTATACTCTCGTCACAACATGGTAGCAATTAGGCCATCAGTGGGGGGCCAAGTTTGATGGCAATTATTAAAATAAAAAATGCTTATTGATGTAACTAAAATAAAAAAATAGGGAGCCCAATATATAGGGTCCAGATTCTTTTGTCCCCGTCTGTACTATATAAATAGCGATGTAGCGTGCTGTGTGTACCACGGTCATGGTGGTCCTGCATGCATGGAGCGACACAATCCCTCGATTTACTGCCTCTCTCACTATTCACGCCTAGCTTATATTATAGTACCTGTCTGCCGTGTTACTATTAAAAATTATTCAGTGATTATTCGCTTCATCCTATTATATAAAAATATTTTTATGTTAATATTTTATTCCACCATCATTGCTAAAAATTTAAAATTAATGATGAAGGATTACGTTTTCTTTGAATTTATTTATTATTATCACAATTATCGAATTATCTCTATAACATAAAGACATTAGTTCTGTTTTAATATATTCATGATACTCGGACAGCTGGTTTACATTTAACTTGATTTTTTTCGTGTTTATAACGTCTGCAGTCATTGGTGTGTTTTTTGTAACAAAGATTTTCACTGGCCGAGCCGAGCCGAAGGACACCCGAGCGTTTCCGACTAAAACCAAGTAAAATATATAAGTAACATATAATAATGCAAACTGCAGCGATAATTTGACCATTGTTGGTCAGACACGAACGACCTCGTACTAATCCCAGCCCATTGTTTCTCCCAGGAGCCACGCGGTCTGAGGCCTTATCTTCCATCAGCCTCTTGGTCACGTGACGTAACGGCGGGATAACGAGCCCTCACGACGGGGGGTGAACACAACAATAGTCAACAATGATCGCCTCTCGCTGAACAATGATCCTCAATGGCATTCTTGTTGTAAGTTCTCTAAAAACACTTTCATTCATATTTTACATTTCTTGAATGCTTTTTTAAAAATACAAAGCAATAAATTATCCTTCTTTATCGATATTATACTTCCCACAAGTGAACTAACTGATGGATGAAATGTATTTGTTTGAATAAATTATAATACATGTCATGAAAAATTGTTGAGATTATAACGTTGTTCTTAAATCCTTCACAGAGAGATTATAATAGAAAAAATAAAAATATTAAGTACCTAGATTTCTCACATTTTATTTTTACAATCCTTATATAATTTCTAGCAACATTTTATTGCAAATTAAAAATTATCTTGTCTCACTGAGATTTTTGTAAGAGAAAAAAAAAAAAAAAAGAAAGAAAGAAAAGAAGAAGTAAAATTTATGCTCGAGCACTTATTCAGAGTCACTATCTTGCAATATTTATTCATAAAAATAAAACAACAAATAAAAACAACACATCTGAATCTTTTTGTTTATTTCTTAGAATATTCATATTTTCTATAATAATTATATCAGTATAAACAGAAGCCAGCTGAATTAGCAAACCTGTGGAGTCAATTATAAATGTATAAGCGGGAGCAAATATAATACAACAACTATCAAGTTAATAAAAAAAGCTACATGCTCAAATACACCTTTTGACTCCGATATTATAACACAAAGTTAAATTAATTGCCACTCCACATAAACAAGTCACAGCATGTTACAATATCAACATCATGGCCGCCTTTCTGTGGCGTGGAGAATCGCTAATGAGATCACAATTACCTCAAGTGGGCGATGTTTGCCCCCCTGCAGAGATGTGAGGTTTTGCTTGTTGTCAGACCGCGTGGGTGGGCCGCAGGGGGGAGGGTCGCAATTTGGAGGTACTCTTTCTCTCTCTCCTGCACCACGGTGGGCTGTGTTTGTGCACAGTCACTCCTCCTCGACTCCACTTCAATACCTGAGCTATTAGCAAGTGATTTATCACCTTACCAATAATAATAGTCAGGTAATTGTGAGCTGTTTTGACACCTTTTTTATAAAAAGAAAATATTTTTACTGATTTTTACCATTATCATGTTTTGTAAACTCAATACAATCGACAAGAGGTAAATTGCAAACAAAAGTTGAAGCACAAAGGTCTACTAACACCTGGACTTTTGCAGATGGTAAGTATACATTGCTTTAATTTTATTTTCACAAGAGAGAATTTAGTTTTTATGAGCACATTCATTATTCAGTCGTAAAAAAATTACAAATGAAATTTTGTCATGCTGGAAAAATACTTGCTATTTCTATATATTATACAAAATGCTTATTTATGCAATGATGCAATGTATTGTATTAAGCTGCACCTGAGTTATAGTTATAGTTGAACTGGGAATCCTTTTTGTTTCAATTCTCCCATACGTCACTTTTTTTTCCACGGTCACAAAGCGCCTGCCGTGATGCAGCCAGCAGTTGAAAGACGACACGCGTGCTCAAGAAGTTGCATACCTTACAATCTTGCAGGCGCTGATTTAAAAATTCTGTGATTTGGTTAAAAAGTCATGTAAACCGTAAACCTAAACCTGTATATATAAATACATGCAGTGTTTTGTAAATAAAATCCATTTGAAATATGTGTATATTAATGATTTAAAAATATTAAAACAGTCCTTAATAACTTGGCAATGTATTTTCATATGATTTTTTATAATAAGTGTTACTGAAGCTTTTGTCATTGTGTTTTGTTACGGAGGCAAAAACTCGCCTTGCCTCCAGTATATCGTCGCTGATGTATGCCAAGAAGATAACATAAAGTATCCACCGCCATGTTTGTGTTATTTTTTTATATTGGCTGGGGTCATTTGAATACGGCGTGGCGCGATGTGTGGCGCCGCCGCGGGTGGCACCTGGTGGAGGGGAGGGGCACTAGCAGCTGACAATCAATAACTTCCTCATCTGTAGACTTGGGGCTGCCATAAAAATCAACGAGTTGTGGTTTTCATACGTCTCATGTATGTCGTGTTGTTTTAATAAGGGATACATGTGGAAACCGTAGTTAGAATGGTCGCTGTCAGCTTATCCTCATTATGTCTCATAAAAAAAACTATATTATTATATAGAAACTGTCACCAGTAAAAAATAAAAGCTGTGATAATTAATCTAGACCACGTTGAAATTGGAAGTGCAGCCGTCCATAATATACCATGTTATAATATGTGCATGGCTATAATACAATAACGATTAAGAATTTAACCATTAAAAGTATATATGTATAATGAAAACTGCATGCATTAATTACATTATTATTTCTTATATTTTAATTTTAACATTAAATTTCATTAAAGGAATTTTGAACTATTCTTATAATGATGATTATATAATTTTTAAAATTTCAACCATGTATATTTAAATATTATTGCTGTCATATATTGCATAATATTATAACACAAAATGTATTTTGTGTGCATCTGTACATCGCATCAGATTTTTTTTTTCTAGAGAGAACACATCACAGCAATTAGTATAACGTTATATATATAGAGGGGTGTTATACTGTTGCCAAGCACGCTGGCTGGCGATGAGGTGACGCTGACAAGGCCCTGCTATCACACCGCCCTCCCCGGTGACAAATGCCATGCGCCGCGTCATCAGCATATGTATGTGGCAATTTTGTGGTACCGATCGCGTTGAATAATGGACCATTATCGACCTGACGTTGAACCTTATTACTTCATGTGTGTTTGATCTGGTGGTTGCAAAATTGAATTGAGGTTTTAATTGTGAAGAATTTTTGAGATATCATAATTAATTTGAAAACAAATATATATAAGTTGCTTGAAAGAGAGAGAGAGAGAGAGAGAGAGAGAGAGAGAGAGAGAGAGAGAGAGAGAGAGAGAGAGAGAGAGAGAGAGAGAGAGAGAGAGAGAGAGAGAGAGAGATGTTATTTATGCAACCTTTTCAACGTATTGCACACACAAATTGCCTATCATCAAGGGGCACTGACTGAGATTTAATACGTGCATAACAAAATGTGCGTGCGTGCATCGTCAATATAATGCAGGTGAAAGTTTTGAGAGACTGACTTGAATTCGTGTTGAGGTGCTAAGTACCACACATTAATAATGGAAGCCACATAACATAGGGTTAAAACAATTTGAAGAGCAACAACTTTGGAGATGCATTAAGGAACTTCAGCAGAAGCACAAAAGAGCTTGAGTATTATAATAGAAGCACTCATTCATTTTCCCCTCTTTTTTTTATCCCATATGGACCACACATCTCAACAACATTCAACCAATCAGCAGACATCTTTCAGTTAAATAAACCACGCCTACATTGATGACGTCATTTTACTTCTCTCGCCACGTGATTTGTCATTCAATAATAGGCTCCTCCTTTTTGTAGAGCACTAGTGCACCCTGGTGACGAGTTGCGAAACGAGGAATTAAATTGGTGGGAGTTGAAGTGCAGTGGAGTAGAGAGAAAGTGTGAGCAAGGAGAGAAAAAATATATATATATAAAACTTGGTTGGAGTGGGGAAAAGTTAACGTTACCGGGAGGTGGGGGTATATGGAGAACTTTTCAACACATCAGTGTTGTGTGAACGACTGTACAAGAAAGTTGGCGTTTAAATAACACAGTCAACAACAACAACAACAAATTTAATATATAATTATTTATGTATATAACAAATCCAAGATAACAATGCTATAGAGAAAACCAAATCGTCGTCAGTGTGTGTGCAAGTGATTGAGTGACAATGTTGCTGGGTTCGATGATGGAGACAGCCGCCAGTGCGGGAGGGCTGGACGGCTCGAGTGCGGGAACGCCTCTGTTGGCGATGCCGGGAGTTGCGGCCTCGAACGCCGGGGCCAGCAAAGCACCCCGTGCTACAGACTTTTCAATAGCCGCGATCATGGGGAGGAACAGAAACGGAGCCGTGAGGATGGCCGGTCAAATTCCCAGGACGACAAGACCAGCTGGTGAGCACGGAGAGGAGCATGGGTCATCGGGGGTTGAGGGACCAGCCATGTTCGGCTCTCATTATTAATGTATATAGGAGTAATTTTACGTTAAGTGTTGTCCTCACAAATTAGAGCATATTTCCATTGTAAAATAACATAATAATAGGACTTAAATAAGAATTAACTTTAATTAATTAAATTTGATGGTGAACCAATTTGATTAGATAATTGCTTGACAGGTGATTTATGGAGAGATAATTCATTAATAAATTCAGAACAGTCGTCACCAAATTATTATACAATCCACAGAAACTACAATTAAATTAAGAAAAGGAAGGAAGAAAGGACACAAAGGACATTTAAGACTTTTTGATTGCAGAAGAAACAGCTGTTTGCTAGGAAAATAATGCTTATATACAATTTAATATTCGTGTTGCAAAAGAAGTCATCCATTTTTAGCAACTGCATCTGCAACTTCACCGTATGAAGAATTTATTGTCATATGTGATTTATTACCATGTGGTTCGCCTCTCAATTGTGATAATATGATCGGACATGTTATACAGTTATACTCTGCAGTATAGTATAGCTTGCGGTTTATTTATTGATTGTTTGAAAAGGTCTTTCATTTATAACCAATCAAGGCAACTCCTATAAATTGATTCATATTATTGGTTCATATTCATAATATCATCCCTCTTCTGAAATAATGAGCTCCCATGATCTCGTTGCAATAATGATCTGTTTCAGGTGTGAGCGCAATTATGAGCTTTATTTTTTTTTACCGATTTACAGCTCATAATTGCGCTCACCTGAATTAGCAATTATTGCAACGAAATCGTGGTAAGCATATAGCTCATTATTCCGGACGAGGGACGATATATTTCCAATAAATTTAATATTAATTTGTATTTTAGTTGTACAAAATACAACCAAGTTATATATTGAGACAGAAAAAATGTGTTTTCTTAAAATTTAACATAACAATTAACCATTTAAATTTATTATAAATTTGTTTGTCGACCTCGAAAATTTTCATGTTGTTTGTTGAAAACGATCATTTTTCAATTGAGTTCACAGCAAAACTTTTAACTGTAACAATATAGAGCAGCTTGGGGGATATTTTAAATTATACATACATCATGCAAGCAACATTTTAAATAGGCCGCATTTGATCAAAAATGTTGCATGCCATATATATAATTTAAAATATCCCCCAAGCCGTATCAGGGTAATTGTTCAACGTATTAAACCTATATAATACAAGTTTCAGAGGGATTCGCATATTACCAAGGTGTATATAGAGATTTATATATAAACCTCTAGACACCTTGGCATATAACCATGCATGAAATTAAAACAACAACACAGAATTTTGAGTATCAAAACAGGGCAACGCATTAATTTATTAACTTTATTGAATTAAATTTATATTATTAGGTTGTCATTGTTATAGCTTCTTATTGTTTTTTGACTTAGTGCCAATTAATATATTTGGGTCCACATCAGCTGTGGTTTTAATTATTAATTCAAAACTTACATTAATAGAAGAAATTAACATTTTAGTACACATTGAGGCAGCACAAACGTTATGCCCTGTCCGTCGCATGGCAATTCATAAAGCAAAAAGAATAAATAATAAGGATATTTATATAAATTTGAAATATATATTACATTAATATTTATTTTTTTGTAAATAAAAAATTAATATAAAAATATTTGTTTACTGCATGCACAAAGAAAATAACTCAATATTGAATCAACTTTTATTTATAATCGCGATTTAATTTGTTTTTGCATCATGAGTTAAGAAATAAATATACATTCACAAGCTGTTATTAATGATCGTTTGAAATTACATGCATAATGTATATTTTTCTGAGAAACATTACCACCACATTTGCATATCGTTCATGTAACACTTTGTTTATTGTCTTGTAATTTATATTTATTTATTTTACACCACGGCATCATGTTTCAATGCAATGTAATAAATATAACACCATAAAACTCGGCGGGGGATGTTTGTTTTGCAAGAGTCAAAACAAGCTTGTTAGACGTCTTAATGATCATCGTCTTTGTTTTCGACAAATTAACGAGCAGCCTAAATCGAAAGAATTTGTTTTAAAAACAATGAAAAAATATACTTTCAATTTTAAATAATTGAGCATTTTTCTAAGACAGGGTAGTTCTTCTTTCAAAATAAGTTCGTATGCCTTATATACTGAAGTTCAATTCTTCATTAATTGATCATTTTCAAAACATACACGATGCAGACACAATCATAGTAAAGGTATACTCTGCATGAAATGGTAAGGATATATAAATATAAAAGACACGTCCAAAATAAATATTATAATTAAAAATTAAATGTGGCATTATATTATATA
Organism: Siphlonurus alternatus; assembly: GCA_949825025.1. Taxonomy (NCBI): domain Eukaryota; kingdom Metazoa; phylum Arthropoda; class Insecta; order Ephemeroptera; family Siphlonuridae; genus Siphlonurus; species Siphlonurus alternatus. The sequence goes on along the minus strand of OX463782.1, from coordinate 10,991,775 downwards.
GTAGTTATATACATTATAAAAAAATATTTTAACAATGTAATGCTTTTACTTTTTTAAAAAAAAAAAATCAATTAATATACTGCATGATATAAGTTTCATATAATACACAGTGAAAGTTTATTATAATATTATAAAGTTGTAATCTACAATGCGCGGGTGTTATAATTGTTGTGTCATTTTCTTGTATTATAATATATATGGAGCTCTTTGCATTGAATATAACCACATTAAGACATATTATTTTTCTTGACAAAACAGTCACTTTTATAAAATTAAATATTAAATTTATTAAACGGACAATTAAGCTAATGGTAAAATTAATTTCTATTTATTTCTTCTCCATAAGTTTTAATATTAATATATAACATCAAATTTTGTAAAAAATTATGCCACTTCTTGAAAACTTTAATAGCTGAAAGTGCGGGTATTAATTTTCGGAGAAATTTAAAAAAAAAAAAAAAAAAAAAAAAACATAATGAGACTACAATAAAATAATTATATAAATAAGTATATTATAATTGAACTTTATTTAATAGTATATTTAATACAACGGGATTAATGAAATAACATTTCAAGTTATAATCAAATTACAGTTTACAAATCGATCATAAACAGCAAGGAGTGACTTAAGATTGCACGAGGTTAGCAAATACATCAGCCAATTGCAATGATGATTAAGTTTAACCTTAGCTTTATTTTCATCAAGAATATAGCTTGCATGGATACAACTTCATCACACTGAATGTATTATAGCAAATGTATTCAGAGTAAGAGATACCCTTCATGAGAACGGCTCTATTACAAGACATATTAGTATAAACAAGGGAGCGATTTGCTGCAGGCTGAGGACCATCTCGCGTGGACGGGGACCATCAGGGTGGCGTGTTCGAACCACTCGAGGATTAATTTAGCCTCAGCAGACGTGGCTCTCAAATAAATCTCAATTCAAAGATTACTTTTATTTCAGTTGAATAATAAATCACGTTAAAATTTTGTACCAATAATGAAGTTATTATATGTATGTGTAATAATATATATTTATGATAAATTCAATATTAAAATACATTTCATATCTTTTGATATGTTTATGATTTTTTTTTTAGGCCATTCGATTTTTTCCCTCGAAAAATGTATTTCGCTGTATTTTTAGGAATATTAATGATTTTATATATATATGATACAAAAATGTGTTTAAAATTAATATTTATAAAAATATTATAATTATGTTAATTTATATGTTTACCAAAACAGCTTAATATTAATATACATAATATTATATGATTAAAATCCTAACATTAATGGAAAATAGCATTTTTTTTTTTTTAAATAATTATATTATAGATTCGGCAATATAAAAATTTAATTTGTTCCATAATTTCCTTAAAATTTTATTTTAATGATAATTTAATCATAATTTTCCAATTTATGGATTACGTAAAGTGATACATCAATAAACATGTAAACGTCCTCGTCGGCTAACTCCTTCATGTCTCAATAAAAGACAACCCCCTTCCTAACACAAATTAATTTGATGTCTCCTCTCTCCCTCACTGCACTCGAACATGCATGTATAGTGCATCGTTAATGCATCGAGGCAGTGACACGCCTGGTCGGTTTCACAGATTGCTGCAACAAAGCTATCATCCCCACATTGGGGACCCCCACGGTCAACTCGAAATATACCCTTTAATGGTGCCAAGATTTGAAATTTATTATCAAAATATACATTGGCGAGTTTTTATTATATAGACATGCAAGAAAACTGCATGAATTGTCCCATTTATCCATTGCAAGCAATCTATATTATATTATTATATAGGTTTTACCAAAGAGCTTACATTGTAAGATCTCTGGTTAGTCTAGTTTTACCCTCCCTGGGGTAAATTTATCTTGCTTTCCACCCAGTGCAGTGATGCACTTGTGTATATGGTTCCGCACAGACTTTGTATAATCGACTTCACTTTGGTCTATTGATTAAAGGTATATATATATATATATATATATATATATATATATATATATATATATATATATATATATATAGGTGCCCGTCTTGACTGAGGATTTCCACAGTTCCCTCAGTCTTATCTCAGCGAATGCTGGAACGCGTAACAGGCCGTGGTCACCATCCTGTCCCTCCCTTATCCCTACCCATGCATTACCCAGCCTCGAGCTCCAAGCTCATATTAGGGGTGTATCCAAAGCTCTCTGGTGTATCCTTATAATTATATTTACGGATATATAATATAATATATGCTTCGGGAAACATGGAACCTCTGAAATGTTGTTAAATTTTCTAGCCAAAGTTATACTCGAAGGTCTCGTATTCTCTATATAATCTCAATGTATTTGAAGGGACCAGGTATGATATAGTTATACATATTAATTGAAAACACCTGAACTATTGCACGGTCTAGACTAACAACGATATCACAAAAAGTTTTATAATCGTTTTCCTGTCTCTTGAAACAACTTAATCAGTCTATGTCATTGACAGAACTTTGCAGGTGTGACGCCACCAAATTTTTTGCCAATGTCTATTTATTTATTATTTTAATAACCTATGCTATTAATCTTACTTTCGTATACTTTTTCTACACGGAAAGTTTTTTTATATCAAGAAAAAATATATATAACTTTATATAAAATGGCACATCAGTTAATCATATTGCGTGTATTGCCAAAGCTGTTATATGATATTATTTGCACTCATAATTAATGCCCTCTTATGATAATATTGTGACTCAATTGTATTAGCTTTAAATAATTTAGAATGTTAAATTGTATAACGTCCAGATGGATGGTTATGAGTTCGAATCCAGTTGAAAGCACATTGGCAAAATGAACATTGCAAGAGTTTTTTTTTACCCTCAATAATCAATATAATCATGCTGAAGTGGATTGATTTATCATTGAAATTGCTAATATAATGAATGATAATTCAGAATATTATAGTGTTTTAATTGTTAATGACATCAGGCAGCATATTTATTTGCAAAAGCTATAATGTTTTGCTATAATAATTACTAAATTTTCAAACTTACAAGTTAGTATACGCTGCCGCATGAAGGTGATATATTATAAGGTATATAATGTTCACTCGAATAAAATAAAAAGGTTGACGGAAAAATAGAATCGAAATTTGTTTTGTATATAACTTTTATTTCCGTAATTTGTATTAATTTAGCCTGCCACTGCATGCGCTTGGTATCAGTCGAGCGTCTACCGTCTCAGTTCACATTTTTTTACCCCTATTGTGACCTGAGCTCGACCTCATGTTGACCTGAGGTGACTTTGTCTTCAGGTCGAGGAGGAAGCAGCGACGATGAAGAGGAAGAAGATGACGAAGAGGAGGTTGACGTGGAGGAATGTTCAGACGGAGAGGCTCACCACCCCGCCCCCAGGCACCACTCTACTGCCCCCGCTGCCTCCCCAGCCCCCCCAAGTAAACCCCCACCCTCCTCCTCCGTGGAACCCGACAGTGGTAGTGAAGGACGAGCCTCGCCGGCCTCCCAAGCTTCTCGTCGTCGGAAAAGCTCGTCAGCGTCACCCGCCGCGCCCGCCATCCCCGCGCGCTGCAACTGTCCCGAACTTCTGGGCGTCGAGTGTCGCCTGGAGACCAAGGAGTTGTGGGACAAGTTCCATGACCTTGGGACCGAGATGATCATCACCAAGACTGGCAGGTGAGCAGAGTGGCAACAAGGGAACCTCGCGCGGGTTCAGGGTTGAAGCTGTCCTATTTATAGCTAAAGGACTGAAGGTTGTCAGGGTCAATGCAGCAGTCAGATCCCCCTGTCTCTGACCTCAGGAAGAAATTTACGGAGAAGCAATCCACATTTCTCTATATTTTGAGTTTTTTGTGTCCAATAATATACCCAGACAACAACATTTTATTATGTAAGGAATAACTATTATAATGTTCACTAGGATAATATTGATAATAGCATGCCATGCAGCAGACAAAATATTACAAATTTTTGTTAAATCACAAACATGTAACAAAACACAGGAAGGAAAAACTGTTACTTTTATTTGCATTTCGTGCATGATAATATTTACATAATTTCTAAAATGCAGTATACTTGTTTTCACATTTACACAACATGCAATTTTGGTAGACTCCACGCGATCGTATAATACGACAGCGCCGACAACGGTTATCTGGCGTCCATGTCACTAAAGGTACGGGTGGTAATTAGCTCGTCACACCGCGCCTTACCTTGCAACTACAACCGAACATTTGATGGGCACATTCACAGTAAAACATATCTGAAGGTAGCGACCGATTATTGCATCGTAAAAAAATATCACCGTATACACTTTTATTACTTTCGTATTGATAATGAAGTAAGTAAATTTTTATTACTTTTTATTTTGATAAGATGGTCATATTATATGGTCAACTGAATTTTTTTATGTACATAAAAAAAAAATGAACATCATGTAAAAAATATATTTTTTTTATGACAACGTATTAGCTCTATTACATAATACGTTATTATTACTATATACACCAACGTTATTATTTTTTTAAAAATTAGATAAATGATAACAATATAAAAGTGACATCCTTTTGACATATGTGCGAATTATGACTATTGTTAAAATACTTTTTTTTTTTAATAACAACACAACAATAATGGTTTGTTCATGTTCTCAGCTGCTATAATATTATAGCGGTGCAATTGGTGCTATCATATACACTTTGTTTGGTGCGCTCGAGCTGTTGATGGTGGGTTTGCGTGACCTGCCACTTCCGCCAAGATGGCTGCCGTCCGTCACCACCCTCCCGCTAATTCACACCGCCTAGGTGATATTTACCAGGCAGTAATCAATCGTAAGCCGCTGATCTTGTGGCTGGATGACACTGCGACATGAGAACCGTCAATTCATCACCGTCCTTTTGTTCTATTGTAATTAATTTATATATATTGTTATTTACCACACAATGATGTGATGAAGTTTTACATAATATATTAAACAATATGTTAGAATTTAATTTATAGTAATATTAATTAATATTTCAATCAAAGCGTCTTATAATTGACGCACATAACGGTCGATTTTGATAAGTGATTTTAACGCATGTGAAGATTATCTTAATATATGCTCCAGTTTATTGTATCTTTAAGTCTAGAAATATACAATTGATTTATTTTATTACTGATCTATGGCCTTGAAAATAAATTTAAAAGCATTCAAAAAAGTTATGTTTCCTAAAAATAGATGAGTTATAGTTGCTATATAACGTATGTGTTATCAAAATGTTACTGAAAGCACGAAACACTTAAATTTTTTAATCAATCATTTTCTCATATCAGCTCGCATGCTTACATTATAGTACAAAGGACACTTAAAATTTATCATCAAACGAGAAAAAAAAAATGTACCCAATAATAGTTTGACCAATAAGTAAGGTTGTTGCATTAAATATTAATTCATAATATCACATGTGACTGCATAAGTTTGATATTGAAGTTTGAGTTTCGATAAGAAATTATCAGAAAACATGACAGAAACAAATTACAGCACGAAAGGAAATTACATAAATTTATTACTCTGTTGATGCTCCAAATATTAAAATTTTCCTTTATCCATTGAGATTTGTACTGTAAAAAATCAAAATTAATATAATATAAGCTTTATGCATGCGTATAATCAGGTATATATATACATTCAGGAATGATGAAGAGCATCAGAAAAACTCGGCAACTCGGCGATGCAAGGAAAGGAAAGAAAAGAAAAAAAAAAAAAAAAAAAAAAAAAACGGCATTACTACATAAAAATTGCGAATTCTTTTTTTTTTTTTTTAAACAAAAATAATTGATTTAGTCACTTCTTACTTCTTTTATAATAATTATACCCACCTTTTTTTAATTAATAAAAAAAACATACATTGAAGCTATTAAAATGTTATATATAAAAACACAAAGACATGTCAATCAAAACTTAAATGGTAATATAATATTAGTAGAACAGCCTCATAAGAATTAGTTATAATAAAAAAGACAGGTGCTTTGACAAGCCACAAAAGGGAAGAGAAAAGTTTGTTGGTTAACACACACACATGTTGGTTAGAAACGAACATTGTTTCTTTTTTTTTTTTTTTTACAACCTCGCACTATAACATTAAGGAAATTTCAATTTTATTATACCATTTAATAATTACTTATTCTAATTTTTTTTTTTATAAATAATAGTATGTCATATTATTTAACATACATTTTAAAAATATTTAAAAGTATAATATAAAATTTTAAAAGTTAATTTTTCTAATGGTATAAAATATTTTTAAGTATCATCGTGAAGGTGTTGTGGCTAGGACCGGAAGTTAGGGCTGTAAAACGACGTTTTGTGCGATAAAAAGGAAACTGGAGAGTTCGTCGTTGTAATTTGGTAACAGTAGTTGATTGGAGTTATCTGGGAACACGCTGCTTTTACATGCACTTATCACGTCCAATTTGTGTTGTAAAAAAAAACCTTCAAGTGTTTAAAATTTTTAAATGCTTTAAAGCTGCAGGAGTTTTACTGATAACAAATAAACATTTTATTATATTATAATGATGTTTTAAAAAAATTATAAGGGATAATTTTATTTTACTAATAAAATTATAGCTAAATTATAACTGCATGTTCAATTAATATAAATAAATTATATATAAATTTAAATTAAATAAATATAATAGAAATAAGATATTATAATATATACTAAATTGTTAGAATTTGATATAATTTTGATCATGCTTGTAATAGTATGTGATTAATAATAATTCATGATAAAATATTGAAGTTAATTTCTAACAAAAAAACTAAAATTGTGGCTATCTCATTAATAAAAATTATTCAAATGAAGTACAATAAAAATTCAAGAAATATCTTGAAGTTAATTTCTAACAAAAACTATATAAAATAATAAATAAAATGTACAAGAATATAATAACAAAAATTTCCAAACAAAAATTTTAAAAAATAGAGTGAGGAACAACATCAAAGTACACATAATAAATAATAATAATAATAATACATGCATTGCAATGCAATATGGATATTAATTTATGTTATTGTTGTAAGATCAATCATCAACTCATCCATCATAATTTACAACATTTGTTTACATAAGTGATTACCGAAACGAAAATAATTTTATTTAGAAACAAGAATTGATGGGGGATAACAACGAAAAACGATTTTTTAAGATTTGGTTAACACAGCAGGGCTTTGTGACAGGCGTGCATGCTGCGTGTCGTTTGGTTCATTACCGTCTATTGTTGCTTAAAGTAACAGTTAGGGGTTGGTCCAGCAGGAGGGATGCTATGAGCAAAGATCATGTGACTATGACATTTTGTGTGACTTATCAAGATTAAACATAAAAAAAAAATATTTTTTTGTCATTGAATAATATTTTGATTAGCTTGCCTTGTTGCACCCCCAACAAAACACTTTTCTTGTTAACAATGGTTACCCTCTTGTCAGCAAACACAACGAGCTGTCAACAATGAGAAGTCTCTCTCGAGGATCGTTGGTGCTATCGGTGTCAGGATCATACAGCGACCCCAACAACAAGAAAGCCATATACATGAGAACGTTAAATTTGCATGTAAGAGTCCTTTGTTGTTTGAATAAGTATCCATCAATGCTAATTTTAAACGGAGTCGTTCTAAGTTTCTCTATCTATATACATGCAGGTATTATAGCAGAAATGGGCACAAGTCAATTGATATGCAAAATTAGGATTTTAAATATCAGCTCAATGTATGGTATGTATACACATTTACAGTATATAGTTATAAATATAATTGGTGTATAATATTATATGTAATATAAAAATATGTAGAGTGGATGATTCTATGAGCTAATAAAATAATTTGACTAAAATAAAATTGATTGAAATGTAAAATAATACATAATTTATTACAATTTCATAAAATAAAAATATATAATTATATATATTATATATTTTTTATAAATAAATTTATTGTATTAACTGTATAAAATTATCATCCTGGGAATTTAGTTCTGAAGAAATTAACTATATTTTTATCATGCTAATTAAAATAATTTAAAGTTATAAATTCAAAGTCAAAATTCTTTATTAATTCCATTAGTTCCTACAATCATATTATTTTCGTATACATGATATATGTTGAGGTTTATAAGACAAGTCAATCTAAAGCTAAGAAATAAAATAAAATATTTGAAAGAAGTTAAATGCCATGCCTTACAATGGACAATTTGTATCAACTTTTTTTAGTAGCTCAATCGAAAGAGGAGGTCGAAAAATACACCTGTGAATTTTATGCGATTTTTATTCGTACTGCATCATGGCTAAAAGAGAGGTCACGTGACCTGGAGCCGGCGCCCGTGTCGCCCGTGACGTCACTTAACTGTTCCGTCAAACAAACGATCGACTTTATAACGCTTGCAAACAACCACGTTGCTATGGAAACAAGCAACAATTAATTTATTGTTTACAAGCGTTATATAGACAATCGTTTGCTTGACCAGACAGTTCAATGACGTCACGGGCGACACGGGCGCCGGTTCCAGGTCACGTGACCTCTCTTTTAGTCATGATGCAGTACGAATAAAAATCGCATAAAATTCACAGGTGTATTTTTCGACCTCCTCTTTCGATTGAGCTACTAAAAAAAGTTGATGCAAATTGTCCATTCTTAAAAATTTGTTTCGTTTTAAAAGCTATTGGGTTTCCATTGATTCCATTGAGTCGTGATTTTAATTTTAGATCCAGTTAAAAACATTTGAAATTTCTATGTATAAGATATAACTTTAATTTTTATTAATAAATAAAAATTGCACCAAATTTCTAGTGTATATAAAATTTAATATGCTCTATATACTGTTATACATAAATATATAATGGTTCAAATTAAATCAACAAAATTTTGAGAGGCTTTTCTGACTGCACGTGTCAGAACCAAAATGGCGTCATGCGTGTGAGAGTTAAGTTTTGATTTTGCTGCCAACATTAAACTTGCATCAACTGCTCTACAAACAATCGCACATATGTATAATCAGATTGACGCGCGTGAATGTTTTATAATCCCCGCCCCACGGCCTGTCAAAACTTGAGCTGCAGCATTAACATTTCAGCGTGATTTCCAACAGTAACTTCAAGACTGCACGTGTAATTAAAATAACTTAAACAATTTTATTGCTCGCTGTATGTCGCAGTGACAACGACAATTAGCTTATCGGACGTGTTCAGTAACGTTAAGTACAATTTGTCTCGGTACTGGAAGTGCAATATAACCGTAATATAACATGATATTACGTGATTATTTCATATCATGTTACTCTATTGTAATTTGTAATGCACGATCAGAAAATGTAGTAATCAAGGTAAAAGAGTGCATGTGCAGTGTTACATTATATTACAATGAGAGACGAAAGGGGCAGTCAGGAATTCAGAATGGGTCTTCTCTCTTGATAAAAAAATATTATGAGAAAAATAAAATTATGTTTCCTATCCACTAAAATTATTTTAGTTAAATACCAGCTATATATAGACTAGAGTTAACAGACCCTGATGTTAACCCTAATACTTACCCTGATGTAAGCTCCTTGCGATGAGGGGCTCAAACATCTCGATTTACCCTGATATATGGACCTTGGATCAACCCTTTATTAAATTAAAGCCCCTAAATATTAAATTTAGCCAATAGTTTTGGTCTGATTTTTTTTTTTTTTTTTTTTTTTTCAGAACAGTTTTATTATTTTTATTGTCTTGTTGTTTTACGATTTGACTAAAAACATGGTGCGTCACAAATGCCAATAAGGAAAATAAATTTATTGTTGTGAATGTCAACAATTAATAATAACGTGTTGTACTTTCGAATGTTTGTGATAACAATATACGACATTTGAAGTACCCGTGCAATGTTCCAACTGCATGCAGGTAATGACTGAAAATATGTCAGAGCGCATGTTAAGTTTACGATAACTTGCTATCTTGACATGCATAGTACTAACTTCAGACAATTATTAATTGAATCCTTTCACTGTAACGCCAATAACAGATAGTTTTTTTTAGTTTTTTCTTTTGAAAGACTGGCCTGATAAAAATGATTTCACATTTTAGTAAATTTAATGAATAAACTGAATAAAGCATTTAATTCATTATTTTAGAATAAAAATTCAGAACTTTCTGAATAAATGAATAAATAATGTTACCTGCATGCGCTTAAAATATATCAAGGAGGTGATGAAAAATAACTTGCACCTATTTTTAATTAAGCAGAGCAATCTTCAACAAAATATTGTAAACTTTGGTGAAATTATCCATTAAAATTATAAATAATGAATATGAAATAAAAAAAATGAATTTATTTCTATCAAAACTCAAAAAACAAATATAATTTCTAATTGTAAATATAAAAAAAATCATAAAATAAACAGCTCACTAGCATTGTTGAATTTGTAGTTGCAACAAATTTATAACACCTATATATAAAATACTTTTGTGGTAAAATTGTATGTAAATTTTGACTTTTCAAAGGCACCCCCGTGTCTAATTGACTTTAGAGCGCTTGATAAAAGTAAATAGAAGCTCGGAGTTGACCGCGGTTTGTCCCGAGAAGAGAAAACTGCCGCTACAGTGTTACTTTACAAGGTGACAAGAGCTCAAATTTACAGCAGCACCACACTGAAAGTTGGAGCATATAGAGCGATTCACGTGCCGCGGCGATGACGTAGTTACTATTAGTGTTACTTTACAAGGGCTCAAATTTACAGCAGCACGGCATTGAAAGTTGGAGCATATAGTGCGATTCACGTGCCAAGGTGACCTGTGCACACGTTATAGTTGATGAATTTACTAACTATAGTTTAAATATGATTGACTGAAATTCGACTTGTTGGAATTAAAAGTATTGTATTATGGTATGACTGGCTATAACAGCCTTAGAAAGTGTGAAATTTATAACTAAGTAAATTATTTGATTGCAGGCTTGTAAGTATAACCATCTTATGTTTTTACTGCGTGTTATAATAGTAGAGCCTTTCGATCCTAACGTACTAAATATTAACGTAGTAAAATATCGTGATGTCACTAGCTCATTTCGTGACTCAGACTGTACTGATATATCGCATCAGAAGAGGTATTTCTGTGACGTCACTCTCTATAGGATTGTGACTCAGACTATATTGATATCTCGCATCAGAAGAGGTATTTCTGTGACGTCACTCTCTAGGATTGTGACTGAGGCTGTAGTGAGGTGTCCGTCCCTCCCTCTCGCACCTGAGGTGGTATAAGCTTGTCACCTCCACCTTGGCAATCCTCAAGAGAGAGAAAAAAAAAAAGTTCAAAAATGTGTCCACCCATTTCTTGTAACACTCCTACTCTCGTCTTTTTCTTTATACCTTTTTACTTATAGCTGACTTTTTATAACACATCAAAAAATAAAAAATAAAAAAGTTTTATAATATGAAATATATACTAACATATATACACATGTCAGATTTTTAAAAGTCAGAGAAAAAAAGTTTATCGTATTATCTTTCTTGGAAGCCGTCAACTGTTATAAACTTATATATATACACAATTGGGAAGTAATAATATCATAGGGGGATATTTACTTTTATTTGAATCTTTTACGTTCAATTGTAAAAATTTGACGCTTTTGAAACCGTAACAATTTTTATATGGTGTTCATTTTTAAAGAGTCAAATAGGAAAAGTTGTAGGTGCAACAATGGCAGCGACAACAATCACTTGCCACAGAGAGTGCTACTTTCACCAATAAATCAAACTACTCAATAAGGAAGAGTAATTTCTAAAATATGCAGTGTAAAATAAAAGTATATACCTGTCAGAAAGTATAAGTTGGACTAAATTGATTGTTTAAGTTACATGATAAAATTTTCATATAATGCAATAATAACAATAATGAAAAAATATGTTTTTTATTGATAAATATTTAGTTATAATGATTGATGGTTTGAATTATATGATTTAAATTTGCAAATTTCCTTACAAGAAAATTCCCATCTTCATGCCATACAAACAAAATAATGTGAGTTAAAGTTCTCTTAAAATTTATCATATAATACCGACTTATTAAATTTTACTGTACATGGTAAATTTCAACAATACGCAGCAAATTTTGTATAACTTTGGTGTCTAATTTAGTTTCACATCTTCTATTTCACTAATTTTAGTGCATTGGCTCCACCAAAGTGCAACAACATTTGTCATGTCATTACCCGTTACTTTTGAAAAATCACATTTTGCTCTTTACAGTTTCTTTTTTTGTTACTAGATTTTTAAAGAGAAAGTATTAAATTTCAAAACAAAATTTTTAGGTCTGGAGTTCCTTTTAAATTTACACAGAGAGTATCCCGTTAACAACTGTAGTGGTAAAAATGGGACTTGTACCATTAATATTACACGTAGGACCACCCCATTTGACTCCTTTGTGACAGCTGATCAAAGTTGTCGCGAATTGACCCCGCCCCCCCTTTGCCGCAGTGCAGTGTGTGGGGGGGCCTCTTCATTTTTACTGCCTCCAAGAAAGAACACAAAAAAACTGGAGTAAAGTAAAGCTGCTCATTTTTCTAACCGAGGGCTCGTATGATGCCCCATAGCTCAAGGGTGAATGTAACAGCAAGCTGGGTGGCAAGAAATAAGAAACCCCTCCAGCCTTTTCCTCTCATTTCTATATAACAGCAAAGCGACACCAAATGTGTAGCACTTCAACACCATAACCATTATGGATCGCAAAAAACACTGCATGTAATATGAATATTTTTATATACTATGGTATAAGTCTGCGGCAAAGAAATTGCGCATTGCTGATGATATTAATATTTTTTTTTGGCAGTTCCATAAAATAATGTAAATACAACAAAAATGTAAAAGCCTATACTTTTTTTATTATTATTCAAACTATTCTAACAATGAGATATTAGAATATAAAAACTTTAGTGCAATGGCTTAATCGAAAGAAGGGGTAAAAAAATAAGGTACTGTAAATTTTTTCAGATTTTTCTGACACCGCGCGGGAACTATTTTTAAAAAAATATTGAAAGTCTATTTTGATGACGTCACGGGCGGCACTCTTTAAGAAAAAGGATAGGGCAGTGCCGCCCGTAATGTCATAAAATAGACTTTCAATAATTTTTTAAAAATAGTTTCCGGGCTCAGAAAAATCTGAAAAAATTCACAGTACCATATTTTTACCCCTTCTTTCGATTAAGCCACTAAAATTTTTACATTCTAATATCTCATTGCATAGAATCTAATATTATACAAATATCCTAAGTTACATATTTATATTATATTTACCTTATTTTAAGTTAATTTTTTTCACACCAAAATTTAGTTTGTAGAACTTTGTCGCTGAATTTGACTATAATCTAAATTTTGTATAAAAACGATTTCTAAGTGCAGGTGAGAAAATGTTACCTCAAGTTTAAAATTGACAGCATGTAATATTATGTATTATTAAACCGTATATACTTAGTACTTAGCTATTAAAGGTTCATAAGAATTTCTTCCTTTAAAGGAAACAAAAAATTATGATGAATATAAATATTTTTTTATATAAGTGTACCCCGGTACTTGTATATTATAAATAATAAAAAGATATGTATTATGGAAAATAATCGTTATAAATACTCAATCTGCATGGCTCATTTAAAAACATTAACTATTAAACGCCTTAAAAAAAAAAGGGATTTGTCCTTAATAGCATGTTGATAACATAGTTTACCTCGTGTTAAATTTGAACTGTATATAGTGATGGCGGTAACCTTCAAACAAAACATATTTTTGCTTGGGAGATATAAAAAAAAATTAAATTATTTTTATGTTGCTCCTAAGAACCTGCAATTTCCATGGAGAATCGACTTTGATCTGCTCGCATACCTACTGATTATCACCTCTGTTTTAAACTAATTGCGACAATTACGGTTGGCTGCCACGCCCCCTTGCTGGATGCTGTGTCTGCCGGAGGCTGTACAGTCTGTAACACAAAAACCGGACCCTCCTGCAGCGTCCTGGGCGGCATATCAGTCTAATTAATTCAAACAATCATCACACGCAACTTCCAAAGGGGTTGTCATTAAAATACAAAACACGAAAGCCGAAAATTCTCATGCAACATTATAAAACATTGTTTTTAATTTTCACCTTTTTGTGTTGAGATACACTTTTATTTTACTTTTTTTTTTAAAGCCTTAAGGCAAGATATCTATTAGACTTGACACGTTTGGAACACGAATTTCAATTAATCATTAAGAATTTTTATAGTTTAGGACTATTAAATCTTTCATAATAGTATTCTTTATAATCATAATAAACACTTAAATGGTTTTCAACACATCGCCTGGGCAAACGGTAGAAATATACCTTAGAGGGTCTTTGGCTAGAATATATTGGACACTATGATGAATTGTGCCAAGAAATACTTATAAAATAAGTTACAGAAATAAAATTGTTTTAAATTTTATATAGCAGCAGTCTTTTACGTTTGAATTTTTAAAATAATATTATATAACTGCAGAGGAGATTTTTGAAACATCAGCAATTAATTTATTGAAATTTTAAACGATTATACGTGTGTATAATTATTGTTATTTCGATTTGTTATATTTTGTTATGAACATAAAAATTATTGATGATAGTTTGATTGCAAGATAGCGTGTGCTAAAAATTGTTTTTTTTTTAAATAAACTTTGATGAAAGATGTCAGAGGGTTTCCTATAAAAGTGATGAAGTATCATATATATACATCAGTATAGGTCTCACACTGAAATAAAAACAATAAAAATGTATATATCTCATTTTATAACAGTTCAACTTTAAACACAACACGATTGTAAATTATATTCAAATTATTTAAAATAGCAAAAAGAAAATATTTTTATGATACACATATCAAGGTGAATTAAATTTAAATAATTTAAGATACGAGAATTCTGAGTTGATTTCTGAAGTTGATTGATGTCAAGTAATTACACGTTATTTGTGGTGTGCTGCAACAATGCATGCTGTGTTATTGTTGGCAGGTTGGTATTTGGCTTGGCATGTGAGCACCGCTTACGTCACCATTGTCAGCTGAAATAAATCGAGGGACAAATTCCTCTCGACCGTTGGCTGCACATTCTCTTTAGACATCATTACAGGCACATTTAATACCGAGGAGATCACTCGGAGATATTCGGCCTATCAAATTTCACTATAACTTCGGGTAAATTCGTGACTCTTCGGCTGCAGTTCGGACAAAATTTGACATCATGAAGACAGACAGGACAAAATATATTATGTTGTATATATTTAATTAATCACTAATTATTATTTGTGAATGTTTACATTATAATAATTATGTATTACATTTAACGTTAAAGATATCTTAATTATAATTATTTTATAAATTATTATTATTAAATTGTCTTATTTTGAAGAGATTGAAGAGGTTTATATGAAAGGAGAAGGGGGCTCCAATTTCTATAATTACAAATTTGTTTACATCAAGCTCACTCTCTAAGTTCACACATCTCGGATCTGTGACGGTATTAATGAGAGCGCCTCTGTCTGAGTCGCTAATGGAGCGCCGGTCATGTGCGCTGTGTCTCGCTTTGAGTGCTGACAGGAGGCGCCTGATAGCCGCTCTGCAGATAGTCCCGCCAGAGCTGCAACGTCTTCAAGGGATGGAAACACCCAAGTTTGGGGGACGTCTGACCGCTCGTCTGTGCAGGCCTTTGGAGTTAGAATGCTTTGTTTTTAATCGAGCTTATTATATAGCTATAATAATTAAACGTTTATTTTAAACAATATATACACTCTTAAAAAAATTTGGCTGAATTTTGACATCTTATAATCAGTATATTTTTAACGCCTTAAATCATGATTTTTCAGGTGTTTCGTAGTCAATATTCAGTAGTCAGCATATACTGTCAGTATATAGCTTATACTGACTACTGAAAATGCGCAACGAAACACCTGAAAAAAGCATGATTTAAGGTGTTAAAAATGCACTGATTATAAGATGTCAAAATTCAGCCAAATTTTTTTAAGAGTGTATGTTTTGGAAAATGTAACTGAAAAAAAAAATAATTACCGTCCATGCTTTGATTTTTTGTGTGTTTAAGGAATTTAATTTTATTATAAGCTATAATATAGCTGCTATAGATGGAAAGAAATGGTTATATTAACATAAGATGTATGCTTACTGGCATATATACTTTTGGAATTGTAAAAAGTTATGAACTATATTATATAATATAAAAAATATATAATATATTATATTGATATTATAATAAATTCTAAGAAATTGAAGTCGATGCAAAATATATTAATAATAATTTTATGATGCATTAATTACATGACAATATTTACTTAGTAAAAATAATTTATAATAAAAATTAACCATAATGTAAATTTATGTACATATAATTTCATTTTAATTGCCATATATATTTTATAGTTTTCGTATTAAATTTATTGTGTGATAAATTAATTTATGGTCACGTTGATTTTATGACTTAGTCTTCCTGTGACCTGCTGTGTTTCACTGATGTTATGTAACTAAATGTTTACCGGGCACTTGGCGCAGTGCTAGCGCATTTCATTCGTAATTGGATGGTCGTGAGTTCAATTCCAGGCACCGCCGAACTTTTAATAAGTTTTTGCTGAAGAACACACACTCATACATATGAATGATTGGTGGCATTCTCCATCAATTGCCGACCATATTGACTTAGGTTTCCATGGTTCCCTCAGTCTCAATCAGTTAAATACTAGGATGGATCATGGACACTCCGGTTTGGAAGGAGATCACAAATATGCAAAAGGTTGCATGGATCCACGAAGATCCAGAAACACAGTTACTTGTGAACTAAAGGATTCTGTTAAAGGAAAAAAAATATATATAATAACTAATAACGTTCTTTCTCGGCACTCTTCTTAAGGTTTTCGCGGAACTCATCACTTGATGGTGTTCCGTCTGGACCACGCGCCGCCACTTGTCTCTATCGCCAGACGTTTCCTCAGAGCTAATTACCGACAGAAAAAATAATCTAGTGTCAATGATAAAACCGCATGGAAAAATTCACGATTATTTTTAACACATTTGACGGCTTAATTTTAATAAAAAAGTGTTGAAAATTATTTTTAATTAAATTTTTATAAAAAAACGATAGTATATTTTTATATTCAGTGAAGAAATGTGTAATATTAAAAGTTTTATGGTAACTTTTATAATTTGCTGTTTACCCTTTCTAAAAAAAATTATACCGTTTTTTTTAATTCATCTTTTTTATATGGTAAAAAAAGATTCTCTCATAATCTAAAAATTTCTTAATTTATCTCATAAGTCGTTAGCTAATGAAGGTTCTTGGTGTTATAGCATCTATGTCAGAGACGGCGGTAGTTGTGAGTGCGAGAAGTGCGGTGGCAAGTAGTCGGCTAATGACCCGCTCTCTCGCCGGTGTTTCGCAGCAGCAGGCGTCGCGTAATTAGAGTTTGTTTATGACCACACCAGATGAGAGTCCTCCCGTGGAGAAAAGTCGGCACTAAACTGCAACCCACGCTAACTCCGTTGCATAATGAACGAGCTGACACTATACCTTGCTGTCTATTATGAATTCAACTCTGATTATAGAAACTATAAAATAAATTAAAGTCTATTTAATAATTTCCATTTATAGATTTTATTATTATTATTATTATTGCAAATTTATTTTTATAGCTAAATATTTGTATAAACACATTGAACAAAAATTTAAATAAATAATTAAATTGAAAGCTTTATGATTAGAAATTTTTGCATGTATAAATATTTTTTTGGGGAATTTTGTTAATAAAATATTATTATATAAGCTTTCATACCTTGAGTGAGAATAATTAATAATTTTAGTGTTGTCATTATGATATAATAATTCCAAGATGTCATTACGTAATGATAAAATTGTTGAAATTAACATTTCCACAAGTACATTCTCCTGAGATCTACAAATAATTGAGAGTTTTGGATGTCCTTAATTCAGCAGATGTTACGCCCGCAAATTTACTTCATCTATACGACATTATACACACGAGGGGGGGTTGATGGATGGCGCTAGACACTTTGCGATTCTCACCCCCCCAGCACAATTCAGTTCAATTTATTACCATGATGCCGCAGCTGTATCTCCCACAAAAGTAGCAGATTTATACAAGCACTTCGCCCGATAATTCGGTAAATTCAATTTACGTGATGTACACTATTACTTGTTAACGAGACTAACCATAAAGTGTTTCGTTTACTGAAATTACTCAATCTGCTCACAAAATCAGAACATATTATTATACATAAGGGATTACTGCAAAACTTGTGTTCATATTTAAATATTTTTTTTTTATAACAAAATATTATAAATGTACAAGTCATACATTAAAATATAATTAATAATGGTTTAAATGCACCTTTTTCCGTAGTCCCTTTTTTATAATATCTAGATGAAGAAAAATAATGGACTATAATAATAAAAAAACTAAAGTTTTTATTTTCTTATATATTGTAAACCATAACTTATATCTATATACATTTTTTATATCTGATTGTCTAAAGATTATTATTATTATTATTTTTTTTTAGCATTGTGTTTCATCATAATTCTCATAACATTGCCGCGGCTAAGTTTTAATGTTCACGTGATAACATCGCAGAGGTGTAATGGACTTTTAATTAAACTGCGGAGGAGATCGGTGTCTCTGAATCCTCCTCGATGTCCTCGGCCTTTCTGGTCAGCACTGTACACGCCTGGTCAGAAGTATCTTAACAAAATTAGTTTATTTTGCGCATGGAGAATTTTTAGGCATACTTCTGTATATATATGTATATATATATATATATATATATATATATATATATATATATATATATATATATATATATATATATATATATATATATATATATATATATATATATATATATATATATATATATATATTTATTATTATTCTGGACCCGAGATTACATATGAGGTAAATATTACAAAACGTTGTAACCACCTCTCAGGTCCTGCAAATTGAATGAAGATACTTTTGTCTTTGGGTGTATATTTTGCAATATTGTTATGAATTATGATTATGAATTATGAATTAAATTTATGCCATACAAAAACTTTAATTTTAACTCGAAGTGTAATGAAAACGAAATAACAGAAAGCTTAAAATAATTTAAACTCTCTGATAATTATATTTTTATTTTATATATAGCCTTGATGAAAATAATATTATGATTTTAAATTCTGCAATAGTTAAAAAAAAACATGTTACAGTGTGTAGCAATCAACGCAAGATATTATAATATAAATGTTTTAATCTAAAGGTGTTAAGTTAGAAAAAAAAATTAATTGCTTTTTAGCATGTTATTTTAATGGAATTACTTAATTTTTTTATATCAAATTTATTTATTGATTAATTAAAAATGAAATAATTTAAAAATTACTTCTTTAGAAGAGATAATGTAATTTAAATCAAAAATCAAAAATGACAACTCAGCTAACAAAGAAATTCATGTAATTGCACTTTTGACATATCCTGCTTATAAATATCAATTCATAAAATTATTTGATTGATTTAAAAATTACATTCACCGCAATAATTTATCATCGGATCAAAGTGCGGGAAATTTAAAAAAAGTACATTCTCATGATCTCGTTGATGTTGTTGTTTTTTTGCACATCAGAGCTGGTTCCTCGTCGGCCATGGCCCTTGCTTGTGTTGCGGAGGGGAGAGATTAGAGGGGGGCGTGGCTCACGGCCCGATCGATAGATTGTTTGTGGCGAGCGCGCGCAGCTCCCCACCTCAGGTGACAACAATGCGCGACACTCCCTGTCACCTCCGACACGGCATTCTCAGCACGAATCTCGTGACGTCATGGATATTTCATTTAGACGGGGGGGTTGATTTTGATACTGTATGTTTTACATTACGTTAATTTACATATTCAAAAGTTACACCATATATTATACAAAAATATTTCAAAATTATATAATTAAATTTTAATACACATATACAATATCTAAATCAGATTCATATATTAATTTTATTTAATTTTTTTTTTTAAATGGAAAGTGAGAATAGCTTTTTTGATGGGGGCTTTCAAACAGGCTCTGCTCCAGAACCAAATTTCGGGGGAGAGGGTCTGTCTCCATAAGGCCAATGTTAAAATATTTGTAGTGGGGAAATGCCTATATTGCCCATGTTAAATCCAAAATTTCAGCCACCCCTTGGATCCGCGCCTGCTCTCAAACGTCACACCTCTTTTTACGCCCTGAATATTATAGTATAAAGTTATCACATGAAAATAATCAATGTGTGTTCGTGTTGCATAGATACGAATTCTGCAGGATGGTATATAGTTTTGGCTATTCTAGCTTTTTAATTAAATAATTTGTAAACTTTACATTAATAACCATCTAAAAGTTGAAAATTAAGACACTAAAAATAAATACTGACATTATTATACGAGAGAGACATCCGAAAATAATTAAACTATAATAAAACAATTTGTTACATGAAAACCTGTTTGTGTAAGATGTTCGGGAAAAAAATTAAGAAAACGAACTTAACTGCTTCCTATTTACTATTAATTGAACATGCACACTGTCTACACGCTACACTGAAAAAAAAATTGTACACTGCTTGCCTTGGAAAATTTCCTTACTAATAGATGTCAACCTGTGATGTTGCTGTCTTTTAAGTAAGTGGTAAAGTAATTATTTTCCCATATTTAATAGCCAATAGAATTATTCCTTAAACATAAAATACTAATAATACAAAATAAATTAAATATTAGATTAGATTAATTTCATTCAGTGCAGTTTTTCACTTAATTAATTTGATATATTTTTAAAAGCGTGTTTTAATAATAAATATAGCTCCAAACTTATAATGACACTGTACTCGGATGTATATTTATATAGAGATTCAAAGTAAAATTAGCTAGAATCAAAGTGAAAAACGAAGATTATATTACAAAACCATTGTGCATTTCTGTGATGAATTTCTCCGTTTCACGCTTCCAAGTTATATAGTTTATTAATGACCAATTTTCCCACAGCAAGACACGTGTGCTCCACTTGCAAAGTACAGATATCAACAGTCGCTCTATATATAAATATACTATTAAATATATTAAATTTATAGGTACACATCATACGTGGTGACCACTTCTATATATGCATCAGAAGGAAACAATAAAACTGTGGGTACACCTGTGGTACATAGACATATAAACCTCGCGTCCTTAAAAATATCTCACAAAGCATTTCTTATAGTCATAATATTATGCAAAAAATGAGTGATTCTAAGAACTATATAACGTAAGTTGACTTATTTTTTTATATCATCATGTGTGACTTTATATTTTGACAGGATATGTTAAGACATGCGATAAAATTTTTAATTACAATTTTAATTTCATAAATATCATGTTCAGCCAGACAATATATTATTGCAGTACATTTTTTTTTCTTAATATTCAACGAGTTTTCTTATTACCCAAATAGTACAGCTAAAGTAATATTTCGTGTTTAGATTATAAACATTTGTGGGTAATAAACATGCACATTTAATGTTATAATGATAGGTCTATTAAACTTGTTTTATATTTTATAACAATGCTCATACAAGAAAACGTTAAAGAATTTATTCATGATTCATAACCCCATGAAAAATATTATTTTATATCGACAGTGTTAAATTAATAGACCATATTATAATAATCAAGATACATTTAAATTTTATTATATATCTAATTAACAATTTAAAAAAAAAATGAAATCAATTAAGTATATTAAACTTGAAGATTTTTTCATCAATATCAGGTACTTTTAAAAGTATGTATAAAATGATACAGAAGAAAACAATAAATTATAATAACAGTGAAGGCTTGTACGTGAAGTTTTGTCAGTTAAAATTACACGTTTGAGGTTTATGGTGGCGGCCTCTAAAAAACAATTTTCATCTTATAGAGCTATAGAGTGATTATTCGTAATGGCGTGTGACGTTATATTAGAGAAGGCTTCCTGTTTTATAATAGTCATGAGTCTCGACACTAACCCTGTAATT
This sequence comes from Siphlonurus alternatus, assembly GCA_949825025.1. Classification (NCBI taxonomy): domain Eukaryota; kingdom Metazoa; phylum Arthropoda; class Insecta; order Ephemeroptera; family Siphlonuridae; genus Siphlonurus; species Siphlonurus alternatus. The sequence continues at coordinate 10,969,695 of OX463782.1, read as the reverse complement.
ATGACATCTTGCGGCATTCACCGGAAGTTATACTCCGCCCTATGTTTTTTTTTATTTATATTATACGTGTACATCAAACACCTAATAATAATTATTGTATAGACCTTTAAATATAAAAAAAATTAGGAAGCATTGTTTTTTATAATGGAATTATATTAAAAAAAAATTAACACAATTGTTGTTATTATATGTACATAACAAAAAAACAAAATGATATTTTAATAGTTTTGTTTCAATTGAATTTTTTTTAATGATGCTAATTTCATTGAAAGTAATATTTTATTATCTTAATCTTTTATTTATTTATTATTTTTTTATTTATTATAACTCTGTGGTATAATTAAGTCATTTTTATATACACACAACGCTATATAAGAAAATAAATTAAAACAGCATGCAGTGCCAAATTCTAGTTAGTAGTAATAACTAAATATAAATTAAATAAAAAAAAACTGGTATAATGGCATGTCTATAATAATTTTACTATCTAAAAAAAATATATTATGCCTCAATTTGGAGGAACATACTAATTATATAATCTTAAGTAAGCTCATAAAACTTTTGCATTTTCGCAAGCCAGACCCGCGTTTTAACGACAATAATTTTTTGTCAAGTTAATATCAGTAATAACGATTAGGAAATGACTCATTAACTTATATATGGCTTTTATAGTTAAAAAAAAATGGTATGACTCAAGGCAACGACTTTGGTCCTGTTGGGAATCTGTAACAAATCAATCAATGTGTAATATGAAAATAAATCAAATCAAAATAAAGTAATAAAATAATATATTATATTTGTTACGAAGTATGTAATAAATTTTTATTCAAACTATTGTGATAGAATGTTAATAAGTGACTGTTATTATATTAATAATATTTAATGATATCAAATTTCATTTAATTAATTAAAATTTATATATAATGTAAACGTTTATTATCTTAATGAATTGATATTTACATTTGTTTTTTTGATAATATTATCATTTAACATTGTTGTATTTTATAGCTATATTATATAACAACGGCGTGCCTCCTATTTCTAATTTGAATGCAAAGTGGGCAGTAATAATTTGTCAAAGACTCACGGTAAGTCTGATAAGAGAGAACACACCTGCCCATGTGTGAGCCCGCGGGCAATCAAGGTGTTTACTGCCAGGTAGTACTGACCGAGTTGTGACGTCATAAAACAGAACTTGTGAGACCCCTGTAGGTAATTGTAGCAAGGTAGTGCTGACTGAGATGTGACGTCATAGGACGAAACTTGTGAGACCCCTGTAAGTAATTGTAGCAAGGTAGTACTGACCGAGCTCTGATGTCATAGGACAAAACTTGTGAGACCCCTCTTAGGTAACTGTAGCAAGGTAGTACTGACCAAGCTGTGACGTCATAATAGGACAAAACTTGTGAGACCCCTCTATATAGGTAATTATAGCAAGGTAGGAGGGGGGAGGGGGTCAATTCAAGCAAGGTAGGTGACGTCATCGACGACAACTTCTGAAGTTAGTTAGAAAAAAAAAAAGCATTGATAACAATTTAATTAATTTCTGGTCCTCCATGATCCATTCTACCTGGTCTCGTGTTAGTACCTTGTCTGGATGATTTTATAGTGTCTGTTCAGAGCGCACAGACGTTAATGATGAATTATGACACCTCACCAGATAAAGATATTTTAGAATCCACTGCTCGAGCTGCGTTTACCCAACTCTCTAATAACATACAGGAAACAACAAAAAAGAGCAGGTAACAATAGAAGTACTCCATTCATCATATCGATGTTTCCTATTAAGTCATCGCCACAAACATGCTTGTAAACAAATAAATTTGGTAGATAAAAGGCAGCAGGTTCATTATCTGGTAATTTGAGCGGGGTTTTCATCGCGGTTAAGGAAGATAAAATCTGCGGAGAAATTTCCACCAAAGTGGAATTAGTTTGAAAACAGTTGGGATGGTCGTATACTTCTCATTGTGTTAATGAGGAAAAGGCATAAGTACATAAAATATCATTATATAGTATGACATATCAATAGAGAAAAAATTAAGTATGTACTGCAGTCTGCATGTACCCTCTTCATGCAGGCATATATGATTAACCATGTCATATTTTTTATTGTTTTTCTTTAATAATGATTTTTCAATACATCAAACTAAAACATACATATTATAATTACAAATAGTTAATCCCATTATGCTATATATATAATACACACTCAAGCACTCAATGATGGAGCTTGTTTTACCACCACAACTCACAGCAGCAATTTCAATTAGCCTTGAGTAAATTAATCAGCACACCTGCGCGGCCTCGAACTCAGAACCGTCCCCAAAATTTTTCAATAGTCATGACACCGTGACAAAAAAAGGCAAAACGTTTTATGATGGAGCATTAATTGTCGGCTTAAGAGATGTTTATCTGCTGGAGTGCCGCAGCTGTATCCTTCAGCTTATAATATTCATAATATCGGTCAAAATGCGGCAGGTAATAATAATACGCTTTATTGTCGGCTTTTGATGCAGATGATTCGAGTCAGTTTCATCAATATATAAACAACTGAGGGGAGTGGCTGTCTTCTCGTCATATCGGAGCTTTTTGGAGTACAAGATTTTATTTATTATATTTATTCAAAATAATATACTTTTGGTTCAGTCGTCTGCAGGCCTAAATTGTGTGATTTAAATCAAACAATAAATGTTCAAGCACATGTATATAACATTTCATAAGTATAATTGATGTAATTTTTTCTTACAATGTTCTCTTATGAATGCTGAGTTCTAAAAATTATACACTGATTGTAAAATTTTATAATTAATATTATTAGGTAAGTTTTTCAAAAGTAGCTGAAATAATTTTTACATTTTCAACTTTGTTTTCTTTCATGCAACATGCAAGAGAGGTGTTATTTTTTAAATTAATTAATTCTTCACGCTGTAGATTCATTCAAGCTTATCCAGATATTAAAAATCTCTTTGAACCAAAAATTTAACCGTAAATTATTTTGTAAAACAATATTATGAAACTAAATCTGCAAATTAAATTACTGACAACAACAAACTGAATTTATTTTGATACCAATATAATAAAAGCTGGACTGTGTGTTATATATACATATAATACATGTAAATCGCTCCACCTGCATATTCCTATATATAAAACCCAGCAACTATAGATGTAAACAAGTTGATCGCGACAAAGTGCTCCGAGGCGGACTTTAATTTGACGTTAATTTTATTTCTGCGAGTCACGTGAGCTCACAATTACTCTAATTATGACATTAAATTTACATCCGCGCAATAAAGTAAAAAAATAATATAAAGTTACATTAACATCCGCGGTTATAAAACGTATGATTAATTTAATGAAATTTTTTATTATTATTATTTATATACTCATTGCAACTTTGTTGTAAAACATTTTAAATTTTATTACTAAATATTATATGAAATTAATGACAAATTTATTAATATTAATATTTTTTCATATTTTATGATATCCTATAATATATTTTTTTTATAAGTTAAAAGAAAGAAATAATGTGTGTAAATGGGAGTTGAATAATAAATAATATTCAGATTTGCATCTGAAGCCACTTGAGCTGTCATAATTGTCGGTGTATAATATGACATGGTGGGCAGGTGCCGTCGCCATGTTGTGACGTCATGGCTCAGCTGGCCGCGTAATTAGCAGAGAGAGAGAGAGAGAGAGAGAGAGAGAGAGAGAGAGAGAGAGAGAGAGAGAGAGAGAGAGAGAGAGAGAGAGAGAGAGAGAGAGAGAGAGAGAGAGAGAGAGAGAATTCATCTGTATCATCGTCATGGTTTCAAAAAACTAGGGAAAGAGTCTAAGTCCATTATTAACGAAATACCATATTATTATATAAAAGAACACAAGTCCATGCATGAATAATATTTTTGTTATATCATTTTAACTCTGTGCTCCATTTCCTTATATATACAATTATTATAGAGAAATCCATTATGGATTTCTCTATAGTATAAACGACAATTTTATGTAATTTTTATTGATATATATTTCAAAACTAAATTATGAACCATGCGTAGTTTGAGCAATTGGTTCAAGTACGGACCCTCGAGGGTGCAGATTGGTGCCCATGCAGCTGCGGGGGTCACAGGGGCCATTTCCGGTGGGACGTGAGGTTGGTAGACTCAGCTGGAGATCTTGTAAGGAAGGTTGTTAAGTGCTACTCAAAACTCATCATGATAACAATCTTATACGTATTTAATTTGCATTAAGAAATTAATAAATTATAATATTATTAATGTTATATATTTATATGAAGTATAATATTTTTAAATTATATGAATATTTCATCAAGTTTGTATAATATTTAATCACTAAAGTATATAAAATGTTAAAGTTTTTTTTTTCTTACTTGGAATAATTAAAAGTTTATTAATAGTCAGCTTTTTTCGCAGCTTTTGAGCTTGTCATTTTTGTAACAACAATTGTTTGAAATGGAGTGGAAATTATTAATATTGCCAACATGTTATTTACAAAATAAATTATGTATATTAGTGCCAATTATATATTTATATGACAACCATCATCATGGATAAAAAATAAATTGAAAATAATGCAAACATTTTTTTTATGTACACTCCTCGCCTTTGAAAAGTTCCCTTCTGCAGCATTGTTAATCACCATGCCTCTGGTAAGTATATAACACACGGCATGGTGATTAATTAGGCTGTAGAAGGGAACTTTTCAGAGGTGAGGAGTGTACATAGCAAGTTAGGGGGTAAAAAATTACCGCATCACCTTCTTCAGTGTTGATTATTCGGAGCTTAGTTGCACAGAGGGCTATTTCCTTCCGACAGTTAAAATATAGCTATTACAACGTCTGAACTGTCTGAAGTATTATAGTACACGTTTGGTGGCTGCTGCATTTTTCCTGCCCATGTAGTCCCACTAGTCTGCCCATGCAGTGCCCCGTGGCCTATATATGTAGTCCGCCCTTGTAGTACCCCGTGGTCCATGGCCGGTGCTTGATGAACGCGGTGGTGGCTGTTGCAGGCGCATGTTCCCGACGCTGCGGGTGTCGCTGGGCGGAGCGACGCGTCCCGAGCAGCGCTACGCCGTGCTGCTGGACATCGTGCCCACGGACGGCAAGCGCTACCGCTACGCCTACCACCGCTCCTCGTGGCTGGTGGCCGGCAAGGCGGACCCTCCCGCACCGCCGAGACTCTACATGCACCCGGACTCTCCGTTCACCGGGGACCAACTGCGCAAGCAGGTCGTGTCCTTCGAGAAGGTCAAGCTCACCAACAACGAGATGGACAAGAATGGACAGGTCAGTACACTCAACAAAAATGTTGTCCAGCACTAGTCTATCAACCGTCCGACGTGATAATGAACGATAGGTTTTTTTTTTGTTCAAATTTAGGAACGAATTTCGAATTATTCCTGATTATTCCTGGCATGTTTGTATTTCAGAACAAAATTTTGATGACGAAGCTCCCATCTAATCTCTTTGTTGTTGAGTGCATGACACCCGTGATAATAATTATTTTATATATAATATACATATAAAAATAATATAACTTATTATATAGTAACAAATTGTATAGTTCCCGAACCCAGGAAAACATGAAATAAAAAATTGTTTAGGTAGTTTTATGTCCTATGTTGGCTTTTTATTAATTTGTATAATAAAAGTTATGGAGTCTTTTTGGAACAAAAATCAGCAGTGCATAACATACATGTTACTTCACCTCCCACTGACTGAGATTTTTTTCCGTCCAGGCATTTTATCTTCAGGAGCTGTGCACAGGCGCGGATCCAGGGAGGGGGGCAAATTTTGGATTTAACATAGGCAATATTGGCATTTCCCTAACTTCAATTTTTTTTTAACGTTGGCCTAATCATGGAGACAGCCCTCCCTGATTTTTTTTCTGGATCCGCGCCTGGCTGTGCATGCATGCAGTATAAATCTCTTGGTAATTAATTAAACTCATTAATTTTCAAGGAACAAAGGCTTCCTGTTTCTTCAAATGGATGGTGACAGCGTTTTATGATGTATAAATGAAAATGCTCACAAAAAGCAAAATTAAAAAAAAAAAAAAAAAAAAACTCACCGCGCCCACTGCGCAGACTCAAAATTCTCATTCACAGAGTTACCTTCAGCTACCTTGCATAAATTATCACCACTTTCTGTCATTGTGAAAATAAAGCTACCAGATGGAAACCAAATTCTATTAAAATACCTCGCAAAAATATTAAATTAAAAAAATAACTCAATTTCATATTACCAGCGTTACTAAAAAGTAAAAATAATGTAATCCTTATTAAAAAAAAAAAAATTAATATAAAAATAATTTTATGTAGATATCTATTATTTGATTATAATCTTTTTCGTTGAGAAGTTTTTATATATTTTTTTATATATAAAAAATAAGAAGCTATCTCCGTTGTCAGCTATAGAAATTCTTTACATTTGTTTGCAAGCTACAAGACATATCAAAAGAAATTCTACAGTGGCAGACACTTTTACGGTATGATATACTACAACCTAACAAATTAAAAACTCCAGTATGTTAAATTCAGTAGTCAAAATGGTTAAGGAAACTGGTTTTTGCGGGGTTTCCATTAACTTAGGTCATCGTATAATGTCCGTCACAGGAGCTGGAGTGACGTATCGGAGCTGGGCCAGCCACTCAGCGGACCTGAGATGATGGACTACTTCAGCACTCCAGCAGCAGGGGTCAAAAAGTATCCTCTTTGTGGGGGGTCCTTCTTACAGTCTTATGTTACTAACTATTCCTTGTCTTTTCCTGCGCATGGGAATCTCAATTCTAATTGGAACATGTGTTGGAGACAACGCGTGAAAAATGATCTGATCACGACACATTTACGACATATTACTTTACATGTGGCAAATTATAATTTGTAACCGTGGAGCCGCGTCATTATTGTCATAATTTTGTAAATCAATTTTAATTATTGGCTAATATTTTTTTCATTAATTATAACCACGGTGGGTTCGTTTCGGGACATTGGTTTCTACTGCAAAGATTATGAAGCAAAATTTCCCTGAAAAAAACATATATAATTTGCTTATATAATTTTTTTCTATACAATAGATTGTAGAATTGTAGCAGAGAGCTTATATATAAATCTGTGGTAATATATTATCATAAGTATTGCTTATTTAAAATTATATTTTGGGAAAGTTTGAAATTTTCAATTGCCTAATCCCTATAACTTAAAGAGAAAAAGATATGCAAATTGCAAATTTGCAATTTTTGGACGGAGAAAAGCGCTCATGAAGTCAAAAATAATTTGTTCACCAGTTTCACCACGCTCCCAAAAGATTGCCCACAAAAATAGCAGGGGTAAATTTCATGCTGTCCCAAGCAAGCCCCCAAGCATTAAAATATATTAATTTTTAATTATTATTATAATCAAACTTATAGCATCTACTTGTCTATAAAGGTCATTTTTTTATCTTATTTTGATATCGATATAAACCTTCTACCTAAATGGCTATATATATATATATATATATATATATATATATATATATATATATATATATATATATAAGTTGATCCCAATGACATCCCATCGGTGAAACATTTGGTTGACCCTCAGGATCTCAATTGAATATCAAGAAAAATATTGGACAGAAAACTCTAAGAAACATCTGAGATACATCAGCCCATGCAGGTACCCCCAGACAATGACGTCATCACGCTTGCCATCAAGTGCTCGGCGATTTATTTCTCCGTCACCCGAGCTGTGAGTCTCGATTACCTCCGCGCACCTTAATGAAGGTGGCTACCAAGTCGGGAGCGAACGGGCGTTAACAAGAGGCCGTGATTGATCTCAACGTGGGTTTTACTGCGTACTTTATCGGCAAATCTTCAGAATTAACCTTTGTTTAATATGGTAGTGATATAAATTATTTGAATGATGTTATGCAACGCTTCCGTGCTAGAGCGGTTGCATAATTTAGAGGGGGAGAAAAGTGTTTATTACTATTTATGCAGGTGTAGAGAGTTTACCTATAATAATATATGTGTTTAAATTGGTGATACTGCCGCATGGTAAAAAAATAGATGAATTAATAAAATTTAAACAATAGGAGGAAAAAAAAGTCAAATAGAAGAAATTATATAGGTCGTGTAGAATATTTTAAAATAAAACAAGCAGATGATAATTATTTCTCCTGAGCAGATGCTTCATAAAATTAAGGTGTATGCAGAATAACATATTTATGCATTTACGAACGTTTTTATATTTTACATAAAATTTAAATAAAATATTACATCATATTATAGCCGACTCATCACCGATCGACCCAAAACTGTTTTCCTGTACACAGTTTTTGCGACCGACCGCCCTCGGTTTCCACGTTTCCCTTACTGACGTGGTGCCTATGTGTCCCTAAATGGTGCTGAACTCGATACACCGGTAGCAGCCCCTCATCCATCTGGTGCGATGGGATAGGGGGATCTATCATCGACCGACCGGCCTTGGTTTCCACGTTCCCCTTACTGACGTGGTGCTTATGTGTTCCCAGATCGTTCTGAACTCGATGCACCGTTACCAGCCCCGCATCCACCTGGTCCGATGGCGGGAGACAGGGGGACCCATCACCGACCTGGAGAGCGAGGACTTCCGCACGTACATCTTCCCTGAGACCGTGTTCACCGCAGTCACCGCCTACCAGAACCAGCTGGTGAGATCATCTTTGCATTGAAATATCATCCAGCCTGTCTTTGATTTAATATGCTAATTATTATATGGTATATACTTATATATTGCATTTATTGCGTATTAAAGCCGGTATCACACGATACAATTTTTCCTTACAAGAAAACTTGAACTCCATTTGTTTGTATATAATATGGAGATGAATTTTTCTTGCAAGGAAAAATTGTAAAAAATTGCATCGTGTATATAACACCAGCTATAAATCGTCTTTTTTATCGGAAGAAACCAAGTATAAAAAATATTTCATTTATCCTGCATGTATGATTGTTTTAAAGACGCACGTAAAAATTATATTAAAGCCATCCTGAGCATGCCTGATGCTAAAAAGACAATGAATTTTAATGTTTTTTTAAAAATAATTTTCGATAGAAGTATTTAAATTAAAATCAACCTTAATTTTTAAATTATTAATTTTTTTCGTGTCATTGGTCCATTTAGATTATTTTTACAACAAAATAAACAATCCATAACATACATATAACAAAATTGTTCTTTATTTGCAAATATCGCATATATATTCCAGTATTCTGTTTAATTTATATGTATATAATAATTATTATAATATTTTCTGTTTCAAATCATACAAATGCTATTATATTACCCCTATAATTTATTAACAACAAAAAATATTAACATATTTTCTTATTTCTTTTGTTTCAGATAACCAAACTTAAAATAGATTCTAATCCATTTGCCAAAGGATTTCGAGACTCTTCGAGATTAACAGATTTCGATAGGTAAGTTCTAAAAATACAAAACTTTTATGTCAATAAATTTTTTAAAAATATTTAATTGTTGACTATTTCGAGAGAGAGAGAGAGAGAGAGAGAGAGAGACACGCACGTCTCGGACTTGTTCAGGTATAGTGTCGGCTACCGGCGAGCCTGCACGAAAGGTGCCCGCGGCCCGACCGCCAAATTACAAGGCACTCTCCGACAGGCGTGATAATTGAAACTCCCGGCGAGAAACATTTCCAAGATAAAGAATTTCTTATATAAAACGTTATTGCATTTTTTTATTGATTTTTTTTTTATTTCGTGATGATTTGACAGGTAAAAAAAAAAAAGATGATAGAATCATTGCTACAGACTTATATAAAAATAAATTGTACTTGATAGCGAGTATGTGAAAAAAAAAAAGTTTAATATTATTATTATTATAAGCGAGCACTTTAGTCTAAATAACCGTCTATCAAATTATGGTAATAATTTTTTACCAGATTATTGTAAGGCGGTGTTAGCAATTTGAATAAATTGTATACCACTTTTTTTTTTCTCTAAATCAAGCTTATATTTATACCGACATTGTGCGTGCAATGTGGTTGTATTACTCGATTTTGTATTATAGCAGCGTAACTAATTTTTTTTTTATTATAAATTTAGTAAATTCAAGATGCTGTCATTTAAGAATTTCAATTTGAAGCTTTTTTTTTTAAAGAGCAGCTGCATAATATGTGAAAGCGTGAATATTTTATTTCAAAAAATATTTTTATTATTATTATTATTTTATAATTATATGTTTTATAACAAATCTAATTATAGTTTATTTCTTTTTAATTTTTATTTAAAATAATTTATTAAACCTAAAGGATTGAAAAATGAAGATACATAAAAAATATCTAAAAATTAGACACATTTCGTGATATATTTCTGTAATATTAATATAAAAAATGATTAATAAATAGTTGTTGTAGTCTATAATGTTATATGAAAGGTGTGATGATGATAGCAGGGCGGGGGTAATTTGGCGCTAGTCAGGCCTGTGATCAGTTCGGTCTGATCCATCGACTCAAGGTCAGAGGTCACTTGCATTAGCAGCGATAGCCGCCCCAATATATAAGCAATCATGGAACAGCCTCGAGCAAGGGGAGAAAAATTGCAATCAAAAACTTTAATCGAGTTGGATAAATTTGTATGTCAATGTTTTATAAACTCTCTGAAGGTGATGCAATCTTCATAAACGTGTTTCTTATTAAGATAATTATCACTTTTATATAAAATATGTTTTAGTACGCCTCCAAATATTTTATCTACAATTTAAAAAAACAAATTCGTGATGTTAAGGTAGAATTACATGAACGATTTTTTTATGGCAATGTGAATATTGATGCGCATTTGTTTGGAAATCCTATGTCGGCTATATCTATTGATTTTATCGTTATATTGCGGCAAATTTTATTGAAGTATATGCAATTGATGAGCCAAATCGCGTTGAAATCTTTCTCTCTTGTAAATCCACCTTAAATATAAATAAATTTGCAACGTTCTTTTTAATAGAGCTATAAGTCATGTATTTGTTTCCTTATAAAAATTTAATGGATGATAAAAAAGAGAATATTTTTTTATAAGATTATGTGATGTTAAATAAAATCCCCTGACAAAAACAAGACAATAATATTTTTTTACAACGACAAACATAACAGCGAATGATATGAAAATTCTAACTTAATGTCAAACTGTCTTTTTATATTAAAAAAACTTTACAATTTTACGTCTCAGCCGTATTTTTTTTTTGTCATTCCCCTGAGGTTTATGTACACAATATACACACATTCGTTGGTGGTGGCACGGCTATAAGCTCCATTGTATTGCATCTTTTTTTTTTGCGTGGTTTGTATGACTTCCATTCTTGTAAACATGCACTTTGATCGACACTTGACTCTGAGGCGTTTTGTGGCCACTAAATGTGAAAACGTGCGACCTTCTTATATTGAAAAACCATTTAGTCATGGTTTTACGTTTTTCTCACACATGCCCTATATTACCGTACACCAAGCAAACAATATAAATAATACTTTGTATACAAAAATGCGCCTTCCATAGTTTTTGTTGACGCGGTCAGGGTTTTATTATAGCATGTCACAACAATGCTTTGGCTTTCAAAAAAAAAATGTATTGTTGGTAAAATTTTGACTTTTTCTATATCGAATATATTATACTATTTATTGTAGGTTCAAGGTAAACAAAAAATTTACACCTTTAAAGATTTAAAAAAATTTAGTGCTGAGGCATTTTATTAGACGGAAACTCACCAGAATGTATATAGAGAAGATAAATTCTGGACCACACAATTTTGTATGCCGTAACAAAAATTAAGCAATTAAAAGTGTGCACTTCATTGTTGAAAAAAAGACGTTCAAATATTAACAGCCACGTAAATGTCAGTATTTACAGTTTGCAGTAAAATTTTCGTTTTATTCAATTTTGAACTTGTAAAAAACACTATACCTTTCTGACAATAAACAGCATGAAAAGATGAGTAAAAGTTGCTTATACTTTCTGTTTACTTGACACTATTTTACAATATTTCAGTTTTTATCTAAACGTCGAAATAACTGCATAAAACTATATTAATTAAATTAAAAATAATAAAACAAAATTTAAATATCATGGAGGGTGAACAAAAGCTGGGAATTTGTTGTTAGAGGGGAAGGCTGTAATCCGCCACTGTGTGCTGGGATCAGCTCTGCCGGCTAATGATGTTGTCAGCCTGCTTGTTATGCAAGTAGCGTCACAAACCGCGGGACCTCGGTTCGAATCCGCGACACCTTATTTTTTTTTTATCATGCGTAAAAAATAAAACTTAATATAAAAAAAAATGGTTTGAGCATTTGATTACAAAATGGAGACTGCAATGGGTTTAATTTACAAGTGCAATAGTTTTTATTTCACAAGTTATAATATATATAAAAAAAATTTAGCCTCTCAAAATCCAGAACACGGATTCTCTTCTGCACGTTTCTCAGGCCACCACGCGCCCGCAGACTTAGTTACTTTAATTGAAAGATTTAACGTAATCCTGCCACGCCGCAAAATTCCTCGCTGCCACTTTTTTTATTGTGTGTTTTTATTTATTCCTGTCGCGCCTCTCAGCTTAATACAGCCCGCTCTAAGTCGCTGCTGCTGCTGCGACACTATAGCCTGACATTCTTGCAGGCTGTACCACTGCAGAATCCGTAATTTTATGTCACTGATGCCATCTGCCGAGCAGAATTTAGCGTCCTGGTTAACTTAAACCCGCGGCATAAGAAAAAACAACAACTGAAATTGCTTACTTTAAAATTTCAAGATGAAAAAAAAAAAAACAAAAAAACAAAAATGAAATGTTTTTTTTTTTTTTTTTTTTTACATTGATTTATTGAGAACACCAACATAAATTAAACATTTTCTAATAAATCTTTTCGGAAGAGAGGAAAAAGATTTACAGGCTTGGAATTACTTCATCGTGTTTTGGTTTGCCAAAAATGCAATACAAGCAATTTATCACGCACTTGAGATTGAATTCTTTCTAATTAATTACATCATTATTATTTTTATACCTCTCTCTATGTACTAACTCCTAATTTTATAATTGTATCATTTGCAAGCTCCATTTCGTGCCAGAGAATCATTTCTAACCTGGCTTTAAAGTTTCTCCTCCTTCTGTTACAGGGACCCTATGGAAGGACTGTTCCTTGAGCAACACTTCTTGCGCTCTCCGCTGCGTCTCTACTCTGAACTCGACGTTGACAACAACAATCAGCTGTACCACCCCGCGCTCACACAGGCCGGCATGGACAAACGGCTGCAACTCCAGCTTTGGGGCGCTGCCACGGCCGCGGCGGCGGCAGCAGCAGCTGCGGCGTCATCACAACATCCCCCTCACCTGACCACCTCGTCTTGTCCCTCGTCACCACCTTCCATCAACACCTCCCCGCGCACCACCTCTGCACCCTCAGCCACCCCCAGCACCCCTGCAGAACTGCACGCCCTCTTGGCAGCCGCGGCGGCCGCGGGTCCAAACGGCCATCGACCAGGGATGCCCCCGCTTCCACCCCACCTCTGGGGTCAATGGCCCCCACTACACAACCCACAAGGGCCCCCTCACCCCCATCTACATGCCCTGAACCTAGGGGGAGCTACCGACTTAAGACTACCTAGACCAGTATTTCCAATGCATCAACGATACAGTCCGTACTTGATACCACCGAAGCCAAACTCGACAACTCCTCCCTCGGTGCAGATTCCATCGGCGGGACCCTCGCCCACCCCTGACTCCACCCCCTCGCCGAGGGAATAATCTGACGAGTGCAACTGTCACGATATCGAGTTATCTTACTGCAGGAGGTTTTGAATTATAAAAAAAAAACTTGATTAAAATTAAACCAAAGATTGTTTTTCTTTTATATAATTATGTATTTATTTTTTAAAATTAAACTCTGTATATAAATAATCTGTGTTTATATTAAATATATAAACAAAGCTGCTTAAGTTGTTTTTAATTAAAAAAAATATTAAAATCATGAGAAATGTCATTAAAAATTCATAACATTTTAGTATTTGTTCAGCAAATTTATACATTCAAAATATTAAAGAGTGATTGTGGCTCCTCATACGGGCGTTTCTCGAACTAGCGATGTTAGCACATTAATTTTCAGTGAGACATGCCTGATGACGAGAGAAAATATTCAACACTATTAAATTTATCTATTTGTGATCGATGTAGCCACGTGTATTGGTGAAAATAATTACGATGAAATGTGTTTCATCAAAAATTTGTCTTTTTAAAAATATAAAAATCATTGTCTGTATCAATCTTGTATCTTGAATAATCAAATTATTTATGTCTAAATTATTATATGAAACGCATGCATGTATATATAATTGAAAAATATTAAAAACCTTTTAGTATAAAAAAATGTATATAGTCAATTGAAAGAAAGGTATAATAATAAATTCAATGAATTTAAAAAAAATAAATATGAATTGTGTTTTTTACTACCCTTTCATTTATATTACAAAAAATACATAATATATTATTATGGAGTCAGCATAAAATGATTTAGTTACCATTGTGCTATATGGTATTTTATTGTATCATCAAATTGCATGATGCAGTGAGGTCCAATGGTAATTAAATCCATAGAGGAATATATTTCTCTATGTTAAATCGTAGGGGGGGTATGGGGGGAATTTTCACTTAAGTTTTAATAAAGTTTTAAATCGTATTAAAAGGGCGAATGCAGCAATTACTAAATATTTAAAAAAATATATTGAAATTAAAGTAGACATGCCCCTTTTTACGATTTCTTAAAGAGATTATATTTCGCGCTAAATTTATATTTATATAGGTTTGCTGCATGTCGTACTCGTACTCGTACTCGTACTCGTTTTTTTTTTTTTTTTTTCATACAGGATTTGTGGACAAATAGGTTATCATCTTGTTGGACTGCCTATAAATAGGCAAAGTTTAAAAACATAAAATATAATTGGAAAAAATACATTTATTTTTTTATTTGCAACATTTTCTTCGCTTCAGAATATTTAATTTCTTATTATTTTTTTACCAAATAAATATTTTAATACCCTTTGTTAAAGCGTGGCTCCATCATCAGTAAGGATGCCGTCAGTCTTCATGGAAATGACGTCACATCACCAAACCCCATGACTAAATATTTCAAATAATAAAAAAAAATGTTTAATTTTCTCCACATAATTTTTTACATTTTAAAGAATGAACTTTATTTATCATAATCATGATCATTCATAATGTCAAAGGTCCTCAAACATACAAAAAACACTTAAATTTTTTCATAGAGCATTTTGAAACAACCAATCACTTTTAGAGCTAAGAGTTAGCCACAAAATTGATTAGCTGTGTAAATTGTAAGCTCAGTTGGTCACGCGAAAATCCTGTCGCATTCTATATACACCAGCGTGATAAAAAATAGTTCTCTCTCTCTCTCTTCTCTTCTCTCTCTCTCTCTCTCTCTCTCTCTCTCTCCCCTCTCACAGTCGACCACTCGCAGTTATCTCACACTCAGATCGGCGGTAAAGAAGCAAGTTTATTCGAGTCATAACAGGCTGCCTACATGAATGCACTTGCGAGGGACATAAACGTAAAAAGATATTATGCTATACGAGAAAGAACATAATAATATTTATCGGAATAAAAAGTGACGTGACAAAAAGTAATAATATTTTTTAAAAAAATAAAATATTTTGATAATATTTTTATGACTCAATATCTATATAGTAAATTTTTTTACAACTGTAAAAGAAGTTTCCTTTTTTTTTATTCGCCTCTCCTTGCAGATAAAGTATTATGTAACAAGAATAATTTAAATTCACCATTATACTCTTCCAATGTCTTTTCTCGACTTGGCCATGATAAACATAAAAAATTAATGTTATTGATTGAAGAAGAAATGGAAATAATAAAATTAAATATTTTTTAAATATTAGTAAACGTGAATTTGCACTGCACATAAAAACAAAATAGAATAAATACAGTATAAAAATCAAATTCATATTGTAGTTTATAATAAGAAAAAAACATGATTTCACATCTATAATATAATCACAAAGCTTTAATTATAGAATTAAAGCTCTCATATGGTACAATATTATCAAATGTTAATAAAATATTACATGCCAAAATTCATATATCACTTGATTCTTCGTTTAATATTTTTAAGATGAGTTTTAGAGGCTTGCAGCTAGATGGAAAGTGCATTGATGATTCAAGTCCGCCTAACGTCTATTCATAAACAAATTTCTGCAACTGTTTCCCCTCAAAAGTAGGCAACCAGGACTACAGCATGAATTCTTCCCTTAGTCGTCAATGCTGACTTTTTGGGGGAATTACATTTAGGACATGGGACTGCAATGTACACTAATCAACTTAGAAATTTCCCTTTGTGACCTTGTCACCATGTCCTGTAAGAATAACACAGGGCATGGTGATCATGATCAACAAGGCTGCAAGTGGGAAATTTTTCGAGGCGATGAGTGTATTTTATTCACCGTCACGAAGACTCGGGCGATATGTCACCTTCCCCAGGACGAGGTACCACCTGACCAGGGTTACATGTCACCTTTTTAAGGTACGATCTAAGCAGCTGGTCATCATCAGCAAGCACGGAAGTGGCGATTAGAGTCGCGCAATTTTTTACACTAATATCAAGAGGATTGTTTTTTTTTTCTTTAGCTTTTATGAGCAATGGCCACGTCAGTTTAATGTCTTGTGTTTCCTCTTTTTTTGTCTGTAATATTAACCTTTTGAATTTTATAAATACAACAGTACTTTTATATAATTTACTTGCTGAGTTTTTTGTATATTATAGTCCTAAACATGTAAGAAAAAAAGTTAATGGAATTTTGTTTTAATAGTGACAACTTAAATTAATTTTATTTCTTAATAAAATTTAAAATTGCCGTGTGTTCAGTAATACATATAATTATATACTTATAATTATGGATATAAAATATTTTATTTTATATTAATATACATGTCATGCATTTACATAATTTTTAATTTCTGCATGGGATAAATTAATAATTAATTATAAAATAAATAATTTGAGTTAAGTGAATGATATCATACGATACCTGCATTAATTAATTATAAAATATACATGTTAGTGTATAATATATGATTATATGTATTATTTGCAAATGTTTTGAAACCAATATGATTTGAATGTATCTTAAAATAATTATAAAAATCAGGAGGTGATTTAATTAAATTTCAAAATTTTTATTAATCAATTTCCAAACATACAAACACAGACATTGTAAAACTGCAATAAAGGAACAAAAACTTCTAAAATTGCAGTAAAAAGAACAAAAAATTGTCTAGTTATATATTATATCACCAGAGGATAATAAATTATATATTATAGCTGAAACATTATATCTGTTCTCTGGTCACAAGAAGTGATGTAAATTAGGAATTAATTTATGCATTATTAATCACAAATGTTTTAAAATGAGTCTAATTAATATCGAGTCCATTATAACGAGCTGCCAAGTCATTGTGCACTCAGGTTGACATTGAGGCCTTCTGCTAATTACCAAGATTGATATCGGGAAGATAAATTAATTTTTTGCTGGCGAGCGGTAATTTTTCATTAAATATTATACATTTCAAGGTAAATTTCACTGAAAATTTTAAAACATATATGTTATAATATTTATAAATAAAATTATAGTATTACAATTATGTGCAATTTTATTTACAAATAATCATCATATCCTTTATTACAACTTTTAATTGTAACGCATACTATACCAATATTTTTATTGTATTGTAATTTAATTATTTATTTATTCATTAATTATTTATTTAAAAAAATCTTTATTTTATAACATAAAATTGATAAAATATAAGAAAATGAGAGAAAAATTTCAAAAGGTATTCAAAACTCAAATATTTGATCGAATTTGTTTGTATAATAAATTTAATATATTATTTAAGGAAAAAAAATATATATAACCCCTTCATGATTTTGTTTCATAAATATGCATGCATTGCTTTAATAAAAACAATAATATTATTTATTTATAGATTACAAATTTTATAAAACAATGAATTTTTTTATTACTTCTTCAGTGTTATATAATAATTTCGAGTAAAATTCTACATAATCTATATTATCATATTATGTACACGGACGAGCACAAAAAGTGTCCTCTATATTATCATTTAAATATAAAAGTATATTTCATTAATTTCAGTGTAATATTTATAAACACTGAAACAGTCCACAGAAAAAAACTACTGCTGGAATAAAATATTTTCCAAAATATTTACTGTACAGTTGTAATTCTGACAACGATCATCATTCATAAAACTGTCATATTTTTTACACCGTAGTATAGTCCCATGAATTGTAATTTTCATTCAAACACCAAAATGATATTTCATTATCTCTATAAGTTTTTTACTGACACTTTTTGCTGCATAGAAACATTTCGCTACAGTAATTTTGGTATTTACAGATAACGTTGTTTTTCGTGTTGATGTGCAGCCTCTTGTTTCTGGGTGGGCCGAACTTCTCACACCTCCGCGGGCGAGAGGGACCACAGGTAATAACAGGCCGGCCGAAGAACGTAATGAGCTTTTAATGCGCCACTTATACCAGCCTCTGATCTAACTGATCGCCGTAAAGGTATACAACCCAGCATACATCACATAATTTTTTAACACCATAATATTACAAAATGATACCCCTTTCCTTTTCATCAACTAATTTTATATCATTAATTTGATGAAGAAAATTAACTAAATCGTTGTTTTTGTTTAAGAAAAATGAAAACAGTGGAGATAGTTATAGAATTAAAACAAAATAGCTAGTTTTATGTATAAATGTTCATTATAATATATCACCTTTTTTTAGCTCAAATTTATATCAGATATTGATACTAATTTTTAATACGTTATTTGTAGAGCAAATGTCAGAATAATATTTAATAATAATTTTTGTTTTATTCTATATATTTCAAGCTATAGCCAAGATTTTTGTGAGACTGTTCGACTGAAAATCATCATTTATTATATTTATTGTTTTCATTGACGTTTCGTCTTGCACCATTGATGACACTGAGACGGACATCTCCCAGGTCGTTTGCTGCATGCAGTCAAGTGACCTCAACAATGGTTGTTGCAACTGCTGCTTAGTGACAGGGAATATCGTAGTACACTGATGTGCAGATAAAACGGACCTGTTCACAGCGCCATTCACAAACAGTGATCACACTCGCAAGAAATTGTGAAATATTAAAATGCTAATATTTGTATAATTTTTATTGGCACAACTGGGAGTTGCATAATATAATAACTGTTCTATAAAATATCAATGAAATCATTAGCAGCCCCACAAAATCTAAATCCAATTTAAATTCAATTATACAGACACTGCAAGTGATTTGGCATGATAGTAAAATTTATATATACATAAAAAAAAAAAATCAATGCCAGCTATGTGTAAAATATAATTCCCTATATATTACTATATATATATACATATATATGTATACGTATATACAGTACATATTATACTATATTAGTATATTAGTAATAACCAACGATTAAATAAAGTTGTATTTGGGAATTGTTTTATATATTATTATACCTCAATGGATAAAAATGTTTATATAAAAATATATATAGTTTTATCAAAATTTAACGATTTTCTTAATATTAATAGATGAATTAAATAATGCACTAACTAAATCAGTATTATACTGAAATAATTACAATATAAATACACCATATTCGACATTTGTACTCATGATGCACTCATTGCATTACTCTGTACGTCATTACCATAAAATATTTATTTGTTGATTTTCAGAACAAACTGATGTTAGCGCTCTATCTGTTCGTTGCTCTTTTAATACATCTCAGAACAGCTCCTGTTTTTTTTATTTTATTTTAACACACCATTTCCATCAACAATCTAATTATCTTCTTTCATGTTGGAAATAAACTTACAACAAAAACATTCTTACGGTTAACACTTTTTTTTGTTGAAACTAAAGATAACGCTATAATACTGTTGTATATATAAATGTAATTACTAATATACATAAAACCCCATAGTGTGTATCCCAAGCCAGGTAGAGTGAGTGGGTGTGAGGTAAGTTTTAAGTGTAGTTATACTGCTTGCTAAGCCAACCTGCCTTGATACAACAGCGTCGTATGCTTGACAGATAATCTGTCTGCTAAGAGAGAAAGAGAGAGAGAGAAAGAGAGAGAGAGAGAGAGAGAGAGAGAGAGAGAGAGAGAGAGAGAGAGAGAGAGAGAGAGAGAGAGAGAGAGAGAGAGAGACGGTAGCAAGCAGGCATGGACTGCGGGTGCTAATGACACAACACTAATTTTCTCACCCTCACACACCTAACCTGGTTACTCCGTGATTACTCACACCTCCCACTACTTCGTCATTAAAGCCACGCCCACCTTAGCCACCTAACAACACTACCCATTGGATATTAACTACAATTCTCCCCCAATCAACATACAACTTTTATATACTTTTTTTATCATTAATATTTAATTTTTATTAAAGTACACAATACAGCAAATAAAATGAAATGATTAATTGAATATTATAGTAGTTAGGTACATATTTATTGATTATTTACTTCGTATGTGGTCTTCTTTAATGTCACAACAATTAAGCAAGTGCTACAATACAGGTAACCAAAATATTAATAATTAATTATTACATGGTGATAAAATCTTATGTTATTTATTTTGAAATAGTTTTGAAATGATCTTTATTTTTTACCCAATTTTTTACCGACACATAGGCAACCCTTCGGGGTGGAATGTACTGCACGTTGCATACTTTCTCTCGATCAGGTGCTACTAAAATTTTGTTTTCCGAGGGCCTTTAGAATCTGACTCTTTTTTTATCGTATCATATAATCTATACGAGAATAAATAAAGCCGGTATTACAAGCGATATAATTTTTCTAATTATTGCATAAAATATTTCCATTTCAAGTAAATTTATTTGTTTGGAGATGAAAGTTTTTTGTAAGGAAAAATTGTAAGTAAAATTGTATCGTGTAATACATAGATATTTTCATATAATAAATAAGGTATTATTTTTTTATTATCATCAAACGTGGAGGTAGAGATGATGTTATAAAACTATAAATGATTATAGATATGGCTTCTAAAATTCTATATAATGTATACTTTAATAATAAAACAAAATAAATTAGAAACCGAACCTATCCTGAATCTATTATCGTAAAATGATCTGTGTTGAGTGAAAATTTAAGTGAAGGATTTTCACATGTTTTTAATTTAATAAAGAACTCATCTCCAACAGAAACGTCGCCACAAAACTGTCTTGTCTCTCAGCGCTGCCAATTTCAATTAAACATTTATAAATAACTCAGAAATGCACCGTCTTTAGTTTCAAGCTGGGATATAATTGGATTTTAAAATACAATGATAAGAAAATTATTTTAATTTTATTTAGAAAATCGAATTATATATACATTGTATATATTATACTGTCACGGTTATGGATCTTTTCATCAAAGTTTGCTTATGTCACATAAGAAAAAAACAAACAGTTATGTTATCAAATATATATGACATAAAACGTTATTACGTTGGGTAAAAAATAACAGATTCGACATTATAATTAAAAATATCCATGTAAGTATTATGAAATTGAAATGCAGTTTTTGTCCCTTTAATAACTAGATGCTCAAAAAATGGCTTTTCAATAACAGTTTTATTTCTGCTAATTATAGTGGTAATGAGAATTCTCTAGACCTCATGCAGTAGTTTTTGCCGAGCAGTTTAATGTACATGTTATTAGTTTCCCTTTCTTGTGCGCCAGACTGTACAATTTTTATGATACCTGCACCTTCCATCACCTTCCTAATGTAATTAAGTCTAAAACAAATTGCAGGCGGTAAAAATGAAACAAAGGATAAAGTAAAAAAAAAAAAAAAATAAAAAAAAAATAACACAAAAAAAAAATAATAAAAAAATAACACCTTCAGAAGCTCAAAAAAGCTCATAACATGTTAATGTGGTATCATTTTTATGAGGAGAGCAGCAATTGAAAAATATTTGTTCATGCAACAATCATAAAAAGCTTTTCTTTTTTAATTTTTTATTGTTATTAAGAATGCATAAAAAGCGACCGCCTGTGGTGTTTTATTGCCTCGCTACATCACGACTGGAGATGCATGAGTGTCGTTATAAATCACTTTCTGTCTTTGTTTCCTTGTGTCATTTGGCGCTCTGACCAGCTGACTTGTGGGGATGAAGTGAGCTGACAGTCAAAGTTCTGTCAGATTGTGACGATGCATCTTTCTGTCAACCCATCAGAATTTAAAAATGAAGATGCTTTCTGATATAACTGCATGAGATTTATTTGGGTTCGATTTCTCAAAAACAACAAAAAATAACAATTACATGAAAAATGATCAAAATGGGTATATATATATATATATAACAGGCTTGTATACTTATAGGCTTGACACAAATAATAACTTGTAACATAGATTCATGTAAAATATATAAAATTAGAATTTATCACAATATTTTGCAATTGTGTGAATAATTACAACATTTTTATATTTGTTAATTGTTTGGCATCAATAAAAACAATACTCATAGTGGTGCAATATAACAAAACTTGATTATTATTACAATTCACAAATGTTATGTTACATTATATAATAAATAAATGCTAAGAGTGTCTTATTTTATTTGTGATAAATAGTAGTAACTAGTACCTAGAATCAAAATATCATTCAAATTCAAATTTTTATTTTGATCATGGGCTGTACAGCATGGATCACGTCAATTGTCACATAAAATATGTAATATACTTAATTCTAATTAAAATTAGCTTCTCTTTTCTAAATTTAATTAATTTAAACACATATACCAAAACAATATTTAAACAAATAACATTGTTATAAGGAAATTTAATTATGTGGACCTATTTTGAAAAGTTTTTAAAAAATTATTTAAAAAATATCAAAGTTAATGATCCGACGTGGAAAATTAAACAAATGAAGATTATTATTATATTCTAACACAATGGAAGAAACTTTTATAAACATTAAATTAAATTAATTTGCATTACAATAGCATAAAATTGAATTAATAAACGGCTTCATAGCTTTAATTTGTTCTTTAATAATATACTATTTGATATCTTCCACCCCGACACTATAACATAAAAATTGTTTGCTTTTCTGTGCATAAATTACCTCATTTGTTCTGCTAATCGTGCAACTCCGCTGAGCAAACAGACCCGTGTGTTGTGAGGATCATTGTGCCCCAGGGGGGGGGGGGGGACATCTGCAGCTAATCGCCAGCCATTCACCACGCTCCATATTGCGGTATAAGTGCAACTCGATTGGATTCAGTGGCTCAAATTATTATCGTGAACATTTTTTACTCCTTTAGAAAAAAATTATAATTTATATTATTGCGGATGTAATATTATTTGAGACGTCTCAATTTTAATTTATAATATCATCAAAAAATTTCTTTCTATTGTTCTTTCAAGAAATTTCTAATACCGGATCTCTCAGTATAATTTTGTATTTTTTTTAAGTAAATTAAAGATAATAACAGTGCTAAGGTTTGGAATATTAAGCAATTCATAATAATTTATTATTGTAATAATTTATAAAAAGATATTTGATGTTTATATATATGCAAAATGTGAAACTACCAATCAAAACAAACAGTTAATTTGAGATGTTTAAAATTTATTGTCAATATAAACACACAGACCTCACATAATGCTATCAATCATTTCAGCTTCTTTTACAAAATATTTTCATATAATAAAATATAGTAATATACCAAAAATACATTTTAATAAAACAGTGTAAAAATGTTAGCATCAAATGAAGAATTTGAAAGTGCAATCCTCACTGTTATGTATTTTATATATGGTGTTGTTATATAATGAGATATTAGAATGTAAAAATTTTAGTGGCTTAATCGAAAGAAGGGGTAAAAATATTGTGCTGTGAATTTTTTCAGATTTTTTTTTTTTTGACACCGGGAACTATTTTTAAAAAATTATTGAAAGTCTATTTTGATGACGTCATGGGCGGCACTCCTTAAGAAAAAGGATAGGGCAGTGCCGGCCGTGACGTCATAAAATAGACTTTCAATAATTTTTTAAAAATAGTTCTCGGTCTCAGAAAAATCTGAAAAAATTCACAGTACCATATGTTTACCACTTTTTTCGATTAAGCCACTAAAATTTTCACATTCTAATATCTCATTATATTAAAAATAGCAAGGTATATTTATTTTTAAAAGTAATAATATATATTTTTGATTGGAGTCTATATGAGCAGTAACAACGTTATACTGGGATATTCATCATACTGATGAGTAATCATAATCTTACGATGACATAGGTAAATGACTAGGTACTACAAATTGTTACGATTTTCTTGTTTCCGGACCTTTTCTATATAAGACCACAATAAAGTGGTACCTTCTACAAGCGAGCTACAAAGTGACACAAGAAACAAGAAGTGTGTGCTCTAATTCTTGTGGGGGCTTGTTAGCAGACATGTGGTGCACACCAGGCGGGGGTGTGAAGGATTAATTGAGTGTGCTCCCGCCCCCGGGGGCCACCCACGCCGCCATCTGGAGGACGATTTATGAACCCTCCTAGATTACACCTCGGGATGAGATATGGACTATTAATTAAATATTATGTGACTTGAGGAATTTATATCACAATATTATATCTGAAGAATTTTATAATAATATGATACTTCTTTAACATAATTACAGGTGTATTTTGAATATATTATATTCATTAAGGTTCAAATATTCAAGATTAAACACATCTACAGTAACTTAATGCTATTAGATTTTCATAATAATATATGTTCTTTTTTATAATGTTAGAAATGTTTTCAAAATATAGAATTTAATCCGAAAATTTCGATGGTAAAATTAATATGTTTATTCAAGTCGCTGGTATTATATATAATAGACCATGAAGATGAGAAGGAACTCGATCTCAATATTTGTATTTAATTTTTGGTTCCAAAACAGACAAGTCCTTGTTGTGGATACATTGATGGATATATCAATGTAACAGTGATGTATTTCCAGATTATTTTTTTGCTAAAATATGTTTTGTTAACAATTATATATGTTGAAGCAATATAGAATTTTATTCAATAAATAAATGTAATATAATTAAGTTAAATAATTATATAAAAATAGATTGGTTTCACGATGCAATGTTCTTGATTTTCAAAGTCACATGACCAAAAATGGATGTAAAAGAGATATCAATTTGTCCAGTAGGAAATGCAATTAACTAAATTTTTGAAAATGACAACAACATTTTTTTTTAAAGGAATTTAATTTTGAAGAACTCCATATTTTTGAAATTACAAGTCTCTCTACTGTTGTATGTAATTAAAAGCAATTAAGCACGGTAGCTGTTGGCGACATTTCCATTCAGTTCCCAGGCGTGGTTCTGAGCCTCGTGTTCGATACGTTACGCCGGGAGATGACGTCATCAGAGCTTTGAAGAGCCGACGTAACGCGGCGGAGATCCTCTAGTTCGTGTGCCAAACCGTTCACACCACGTCATTTCACACTTAATTTACCCAGTAATTAACTTAAATTATCAACGCTGGAAATAAGCTAAAATTGTGTAAAATCTTCATTATGTATATTGAATATTTTAGAAATTATTTTTATTGTACACTGGTAGCGTTGGAAAAGTTCTCTTTGCGACCTTGTTAATCACCATGTACCGTAAGTACGAGTACAAATACAGGGCATCATGGTGATTAACGAGGCTGCAAAGTATGAGGCCAGATTTGCATGCATGTATAATTTTCAAGTTTTATGGAGTATATCATCATGATAGTATAAAACATGTACAATGTATTTTGTATTATATTAATTTATATTTATTACCAATAACTTGTCAATATAACAATTATGTCATCTGTTTTTCATGTGACAATTTTGAAAATTACTTGTATTATAAATTCCCTGTTTCTTCATTATTGGAACACAAAATCGCTCGTTCACATCATAAATCGGTAATGAAATTAGCCACCGCCGAGATTGGTGATGGAGCAGGAGCGTGTCCGATCACCCTCTGTCAGCTGCTTCACCACGCCTTCCCGTTGCTGGCAGATCCCTGGGGGGAAGGACACATGTCCCTCGGATGTAAGGGAGATGAATTTCACAACTCCAATTACAAGTACAGTGTAACCAATGTAACAGTCCCATACCGGAAGCTAACTATAATATTTCATAATTTATTGCTCTTCGATTGTATAGTGATCACTTCAGAAAATCTCCCTTTGCATTCTTGTTAATCACCATCCCCCGTAAGAATAACACAGGGCTTGGTGATACAAGGCTGCAAGTGGAAAATTTTCCAAGGCGATGAGTGTACAAAACAACATAAACACATCAGGTGAATTAGTAAATCACAGATACTTTGGAATAGACAATAATGGTTGCATTTTTTTATTTCATAATTAGAAAATATACATAAAATTATGCTTTTCTGAATTTTTTTCAGATTTTTTGGAGTGCGGGAACTAATTTTTAAAAAATATTTAAAATATCTGAATTAGGGTGGTACATCTGATGGGACAACCGTGACGTCATCAATAGCCAATCACTGCAACCGTGATGTCATCAATAGCCAATCACAGCACGACAAATGACGTCACGGTTGTCCCATCAGGTGTACCACCCTAATTCAGAGATTTTAAATATTTTTTTAAAATTAGTTCCCGCACTCCAAAAAATCTGAAAAAATTCAGAAAAGCATAATTTTAGGTATATTTTCTAATTATGAAATAAAAAAAATGCAACCATTATTGTCTATTATATAGGTCAAAATCTGATAGCATATATATTTAGCAAAAATTCATTAAATAATGAAAACTTTGCCCAATTTTGACTTCTTTTTAATGCAGTGGCGTGCGGTGACTTATGAGTCAGGGTAAGCAGAGGACCTACTGGAGTAGGAACTAGGTGGACTAGCCCTCAGGAAGACGGCGCGTGAGCGCCCACCCCAGCGCGCCGCAGGCGCGATTTTTTTAAGCCACGCCCCTTTTTTGACAATTTATGGCAATTTGCTGTTATATCCTGCAGTGTTTTAATATAATTTTCTATGATATTATTTATATTATAACTATATTATATATAATAGTTTTTGTATTTAAATGTATGTTACATATAGTATGTACTATGTAGGGTATTACAACAGTATATTTATGTGTTTTTACTAAAAATAATTAAAAATCTCTTCATTGTATTTTCATTGGGTTGGATGGAAGAGTGGGCCTAATGGCCTAAATCCCGCCCTCAATAAAGACGATTTTATTTATTTATTTATTTATTTATTTATTTATCAATTCGTAATTTATACTTCGCAAGTAAAAAATGCAATCTTTTATCTGAAATATTTTGGTTTGTGCCTATAATATTATTTTTAATATATAGTAGCTGAAATCTTAACATATTATAATATCACGAAAAAACTACACCAAGTGAACAAAAAAATTAAGTACTTCCAATATGCATTGTGTTGTTTACACGAAGGCCCATAATGCAAGCAAAGAATAAGTCAAAATGTTTGAATGAGCGTAATGCTCCCAACCATCCCTCTCACTGACCTGCTAGCACAATGTTGCAAGTTTTTAATAGTTTTTTCTCTCCTTCCTATCTTTAACACATAAAAGCAGAAAAATCCTGCTTATTTTGCCGTGTATTTCAAGCGGCTGAAAATCAAGACCGTAAAACTCCCAACGCTGTATGCAATGCTTTTTAAGGGAAGCTAGTAAGCTAGCTTTTAAGTTTTTTCAACATATTTTACAGACGAGATTTCATATGGAAAACAAATGTTTTTACTCGGATTTTTTTGAAATTTTGCAGTTATTTTCTCACATTTTTATCATTTATAGAGAATTAATTTTTTTCTTTTAATTTGATAATTTTAAGGTAAGCTCTGCTTACCTTGCTTACTGTGAATGCACGCCACTGTAAATTTAATGTTAATAATCACGAGAATTTTACTGAGGAAATTTAAGTTTCTTGATATAAATGGTTTTATTATTATTTGTCATGTTAATATTTATGTTAAAAAATTGTACATGCAGTGTATTTATTTTATATAACTTGCGGAGAGGTTGAAAATATTAATACAAATATTTCTCTTTGAAGAAAGGCCAAAGAATTTGAACTTCCGGAAGCTGTCCTGTCCTGTGGACTGTTCTAATTACGTTATATTATTAGTATTTGTTTTGCATATTTTTTAATCAAACCACAATTGGGTAACAATTAAATAGTTATTTAATATTTGATAGCCTCTAAAGGTACTAATATTTATGATTAAAGGAAATATTATAACTCCTTCCTGATTTGATAATAAAAAATAAAAGCTGTATTATACACAATATTAATAATTAATCCATCGCAAAGTTGAATAAATAAAGGTGATTTTTGTATAATAAAAAATATATTATCATATAAAGTAAAAATAATAACTATATACAACTTATCATTTAACAATCATGTATATCATCGGGTATTTAAATATAATTTTGAGAAAAATATATATTATTAATGGTAAGTTATATAGTGAGGGGGTTCCATTTTAAATGCATTGTAAATTTCATATTTTTTAGTAAATAAATTATATTACCATAGTAAAAGACATACATAATAATTATATTCATTGAAATTTGTATTATAATTTAATTGTTTTCTATTTAATAATACATAATATATAAATTATACATTATAACATGGTTGCCACAACGAAAGCAATCTACATGCATGTTTTTACACTTTTAATGCTTTATAATAATGCTAATAATTATAATGTTGGTTATACATTATAATTATATACTATATTCATGAATTGATCTATTTACATTATAAACGTGCATTAAGTTCTTTTATTCAAAAAAGTATAACAAAAAGAACTACAAATGAATGAAACCAAATGTATGGAGAGTTGCATAACTCCAGGCGTCAAACATGTTTGTTTATGAAATAAAAATAAATTAATGCATAATTTTATTTAAAAATCAGTAAATATCCTGTTATATATATATATATATATATATATATATATATATATATATATATATATATATATATATATATATATATATATATATATATATATTATATATATATATATATATATATATATATATATATATATATATATATATATATGTATATATCATATGTGAAATAGAAAAATTAAAACATGATTTTTTTTTAAATATAATATTTTAACATTTAAAGATTTTGTATACTCCTCGCCTCTGAAAATTTTCGGGGCATGGTGATTAAACAAGGCTGCAAAAAGGAACTTTTTAGAGGAGAAGAGTGTACCTGTATGTTGTATTATGTACAGCCTCATGAGAAAAATAATTAATTAATAAAGTAAATATATATCACTTGATTGAAAGGTAAAAATGACATTGATGTTTTAAATATTTTACAGTTAATTATTTTGAACTCCAACATAGAAATAGTTGCAAGAGTCAAATGAAATTATTAAAATTATATTTCAATAATTTTCTGACTCGACGAACACGAAGCTACTTATAAATAATACTACTACCTAAGCATGTTGTATAACGTCTAGGAGATATAGACTCGCCCATGTTTTAACATCTCGATATCCCAGACATGGCCCGTCACAAGAATGTAGTTTCTCATTGACTAACAATGGCGGGAATTTCAAACCTACGACAGTAGATTTAAACCTTTGATATAAAGATTAGCGTGTACGTTCATGGGCATATAAAATTTAATATTGTCGGCGCTGTTAAATATATTACACAGATAATTATGAAGATTAAGACGGTGTGTGTAAATCAATACTAACTTGTTTGCGGTGATCTTCTCATGGGATTATCGCAACGTCATGCCGGCCAGCTAAAGAATGTACTTACGTTAGAGATGAATTAATTATTGTCATTGCTCCATTATAATCTTTTATATTAATAAATAATTTAACAAATTTATATTTAGTAATCAACATATTTATAGAGGACAATGCAATAATTTATTATGTAAATCAAATTTAATGTAATTTATAAACACTTTTTTATTACCAGATCGTCAATATACTGTATATTTGTGTCTAATTTTACATTCCTATTATATTATTGCTTCGATTATTCTTATTTATTATTATATATTACATAACGTAGGAACTAAGTGAGGTCATAAAGTCATAGTTTCTTATCCAGCTTCTTTACCGGTATCAATTTGACTTATATATTACCATGATTTTCCATCAAATATCATATATACCACAAAATACAATGCTTTCATATTATATGCCATCATTAAAAACAAAAACTTGAACATTTTTATTTATTTATTTATTATTTTTTTTTTTACTGAGGCAAAACTTAATTTTATAAAACATTAAAAAATTTGTATTTTTTAAAATCTGGGCAAAATATAGAGGATTTTTCCTTCATTATTTACAAAAATTAAAAAAATATAAATAAAAATAATAAAAAAAAAAATAAAAAAAATCTGCAATGTACGTACATGCAACTAAAACTAGTGTAAGTTTTAGCAACTATAAAGGCAATTTTTTTTAAATAAATGTTTTAATCTATTGAATAATAGAATTTGTAGATATCTTTGGATTTTATTAATATAATAATACTTAAATAAGTAATATAAACAATCAATATGGAATTATTTTTTATTATTATTATTATGAATGTCAACAAAATTTATGACAATTGAGTATGTTCCGTTTTGAAAAGAATATATTTAAATGATAATAAATTCATATTATTAAATAGTCAACTTTTGTTATTGGCCTGACAAAATGCGGTGTCTGGGGGCGGCTCCCCCCGCTGCGCCTCTGCTCGTTGCTTCGTGATGGATGGCCGGGTTGGGCGGGCTGCCGGGCCACACAGGGCGCTCCCCCCCCCTCATTTGGGTACCCGCAATGTCTAATTATCAAGTAATGTAAAATAATAATAAACAGATTTATAATTGAGTATGAAGTTTTGATGTCTTTAGTAATTTAATATTGCTTAGGTGAATGATGTAATTATTTTACTATTAGTAATTTCTAGGAATTTAATTACAACACTATAACACAAGTTTATGACCTCTGTATGATACCACGTGTAATGGCATGTTTCATTTTTTTCATTTCTTAGTAAAAAAACACAACTTGATAATGACTATATTTAAAATGCACATCAAGTAATTAAATTAATAGCTTCTGAAATAAAGTAAGTTCATGAGATACGTATTTTTGATTTATTTCCACATCTACCAAGTTCCATTCACCTGTAATAATATTGCCTCATAATAACAATAATTCAAAGTGAAGAGAAAAACATTTTGTTTTGTCACATATAATTTTCCACGCATATCATGAACTTTTAAACTAGAAAAAAAATTTTTTTTTATATATTTGACATTTCAACCTCTCCTACACACATACAAAAACATTTTCAGTCAACAATAAAAATATATAAGTCTCTTCTAGTTTATTGTTGTTGTTGTTGGTATTTGTGCATTACCATTTTCATGTTTCTAAGTTAACACCTTGGTCCTCACTGGGCCCCACACACGTTGGTCCCTCCACATTCCTCAGGAGCATCCTGCAGAGTTGGGGGCATAAAAATCTGCATGGAGGCACGCCGGGCAGACAGCGAACGGAGGTGATGGATGGGCGCCCCCGTCGCGCGTTCATCTCTCTCTCTCTCTCTCTCTCTCTCTCTCTCTCTCTCTCTCTCTCTCTCTCTCTCTCTCTCTCTCTCTCTCTCTCTCTCTCTCTCTCATCTCTCTCTCTCTCTCTCTCTCTCTCTCTCATCTCTCTCTCTCTCTCTCTCTCTCATCTCTCTCTCTCTCATCTCTCTCTCTCTCTCTCTCTCTTTCTCTAGACGAGACTACAACCTCGTGGTCACGCTCAAAGGTGACAAAAATAAATAAACGTCTTCCCCAAGTTCAGCAGGATCTGTACACTGACTTACTGTACACTGAGAAATTAATTTACTACTATAGTACACTGACTTCCAGAAAAAATCTATTTGGCACAAGAGACCTGTTCTTATTTTTTTTTTTTTTTCATATGCATAAAAAAATAACAGTGGTTTTTCAAAAATATGTGAAAATGTTACTGATTGTTGTTTCTTATGCTTATTTATAATTTAATTTTGAGTTAAAAATGTATTATTTTGTTGACGTGTCTATATGAACTTCTCATTCATTCATTTACGAATTTTTGTATTTGTATGTTTGGAAATTGACGAATAAAAAAATAAATTTTAAATACATAAATTGGTACCAGCAGGAATTAATAAAATGTTTAGAAAATTTAACTTTTGAAAAGCCTGCATATTTTTAATGACATTTTCCTTTAACTAATCTAATGTGTAATAAATATCATAAATTATCGAAGAAAATGTATAGCATATTTTTTCTCATTGTGTATATAAAATTGTTTTAATTAAATTTAGCACAGTTATGCCTTCTGATATTGTTCTTGATTAATTAATTTCTTCTAAAATTCTTACCTTAATTCATCTGAATAGAACTCTCACTTCTCCCAGCTTGTTACACCATCAATGTGATATATAAAATTATGCAGTATATATACTCTCCAGTAATTAATTCTTTAATTATCGTTGTTTATTAAATTTAGGAGAAGATTTTGTATTGTATTTTAAATTACATTATGTACTTGTGGTATTAAACTTTATTATTTATCCATGTACATAAGTACATAACGTACTGCATGTAACTTGACATGACGTGTCCAGTAACCACGGTCGAGAATTTTACATACTGTACCTAAATCACAGTGTTAGTCTTTTATTCGAGCGCACTATTTATTTAACCATTCACCGCTGGTGGCTGCGAGGATTTCATTGAGAAGAACTCGGGGAGGGGGATCAAGTGTCCTCTAACCACACCTTGCCGCCATAAACTGGCGAGAAATGCGCGCAGGAATTTTCAAACATTTGATACCTTACCTCATAAAAAAATCTTATCTTTGGAATTAATCAACAATTTTATGTTGGATTAAGATTTTTAAATAAAAAATATAACTTTTTGCATCTAACAACTATCTGTAACTTGTATTATTTTTTTTTTTTCACAATCAAAATAATTCACACTATAAAATCATATAAAATGATTGTATTACAAAATAAAAATAATTTTATAAAAAGTTATAAAAACATTAAACTAAATTGGATGACGTTAAATCTACAGGGTTTATATATAAATTCAAGTATTATCACACACAAGCATTTGCTTAAATGTCTGCAGTTCATTTTGCTAGTTTTTTACTTATATAACGTATAAAAAAATCTCTCTTACAATATCCAATCTCGCGGTTGCATCTCTTATGTTCAGATAGCCTCAAGCTGCATTATATCCCATATCTCACTCGCCATTATAAAAGGGGAAGCCATGTAGGACACTGCATTATACAAAACTAGCGAGATTTTTTTGTTACATAGAGCTAAATTTCACACTTATAAAAGTGAAGTATAACTTTTATATGATAACTCTTTTGTAAAAATAAAGTTTTCTGATGCTTCTCGTTTTATGCACTATAAGGTAATGTTATTACATCCATCAAACAAGAGAAAAAAATTCTTGTTCTCTCTCATATAGCTGTCTCTCCCTCAGTGGAAAGGAGAGGATAGAGGGTGTAAAGTTGAAACCATTAGCTTCTTATCGCGTCTTGAAATAGCTTTCCATATATATTTCTCTCTTTTTTTTTATCTTAATAATGCATCTTGCTACACTCTTTTTTTTTTTTGTGTGTGTAAAGTTAGATTAGACCTTAAGGGATAAAACATTTTTCCTCTCTAGTGCAGAAAACATACACTAAAGAGACCGTCGTTGCCATGGTGACGCTGCTTGGCAGCCAATCGTAAGTCGAGAGGGGCCAACTACGCTTCAGCAGCTTGGATACATTTTCTTACTTTGATAAAGTGAAACATGCTCGTACAGAAACTTCAAGAAAAAAATAATTTGATGATTTTAATTTTTAAGCTTCAATTATTTTGATTAAGTATTATTTAACATAACGTTTTTAATTAAGTCAGAATTTTTGGCAGCAATATTTTTGGATGCAGTGAAAGTTGGCTAGAATTGTACTTGGCAAATGAACAAAAAATAACGCTAGAGAGAAACTTATTGCTACAACTTTAGATACATTATCACTGTGTGATAATTATCAGTATAAAAGAAGTTGAAAAGATGAGATAAGATTATATATATAGTAATATTTATCAAATTGCATTTTGAATCACAAAAAAATACTATAAAACAACTTCAACCAAAATTTGTTTCATACATACACCTCTGAACAGCACGAACGTTACTGCTGCCTGCTGGTTTTCTGCCACGTTTTAGCTCCAATATTATAAGCAAATATGTAATTTTGGGAGAGGAAATAAGACTAGTTATCCTAAATATATCCAAATTCACTTCCTCTCCAGATGATTATACGGATCACAACCGCAGCAAGGAAAAAATTTTAGAAGTCCCGAAGTATACTTAAAAAGGGATATAAAATTAAAAACACATTTAATTCACAATATTCCATAATTTAATAATACTAATAATATGATACCACAGCATTTAATTAGGTTACAATTATAATTAAATATTTTTTTATTTAAATTGAAACCCTGAAAACAAAAATACAATTACAACATTGTAATAATTACGAAAGTCCATTTAATTGCATTTAACATTAAAACATCAAGGATATGAATTTCATGATATGATAAAATATAAACTTCCATGCAATTTTACAGCACGGGATAAAATCAATTACATAATTTTTTAATGTACACCATCAGCACTTTTTGTCACAATTTGAGATCAGTTCAATTCACTGTCCATTTAAAATATATTATTAAAATTGCTCCGATAAATTTTTAAGTAAAATAAATGCAATTTTTAATTCATGCACTTCTTTGTTGATTATTGTGTTCGTGGAATGCTTGTCATCGTAGGGAAAATGCTGAAGTACAGCAATGGTAAATAAAACTGAAACACGTTGCGTGCTGAAATGAGCACCATCAGTTCACTCGCAGTGCTGATCGACTCACCAAGTCTCCGACAGTGTTATCAGATGCAAGCAAGTGCTCATTTCAACACTCCAGAATGCGACGTGTTCCACTTTTATTTTCCATAACTGTACATTAAAAGAGAAAAGGCCATAAGTCCATCAATATATTATTATTAACAACATTTTCATGTGTCATTGGACTTAGCCCTCTTCAGGGTGATGTCACTAGGTGGATGACGAGGTGAGAGACGTGACGTCACAGTTGTTGACACTGTCACCATGACAACTGTCAGGGGTTGACGAACACGAGGTTGGTGACAAGGGCCCGCCACTCCCTGGGGTGGTTGAGGACAAGAGAGGGGTGGTTAAGGTAGACGGGGGCAAGGGAGGTAATGGGTAGGGGTTGAACCGATGCGACGAGGCCAGGTTCAAACTTGGGTACATCGGTCTTGGCAACCTCAGGTTATCATGATGCGGGTTTTGACCGTTGGCCTGCAGAGCAGCGGCCGCCGCAGCCATGGCAAAGTGAGAGTGAGCCGCGAGGAGGGACGAAGGGTTGAGACACGCCCAGTGCGACCATAGTTGTTGCAACTGCAAAGGTGAGGGGTGTGAAGGGTGTAGTTCACCCCTTGGTCCTCGGGGGTACATGAAGTGCTGAGGGACCATGGAATTCCCGGGAAACGGCAGCCCCCCCGACCCCCCTGCGGAACTGGAAGCGGCCACGGCAGCCGCGGTAGCTCGGAGGAAGAGCTGACTGCGAGCGGCCAACAATGCCTTCTCCTCCATGGTGAGCGTAGACGTGGTGCCATTGTTGTTGTTCAGCAAGTCGAGGTCGCTGAACGGCCGCAAGGGAGACCTCAAGTAATGCTGCTCAGCTAGCATGGACTCCATCGTCTCTCTGTAACAGAAGTGTTATTATTGATCGCGTGTTGCTGCAGTTGTGATAAAATATATACAAACATAATTTATTACTACAGTAATAGATAAAAAATTAATTTTTATTTATAATTTATTGCTCATATAAGATGAACTTAATATTTCAACCGTGATGACTTATATGGTAGCAACAGTAAAAAATATTTCAATTCTTCAACGACTTGGGTTAATAAGCTAATGTGATCTCGAGCCAGATTGAACTTTTAACGCCTCGCTAAATTAATTTCAACCCAGTTATGCCCTACAAAAACATTTGTGTTCTAATTATATTATGATTAAATAAAAATGTATTTTGAAAATAAAAAAATAATAAAATATTAAAAAAATTAAATTATATCATAAAAAATAGACAGGTTTTAATTTAATATTTTAATTTATTACATGTTGAAATAATATAATTAATGTGAATAAAAAAATTAAATAGAAAATTGTTTCAACATTTTGTTATTATTAATTATTAATGGAGAAAATATCTGCAAGAAAAATATAATATTATTTGCTGTAAAGGAAACACGTCATCTGCTAAGAACATATAAAAAAGTTAAATTAGGTTTGTCTTGATGTATTTGTCAGGGACTGTACTAAAGCTACACTAATTAAAACTCTGCCGGCGAGACAACCAATGATCGTAAAAATGGAGCAAAAAAAGTCCGCGAGTCTCAGAGACGCCGCCGGCCCTTGACCTTTGACCTTGGGTCACCAGACTTTGTCACACAAGGAAATTAGGGACGGACATAATAGTCAGTGAAATCCGATCCTTGGGCGCAGACTTCATAAGGAAAAATGTAATAAAACAAAGATGACATTGTGCAATTTCTAAGAAGATTTTTTACGATAATTAATATCAGAGATTGTTAGAGAGATTCTGAATACAGGGAAAATTACTACCTAAATTGTGGCACTGTAAGTCCTAACTTACTTTTCGTGACAATCAGCCACAAATCATAGCAATGTCGTGCCGAGGATGCGGCTGGTAATTAAGAGACCATAAATTTTTTATTTTTAGCTAGTCCATTAAAACACTAAAATATAAAGATAGAGCTATAATATGATATAAATAGCAGTGAAAATAGTTCCTAATTTACTTAATATAAAAAATTAATGGATAAGGTGTTTCTTATCGTGCAAAATTGCATTTTTTTTGTGCATCTCAATAATATTATAAAAAATTGAAAATAAGAAAAGTCGAAACCGTTCCCCTCCATAATATTATTATGTCATTTATGCATGCATGAATTTTCGATTCTATATTAAGAGATTTAGTAAATGACGTAATAAAAATATTATAAATATAGCTCAAAATTTCAATCGATAACAAAAATTGTACATATTTTGTAATAGGCCATAAAAGTTTGATTACAGATGATTCATTGATTTCAATATTATCCATAATAAGGTCCAATTAAATATTAAACAGTTGATTTCTAAATTTCCACTTTATTAAAAAAATTTAATTAATGAATTATCAGTACCTTTACAAAAAATAATATCGATTAACTTTCGAATATATTTGTTCCCTTTTCGATGGACTTACCTCTCGAACTCGGTGAGCCTGGATGAATCTCTGAATCCCTTGGCGAACGGGTTGCTGTCGATTTTCAGTTTGGTGATCTGCAAGCACACGTGAGCGATACATCAGCCTCCGGGGTAACACGTGGTCCCAAGCACTGAGTGACGCCCTGGCATAATTCTACTGTAGCAGGGGTGCTGGAAACCAACCCTTACTGCTGCAGGGGTGAAAACCAACGTGTCAGGGCATAAACTGCGTCACACGTTAGCTATATGTAGAAGGGGACTATATTGTCTTTTATATTACATGCAGTATAAAATTTATGGCAGCTTGAATAAATATATAAACATTCTAAAATATATAAGAAATAGGGAATGACATGCGCATAATTTACTAAAATTTTAAGATTGTATTTTTAAAGAAATCACAGAGAGATACTAAAGTTAATACTATACAAACAATTTGTGAAATTTTACATAAAACGATAGCATCGTTTGCCTCAGGATTTAATTCATAAATTGAACTTTTTTATGTAATTCTTAATCCTTAAAATAGCTAAATAGCTAATGCAGTTAAAATAGCTGCATGCAGGAACTTTTCTTTAATACAACTTTAATTTTGAGGCAGCGGTAAATTATTGTTTATTAATATTTTACTGTCACTATATATAATTTGTAAACATGAAGTAAAATCTATGACTCAAGATTGATGTTTGTGCAGATATTTTTCTCATGTAACTGCATGCAAATCGCAATATTGTCAATATCTCAGTTTTGCCAGCTGCCAGCCTCATCAGGTCTTC
Organism: Siphlonurus alternatus; assembly: GCA_949825025.1. NCBI lineage: Eukaryota > Metazoa > Arthropoda > Insecta > Ephemeroptera > Siphlonuridae > Siphlonurus > Siphlonurus alternatus. Next base: position 10,931,349 of record OX463782.1, on the reverse strand, counting down.
ATGCTGGGAGGTAGATCGCTGAGGTGCGAATGTAATAATGCGGAGCTGCTGTACGGAAGTGTCGCGCGGGTGGGCCAATTACGGTGACAGGGGAGTGATGTGATGCGCGGCGAACATCTCGAGGGGGATGCGATAATGAGCAGCCGACTAGCGCTCGAGTGTCGGAACAAAAAATTCCTCGTCACTTCGACACGAAAAAAAAAAAAAAAAATGTTTATCGTCAAGTGTTGTGTTGAAAATGGCGACTTAATGTCCTGGTTAAGACAACAGCTGATGACGAGATGTTTGTAATTATATACAAGTTTAAGGTGGATGTTCGTGGCAGTTGCATAGCAGCTATAAGAGTATAGAAGTATGGAAATATAATGGCAGACACATGTAAGGAAAAATACCCTCTTTATTAATATAACTGCCTTAAAGTTCAAAAACAAACAAATTATAGGAAGTGTAAATTGACCTTAAAAACGATAATTTACTCACCAACTGGTTCTGGTAGGCGGTGACTGCGGTGAACACGGATTCAGGGAAGATAAAAGTCTTGAAATGCTCGGACTCTAGGTCTACGATTGGACTCGAGCCCGAACTCTCAGGTCTTATTCTGACGATGTGGATGCGAGGTTGGTACTTGTGCATCGAGTTGAGCACCAACTGTTGGGACAGATCATGAGTTGAAGGTCACGTTAAGGTCATTTCGAAGTGTACTGACCTGTCCGTTCTTGTCCATCTCGTTGTTGGTGAGCTTGACCTTCTCGAAGGACACGACCTGCTTGCGCAGCTGGTCCCCGGTGAACGGAGAGTCCGGGTGCATGTAGAGTCTCGGTGGCGCGGGAGGGTCCGCCTTGCCGGCCACCAGCCACGAGGAGCGGTGGTAGGCGTAGCGGTAGCGCTTGCCGTCCGTGGGCACGATGTCCAGCAACACGGCGTAGCGCTGCTCGGGACGCGTCGCTCCGCCCAGCGACACCCGCAGCGTCGGGAACATGCGCCTGCAACAGCCACCACCGCGTTCATCAAGCACCGGCTATGGACCACGCGGGGTACTACAAGGGTGGAGTACATATGGACCACGAAGAAGAACCAGGGCCATCGTGGTCACCTCGCACACCATGATGGAAACTCGAGGGCGAAGAAAACATTAAAAAATATTTAGTGCCTGAATTTGTGTAGCAACAACAAAAGGATTGCTCCCACACAACACACTCTAGTGCTAACATCTGTGATGAATCCAAGGAAAAAATGATCTCAAGTCTGTATATTTTTTGTAATATTTTCATACAATATAATGAAATGAATTAAATATTTCCACTGGTTGATAATTACAATTACACGTACTTGAAATGAAGACACAATGAAGTTATTAACTAATTCTGGCATTTTTTTTTAATTATCAAAATACGTACATCATATTATTGTTAATAAATTAAGCAAAAAATTATTTTAATTTTTGTTTTAAACAATGAAAATATTTATAATTATAAAGTACTCTATAGTTTGTGAATGAAATAATGACTAAATTATACAGTACAGTATTTAAATTAACTTATTTTGTTTTTACGACTATAGAGTTTATAAAAGTTTTAGTGTAACATTTTATTCATGTTAAAAGTTAATGTAATTAGCCACCATAGTACTGCTTCATCTCGCCGAAAGCTTGCTGTATATATTTAAGTACCACAGACAAAAAGGCTACATCATACGAAAGGCAGCGAGCCAAAAAGAAGCTCTTCTTCATCAAGCCCGTTTGTTTTTTCATCTCATTCCATGCGACACATTTTTTTTTTGTACCTCACAAATCAACACGCAGAGGTGTTGGGTATTTTAGTCAAGAAGCAGCGGCCCATTAAAGCGCTCACACCGCGGCAAACCGTCTCGTGGTGGTCGCCCATATCTCACAGAGGCCTAACAACGTCGGCTGTGTGAACCGCCCAGGCAGTTTAATAGCCCCGGGTACTTCCATCATCCCCTCCTAGTCACGATAAATCTGACACATAAACGGCCCATTTCAATGGCTTCAAATCAAATGATCTGTTACTTACAATTTACTTTTTTTTAATTGATGTCAAATTTTATTTAAACAGAAACTTTTAATTGGTGTAACATCATGGTAAAATTGGTTTATCAACTTAAATTAAATGTGAATTAAAGAAATAATTAAAATACTGTCGTAATTATATACGACTTATGAAGACACTTTGTTTTGGAAGATTTAAAAAAAATAGGCATCAGAGATAAGTTCTTCTGTCACAACGGATTTCTAAAAACATAATGAAAATGCGTTTTTAATGAAGGGTTTTTAATACACTATTTTTTTATATAAGAATCAGTTAGTGAATATTCAGTTAATATAGAGGTCAAGTTCGCAGTGTGTGTCTAATTGAAAAATAAAGGAGGTCGTTATTTCGACACAATTTGTGGGACTGCCATTTGACTTGGTAAGAACTTACAATAATTATGGATGGAAAACGCCATGATTCAGGTCTTTGAGCTAATTCATTTTAATGGACAACATACATGAAAAAATTTTATTGCAGAAATGAATTATAGAGGGTACCAAATTATGCTACTCTGAATTTGTTCAGATTTTTTTGAGACCCGGAACTATTTTTAAATAATAATTGAAAGTCCTGTGATTTCAGTTGGCACCCCTGAATTCTTAATAAAAAGGATAGAGACTGGACGCCTATTGACGCCTCCAGGGGGCGTGGCCGCACTTTCAATAATTATTTAAAAATAGTTCCGGGTTTCAAAAAAATCTGAAAAAAATCAGAGTAGCATAATTTGGTACACTCTATTCATTTCTGTAATAAAATTTTTTCATAATGTATGTTGTCCATTTGTATTGTTGTTTTAAACCTCTCAAAACTGTCTAATTTTTTATTTTTACTTTTTATAAGATGGCCGAATCCAATGATATCAAGAAGAGCTAGCATTTTCGAACTGAATCAATTTTGCATCAAGATCACAGCTGACATCAAGCTATATACAATTCAGGCTGAAGAGTAACTTGGAGACGTCTCATAAATCGTCACCGCGCGCCACAAAGAACCGCCATTAAAACAGTTGCTAATTAAGAATAAGAGTCACAGCTAGCGACCACCGCAGCGAGCGAGGCGAGCCTAGCATTCCGTAAAACCACGTTATACAATGCATACTTGCTCGGTTTTAATAGCTTGACAAACCATCAGCGCAATCTTAGTCTTCTAATTAATAACGACGAATGCTTTTTTTTTTCTTAACTTTGAACATTTGTCATGAAAAAAAAAATTATGAATCCGGGGCTTAGACTACAAAAAGATTTCTTACAGTAGCACAAAATTCAATGATAAATAAAGCACATGGTTCGCCTGAAAGCTAGGCCACTCTTCGAGCACTATGGAGTCGGTCGTATTATTGACTTTTGTATAGAATGCTCGCTTGAAGAGAAAAAACATCAAATCTGTTAATTAAAGAGAAGAATAGAGTGAAAAAAAAACATTATTTTATCTGTTTTTGTTTAATTAATTACTGTTGAATTACTTTTTTTTTCCATTGTCTTCAGAAATCGATTTATTTCTTCCAATTTATATAGATACAACAACATGAAACTTAATTGTAACTGAACTGTCAAAAATTGGTGTTCAAAACAGTAATCATATTAAGACTTGATAAATATTACATTATAATATACATCTCAATATTTGATATATAAGTGACATGGTGTAATAACATTATACAGAATGATTAGCCCCTACAGCCCTTATGATGTTGCAACATTTTGGTTAGTTAGAGCATGTCAAATGATTAAATTAGCCGCTAGGGTGCCGCGTGCCGGAGAGATCTTGCTATCGTGATCGCTCCTCCCCCTAGCGACGTTCGGGGAAACAATAGCGAAGAGGGGTCAAATCTGTAATCTCGCTTGAGTGCGCCTTATTTATGGTACGTGGAATACGAGCTGAAACTTAAATGATGTGCACGATAATTTATGACTATACCAAAAAGCTCAAAAATCGATTTTGAAATCAACAATCTTAAAAGTATAGTCAACTTCATAAGTTTTACAAACAAGGAAATATTCAAGTACAGTTTAGTTGTTTGAAAATTTTACATTATAAATGCATCCACTGTATTCAATATCTCAAGTAGTCGAGAAAGTGACTGATGCACGGAAATTAAAAAGAACTGATTCTGAATTTTGAACTGTTGACTATTATGAGATTTATTTATGTATAATATGATTTTTAAATAATACACTCTATAATACCAGGCTTGATATGTTAAGCACTTCTCCGATTATATATTTTTTAACATTTGCCTAACGATGGCTCTCCTTTTTTTTCTGTTTTGCAAAAACATCGAGACGTTTGACTTAAAATTTTACCCAGTATTTTCCTGATTTTTTTAAAGTGCGCACAAATTTTTTATATATTGCAAAGGGTAAACCGCACCTCGTCATTTAATGACCATGATGCAGCACATTTCTTTATAATTAATGAGCTTCTTATGTTTTAATTATGCACGGCTTCTCATGCAATCTTGTAATTAGAGAAATAGTTCAAAAGTGTTAGGCTTGCAAAATGAATAATTATAAATTTCAATAACAGAAAAATAATTATATAATATATTTACTTTAAACTGTTTAAGTATGTGTGTTTAAGCATTATAATTAATTATTTTAATTGTCTGTAAAATATATTATTATATATAGAGCCAAAAATTTACTCATAATACTAAAATGTGTTCAGATATTGTGATTATACAATAAAAATGAATAATCAAAACATAAACTATAATATATATTCACTTAGGATATATGGCTATTTTATATGAGTATAACGTTACATATTAACATATATTATATCGTATATTATATTATTAATATTAACTCTAAAAATCATATTATGATATTTATATATTTAGCAGCCACATTTTTTTTTTTTTTTTTTTTTAATTTTTGCTAACTTAAGTAATACATTTGTTATTTGACTTATTTTTGTGTTTGCAAGTTTGAAATGTAATTGTAGTTGAGAGAGAGTTTTCATCATTGCCAAAGAAACATCTCTCGCCGGCAAGTTGCAATCCATTTGCAGCTGAGCGAGGTGTTCGCGCGAGGGGCCCATCAAATATTCACGAGCCACGGTGAGAACAAAAACGCAGCGTTTTTATTACGAGTGACTTCCCTCGAGCAGTCAAAATAAAGAACACCACTCTTAAAATTATGAAACAAATTGTATAATACAATAGCACTTGACGTTCTATTCAGCCGTTTTATATATAAGTTTTTTTTTATAAAATAAAATTGTTGCTATGTATTATAAATTATTTTGTTTTACATAAGTTATTTTTGGTGCTCGTGCATACATTTCTTTATTCTAAATAACAAAAGTTCATGATTTATTCACTTACACAGTATGTAGGCTTGTTGGGGTGTTAATATTAAATTGGAATGAGGGAGGAAAACGTTACGAAGGAGTTGAGGAGGAATGTTTTCTGTTTCGTTTTAGCAAGATAATGAGAGTACATTTGCATTAGCTGGGTTTAATTTATTAGAAAAATAACTTTAAATTTATGAAAAATTAAAAATAAATATTTAATTAATATTGTACTATAAAAAATATGAAAATCAAAGTATTTGTTTAGAACATTAGTGATTATGATATATATTTTCCCTATGCTGGAATAATTTGCGTGTATAATTAAATCTTAAGATTGAATGAAAATATTTATGAATTTAATTTTTTTTTTAATTATTAAAATACGAATTAAATTATATAAATCTGAGACTCCATGATAAATACTTTAAGACTTTGAAATATTTCCAAGATGAATAAATATTTCAGCAATTTTATTCCATGAAAGAACAAAAATAATCCAAAATCAACATCCAAAATGTTTTCAGTCAATAAAAGTATAATGGCTTCTTAGTGACAATTTGGAGCATTTTCTTGAGAAATTCCTTACTTATGTATAGCCCGCAGTAATCAGTTCTGCAGTATTTGAGTTAGAAGTGATTTCGGTGGAAACAAAATCAAAACTCTGATTTTTCTTAGTATCGCATTTTACAACAATTTCTTAATTCAGAGTCAAATCTTGAATTCTTCGTTTCTTACAATTTTATTACAAAACAAAAATAGGATAACTACTCTTATGCCAATAATATTTAAAGTTCATATTCCATCAATTTTACCGTGTTATCAGAAATATATTAGTTGGCATCAAATTTTAAACTACACAATAAAAATATATTTTGATACCAAAATATTTTCTTTAAGGTAGATCTCTCTTTAAGTTTGTATCTATGTTTTTCGGTTCTCCCCTTCTCCGCACTCCATCCTATCTTCTCTCCGTCGTCTGCTAGGAACGTGTTGGTGCGATACTCGGTCCGCGCCATTTGCGCTGGAAATGCAGGGGGCGTGAGTGAGTAAAGATGGAGAAGCTCCCGGAGGAATGAATCCCCCCTAACATCTTGGCTTGTGCCTTCTCTATCTATCTCTGGCTGCTATCACCTCCTCCTCCTCCTCCTCCCACCCCTCGCCACCCGGGTGAGATAGCTTCACGCCTTTTCCCCCGCCATGTCTGCTCAAGATCTTTTTCTTGGCTACAGCCCAAACCATCAGCATGATGATGATGTACTTTGTAATCGCTTTATAGAAACTAATTAAGAATACTATCTTTTATTATAATTATTACATAACTTCATCATATACAGTGACATAAAAAGTTTTAGTGTACTTTTCAGAAGTTTCATATAATTTTGTTATAATTTACATTATTAAATTGTTGCTATGTCTCACCCTTCTTAAAGAAAATAATAAACTTAATAATTTTTAAGTTTTATTGGAGAACCCCTGGATAAACGCAACTTGTCCGACAGTTAAGTTGTGCGGGTTGCCTAAATTCGCTTTTCTTTTACCTAAGGGCAGTGAAGGACTCTAAAAAAAGGATACATATGTCTGTAAGTCTCTAAATATATATTATGCTGCTTTCTTTATATTAGTACATTAATATCTAAAAAAAAATCATAAAAAAAAGAAACGCCTAAAATATACTGCAATGTAAATGTCAAAGAATAATACACATGCAAAGTTTGAAGAAAAGTGTCTGTATAGAATCATTGCACATGAACTTTCTTGATTTATATTTAATTTGAATGATAATCAAATCAGACATCTTTATAAATTGAAATCCATCTCAAAATTTGAAAAATTTAATCTCGTTAAGAGCAGAAGAAAAATTTTTTTCTATTATTTACATATTTTTCTGACTTTATTTTATATAATATTTTAAAAATTTATTGAAAGAACAGTTTCAACAATGACAACCACGTCCCATCGCAAAGTCCAAGTTTTTATTTTTTTATCGTGCAGTGATGCCAAAAAGGGGCGTGGTTATAAATTATTTTTTGAAAATAGTTTTCATGCTCTAAGTAACCTTTGAAAATAATCGGAGAAAAATAAAAATTTCTACTAATTTTCATCGTATTTGTAACGTTTGGCCGACAGTTTCGAACGAGCCTCCTGATTGGTAGATCACGATCCGAGAACTCCCGAACTCACACAACGTTATATCTGACGTTTGGGAGCGGCTCGTGTGCCGCCGAGGGTATACTCTGGACCGCCGCGGTGCTGCAGCTAACCAACAGAAGACTTCGCACTTGGCCGTTCAATATCGAGACGCCACATCTCGACACCCTGTGACGTCACTTCCCCTCCATATTTGTCGATACCAGTGGCATAATTTACTGTTTTGAATAAGAAAATACGTCAAATATTTATGAAAAATGAACTGCGGCAGGCAGTGCGAAGCTGCGTGCGTAAATATTTGATGTGTCTTGAAAGACACCAGACGGAGAATTTTTTTTAATATTAAATAAAGATAAGGTGACGTTTTACAAAAATTAAATTCGTTTTCAATTTGTAACAGCAATTTTTCATGACTTTTATATAATAATATTTTAATTATTCTTGTTTAATTTATATTGTTATGTATTTTATATTTACTTGAATATAATATGATGTTTAAAATTAGATAACAATGAATAAATTATAAATATAACACGGTGAGATTAAGGTGTGAACAATTTCAAGTCATGTTCTTGTTGGTGGGTCGATTGTTATAGCAACAATGATGAGTTTGCTGGATCATCGTCTCTATACAGTATGACTGTCAGATTCTCCGGCTAATCACGCTCATTGTTACTCCATTGTTGTGCATTACCGCCACCTGCGCTGCTCCCGACTAACTTGCGCGCGTGACACGGAGCTTTGCTGGACGAGATGTTCTAGGAATTCCGCCCAAGGGACCGAGGTAGCCCACCCATTTACTGCAGCTATGTCATCGCTATGGAATATTTCCTTGGTCACGAGGTGCCAGCACTGTGGCAAATGTTTATAAAAACTTCAAATGTGGAAGGTGCTGCCATCTTTCATACACAAAAATAGGTGGTGTATGTATTTATTTATATATTTATTTATTTATTTATTTATTTATTTATTTATTTATTTATTTATTTATTTATTTATTTATTTATTTATTTATTTATTTATTTATTTATTTATTTATTTATTTATTTATTTATTTTTTAATTCCAAACTGAAATATTTAAAAAAAAATAAAGTCACTAAATTAAATTTCAAATGTAAGAAGACAATCGTTTTCTTATGTTTTTTTTTTTTTTTTTTTTTTTTTTTGTGCACCACATTGTATTATATATTTTGTACATGCACGATAAGGTTTTTCCATATGAATATATTTTTTGTTATTTGCAGATGAATTTTTTATTTCGAGATAGTAAATTTTTACGTTCCCAAAAATTCAAAAGCATTTTCTAATCAAACTTCAAATTTCCGCATTTTCTTTTTTTCTTTAAAAACAAATCTTGTTTCTTGTTACATTTTCAAGCGGTTTTAATTATAAACAAAAAATTAAGATACAAAGTTCAATGACATTTTCATTTCCAGTTTGTATGCCTCATAGAAAACAAAATCAATACTTGAACGCACATGCAGTTAAATGAATAAAATCAATGATAAACTCGTGCAAGCTACAAAGGCGGCACTTGAGATGCGGTTTTTACTTCCTCCCTCCCCCCTTCGACCGCCATCATGTCACCTGAGGTTGTCTTATTGGTCAAATCGTCAGCACTTTTTATGACTCTCTGTGCTAACTGCAGTAAAATGCATGCAAGAAACTTTGAGCTTATTGGCTGTTCGTTGGAGATCATACACTCGTTTTGTTATAAATGGAAATTAAACATGTGTTTTCATCAGCATACAAAGAATTAACAATGTAAATTATACGTTTTATTGAGAAAAATTAATCGAAACATGCTATCATTTGTATAATTTAATATCATTTGATCATTTTATTAATTATTATTATTTAGATTGACGATTGCATAACATTGGCATAGAATTAATATTTAAATTGTTGTGCCCCTGTTTTAAATTACAGTGATAAATGAAGAGAAATCGTTGATATTATATAAATTAGAATGATTACAATCAAAAGCTATTAGCAGTATTAATATTATATACATGCAGAGATCTTGTCAATAATTATTTTAATTCAAGTCTATAATATTTTGTGTTAATTTGCTTAATTATAGCTTAGAATAAACATGATATTGCAATGGCATCATGTTTAATAGAAATAACATTTTATTGATTTATTTTGTTTTTTACATATATATATGTAAAGTTTTCAATATTGATAAATTGATTTTGCTGTCATGGACTTTCAAAACTTTTTTTTATAGACAAAAATCAACAACACTTAACTTTCTAGCCACGAAACATACAAATATGGCCTACTACCATAAATATGACGTATACGTTTGTTTTTTTATAATATTAAACAACCCATAATATATTAAAGTTTTTCACAAGCAGTTACTTAATTCCGTGTTTTAATATATTTTTACGTAGAACATGCATTTTTAGAAGAAATATTACTGTTGCAACCGCGTATTCCATGCATTTTATTGCTAATTTTATTGAAATTTTATCTACCTGGTCGCATAAAATTAAAAATCAGTTTTCTTCAATTTCACGGCTACTTCAATTAAAAAGGCAATTATAGCGGAGTGACGCTATGACCATTTATTACAAAATTGTGAGATCAATTCCCGATAAATTTAATTAACTTCGTCATATAATAACCTCCAACTAAAGAGAGCAAAACGTCCATATGATAGCCGATATTAATTATAATTTATATTTTTACTGCAAATTTCTGATGCAAGTTGCAATTATAACTTCAAATTCTTTTTTTTCCTTCTCGAAATGATTGTTGTTCAGAGTCTATATAATCATTCGACATGTCATTCAAAATGTGCATAAATAAGTTAATTAGCAACAGGGTCTCGTGGTATTTGCATGGGCATACATTAACTGAACCATATAATATATAGAGAATACAAAAGGTACATGTATTGTATAGATGTGTGATTCACAATTTGATCTTTACAAGCAGACCAATGGGCAATTAGCATGAAACTCTTTGTTGAATATTTGGATAGAGCATCTTGAGTTACGTATTTTTTTTAACCCTTTAACACCCTCAAAATTTATGGTAATGACACTGTGATGTCATAGTCATGCAACGTCACTCTCTATGCTTGCATATTAAATATTTGTGTGGCCATGACGTCACAGCATTTTGCTGCAGAATTGGATAAAAGAAATCTGTAAAGAGACATATATTGAGGTCCAAATATTATACAATAAAATATAAAGGTTGTCCAGCAGGAGCGGTCTCGGATCTCGACTCACCTGCCAGTCTTGGTGATGATCATCTCGGTGCCGAGGTCATTGAACTTGTCCCACAACTCCTTGGTCTCCAGGTGACACGTGACCTGGCGAAGTTCCTCGCAGTTACATCGCTCCTGAAGCTGCGGGTTCAGCTTGGCGGGCGAGGGGGACTTAGAGGAACCTGCAGGGGGGACATTTCAGGGTATCGATCAAATGTTTTAGTCCCTGGAGGGTTTCTCCAGTAAAGGTCATACAATGTACAACTGTTTTTAATTGATGCAATGAGAAAAGGTCAAAATAACCAAAAAAATTTACCAATATTATTTTTAAGTTTATATAAACTTTGTGGAACTTTTAAATAATGCAATTTTTATCGTTGTACTGCAACACCAATGAGTCATCAAAAACAGTATATTTTTTGCACTTGTATATTCTTTCTCTGCATGCAAGAAAGATTCATCTTTGTCTCCTGGGGTTACTGACCTGAGCCTCTGGTGTTCGCCGAAGTGTCCGGAGTGTCCGAGGTGGACGAACTGATCTCAGCCGGACTGTCCCGACCGTCCTCCGTGGCAGGCGAGGACCCTCGGCCGCGAGAACTGTCCAGCACGAACTTTTCTGAAACATAAAGACCGAAGTTCGTCAGGACCGTTCTCAAGGAAATCAGAAGTTCATTAGAACCGTCCTAAAATTCAAAACAGAGGTCACTGATAACTGAGAAAGACGCTGCTAAATATTTATAATAGAGATTATGAATTAGTCTTTACGTCTGGTGTTAACAGAATTAATGAACTTTCGAACTGCTTGCATGGATATTTATTTATTTTATTTATACATGATACTTTTTTATTCACATTGAATACCATACAGTTGCAGTTGGTACATTGTAAATTTTTACATAATGCACATACATATATCATTAATGGTATTTATTTATAAGATGGGAAAAAAATAGATTATAATGTACTAGATATAATAAATACTTTATAAAATTATATATTTAATTCATTGAAGAAATACAAAAGGGTGAATTTCACTCTTATAATTCCAGAAATATATTATATTATATATTATAGAGATAAAATAGCTTTTGAAATGCATGACTCATATCTAGAATGTTAAAAAAGTTATGCTTATCAGACAACTATTTTTTTTTATTTTTTATCATTTATAATATTTATAATTTATTTTATAATAAAATTAGAATTTAGAGAGATAAAACAGAACTATTAAACTATTTAAGGATTTTAAGGACAAATAAAAAAATATTCTTATCATAACAAAGAAATGTATACTGTGTAAAAATGTACTTTAGTAATAAGTTACCAGAAGATAAATTTATTAATCAATGTTGTATATTGATTATTTGTTTATTATATTACGTATTTGAATTTAATAATTTTAGTTATTTTAGGAATTACTGTTTTGATGTTGTTGATGTTTTGTGTTATATGTTTTAGTATGTTTTATTATTATTATGTTGTATGAATGACGTAATCCATGCTGTATTTATGCAGCCAATGATTAAATAAACGAATTTAATTGAATTAATAATTTGTAAAATTCATGGTAAAAATATTAATTATTTAGTTTAACGATGAATCTCAGTTACTGCTGGAGTCAAAGAATATTTCCCTGCAAACGAATCGAATGAAATAAATTTTAAAAAATCGAGAATGTTCTAAAACTTAATCGCTTATGGTTTGAGCAAATTCAGTCTTGCAGTTTTCTTACAACAGCTCCATTTCCGGTTTTCGTCCATAAGGCCAATGTTAAACTTCTACCTCAGTTTTCACAAAACTGATAAGACAGATTCGCTTCAAAATTTGTATACCACCTATTGATGGCGAGTTCGAAGTCCCCTGCAAGTTTTGTTACATTCAGGCGGTACGATTGCGAGATCTCAACCTACTGAGATTCATCCTTAATAATAATTTAAAGAGAATTTATCACTCATAAATTTTAAAAATTTACTCTTAAAAATCTCAAAATGTAATAGAGAATTGTAGACTTTTAATGAGTTCAAACTAAATAAAAAAATAAGAAATAATTAGTCATATAATGATATATATATATTTATATTTGGTGCGATTCACGAAGAAGTTAGCCAGGTTTCTAACCACGTTTAACTATACCTCTTTTACGTGTTAAACCTGCCTAGTTAAACATGGTTAAGCTAAACGTGGTTAGAAACCTGGCTAACTGCTTCGTGAATCGCGCCCATTAATGTTGTTTTTCATAAGTTTGACAACAATAATAATTAAATCAAGCGTGCAACATGCCTCGATGCAATATATTATATAATTATGAGTTTTTCAGTAAATATCATTCTAAAATGTTCTTAAATAATACACTGATGTATTACTCAATACTAAATAATATTTATAAAACAATTTAACGCTATTTAAAATTTTGTACTCATTTACTTTTATTGTTTAAAGTTAATTAACAATTAATTTTCACACTGCGACATAGACGTCAAATTAGTAATAACCTTTTGCGTGTGATTTTAGAAAAGTCATTTTATCACCAATGTAATTATTTGTGTTTTGCGATAGTATATACTACCTTCAACATCATTTTGCTTTAACATACCATGTAATTAAATGTAATACTCTATGAGCTAGTACGACCTACGCAGGAAAAAGACAAAAATTTAAATGCTAGCTTGTATTTCATTATTAATAGTGCTTTCTTCTAAACTTTCCCATCAATTAATGTGAAACAATAAAACGATCAATAATAATTCGTGACTATAATAGCAACATCGTAAAAAACTTTTACAAACTGATGGATTAAGCTATTAGGACAAAATTATTTTACAGAGTTAAAAACATTTAAAGAATGAAAAATAAGTTAAAATATACATTTTTTATTTTGTACAATTATTTTCTTTTTGCCTCACACTGTCAAAAATTATAAACTCTTGAAACGGCAGGTTGTAAATTACAGGTAAATTAATATAAATTAATACTAATATAGTTGATAATGTTTGCATTATGATAATAGTGTAAGCATGTTCTCCGCATTTCTGTTATAGTCGATAAAATGAATTCTGACACTTCAAGATTAATATTTTAAGAATAACAAATTTCAGGATTGTATCAGAAATACTGTATATATACTGAGAATATATATTTAAAGAGAGATATAATATATTAATCCAAAATTAAGAATACCACTATAGAAAATTTTCCTCTTCAATAAATACAGGTTTTGTATGTATTATTCTCTCTATATAGATGGTCTTGCAGTCAATGTATTGTCGATTTAAGACAATAAGTTAATAATTGGGGAGAGAAAATTTCTGGGACATTTCTGTATCGACAGAGATGATATTATTTATAAGCTAGTATATTAGGAATCAAAGCTGAGTCATTTAGATTAACCTCCACGTTAATTAAATCTAACTAAAGAGGATTGTGACAGTGTTTACAAAGTGTTGTTTGTGCATAATTTAAGTATATAGTTGGCTCGGTACACTTGTGGCCACTGAACAGGCCATTTATTCAACGACCACTACACAACGTTTTATCTACCGTCGCGTTTATCGCGTGAAGATAAAAGATAATGGCACGCCCTCTCGTTGAAGGTTCTTTGATTAATTACCTGAGAGTCAGGTGAGACAGATTACAGCAAGTAAGCACATGGAAAATCTTGATGAGAGTTCCGTTGAGAGAATTTACGGAAACTATTTTTAATATGCATCAACATGAACAGATTTTATTGTTTGATATTTATGTAGTTCACAGTATGAAAAATTAGTCCATATTTTTAATATCTGCAAAAGTGTAAACATTAATTATATGTAATTAAAATTACATTATGATTGATGTAGATAAAGCTATGTGGGAAAATATAAATATTCAATTTTTTTTACCGTATTGTATTTAAGTTGCAATGGTCCATTTAATTGTTGTGGTATTTCTTTAATTGTTTTGTTTGTTCATAAGGTTGAAAATAATGGTGATAGTGCGTTACTTTGACCTTTATTAGATGGTTTCTACATGTATTTTGATTTTATGCAACATTCTCATATTACATGCTGCAATGTATGCTGTATATAATATATATTATAGCAAAATTACTCGGCGAAATATGCGATTAATATACTACTCAATCCTTGGTCCGGTGGTAAAATTAAAAAAAAAAAAAAAAAGTACATCATACACCATAACATATTGTAAAATTGTGAGATTCCTCTGTAGTCTGTATAAAGGCTATGTACTGTACATTTAAGGTAGACTCATGTAATATATATTAATTATATTATGTATTCAAAGGCTAGAATGTCCATCCTGGTTATTTGGCTTGAAATTTCATCGAAACGAAACAAATGCTAAAATTAGCATTTGAATAACAATTTTGGTAGAAATTAAATGTACGACTTGACGCACATTCTTGATCCCCTTTAATCAAGATTTCAATTTCATTTCAAATGCAAGCATTATTTGTTAAAATCTGCCTAATACGAGACCATTCATAACTTATATAGCAATAATTATAAAACTCAACCAAATATTTATTATTATCATGGACCAGGACACCATAATTTCTTACATCCTAGTCCACACAGGCGGCTGAACACCCCGATGTATTTACACCTCCGTGCGGTAATTAGCGGGCGAGGTCGGAGAGGGCGCGGCGCCAACAGAGGAAGCCCCTGCCACTGCACGTGGACGAGGAGAACCACGCCAAGTGTCCAGCCAGCGTGTCCGGAGTGAGCACCAGGGAGGATAATTACCGTCTGTTCAAGTTAAGTGGGGCTGTCCACGTCGATCTCAATGACGGACCAACTCGCAACTATCACACACTAGTCAATAAATTTAATATAAAGTCAATCTGAGAGAAAATCAACAAAATTAAACATTCATTACAAATTTAGCATAAGGTTTTTTTTTTTTTTTTTTTTTTTTGTTTGATTGTGTTGAAACTGCTGTATTTTATGTGTTTTAAGTTTTCTTTTGAGTTATATTCATAATTATATATTTCTAATATTTGTATGGCTGATCGGGTTACAAATTCTTGTTCTTTAACCAAAACTTGTATTGTAATATATAAGTTTTCTGAATAAAAGCCTTTTGAATCTGAATATAATATTGTGTGATATAAATAATACTAATTTTGCATATTGTAATGCACCAAAAAGCAAAGATGCATTAATGCTTCGAAAATTTGTAACAAGACCCACGGTTCTCGCATCGATTGCCACGCGAGGCGGCGGAGCATTTCCACTTATTTATCTACACGTAACAGTCTAACGCTGACAGACGCGGAGGTGTGAGGTGTCATTCTCTGCTGCATGTGCGTGCTGCTCTGCCCCCACTGACTGACGGCTTCTTCCGGTGCGTGGGAGGGGTCGGACGTCTCTTGCCGCGCCCTAGCGTTATTGTCGGACACACCAAGCGGTCACCGGACACCTGGAACCTGGACACCGTCTCTCTGCCGCGCCCTAACACTGACGTTATTGTCGGACACACCAAGCAGTCACCGGACACCTGGAACCTGGACACCGTCTCTCTGCCGCGCCCTAACACTGACGTTATTGTCGGACACCAAGTGGTGATCGGACACCGCCTCGGACAGACGCGATACTAGATATACTGAAAATGAGATTTGAATGTTCCTTACAACCATTAATATTATATGTATATTTTGAAGTAAGCACCATTGAGCACCAAACGAGAGTCTTGCATGTATCCAGCGTTAGACAAGATTGGACTGTTCTTTCTCATTAAAAATATGAAATAGTACGGAGATATTGTCATTTCATCGACAAGGGCGTGATATTTCTTAATTTATGATGGTAAAAATCATGTAAAATGTTTTCCAATTTGTATAACTGTAAAAAATATTACATTTTCCACAACGGTAAAATTATGTATAATTTTATCAATTTTGTATATCGCATGTCTTATGTATAAGTGGCAATCTTTGTTCTATAGCCTCCTAAGTGATATACCAAGTGAGATAAGTTTAGGTGTAAAAAACATTTGATTGATAATTTGTACAGTATTGAAGATTTTTACAAAATAATTGAGTCAATAATATTTTATAATTATTTTATTGTACTACCATGCAGCATGTAAATTATGTTGACTTTTCTTGTAAGTGAGATGAATAAATATTTTGATTTGAAATTTTGAACTGTAAACTTGCAGTTATTTATAATTCTCTGAACTTCATGATAATTATCGTTTGAATATAATTATCAAATTCCTTTTTTAACAAGCTTTTTTTTTCCAATTCGAAAATTGTCCCTCTATGAAAAAAAAACAAAAAAAATGCTATATTGAATAAAAAGTTGAAATTACTGATGTTCGTGGGCTGACAAAATTAACATTCGACACAATGTTCCCGCCAATGTCACTGCATGTCAGAGGACATGCTCGCGTGAGATAACGTGCATGTGAGCCCATCAACATGTGACACGCCCCCTCACGAGTGACTTTGATCGGTTATTTTCTTCTGACATGTGACTAGCTCTATATATAAAATTCAATTTTTGTATCAATATTCCACCTTGTTAACTTTTATTGTGGAGTTTCAAATACAAATGCAGGACTGATGTAAAGCTGTTATAATGTTTGGTCTCGCATATAACATGCATATCTGGACATTTCAGGTATAGAACTGGAAAAGCAAAAGGATTGCAAGTAAATTCAGAAGGTGAGATAGCCAACAGCCACCAAATTAATAATTTAATAAGACCCACAGGTTTTTAATTATTGATAATATTTCAACATTTAATTGTATGCAATTTAATTTATATGAAAGAAAAAATGGATGTTATAATAATGTTTTATGTAAATTCAAGTGCAAAAAAGTGACATAATAGTAAAATTCATTTGAAGCTGTTCAATTTGAAGCTTATTACAAGAACTCGTAATATTCAAACAAATATTAATATAATTATAATAGAGATGCGTAAAGTTATTATTAAGTATATATTATTTATACAGGTTCAAATTGAGCATTCAATAATAAATTAAGTCATTCAAAATATGCAAATTATATACAAGGTCTTCAACATAAGTACGTGAGAAATTATTATTAAGATTAAACTTATTTCCATGTTGTATAAATTAAATTATATTCATCTGTTGATGATGAAAAGGAAGCAATATTAAGTTCTCTGACCCATCTCGTATGACCGGTAAAACAACAAAGAATAATTAATTTTTTTTTAAAGTATCGTATCACACGATGGGAGAGAGCTCCCTCAATTAAATGGCCATTTGCTCACAGGAAGTGTTTATGGAACCAAACAATTGAATCTGGTGTCGCTTCCGCTTTTATAATGTTCGACATGATACTTCTTATATTGTTCAAATATGTAAATTAATATTAAACATTAAATTTTCTCGGAATAAACAAACATATAATATCTTTGCATATTACTTTGATCCGTTTTTTATCGTGCCGCACGGTAGGAACGTTGCGTGTCCAAATTGAGCGTTCACACCCTCTGTTTCTCACAGGAACTACCCCCTGGAATTCACGACGTATTACAAGACATGGATCAGTTAGAGCCACCACAAATCCGACAAAAACTTTCAGCAAAAAAGTTAAACATTATTAATGAATAAAAAAAAAAAATGTGTTTATTATTTTATTTTTAGGCAGGATTCCATAATGCATTTAAAATTATATAATGAAAAATAACAATATTTAACATCCGCGAGCTGCAAGATTGTTGATAATTTATGATAATTACATTTGTTGCTTTCTTTAATTAAATATCAGAGGTAAAAATATATGTATCTAAATTATAACAAGCGTGGAAAGAAATCTGAAACATTTTGGTTATTTTTTTTATGTTTGGGACGCTGCTAAATATATTTCAAATACCTAGCTTTTGTATAGTTTTTGTTAATATACAGTTGGTCAGAAAAAGACTCCAAAAACCCTTCTCTGTATATTTTAATAATAAGTTTGCTAACCATTTTTTTTTTTACTTATATATATTATAGTTTCCAGAATATTTATTTATTTAATTACAATTATTACATCTTAATTCTCCTATGTTCCTTATATTTTAAGCCGTGACCAAAAGCTGAAATAATATTACATTAATTATTTAAAAA
This sequence comes from Siphlonurus alternatus, assembly GCA_949825025.1. NCBI lineage: Eukaryota > Metazoa > Arthropoda > Insecta > Ephemeroptera > Siphlonuridae > Siphlonurus > Siphlonurus alternatus. The sequence continues at coordinate 10,912,541 of OX463782.1, read as the reverse complement.
AATTGTAATATTTATTGGACTTGATTTTCAGTTATATTTGTATTATAGCATAAAAATATCAATATATTTAGCTTTTATACATATATTCACATTGAGGCAGAAGTTACAATCAATAATATATATAAAAAGACAAAAGTCAATTTTCTACTCTGATAAATATTGCTATTTAAATAAGATATAAAAATAATTTAAAATAAATATAATTTAGTGTCGCATACATCAATTTCGATGTAACAATAACATTTTCAGTGATATTTTTTATTTAATGTATGTCGTGTGTTTTAAATTCAGTATTGTTGAATTTAATATATTTAATACTAATTGGTTTTCGAATTGTTGCTAAATAATAAATTGAATCTGAATTACAGACCGTGACTTTTTACCTCCTCTAATAATGAATGGACTTGGCTTCATTTGCAACTTTTCAACTAAATCATAATATATTGATATAGTATATTTTCCAATCTCAAGTGATTAAATTCACTCAATAATCACAATTTTAGGTTTTCATAAGATCATTTGAATGATTGTTTATATTACTAATTTTTTTATGATCACTGAGATCGGATTCAAAAAAACATAGCTTTATACGACTGTGTACATTAAATGGATCAATGTATGAAGCACTTATTTATTATTATTATATGAATGGTAAAGTTTCTTAATAGACCACAAAATCTCACATCATCAACATGGGCGGGCATTTTCAGAGCAGCATTACTCCTTATCAGTTTATTTTTAATGATAACATTAATTATTTTTTATTTTACGTCTCCAATTTTTGCAGGACCAGCTGGTCTTCGCGGTTCCTTTGACTGTGGTAAAAAGGTACTTGAAAAAACCACGTGGCTTCTAAGTTACGACCGTAGTTTGAATTTAAGCATCATAAAAATAACTTCAAAGCTGTGTTCACGAGAGTAAACAAGTAGATGAAAATTGTCAATAAAATGCAAATTAACGCAAAGTTGATGACTCACCTAAGGGTCGCAGGGTACTAGTCGAGGGTGGGGGCGCCACAGGGCGGGGTACAGCCATGATGGCAGCGATGCTGAAGTCAGTGGCGCACTGTCGGAGCCCCGCGGAATCTTCCATCGTCATTCGTAACATAACCACACTGACAAAATCTTCACACGGATTTTATCGTAAAAAAAAAAAAAAATCACATCACATCACAAAAGTTCAATTAATAATCCTCAATCGTCTGCCAAGAAGTTGACAAAACACTTCTCATATGTTTTAACACGTTTGTGACAATTCTTCCATTAGTACGCGAAGAAGATCTTTGTTTCTAATGTTCAGTTTCCGCCTGTTCATGACGTCATCTTCTCTCAAATGTTCACGATGACAAGTTAATGAGAGTCTTAATGAAGCGGCTCTCTCGTCACCATACAGCGGCGACTTTGTTAACTAAACAACAAATAATTTCATATAACACACAAGATGTTGTTTGCTTCGAGTTTGATTGATATAAGAAAAATAATATCAAAAAGATACGAGGTAGAGGTTTAAATCCGACCGTGGCGGTGCCATGTGGCCGTCTAAAAATCGTGTTTTCAGCTGATGCGAGCAGAAGGCGGGACCTACAGCACAGTCAGTAGTCACTATCAAGGAGAGAGAGAGAGAAAAAAAGAAGAAGAGAACACAAGCGACAAGAAAAAGATTCTTTTTAGAAAAAGAAAAAAAAAGTAGGGGAAAAAGATAGTGTAAAAGAAACACGAAGGTTTTTGGAGGGGGATTTTTATCGAAGGACTTTTTAAGGGGAAGGTGCGATGACAGAAGTACCTACGGAAGCGTCCTCTGAGAGGGGGGAGGAGCGACACACCTGCAGCCTTTTTTTATTTTATTAATGCCGCGGCTCCATTAGATAGGGGGCGGGGTCTGTCGAGATCATTTCTTGCTCTTTAACTGCAGAATCAGACTCTTAATAAAAAAAAAGTTATACTTTTTCTACTCTTAATCAACGGTAGCTGCAATTATTTTATGATAAAAAAATTAAGCTCTGTTTTAAAAAACTATTTGTTGTAAATTTAAAAAATGTTCAACTTGGTAGTAATAAAAATTAAATTAATTTTAATGGATGGAAAAAACATTTTAAGTACACAAAAAATAGAACGAAGAGGGAATTTATTTTTGATGTTCACATTGCATTTAGGTTTCTGAACGATTAAATTCGTAGGCTTGTTTCAAGTTTTTGTTTTATTTCCTCGTAAAATATACCACAAGTTTTTTATTGATTTTTATTTTCGCTTCATCTTTTTATAAAAAAATTACACGTAATTTTCAATTAAAATATTAACAGAAGTAATACTTTATTTATTAATATATTTATTTTTTTATTTTTTATTCACCCAAGTACATAATATATACCACATAAAATTACATAAAATTGATATAAAAAAATATATATCTCTTATTAAGAAGATGTTAATCTTTGTTAAAAAATAAAGTTTTCTTTATTTGAAAAATTTTACACGAATATTAAGTTGGTAAAAGTTATCTCATGAAAATCATTGACTAATTAACTGTTCTAATTAAGGCTCATCTCCAACTCGGGTCACAGCATCTGCTGAGTCGCTGATGACGGCAGCATTGTAAGACCACCACATTTCCCCTTCCTGAGGCGCGAGCGCGCCGCCGCCAACCGTGGGGCGTGGTCTACAGAAGCCACGCCCCCCTAGGATAATCGTACAGGAGAGAATAGGAAATTAGTAGGAGGAAGAAATGTACGATAATGTGGTAATACCTGGAGGCGACGACGGAGAAATGAAACCGGAAACGGAAATATGTCTATAGAGAGAGCGGTGAGAAGATGATATTGATTTTGGTCCATGCTGGCGAAGAGAACGGTTCAATAATATCGTCAACGCCTTCAACACATAACAGAGTGTTACAAGCGCATTGAAATGAAACTTTCAAGAAGGAAATGTTATAGCTAAGGTGAAAATATATTAAAGAAACCTATAAGGGATATTTTTTATTTGTTTGCAAAGCGTGCAAAAGCAAATTGAACGTGATGAGATCTATAAAAAAAAAAGGCATGCTCTCGTCATTTAGATGTTTAAATAATGAAAATAAAAAAATATATCTCAGATTCAGAATAGGTTTTATTCCAATTCACATAATACATAAATACAAAAAATTTAGGATTCAAAACAATTAAGTCTTAACATATATCATCTCTACCTGCGGGGTTTTACAATTTTTTGGTATTTTTTTATTATTTGTTTAAAAATAGTAATAAATGTCTCAAACTCATACTTTTGCCCGAGTTAAAAGTTAATGTATGCAGCCCGCTTCGCACGGGGGCTCGAGAAGTTGCCTAACACGCTGAAACATAAGGGTAAAAAATGTACGAACAAAAAAGTAGCAAATTAAATAACATTGAAAAAACTGAAATATTAATGTATGAACAATTAACGAATATACTTCTATTCAAATATGTGCCATACTATGTGTATAAACTGAGTTACTGAGTGAATCAACAAATTTATCTTTAAATGATTATTTTGAACACCGAGGAACATTTGATACATTTTAATCTGAGTGACAGTAATAAAAAATAATAATATTTAATTAAAGAAATTGTAAAACACCGCAGTTAGAGAGAATAAGACAATTGTTTTGAATCCTAACTTTGTATATTTGTATTACGTGAATTTGAATAAAACCTATAAGTCTGAATGAACCAGTCGTCGTAACGAAGAATTTTCTTCGAGAGGACTTTGATATGTTGACAATAAATTGACGCCATTGCCATCTATTGAAACGGGAAGATAAATAAATGACAGGATTATCATCAAGTGTGTCTATATCAAATACTTTGACTATAGCATATTAAAACAATGACGTCACGACTCCGCTAATTCTCTGATGTTACGTCAATCCACGCATACCAGAGTGTTCATCACGCATGGCCCCAGCACACGCGTGCTCTAATCCTCGAGATATCCTCAGCTTGCTGGGTACACGGAGAAAACCGAATGTTGCGTTCTTGTCGAGCAAAGAATTGTGTGCGATCGTAGAGGTCAATATACCAAATCAACATTGCTTGCAACTTGGTAGTTTGTTTTTATTATTGAAACATTACTTTTCAGTACTTTTTGTATATTAAGGAAAGGAATATTTATTTAAAAACGATGTATATGCATTTTATAAATATGATTTTATATCATTTTAATTCAGTTATTCATGAAAATTTATTCTTATTGAGTCATTAGCTCATTACCCTTACACCCTTATATGATGAAATGAGACTGCACATGGTTATATATTATAGTATATATTACATTATGTCATATACGAAGTTAGGAAATATAAAAGGAGACTACTTTAGCCTTGTGTTATAGATACTATATGGGAAACCATACAGAAAAAAAAAACATCATCAAGGTAGTCGGCATGCTGCACCAGATGAAATTTTACAGAGCATGGTGGCGCAGTGGTAGCGCGTCTGACTCACAGTCAGAAGGTCGTGCGTTCGAATCCTACTAGGAGAGCTATATAGGTAAAAAGATCGAGAGGTCTGAACTTTCGCTTTTCTAGTTAAGAGACGATCGAGAGGTGTTAAGACTCTAGCACCGACCATCTTGACATGTGATTTCCATGGTTCCCCTTCTTCTAATACATGGCTATAAAATCAAGTGGACCACGGCCGCAGTGCAAAACTCTTGTCGATAAGACTGTCTTGACGGGACAAGAATACGAAGATAAACAAAAAAGTACCTCCCAATTCAGTTTTCAACTTCTTATGCATGCAAATCACACTCAAGAACGCTCACAAACTGATGGCAGGCAGTCAGCGGCGAGGCTCTGAAGACGATCCAGATTACAAGTCCGACACACTGCAGCGATGTTATTAATACTTCACTGTATAATTGTCATTCGAGTCTCCCAGTGTAAACGTAAGCCCCGCGCGACAGCAGCACAATCTGACGAGATGGCTGCTTATTCCACCCCATTTGGCTGACAGGCTTGATCCGGCAGGGGTCTTATTGCACTTGGATTGGGTGGCTGTAATTGCACAGTTCACTTGAGTTTGTTGCCGAGTTGTTATGTTTAATCATTTGATTTGCACACTCAAATTTAGTATTACAATTATATTCTCAGAATTAAAATTCACTGAAAAAAATGATGAAACCTTTAAATACTCATAAATGCCTGTATTGTTTTTTACAGTATTTTGATCAAATTTGAAGTCTGTCTATTCTGAAGCAACCAAATGTTACCCATAATTAAAATTATAATATATTGATTTGAAAGTCAATATTAATTATTTTTAAATGCTAAAATTCAATTTTATAACCATAGCACGAATATAAACTACAATAACCTTTACATATACTCCGTAAATGTTATATAAACTACAAAAGGGGAAGGCAGATATATAGTAAAGTTTTGGGTATATCGCGATGGTGTTAGGATTTACAAATGAATTAGTGCAGCTAAAGTTTATCTCTCCCCAGAATGAGTTGTCTGTATTTATAGCGAGGGTTAGCTGGTGCATGCGGCGATGGGCTCAGTTAATTTCACGGTAATTTTCCAGTTAGCTCGAGGCTCGATGATGCCCCCTCCTTGGGGGTGAGAAGAAACAACCCCCGCGTCATCTACACAAGGGTCCTCTCGTGAACTATAATCGACATTCACACATCGCCAGGCAAAACCATCATCTATCACAAATTATTCTTTGATTTACGTTTAATTTAGAACTAATTAAGTGACAAATTTTTTAATCATTTTAAAATTAATAAATATAAAATTTAATTTAATTTTTTTAAATTCAATTGGGGTTACTTTAAAGCTATATACAATTTTATGTTCAAATTGTTCCAATATTATATATACCATTTTTATTCTCTTTCTGCCATAGTGGCAATAATACTTATTTTTGCACAGTAAATAATTTTACAATTTTTTTACTATACTAAAATACAAAAGGTACGTTATTTATTTAGTTTATAAATATATTACATTTTTACATCGAACGCTGGAATAGAAAGTTATCAAGGTCCATGCTGCATTGCGCTTATCTAGACAATAAATTCATATATTGGTAGCTTGTTGTAAAAAATCAATAATTTGTGTATTATATATCAATTCTTCTCAAAACCTCAAAATTTATCACTAAAAGTATACATTCATCACTCATAAAAAATAATATTTTATTATAAAAGTCCCAATAAAATATATAAAAATATAGAGAGATAGTAAAAAATATTTTTTTATATACATCAGCTAACAAAAGTTGACAGCTCGGCTGCATTTCAAATCTAATATTTTTTTCTATATGTTAGAGGGTATAAATGTAATAAAAATACATACACTATAATAATGTATATTTTTTTGTATATTATTCTATAATAATAATTTATAAAAAAAAAAGTCTGTACCAATTTGTTCAGAATTACATACGATCAACGTAATCTTTCTTATGTGTTTCAAATCTCAGAGGAGATGGGGTGGGTGGTTGTTTCAAACAAGGGTAGAAGAGGGGGTGAGTATATTATGGTTTAGAGGGGGGTGGGGTGAGAGACTTCACTTTGGGTCACTAATAGTCGCACGACAATCCAATTTGCCTAACTCTCTTCCTGAAAAAAAAAAAAAATAAGAGAGAAAAAAAAATTGTAGTACGAGCGAAAACCACCCCGGCGATTGTGTTACTTGGTTTCCCCTAGAGGACTAACCAACCCCATCTCTCTACCGGATCATCCCCCTCCTTTCTGCTTATATTTCTATCATATTTATGATTTTCCCTCTCAGTATATCATGACCAATATAACGATAAATATTATTCTTGACTACTCTACCATAATATAATTATACTCCAACCCCTAGATGTTCTTAACTCTATTAACCTTATGAAGGGTATGTTTGTGATCCTCCCCTATATATATAGTTTTGACTATGCATAGAATAATAAAATGAATTGACTTAAGTGCTTATATATATGATTATTCTTACGTTAAATTGTGGCTAACACTTTTGATAAGAAAATACTTGTTTAATGTTTTATTATATGACATTTTTTTGTAACTGAATTATTTTACATTATAAAATAAGCTTGGGGGGGGGAGTGTAGTTATTTTTTAAAATTGATATTAAATAAAGTAGAAACTAAATATGGATTAAGAATTTCTCCTTGAGGTGGCTTTAAAAATAAAATAATAATAATAATTTGCTTATTTAATTTTATATATTATGCAAGTGTATGATATTATTTGCAACATTTCAAAGCACGATATTTTTACAGAAGAAGAAAGTTCTTAAAAATCACATCCGTTTTTATAATGACTAGTTGAAACCCATTTCTTCATTCTGGAAATTTTGTTAATACGCTTTATATTATAATTTATATAATTATATACACGTAATTATCTATTTATTATTCCTAGAAAACTGATTTATGGAGCATAGAGCACGTGTTTTTTCTACAATTATATTAAATTCAAAAATAAAAATTGCAATATTCTAATTTCTAAAAATATTGTAAATATTGCATTTTATATATTTTATATTATACGCGTTTTTATTGTTAATAATTAATCTGCAGTAAGAATAATTCATGTAACGTGATCCAGGAGCCAAAGATTGGAATGAAACCAGATCCCACATAATATTTGTTGCTATCTCTGACAGAGTGTTTTTCTCGCCCCCTGGAGGTGCGAGGGTGCGGCGCCCCTGTCTGGCGCCATGCCACTCGAGGCGGCGGCGCTTCACAGCAATCTCAAGTGGCGTTTGCTTCACCTCCAAATACAAGTGGAACGACTTTTAACACTTTTGTACAAGTGTCAGCAAGCTGTGTTCCGTCACTGTACCGAGACAAGATTCCTACAAATTAGTCGTTCCAAAACTAGCATCATTTCTAATTTCTAGAGTCATGTTTTCGTTATATTACATTTTTTTGTGCATTTTGAACATTTATATTGTCCAATAACAGTACATAATTTGAACTGAAAATATTTTAGGTCTGAAAAAGAAATGTTTCAATTGAGATATAATTAATTTCTAATTTAATAAAAATTGAAACACGTAATAAAACTATTTTTTATAATTTAATTTAACCATCAGTCGAATATAACTTCATCTTTTTCAACTTTCTAAGTCATGATCTAATTTATCGAGATGGCAAGTGTAATTCATATCAGACTTTCAGTTCAATTTGGCAGTCGACTCTCAGGTGAGATTTACACGAGCAGGCAGCTGCCGGCCGCTAAGTGGCCGCGACTTGTGAGATGACGCAACATCAATCTCTGTCACCTTCCCGGGTGAGTATCACTCTCTTGATCGCTCAAACGACATGAGCAATTACATGTATTATAACATATTTTTTGTTCTCCTATCATGTCAAGTAAAAAATTATTTTGATATAATTTTAGACAAAATATAAAAGAACTAATTATTTAATATCTGAGGATTCCAACGTTGAATTTAGCACCAAACTGTATCTCTCTATTAAACTGAGCCATACATCAACACAGTCAAGTAATAAAGTCTTGTATTTATTTTAGCCGCTAACTTTGTTTACACGTTAATACATTTTAAGCTCCACTCCGGCAGCAGATAAGACGTTCTTTGCGAGTTAGCGCGTGTGATGTGCCAGTCCTCCGTCTGTTTCGGCCTTTCAAAGAGGGGGCTGCGGTCATCAGACTGTGGCTACATGATAACTGTGGTCACCAGACAAACTAGAGCCGCGGATACATGGAAACATACATTAATGTGAGAAACATTTTCATTACAATATAGAAACTTATTTTTAAGTTGCTGCTTTTTTTTTCAAATTTATTTAAATAAAGGTTCCTTGATCATTTCTATTTACTGATGTTAATTTATTTATGATTTCTTATAGTGCTGAAGAAAAGCCGAAATTAAATTCTTAGTACTAATTACTTCAATTCCCAAAAGGGTAAGATCCTCCAATAAACTTGCAACTCTCCTTGGCTTTGAAAATTGCTGTAATCCATTTATAATAAAGTTATCAGAGGTGTTCGTCTTGATTGAGATTTTCCACGGTTCCCTCAGTCACAACTTGGTAAGTAACATGTCATATTCATCAGAGTGAACCCAGGACCATCTCTGTGACTATTATATACCCCTCGGCACAGCACTAACTTTATAAAGTACAAATAAATAAGTAAACAAATAAATATACACAAATAAATAAACATAAATAAACAAATAAAGTACCAAAAATTGACTATTTTTTTCAGTAAGAAAATTTGTACTTGGATTAAGTGTTTTATAGGTCAAAAGTGCTGGATATAAGACGAAATTGAACAAATTTGTACTGACATAAAGTACTGAAACCAATTCAAATTCAGCATCTAAAAGTTTAATGTATATTATACTTCTGCCTCATTTTATGTCACTGTATATGCAGTTCCAAGAGACAAAGAGATAAAGATTTGCAATTTTGGGGGAGGCGAGAGGAACATCTCGTCATCCTGAAAATTTCCAAGTTCACCAGACTCCCATCAGTATAAACAGTTCTTGCACCAGACTGCTTCTAGACTTCAATGCCTACAATTTTACAAACAGAGCAGGTGTATAACGTTTGTACAGAGATCTTATAGTGTGCAATGTAAGCTCTTTGGTTCGTTCTGCCTTGATGAAGCCGAGTGGACCACGCTCCATGTATACGCGGTTGCGGTTTGCTGGAACACGCGAGGAGTGTGCCAGGTCATCTGGTTGTGGTGGCTTTGACCCGGCGGCGGCACATGGCCCGCAGTCTTTGCAGATGCCGCCACCGCACGAGGGAGCGTGTCTGGCCATCAAGTGTTGTGTGCATGTGCTCCAATATTTAAATAACATGACAGATGGATGGAAAATTAGGACATATAAAAAGGGATTCAATAAATATTATGTAATTGGAACCAGTCGGAACTTTTTTATGGGACAACTAATAAACGATACAAGAATAATTTACCCCATTACATGATATAAATTTGTGTAAGCATTTATAATTAAAACATTCTTATAAAGTTGAAAATTTTCGTCTTTAACTCATCCTTTACACGTCTAAACCTGATATTTTTACCTCTAAAACACATCTTATTTCTTCCTCGCTTAATGTAAGGATAAAATGAAGACAATATTTCTAATATTTTATGCTCAAGAAGAGAAAAGAAGACGTAATCTCGTCTTTCCCCCCCCCCCTTTTTCCTCTAAAATGGCATGCAAATTAGGAGAACAAACAACGAGAGGAGAGCTTAATAGCGAATAAAAGATGAAGTTTTATTTCAACTCTGGTTGTTTACCAAACAGACCAGACTTTTCTGTACATTCCGTATGGATAAGCTTTTTAATTAATTTGCATGCAGGTAATTTTTAGGTATTTCAAGGTAATTCAAGAGAGAATATTATATAGATTTAATAACAAATTTCTCGTCCATGCACTCAATTTTAAGTGCCAGAAAATCTCGCCTTGAGGCAACTTGGTTAACATCCAAAAGAAAATTTTTGCATCAGAATAAGCTTCATTATAAAAAAATCTGTAAAATGATTTCTGGTGATAGTTGCACCATTCTCGTAATACAAGTAGCTCGAGTGATGACGCAGCTCTGTAATGGTGCATTATTTGATCGAGGAGAGAGGGGAATGTAAGCCGGGTTTATTGATAGAAGGCCGCTCCTCCTCATCTAGCGAAGTAAATCAGGGGCTGACTGCAGCGAGGGGCGATGTCACGTCGCTCTAAGACGCTCCTAATTGAATCTCAAGACGGTCCGCGATTGGTCCGCCAGCCATCTGCTGCAACATTGATAAGCCGGGCGACAATTTAATCTCCCGTAATCAACGGAAAAACAACTTTGTTGTAAACAAAAAATAATTTACAAATTGCTTTCTTTATAATTTATTGATTTTTTTTTTAAACAAAATATATTCACTGCAATGTGGGATATATGATTTATTTATAAATTCAACATTGGAAATATAAATTAACCGCAATGCAAATATACATAAAAAAATAATGTATTCATATTCAATTCAATTCATTTATTCAATCAACTGGCTGTACAGGTACAACATGGATTACGTCATTCCTAATAATAACATAAAAATTACATAACATAAAAACACATCAAAGTAACAATAATTCATAAAACTATCAAGATATGAAATACAATAGATATTCACCACCAAGTTAAAACATTACACTTTTTCTTTTGTAAAAAAAATTTGATTTATTTATAAATTTAACATTGGAAATATAAATTAACCGCAATGCAAATTTTAAAAAAATTGTTACAGAATTAAATTTATTTTACGATTTTTTAACTATTTATTTAAAGAGAGAAACGTTCAAATTTGAAAAACGTTCAAATTTTGTTGCACCACGACGCCTGGCACGATACATGACCGGCACTTACCAAGAGACATAAACATTCCGGAGGACATCACATTTCGAGCTTGGTTCTCATTGTTGCGAGCATTGTTGGGCTGCTGGGTGGCCGGCGATGGCGGAGGACACAGCGGGTCCTCGACATCGTCCTAGAACATGAAGCTGCTAGGAGGTCCAACCTGACTGAGAGCTCGCCGGTGGCGGCAGCACCGTCGTTACATAATAAGATTGGAGACATGAAGTTAGTTGTACCTATAGCTTTGGTCGTAAAACTATGCAAGTTTGATTGTTAAGATAAACAATTATAATGTCTTATGTATATTAATTATGTTGAAAATAATTAATATTGACATCTGCCAGAAATTTATTGTTTAAATATTATTTTTTTATTTAGTTATATAATTTTATAAAAAAACATGTTTTATTTATTTTGAAAGCTTAATTTTCAAGTTAACGAATAAAAAATGGCTATAGTCTATTAACATTCTACTAAACAATAATTAAAGTATTTTACAATAGTATAATACAGAACGGCATGCATAAAAACTCAATGTATTTAAAATTGTGCTTAATTTATCAAAATTTTACCTGCTTCATTTAATTCTTATTAATTAATAACAGGCTCATATGGTAAAAATTTCAGTGCATGTTAAATCTTCCAGTCTCTATTATATATCAAAGAACTCCATCTTTACCAGTTTATCTTTCTGTATAAGCTTTGTAATGGACTTACTCCTAACTTATGGACTCTAATATTTTATTGTACGCAAGTTAAAATCCCTGCTGGCTGCTCCTTGAAGAGTGATAAGTGGTCACAGGAGGTAGTTCTTCTATTTTTCAATAGCTATATTATGGCTACCTTCCACGCCGTAAACAAGAAAAAGTGTTACTGCTACGTATATACGGCACAAACAAATCTATTTCCCGGACCGTCATAATTCTTTGGAGCAGCAATAACCGCTGCTATATAATTCCATGGTAGCCGTTATGTTATATAACTACCCCATAGTGTTGTAAATAAAATATTTAGAGGGGTGCGACTCAATATTAATGTCAACCTATATCGTTTTAACAGACAGTATTTACACACAAAGAGGATATGTGTCATGGTGTGTATAAAAAAAAAAGTTTTAAAAATTTAAAAAGTTTCACAATATTAACCTAACAATTTCACAGGAAAGAAAAATCATGTTATCACGCGAAGACAAGTGATATGATTACAGGCTGTGGGAAAATATCAATCAAAATATTATGTATGTAGGGAAAAATAAACATTGAACACGTTTTTTTTTTTTAAACCCCTACTGTAAATTTTATATGCCTGTGTATTATTTTGTATGAGAAAAAAGTTGCGAAACACGCAGCCATGAATTATTTCATAGCTAAATTTCTTATGAACTGTCATTAAAGTATGCGTATTTCATTATTACTGAAGTTTTTTAAACGTTTTAAGTCCTTTTGTTATTAAAATATACCTAATTAATTCATGAATGTTTAATAATTTTTCTTACTTTTTGTATACATTTATGAAAAATCATATAATGAGTTCACATACAATATTTTTAATTTATAAATCATTATATGAAGTGAATAGAGCCTACAAAATTTTGTTTTTTTAATTTCTATGACCATTCCTAGATTTCCTAGCATTAACATGCAGTAATAATGTCAATAAGAAAAGTTATCATAATCATATTATGTAAATTGTGCGTTATATTGCTAAAATTGTAGACTGTTTTATACAGTACATTAAAATGGACATAAAATTATTACTGAAAGAACATTAAAATTCTTGGTAAATTAAACCTGACGGCAGTTGACACCAGCTATTAATGGCATTGTATGCACTTCAATGTTTCGTATCTGCAACTTATCCTAAAACTAAATAAATTGAGTCCTCCAGGTCCTGTCACCTACAAGGACACTCCGTTTCTCGCTCCATATATGTTTCATATCTGCAGTGAATCCTGAACTAAATAGAGTCCTCTCTGTCACCTATATGAGGAGACTCCTTGAACCCCGCGCTCATAATTTATAATGTCACGCCCCGATCGATTGTTGACTGTGTGTGGGCCAGCAGATTTATGTCTGAGGGCACGCGTGTGACATCGGCAGCTTCCTCCACGCTTCACTTACCTCGCTGACCACAACTCAATAACACCATTCACATAACCAAGCCCTCCATTCAAAACGTGTCTATTGAAAACAACAAGCTCTTCAGTGTCATAATAGATGGACATTAATTTTATAATAAATATAAAGAGAGACACTTCGGTCAGTTATTATGTTTGCCCATATGGATATATATTTTAATGGTATATATGGTAAAAGATGGGACTATTTTTCATTTTTAAAAGCTCATTGTAAAACTTGATGTATAAAAGTGGTAGGCAGTTAAATATATATATATATATATATATATATATATATACATATGAAAATCTGCAGTTGTGTTGTGTTAAACTTGTACAATACATCAAGTTTTTCAGAATTAAATTTTACCAAAAGAATTATATATTTAAAAGTTATACGCAAAACGAGTTTGAACGAGTTCTTTTGTTTGCTAATATTTTGTTGCTTGTTATTTATGTTTTAGAAGGTGCTGGATAGCTTCTCAGTAAACTAGTTGAATGGAAACCATGTTTGTTATTGCAGATTATGACCTGTCATGAAAATAATTTATATTTGATTCCAATTTTATTAAAAATATCAACCCATGACCAAACAAATTTTTTTTTAGTTAATAACAAAATTTCAACTATCACAAAAAGAGTCAAGGGATATTCAAAAAGGACCTTGAGGTTGGTTCAACAATATTCTGATATTGAGTGAATTATATATATATTTTTTTTTTACCGTGAGAATACAATTTTTTTTTTAATCTGTTTAATAAAAATGGCTTTTATATTCTTGAAATAATTACATATGTAATTCATTGCATAAAATGAAACATATTTATAATTAAATTATAAATTTTGCATGAAATTCTATATTAAATGTAACTTAAATTAGCTTCAAGTTTAAAAACAATTACAATTAAAGTCCTCCATATAACAACAATACAAACACACGCTCTAACAACAAACACTGTCCTCAACAATATTTGGTTTGAAACATCGTCATTGACGAGCGAGTTTGCATGCTGGCTGCCACTTTCCTGATGATGAAGTGCCACTCCCAGGGGTAGTCAAGAAAGGGGTAGAAGTTCACCTTAATGACAATTCATTAGGCTGAGTGCATGATGACCCTAGCGTGCAAACAATCTAGTCGATACAATTAACCGTTAGTCTCTGGGGTCGTGTCGTTTACCAGCACGGATTGTGCACTACCAAGATGAAACATCGACGTAATAATAAGAAACAATTTTGTTTTGTATGTTGTGATAGAAGAGTGCAGTAACGTCATGTATACCCAAATATTATGTTACAACATATTTATTTATTTATTTATTTATTTATTTATTTATTTATTTATTTATTTATTTATTTATTTATTTATTTATTTATTTATTTATTTATTTATTTATTTATTTATTTATTTATTTATTTATTTATTTATTTATTTATTTATTTATTTATTTGGAACAAGTGGTGGTACAGACAACATGGTTCTCGTCAAAAAACCGAAATTAAGAAAATATTAAACGTAACATGAACACAGATTGATTTAAACCATAAATAAATAAAATGAGAAAGAAAGAGTAAATTATTAACAGGTATAATATACATTAATCATAACACTTTCACTAATTTTATTACTATAAAATAAGATTTCGCTGAATCTAACTATTTTTCAATCAATATCTTTTTTTTAAGCTATTTTTAAAAACAACATCACTTTCAATATCTCTGATATACTATTTGGCAAAAAGTCATAATTTTGTGCAGTTTGATAGAAAAAAAAATCTTCTCAAAATAAGCAGAAATATGTTTCTCTGTAACACTTTGTTTCTTGTATTATACAAATGAGTAATCAATATTACATGTGTACAATTCCGGATACCTTAACAATATTATTGCAATTAACAACAATATAATTTTTGCAGCAAGATCAACATATTACATGTAAAGCCGTGCCATACATCAGGATATCCACAGAGTTGCACTTACTAAGTGCAACTCTGTGAGGATATCCATTAAATTTTCTAAAACGTATATATACAGAAATTTGCGGGGAAAATCGCAATTTTCTCCTAAACATAAATAGAAATATGTGACATTGACTTAAATATTCGTGAAATTCATTTTCACCTAAAAATTGAATTTGAACTGTAAAATACACAATAATATTACAAATTTTTGAATACTATTAACATTACAACACAAACTCTGTTGTCTTTAACTTCATTTTAAAGGGATGTATAAAATTATTCAAATATGTAAATATTTGAATAAACTGCGAAGAACTTAGACAAATCTGAGTGCGTAGATTTTCATACGACAAGGGGGGTATATGCAAATTTTGGCAGTAAGATATTGCCTGGTCACACATGTTCGCGTTCTAAATTGATTCCACCGCCATTTAATCATATAACCAGTCTGTGGCCCATTGATTTTTATTATCTATATTTAATTAAATTTTTAGAACACAAGTATCATAAAAATATCATATTGAATCTTCTTTTTCATGGTCACATAAAAATCAAAAACAAATAATAGTAAGAAAAACTTTGTTTATATAAAGAGAAGATAAAGTATAGAGATATAAAAAATAAAATTTATCAAACCATGCAAAAAAAATTTAAACAGTTTTTCTATAGAGATACTAAATCTGAAAATATATTTTTTATTACAGGAATTAATATTCTGTATGTGGCAATAATTTTACATTTACGTACAAGCTTTTTTATTGTTCCAGCGTCATTTGTTATCTTACAAATAATGCACCTTTATTTTTAACAATTCACACAAAATAAAAAAAAATCTACAATATATAATATATCAAAAACAAAATAATCTCAGACCAATTCAAATGAAATTATTCAAAGAACTCGTAATTAATCATCAGAAAAATAATCTTCATTGACACATCAGATGTAGTTTTTAATTTATTAAATAATTTTTTATTTAAAATCATAAATTTTTTTCTGGTACATAAACATGACAAATTTGCTACTGTTTTACATTTCGAAAACGTCCACAAATTCCCCCTTGACTACATCAATTGTTTCCTGATTTATAAAACACGATGTAATGTTATTCTATCAGATATCTGCAGGATTAGGGAGTCACTTTGTCAGAGGGGTGCATCTGAATTGAGATGAGAGGCTGCAACCCTCATCATCATCCCCCTCCTGTTCGTATAGTTAACCCTCGTTGTTTTCATAATGTCTGTAGTTATTGGCGGAAATCCCCCGACCACCCACGGAAACGCACGAGCAACATTTGTTTGAACACGAAACAACGACAGACGGATATTAGCCGTGTAATGACGACTTGTGACTTCACATCTGTTAGGCTGAATCACTAGCCAATCTGGTGTGAGATTCATCGAGGAAATTATAATCTGGGATACGTCCATTCATTTCAAATTTATTGAGTGTTATATTATTAATTAAAAAATTAATGGATGAACTAAAAAAAAAAAATATATATAGTTTTGATAAATTTATTTTAAATTTAATGGACTTTTTTAATGTTTTGTTAAATCAGTTGTTAAGAATAAATTGAAATATAATAAAATTAGAATAATATATATTTGAAATATAACGGACAACCTGCGTACAAATTTTTATTGCAAATTTGGATAAATAATTTTTTCAAAATCAAGAGGAAAGACGCTGTGACGTCATAGTCATTCAATTTTTAACACGCAAGCATAGGGAGAGACTACGTCACAGTGTCTTTCCCCTCGATGGTGTTAAAAGATTAAAAAACTGAAAAAAAAAATATCGAATTTCTCTATATCCAAATAATATGTGTAAAAAAAATTATTCAGGTTATATATATGCATTATTATTTTATTGATACATATTCCTATGATGTGTACATTTTTTAATTACTTGAATTACTTTACTTACTTTACTATATATGCCTTTTATATAGTTTTCAATGTTACGTATGCACCAACTTTATATTGCATTGATGCTTTTGTTTAACAAAAAAAATAATTAAATATTTTTATCATACAGTATAACAGATCTTAGTTTACCTCTAGACAGTTCAGTAGACTAGACGGCGCCAGATTTATCAGCCAATGAAAAGGTGGCCAGCTGACATCCTAGCCATTTCATTGGCTGATATATCTGGCGCCGTCTTGCCTACTGAGCTGTCTAGAGGGAAACTACGATCTGTTATACTGTAGCTCGTCTAAATAAATATTCCATTCTATATATCATTACTACATACAACTGTATTGTTTGAGTCGCTGTTCTTGTGATAAAATTGACGCTCACGTTGTAAGGCGGGTCGCACACTGCCATCGTATCGCATCGTATGACTTCGCATATTTTGTAATAAAAATTTAGAGCCGGTTCTAAATGATAAACTTACGATGTCATGCGATGCGATGCGAAAGGAAGCTGTGTGTGCACATACATGGCACCTTATAATATCGCATAAAGGTTCTTTATTTTGTTTTCATCCGCTGCGAACGCGTACGATTCTGTGTAAGACAGGTTTAACAGAAGTGAACTTCTCCCCCGAGTCTTCCAAATTCCCCTTGTACGGTTTAACAAAGAAGGTGATCACATTCGTCGTGCGGGCGAATGTACCTCACAGGTGTGAGCGATCGTTGATAAGAAGGTGAGATCGCCTAGCAGACAGCAGCTTCTCAGACACGCTGCATCGAGGTATAGCGAGGAGGGATCAAACTTGAACATGGGCTGCATTGACTTGGTGCATCAGAATGACAATAATTTCAATCAAGGAAATTCTGAAATTAATTATTATCATGTTCAAAATTAAATAACGTAACAAAAATGTCTCAATATTTAAACAAAATATATTTTATTTTCAGCACAGAAATTGTAAAAATAGAGAGTTCTTTATAGACATAGCCAAGACTGCATATAATAATATATTGAAATTTTCATAAATTATAAAATGTAAGTAAGAAACGTGTAACTTATATATTATGTATGAAATGCATAATTTTTTACTATTATAATATGCACTGCTTTAGTGTGTAAATTATGATATAATAATTTTAATGTCTTGGCTTGCTTTTGTGGAGGTGGTTTACACTGAATCACGATGAATGAGGGGGGGGGGGGCGGGGGAGGGTCTGATATAATATTGTAGTGAAGAACATTTCTCCTGGTACAATTCCTTGCCATATTTAAATAGAATTTAATCGGGTATTTCCGTGAGCCTTCGACTTAACATCCAATTAGGAGACAAAACTTCGAGGAGTGTGAAGATAAAATTTTTTTGCAATACTAAATATAATACAGCAAAAAATTGCTGTCCATATGTAATAGAAACCAAGTATTTATACTGTATACATGGCTATATTAGATTATATTCTATACAATTACATGTCACTGTCAGTGTAAAGTTATTTGGCTCACTGTTGTATAGAAAGCATAAATATGGGAGTTGACATAAAAACAACAACTAGTTATTGATTAAATTGCTATTTTTCTTTGCAATTTATTGTTAGTGTTTTGCACATTTTTACCTGTTCTTTGCGATTTCTGTAATTCACAAATTTTGAGCATCGTGATTCTTGTAATTTCATAGGTCTAATTTGTTTCAAGGGTTGATCATTGGCAAATAATTTCTCAGCTTTCAGTTATTTTTGTGATAGTTAATCATTATTTAGGATAAAATTTGCTACATAACAGTTATTACAATCCGTTTTATCCGTGTAGTTACTGAAGTCAGCCCCTAACAAAAGCTCGTGGACTTGAATTATTACAAACAAGAAGTTGGCCGCTCATAAAACTATCAAACCGAAACATTATGTGATCGCTAATAAAATTGTTCAACTGATAGACCAATATCTCAGAGGCTGAGGTCTTTATTATTTACATTACAATGAAAATCCTTGGGCATTTGCACCTTCCCTTCTTTGGAATTATATATTCTCAGCTTTATGAGTTCATAAAATAGAATATAATATTGTCATATACATTAAGGATATCATATTTTGTCCTGCTTTTGAAAAATACGTTTCTTATTCATAATCTCTGACACATCGATATTAAATTTACTTGGATTATCAAATAAAAATTGAGCAGCATTTTTATACAAGTCTCGAAAAAATAATACAACTTAAATATTATTTTTCTGTGTGCATGTTCATAATATTGAGCCTTATAGCTTTAAGTTCTGACCAACTTTTGAATTTGGTCATTACATTGTTTGCTATCAATATAGTAAAATATACTATCACCTGGAAAAAAACAACCATAGCTTGATCAGTTACCTGAGAAGCAACTTTAGGTAATTAGGTAAATATTGTAAAATTAATGAAATTATGTACCTCAAATTAATTTAATTATCTAAAAATGAAAAAAATATTTTGATCTCTATTAAGCAATTAAATTTTAAACGTTCTATAAAAATTATTAACTTAAACCTTGAAAAAAAGAGAAAAACAATTCATTTTTATTGTTACACTTTGCTGTCAATTGACGAATTATCTTTTTTATGTATTATTCTTTTAATTAAAAGCTTAAATAAAAACCTTACAAAAACTTTGTTTCAAAACATATATATTTTTAAAAATAATTTACATGGCGCACGCAACAAGCCGCTATATAACATTTAATTTATTTAATACATAGAAAAGCGAGCCCTAGGAAATTACACAAATTAAACCTTCTTCTAGGTAATTATTTATTTCAATTTTATATACAACTACAACAATTATAATTTAAATTATTTTTTGCATAACTTTAATTTGTAGATAATTTATTATTTTATATATGAAAAATGTGAAGACGTCGCATGAATGGTCTACATTCTTAAATCTCATTAGACAAAAGTCGATCGGTCAAAATGAAACTTTCGTATCTCTTAAAGCTACATTACAAAAATATAACACCCATTAATTAATTCTGGTTTAATTAAAATTATTATTTTTAGTGATGATTGAAACCCCTGTAGTTTTATTTAACATTTAATTACATGTAATATTTGATGAAAACAAAAAATCACTAACATCATATAAAAATAATTTCAACTCATTATAAAAGGTATATTATATTTTCAGGAGCAACATTAGAAAAGCCATTTGTATTGTGTGTGTTCACTTTAATTACAATCTCTTTTTTTTTATTTGAGGCCATAAATCGCTCCCCAAATTTGTCTCTGCCTCCACAACAATCCCCCCCCCCCCTCACCTCCCCCGCGATAACCGGACCGCACACAAGCAGGCAAGGTGTATATATAACGGAGGCAATGCGTCATGTGAGCCAGACGGTTTCATCGGGACTCATTTTTTATATTTTTATGTAAGGGTTAAATTGAGTTTATATCATAACAAAATATTATACCTGTGTGGTATCATATAACAAATCGAAGCAATTCAAATAGATTGACCTGTAGTTTTTAATATTATATTAACATGAACAGAAACTTACCAGCAGTCATGGTTAGCGTCTCTAAATCACATCATGGTCGTGAGTTCGATTCCAGCCAATGCTGGATTTTTTTATTATTATTTTTTACACTGTTATGCATGACAGCTATATAGAACAAGGAGAACTTCCATATCTTCTTTATCAATTGTTGACCTTTTTTTTAAATTTGTTTATTCATGAAGAAAACACATATATATATATACATTAATACATAATGCAATATAATTGTATGGTAATTAAACCCCAAGAGTTAGAAACTCATATACGGGGAACGTCAAATACACATAGATCCAAATAAGATGGCAAAACACAAAGTTTAGAATTTACAGAAAAAATAAATGAAATTTAGAAAAAAAAAAGAAAAAACAAAGGTGTTACTATAAAATGAACAAACATTAAATTAACAACATTTATACAGGTTAATTAATACAAAAAATACATATTTCAGTTATTTCACCATCCTGACTAAAGTTTTCATGTTTCCCTCAGCCACATATATGCAAGAAAGGACTGCTATACTGTTTATAATAAAGCTTGACTCCGATTTAGATGGAACCTAATAGACCTATTTGCTCAACAAGTCTACAACTTTATTGAAGATCGATGCTTCTTAAAATAAGTTTATAATGGTAAACTACATTCTTGAATCGTAATTGTATAAAAGTTACTTCAATATCCTGCTATATAATTATCAACCAATATAAAATTTAATACGCAAATTAAATTTTAACATAATAAATACTTAGGTATCAACTTAATAACAACACTTACGTATATTCTACCTTAAAAACAAAATATGCTAATATGTAATGCAACTAGACCTTGGTTTAATATTACACATAATTTTATTACATATGTTAGTGACAGGATAATGAAGATAAGTGAGGGAATCTCGTTACAAATAATTACTTTAGTGATTTTTATTTTCTCATTAAAACACGTTTCCTTACTTGGCGTGGTGAAATTCATCATGAGTGCACATTTGTATCTTCCGGACGGCGGTAGGACGTGTTAGGGAGACCACAAATCAACCAAAACTTTTCAACTAACACCCGCAACAACAACAACAGATGATCTATGCCAGCAAATAATAATTATCCACCTTAAAGAACCGATATTAACACGTGATTGAGTGGATGTATTTTTCAATGAACAAGCCGACCAAAACTTTTTTTGATAATTTTATTTTTTTATCTGATAGTTCTCATCATTTGTGGGATATATTCACACTTACAAATCATCGCCGACACTAATTAGAGGCCCGGCGGCCCCGCAATGAGCG